>CM073311.1:4013107-6413107 GCA_037043255.1 Diadegma fenestrale | reverse complement strand
AGCAGAAGAGTAATTCGTGCTGTAACGTTGAGAAGGTTACAGTGAGCACATTAATCACGTATGTATGGGGCGATCCACGAAACGATCGCGAATGATCCTGAAGTTTGCATCGTTGGAATGCAACGAAATTCTGTTATTTCTTCAGCAGAGCCAATAATTATTATTGAATATTTGGTCCAGCCAATAAAACGATTCTCTCTTGCGACCAAAAAACTCAATCGACTCAAAAAATTGCCACGACTTTCGAAATTCCATAAATAATCAATAGAAAAAATGTTTTTCGTCGAATCTCAACGTTGCAAACTTCAGAGTCATCGATTGTTTAGAACTTTAATACCGCGACATTAAATTTATGAAGCTGAAGTTCGCAACGTTGGCAATCTAACGAAAAATATTTCGTTTCGTCCATAATTTGTTGAATTTTCAGAATTATCTAAATTTTTCGAGCCCATAAACTTTTTGGGTCACAAAAATCGATCGTTCCAGCCTTGTAATTACACTCCGCATTTCAATAACGAGTTTCGCCGCAGAAAAAAAAAAATTCGTTGCATTCCAACGATGCAAACTTCAACGTCATTTAAATTTTTGGCTTCTAGACAAAATAGAGGAGAGCTTTCTCAATGAAATTTCATTTTTTTGGATAAAATCGTGAAACGAAAAATCGTCTGTATAGACTTTCGTCCTGTGAGCACGTTGGAAAGTGAGTAAAAATTCGATTGCAAGAATTTAGCAATGTCATAATGCGCGTGAGTGCGAAAGGCTAGAGAAACAATTGAAAAATTCAATTGACTGTAAAAATCGGAGGGAAAGATGGGGGCGTTAGGTAGGAGGGCAAAGAGGAGATCGAAAGAGGGCGGTAGACACAGTGAGGGTGGGGGAAAGCCGACCGATTCCGTTCGTCTCTTGCTGCGCGTTACAGTCTCTCAAGGGTCGCCATTTTGCCGTAACCCACCGGCACCAGCATCCCGTGCCTCTCACCGAGATAACGAGCGTAATATGTGCCTCTCCTCTTTACAAACGCAAAGCCCTCTCCAACCGAATAGCACACCATTTTTTTCCCCGTACGATTGTGCGTCGCGATCGGCAGCTTTTCCAAAGTTTTTCAAAGAATATGCCACGGGCTCGATTGAAATTGCCAAAAAAAATACGCGGAAAACGGTGTTGGGCTGAAAATTCCGTTACCGAGCAAAAAAAAACGATTGACTTTATTTAATTTTCATGAAAATTGACATTCCGTTACGTAATCACGGTCAATATTACGACCCGAGGATTCGCAATCCGTGATTCCCCGGTTTTTTAAATCTTTCGAGTTGCTCCACCGACTCGAAAGTAAAAGTGAGAAAAACATCGTGAAAATTCGACGATTTTTATTTAGAAAATCGATTTCGATATTCCTTGAAATTCCTGCGTTTCCAAAAATGCATCAACTTTCTAAAAAACATGATCTCGAGTAAGACAATTTAAATATGAGTAAAAACTCATTAAAAATGTAAAGAAATGCGATCGTTTTGTTATCGATAGGAATAAAAACTCTTCCCATTGATTTGTGAAGCTTCGTGGCCACTCTGGGTCATTCTGACCCGGGCCAACGCTTCGATGATGATTATCGTGAGTTCGGAAAATTTTTCAGCAACCTTGATGATTTTTTCGCAGCAACTTTGTGCGAAATTGTTCAAATTCGTTTGAACATTGTAATTTCCGAAAAAAAAAAACGACTTGTTGCTTTTTATTGAACGAAAAACATCAAGAATTTAAATGGTGACAACAAAAAACCGAGAAAAACAGCAAAAAAAAACTGTTGAAGAATCAGCCCATTAATTCCAAGTTTCGTGCAATAAAGTTTCGAGAGGAATAATCCGTGCGAGGGGATCAGTGCAGCTTTGTGCATTAGCCTTGTTTGTGTGTGCGATATCAGAGAGTAATCGGCATCACGCGGTATCGTATCTCAAGCATGAAGATAATAATTCTCATAGAGTGCAAACGAGAGCCTAATGTTTATAACTAGTGCGAGGACTGACGCGTTTATGAATGAGGTTTTTGTTATGGCATTTATAATCCGAGCGCGCACTGGCTGCGACCGAGTCGGGGAAAAAAACTTCGTGTGTGGCCAAACGCGAAGCTTATGAGGCTATCAAATGAAAAATAAATACTATCGAAGATCCTAAGGCATGGGAAGATAATACAAAAGTTCTCAAACAAAAGTTATTCATCAGTCATTAACCGAGAAAGATTGGCGCGAATGGGTCATAGGCGAGCCTGGAAATTTCCGCAAGGAAAAATGCTCCAATGGGCATTCATAACTTTCAGTTCTTTCATTATACGATCCCGCGAATTGTCTCGAAAAAAGGAAGAGAAAAAAATGCACAAAGTCTCATTTAGACTGCAGCGATGAAATGTCTTTGGCCGCGGAGTCGAGAAACGCTGACGACGAGAGGGTCGCGCGTGTACGTACGTATAAATCATATAAAACGTCATGTGACTATATATATATATATAAAGTTGGAAGAGATGAGGAAGAAGAAGAATAAAAGAGTTTTGATGACTGCGTATGAACGGAGAAGAGTATGCGGAGGGTGAGGCGAGGGAGTAAGGATTTTTGAGACCCGGGGACAATTTATTCCACCCGAGTCGAGCTTTATCCGGTTCCGTGCACTTCCGTTTTACGGCTCGTCGTCGCCGCACGTCCGGCGGCACGGCTTACGCGCGCGTCTATGATCCTCAACCCCCGAACCGCCGCGAGAGAGCTTTCATGTCGCAGAAGCTTCTTCTGCATCGCCCCCCGACGTCTAGCTCGGCGTCGTATAAGATTTTCGCGGATCCAGCGAAAATTTCATTCCCTCGGGACTAGGCAAGAGTATCAGCATCGCAATGCCGATATAAAACCAAATCTTTTTTATCACACTCCGCCGCCACCCCCCAAGCTCCACAACTTTTATACCCCAAATATTTGAATTTCATTAAAAAAAAACAACAAAAACATCCAATTATTTGAAAAAATGATGAGCCTGAAGTTTCCATCGTTCGAATGCAACGAAATTCTGTTTTTTCTTCAGCAGAGCCAATAATTATTATTGAATATTTGACCCGGCCAATAAAACGATTCTCTCTTGCGACCAAAAAACTCTATCGACTCAAAAAATTGTCGCACGATTTTCAAAATTCAATAAATAATCAATAGAAAAAATGTTTTTCGTTGAATCTCAACGTTGCAAACTTCAGAGTCATAAAAAAGTGATGAAATCGGACGATACCACGGAAAATACTGTGAAGAAAAATAATTTTCCGTTCGATTCCCACACTCCACCGAACGTGGGCGATCCCAAGTGCGGATACTCTTTTCGATGCACGTATGACAAAGTGCAAAGCGCAAAGGAGCTTGAAGGTGCGAGGGTGCGAGTCAGGCTTGGGGAGAATCGAGGTGGAGGAGAGACATGAACGAGAACATGAACAATTTTCTACCTTGGAGGTTCATATGCACAGGTAGGCTCGAGTTGCAAAGAGGAAAAGCATCCGAGTCCGGTACTATTGAATACGCGCGGGCAAGAGATACGTGACTGCGATGCGCGCTATACAGCGGCAGGTTCGTCCCCTTTTTTCAAAATCACCCTTCACTGCTTAGTTGAGCGAGAGGGAGAAGCTGCTTTGTAGCAATGATACCGTTGTGGCTTGTAATCGAAACCCTCTCAGTCGGCCGATAGTCCGGCGTCAACGGATTCGCCGTTGCGAATCGCCATACGAACCGAGGCATACTGTTTCGTCGGAGCAAAAAAAAACGAACCAAACAAAATAAAACCGTGGCGAAAAAACTGAACGAACGAAACCCTCTTGCGTTCGGATTTTCTGTATATATATTTGTAGGAAAATAACATTTTATGTGCACAACGAAATTTTTCGTGTCTATTGATTCGAGATGATCCTGAAGTTTGCATCGTTGGAATGCAACGAAATTCTGTTATTTCTTCAGCAGAGCCAATAATTATTATTGAATATTTGGTCCGGCCAATAAAACGATTCTCTCTTGCGACCAAAAAACTCAATCGACTCGAAAGATTGCCACGATTTTCAAAATTCAATAAATAATCAATAGAAAAAATGTTTTTCGTTGAATCTCAACGTTGCAAACTTCAGAGTCATCAATTCGAGATGCAAACGAATAATTATACCAGAAGAAGAAAAAACGAGGATGCACGTTCACTTGTAAAGAGGAAAGGTCAGTGAAACGAGGCCGGGGGGTGAGTGCAAAGGGTGAGATGAATCGTCTAGCATTGTCCTCCTTTGCTTTTAGGAGCGAAGCTCCCCGGTTCTCGGCAAGTTGTAAAATTCGAGTCATTCGAGTGGAAGATCTCGTAAAACTGTCTCGGTATGATAACCAAGGATTCCCCTTCGAGTCTCATCTGTATTCGCAGTCCGAGAGATTTGCCATTGTATGCATTTTCATCGTGCATAAAAAAAAAAACGGAATAATTATCGGATCTGCGATCGAAGGCCGAGGTAATCGTTCAGAGAGAATTAAAAAAAAAAGGAACTAATTACATGATAATTAATCGATGCCTGGCCCGAAGTGTGAATGAATGCGGCGCATTATCGTTAATTAATGGTCGTGGGAGCAGTGACGGGAGCTCGATTCTGCAGATACTTCGCACACGAGAAAGACAAATGCACAGCAGAGACCAGTTTCCGGATCTCTAGCTCACATAATTACGAGAGGAACGGAAATGTTGGGGAATCATGAGATTCAAGAAAAAAGCTATGAAAATAGCGAGCGAAAGGGAAGGGCGACGGAGACGGGGATGAAAGTGACAGATCATTTAACCCTGGCGGTCGTAAAACGTTGGAGGCTCTGGGGTGATAACTGCGCGCTAAAAGAGACGGTAGACCGTAGGTTTTGGAGGCTTCGTAGCCTGTCAGACAGAGACTGCGAGCTTTTACTACCATTTCAACATAGTTTTCCGTTCTCTCTCTCTTTCCGGGTGATCTGTGCAGTGGAACGAACATTCCTCTTCCCCAGTTGCCCGTTCGCCCTCCCGCCCGCAGTATATCGTAATTCGCGAATCTTTACTCGCACAGAGATTGATTCGAGCAACCGTCAACGGAAATTCTTTTCGCAAAGCTATATCATGAAGTTTGCAACGTTGAGATTCAACGAAAAACATTTTTTCTATTGATTATTTATTGAATTTTGAAAATCGTGGCAATTTTTTGAGTCCACTGAGTTTTTTGGTCGCAAGAGAGAATCGTTTTATTGGCCGGATCAAATATTCAATTATAATTATTGGCTCGGCTGAAGAAATAACAGAATTTCGTTGCATGCCAACGCGATGCAAACTTCAGTATAGTGAAAAATCGTAAGAGGAATGCGGCCAAGCATCGCGTCGAATCGTACGCGAGAAACTTTATGCCTCGAAAATTTCCAAAAAAACGTAAAGTCATTCGTTCATAAAATTCTTCCCCCAAATTCCCAAAAGTCCAACAGTCGCAATATTTCTCAAAAAAAAAAAGAAATCCACGATTTTTTTTTGTCAGAGAATCAAAAGCGAAACATTGATTCGTTTCCAAATACAAAGTCCGTCCAAGAAAACCGATTATCTGGCTCATCCCTCGCACTCACTCGACCGATGGAACGCCCCAAAGAACATGCAACAAAATGCCATTTCCCTCCGACCTATAATACCGCGCCTCCAAGAGCCATTGTTAACAACAATCGTGTGTTTGATCTGAACACATTTGTGTGTCAGGGAACACGGAAGAATAATGTGCAAAAAAAAAGAGCGATAATCTACGACGATGATAAACTGACACGAATTTTTTTTTCGCGCCCATCTACATGCTTCTACATGTCACGAGACATTATGCAATGTTACACGAACACAGTAATGCCAGCGCAGGTCGCTATCTTTGTTTGTCAAAAATGAGATCTGCGAAATGCCAAAGGTTCGCTATATATCAATGACTTTGAAGTTTGCAACGTTGAGATTCAACGAAAAACATTTACTCTATCGATTATTTATGGAATTTTGAAAATCGTCGCAATTTTTCGAGTCGATTGAGTTTTTTGGTCGCAAGAGAGAATCGTTTTATTGGCCGGACCAAATATTCAATAATAATTATTGGCTCTGCTGAAGAAATAACAGAATTTCGTTGCATTCCAACGATGGAAACTTCCGATCAGACCAAACGATAATTTTATCAATTGATGAATCAATCCAAATGCTCGAGTCGCATTTTCCGTTCTTGGGAAAATTCGTGACAATTTATCGAAATTCGTTACTAATTGTATTAATTTTTCGACGCAGATCCGCTGTTCAGGAATCTCTCTCGCACTCGCGCGTAACGTGATCGCGACTAGCAAAGCAGCTTATAATAGAAAATAGTGCGGAAAGGCTATATCAACGCCGTACTAAAATAATGAGAATTGTTCCTTGAAATTGTTGGGATTCGAGTGTTTTTAATGTCGAATGTAAACTTGAGGGTGTGGCCGAAATAACTTTATGGTCCAAGGGATAAAAATTTATTCGAGGAAAACCTCACCAGGGAAATATGTTTTCTTAGGAATATTTAGACGTTTCTGTTTTCTGCAACGGATGCGTTTATCTGGAAAAGTTATGAATTTGCTTGTAACGATTGTGTTCTGGAACTGCATTTGGTATACGAAAACGCGACGAGCGTTAAAAACAACTCAGGAATTCTAATAATTTCTGATTCCGCAGCAATAAACGTTGATGGCTGGCGATCGCAAAATTCACAAAGTTTTAGAAAAAAAAAACATAAAAATCAATCGAATCCGTTCACGTGCGATTTTTCTGGAATTCGTAAACAAAAATCTCTCGCGACCACCTGACTCGCGGTTTTTCGTTCGTCGAAAGATATTTAAACAAATGTTAAATGTGCGTTCTGGGCTCGAACTGAGACAAAAGCAATAAATGTTCATGATACACACGAAATTCTGTTATTTCTGCAGCAGAGCAAATAATAATTATTGAATATTCGGTCCGGCCAATAAAACGATTCTCTCTTGCGACCAGAAAACTCGATCGACTCGAAAAATTGCGACGATTTTCAAAATTCAATGAATGATCAATAGAAAAAATGTCTTTCGTTGAATCTCAACGTCGCAAACTTCAGAGTCATAAGTTGTACAAAAACTTGATAATGGAGACTGCAAAGCTAGGAAAAAAAACATCAAAGTTCACAGATCGAAACGTGACGACGATATGAATATGTCGCACTAGAAAAACAGTCGCAACTGGTTGACATTGTACAATAGCTCCAGAGCACTAATTATTTAATGTTGATTGCCTGATCAATGAGCATGTAATTTAATCACGCCAAGAATGCGATTACACTATGGTCATTAAAACGCCTCTGACAGGTAGAAATGATGAAAATGTGTTTTGTCGTGGCACGAGCCCATCATGATGCTCGACAATGTAGCGAGTGCGATAGATTACTGCATAAACAGGCAATTACGATGGATAATCGTTCAACGTTATCATCGTTGCAATCTGAATTATTTATTGATTTTCCTTCGATTATAAAAACGAACGTATTTCCTATGCATCGATTTTCTTGCCGGCTCATCGAGCGAGCACAGGCCCAGAGTCCCCTACTGGGATCTGCGAGGTTTACGGATCGAAACGAAGCGTTTGGGATGCAACGCCAAGTCGAAACGTGGACCGACCCAAAAAAAATCGTTGTCTGGGGCAAAAAGTGGATTTTATTCTTGCAAATGTAACCACATTAAAACTGGCGGTCCAGGGACATTGAGCCTTTCGCCCTTCGTTCAGTCGACCGTCGTACGATTTAAAAAAAAAAAAATATCCCGGAGAATACCCACTTTAGCGGGAGTTATGAGACCGCAAAGTGGCCGGGGTCAATTTAGCCGGGTGTAGGAAGGCCATGGTAGGAAAAAGATATTACAGGAAGCTCGGCTCGAGTCTCCCACCTCGCGGGAATCCCTGAATGATTTCTAGCCATCCTGACACGTTCTTGTTCCTTGATAATTTTCAAATGATTCTATGCAATTAAATGTGCAACGGTGCAAATTACTTTTGCACGTACGTAAAGTCTTCGGCGTCCACACACACACACACACGCACACAAGTAATTTCTTGATTTCGTGCTGCCGTAATTTAAAAGCAAGTGCGCACTCTTATTCTCTCATAGCAAATGGCTCTTTATATTCCATTACAGGACGCAGAACAAATCGCGAACTTATTGCCTGTTAATAGTGTTTGTGTTATAAAGCAATAAAAAAGCGACAAACGAGCGTGCTCGTTATCCGGAGTTCACACCGATGTGCGATACATGCGGGATCGCTTACGAATATATAGAAAAAATACGCGTTATTAAGGCGATACGACGATCGCGAGGGTCGCTTCAACAGTGCAGATCAACGTTTTTCTCTAGATGGCGATTCATCGTCAGCTTGTATGGAAATTTTGGACTTGAAAGTGCGAAATTTCGGTGCATTTCAACGATGGGAACTTGAGAATCTTTTCGAATTCTCGACGACGCGTATTTTTTGTACCAGCACGAGCAATTCATCGTGGAGTAGTATTTCTCGTAAATATTCTAATAATATCTCCCTCGCACCTCGTTACAAAAAAATGAGCAAGAAATTTTGGCAGCTGCTTCAATAAGCAAGCACATGATATGGATTTGGTCACATAACCCACTTGATTTTTGTACGTCTCGCAGCTTCTTTAAGCTGCGACCCAAGTGGTTGAGTGTAATGAGGACACACGCGTGATTTACAACGAGACTGGGCTCGCTCGATGAGTGCACTGGACGCACCCCGCGAACATAGTTTCCCTCAATTTATCAAGCTGCTGCAAATTGTGGCTACGTTGAAAGGTTAAGGAGTTCTCGCACCAAATTCAAGTTTTCCAATAAAACAAAAGCCAATTACGAATTATTCACCGAACTTTGTAACGACAAAAACTGCTTCTCAGGAATTGCTCACAATTCTTTGAACATTTGGACATTTTATTTCCTAAAAAGCTGTTGAGTAACGCCTGTTTTATTCGTGTCGTGATTGGTCGATTTTTTTTCCACAAAACGGTGATTCAAAATTTTTCCGAGAACGTAACAGACTAAAAATCTTGATGATCCTGAAGTTTGCATCGTTGGAATGCAACGAAATTCTGTTATTTCTTCAGCAGAGCCAATAATTATTATTCAATATTTGGTCCGGTCAATAAGACGATTCTATCTTGCGACCAAAGAACTCAATCGACTCGAAAAATTGGCACGATTTTTTAGGATTCAATAAATAATCAATAGAAAAAATGTTTTCCGTTGAATCTCAACGTTGCAGACTTCAGAGTCATAAATCTTGACGAGTACACGTAGAGAGACTTTTTCCATCACTCGGAATTAACTCGTCACAGAACCACAGCATCTCAGCGTTGAATATTTTTCAACAAAAATCGAAGCTGGGCTGATCATATTAAAATTTTCGCTAAAATAGCCAGAACTATTCTTCATTTTCGATAATTTAATCGATTGATTAATTTTTAAAAAATCAATATGCAATTCCTCATTAGAATTGAGGAAAAGCAAAAAAAAAAATTGTTTGACGGAGCGAGATCGTGAGTTTTTAAAATGTTGAGTATTGAACCAGAAGAATGGAAACGATTGCGAAACTCGAAAAAAGGCTCCTCGTCCAAACGTTGACGTTGACGGAGCAACTTTGCATCACGATTTAAGCCGCAAATTCGTATAAACACGAAGAGAGATATTTTCCATGTTTTCGAGAACATCAACCGATTCGTATTCCCGTCGATTTTTTTTTCGTAATGTGTGCGAGTCCTGGCACGGAGAATTGAAACGGTAAAACTGAATGAACCGAAAGGAATGATGGTCAAAGGGCCCGAGTGTCCGAAATCCTAGTAAAAAAAAAGCGAGTCTTTGTGCGAGCTCGCATCGGGAAAGAAGTGCGGGAATAAAAAGGAACATAAAAAAGTAGTAAAACAAGGAAAGAGGGAGTAAGGAAAAGAAAGAAGGGCGGTGTGAGGTTATGCCGTTCTTGGAGCGACGTATGAGTCAGCACTTTTCGTCAGACGTCACCCAGACACTTCGAAAAGTGTCCCGCTGTTAGAAACGTTCCTTAAGATTGTATACAAGCCGTGAGTAAGGTCATAAAAAATGGTGTTGAGTTCGAGTCGCGTCGAGCCACGCGAACAAGATCCACCCTAAACGACCTTACCCGCAACGATTGGTACGAGCGTTGCTGCTGCCGCTGCACCTCGCCCCAACCAAGGGTACTACCAAGAAAACCGAGTCCTTTTTTTTTCTTCTGGTTTTCTCGTCACCTCCAACTATTCAAGTTGGTAAAAAAATGTGTATGGCATTTTTTATGGCGGAGCATTGGAAAAGTTGATCGCTGCCTTACACATGTTGCCAAGTCAAAGCGAACCACCGACGTATCGAACTTCCTCCCCTACTTTTTACGATCCTCCCTGCTGTTGAGATTTATATTGTTACACGTGTTAAGTGGTCGTCTCGCTAAAGATCGAACCAGATCCAATTGTAGCTTCATGGGGGATGGACTACTCGATATTTTCAATTGAAAAAAAAAAAACAAGTTTGAGGCCTCATCGAAAATCAACAGAGAAAAATCAAAAGAGAAATGCGAAAAATGTCTCTGAAGTTTGCCACGTTGAGATTCAATGAAAAACATTTTTTCTATTGATTATTTATTGAATTTTGAAAATCGTGGCAATTTTTTGAGTCGATTGAGTTTTTTGGTCGCAAGAGAGAATCGTTTTATTGGCCGGACCAAATATTGAATAATAATTATTGGCTCTGCTGAAGAAATAACAAAATAAAAATTTCGTTGCATTCCAACGATGCAAACTTCAGGATCATTGCCAAAATTCTTTGCTGAAATCGACATTTTTTATTGTCAGGGAACATTCGACTGTCTGATTCGCTTCTAATTGCAAACGAAGCACGAAAAGGGAACCGCGAATGGCATTGAAGAAAATCGTCAATAAAAAAAAAAGTTCATCTGAAAATAATTAATTTAGAAAATCTCCGAATGAAAATTGATGGGATTGATCTGAAGATAACGAATTCATTTTATGCGTTACGCAGACAAAATCGTCGACATGTGTGCATGGCCGCGTTGCGAGGTCGTGTTGTATGGGTCAGAGCGATTAATCAATTGGGCGATCGGATGTTCAAGGGGAAGGGCAATTTGGGAACGCTCAATGTCGACTAATCTCGACACTATCACGGTACAAATATAAAAAAAAAAAAGCTTTTGCCCAGGTCCTACGACACTCGAGCTACTGTTAAGAAGCTCGTGACTCTAATAGAAATTACCATCATCAGAAGCTGAATCAAGTTTTTTTTTCCATTTGACACATTTTGCCCTCACCGTTCCAGGTCAAGGACATTCAGTGTTGTAAAGTCTAAATCGTTATGAGACAGTAATAATAAAATACTGTCCGCGCACATTTAACGATCATGAGCATTTGTTTCAATTAAAATAATCTACAGGCCAAGGATTCTTGCACAAAATATGTCGAGAATTCGATTTTCAAGGACTGAAAAAATAGAACAAACCGCGAAATCTTGACGCAAAAAATTGCAGCAAAATTTATTAAATCCTGAAGTTCCCATCGTTGAAATGCAACGAAATTCTGTTATTTCTTCAGCAGCGCCAATAATTATTATTGAATATTTGGTCCGGCCAATGAAACGATTCTCTCTTGCGACCAAAAAACTCAATCGACTCGAAAAATTGCCACGATTTTCAAAATTCAATGAATAATCAATAGAAAAAATGTTTTTCGTTGAATCTCAACGTTGCAAACTTCAGTGTCATAGCAAAATTAATTAACAAGTTGATTCATTCACGAAAAAAAAAACGTTGGCGTGATGAAGATTCAAAAAGAAATTCTTTGTTTCGAAGAATAATCGCGAAATATGAATGAATCTTTTGATTATAATTTCCTGCAGTGATTTTTAATGGTTCCGGAAATGAATTAGAGGAGCCCGATGACCTGAACGATAATTATGGCAAGTACGATGTCGTCTTACTGATCCGAGTTCTTTTGGCCAAGAGTTTGCAAGGCAATGAGACTTGTTTTATTAGCGAGACGTTGTGAAACGAATTGGCTTCTGAAGTGTATGGTAACGTACGTAGACAAATATAAAAAGAACGGGCGAGTATTGGTCGCGATTTGAACCGTGGCACGCACAAGGTTTCACATCCCGAGAAAACTATTCCAGTGTGGAACGACGTCCCCCGAGCTGAGGAGGCTGCTGGGGGGTTGAGGCTGAATAACGATAACTTTTAAAAACGCTTCGGTCTCGATCGTAAAAGCAAGAGAAGTGAACGAGAGGATTTACTGTATTTGTGAATGCACGTGTATGTGGTGCAAGTCTGCTGTCTCGTGAGAATCTGTGTATTCCTCTGTGTCACACACACCCACACCCACACGCACACACATATACACGCACGCACATACTGACGAGGCGAGTTGAGGCGCAAACACAGAAAGGCAAACACAATGAAGAAAACATATGCATATACGTGTGCACTGGATGAGTGCATGTACGTGAGGATTTCTGTCGAACAGAGTTATAAGCGACGGGCTTTTGGAGTCGTAGGTTTTACGGGAGGCTCTTTGGTTATAAGTTCGTATTATATTAGCCGGCTTCGAAATGACCCGTTGCCCAATCGGAAAGATCGTAAAGCCGGTCTCGACATTTGGTCGGGTTGTCAAGTGAAAGAGTCGCTTGGATTTCGTCGAGTTTTCTCTTTCTTGCCCTCCCACCCTTGTCTCGTTCTCTCTCCGTCTCTTTTTTTCATTTCTTACGCTTTGTCCGTCTACTTCGTGTTGCGAACTGTAACTCCGAGCATTAACGAATCCAGTTCGCTTCCGTAAGGACATTTTTGTGTCTCTGTGCTTTTTTCTGTTGATCGTTATAGGACGTTGAATTTTTATAACCAATCACGTCGACACTCGCTGCTAGCGAATAAATCGGCTGGCATGAATTATCGTTGATTCATTAAAACAAAAAAATAATAACGTTGTTATAGGGCCTTGAGCGAGGAATGTTCTGGAGCACGGAGCTCGACGTATCGTAATTCGATTTGCCTCGATGCATTCTTGTTTCTTTGAACTCGTTCGGATTTCTTTCAAGGTCATAAAAATTCTTCGGTCTTGGAAAAAGTTTTGGAGCGACGAGAGAATAAAACGCGAAACAGGTTCAGATTTGGTCAATTTAGTTGCGAGTCACCGGCAACTGCTTGT
The DNA here is from genome assembly GCA_037043255.1 of Diadegma fenestrale. Lineage (NCBI taxonomy): Eukaryota > Metazoa > Arthropoda > Insecta > Hymenoptera > Ichneumonidae > Diadegma > Diadegma fenestrale. Next base: position 6,399,839 of record CM073311.1, on the reverse strand, counting down.
CGCGAGGATCAAGTCGTTGCCAAATTACAGTCTCACCCACTCAAAATTTTCACGTTCTCTGGAATCTCAACGTTCAACGAACAAAACGTTCGAAACGATTCATCAAAATGATCCTGAAGTTTGCATCGTTGGAATGCAACGAAATTATGTTATTTCTTCAGCAGAGCCAATAATTATTGTTCAATATTTCGTCCGGCCAATAAAACGATTCTCTCTTGCGACCAAAAAACTCAATCGACTCGAAAAATTGCCACGATTTTCAAAATTCAATAAATAATCAATAGAAAAAATGTTTTTCGTTGAATCTCAACGTTGCAAACTTCAGAGTCATTTCATCGAAGCCCTAGGCCTAAATAATAATATTTAATCCAACTTTCGTCATTTCCGAGCCGGCCTCAAACTTGTCGACGGACCAACGGAAGGAAATCGTCGGAGAGGAAAAAATAAAGAAAAACGAGGATAAATAATGCGCGGAAATTAGTCCGGACATTGCGCTCGGTGCAGCGATCAATCTGCATCAATGGCAACTTCTCGTGGTTATATTAGAGATATAAAATTATGCTTTATTGTGGATGGGCGTGAGTGTATTAATATGAACGAACAAAGCGAGCATTTGTTCGGAAGGGATGGTTATAGTTGGGACGACGACAATAATATCGAGTCTGTCTCATACTGTGGAGTTTATCGGAGGCAACGATCGAGTAACGATCGAATCGCTCGAGCACGTAGACGAAGGAGAAGAAGAAGAAGAAGTAAAATGAGAGAAAAGACTACGCGGCTCAGTGAGTGTTGACGGAGCGTCGAATTATCATATCTCGCAACGGAAACCACAACGGGAAGTTGGACACTTCAGTCCTTGATATTGTACAGGACATTTCAAAATTTGTGCAAGCTTTAATCAGGGATAATGGACTTTTCGAGTTGTTGGTTAATGTATTTTCCGGATGTTGTTGGATTGCGAGGCTTTCAGGCGGTTCCCGGAGGGCGATACTGGGCGACGACGAATTATTCAAAACGGAGAACTGAGAAAGGGTGTAAATGAGAAAAAAAAATGCAGGAAAATATGTTTTAGGAGGTTCATGAAGTTTGCAACGTTGGAATGCAACGAAAAATATTTGATTTTATTGATGATTCGTTAAATTTTCAATTCCAACCAAATTTTTCGAACCGATATGCCTTTCGGGTGGTGAAATTCGATTATTTTATCAACGCGATTACATTCTGCATGTAAATATAATTGTTTTTGCCAAAGATTCAAAAGAATTTCGTTGCATTCCAACGATGCAAACTTCAGGTTTTTGGCACGATTGTGGAGAAATGGAAAAGATCAAATTTTCTAGTTCTCGAATGATTATTAATTTTTTCATGATTTGGCTGCGGGCGTGATTGTTGTTTATTCATTTTTAGTTGTTGTTCTGTTTGACCGTTGGCAGTTGCATCGGTAATTTTCGTCATTACAGTTGTTCCCAGAGCCTGTTCCAAATTCCAGTAAGAAATAAAAAGTGCACAAGATTCAGTAGGCCCGTACGAAAACCGCAACGCCGCGGTCTGAGAAGATCGTTAGCCAATTTCGTAACTTTCTTCCGCTCTTGTGTCTTACTCCGCGTGTTTCGCCGTCGCCATAAATTTTCATAGCGTTTTAAGGACCGCCTTGACTTGATCGTAACCGGTGCGGTTAAGGGGTAAGAATTGTCTAATATTTTTGTTGCTTTATTTTTGCTGTTACAGTCTTGCTTCTTGCCACATTAATCTTCGTGCCAGAATCCATTACTCGTTCCGTGTTTTTCGAAGAAGCGACAAGATGCAGGCAGGATTTGTTTGGCTTTTTTTTATCTTTTTTGTGGCAGCCGCACTATCGAAATGCCATAAAACCGATGAGGCTGCGGGAGAGAAGAGTTTATGAAGAGAGAAAAAATCAAGCAGCAACCAAGAGCGACTGTGTGGGACCTCGAGACGATTACCATGAACGACAAAAATTTCGCTAATCTCTCGAGGCTGCATTCCTGCCTTTCACGACTCGAAAATCCAGCAGCGTTCGTGCCGATTGACACGAAATTATCAGCGAAAACCATTTCAATGCTGCGGCTCATTTTTTTCAAATTTATTCTTTGACTTTGCAGCAGCACACGAGTTTCTCTTAATTGAATAGCGAAGACGATTGCGAACGGAAATAATGTGATTAGATCGAAGTCACGTTGACGAGAACTTGAAGAATAAAAAAAAAACACGAACAAGTTTCTGACCTCAAGATTTCTCTTTGCATTTATTTCGGATTTAGGAACGTTGCGCGTCAAATTATGGTTCGGAGCTCGGCGCACACTGCATAGGGAATAAGTGCACGTAAAAGAATTAAGCGAGAGAGAACGCGAAGGGACCGAAAGGTCGGTGGCTCCGAGGATAAGTGGTGCCGCTGCGAACGCGAAAGCAACAGGTAGGCTTCTCTAAGGTTTCGCCTCGACATTTATTATGTGCGAGACTGCATTTGAGGTCGGGACGATCGTGTGTCCGTCTCTACGGAGGTTCTCGCTTTTGGAACTAATAGGGGATCATTCTGTGGCCACAAAACTCAATTACCATAAGATAAACTGTTGGTCCCTGCACGTTCCAGTGTCACCATTGATTTTTATGACTCTGAAGTTTGCAACGTTGAGATTCAACGAAAACCATTTTTTCTATTGATTATTTATTGAATTTTGAAATTCCTGGCAATTTTTCGAGTCGATTGAGTTTTTTGGTCGCAAGAGACAATCGTTTTATTGGCCGGACCAAATATTCAATAATAATTATTGGCTCTGCTGAAGAAATAACAGAAATTCGTTGCTTTCCAACGATGCAAACTTTAGAATCATTTTTTTTTCTTCTAAATCCTGTGGAAACGATCGAAGGAGTAAAATTCAAACTTACCGCTTTGAGCTAACGGTATGTGATGCCCTTGGCTCGCAGGCGAGTGCGGCTGCATAGGAGGCGGTAATTTTCGGGAGGAGGAAACACTAACGAAGCCACCACCACCGATGCCGCTGTGAGCGCCGATACTGCCATGATTACTGATGGGAGATTCGCTGCTGCTACCTCCGCAGCTACCCTCGAGACTTAGAGCAGGTTGTGGCACCGAGACTAATCGATCCGCGTCGAGTTCAACCGGTCGCGGCTCCACCTGCTGGGAGGAAAAACAAATTGTGTCAAGGTCACGTGATCCTCGCAGTCCTTGAGGTCGTCGGCCGCGAGAGACCGGAGAACGCGTGTTCTCGAAGTGTCTAATTACGACCTTAAACCTCTTATAAACTTAAAATTTATTCCTTCATTTCTTCTCGTACGATCTATGAAGAAAATTCTTGTTTTTTTTTTTTTCAAATCCTCGTTACATTTTCCATAAAATTACGACCAGAAACCTTTTTCATAAAAACTACATTTTCATTCATCAGATTTCGTCACTTTTGGCCTGATTTGCTCTATACGTGCGAGATTTTTCGGACCCAAATGGTAACTCGAACGATTATGGACAAAAAATCGTAATTTTATTATTTATCGAGCATTGATTTTTCTTCTCTCAAGGCCCAACAGTTCGGTCCCATTGTCACTGATTTTCATTATTTATTTTTCATATCCGTCCGGCGGACTAATTACGAAGCAAATTTATTTGAGGTAAATTTAGACCATTAATTAAAACTCTCGACCGGATAATTATCGATCTAAATTTATTGATTTTATATCGCGAAATGTCGATTCGTGCAGAATGCAATGACTCTGAAGTTTGCATCGTTGGGATGCAACGAAATTCTTATTTATTTTTGGCAAAAGTAATTATTCAAGTGCAGAATGTAATTACGATGATAAAATGATCGATTTTTGCCACCCGAAAAGCATATCGGCTCAAAAAATTTGAATGACATTGAAAATTGACCGAATCGTCAATAAAATCGAATATTTTTTGTTGCATTCCAACGTTGCAAACTTCAGCATCATCAGAATGCAAGAAGAACGTGACAGAATGACTACGTTGGAAAAATGAAAACAAAATTGACGTTTTCGTAATTTTTTTCTGGCCTTTTGGCTCGAATTGAAAAAAAACGAAACGTCCTTGAAAATAGGATTGGAATGATGAAAAGTAACGATAGATTCTTCGTAAAGTTCGTACGCGAGGAAAATGAAAAGTTTGAGGAATCGTAAAGTTTGAATATAAAAATAAAGATTGAATGTGTCGATCTCGGGTCTCTCGCGTAAGTGTTCGAGAGTACTTGGAAGAGGACAGCACTCGATCGTACACGTTTACCGACTTTCCCTGCGGAACAAGGACAAAATCACCTCCTCGGGTCTCCTTACTCTCGCGGCGTCTTGATCCTGGGCACGTCGGAGTCGGACCTGCAACGCCATGACTTTTTGACGATCCTTGGTCAACTTGCACTTTTCACAAGCACAATTGCGATACCTGCAGTATCGTTTATGGTCCTTGAGAGCAATTTTAATACAATGATTACGACAGCGTGCACAATTGGGTGGCGCGCGCGGCGTAACTACGGAGTTTCCAGCGCCGTTCGTACTCTTGGATTCACTAAGTCGAACCGAACTAATTTCGTTGTCGCGGCTCATTCTCGAATCCATTCCTGACCGTTTGAAAAATGATTGAAACGTCGAAACGACGCACTTTTTTCTTTAATTCGCTTTTTTTCTCTGCACCCACGCACTATCGTGTCCGGACAAAAATCAACGTCGAAAGACACTAAACGAATCGACACCGACGGTTTTCATCGAAGCGAAGCGAGTTGTTGCGTTTGAGCGATCGATGATCCAAGGGCCATGTGCTCTTCAACATCGTGGCGTTTCATCATTAGCCGCAATATTCAAACGACGATCGCATCCTTGCCCTGCAACAAAACAAGAAAAACGACGGTTTAAAAACTATTTGAATAAGAATAATTTTGCAACAATGCAAAATTCAGTATCATCGAAACGATGAATTAATGACTCTGAAGTTTGCGACGTTGAGATTGAATGAAAAACATTTTTTACATTGATTATTTATTGAATTTTAAAAATCATGGCAATTTTATGACTCTAAAGTTTGCAACGTTGAGATTCAACGAGAAACTTTTTTTCTACTGATTATTTATTGAATTTTAAAAATCGTGGCAGTTTTTTGAGTCGATTCAGTTTTTTGGTCGCAAGAGATAATCGTTTTATGGCCGGACCAAATATTCAATTCTAATTATTGGCTCTGCTGAAGAAATAACAGAATTTCGTTGGATTCCAAAGATGGAAACTCCAGGATCATGGCAATTTTTCTTCGTGTCGATTGAGTTTTTTGGTCGCAAGAGAGAATCGTTTTATTGGCCGGAGCGAATATTGAATAATAATTATTGGCTCTGCTGTAGAAATAACAGAATTTCGTTGCATTCCAACGATGGAAACTTCGGGATCATAATATTACCCGATTTTTATTTTCAAACGTGCAAAATTTCTTCATGTACGCGTCAACTGCGAAAGGAAACGGAGGACTCGGCGAGATCAAAGTGACGAGATCGATAGTTCATGGCCAGGAGCTGTCAATGTGTCCCGAAGGGACATGCACCTGCGCCGTATGATATATTGAGTGTTCGACCTACCGAGCAATAATTATCCGTACGAAAAAGACTGTAATTACGTCACCAAAGCTCAAAGTTCAATGAAATTTGAAAAAAAAAAAAAAACCATTTTCCGGTGCCGAAACGATTAAATTTGTGAATGGACGCGTTTATGCAGATAATCGTTGCACTGAAAGTAAAATTACAACTTGACTCTTAAAGATTGTGGGATACGCGCGTGGCATGAAACGTTTCTGTCGTTTTTGCATTACGTAAACTTCTGTATGTTGTTACGTTCATTCTCGCTTTCGGTTACTTTTATATCCGTCGTACTGCGAGTCTTGCTATGAAACGGAAAAGTCTCTCCGAAACGGAATTCCGGAAAAAAATCTCGTGCATTTTTTCATATCTGTTGCCTCTTGCCATCGATTTGTGCAGAACACTGACGACCTTCGATCGTAAATACTGCCGAAAGGTTGGTCGTAGCAAAAAAGTTCATAGGACCAATCTTAAAGGGCATGAAATTTCGCACAAAAAAGGTCCAGAAGGCTTTTCTGTAACTATCCAAGTTTAGCAACGAGAGCAGATAGATTAATTTTTTTTTTCATTTTCAAGAATTTTCTCATACGAAGAACATTTTTAAGGAAGAATTTTAGAAGAAAAAAGTTTGCAGACGATCGAAATTTGACTCGGTTCACCCGAGACGTAATGATTAAAAATTCATCATCTCGATTTTTTATATGATTCTATTGAAAATTCCGTTTCTTTCTCAATTTTGTCTCAATTGTCTCAAGACCTTTATTCCGATTAAATCTTGCCTCATTCGAATACTACAAAACTACAATTTCATTTTCCCAATCAATACTCGACATTTATGGTTCACGATTTTCCCATAAATGGTTTTAATAAACTTTAAAAATGACTCTGAAGTTGGCAGCGTTGAGATTCAATGAAAAACATTTGTTTTATTGATTATTTATTGAATTTTGAAAACCGTGGCAGTTTTTTTGAGTCGATTGAGTTTTTTGGTCGCAAGAGAGAATCGTTTTAGTGGCCGGACCAAATATTGAATAATAATTATTGGCTCCGCTGAAGAAATAACAGAATTTCGTTGCATTCCAGCGATGGAAACTTCAGGATCATCTTTATAAAAATCCTCCCAAACATGTATTGCAAAGACTCAGTCCCTATTTGCCGAGAAAATGTTGTCAATCGACAACGAGATGTGCAGAGTTTTGGAAAATTTGCAAAAATAACTGTGGCTTGTATAGGAAAACCCTAGACTCGTATTTTCCGTAGAACGTTTTCACGATATTCTGGAATATTATACTCGACGATGTAGTTATATGTTTCCTCGAAGTATACGAATCGATCGAAATGTAAAAAAGAAACAATGATACGTATGTATTCGTGTATATTGTTAAGCGAAAAATTGATATGTTTCTATTGCCACAGACGAGACGACCACATGAGGGTACAGACCTCGATCGACGATCATGTGCAGCAGACTTTACGAGTAAAGCTTGGCATTGTGGTGCTCGTAATAACGTGCTTCACTATGCGGAGTCTATTGCTCGCGCATATACACGCTAATATGCAGTGAATTATAATTTCCTCCCTTAAATCGTTTCAGAAAGAACTCAACAGGAATATGAATCGATTTTCTGCCTCCACGAATAGAATTTAAAAAGTAATAGAAATTGCTTTATTTCTTCGAACGTTTTTTTCCAACCAGCAATATTTTTTGCCTCATTTTCAAAATTACGCAATAAAAACTAAAGCTCCTCCGAAAGGATTTGGGTCGTAAAATCGCAAATTTCCAATGCGAAGAGAAACAAAAAAATCGACAACGGAGTAATAATTTTTTCCAAGTCTTTTCCCTTGAATTTATTGGTTTCCGAATTTGACTCGAAAAACCATCGATTCTGTGATCAAACGATCGATGTCGATAGCTTCGATGATGACACGAAGGAAAACTTTTGATTCATTGAGTTCTGATTGTTCAGAAATTTGTAAAGGATTTGTACGTTCTACTTGCCAGTTTTGGCCTGCTTGAATGATCCTGAAGTTTCCATCGTTGGAATGCAACGAAGTTCTGTTATTTCTTCAGCATAGCCAATAGTTTTTATTCAATATTTGGTCCGGCCAATAAAACTATTCTCTCTTGCGACCAAAAAACTCAATCGCCTCAAAAAATTGCCACGACTTTGAAAATTCAATAACTAATCAATAGAAAAAATGTTTTTCGTTAAATCTCAACGTTGCAACCTACAAAGTCATACAAATTCGTTAAATTCAAATGGGACTACAGAAATGTCTCTTTATTTCTTCTCTTTTTTATTGGGGTCTTCTAAATTTAACTTCACATAAGAATGTTGCCAAAGGGCGAACTATTCTCCTGAAGATTGACATTCGTAATGATGGGAGAACGTGAGGCAGCGAGTTTGATTTTCAGCACGTTTGAAGAAGATACTTTTCAGTTTTTCCACTGAATTATTTCTCATGGTATACTTTTTGAAAGTTTGTTCAACGTGCGTCGTGTAACCGTGCGGGACACAAAGAGAAAGTACGATCGGGTTCATATTTGTCTTTAGTGTAAAGACACACGAAAATAATTAATGGGTTGACCGTCGGGTGTTATACCTCGTGCGTGAAAAAGACTGAGCGAGGCTTTTACTGGGCAAAAGTTTTACAAAGACGGATTGTAATAACGCGCGATTCATGCCATTTTTTTACAGTCTAGATTACTAAAATCAAAACCGTACATACAGGGTGTTCGCCTTCGCAGGGTAATCCTCATAGACTCGAATTCAGTACAGACTTATGGTAAAAAATAGTTACAAACTGCGTAAGGCTCTTTAATCGACTTGGGAAGTCTCTTATCGAAAATTCTGGCAAAACGGTTGGAGATAGAGCAAAACTCAATAGGACCAATCTTGTAGAGCATCAAATTCTCTACAAAACAGTCCCCGGCGGCATTCCAATAGCTGCGGAACTTTAGTTCTTAGAGCGGAAGAAACGATGCTTGAAAAATTAGAATCGAATTCGCAGTTTGGCACCAGGCAAGTTTCCTGCTCAGTCATTTCACCTGAACACGAAAATCGATGGGAAAAAGTTCCTGTTAAAATGTGTACGTCACTCGGCTGAATATTTGAATGATCAAGCGTGTATGGAAACTATGAAGCGAACATTCGAACGTTATACAAAATCGTATTCGCTACCGATTGGCGAGTAAGAGTGTGGCAGTGTGTAGTAGATGTTGCGAGCAAACGTAGTTATGACGACGGTGTGACTTGGACATATATTTTTTGTTGACTTGTAACTGTGCAACAGGTGATTTTTCCTAATGCTCACATTTTTCTATAAATATCCACACGGTCGTATGAAATTATTGATCAGAGAAACGTGCACGGGGAATAAAAAGAAGAGCGTATTGCAAAGTAAACCGATAAGAATCTGTGAATTGCAGGGAAACGGGAACTCGTAGTCTCTTTCGCAGGGAACCAAGAGTTAGAAATGGACAAGACTCGTCACTTTGACACATTTAGCAATGAATAAATTAAACGAAAAAGAATAGCCAATTCGATTCCAGCGGCAGGTGAAGTTGGCACGTCATTTTTCCGCGACGTCTCGCACCACCGATACAACGTTGTCGTGAATGGAAATGACAAAGTTCACAAGTCAGAGATCTTGGAGCGTGACAAATCTCCGATCAAAAAAGCTCCTGACGTTTTTTCATTAACAGAAATCAAGTTCCGAAACCGTATGTAAAAATGACCTCGTTTCCCGGAACGAGCAGTTCAGGACGACGGCTGCAGTCCAGCGCCTTTCGATTCCAGACTCTGAAGTTTGCAACGTTAAGATCAACGAAAAACATTTTTTCTATTGATTATTTATTGAATTTTGAAGATCGTGGCAATTTTTTGAGTCGATTGAGTTCTTTGATCGCAAGAGAGAATCGTTTTATTGGCCAGACCAAATATTCAATAATAATTATTGGCTCTGCTGAAGAAATAACAGAATTTCGTTGCATTCCAACGATGCAAAACTGCAGGATCATTTTGATTCAACGTTTTGTGAAAATTCGACTAGATCTTCCATTATTTGTTTAAAATTTATAAAATAACTAAATAAATAAAATAACAAGAAACAGAAAACTCTCCAGTTTCCTCCAGACCGTCGTGAAAATAAAAAAGACTATAGGCACAACGCAGACATTGAAACACAAAAGCTGCGGGCTTGGCAACTGTCCGGCAATTCCACAGGAAACCCTACCGGAAGCTGTACACAGGATCATACACTGGAAATTTCATTTATTCAAAAAAACGTCAAAATTTTATTGAAGACGTGAATCTGAATATTTCTGGATAATTACAAAATTTTCGGAATTACGACAATATTTTCGATTCATAACGGAACTGTCAGCAAAATTTACGATTGTAATGTCAAAAATTTACATTTCTAATTGTAAGAGACTTTCCAGAATAATTTCTTGCTGCAATGACAACATTTTTGTGATTTTCCAAAAAAACGTTTAGTCGAACGAATCCAACAAAATTTTCTTTTCAGTGTAGGAAAATGTCACCAAATCTCCAACCCTGGCGATCCGAGTACCGAAGCGATCGGTTCAGACGACCTGAGATGTGTTAAAAATTGGGAGAAAACTGTTTATCTTATAAAAATAGAGTCCAAGGTAAACGCGTGTCGATTCGGAAGTGAAAACGTCGAGCAAAGTTGATTGTTAAAAACGAATAGTGAACCGATTCTCCATTTCGAGAGTCAAAGTCATTGGAAGCGCGTAGCAAATGAGGCAAACGCGATAAACATTAATTCCGAATATGTCGAAGAGTGTGAGAAGAAGCCAGCTGGCCCAAAGTTTATCACACTGCATGGTTAACGATGACGAACAACCGATATATTTATAAATGCACCGTGACGACCTACTTCCGCGAGTATGTACAATATGCTATGAACGAACTCGATGCTACAAGCTAGACTATATCAATTTCAATAATGTATAGTTACGGAGTGCCCAGACTCAACCTGTAGTGATTGTAGAGGAAAAGGGGGGGAGGGGAGAGTTGAAGCAAGAGAGAGAGAGAGAGAGAAACGGGATAAGGGAAAAACGGGTGGGGGACAGCACGCTATCGCTGCCTCGACCGTGATATCTGCTAATTATGTTGCGAGTGCGAGCCGAACCGAGACCGCAATGGTTTGGTGCGAAATGTTGTTTCGCCGTATATATCTTGGTGATTGGAGTTATTTTCTAGATGTAACTGCATGGGTGAGAATTATTGTTACGCGGGCGGGGGCCTAAGTGTGTCCGCGTGTACGGTGACCGTCGTTGTATACATACGATTTGTTTAATCGTCCGAGAATTCGTGAACTGCTCATATAATCTTCGGTCCATCTCTCTTATCATTCGAACGCCTTATCCGCCTTATCTTTTCTTCCCTTTTGCTGTTCGTATCTCCTTCATGCACTTTCATTTTTTCGATAAGTACTTCTCGTATTCATTATTCACGGAACATATATCGCCGCGCTGCGGTGCCTCTGCTTATTCTTATCACGAATAATAACCATATTTTGTGCACCCTCTCTTTGCTTCTCGTATGTGAAGTTACTGTGACTTCGTTACTGCCAGCTTGACTCTTTGTTTATCTTGGTTTTTCGGCAATTACGTGCGAGACCAATTTATGCGCGTGATAAAAAATAAAATTTTGATTAATTAAAATCCACTGCGGGCGCCACATTCGATACGATATATCGACATAGTTCGATGCCTTTTTTTTTCTTTCAAATACGCCGTGTTTGAGTATAATCTCACAGATTGACGACTGCAGTGTCAAGTTACGTGTGAGTCAGTGTGAGTTACGAGATTAGAAATCCATGCTCCCGAAATTGGCTTCGGTGGATCGCGACAGCGATGATTCTGAAGTTTGCAACGTTGAGATTCAACGAAAAACATTTTTTCTATTGATTATTTATTGAATTTTGAAAATCGTGGCAATTTTTCGAATCGATTGAGCTTTTTGGTCGCAAGATAGAATCGTCTTATTGACCGGACCAAATATTGAATAATAATTATTGGCTCTGCTGGAGAAACAACAGAATTTCGTTGCATTTCAACGATGCAAACTTCAGGATCATACAGCGATAACTCTCAAGTTTGCAACGTTGAGATTCGTAAAAACATTTTTTCTATTGATTATTTATTGAATTTTGAAAATCGTGGCAATTTTTCAGGTCGATTCAGTTTTCTGGTCGCAAGAGAGAATCGGTTTATTGGCCGGACCAATTAGTAAGTAATAATTATTGGCTCTGCTGGAGAAATAACAGAATTTCCTTAAAAAATATTTTTCGAGAACATTTTTTTTTGTTTTCGATATTTTTCCTGCACATTTGATTTTCAGGGAGACAAAAAAACGCAAAACGAATGTCATTGGAAAATTGCAATTGATCAATTGAACGACTATTTTGTCGTTGATTGATAATGGATACGAGCGACCGGGGATAAACTGGAAGCCCCGAAAAAATTGAAGGAAATTTTTTGTTGCATTTCATTGCGGCGCCTGACATTTTACACTCGTCGAGTTCATCTTAAAAATGAAAAAACTTGACTCTCAGTTGATTCGGGAATTCAACTGATTGGAAAACGGAGACAGAGTGTGTTGGCCATATCGTGTTATTCGATATATTTTGCAGAAGGTCGACCTTTGCTTTTGGCTCTCGATTAGCGAGCTTATCAAATTTGTTCTTGCGTTTGATTAGGTCATCACGATATCGTGAACTTGTGCCAGCATCACACACACACACAGATGTGTGTTTCTCTCCAGAGAAATATTTTCCGCGTGATGAATGAAAACGCGCGGATGAGCGACAAAAATTACTTTTCGGACGACGAAATTTGTCAAGAAAGACAAAAACTCGATTTTCTGATGAAAAATGAAACGTTCAGTGGAAATGATGAAAATCTCGATCTTTTTCGTTATCCGTCCGACGAAACGCTGTTCCGGCCTCCGGAAAGCCAAACTGCATCGGAGATTATACGATTTTTTAGAGCAACAATTTAGTCCTCGAACTTGAAACGATTGTCAGTCGAATATTAAAAATTATCGAATCTTCTCGAAAATTTCACGAACAATAACTATTGGAAAACGCAGTCAAAACAATGACTCTGAAGTTTGCAACGCTGAGATTCAACGAAAAACATTTTTTCTATTGATTGTTTATTGAATTTTGAAAATCGTAGCAATTTTTTGAGTCGATTGAGTTTTTTGGTCACAAGATAGAATCGTTTTATTGGCTGGACCAAATATTGAATGATAATTATTGGCTCTGCTGAAGAAATAACAGAATTTCGCTGCATTCCAACGATGCAAACTTCAGGATCATGTAAAAACATGAAAATCGATCGTTCGTCTGCCACCGAATCGAATCTGTGGCTAAATTTTGCAACTCCCTGAATTTAGTGCACAATTTTAGGTTCGGAAACATTTAGAGGTTCGAAAATTCTCTGTATCACTTCACTTTCAAGGTAAAATATGATCCTGAAGTTTGCATCGTTGGAATGCAACGAAATTCTGTTTTTTCTTCAGCAGAGCTGATTATTATTATTGAATATTTGGTCTGGCCAATAAAACGATTCTCTCTTGCGATCAAAGAACTCAATCGACTCAAAAAATTGCCACGATTTTTAAAATTCAATGAATAATCAATGGAAAAAATGTTTTTCGTTGAATCTCAAAGTTGCAAACTTCAGAGTCATAGTTAAACTTACACAGTTAAAAAGAAAAGTGTTCTCAATATTGGACTAATCTAGATTATAAGTTGGTTAATAATCAACAGCAGATCTACTGACCATATCCGGCTCTATACTTCTAATTAAAAATCATATCTCGTGCCCCTTTTTTTCAATGGGAAGTACAACCCACAATCTAGACAATTAGTTGATCAAAGATTAACGTTGGGAGTAGGTACGATTTCTTTGCACGCTCTCGATAAAAAATTAAGCCAAGTCTTTCTTGCCAAGCCACCTGAAGTGAAGGGAATCACATAAAGTCCAGAAGCAAGTTGAAAAAAACGACGATATTGTTCCCGTTTTCGAGATAAAAAAAAAAAACGTTTTTCCTAACGTTCGAATTTTTTCAATGTCACTAAAGTTCGCGACGTTGGGGTCCAACGAAAAAAACTTTTTCTAGTAATTTTTCGTTCAGTTTCAAAAACCATGACGATTTTCGTACCGATTTTCCCTTGGAGCCTAAAAAACTAATCGTTTTATTGTCCTTATAAAATATTCTAACAGAATATTGAAATTTGCCAAAGAAAAAACTAAATTTTGTTGCATTTTAACGCGATGCAACTCAGACTTTGATATTGACCACAATTCTCTTGATTTTCAAGATTTTCTTCACGTGCGCGAGCAACATTTCATGCACTCAGAAAACGAAAAATGGAGAATTAACAAAAGCCTGCAGCAAAGTTTTCGTTAAGTGGACAGAACTGTCAACTCCGACGCCTCTCGAACGAGGATTTGATCGTTTATGATCCTGAAGTTTGCATCGTTGGAATGCAACGAAATTCTGTTATTTCTGCAGCAGAGCCAATAATTATTATTGAATATTTGGTCCGGCCAATAAAACGATTCTTTCTTGCGACCAAAAAACTCAATCGACTCAAAAAATGGCCACGATTTTAAAAGATCAATAAATAATTAATTAAAAAAATGTTTTTCGTTGAATCTCAACGTTGCAAACTTCAGAGTCATGATCGTTTTTATTCGCATAATTTGCTACTTGAAACAAGGATCATTTATATTTGTTTTTATTTGATGACTGTGAAGTTTGCATCGTTGAAATGCGACGAAATTCATTTTTATCTTTAACAAAAATAATTATTCAAATGCAGAATGTAATTAGGATGATAAAATGATCAATTTTTGCCATTGAAAAAGCATATCAGCTCGAAAAATTTGGATGACATTGAAAATTAAACGAATCTTCAATAAAATTAAATATTTTTCGATGCATTCAAACGTTGCAAACTTCAGTATCATTTTATTTGGCATCGAACTCATATGCGAGAGTCTGATCCGATTTTTTCCCATCGTCAGAATGTTACAAAAAATGTATAGAGTGAAAAAAACGTTGACGTAGTGAAAAGAAATGAAACGAAGTGAACATCGGTTGTGCCTTGTAATCCATTGTGGAAGGAAGCCCTTTCTGTTGGCATGGAAATGGAGTAAGTGTATCAAAGGAGATACGAGAGAAGGAAAGGGAAATGGTCATCGGACAAACAACGAGAAATCGGCAAGATCGAAGATCATGGGTCCAATCGATGAAAAAGAAGAAAAGAATTGGCAAAAGTGTGAGCGTGGAACAAGCAAGGAGGAGGACCACCTGTTCGACCGCATGAAATAATTTTGCACGGTTTCTCACGGCATACGATGGTCCCTGGAGCCTCGCACTCGCTCGATTTTTTATTTTCAATCGGTTTCTCATTCACCGTGATCGCGTATTCATAAGATTATATACATTTTGTTATTTCAAGCTGGATAAGAGAAGAAATTTCGCCGAACTCACGCTTTTTTTTCTTTTACAAAAAACGAAGAACCGACTCAAGAAAATCATTTTTGTGCTCTCGATATTCCTCGAAGCTGTTTAGGCGGCAAAGTGGCTAAGTGGATCCTCCTTACCGCATCAAAAACCTGTCAAACGTTCGTCACTACCGAATAATGCGGCATTGAGATAATTAGCTCCTCAAAATTAAGCCTTTCAGCCGAGAATTTTTAAAATGACCTTTTCCCACGGCTTGTCATCCGTTCGTCGAAGAAACCTCACGCAAATAAACGCACGAAACTACGACCTGCTCAATAATTCCGCACGTTTCAGTACAGTAATAATGAAAAACAATGAGTCGACGAGGAAATTCATGAATCTACGAATCCCTAATGTAATTTATGGATCCGTGCCATTAAAAATGTAGGAAATTCTAGTTTCGATACATTGTTGTCGATATAGTATTCAATGTTGCTCTTTCTCGTCAGAATAACGTCACAATGACGTAGACATTACGGAAACGAAACAACGTCAAAACACGTTTGGCAACAAAGTCGAATGTAAAGATCAGAATTTTCCAAAATGCCAAGTCGTCGATTTTTTCTCTACCAGTTTGCAAAATAAGTCAGTATTCCAGAAATTTTATGATGCTGAAGTTTGCAACGTTGGAATGCATCGAAAAATATTCAATCTTATTAAGATTCGTTCAATTTTCAATGTCATCCAAATTTTTCGAGCCGATATGCTTTTCGAATGACAAAAATCGATAATTTTATCATCGTAATTACATTCTGCATTTGCATAATTATTTTTGCCAAAGATAAAAATGAATTTCGTTGCATTCCAACGATGCAAACTTCAGAGTCATGAAATTTTTGAATTTCGAACTAAAAATGAAACGAAAAAAAAACTGACGCGTTGCACCAAAATTCCAAAATATATTTGAAACAAATTTTCAGTAATTATCATAATAATTCGCAAAGAGAAAAAAAAAAGTAGCCTCGAGCAAAAACTTTCGAATAAAGGCTCAAAAATCGATGCCGGCCAAAATAGTCACGTTTTCTGTAAAATTCGCACGTCGCAAAGATCCATAAAATGAAAACCGGTCGAATAATCAAGTAATTGATGACTCTGAAGTTTGCAACGTTGAGATTCAACGAAAACCATTTTTCCTATTGATTATTTATTGAATTTTGAAAATCGTCGCAATTTTTTGAGTCGATTGAGTTTTTTGGTCGCAAGAGAGAATCGTTTTATTGGCCGGACCAAATATTGAATAATAATTATTGGCTGTACTGAAGAAATAACAGAATTTCGTTGCATTCCAACGATCCAAACTTCAGGATCATTCAAGTTTCAATGAATTCACGCACCAATGATCGAATCTACGAAACGATAGAAAAAATCGTAGTGAGAGAGAGAGATTTAGCCAAGAATCT
The DNA here is from genome assembly GCA_037043255.1 of Diadegma fenestrale. Lineage (NCBI taxonomy): Eukaryota > Metazoa > Arthropoda > Insecta > Hymenoptera > Ichneumonidae > Diadegma > Diadegma fenestrale. Next base: position 6,383,285 of record CM073311.1, on the reverse strand, counting down.
TCACCACGTGGAACAGAAGAAAGAACGCACGCGCGTGCACACACGTGCGTGCATGGAAAAAAAAGTATATGGACGCGGCACAGGTATAGACTCACACACAACAAAAACAGGAAGTAACCGCCCCCGGAAGAGAAGGTTTTCCCTCTCTCTGTTGCAACATAATTCTCTCTGTATTCGCATGCATATTCTCCCACCTCTCGTTGGTTCTCTCCCTATTTTGCCACTAGCCCAGCTCGGCTTCTAAGAGTTGCAGTCTATCATTTTATATTTGTAATTCAACGTTGCATACAACGTCACCTGCTGCTGCGTTATCCACACCGACGACGTTTTACAACTGAATTTCCTATAATCGCGTTGGACGTTACGCCTTTGAATAATATTTCCAATTTTCTTGGCCTTCAAATTCCGTAATTTATATTATTATCAACAAAAATATCTCCGAATCCCTTTTTTTCCTTATTCGTAATAATAACAAGTCTCGAAAAGAAAAAACAACGTAACGATTTTGGAGAGAAAAGTTTGATTCTCTGGATCAAAAAAACGAACAAATTTTGACTTTTTTTTTTTACCTAAAGTATTTGAAATATTTATCGAGTTCCAAAATGCCTCAATTTGCATGCATTTTTTTTCTGCTGTCAAGAAACGTGTTGCAGCCTGAAAATGAAAAAAAGAAAACAAAAAAAATTGCACACATTGGGTTTTTAGTAGCGAATGAATAGCAAGTTATTCTTTTTATCCTACGACACGAACGCTCGTGTTCGTAAACAGGTGCATTTTTGTCGAAAATGATTAAATATGCAGCAGAACCCTTTGAACCAACTGTCACGTGAACCACCTCAAAATTATGGTCGTGATTCGTGTTTTTTTTTCGTTTCTTCAAATCACGAGAACTCGTTGTGTCCTAAGAATCTTTGATCACGGTGTAAATCGGCAGACATAAAAAAGCGTTTTGTTCTCGTTCGAAGGCAATGAAAAACTTTGGTGGAAAAATCAATTTTTCCAGTTGTTAAAATTCTTAGTGCGATGCAAAAAAAAATGACTGAAGTTTGCATCGTTGGAATGCAACGTTATTTTTTTTATCTTTGACAAAAATAATAATTCCAATGCAGAATTTGATTACGATGATAAAATTTCGAAAAATTTTCGAAAAATTTGGATGACATTGAAAATTCAACGAATCATCAATAAAATTAAATATTTCTCGTTGCATTCCAACGTTGCAAACTTCAGGATCCTAAAAAAAAACGTTTTGGACAGTTTTGTTATTTCTGTCGAAGGCCCAAAAATAATTTCACTCGGTCGGTTTGCAAAAAAAGTGAAAAACGCTTTTTTGGTTCATTCGAAAATTCAACTTCGGAAAAACCCCCACGATTTTTTCTTTTTTTTTTAACGAACGAACGATTCGCATTTTTTGGGATGTTTATATTCGTTGCCCACAATTAGGCATCGGTGCGACGACACTGAGGTCGTACGAAGGGCATTGGAGAAAAATAAGCTCGATAAAATGTTTCGATACAACTGCGAACATGATCGTGCGACGCGATCGAAAGTTTTGGGAAAAAAAGTCGTTCGACGCAGCGGGAAGCGATCTCTTTTGTCATCGATACATTTTACGTTTATTAGGGATTTTTTCAGGCTCGTATCGAAGGTCGAAAACACGTGTGACTCGGTTGCCCGCAGCCACACGAATCGACTGTCCGAAAAGCGAATAAAAAACATGGATGTGAGGCAAAAAGTTGAGGAAAATATAAAGATAAATAATGGTTGGAATGTGGATGAGAATGTAGAAAAATAAACAATGGATCAACAACAAGATTTCTTACCTTCAAAAAGGAGAGCGTCGAGTGCTGCGCGAGTTCCTAACCTCCAACATGTGCTATATACGCGGGCGAGGGCGCGGGGCGAAGGAGAGAAGGAAACGCGGACACACGCGGCGGTTGACAGTTTCTCGGGCGCGTGTGAAGTGAAGAAAAAAGTTTTATCGTGAATAATAAAAGCGTTGGCAAGAGTCTGCGATTGTGGATGACTCAAAGTTTTTCTATATTCCGTCTTGGTAACAAAGTGTGCAGTAGCTGGCGACTTAATGTAACACGACACGATGCAATCGAGTTGGAAAGGGCAAGAAGGAAAAAGAACGGCAAGAGAAGAAAAAAAGGAAAAAAGGTAAGGAAAAACCGGCGCGAAATGAGCGAAAGCAACGTGGTCCCGCGAAAGAGCAGTCTGGTTGCTCTAGCACACACGAAACACTCGCGCACACGCGACCTCGCAGTTTCTCTTACGAGGAGGCAATACCACAGCGAGCTCCGAGCCTCTTTCTCTTTTTCTCGTGGTTTCTCTCTTTCTCCCCCGTTTCCTTCTTCTACCACTTGATCAGTGCAAACAGCATCGCTGCCAATCTACGTATCTTTGCCGCGACCCACTCTATCTATCTCGAGAGTTGTCGCGCTCTCTCGCGTTCCGTCTCGCGCGCGGTATCTGTCTCGCGTTCGCTTCTTCGTCTCTGGGAGAGAAATAAAAAGCGCAGCAGCAACACCACTACACGCGCACGATTTTATTGTTACTCCGTGTTTTTCCTCGAGCTACTACTTTGTTGCACAGTTTCAAAGATTGTATCGCGAGCTCGCGACTAAAGAATACGAAGAAGAATACACCCGAACAGTTTACATTCCGTATAAACGTAAACAGTCCCGATTATCACTGCCACCTTGTGTGCTGTTTTTAAAACTCACCAACTCACTGTCTATTCGTGCTTTTTTTTTATTCCAACCGAGAGATAATAGTTATTAATGCAATGCCTGTTTCCTTGTCGCAGCTCGCACTGGCTCTCGAATGGCTATTATTCTAGCGATAAAATGTCACATTCTTCGGACGAGCAGTATTGAAATAACATTGTCGTGTCTATATACGGATTATGTATATAAATGCATGCACTGTTACGCGATCTTTGATCGAGGATAATAACGGGTCGCGAGCACAAGCAACACAGAATTGCATTCGACGTGAATACGTGTCTCTTAAGTTGAGCCAATATATCGCGTTCGAACGTGAAATACATGCGTGTCTCTCATTCGTCCGTGAATATATGACGCGCGTACGCTTACGTACACAGAAAAAAAATACCGATCCGCACGGATACGTTGCCCGTAACTCACTGAGTCTTCTCCCCGTGGCCGGCTCAGTAGCGCGCGAGAGCGGCGAACAACGACGGCGGCGACCGATCGGCACTTGGCCGCCACAGCGCGCCGTGGGTAGGGTGAGCGTTCGCGCGGCGCGGTGGGGGGCGCTGCGGGCGGAGGGGGAGGAGGCCAGCGGGCGGGGGGGAACGACTGTACGACTCGTATCGTAATACTCGTTGCGCCGCAGCGACGCTCGCGTGTACTCGCGCACGCTCGCGAGTCCGATCTACCGGCGGCCGCTTTTTCATATTTATGTAGTTGTGACCGTTTCCAAGTGAAGCCATCGGGCGAAGATGGCGTGCGACAAAATGCAAGCCCCCCGAACCGCTTTACGCCATCGCCACCGAACGCACGAAGAAACACCTCCGAATTATTTCGTACAATAACAACTACAAAAATTACACTTTTCACCAAAAAAAAAAAAACCAACGACAAGCAAAAAACATGCGAATTAAAACGATAAGAAAAATATTTTAAAAAACCGCGCGAGACACACAACAAGGCGTTATGAAAAATGTATATCTCTTGAGTCTTTTGTTTTTTTTTCTTCTTGCAACCGTCCGTTTTGACGCCAGCGTCAGTTTTAGCTTCCCACTGGCTTAGAACCCGCATACTCTCCTTTCCACCGTACCAAAAGCAAATTCTCGAAAACAAATGATGAAAACACTTTGTTCGTTCGGAAAAAAATCAATGACCTTGAGAATCCTCCAAAAATCTCATTCCGATTATTCCAAATCTTTCAATACCCTGTTCTTTTTTTTTTTTAATTGAAGAAAAAAGCTAGTCGACAACGATCGCAATTTTTTGAGCAAAAAAACAGTTTTTTCATTTTTTACTTTACTTTGAAACTTTTTTTTGCATTTACTACAGTATTCATGGAGGAATGCAGGGAATGGGGCACGATGGAACTTTCTCATCGAACACGAAGAGCGTTTTGCTTCCAAAAAATGAATTTCAGCATCGTAGGATTTCGAATTTGAGAATTTTTGGAGAAAAATGTAAGTAATGAAAGTGAAAAAATGACATTAAAATTAATTGAAAATGGTATCAGGTGCAGGCAGGTTTGTGCAGAGTTGCCTCTGGCGTTGGGGCCAAGAGGTTGCATTTGTGGGTTGGCTTTAAGGAGGACTTTATGGGTTCCCGGTAGCGCTGACAATAGAAGTCTATTATACGAGCCTCGTAATACTGCGGCCATCGAGAGAGCTCAGTTCTCTCTCTCTCTCTCTCTCTCGCTCTCTCTCGTTCTCTCTCCGATGAATAAAGTTTGTCCGCCGGACGTGTGAGTCTAGGATCGTTTATGATTCCAAAGCTCGGATCGTTGGAACGCAATGAAATTCTTGAGGAATGTCAATTCCGAAATTTAAATGGCAGAGACTCGCGATAATTCGCGTTTTTCTCGTTTTTTTTCACACTAAAAATTAACGAGTATGACACAAAAAATGGAAACGGATTGAAAAATAAAATGAAAAATCGTGAAATCATGAAAAAATCTTCGTCATCGCGAAATGTGTTCTCAAAGCTCGAAAATTATTCGATTCTCTAACCATACGAATCACTCAAGCTCCCGGGCGAAAGTGTAACACAGCAGCACCGATATGTTATATACGCTTTTGTATCATATTAAGTTTCTCTTGTATATCGCGACGTTATAGGGCGGAGTGTAAAATTACGTCTTGGTGCATGCGGTTACGCTATTTCACGGTATTGCGTCAACTGACGTATCGGAAAACTACTCGATTCAACGAATCTCTGAAACAATTGCACAGCCCGAAAAGTCCAAAAAATTTCCCCTACGAAAAAATATTGTGGACTGAACGTTTTTTTAAAAAAGTCACGAAAATTTTGACATTCCAGCGAGAAAAATCATAGAAAAGAAAATTCTTGTCATTCCAATCGTAAATTTCGCCGACAGTTGCATTAGGAATGAAAAATATTGACATGACAATATTACGGAAATTTTGAAATTGTATCAAAATATTTCGTTCGCCTTTTTCAACAAAATGTCGACGATTTTTCGATAAAATTGAATTTTTATCAATTTTATTAGTGCAGTTAGCAAAAAATCGCGAGCGACGTTGTCGACGTGACTGAAGGAATGACTGACGCAAGTTCCGATGGATTCATCATTAGAATTTTTCGTACTCGTGCGATTGGTGTTTACTCGTATGGGTCCATGAGGATAATTCCACATGGCACGTTTCTTGCTCGTTGTAGCAAAGTTTTTCGTGTCGAGGAAGTTGCAAGCTTTCTAATTATGCATGGCGAAGATGATGGTTTCACAGAACGTTGGTTTCGATCAATTTAAACAAAGTATCGAGACGTCAAAGTCGAGGGAGCGTAGAAAAAGGACTCGAGACCGATATGCCACGAAATTTTCATGTATTTTCGCCATGACGTTGTGTGTTCGCGACTTTCAAATCTCCTGGACTCGCTTCGGATATTTCTTCTGGCATTTTTCTGGCCCATAAACTGACCCGCGAAATTTCGACGTTGAATTGCGACACGTCGTGAATCTCAACCGAGCAAATATCGATGCAATAAAAACTCGTTTTTGAATCCTTTTCGTTTGTCCCTCAATGGTGAATATGACTCAAAGCTCTTCCGAGTCTTTTCACAAGTACGAGAGACTCGTTCACTCTCATAAAACGCATTGTTGAAACTTCTCGCCTTACAAATCGTACCATCACCCCCACTCCGCGTCATCAAACACGCTTCTGCATACATGTGCAAGGAGAGGAGAGAGTCCGCGTCGAGATTTGCTTGTGAATTCTTCGCAGCGCGGCCACTGTCCCGTTAATGAGCCTATTACAGTACAAGTGCCGTCGATTCATCGGCAGCTTAATAACATAAAAAAAAAAATCTACGTATGTCTCTGTGCAGGCGTTGCCAGTGCAAAAATAAATCCTTCGTACACCATAAACGCGGAGCTTAGGATCAAGTTCCGCTCGGAGAAGTCTCATTTGCATTTTTGCATCGAATTTGCTCGTTCAAATGAACAAAAAGTTGCCTCAATGTTTATCCGCATTTTTGCTACTGTGTGGACAAAAAAAACGCCAGATTTTGGAGCTTGAATTGGATTTGAACCCGCAAACGACATTAATTTGATGAAATAATTCATCAACTTGAGATTTAATCAATTGAGAAATGCTCAATGGAAAGGAATAAAACGCAGGAATCGTATGACGAATGGTGTGGATCGGTCTGACAGTTTTGAATAGCGTGACGTTCATATATTTGTCACTTATGTACGAGGGTATCTGAGCAATGTAATATGTCCATATTATATTTATACATTCGTACACAGAGAGTATTATCGACGTGCTTTATCTTTATATCCGAAGTTGAGATGTTTTTTTGTTCCTTCTACGCTGGCAAGGTTTCTATATCCAAATGGTATATGTAGTGCCTCATATACTTTATGAGATTGGCTTGAAAGAAAGGCTGCAGTGTAATACTATATCGTCTTGTCTAAACGCGTGTATACGTAATATTCTTACGAGGAAAGATATAGGGACCCAGCACAGACTAAACACGTTAACGAGCGAGTCCAATAAGCGTCCAATATCCTCACAGCTCGATCAAGACAAATAAAGAAACGAACCCAACAGGGAGAGAAAAAAAATCGTAAAAAGCTGACGAGTAAATAAATTGACGAATTTGATCTGTACCATGTGGCGGAGCTTAATCTCGTTGTGAAAACATAAATAAGGAAACATTTTTGACACCTCAACGTCGAAACGTTTTTCGAAAGCGATTCGACCGTTCTCCGTTAATTTGCGTTCTCCAGAACGTTCTCCACTTTCGCAAAACTTTCTGAATTGGAATGAAAATTCGACATTGAACGAATGCAGGGAAAATCTAAACCGCAAATAGTTTCCGATTTTTTATGCTCCAGACAAATTTTTTACAAAGTCCATTCGATTGATTAATAAAAGAAATTTTGAGATTACTATTAAACTGTATCGAAAATTCAAAAATGTAAAAACCAGCGACTGCTGCATTCGATACGAAATATCGATAATAATGCACAGCAGCAGATTAGATACAGGTGAATCATAAATACGAAGCAAGTAAAAAAATTAGATGCAAACTAAAATGCGTCCAGAATAAACCAACGTCGGTCGAACGATCCGTCATGAAAATTTATTTTCCCAACGCATACTTGATCGCCGAGATAATAAAAATCGGAAAATTACTGTCACGGAGTTGAAGCATCGAATGACCTTGAACTTTCGACCATTTTTTTCTTGCAAATTGCAGATTTTTGTTAAAACAAAATGCATTTTTCAAGCTGTACAGAAAATCCTAATAATTGTGCTCAAAATTTGACAATCTGCCGACCATAATTGCTTCGGAACTATTTTTCGTGATTGCAAATTCTCGGTTCGAGTTTTTCTGCCGAGTGCGCGTGAAAAATATAAAAATAATGATTTCCTCGTAATTGACCCCCCGCCCGAATCTTCAGTTTCCGGTGATTCAGTTCGATGTGTGCCGTGGGTCTTGTGGACCCACTTTTATCGGTGTCGATCATGGGCGAATAGGTGAGTCGACCGCAGAGACACAATGCACCCCCGAAGCCTCCGCAGTCATCAGTCGAGTTGCGACGATTCGTCGATCTTGCGGCAGAGGCAGAAAAAAGAAAGAAATTTCTATTTTTTCATAATTTTCTCGCCGGAAACGGAACTCGCGGGACGTGCGAGTGCGATCTTTTGTCGGCTGGACCAAGTTGTCGGCTCGCGTCGAGTAGAATGAAAAAGTTATTGAAAGATTCTCGAGACGCTAGAGAGCGTTGATGCGGCGCAGGTATTTGCGTTATTGGCATGCAGGAGACCTCATTCGATGTGTGGTAGCGAAAGAGACACCTGTGCGGATGAGGTAAACATATGTTTGGAGCATTCCACCATCGGATGTGGTGAAGCAGAGTCTCTCGCTATGAAACTGTAAACCCTTATCCGTGGTTGTAATAATTTCACCATTTTTTTCCAACGCTCTACTATAATGCCTGATGCTAATTTTGAAAGGAAACGAAAGACGAACGCGTTCACTATCCTTCAAAGTGTTCACGTGTCCATAACCCATGCATGCTGCATAATTCGAGCTCCTCTCGCATCGATCCGAGATCCTTAACTCTCCTCACTGCACTTATTGTTTAACCCAACAACGTGTACAACGTTAATGAACGCATTGTAAACGCGAGTTCGGTGCACTACAAAGATCATTGAAATTAATGTCTTGAGTTGTTAATTTTCAGTCAAGAATTCAGCCTCCAGAAGGAATTTGCTTCAGCAAATAGTTTCGGGACAGTCACGTCCAAAAGTTACAACTGTCCAGTCGATTTTTGTTCAACATTTCAAAAACTTACGAAATAATATCATAAATATCGTTTTTATGTTCATCAGAAATTGACAGCCGTATGGAATTTTTGGAAAAATGTTAAATTCAATGTTGTCAGGTTTCGAGCGAGGATTTTTCGCTTTTCCATGCTCCGCAAAGTTTTTCCTTTCAATCTCTGGCTTCCCGAAACTGAATGAGATCTATTCAGAGTCTTTTGTTTGTTAAAAAAGCGTGAATTTTTTTTATGGCTCCCCAAGAACGCGCGTGGTCGAGTCGGTCGAGTCCGCGGCGGTTCATTCGAGTGTGAAATGATGATCCCGAAGTTTGCATCGTTGGAATGCAACGAAATTCTGTTATTTCATCAGCAGAGCCAATAATTATTATTCAATATTTGGTCTGGCCAATAAAACGATTCTCTTGCGACGAAAAAACTCAATCGACTCAAACAATTTCCAAAATTCAATAAACAATCAATAGAAAAAATGTTTTTCGTTGAATCTCAACGTTGCAAACTTCAGAGTCATTGCGAAATGTCAATTTTCTTCAACTACTTTCAAGTCGTTGGTTATTGGTCAATTAAACTTGATCCTTGGATCATTGGATTTTTGTTTTGCAGTTAGTGCATGAAAATATTATTGGTGGAAATTCTGAGGCTTTCGTTTCAACGCGATGTCGCGCGACGAGGCTTCGTTCGACTCAAAGCCTTATACGAGAGCGACACGAAGGAAAAAAGTGTTGATTGGCTTGGAATTCGGCGTTAAAATAAAGTTTACGGTATTGACTGCGTCTGCAGTGGTGAGATAGCCCGTATATGCATGCAAGGAAACCGGGTTCGTTGGCTGTTGCGCTCTCGGCTCCGCATGCACCGGGTCTTCTCTTCGAAGTAAATCTTGTACCTTCTCACCTTGGGAGAAAGGCTTGCTGCTGGTGCTGTCTGTACGCAAGCGGTTCAACAACATCTACATGTGGGTTTCTTAGTGAGCGAAAACTGGCTTCTCGTATTTTCGTAAGCTTCCTCTTGCGCCGTTGCTCTTTCTCTTACGATTCCATACAAAGTAACAAGTTGTCGGTGTATGCCATGGAGCTCCGCCAAGTGGCTGGGTGCACCAGCAAGTTCTTCAATGAACAGGTACCACACAGCTAACATATTCACCGCGCGGTTTTCATAGAGACATGCCCTGCACGCGTATACAGAGAGTCCAAAAACTCGCTCGGCGGAGAAGGCGTTTAGTGAGCAAAAGCACAACTGGTTGCAGAGAGAATCGAAGTTGTCAATTATATATTTGCTCGTTGCACGATTGACCAATTATACTGAATAAACCGTGACCGGGTTGGTCCGGTGGACGAGGATTAAAAAATGAAAAGTAGGAAACGAGAATCTGAGGCTCGAACTCGCTGCTCGTCGAGCTGCACACGGTACGTGACCGTTGCCACTTATTCCCGATGCATTTTTGGCGCAGTCCAAGGACCGGCTTCGCAGGGCACTTGCAAGAACTCGGATGCGCGCACGCTTCGTTTTTCCGTGTTCGCTCGCCTGACGCAAAGCCGAATTCGGCCCCAGTGCTCCGCCCCGCAAGCAATCGAATTCCATCGATTTCCAGCACGCGACTCCAGAGGAAAGCGCGCTCTATATGCACCGGTCCCTGTGCATATCGGAAAAAAGATTTTTTGCGGATTCACGGACACCCCGTAGATACATAAATCCATTACAAACTAGTAACGTTACGCGCAACTAGTCATGCGATTATATTTTCTTGCTCTTTCGCTGGAACTCGTGCTGTTTACCAATGTTCCTTGTCGCGGGTTGCAAAAATCCTCAATACCGCAACGCGCCATCTCAGTCTTGGAAAATACAGAATGTCAAACTTTTACTCCTCGCTCGTTTTTGGAAGAGATGCATACAAATTATTATTTTCTTGTGTACACACGGAGAGAATATTACATCAAAATTTACTATGTTAGTATAGTTCCCGGGTACCAAGTCGTCCCTCCAAGAAATTTTACCACACTGAAAACTCAATTTTGTCAAAAAACGTCGATATTTCGTTGAATACAGCGAACTAAATATTTTGGGATGATTTCAAAATTTTCTTTATTTCGACAATATTTTTCATTGTCACGTAACTGTCAGCTAAATTTACGATTGGAATGACAAAAATTTACTTCCCGAAAATATTTTCCACAATGTTTTTTGCTGGAATGACAAAATTTTCGTGATTTTTCGAAAAAAACGTTTGGTTTAACGTATTCAACAAAATATCGATCTTTCTCAACAAAATTCTCTTTTCAGTGCAAAAACATAGTAATTTTTCTTTCTTTTTCATGATCCTGAAGTTTCCATCGTTGGAATGCAACGAGAATTCTGTTATTTCGTCAGCAGAGCCAATAATAATTATTGAATATTTGGTCCGGCCAATAAAACGATTCTCTCTTGCGACCAAAAAACGATTTTCAAAATTCTATAAATAATCCATAGAAAAAATGTTTTTCGTTGAATCTCAACGTTGCAACCTTTTTCAGATGAAAATTTACTATGTTTTTGGTAAAATTCCTCAGAGGGCCGACTTGGTGTCCGGGAACTATAAATATCATAGTAAATTTTGATGTAAAATTTTCTTCGTGCAATAGATCGTGGCAGCGATCCTGCGGGATTTTTCGGCAGAATCTTTGCGTGCGACCTTTTGTTACGTGAATACTGCGAGAGACAAGGATCAAATTTGTATCGAATAAATCGAAGATCGAGCTGCATTTCAAATTGTCGATTAATTTGGATGAGAAAAAATTCATCAGTTCGACAATTAGGAGACTCGTCCTTTCATTATCATTTCCAATTGCGCAATTTGCCACGCTCAGTTAATTAAAATGAAGCTCCACTTTTCCATGCACATATTTTTGGTGTTCCCCCGTCTTTCATGTTCGATACACTCGCTCGCATCGCAACGAAGCCTCAACGCAACCGTGCAGCTTCTTCCCGATTATTCTAAAGATCACAGTGACGAGGGTCCGCACACGACGATCGAAATTATTCCTGCCGCCAATCTCCCGACTGCTCGGTGTGCTTCGATCGCAATAAAGTAACGACGCTGATGATTATCGGTTTGCAACATATTTTCCTGATGCTGCTGCTGCTGCTTTACGAGGAGCAACTGAATTGTGTGCTATAAAACGATGCCGCGATATTAATTCCATTGTCCATGTAATTTTCTTACATGCATGTTAATTCCATATCAATTACTCACACGCACTTGCATCCCCGCGCCGGTGCTGCCCTTATCGTCCCTTAAGTGTGTATGCATTACCGACCCGCTTACTTTTGATTCACGAGAGCTAGTGTCAATCGACGTGGATCGCAGCCAATGCGGGTTGCATATAAACTTTATTAACATAATAATTACCCTAGGCCTTCTGCGAAAAGTTTGTCCTTGCATGCATACACTGTATGGAAGTCCGTACTGACTCTCTCCGCAGGTCAAGTTCCAATTATTCAAATAGCCTCCGATCGATTATGTTTTCAACGTGAATAATGAGTTCCCGAGATCGCGCTCTGCATCATGATACAAACGGCAGGAATCAGTAATTCCATTGCAACTTTGTCTTCCTTCCGGCTATCGCAGGCACACTATATCTTGCAAAAGATTCCTCTCGAAAATCCTCGAAAGTTGAAAATTTATTAATTTTTTTTACCCACTCCTTGGACTGCAATGACTCTGAAGTTTGCAACGTTGAGATTCAACGAAAAACATTTTTTCTATTGATTATTTATTGAATTTTGAAAATCGTGGCAATTTTTCGAGTCGATTGAGCTTTTTGGTCGCAAGAGAGAATCGTTTCATTGGCCGGACCAAATATTCAATAATTATTATTGGCTCTGCTGAAGAAACAACAGAATTTCGTTGCATTCCAACGATGCAAACTTCAGGATCATTGGACTGCAATATTCGGGAGAAAAAAACTCCAAAAGTTACAGTTTTTTTATTTTCGTACGGCCTTCCTCGCCGAACGATCGCACTAGCTCGTTCTATTGAAAATCAAAATTGTACTTTTATTCTTTATAACGTACCGATGCCATAAATGCGACTCAATCATTTGAATTCGAAGAACCAGAGATCCGTTACGACGTTGAATCGACGGTACATCGATCTGCCGACGGAAACGCACCGAACGTGGAGGTTTAACCATTTTTTCTATACATAAACATACGTTGGAAAAAAAAGTCATTTTTACGTTGGAATGCAACGAAATTCTGTTATATCTTCAGCAGAGCCAATAATTATTATTGAATATTTGGTCCGGCCAATAAAACGATTCTCTCTTGCGACCAAAAAACTTAATCGACTCGAAAAATTGCCACGATTTTCAAAATTCAACAAATAATCAATAGAAAAAATGTTTTTCGTTGAATCTCAACGTTGCAAACTTCAGAGTCATCAATTACTTGAGTATTTGACCAGTTGTCATTTTATGAATCTTTGCGACGTGCGAATTTTACAGAAAACGTGACTATTTTCGCCGGCATCGATTTTTGAGCTTTCATTCGAAAGATTTTGCTCGAGACTACTTTTTTTTTACTCTTTGCGAATTATTATGATAATTACTGAAAATTTATTTCAAATATATTCCGAAATTTTGGTGCAACGAGTCAGTTTTTTTTTTTCGTTTCATTTTTAGTTCGAAATTCAAAAATTTCATGACTCTTAAGTTTCCATCGTTGGAATGCAACGAAATTGTGTTATTTCTTCAGCAGAGTCAATAATTATTATTGAATATTTGGTCCGGCCAATAAAACGATTCTCTCTTGCGACCAAAAAACTTAATCGACTCGAAAAATTGCGACGATTTTCAAAATTCAACAAATAATCAATAGAAAAAATGTTTTTCGTTGAATCTCAACGTTGCAAACTTCAGAGTCATGAACAGAACAGCATATTCTTGAAAAATAGTTTCCTCGGATATTTTGAACGTCGATTTTTTTTCGTTGTCGCGATACTCTTTCCGCATGTTTGTATATATACAGGGAACGCGATATTTCTACTACTTTTTTCTCCATAATAATTCACCTATTTACCTCCAACATTGACCACTTATGGTGTCTCTTGTATTAAAAAATTTCAAACCCGTTCCTGCGCGTCATTATATATCCCCGATGCACGATTCCGTATCTGCATAATTTGCGAACGCGTGAGATATGTAATCGTGCCTCCGACGGAAACCGAACAAGAATCGAAAGATTTTTTCGCCTTGAGCCGTTAATTACTATAGACGTTTTTATCCAGCGGCACCTGCCACGCACACACACACACACACACACTCTCTTTCTCCCACTCTCTCCCTCCGTCTCTTTCACTGTCGCTGTCCCTCAAAGAATCTCTTTTCCAAGTCAGCGCAAAGGTTTTTGCTCCTCCCAGAAACTGGTTCACACGGGACGTCGACGATCAAGTCATACAATATGTGCACATTTTTGGCTTTTTTTTTTCACCGATAATTCGCATTCGTGTTCAGTATCATTACTTTGTAATTCAAGTAATGAGCCAGTTCAATATTCCGACGGGATTCGAGTTTTTAACCGCACAGACTCGAGGCTCCTTTTTTTTTAACCATTTTTGCTCATCATTTACAATTTTTCTCATTTTTATTTCGAATTACAATTAGAGCGTCGTTTACGCTAAATTCCCGAGAAATATTCAACCAGAATGTTACACAAACTGCTATTTGTAGAGACAACTTTCATCACGAATGACTGTGTTGAAAAATAAGTCTCTGGAGCGACTTTGTTTTATAAAGTAGACGCGAAAAGTTTCATTGGTTTGAAATTGATCGAGAACTTTTTGATTCTTTCCATTTTGGAGTAAACAACATATTCCGTCGGGAAAATTTTGCTAAAAAATATTTCATCCAAACTGTAAACAATGATCCTGAAGTTTGCATCGTTGGAATGCAACGAAATTCTGTTATTTCTTCAGCAGAGCCAATAATTATTATTAAATATTTGGTCCGGCTAATAAAACGATTCTCTCTTGCGACCAAAAAACTCAATCGACTCAAAAAATTGCGACGATTTTCAAAATTCAATAAATAATCAATAGAAAAAATGTTTTTCGTTGAATCTCAACGTTGCAAACTTCAGAGTCATCTGTAAACACAACTCGAATAACTTTTTACTTTTTGATGTTAAATTTAGCAAAAGTTTTGCGACATTCTGCTCAAAAGTATTTTCAATTTATTCTCGTTTTTCGCTCGATGGACCGAAAATCATTAAATTCGTCCACATCGAAGACGTCTGTGAGGAATCTCTTAAAATACACAATGGAAAAGTATCATGAAGTTCGTTAGAGTTTTCCCATAAAGATTGAGACTGCAGAATAATTCTCAGGCTTTTTAGTATTTAATATTTTTATAACGCGTCTGCAACGACGAGTTTTCATAGGCTGCGAGGGCAAAAGCTGTAATAAGGAGTTAATTTACGAGGCTAACACTTGTGAATAGGTGATTCGGAGTACGTTACGTTTTTTTTCCCCCAACAGGAAATCATTCCCGCCTACAAACGGTTTATAAATGCCAGGCATTTTTTCCAAACGAAAGGGGAAGCTTAGTCTGCTATTTGAAAAAAATATTTCACCGATGAATGCAATTTTTTCGCTTTTAAACTCGCATGCCCCATTAAGAGGTTTCCGGATTTGGGCGATCACAGAAACACACTTCTGTCTGGTTTGCTGCCACCGGAGCCTTGAAAGAAACACGCTCCGATCTTCGATGCGATTCAGAGCCATTATTTTGAAATTATTGATAAAAATTCCTGTAAGGATCGCGAGCAAGAATATCGAAAAACCGAGCAACGATTTTTCCGCGAATTTTTCTATTAACACGGTTAAGAAAATCTCTCGAAATACCAAAGGAAATGGCGATCGGTGCGAGCAAGTTCACGGAGTTCGAGGAGGCTCCTGCAGTAGAAAAAAAACGATATTTAAGGGCACGAACTGCAGATCAATCCCATTTTCGAAATCCCGAGCAATTCTCCGCGAAATATTTCGATCATTGACGAGTTTATTCAACAACGAGAACTCAAACAAATGGTAACGTGACACACTGACTTTTTTGTCAGTCTAAAAAAATGTACGAATAAAAATAAACGCGACTGGGTTTGGATTTTAACGAATTTGAAGAGCACGTCAGTTTTTCACGAGTCGTTGACAACGAAAAGCTGAACACTCGCTTCGTTTGAAATACAATCCTGCCAAAATCGACGATGCATCATCCTCTTTGCGGTGCGTGTGTCCTCTGCGCTTTTGCATCCTCTGATTTTTCGAGCTGTTTGTTTCTCATGGCGTTGCCATTGGACGACAATTTAATATTCCTGAATTCGTCCAGCTGGGGAATAATCACTCGATCATTAGCGTGTGCGTTTGCACCGCGGCACAAATCTAACATTATTATACTTTATCTTTCCACACATGGATAGCCGCGTTGTATTATTATGGATACGCAGCCCAGAGATCCTCTCACTTTCGTGTGTAGAACGAGTGCTCTGGCTCATGAAGTGCACATGAATATTAAAGCAGAGCAGCAGGCCCGTTGCTCCAGGCTTCGCAATGGCTCAATTGATAAATTTAATATATAATTTATATGTGACGGTGCACACAAGCCAGACTCGTAATCTTGTTGCCGAGTGATTAGAGATCGCGTGCAGTTGGATATCATTCTTGCCGCAATTATCTATCGAATCGCTTTTATACTTTTAATGCCGTAACGGACGTAGAAATTTATGTTTTCTCAAACATGCGCAATTTTCCGAACAAAGTCGTTTTTTTTTACCGTCAAACGCATAAATCGGGCCCCGAAACGCCTCTCATCGTAAAACCCGCTCTATGTGTTAAAATTCGCATGAATTTTCTTCATTTTTCATACGGAAGAGAATGATGTCTGCGAAATTTAATTTTATGCACATTTCGTTCATGAAAAATTCGTTTGGAGACAGAAAACCGGAACAGGAACAGCAAAAAGCTCATCATTTTTAAGGGAGAGCTGACAGACGAGAGTTTGGCAGCTTCTCGTTGTTCCAATTTCCCCAGAGTCCAATATACACTAAGATGTGGACGATGATCCAAAGATATTGTCGGGCAATGACGCTGTCTCAAGGTTATCGATTTTTCATCCCCTCATTAACTTTCTCGGGGTCACAACAATTATTTCGACCAATTAAAGTTTTCTCGCCACTTTTCCAAAGATCCCGATGATCATTGTCATTAGTCGGAGGCATTATTTTAGATATTTTGAGAATGTGAATGATTTCTGAATCGCGCTGCTCTCAGGAGCCAAAATTTTCGAATGATTTTTGCTCCGAATGATTTTAATCTTTGCGAAATCCCGTTCAAATTTCTTTTCACGCCAATGGTCGCGCCGCATGCAAAGTCTTGAAGTTGGCCAACTGCATGGTCCGGAGTACGCGAGTGTGTTGTCACGTTTGCAAATAAAATTCAGCATTTAAATAAAGGAACCAAGAGTCGTCGGGTGTGGGGGGTTTGGCCCGAGCTCTATGATGATGATCCGCGGGGGAAACCAACGTTAGAGACATCCAACGTTTGTCAATAGTTTTTCTATTGTATAACGCGCGAGTTTGGTAAATAATGGAATTATTGAAATGACTCCATTTGCGGACCTGTTGCAACCTCCGCGGCTAGTCATCGATCATTACACACAAGCCTGTGGCGCGTTGGTGTTGCGTTTACGTGTATACGCGATCAGTGGATCAACGTGTATTCGTGATATGCAATTACAGCTGATAATACGGGTCACGATCGTGCACCGCGTCTATTCTTATTTCTCCGCTGTTACTGAACCCTGCGGTCTTAACAGCGCAGGACGGATCCGCTAAGTATATACAGAGCTATAAATCGTTTTTATTCATGTGGTACACGCTCGGCGTGTATCACGTGTTGTTACAAAGTGCAACAAAGATTCAGTTAGGCTATAATTATACCGAGTGTCTCGGAGCTGGCGAGCGTGTGGCAAGGACAAATATCAAGAGCAGCCGGAAGAGTTTAAGACGCTCGCGTACGTGCATTATCGCATGCAATTGATGCAAAATGTATCGTCTACTTTTTACGATTTACGATATTCCTCGAAATTGCAGTCGCTCGCGGTTGCAGGCTTTTAAATATCGACGATTGATCCAAAAAAATCAAGATCGGACTGGATGAATGTGATCAATTTGGTTGAATCTTACTGAATATTATTACGAAGCTTATTCGCTGAACGAATCGCCTTTCGAGGGGTAAGGGGAATCCTTAAGAGTCTCAGACCGCGTGGGGACGACTCGATTACAGTTCGAAATTGCGATCAGTACGTGGACATCGAGATTTTTGAGAAAAACCTTTTTTTCTCGGTTTTTACTCACGTTTTGATAAATTTCTATGCTGACCATTCGTTGGCAAGATTCAGCAGCGACTGGACAGTTGGAATCGCGTTTTTCGTTACGGTCATCGTCCGTCGAGGGTCTTTGCCATAATAAGCCGACGGCGTCGATGCTCTCTGCAATTCCTCTTTTGGTAAATACTGGACGCAGTTGCTCCGGGTGCTTATTTATATAGAAACGTCAGAGGCGTCGGGCTTGTGTAAACAGTCTTTCTTACCGACCGACGATTCTCGAGTTGTTTTTCCAACGTTGCATTGCGACCGGAATGTCGACGCGAATGTGACGTTCGCGTTCTCTCGCGGAGTGTCCAGCCGACGCCATCTGACGGACATCGGGCAACTTGAACGGACCGGCGTCCTCCTGAAGTTTCGGAAAGTTGCCGTCGCGGTTCTCGCGCGGACCATGGGGGTGAACTCCCCGTTGGGCTGTGCCCCGGTTACCGCGGTGCAAGGCGGGCTGCCATGGCTCAGGGGCAGATTTCTCAACGGGTGGTAAAATCTATGTATACAATATCTTGCGAACACGAGCCGCAACGAGTAAAAGGAGCCGTGGGTGTCGTCGGCGGAGATGCGAGAGCTGGGAGCTCGTCCGAGCGTGAAAATGAGTTCACTGGTCATATTTCCGCGAGGCAGCCGGGCGTTAAAGTGTTGAAATTTCATTAGCGGCCCGATGGAGCGTCTCCGGTCTTTCGCAAATACCCGCTCCTCCTTTCCCGCGCGTCCGTCATTCCCCTTAACGTTTCGCAAACCTGCATGTCTATACGCGACAACGTTAATCGCACGAGCTTCGGCAGCTCTTTAGCTTCCGACGATCAAGGGTCGATGCGTGCCCTTCTCCAAGGCACTCTCCTCTGCTTCTTCCTCGACGTCTCTTTCCTCACATCGCTCCGCGCGCACACATTCGAGCCCCCGACGGAGATGGAGCTTGAAGAGTCACTCGTGTGTACCCGCTACACCCGCGTCACACTCTCTCTCTCTCTCTCTGTCACCAGATTTTGCCAGGCTAGACCTTCGCGAACAGCGCAGAAATGCGCATCAACCGCGATCACCCTCTACAAGGAGATGAGGGTCGACTCTTTGCGTACATACACCATCTCTACACGTATTCATATCCCTCAATTCGCCTTTGAACACCTCGTCGTTGCGAGTGACTCGAGCAAAAATTAGCAGCTCGAGAATTCTTCATTGCAGCTCAGCTCTCTGTACGAAAACGAGCGAGAGATCCTCTTTGTCATTATATAGGCTGGAATAAACGAAATTTCGATACATCCCTCGTGTTTGTATTAAACTTTGCGATTCAATTGCAAAAAATGACAAAAAATTACTTTTCAAAAAGACTTTCCAGAGTATTTCTTGCTGCAACGACAACATTTTTTCTGATTTTTCAATCGACCTTATCCAACAAAATTTTATTTTCACTCTGAAGCATCGTTAAATTCGTTATATTGGAAAACGCAGAAACGTCATCGCACACGAAGGAAAAATTGCACTGCGCGGAGTTGACGTTGGCAACGAATTTGCTGTCACTGATTTTTCCGCATTTAATCGAAACGGACGTTTGAGGGCCATTGAATCTCAATAATTTGGTTCAAAAATCATTTCTACAAAAAAAAATTCAATTTTACCCGAATACAACGATTTAAAAAACGCCTCATCGGATCAGATTGACCCAAAATGGAGCACTTTAGAGTAAAGCCGTCGATTAGTTAATATACGAATTGAATTTCGATTGATCGATGATCGGAGAAGCGCGAATAAGTTAATGATTGAAAAATTATTCGAAAATCGATGCAGTTCCCATTTTTCTTCGCTTCGTGTGGGGAGCAAGCACGCGTCCTGAGTTGCAATTTTGCGACGTGATTCGAATTTGAATATTCATCGCGCTCTGCTCCGGCGTGGAGAGAGAAAAAAATATTGAAATATCTTTTTTGCCCAGACTGCTCGATATTTTTGAGCGAAATTCTGAGCGTGTGAAAACTATTTCAATTAAAGGAGTTGCTCGCTAAATCAGAAACAAACAATCGGTCGACCTGGCAGATTGCCGCGGGGACGTTTCGGAAAGAACTTTCGTCGCGATATCGTATTTATAGGAAAAGTTTGCACGGCGAAGCGATCTCACGCCTACGCGAGTACGAAATACAGAATTATTGATTCGTGGCGACGGTCTCGACGAAAAATGCGAGCCCCGTGAGCGGATGGACAGCATCGGGTTTCGATGGGATCAGGATAAAGGATTGGCATATTTATAATCAGACATATCGTTGATGTATTTTTTTTATTAAGTTTATTTTATATATCGACAACAACACGTCATACATTAGAAAACAGAAGGTTTCTTGAAGCAAACTCGAATGAAAAGTTTTGTGGAACAATCCGAGAGACACTATGTGAGTGTGCCGCGCCATCATCTATGGAGTCGTATATATATAATATTGTTTGTGTGTTTCTTGAAAGTGTATTTTAACCTGTGAGTGTGTATTTATTTCCGTGATCTGTTGGGCATTATTATGTATGGTTTTCTTTTCTTTTTTTTTCATTATTTTTCATTAACGGTTGTCCGTGGATACTCTCTTGTGTCTCCTTTCCCTTTTTCTCCGTTAACTCGCTTTCTTTTCCCGTTCATACATTCAATCGTTCTCTCTCGCTCTCTCGTTACATGGCTCTAGTTCTTTCTCGATGTCTTGCACACATTGTTTCACTGTTAGCACTCGTTGTTGTTACTTTTTGTTGTTTCATTCAACAACTTTCCAACTTTGGTCGTTTGGCAATTACCGTTTGTCGTTCATGTACGGTCCACGTGCTTTTGGCATTCGACAAACTGACCCGAAAATCTCACAAATTCTGGTGAATTTGCGAGTTTTGTTGGTCAGCTTGTCGCGTTTTTGTTTGTTTTTTTTTTCAATTTTTTACTCTCTCTCTCTCGCTCTTTTTGACTCGCTACCTCGTTCACTCACACTTTCATTCGCACAATTACTCGCTCTCTCGCCTAAAATTCCAGGGATTTTGGGGTATTTTCTTCGTGTTAACAAAAACCGATGAAAACAATAGCCGTTCGTTTAAATAAACGTTTTTATGAAAACCAACATTAAATTAGAATTATATGTGCGAACGCCATCCGTCACTCGCGCTCCACCAAGCTGTTATTTTATAGTTTTGTTTGTAATATCTCGCGGACGATACTCAATTGTTTAGTTTTTGTATTTTTTTTTTTTTTTTGACGTTCGTACGATTTTTTTCCTAAAGTAATTTGTTGCTGGTGGAGGGAGGGAGGGAGGGCGATCGTATGAAACGAAACGGCCTACAACTCTGCGGTATGAATGTAGAATTTTTTTGTCTGCGGGGCACTTCACGGCCGTACGGCTTTGACGATATTTTTAAGTATTTTTTGTTTGTTCATTCATTAAATACATATATTTTGTTTGTTTGAATGACTTATTGTTTAGAAATTTGTTTTTTGCTCCAATAAGAGTGATAGAGACGTCGTTGTACCGTTTTTGTTTGGGTTTGTTTAATTTCCGTATTTGTTTTGTTTCTTGTTCAAGTCCAAACCGTTTTTTGTTACACTTGCACCAGCCACGATCCAATAACCGAAGATGCATCTCTCCGTGCCTCCTCTTGCAATTTATGTACAATTTTACAACCTACCGCCGTCGACATATAATTTTTATTATTTTTCATCGTCATTATTATTTTTCATTTTTTTCGTCACTTCGCCGCAAGTACACGAATAGGACCTAGACATCGTTAATTTTTTCTTTACACTATACTAACGAAATCTAAACGTTCAATTTTTCATTTTCACCACACTAGGAATAATAAATTTTGCCATATCGTTAGTATACCTTTTATAGAAATATGCTTACAAAAATAGAATTTCGCGAGGCTCGGAAAGTGCGTCGACGTCATGGATCGTGCTAAATCATATTTCGTTACGCAATTTAATTTCTTTTATTTTTATTTTCTCGAATTTCATTTTTATTTTTCTCTCTTTCACTCAATTTTCAAGCCGCTCCCTTATAAATTTGTCTCTTTATTTTCCCTCCAACACCCTCGAGTATCGAAAAATCGTTGGCGAAATTGGCCAAAATTATTAATACGTATTGTTGTTGTATTTATTTATATCTTCTTATTTTTTTGTTTGCGCGTCTCTCTCGATTGCCAAAAAGTTGCGTAAAAAACACGAGCGAGAACTGTGATATTTAATTAATAACGTTATTTTTGTTTGTTTCTTTATACACAGTATATTTTCGTCGTACCGTAGGCCGTTGTTCCCACGCAAGTATAATTTAGCGTGTGATTTTTTGTTTCTTCTTTATCTCTCTTTCCCCTCACCCCTGTAATAAAGTGTGATTTTTGTTTTATTTCTTGTTGTTGCTCTGTTTGTTTTTTTTTTTTTGCTTCTTTTTTTGTTCTCGAAATTTCTTTCAGTTTTGCATCTACTCTTTGACCATTTGAACACTCTCGTTTAAAATGTTGTCTTTTTGGTTGTTGTTGTTGTTTCTCTGTTTAATATTCCTGAATACTTCATCCTCGATAGCCCAAACTTATCTAGACATAATGTGTTCTCGAAAATTGTGTATATAACTCATATAACCTTCCTTTCGTCGTCGTTTCGCTCATTTATAATTCAATTAATTGTCCCATAACCGTCACAATAATTATAATGTTACCATTAGTGATAAAACAATGACAGTAATAATCGGTAATGCAATAAATATTCCGTAGCGATCGCAATGACAATGTGGCTACAATGACAATGACCATGATTTTGATCACAATCGCAATATAATCATAATACGCAATTTTTTCATCTTATTCGTTTCGTTTTGTTGTTTATTCTTCTTGTTTGTTTGTTTTTTTTTGACCATTTTTTGTATTTTTTTCTCATTTTCGTTTAATTATAAAGATGTGATTTTTTTGTCGCTCATATGCACAATAACTTCGTTTTGTTTTTTCTTCGTTTGTTTTGTTTTCATTACTTTTTTTTTTTTTTCTCTTTTTTCTTGACGTTTTGTTTTCATTCACGTGCTGCACTCTCACGCGCTCTCTCCTAAATCTCAGATTTATTTCCTCATTTAGACTCGTCATTACAATATTACATTTTTAGATTACATTTTATCATAATACGCTAGCGTTTATTCAATAAATTTTACATACTTTGATACGCAGTATGATGGTTCCAAAAACGGTTATCGGCCAACCAAATTTTCGTCCACACATCAATAGACCTACGCTCAGTAATCGAAGTAATTTGTACTTGTAGCCATATATTATAATTATTTTTAGTAGTTCGGTCTCTTACGTTTTTTCTTCATCTTTCTCTCGCTCTCTTACTCGCTCGCTCTCTCTCTCGCTCTCTTTCTATTCCGCACTGCCATTATTTCTGCCTGTTTACACACTCTCTGCTATCGTTATCTCTTTTTTGCGCTCTTTATTTATCTCTGTGAAACTCGCTATCGTCCTCGCACATAATAGTTTCGAGGCCCTACACATCATCGTTTGTTTTATCTTTTTTGATACGAATATTTAAACATTACTTTACCGCCAGACATTTTTTTATTTTTCCCATTAAACTTCTATAACCGTTCGACCTGTCGAAATCTCTACGACAGCATTCAGCCTCCTATTCCCCCCATTTTTGTTATCTCCCGTATTTGTGTATATCGTTTTTCTCCATTTTCTTCGACGATTTAAACTTGCCGTCATTTGTTTCGTTTATTTATCCATTTAATCTCCCATTTTTGTTTACTTTTTGTTGCGCTTAAACCTTAAATAGTAACGAGACGTCCTTGCCAAAAATATATAAAAACCCAGAAGCGTCTGTTCTCGCCGTTTTTCATTTTAAATCTCTCTCACTCTACTTGATCGTTTTTGTTTTAGTTACGTTTTTGTATCGTATTTACTCTTTTTTATTTTCATTGAAATCCGAAACGAACGCGTGCGCGCGAGTGTTTCATTTTTCGCGTCTGCGTGTGTGTGTGTGTGCGCGTGTTGTGTAATTGTGTGGGAGGGCGCGCGCGCGCGTGCTTGTCTGTCAAGTGTGCGTGTTTTGGCATATACGGTTCTTTCTTCATCATCATCGAAATTGACATGGGCGCCGGATCATCGGATTTACAGCGTTCACATATTTATAATCATCTGCTACTTTTTTCATCCATTTTTTTCAATTTTTGTCAAGAGTTTGTCGTTTCTTCGTCATTATCCCGAGTACCGTGTGCCTTTGTCGCGAGGCCGAAAGTGTCATTGAACAATAACAAAGTTGGTAGCGATCGTTTGTTTTTTTTCGATATTTTTCACGTACCTCGTACATATCTATAAATATATACATTTTACGTATGTATATATGGATTTATATGTATCCTGCGCCCGTGAAACTTCGAAACTATGAACGATTACGAGACGCGGTCACCGGGCGACCGGATCACCTCCTAAAATTTACAATAAATGTTTTTTTTTTGCATTACAGCTTCGTTTGTCAGCGTTTTTATTTTTGCATTCCTTTTTCTTCTTTATCATAGCTCTCCCAGGCTCGCTAGTCATGCATCACGCAGTCATACGATCGTAGGTCAGTCATTCGCGCACTGCTCGATCCACAATTCAACGGATCGAACATCACACCCTCGCATCCTCCTCTCCTCTCTCTCTCTCTCTCTCCCTTTCGCTCGTCCCTCTGTCGGTCTCCATTTTGTCGTTTTTTATCACCCTCTCGCGCTATAATAAATTCTCTGTTTCTCTCAATTTTTTTTACAATAATTTCTTTAGAACATCCTAAACCACGAGAGAAATAGTAAATTTTTTTGTTTTTAATTTTTATACACCTAAAGTTACTTGCACCCGTTTTGGACGGGGCCGCCGGTAACCACGTCTTAGCGTATCGTTTCAACCACTTTATTCTGCGGATTATATGTGGAAATTGATATTCATTCAATGTCATCTCTTTGAATTTTTATCATTTTTCTGTGTCGTTTGTTTTTCGTTTCACAATAATCGTGTGTCTCTGGTTTTTCTTTCTCATTTAACTTTTGCCTCTTTTAACTTGCTCCCTTTCGTTAAAAATTGTGTCTTTTTTTTCCTCCCTCTTTTTCTGTCGTTATTGATTATTATAATTTTTGTGTTTGGTTTGTTTTTGGCATACGTGTTATACATTGTTTTTTTTTTGCTTTTTCAAAGTCTAACTCAATTTTTTCGTCATCGTGTGTGTTTCATTCTCTCTTTCTCCCTCGCGCTCTCTTTCTCTCGCTTTCTCGCTCTCAAGCCTTCTTCCGTCTTTCTTTTTTTTTTTTTCACGTGTCTGGAACCTCATTTAATAATCTGTACGAACCTGCAATCCTTATAAAATGTACACTCACTACGGCTTCTATTGTCTAAGATACAACAACATTATTATATGTATATGGCTCTACAGATGTTCGCTTGCACTGCAACTCAAAATTGTGTCATATATTATCTCCGGCGATCGCGGTTAATGCAAGCCTTCCGTGCCATTCGTATTCCAAAAGCCGAGTCTTGATTCTCAAACTGTTTTTCTAGCTCGTTTGTTGGGGCAAATTCGTTTTTTTTTTTTTCGGACCAGAGATTTTTCTTTTCTTTGCTTTTTTTTTCAAGTTTTTTGTTATTTGAAATTCGAATCACTTATTTTTAGGCCTTTCGCGACGCTCGTCTCTCGACGAAACGGCATTTTCTCTCGCGCCCACAAAATCTCGAAAGAAATCGATTCGAACTCGCGCTCTTCTCTCGACTTTAGTGATACACTCTCTGCTGATTGGCAAATAGTTGAATGGCGGTACGAGGATCGAGTTGGGGAAAAGAAAAATGGAGATAGCGAATGGCACGCAAGGCAATTGATTGCAAAAAACCAGCTCGTCGCGAGTTACGGATTTATTCGAAAAACTTAGGACTTTCTCGCGGTTCGGTATATCCACCGCCTCGAACTCGCCAGGAAGTATTTAGAGACTCCTACCCGCGTTATGCTTCTTGCCGGGATGCCCGCGGGCAACACACGCTGGTTGCTCGTTGTGTCATTATGACAGAAAAACCAGCAACAATCGTCATTATTATTATTGCAAAAGTGTAACCGTGTTCAGGACGTTTCGAAACGAACACCCGTACACTCGCCTACCGCGTGATAAATTTCGTTATTGCTCGCCTAATTGGGTTTTTTTCTCCATTTATTTTAATCATCGTGTGTTAATATTATATATATTTATATATATAAGTCTTCGCTAACGGCCGAATGGGTAACTCAGGATGTTAATTTACTCGGGTTTTGTAAATCACGAGGTTTATTTATCGGTGTTGTATTTAAATCGTTTCTTTTTTTCTTTCTTCATATTTTTTTTTTGTTTTCTCTTCATCGAATTGCTCAAAGCCAATATCTGCGACGCACGTCAACCGAATGTGAGGTTCACTTGCGCGAATACCCTACCGATGCTATCACACGTCGTCAATGAGTTTCCTTCGCGACGAAACTTCCGATCGACTAATTTATTCTCCCCGCGTTTCCTTTTCTTATTTTTGCTCGATCGAGTGTCGCGGTGCATGTGTTTTTATCTGTTTTTTTTTTCCTCACACGTTCATTATGGCCCTTGGAAATAAATGGTACGCGAGGAACGATCGAATCGGATTA
This sequence comes from Diadegma fenestrale, assembly GCA_037043255.1. Taxonomy (NCBI): domain Eukaryota; kingdom Metazoa; phylum Arthropoda; class Insecta; order Hymenoptera; family Ichneumonidae; genus Diadegma; species Diadegma fenestrale. Next base: position 6,356,741 of record CM073311.1, on the reverse strand, counting down.
ACGTCGCGAAGTACAACAAACACACGCGACAATAATCGGCACAATAACGCACAAGTTTGCCTGTAACGTGCTTCATTAATCTCTCTATCCGTGGTGTTGCTAGCGGGCACTCCCCTTCAATGGCTTTGATTACTCCATTCAGGTAATATTACCGTATACAAATATCATAAGGTTTCTTTATCTTTTCTTTAGTTTGTTTCTTTTGTTTGTTTTATCATTATCAATATGTTTAATATGTGGCATGTGGTTTATATATGCATTGTCTTGGGAAATGAGAACCAGTCTTATTGCGCCCAGGAGCGCGCGTATCGCGACGCTCGCAGGCATATTTCTGTAACGTAAAAATATATACATCATCTGTGTCGTATGTATAGTGCTGCTCTGTAACTCAAGATTTTACATATTTAATGCAATTGGTATCCTGTACAAAAATTGGTTAGCTAACCCGAGGCGTTCGCGGTTGAGCCTCGGGGCCTTTGAGGCCATTTTGCTCGTTCGTGGCGTCGAAAACGGAGTCGCGTGACTGGTGAAAAAAACTGCGTTTTCTCCTGGTTTGTTAATCCAACTTTTCTCGATGTTGAATACATTAATGTCTCGCTGTTCGGAGGCTCTGGTTTGATTTGATTAACACACGGCAGAGTTTGAACGTTCATTTGGGCAAAACTGTCGACTCCGACACATATAGTGTCCATTTTTTTCGCGACTCACGAGACTTTCGACGTTGGATCGAACGGGCAATCGGCTTTATAGCGGAGCTAAAAAACGAAGCGGACCCGCGGGTAGGTCTGGTGTTCTCAAACACGGCAACTAGTCTGTTTCTTTGGTTTATTATTATTATTACTTTTTTTTACGCTTTTTGTATCTCGATTCTTTTACTTCCGTTTCGCATAATTACTTCCTCCTGGGTACCTCGGTGTGTCACGATGTGTGAGCATTGTATTATTTGTTACATTCATATCTCGGATAAGGTGTTGTTGTTTTCCTTCTTGTTGTTGTTTAATTTTTTTTCCTTTTTTTTTTCATTTTAAATTATTATTCTTGAGATTTTACACGAATCTTTAAATAAATGACTATTAAGTGTGTCGAAATATTTATTTTATGTATATGTGTCTTTCTCTCTCTCTCCCTCTCATTTTCATAATCGTTCTCATTCTCGAAGTGTCTTCCATGTCTATGCGTGTCTGTATGTTGTTCATTTGTTGTTGTTGCATTTTTTTGTCTTCTTATTCAATTCAATTTCTCGTATTTGTTCGCTGTTAATGTTGTGCCTGTCTGTGTATGTGTCTGTGTGTGTTTGCGCGTGTGTCTGTATCTGAGTATGTCATTCTAATGTGAGTGCTGATTTTCCAAAGGAGAATGGCGAATGATCTTTCGTGTGTGCTGTTGGCTGTTCTGCTGTGACCAAACGTCTTCTCCGATATTCCTTATCGTCGTCATATATTATCATTAAATATCATTAGCACTATATAATATTATATCGAAAATAACGGATAATACAACACGTAGGAAATCGAGGTTCTCTTCAGGGAGGGTCTTTTTTCAGGGCTTGTGTGGGACTCGCGGTTTTCTCTTTGCTAGTTTTTTTCTGTTCTCTCAGAGCTCGAAGATTATATTATTATTATCATTATTATTATTAGCGTTATTATTAATATTAATATGATTAATGTGATTATTATTTATTCTTATTTGCAATGTTAATATTAATGTTATCGTTACCGTTATTATTATTCTTATCGTTAGTAATGTTATCATTGATATTAATGTTATCGGTAATTTTATCATTATCGTTATTTTTATTATAATATTATAATTATATGTGTAATTATAATTATTATTAAAATTATTAGTATAGTTGGTATTAATAATTCAATGGATATTATGAATATTTATAGTATTCGCTTTATGTTTAAGAAGGTGGGCTTTGGGCTCAGAAGGACAGGGAAGGGAGGCTTGGAAAACAAAAAAATCTTGACTCTCTGGACGCTACTCCAGCGGGGGCAAGGTAAGGGCTTCATGCTTTTAGTTTTTTGGGTGATTTTTTCGTTATTTTGCGCGGAAAAGTTTTTTGGGAAATTGGGGTGATACGCTGGATCGAAATCTCGTCGAGCCAACCCACGACGACGACGTCGCCGTCGCTCATTCGGCGACGATGCGATCCCACAGAATTTTTACCAACGCATTTCGAATCTGAAGGATCTCGTCGCGTTTGGCAGATCGAACGATCGATCGAGTGTTTGCGGGAAGAATTTTTATGCAACCGAAACACTAAAATTCCGATTTACCGATCGCGAGTCAACGAGAGATACTTAACTTCGGAATTAGCGGTGGAATTTAAAGTTACATGGTCTCCCCACACAAGTGCGTTTTACGTGAACATAGTGGTTTACAAAATTCCTAAGTTTTTGTTTCCTGCTAATAATTACATTACGATTTGTTTCCGGTCGAAATGCGGCTCACTCTCGGTTCTTGAACGTTTCACGAAAACTTCATCGTTCTTGTAAGACTTGCTTATCTACACATTTCTCCCGGATTCGTAATTCGGAGGTTGGGGATTTCAGGGGTTGGAGGACATCGGTGGTACATTTATTTATTGGTTTTTTCTTCGTCACTTTATCTCAATGTTAATTGCTCTGCTTCTCTCTAACTTTCTTGCTCAGTCTCCCTTTCTTTTCCTCTCGTTTCATATTGCATAAAACTCACTTTGTTTAATAGAACGGACTGACTTGGATACAACTGCTGAAATACAAGTGTAGTTGTGTGTGTACTTGTGTAAATGGTTTTGTGTGTTTTTTTCTTCGTTTCGTTTTACATACGGCTATTATTTCGATATAGGTAGGTAAGTTAGTATGTAGTTGTCGACACACAATTCAATTGGTTACTGGGCATTTACTGTTTATACTGTTAACTGCATGTTTAAATGTTTAATAATTAATAATCGTTAATTGTAGTTTAGTTACTTTTCGCTATTAATTAGCTTCTTTTTTCCTTCATTTCCCCTTTCGTCGATAGTTATGCGGTTAAAAGCCTACGTTTGTAATGGGCAATTGGTGATCGGTGAACGAACATTTATCGTCTTTCTCTCTTTTCGTTCGACCTTCATTTCATTTTTTATTTTCGAGTTCGCCGTCGTCGCGAGTTGTCCGCGCGAGACAAATTGTCCAAAAAATAAAAAACACAATAATACGCAAGCGCACAAGAGAGAAAAACGACGCGTTGATTCAACAATCGTGGATCGTCTGAATGGGAAGTGGGAGAGACCATAGTACACATATATATTCATTGTAAATATACTTATCGCATAATATTTGCGTTTTATAAATATTACGCGTGTTATCGGTTTATAGTAGCGTTCCGAACTCCTTGCCGTAACAAAAAAATCCTTGTTTTGTAATATATATTTTCATACCTTTAGGTTTAGGTATGCAAGCGATTTGATCGATGGGTCATTTGTGAGTTTGCATGCAGTTTTCTTTCGAGAGCGTTTCTGAGTGTGCGTGTCCCGTGTTTTAAAAGTTTGAGTACGTCTTATCAAACGATCAACGTGCGCGGAGGTCGAGGAGATCGAACTCGATTTTTTGAATCTGCTCCGAGTTCGATGCTAACGTGTGTTGATGATCGATCGAGAGTTGCGAAAAAGACTCTCGTTTCGATTTGTATTTTCATCGATTGTTATCGATGATTCAGTGAATATTTTTTTGTTTAATTTGTTGACGTTGATAAAACGCACACAACTTTTGTATCGTTTGTTTGTTAGAGTTGTTCTTGTGCGCGTTGAATTACATCCGGTTGGGATAAGGGCCATGGAGAATTTAAGGGGCAACGGGCGAGCACCGATCTGGCTTTGGGTGGGCGTTCGGTCTATGTCGGGCCCCTTTGTATAATTTTAGTTATTTTTTTATCTTTATTTTTTTATTCGTATAAAATCAACACTGAAGGCACATTCTATCGGACGAGTCGGCCCAGTGTGTGCTGTGAGTGAGATTTGGGCGCGGAAACCGTTTTGATACATGTTGACCCAATGTCTAGGTCGCCGCTTTGGCCAAACCTCCCGGGAGCCTTATGCACCCCCGGCTAACGAGCGACGAGTCTCTATCGCGATCGATGATACTGATTCGAGTCACGAAAATTAGAGATATGTACGTGTACGAGCAAACGGATTCCTGGCGGGATACAATTTTTCATTTTCCATATTTTCTCCTTTTTTTTCTCTCTAAATTCTGGAAAATTTGGATCCTCCGTTTTTGTCTGGCTTCGTAGCAATCTCCTGATTTCGTGACTCGGTCTCATCGAACCAATGGACTTGCGATCGTTACGTTCACACGTCAGCTGGCTAAAGCGACCGGTTTCCACGCGAGAAACTGTTACTTCGTATGGCGGTATTTTGATCCAGTTGCCTTCATCTATTGCGTCGGGTTTTGGGGGTCTGTATCGCATTTTTCGTTTTTAGTCGAAATGGCTATTTCAAAATTGAGAGCCGGATCGGAGCTCGTACGTATTTGCCCAGGCAAAATCAATAATACACACGATTATCATATTTTCACCATTTTCTTTGTGGGTTTTGTGGGTTGGTTATGCGTGAGTGTGTGGAGAAGTGCGGATCGGAAAACTCGATCGTACGATACGAAATCCAGGTTTTCGTCATCGCGAATAAATCATCGAGAATCTTATTCCCACAGTTGAATTTGCCAACTGATTATATTTGACGATTAACGATATAAAATCGCTCGAAATCTCTTTTGGTGTTGATCGAACTTGCGGTAAAATTGAACATTGAGAAAAATATATTTGTCGTTAACGACAATCCGGCGATTCATTGGGAATCGTTATTTCTATTGTGTGAATTGTTCATTCGCGTTGAGTATAAAATCTTTAGCGTACAACTTGCTCCCACCTGGGGATTTTAAATTACGCTTACGGCAGAATTTAGCAAAACAATTCCGGCTGCTAAAAGTTTGTGTCAAGTTAAGCGATGTTCACCGAGGTTTTCGAGCGTTTGATTCGATGATCCTCGAGATTAATGCGCGAAACACGACGTACGAGTTTTCCATCGTATTTTCGGGACGTCAAAGTGAAGAGCCTGCGTGTGATTATGCGTGTATACGTGTTTGTGTGTGTTTGTGTTTGCGTCCATGTCAATCATCGTCGCGTGGGATCAGTATCGAGTGTCGATTTTTAACTGAATCTTTCGCTGATGGCGAACAATTCAACTCGGTCGTCAGGACACTTGCGCGGAAAGTGTTGGAGTATTTCGTCGGGAAAATAATTCTGTCGGGGAGGTTAAACATTATTGGCTGATTGGAGGAATCCAAAAGTCTAGAGATCAGCGTTTCATTCTCCATCAAAACGTTTCTTCAAGTTTTTCTTGTTTCAATCCCGCGTGCACTGTCAATATCCATCGCGTCTCGTCGTTACAATGAAAATACAATCACTTGCCTACCGCTTCCCTAATATAATGTCGTAAAAGCTTTCTTCGACCCTTTGACAATTGGAAAACTAACAATCCTGTGTACAATAACTTTTTACTATTCTAATTACTTAACGCGTGCGCTCTTGTCTTTCTGATATTTTTTAAATCCTCATATTCGTCGAATTAAAATCGAAAAAAAGAGGCAGGGATCATTGAAAAACAAAGAAGCGAACTAAAGAGTGAACAAGAGCAAAGTCAACGGCAACGTTCACTTGCGTTTGCTCCTATATTCAAGGAATTCAATCAACATAAAAACATTATAAATATTGGCAATCGTAAAAGCACCGAGACGCCTGACAACGCCATGGCAACTGCGTCAATCTGCATTGTGTGTGTGTTTTTCATTAATTATCTGCATGGTTAAGAAAATTTAGCTAGCTAATGTAAAAAACTTAAACTCAACAACGATTGAACGGCCAACACCGGGGAAGTAGTCGTGACTCGAGTTTCTTGCTACAAAATTCTTCGCAGATCAATATATTTTCGTTTTCACACATTTTCTCGACTATAAAACCGCGCGGCTGTTAATTGGATGGATTTTGACAACGGGGAAGCTGTCCGGTGTTGGTCACGATCTTTAAAAAACATGTCGCGAAGAAAACGCCAAGAAAAATCATACGAGAACGATTTGTTTTCCGCGTTTTTTCCGCAACGTTAAAAAACCAAACCGCGTTTAAGGTCCACGGCCAAACGCGTTAACGTATTTCGTTTCTTTTTATTTTTTATTTTTACAGAGGTAAGTGAAATTAATTGCCGGCAGCTGCTATTGAAAATGTTAAACATTAACGGCGTTAATCGTTGAAAAAAAACCGGTTTGTTCGTTGCATTGGAACAACGTGTCAGAGTTGAATTTATCGTGTAGGAAAAAAAAAAATTGCCAGAATTCGATGTGCAACAGCAGCAGCTTCGATTGCAAATGACCACAGAACTGGAGATTGTTTAAAAAATTATTTTCCTAGCGCACCAGTAGGAATTCCAATCGCTAAACTGGAACCGAACAAGATTCTGTCTCGTACCCTGAGAGGAACCGCAAAAGGGTCGATGGTTTTCGTACGAGCAGGAAATAAATTAACGTCACATTATGATAATTACAGGGAAACGTTTGTTTTACAATCTAGAATGGAATAGTACGAGTGGCTGTACGTTGGCACAAAAGGTCGTCCCGTTAATCAAAGGGGTTCACAAAAGTTCGTCGCGTAGAGTGATTGTTGTTGTAGTTTTTGTTTTTTTTTTTGTGTAGATTGTCGATTAAGTTATATTCTTGTGGCAAGGGAGGGAGCGAGGGGGGGAGGGCTTGCTCATCGGATAGCATAGAGTTCCAAACGCTTTCTGGTTTTACAGACATTCAATATTAAACAGATCAATGTCAACTATGTCTTCACATTATATCGCTAGGATAATTAATCGTTATATCAATATTGTAATCATATCATTAGTTCACTTTATGTTGAGTGTGTTATTTCCTTGTCTTTCACATGTGTGTGTGGGTGTGTGTGCGTGTGTAAGAATGACTGTCGAGTGCCTCGGGGAACGTGTCTGTTGGCTGCTGTTAATTTCTTACATATTTGTTGTTGTTACTTTTGTTTATTTAAAAATTCCTCGTTAATCAACGTCATGTGATTGTGACGCGATTTATCTCGTCGTGACGGTCCTTCGTGTATATATCATCATCATCGTCATAATTATATCATCATCATGATTGTTAAACCTAAACGCTTACTTATGATCTAAACGTATAAATGATGGGTAAGAAACTACCGCGCTTTTAAAGAATTTCGCTTCCACACCGGAATTCTATGCCTTAATTTCTTTATTTACTTATTTATTCTCTTTTTTGGTTATCTCGGTTTTACGGTAACGTGCGTTATATCTTCGCTCAATCTCCTGGTTTATTATCCCATTATTTCGCTCGCCAGGCTCATTTTTTAGTGCGGCGAGTCGAAAGAGTTTTGGTGTCTTTTGCGACTGTTAAAACTTGTATACCTCGTATTTTTATGTTTTATTTTTATTTTTTTCCTTTTTTTCCGTTTTTCTTTAGTTTTTTTTTGTTTTCTTCATTCGTGAATACCGCGACGAGAGTCAAATCGAGGAAGAAACCAAGACGATTTCGGCGAGAACTAGCTGCGTCGATCGTTTTGTTATATTTTTTATTTTTTAAAGAATATCTAACGATTGTACCACAGCTAGTTTATTTTTTTATTTTTTTTTTATGCATGCCCTCGCTCTCTCTTTCTCTCTATCACACACACGCACACACATACACACACATGCACCCACTCACTCTCGCTGTCTGCTATTAACCGCGCTAATATTTCTCGTTTTGTGTGTCTCTGTGTGTTGATGTCTGTGGGCGTGGGTTCCATTGGTTTCGCTTCATTGAAAAATGGTCGTTCATGTTTGTCATACCGGCACGGAATCTTCACGCGTTCGGGAAGTTGAGGATTTTGGTTATCGCCGTGATACAGGCTGCTGCGGATTCGATTTTTTTCCTCATTTTGTCTCATTCTCGCTTTGTCTCTTTCGCTCCCTCGCTCATTGTCAATTACCATTGGTTTCTATATCGTTATATAGTTCATTGCATTATTTATTCTAAGCCGTATCAATTAGTCAATTTATCCTTACGTATAATCAATCAATTATCTTAACTCTTATCTCTTAATTATATTATCGTTAGGTTGATTTATAGTTTTAATAGGTTTCGTTTACGATAACACGTAAGAGTTGGAACGAAAAACCTTGCTCAAGGTTTTTTCTTTATCTAGGGAATGCAATTTTTCTTTCGAAAGTCGGGGAAACGGGAAGGAATTCATTTGTTTTTTGCCACTTTTTTTTTTCATTGAATTTTTGTTCGTCCGTCACTTTTGTTTCTAATCGTTTTCTCACTCTAATAATTTTGAGGTTTGGGACTTGAGGATTCTCAGACGGTGGAGCAGGTCTAGGAGTGCATCGGATATGCGGGGTTTTTTTTAACTTTTTTGGAAATTCATTGCCGAACGATATCCTTCTTTTTTTCGATTTTGTTTCCCTAGTCGGTTGACGATGTTCTGCACGAAAAAGTCTGCGAAAATCTGGAATTTCTTTAGCGAATGACAATTCTACGGTTTTTTTTTTCGCCAGTAACTTGATTTGTTTCTGAATTTGAAATTTTTGGAGCTTAAAACATAATGACAAAGACGCTGTTATCAATCAACCGGTTATTACGTGTAACTCGCACACTTTTTACTCGCTCACTGTCAACTCTCTCTCGCTCCCCCCCCCCCCTCCCCTCTCTATCAATCTTTCGCTTACCATGACATACACACACACGTTCTCGCTTACTATCGTCCTCGCTCTCGCTCAAGCATCGCTTTCTTTGTTTATTACAACTATTAATACGTAAATACCGTCGGGCGCGTACAATTATTCTGACAATGAATTGTAAGGGAATCATCTTTTGCATCTGTTTCCATTGATTTTAAATATGTATTGATCATTTTGTTTGTTTGTTATGCTTGTTCCAATCTACTGTTCAATCTTGTGGTATTATAATTATTTCTTGATATCGTCGAGTTGGATAATTGCCCACGACGCTGTGGGCCAGCGACTACTTTCTCGCTGTGATCGTCACTCGCGCGTGTACGCCAATATCTCACTTTTACCTCTCTCTCTCTCTCATCTCGTTTTAATCCAACTCTCTTATTCATTCATATAGAAATGTGTCTTTCTCGTGCTTCTCGTTTATCTCGTATAAGTCGGTTTTTTTTCTTTATTCATGGATATCGTCACGCTATTTGGTTTTTTGCTTGAATTGTCAACATTATCGTGTTCGGCCTCTCTGCTCCCTTCGTTCTCTTCATCTTTCTCGGCTCCTTCGCGACGATTTTCCTCCGATACTCGTCGTCCAGATTTTCTCATATCCGTCAGATTGTACGAATGCTTTTTTTTTTTATTTCCATTCTTCTCTCCGCTCTTGCCGAAGGGAATTTCATGAGATTCGATCACGATTTTCGTTCACTACGTTTGGAGCGGTGCTTAATCGTATTTGGTTTGTTACGCAGCTTCAATTATCATTGCACCGCTTTGCTTTTCACTTGTTTTTCTGGTTAATGTCGTGCTCGGATCGGTATATTTTTAAAATGGGTCTCCTCTCGTTTCATTATCATCTCTGTATGGTTTATGAACATCAGTTAATTGTTATATCGTGTACAGTATTATTATTCAATATGGCGACTTATGTTCGGTATTTCAGATTCGATCAATTATTTTGTATTCTACATATGTGTGTGTGTGTGTGTAAAGAAAAAAATTGCTCGGTTCGGACTCGGGTGGTTATGCGGATCAATGCTTATTTATTTTGGGTTCATTTTCTATGATTGACGATGTGATTTCGATATCCAAAACTCCTTTGAGGTTTGCGCGTCGCTGGTACGAGGATTATACGTCGCGTTGGACAATTCGTTTTATGCTTTCTCGGCTGGGGCGAATTATTTTTATTTCACGATATTAATTTTTCGGTTCTTTTTTATTTATTTCGATCGGGGCTCGTTCGGGCGCAATTTTATATTCGCGGACAATTTTACATGAACCCGGAATCCAATTGTTGACGCTTCGTCTTTATTATTCGTATGCGGAGTTGGTTTCAAATTTTTTCGCTTTTTGGCGCAATTTTTTAAATATTTTAGTCATTTTTTTTGTTTTTCTTTTGTTTACGCACCTGGCAGCCCACGCGAGGCTGATCTCGTGCGTCGAATCGACGTATTATACAATTTACATATACGCTTGCATATCTCAGGAAGAAAAAAATCGATTATCGAGTTGCGCGATTAGTTTTATTCGGTTATTGGATTTGTTTTTATCGATCGATGACCTGCAGCGAGAGCTTAAGTAGCTGGCCCTGACGTGCAGCAACTTTTGGGTGCAGTGTGACGCGAGTTTAATTATTGGATTACGTTGAAATTACACTTTTTTTCGCGGACACCGTGATATTTAAATCCCAGGAGGGAATCGACATTGAAAAACCATCGTTGCAGAATAAAGCCACGGAGGATGATAACGATTTTCCGAATATTTTGACCTCGCGAAATGTCAATTTACGTAAAAGAAAAACAAAATTTTCGTATTTGTTGAAAATTTTACTTTATTTTTGCGCTATAATTTACATTTCGCGCTGAAATATTTGCTCGAAAATCAAGATCATTCATCGATTTTATTCCGCAATGAAAACTTCTTCAATTTCGATTCACTCCGTGCGATTTTGACTCAGTGTATGCATGAGCGATGTGCAGGTTTCTTTTTCTTCTCTCAGTATTTTCCGTTTTTTTACGTGTATGATAGTGAATGATTTTAGTTCGTTTTTATTTTCTTTACGCCGACTAAGCGCGGTGTTGGACCGATGATGGAACAAACGCGTGAAAAAGGAATTTCTGGTTATTGATTTATTTATTTCGGGCGATCTTCCACGATTTTCGCGGATTTTTTCATACGAGCTTGCCGAGACTCTCGGTTGACGGGAATAATTGTCCTGCTGTCGCGCGCGCGTTTGGACTTTTCGATCTTTGATTTTTTTTAAAACGTTTTTCTCCGATGTTTAAAGCGTCTCGTTCACATATTCTTTTCTTAATCTCGCCCTCGATTAAACACACGGCGAACATCCCTGATCACGATGGTGACCCGTCCACTCGTCTCCGTCGTCGTTGTCGTCGTCGTCGTCGTCGTCGTCTACGTCGTCTATCTCACTTGCAGGAAGTGTTTTTCTTATTTTTCGTTAAACGCGAAAAAGAGGCTTCGACTTTTTTAAACGTTTTTTTTTCTCGTTGGGACTGGGGGTTTGGGCAGCGAGGGTTCTGGGCGTTTTTTTTGTATTTCCAACTTTTTAGGACAGGGGTGAGTCGCGGGGTATGTTGGGACGAAGTGAGTCTCGCGGGCAGTTTGCGCGCGTGCCGAAACATATATATTTTTGCATTCATCACGTATTTCCTTTTTTCTTATAGACGTTTCATCGCGAGACTCCGATAACAACGATTCGTTGGCAATTTGTTAAATTTTATTTAATTCGATTTAAAAAATCTTCGTGAATCAATCACTTGCGAGGTTTCTCTTTGGTTTCAATTTTGTTTTTTTTTTTTTTTTCTTTATCACGTCGTCGCGAACAGCCCGTTGTACCCGTTAGCGTCGCATTTGACGAGAAAGTAAAAATGATAGAAAGAAAGATTGCGATCGGCAAACTGCCCGCGCGTCTCGTGAGTCCCCGTCCCTTGGAAAAGTATATACTAAGGCCGATTTTGGTAAGAATATGTTTTTGATCAACTTTTAATTTTAATGTAAGGCGCAAACGTGAAAACTTGTACTTTTTTCCTTGATGTGTCTTTTTTTAAATACTTTTTTTTTTGCTTCTTCTTTTTGGATTCGGGCTGCAACTGCGAGTTCGTATTTCAGTTCTTTGACTTGTGCATTTTATTAAGTGCCTCTGTTCATGTGGACGTACGTAATTACCGCACGTGTGTAACTGTGTAGGCCTTTATATCCAAATGCCATTTGTCAAACGTGTAAATTTAAGTTGGCGTGGCTGTGTGTGTGTGTTTTATTATCGTGGATCGTTGTAGCCGCGGTTACCGACACCACGGCGTGTCTAGTGAGTCTTTTTTTAAAATTGTATCAAACTTTTGTACATCATTTCTCCTTGATGTTTTTTTTTAAATCTTCCAAATTGCTTCAAAGTTAATTTTTCTTCTGCTTTTTTGTGTGTGCCGAAAGCGGAATTTTCAATGAAATATTTCTCACTGCTTTTTTGCTATTGTGTGTTTCAAATTTTTTTTTATTTCCCATCGAAGTCTCGAACTCTTTTCTCGAGTTACATCCAGCATCTTTTGTCTTTTTTTTGTTCACTCTTTATCACTCGACTCTCTTTATCTATTATTTACGCGAATCGTTCGTTTCTCTCTTTTTTTGACGTTTTTTTCGTTTTTTTTTTTGGTTTTCGTTAAATTTACTCCTAACGATGTTTGTTTTATTTTGTCCCATCACTTGTGTCATTTTCGTCTCGTGCGCAAATAATAATAGCCTTAAATCATGAGTTTCATAAGCGAACCGAAGGAAAACGCCGGAAAAAACTCAATCGACCGATCAATTCGTCGATTCAAGTTGTACACATTGACTTATACACTTTTTAATATGGTCAAAGTTCATCAAATATAGTAATGTGTTTCATCAAAGTAGACAGGTTTCTGCCCTTTGTTCTGGCCCTCCGTAATATCCTCGATTTATTTTTCGTCAGGCACGACGCATTTCTCAGCTGTGTGATTTGACAATTGGTGTCAAGTGACAAGGATCGCGAGCAGGTCGTCTCGCAATGAGTCTATTGCAACTGAAACCGGTTATTGTTGAAACTTTGTTGGGAAAAAGAATGAAAAAATTTGCATAGTCTCGCGTTCACGAGATGCAGTGAACACGCGAGGCCGAAGATTCTGTAAATCAAGTGAATTGTGTTGGAGAAATCCGCGGAAGCACATGCAGATTTCGATCGAGTCTGATTGGCACATTCTGTGGTTGAATGTTCGGTGGAGTTTGTTATTGCAAAGGAAAGTTTAGTTGGTGGGTATGAAATGCGAGAAAATGGACGATCGTGCCTGAGAAAAAGAGACAATGCCGGAAGGTCAGAGCGATGAGCCTAAAAAGTACTCGCCGTTACAATTGGTGTCCCGACCTGGATATTTCAGCAACTACATATGTGTGCTGTTACCTAGGTCGGGACGCAGAAAAACAATTCCCACAATGTTTACAAGAGTTCCTGCCGACCACGTGTCTCGTTACATCAATTTTAGGCTTTTCGACGAGTTGCTGATCGTTTCTCGCTTTGTACACTCGTGTGACATCCATTCTCATATATATATATAGCCGTTCCGCCGTATATGTTCACTTGATAATCCTCGTGAACGTTGCGTTAATGATCAGGAATGCCAGTTTTTTTTAAATTGGTTTAAGAGTTTCGCAGTCGGCGTCCGTACACCATGTGCCCGGAGGGTCTTTCTTGCGATGATACACTATTTCTGTGGACCTTTAGATTCAACACCGCAGTCATTTTACTCAACATCCTCATCATACATCAACGTAGTAACTTTGTTATATATAAATTGCTGCTTGTCTAGTAGCTGCTGCTGTTGTTGCTCCCTTTCTCACCTCGTCCGTTTATTTTATAATTATTATCCTTATCATTTATTATTCTTTATATTTAATTTACGTAAGTATTCTAATCGACTGTTTGTTGAGACGTGTGTCCAACTATATATGCCCGATATTTCATTGAGAGGTCGTTTCTCTCTTGTTTCATTTTCGCGTGTGGATATTTAACGAAAAAACGTTAAAACTAAAAATTTTCTTCGATTATCAATTTTTTATCGTCAAAATCGCGTGAGCGCGCGCGCATGTGAGTGCGTGATTTGGCGTGTCTGTGTGTGTGTTTTATAGCGCGCACGCGGGATTTTCTCCGTGTTTTCGGATTCGTCTCGTTTCTTTTGTTGTTGCTGTTGTTGTTGTTGTTGCGTTTGTTTTTCTTATTCAATCGTTTGGCCGATTGAGGCTCTCACGGGAACGATGAACATTCGGATCTTTAGCCTTTTTTCTTGTTATATTTTTGTTTATTATGTAAAAATGTATTTCGTTGGGTTCTTGAGCTCTCTTGTTCGAATTTTTCTACAACTGGAGAGGTGCAATCGTCGATACAAACAAATGGCTCTTCGTACGAACGTTTTAATTTAATTTACTTCCTGCGTCTTATTTCCTTATGCCCATTCTTGTCGCAATGGTTTTTTTTCTTCTCATTTCTTCAGCTTTCTCGATACTGAGTCTCTCTGCCGACGGAGCTTCGTACCTTCGCGTATTTCATTTTCATTTATTTGTTTTTTTTTCTTCACTCTCTCAGAAATAGTCAACCTTTTATTCGCAATCACTCAATTTTCTCTTTCTCTCTCGATTTCTTTCTCTCAATCTCGCTTTCTCTCCTCTTGCTTGCTTCGTTTATATGCGATATTATAATCATTATCATTATCATCATCATTATTAATGCCGAAAGAACTGCCGAAAGTATAGGTGCGATCGAAAGGAGGGTAGTTTTTTCTTTTCTCTTCTTTATTAAACGTAGTAATTTATTTTTCTCTTCTCTATCCCTTACATTTAACTGGCCTATAATTTTTTCTTCTTTTTTAGTTAATCTCTTTCTCACGATTTTCTTTTTGTCGCCTTAATTTTATTTCTTATTATTCATCTTTACAATATATGCGGACCTCCCGGTAGGCAAGGAGGTCGGCTCTCTCTGTATAATTTCTTCTTTTTTTTTCCTTCTTACTAATTTAGTTTTCTTTTTCTCTGTTTCTCTCGCTTTCTCCCTCTCGCTCGCTCGCTCACTCGCGCTGTTTTTCTCTTGCTCTCATGATTCATCTCTCGCATTCTGCAACAATCATACGAGTTTACTGCGACAGATCGCAGATTTAATTTAGTCTCTTTCATTCTGGATCGTCTTTTGATTCGACTTTCCATCAAACACACGCCCATTTTCTCGTTTCCTTGTTCTCTTCATCACTTTTACAAATCTCCTCGAAGCTCAACGCTTGGTTCGAGAAATTCTATACGGGAAAAAAGCTCCATTATTTTTAGGTGCACGAGTGTCATCGTAGTCGGTGATTTAATGTTTATGGATCATTACGAAAGTGTTTGCGATTCCAGAAAAGTTTCTTTTATCGAAAGCTTCGACGGATTCGACCGTCAAGATTGTCCTTTTAGAAAGAATCTCTTTTCCGGTAGAGATTTCTCATCACCGAAGGTCTCGTTCGCGAGAGACTTGTAAACTCGTGATTTGCAATCGTTTTCTCGAAATTTGATAAATAATTCAAGTTGCTTGCACGCCTCCAAAGTTTTAGTCACTCGTCCATCAACATTTATTCGTTTTACATGTTCCGTCTTCATCTTCTCTCTTCTAGGATCGTTTTTGCGCCGAACGTCTCACGCCCATGTGTGGCTCCGAACTCAGTCCGTGAGAGTTTCGAAAAAGCTCTCTGGCCGTTGACTGATGATATTATTTCTTGTCAATAAAAAAACAACACGTTTCTCGTTGTTTAATAGAGTTGTCGTTCCCTCATATTATTTTTCCATTATCTTGAAGTGAGATCGCGAGATCTTTGGCTTCAACGACGGTCGCAACAAGGACACTTGGCTCCCAACGTATTTCTGACATCTTTCAAAATTTTTTTTATTTTTATTTTCTTTTTTTCCTCTCGCCTTCATCATTATCAAAAGAAAAGTTAAACAGATATTAAACACATCGTCGCAACCCCTCCCGAATATAAAAACTCTGCAAACTCTTTCCTTCAACATCAAGAAGAAAAATTCATCCCTCGAATACACCACCGCGTCATCCGTGGGTTTTCGTGAATAATTATCGAAAAACAAAGTTTATTCCTGCGAAAAATTACAACTCGAGTGGATCGAACGATTTTCCAGACTCGCGAATTACCACCGCAGCGTTAATCTTGGTACAATGTTTGCTTAACATTGTGGCAACGGACTTTAAAGCGTTTATTGGTTTTACAGAGAGCTGGAGTATCAACAGCCTCTCTGTATCGGTATCGTAAGAATTGCAACGAAACTTGGCGAAACAAAATTCTGGAGGTGTGATGTACAGATACAGGAGTATCGACTGTATTTGCACAGAAATGTGTTTATTTATATCGCAGTGGCTTGTAACGTCTGTGGTTCGTGGGGAGCGAGTGAGGAAAATCGATCATTTCTTCGTGTCGGTTTAGCTATATTTAAGAAAAATTGATGCTAGCCTCGTCGGAGATCGGAGTAGTCGACGATCTCGCGAAAGCTTATTGCCTGCTGTAAATAAAATTAAATTGAAAAAACAATACCCGGTGGTGAAAAAAACTCTGGTTGTTGGTTTGTTTTTTTTTTCGAAAACATGGCTCGGTGTATTCGAATGGTGAAAAGGATTCTTGATCGATGAGGGGAGAAGATTCGCGGGGTTTCACGCGTCAGCTAAACCGCAGCTCAAATTTGTCCGCTAACTTTCTAGGCTCCCTAAAACACACGTAATTTCATAATAATACAATTTTTTTCGCATTTTATCTTTTCAATAATTAAAATGACTATTCGCGATTAATGTTTTTTCGATTTTTTCTCTTTTCTCATCGATATATTCCTAAACGTCAATATACGCATTGTCGGGATTATCACACAAGAACATATTAAAGTTCACGCGTTATCAACAACCAGTTGGCAATAAATGCACATGCGAAATTGCGTAAAAACGTTCATCTCCATTTTTTGCTTTAAATTTATTTTGGTTGCTCTCAAATATCGCAATTAAGTAGTGCATCCAAACACTCTAATAATCCTCCAAATTATTCTTGCACTCTCGTCGCAGTCACACGATCCCAAGTGTCATGGTGTGTACGGGTATGTGTAAATGTGTGTGTGTTCGTGTCGATTATAATTTCACACTCTCTTTCTTTCCGTCACGTTTTCTCCTCTCATTTTCGCACTCACGTGAAGTCGACAAGTCGCCCCTTAAATGCCTTAAGCATATCGTCTTTTTTTTTCGATTCCTCAAAAATTGTTTTCACTTTTACAGAAATGTAATTCTCTCTCTTTCTCGTTTCTCCCATCGGACCATCCGAGAACGAGAGAGAATTCGTAAAAATTTGAATGAATTAAAAAAATGAAGAAAAGAAAAAATTCAACAAAGTAACGATGACGAGCGATCAATCAATTTCTTGTCTGGCTTCACACGATACCTCTTAATCATCCTAAATATGCTCCTAATAGTCGAGGAATAATTCTTCAATGCGAACGTACTCTGGTTCTCGATTTGAATTACCATTATTATTACTAATTTTTTGTTTATCACGACTTAAATCCAAATCTCGATATCAATAATCATAATAATCATGATAATAATTATAGTTTATGAGTGTGAATGTTGGGCATGAGTGTCTGTCTCATTTTTTTTGTTTTTTTGTTTTCTCATTAAATGGTAGCTGTCCACTCGTTTTTTTCTTTCTCTATCATGTAATTAATTGTAATATAATAATTCATAGCTTGCAAGTTTTAACGTTAGATACTGTTACTTAATTCTGTGGGATTTTTTTTTCCATGTGTATTTACGCGTTAAGGTAAATGTACGTATGATTATTAACTTTTTTAACTCTTTCTCTTCTACCTTAAGTCATCGTCGTCGAGCATATTTCCCGCGTCCGCCCTCACATCCACACACAACCGCCGTGTCGCGTAATTATTATTAATCCGGGTTTCCCCGCTCGTTTCTCTCTTCATTTATCTTCGTTCTCAATATATATATATATATATATTTATATATAATCGCACGCGCGCGCACACGGATATTCGGCGAGGTTAGACGATCACACTACTTGGAACAGAAACGCAGCCTGACTTGTCGCGCCTAATTATTTATTTTTTTCCATTTTTTCTTTCCTTCTTTTCGTATTCATCTGCTTTCCGCGCCTTTATTTATTCACCTAAATATTTAAATAGTTTTCGAGGATATATCTCCGACTGGTTACCCCCTGCTCTCTTCTTTATCTCATTCAATCTCTATTCTCTTACACATATGCATATATAAATATATACATACATGTGTGTGGGGTGTGTGTATGTGTGCTTGTGTGTGTCTTCCTTTGTATACGTGTATATTTCATTATTAGCTTAATTGAAATTTACGGCTCGATAACTTGTGTTTTTTTTTTCGTTTTTCTTGTTGCTTTTATCAATATCACGCTTTTCACTCTCTTTCCCTGCGCGAACGCGTATATTTATTTAGTCGTTTTCATCGAGATTTGTGTTTCTTTCTCTTCCGCGAAATTCAAAATTCATGGTTTTTTTAATTGGATAACTATCTTTGTTGGTTTTGTTTGGTTTTATTTTTTGTTTGTTTACTGTTTGCTGCATGGTCTTTTTTATCTTGGACTCACTCGTTTTGGAACTTTCGTCGCCAATGAGTACTCTGCGTTGGGCTTAGTGGGTGAATTTTTACTTTTTCTTTTCGGATATTATTGAGTTTCTGTCATTTCCGGGATTGAGTCGTGGTCTATTTTGGTTTTGGGTTTTCTACAGTCATGCATTTGGCCGCCGCTCGCGTTTCCTTCGTTTGCACTTTTTTCGTGCGCTCGATCACTCGGTGCGATCAATCGAATTCCTTAAGACTTTGGAGCTTCTCTTTTTTTTTGAACGGTTAGAAAAAAATCGGTAAACGGGCTTTTCGGTGAATTTCAGGTTTTTTTGCGAAATGTATTATTTGATGTTGAATCGGTGATTTTTTTGGTTTTTTTCGTCGCCCCTGCAACACGATCTTCGCGGGACGATGTTCGTTTTTATTTTTATCAGCAATTGGAGTACTTTGGGCGTCCCAGGATTTTGGAAAATCGAACTTTCGACCGGAGATACAGAGTTGAGCGAGTGAGAATCGAGGCTCTGGAAAACTCATCGTTCGCTATCAACCAGAATTTAAGAAATTGTTAGGAACCAACGATCGTATTCCATCGTTTTATTTTTTTATTCGCGAATGAACACACGATTTTTTGAATTTAGAATTTAGATTTCGTTATTCGAAAGTTGCTCTGGTGTGAAATTTACGTTTTTTGCACATTTTGTCCCTTTTGACATTAGAACAGTTTTTTCGAAATTTCGTTTCGACGTTTCCGAACGAAACTCTTTAGACCAAAACGTTAGGCCAGCATTGCTGTAACAAATTTTCCAAAGTGCATTTCTGTATTTATCAATCGCACGAGTCCTCGTTGGATCTTGGCATTTTAGTTCTCTCGAATTTACTCGACGTCAAAACTGCGCGGGACGTTTTTCACGAGCCATAAATAAATAAATGCACAAATAGATCGAGAGGTGCAATAAAATTCTCGTTAGGCCAACGTCGAGCAACAACTGCACCAAATACAAGATTTTCGTTGAAAAAAACGGTGGGACGTTTAAATTTGTATCGTCACAACTCCGAAAAGAGAATTTCCCAAAAATCTACATTCCGGAAAAAAGATTGATCAATTTTCCTCCAGCGCAAGGGAATTTTCGAAAAAAAAAATGACATGCACTTGTCGCTAATTATATTTTGTCATTTTTTCCAAATTCATAGGCCGAAATGATAAAGTTGAGAGACGACGCGAGTCCAGAAATCCTTGAATCTCGTTCTCTCTCCCTCTCCCCCGACTCTCTTCGATTAATTCCCATAAATATCACAGAAGGACAAATAACGACGTCGATTTTCGATCAAGGATAAAAATCGAGTAACGAGAATTGAGGAGACTGGGCGTCGGGTGTACCAAAGGAAAATAAAATAAAAAATCAACATGAAAAAAAAACATAATTCTATATCTTCTCATTTATTGGTGTGAATAATAAATAAAATAATCAATAATTCAATTGATAATTAAAAAATAGTGACTTGTGACTAGGTTAAGACTCACCGCTTGCGAAAAAGAAACAAAAATATTAATACGTGTGCTGCGTGTACTGTTAAGCATTGGAGATTTGTAAAACGTCGTATCGACAGTATAATCATAATAATTTGTGATAATTCAATAAAACTAGTAGTATACATGCGCGCAGCGTTGAGAATAGGACGTAAAAGGAAGTTTTTTTTAAACATTTCGTTTTTCGGAGGTTTGAAAGGAAATGGGAAAAATTGTGTGGATCGTGTAAATGTTTTTCGAGGACAAGGCAGAGAAACGAGGCATTTGCGTGAGATTAAAACTTATGAGAAAAGAAAACGAAAGAAATACTTGTTCGTGCGTTCGTTCGAATAAACTAAATGCGCGAAGATAGTGAGAATAATGAGAAATAAGAATATAATTGTATGATAAATATAAACGGAGACGACTAACATTAGTATTCATAAGTATTAAAATAAAACATAACTATTTATTATAATAAGAATAATAGTAGTAATAATAATTAATCATAATAACTTATAATAATAATATGCATAAAAATAATCATACAATAATACAGGGTTGCATCAAAATTTATAAATGAATATTGTTAATAATCATAAGATCGGGGTAATCATTCGTTCGCTGATATCTACAGGGATTTCATCCGAAATTTTCGTACGTCGTGTGGTTTCCATTCAAACGACAAAACCTCGTGTTGTTGTTGCGAGATTAACGTCATCATAATGAGGGATCGACGATGAAAATTTATAATTTGAGAAAATATTGTCTCGAGCAATATCTTTGCAATACTTTTCGAAAGTTTCTCTTCGCTTTTTTCCTTTCGAACTCTCGGAATATTCTAATTGTTACGGTTTTCTTAATGGATTTTAGTCTCCAAGGACGCCACCGGTACGCAGGGAATTTCCCTGTGCCATTGCTTTTTTTTTTTTAATCGTTTTTTCTCTTTTTTTTTTTTAAATATTAATTATGCTTTTTTTTTACCCTCAGTCAGGGGCTCGTAAAATTTTTTCCTAAGCTTGAAATTAGGAATTGACACATATCACCGATCGATACACGCAATCCTGCCCTTTTTTACTGCGACTAGTCTCTAATCTCCAATGGATTAACCACCTACGAGCTACGACGTTTACCGATACAAAACTTTTATGTTTATTTTTGGATTTTCATTTTCATTCGCTCGAGGCTTTGCTCGCCATCCCTTGGTCGATCCACCACGGGTTTTTCTAAATAATTTCGACTTTTCTTTTGCAAGATCTCGACGAGCTTCCGGACTCGAGGGAACGAGAGAGACGGGAATAACATCCTCACTTTTTCTCTCTCTCTCTTCCCTCGTTCGCCAGCTCGTTCGTCAAGCTTATTTGCTATTCAACTTTGTTTAAGGGCTTAAATGAGAAAAAAAAGATTTCATCTCAACTATCTTCGTCCTCCCATCAGTCCTTAAGATGTTCCCTCCTCGGCAAAATTACTGCATGGTTCTTATTTTTCTTAAGATTCTCTGCCTCGCCGTTTTTTTCCTATTGACACATTCACATCGATGAAAATGTGCTGAAGGTGTTATATTTTTTTTTTCGGCGCGAAATCCTATTCTCTCCGTTCTGGCGTGAAGTCGATCCGGCGACTTTGCTTCGGAGACTTGAAAATCTCATGCGACCGATTCGGAGAGTGTTTAGTCAGCACGAAACACTCGCAAACGACGCGAAACGAAGCGTCCGTTCGGTCGATCAGTCTCGCGTCGTTTACGTCGACAATTTTCCAATCGTTAATTCATTTGCTGGTCAGAGGAAAACGAGAGATTGCCGTTGATGGAAAAACCCGCGGAAATGGTCGCGCAAGTATTTTCGAGTCTCTCGCTGCCACGCCGGAAAAAGTCAACGTAACGGTGTGTAGCGAAGTGAGAATCCCCTTCGGGATCATCTTTGGGCTAATGCCAAGTTCAACAACTTAAAGATAAAAGAAATTCGATGATAAATTCTACCGCGAAAATCAAGGAAAAACAAAAATGATTTATCTTTTTCCATTAATTCTAAGCACTTACGATTTGCACGAATTGAAAACCTTTACGCGTTTTTATTCTTTGTTAATCTTTATTCAATGCATGATTTTCAATAAAAAGAAAAAAAACCTTTTTCTCTTAGATTTATTTTGGTTTTCTTTCGGGCAAAACGCTCAGTTTTGTTTCGAGAAAGTCGCTTAATGTTCTAAAACGTAAATTTATTCGTCGGAACGAATTTATTTATATATTCCCGTTCTACTTTGATCAGAGGTGGAACGAACCTTTGTTGGACGCTGCTCGATGATTTGGTCGCTCGCTAATTCGATCGAGCGCAATGATTTCTCGTCACTGACCAATTTTTCATTCATATACAAATATCTGTATCATATGCTTGTTTAAATATATTTATATATATATTTCTTTATGTACGTATTTATATATATATATAAATATATAAACTGTTGTCGTTGATGAGTGACTGGTTGATCGATCCAACGGAATGAGAGACGTATCGTCGTTCGAACGACCAAATTCACTGTGTGTGATCTCGTTCGAGATGCGGAAGAGAAAAGATCCTGTCACGGATTATTTAATATTGCTACTGCGATCCTTTCGGCGATTCTTCTCCCTCCGGATTCGCCGATGACACGTTGAACCGCCATGTCCTGAATTTTCTTCGTCCTCTTCTTCCTCGTTTTCTGCTTCTTATTCCCGAGAGTTAACTTATTGGTTTCTTCGGTCCTGGTCGTCGTTCGAATTATAATTTGGACGCGATCCTGACGCTGTGACGATTCCACCTACTCTCTCGTTCCCGTTCCGCCGAAACTGATCACTTCTGTGTCTCGTTACTTCGATATGTTACTGAGGATACCCGCGGCTGTCTGGACGTGGTGAAAACTCCGAAGCCCCTCAAAAGGCTTTTGGCAAGCCAGAGGCGTTTTATAGTTGTTGCATTTTGTTGGCTTTTTCATCTCCAATCGTACACACGTCACTAGTGACAGCCTTTGGTACAAAAAAAAAGGTTTAAGCCACGTGTTGTCTTGCTCGTCTTCAATTTTCATCCATACTTCACATTTCTTCGTGGACTTTTCATCGTTTTCTTCCGTCTGTTTATTCCTTTTCTTTTTAGTGTTGCTTTTGTTTTTCAAACCGGGCTTACCACGCGGAGCAGCAGCGCAGCGCCTGATTACCGGTTCACTCTAATTGCTCGAGAAAATTCGGACTCTTGAAATAATCCGGCACCGAATCGTCCAGCCTCGAGATCACCTTGTATATCGATTTCTTCCACGACTGCTCCGTGTCCTTGCCACCCTGTATCGCCTTGTAGAATTCCTTCAGCGTCTGCTCCACCACGTACCTGAAGTTTCCCGGCACCTGAATCACCCAAGAAAAAAAAAACACAAAAAAATTAACGTCTCAATCAAACGATTCCGAAGCCTTGGACTAAATTTATTTTCTCAACAAAAATAGCGTATTTAGCGTGTGAGGTTTTTATTTTTTAACAAATTTATTTTTTATTTCATTATTTTTAAACAAATTCCAACAATCTTTTAACCTTGTTTCTTATTTATTAGTTTTTAAACAAATTTTTGAAATTAATTTCAAAAAAATAAAAAAATAAAAAAAATTTATTTAAAAAAATTAAATAAATTTTTAAACAAATTCCGTGAGACGTGAGTTTTTCGAGTTTTTAAGAAAATTGACAAATTTGCCATCCAGTGAATCCTGGAATCGACATTACATGGAAAAAAAGAATCAAATTTTTCAAAAATTTCATGCGATTGCGAATTGTCATTTTTCACATAAAAAATGTATCGATAAGCCGAACAAGCAAAACAACGATAGAAGCGAAAATATGGTATTGCTAAATGATTGTATGGATAGAAATCATAAATTTTCAGCGAGTGCGTGTTTTGTGTATTTGCGCACCTGAGGACCCCATACCTCAATGTGGTTGTTGCGGTTGTAGTGAAGATTGAGGACTCGATAAATTTCCGAGTCACCTCCGACCTGCAAGTCGTCGGCATTTTTGACGCCTTCCGACACCGCTTGTCTCGCGTATTTCTCCATTTGAATGTAATAAAACTCTCTGTAATCAAACGAAAACAATGCAAACATTTTCATTAGCGAGAGAGTTTGAGGGTTGGCAAAAAAAAATAAAAAAGAAACAACAACAAATTGAGTTAAATGTAAAGTTGCGACGCGAGGCGTTGTTATTTATTCCGCCTTTTGCGACCAATCGCGTCGCGCATCGGTTGAAAGATATAAATATGGGAAAAAAGTCGCGTAATTAACGCAAATGTTTGTATACATTCATCTTTTCTCCGCGGGGACTTTGTCAACGGAATGGTCGCGGGTTTGCATAGTTTTGCAGTGGCGTTTGCCGTCAACTCGAGGCTGACTTGACGTCAGCTACTAGGCTCGTGTGATGCTGCTGCGGCATAGCGAGTTTTCGAAGAAAAATAAATAAAAAGAAAAACGTTGCCATTGCGGCGTCGGGGGCGGGCAAGAGGGTTGGGGCGGAGGGGCGGGAGATTGCTGAAGAGAAAAGGGAAGTTAAATAAGGCAACGGTCGTAAGTGTGAGTTCACCTGGAAACGGAATGAGCTCATGCGCACTTGTGTGGGTGAGAGAGCAAGAACGCGAAGGATGTTAACTGCTGAGGAGCGTGCAAGTGTGAGAAGGTCGAGAACGTTTGGCGAATTTGTGTGAAGCGGCGGTAGGAGCGCGAGGCCATTTTTCTCAAAGGGCGCGAGGGTAAGAGAGAAAGCGAGCTGCTGAAAGGAAGGCGCGCATGGTGAAATAAAAAATAAAAAATGAAAAAAAAAAGAAGAAAAAAAAAACGTCCCCGTCTACGACGAACGCCTCCGCGTCGGGGTGTGACGAGATAGGTTTACCCCCCATCGCCCAAGAAGACTTCACACAAATTCGCTATCATCTCTCGGTCGTACATTTTTTTGCAACGCCACTCCTTTATCTTTCTTTCAACATATCCAGCTTGTTAGAGCTCCCCTCGTCGCGTTCTTCATTCCCGCGTGCACAAATGGCACCTCCGAGGTGGTACACACAGGCGGTAATAAGCGACGATATCGCGTGTGCTTTAAGCGCGCGCGAGTGTCGCAAGAGTTGCAGTCGAAAGAAGTAATAAAGAGAGAGACCGAGAGAATGTAATATTTTCTCCCTCTCACCCAACTCGCAATGTTTACGTCCGTTAATTAACGCAGTTAAACAAACACAAGTCGCTAATTGGTGGGTAATTAGTAACAGTGACCCGAGCTACGTCTTGACGCGCGTACTGCTGCGCGGCACCGCGTGTAGAATGTGTAAAAGGCAGTGTGTTGGAAGAAATAAAAAAAGCAGAGTCAGGAAATCGGTCTCGGTGCAAGGGCGTGGTCTCTCCTTCGTCGCGGCTTTGCCGCTGCAGTTAAATAGGAGCTGCGGCTTTCCCGGAGGAATCTTAAGCGGCGTACGCGGGCGCTGATTAGAGATTTACTCGTTTGCAATTATGTTCGAAAAATAAAGGAAAAAAGCCGAGGGGACTGGAGAAAACCGAGCAGGATAAGAACGAAGGATTGATGCTCCAGGAAACTGGGACAAACGGTCCAGATGAAATACGTTCTGTGTATTATTACGCGCGAACGGATGACTTGGCTCGCGACATAAAGTCCGGTGAGAAAAAAGAAATTAGAATAAAAACAGAAAAGAAGAAAAGTAACAAGCACTGCACTGCACACAGAGCGCACATTCTTTTCTGCTCCCGTGCTGCTGGTATATTCGCGCCTTTTCCTTTTTTCCCTTTTCTTTTCTTCATCATTGTCACCTGCCACCGCAAGTTCTTGTGTTCTCCCCCGGGCATTCTCGCTCGTTTTCTCTGCTGATGCTGCGGTGAGATACGATCCGAGTCGTCGCGCCAACGAGTGCCAGAAGAACTGGCTGCGAGATCTTGGTGAAGGGATGCAAGCTCGGTTCATACATTCACGCATACGGATCCACGAACAACTAATTCCGCAGGGCATTCTTCGCGCTTTCGCGCCGTCCTGCTCCTCGACGACGAAGGCGCGACGACGACGGCAAGAAGGACACGAGGACAAGGAAAAGAAAGACTCCCTTTATCTTGCTCAGGAGAATTTTCATCTTCCTCTTTGCCAATGTATGGGCATGACAAAGCCAAAGGGAAAGGCGATATACATGCATATAAAGTTTCTAGTTCGCCTCAGTGTGAACACAACCGAGCCTGGCAATGCGTCGACGACGCGCGATGACATTTTGGTGCAGAGGTGAATTTTGAATACGAACGAATTCTCCTGCAACACTCACTGTCAGCCACACGGACATGCAACTTCTGCTCAGTTCAATCGACGAATCACGGTGCAAAACAAAGAAAAGGACAAAAAAAAGAGAAAAAACTCAAGCGCACAGAGACGTGATTCTTCTTGCGAGAGAGCCAGCAGCCTCTGCTGCATCGTTGCAGCGATACCATTGAGAGCAATTTTTAAGATTGCTTCCGAATACGGTCGAACTCATCTGCGCCGACCATTCGATATATATACATAGCGACACATAGATAAATATATCACGGACTCTTATATCTGAGCAACCGACCTGTCGAGGAAATTCGTGGAGAAAAGACACGAGACGTCGCCAACCAGGCTCGTGGCCGATGCATTTTACTATCGGAGATAAAAACTTTCGAGTAGGAGCGCTCATTTTTAGCTGAAGCCCACTTTTAAGATTACTTTCGAGTGACCGAGCAAGGGGCAGACTGCAAAAACTCGGCTCTACTCTCACAAATACATGCATATATAAAGGAAAGGGTTTAAATATTTCCGACGAAAGCTGTGCACGTTGGTCATCGAGTGTCTTTCCCAACAATCGTTTGCCAAGCACAGTCTTTCCGGAAATTCTCCAATCTCGACGATGCTTTCTTCTTTTTACAAAGAAACAAGATTCTTTTCACAAAATCCGATAAAGAGCTTTTATTCCCGTTATTTAAGAACTCATCATATGGTCTGGAAAGATTATGACGAAAAGCTGAGCAAAATGATAAAAAAATTGCAATCGTACGAGATCAATTGTGTGTATAAATTTTTTGTATCGATAGGCAAGAATCGACTTTAAACTCGTGACGTTTTCACGTTGCATATATTATGCGAGACTATTTATGGTGATGGTGGATGTGGCGGGGGTTGGGGGTTCGGTGTGTCTCTATGACACACGTGATCACGCGAGCGAGCGAGGAGAGAGCGCGTGCACACGTTGCTGGAAAAGGCGGGTGGGTTAGGAAGCGCGCGATCCGTCGGAACATATAAAAAAGTTGAGAGATGTGAGTAAGTGTATAGATATTTGCATATAAATATATAAAGATGTGTTGGACGGCGGCGTCACATGTGACTGAAGGGTCGATGTTAACGCGGGCGCGCAATAACCGAGTCGAGAATCATGATTGGAACACAGCATCAGGGAGAAAGCGGATATGTATGTATATCACATGTTGAAGGTATCTGGGCATAAAACGAGAAAGAGGGAGAAAGTGATAGAGAGAGAGTGAGAGCAAGAGCGATATATAGATGGATATAGAGAAGAGAGGTCTGAAGGGACACGATGATGATGATCTCGTCTCGTCTCGCGCTCGACTCATTTCCATCTATAAATTCCCGCCCTTATATCCCGATCGCAAATCACCGCGTGCTTAGAACACATACAAGCATGTAATGCTTGTGTCTGCAAGTATGAAAAAAACATATATATATATGAATATACAGCGATAAAATTCGCTCTTACGCTAATTAAGACAATTTCTCGGCAGGCTCTTATCGAATGTGAGGGTGTAGAGCCTTTTTGCGAATATAGATATAAAAAGATGCGAGCAAGAGGCAAACCCGGAAGAGAAAGGTGCTGTGCTCTTCGCCACTGATAGGTAACGAGTACGAGACTGAGATGCGTTGGTAATCCATACATAAAACGATATACGTATAGATATAGTAACGCCGCCAAGTGTGTGTGTGTGTTGTAGGCGTATATGGGAGAGGAAGTAGCAATAGGGAGCCCAGCGGCAAATGGCATATGTTGAGGAGCATCGTGGCAAACTTCTTCAGGCATCGAACCGTATATATGCGGGAAGCTTGAGGCGACCCCCTTGACTCGGTGGATGTCACCTGCGTCTATAATTCTTACTCAACCAGCCATCAACCGCATTGAAAATCTCGCACGTCGAATCGGCAAGTATTATAGGGGGTGGCAATGTTTCTCCTCGCGTTCACTTATAAGTCCGCACTCACACACACAAACGTCACATTCATGAATGTGTGAAAATCCATGGGTTTTGGTATATCTATAGATGGGATTACGGAACGGGTATTGCGCAATGGGACAGAGTAACTGTGAGCGAAGTGCCTAATTAAAACAGACACCCGGAGACTATACAGCGAACCGGCACGTGAGACAGTACGCTCAAATATAAATACATTTTCAGTTAATATATATATATATTGCATATATGTAGGTATATAGATTGTATGTGGGTGGAATTCCATATATAAGAGAGCGAGGGAGATGTATCTAGTTCCGTCAACGACAAAAAGCCAAGCCGAGTGCTAGAATTGCCACTTTTCGATCGCGCGCGAAAAGTAAGAGAAGAGCAGTCTCAGTGGAGACACACACGCACACGCACCCACAGACGGAGAGACAAGTGTGGGATACGTCGTGCTGCTGGGTACGATGAGTCACAAGAGGGAGGAATGGTATAAACAAAAAAAAAAACGCTCACCTCGAGATAGCAGCTCAGGGTGCAACGAAAAAGGAATTTGGTGGGCATTCCTGTGTGCGTATGAATGCGTCAAGGGTTATGAGGAAATTTAACGACGGAGTGAAATGAAAAAAAAAAAAAAAGACAAACGCTTTCAGGGCTTGAGGTGAGAGAGATCTGGGGCGCGCGAACCTACGCAGTCTTTCATTATAGTATTGTATAATTAGGATAATAATAAGCTCTTCAGAGAGCCCCGGGTGTTCTTGCGCACCGCTGAAGCAATGCAAGCACAAGAGACCTGACAATCGCTATATGTGCATTCTCTAATGTCACATCTACGGAGAAAAATCAACCAGAGAGACTCCGCGCGTCAATTCTGCAAGAGATCGCATTCCCACATCTCTCTCCCTCTCTTTTTCACTCTCTCTCTCTCTCTCTCTCTCTCTCTCTCTCTCTCTGGTATTGAGGCATTCGAGAGAGATTGTCGCCTTCCTCTTTTTCAAACTCCTCAGTGACATCAACGCGTTTTCATCTCACATACATATATGAAAGAAATCTCGTGACGAGGGGAGGATTATTATTAGCATCTAATAATCACAAAAGTACTCGGCAAGCTCCTCTCCCCAAGGATCTCGAGGCCAGACGCTCAGAGAGCGAGAGACGGAGAGAAATAAAGCTGGATGGCGATTAATTTGATACAGCAATGTCACTGATTCAATAAAAAAAAAACCTGAACGTTTTGAACGCAAACAACTAAGAATTCATCAACTTTGGATTGGACAAATTTATTTATGAACAATTCTTTGGCTAGTTTGACGAAAAGTTGAGTCGCCTCTTTCGAACGTGACGATTTCCCACCTCTGCAGCAGGTTGCAACGAGACTTATTGGCGGAGAATAAATTTTCATTATGTCTTTGCCCCTCCCATATGTAAATTTGTTGACGAAGAGTGACGTTGATTCATGAGGAGGAAAAAAAAAAACCAGTAACGTCTCGCTCGAGCAGCAATCGGACTCTCGCGTCTCGTCTTACGCCGTTAAACTTGTGTGGATCTTTGAATGGAGAGCCATCTTGGCGTTCATTCAAAGATATTCGTTGCTGCTCCT
This sequence comes from Diadegma fenestrale, assembly GCA_037043255.1. Taxonomy (NCBI): domain Eukaryota; kingdom Metazoa; phylum Arthropoda; class Insecta; order Hymenoptera; family Ichneumonidae; genus Diadegma; species Diadegma fenestrale. Next base: position 6,326,985 of record CM073311.1, on the reverse strand, counting down.
TCAGCAGTCACGAATGGGGCTGTTGGACGGTTATGCCGAGTTAGCTCGACCCTCGACAATACAGCCAAGTCTCTCTTCTCCTCTCTTTCGATGACGAGCTCTCTTTCTTAGGGGTGCAAGAAATCCCAGAGACCCCAGCTCTGACCCTGAAATCGCACGACCCCTGGTGTATATCGTAAACGATATGACGCGTCTCTGTATATATGTACATACATATTTAACGGTCGCCCTGACGTTTTCTTGCCGAAACTTTCCCACAGTTTCTCAAAGGGCAAGGGGAGACCTCGATCTTTCGAATAAAAGGATCGAGGGTACAGAAAGGTGTGTGTGCTATACAGCAACGGAAGGAGGGAAGCTTGAGAAATACATAAGAGGCACGATAGAAGTCGCGCCAAGATTCGCAAAGTTGTAAAGTCTCTTTCCCTCGAGGTCTCGCGTCAAATAGAGAAGAAGAAGAACAAGAACAAGAAGAAAAAAAAACCGAGTCGTATACCAGTTGCTTCTGGTCATTGTATTTTTGTCTTTTCGAATATTAAAAACTTAAGGAGAAAAGGGGATGGGCCGTTATATTCAGCCTGTTGGATCAACGTCCCGAAGAAAAACAAGGGTGGAGATTGTGGGAAAGTATAATAGGGCTATCTCACGTTGACAATGCCTTCAAAAAAAGAATATAAATAGAGCCTCATTCCTTTTTTTTCAATGAAATGTGTACAACCTGTGGAGCGAAGATTTCTATACCGTGCTTCACGAGACTTTATTACAAAACGAACGTTCCAACTTCAAGATTAAATTCTATTCATTAGTTCTTCACCTTCGTGCAAAGTAATTCAATTATGTCGAAACACCTCGCTACAACGTTACGAACAATTCAAAGCAATTGAGTAACTGCGTTGATGAGTGTTGAGTATTATTCATTAATTTCCCACCGTGCATGGTTCTCAATTTTTTTCCAGCATCAATTTGATTTAATTGATAATGAAATTTAGTTCTTGAGTTTCCAGGTGACACAGTGTCAAAATGTTCGTACTCCAGAATGAGCAAAGTGAAAAATGTTATCGCAGGGACGTTTGACGCGCGAGTGCGTTCGTAAATAGTTGTCCCTTGTTTGAGGCATGCTGATCGTTTTTCTGTAAACGCACGAATATGCGTTTAAAGCATTTCCACATAAATGTGTCGGGAACAAAAACGCGTGATCCGCGAGTCACAGGGGGCGACGCCGCGGCGCGTACGCTCGTTCGGGCGTGAGTGTTTCCATTGAAGAGGCGCGTTAAAAAATGAGGCGGCACGAGTGCGAGCGCAGAGAGAAGTGAAGCGGGCAAGTGACCGAAAGAACAAAGCAAGAGGAACCTCCGAAAAAATACGAGCACTTGGTACGCGCGAGTCTGCTTAATTAGTAATTACATATATTCAATGCAGAAGAAAAGGATTTTTATTTTCCACGCTTCACGCGCGACACTGGGCGACTCTTGTATACGCGATCTGGCAACTTTTCGCTGCTTCGTTTTACACGGAGAAATGAATACATTGTAAGGAAAAGAAAAAGCTACAATTATCATTTAATTGCTGCGACAAATTTGCAAGAGGTTATGGTTTTCCGGCGCGAGGGTTTCAACGTAGTTGCAGTTGCGAGAAAGCAGCGTGGATATCGATATGTCGATGCGCGCTTACATTCTCCCATGAGCGACAACTGTACGATAGGGCGACGTAGAGCCATGATGGGGTTCGTTGGGGCGAATGTACGATTCCTTGTAAAACTAACCGAACGAGCTGCCGTTGTGTGGCGAGTTTTGCTTGAAAAATTCATTAGAAAAATCGAGGGTAAAAAGAAACTTGGTAAACATACGTGAGAATGAAAGGGAGAACGTGAACTTTTCCCCAAAGACACAAATACATTTGGAAAGCCTATATAAGTGTGTGCATGAACTCATATGTGGAAATGTTGGATCAAATCCTTGAAGTAACCATTTCACATTCGTACGACCACAATAAAAACAAATTCCAGAAGGATGTATCGAGTTTCCGGTTTCAGGAGGTTTCCCGAGGGTCGAACCCTTCGACGCGGCAACCAGCCACCTACGAGTCTGCGATACGTACCCCTTTTCGTGGCTCCATTGAACAACGAGAGTCGGAATCGTGAGAAAAATCTTCTCGCGTTACCGAAACTCAAACTTGTGCGAGGCGAATTTTGGACCCTAAGAATATCAAGAGAGCATCGTGATAACTGGACAATCGAAGATTAATGATTTATCTCGAATTCGGATTGCATTGAGCGTCAAATTGAAGAATTTTGAGATGTATAATTGAAAAAACATACTCATCATTATGAGGTCAGAAAAATCAGATATTCTTGGGGCAAAGAATCTTTTCGCTTGTTTCGAAGCGATGCATCATGTAAAAATGTGAGGAGGGGGATGAATTTTTTGACTGGAACCCCTCTAGAGTCGAGCGAAAGTTGCCCCGTGTCGTCAAGCCACGTTTTTTTTTCTCAACATCGTCGTTCTCTCTTTTATATTTACAACACCCTATACGTGCTCCCCCATGCAGTTCCGCGTACCTCTAATGCCATTTCGGTCTTTTTCTGTCACGCTTTAGCTAGCGTAGTATACGACAGTGTGACGCGGAGACGAGGATGACGCGAGTAGGACGACAATGCCAACGAGAACGGCGATGTCGTCGACGGAGACGACGACGTCGAGCTATAAGCCTCTCGGACAATCGTTGGCGATCGGCCCACACGGCAGATGTACCAACGACAATGAAAAAGCCTTCGACGTCGTTTGGTCTTTCTCTCTTTTTCTCTTATACGTGTTGGTTCGGAGCCCTTCACTTTGGCAAAGAGGGGAACCGAGAAAAGGGGGTTACTTTCGTAGTGGTATATAGTTGTCCGGGGGGTAAGGGTGAGGTATGTGTGGAGACGAGAACGAAGCACATGCACACGCGCATAAGTTTGGTCGATGCGTATACGCAGACGTGTGTTCAAGGGAAAGACGGCCGCGCGGTCGTTTTCGGGAGCCGAATAGAGCAAAGAGAAGAGAGCGCAACATATCAGAAAGGGGGCAGTCTAGAGGGGGGTATAAAAGAGAAGAATATGTGGCATGGAGTATATACATGGAGCGAGAAAAAAAATGGGAGAGACCTCTTGGAAGGGGGATGGATGTAAGCGGACGCGTGATTTGAGAGAACCGCGTGCCGCACGCGCCGATCTTACAATGAGCACTTGGCGTGTGCCCCCGTGAGCTGCTGCTCTCACCGATCAGAAAGAGCGAGAGAACCGAATCTCCCCTTTTTCCATCTGGCTCTTTGCCTTCAAGCATTTTTTCTCTTTCTCGATCCTCATGTATATATGCTCCGGGACCCCTAAGAGACGAACGGGTCTGTCCAGAGAATGTCAGGCCTATATGTGTTTCTCTTACGTTCTATACAGCGTTGCTTAACACACACGTAAACTGAATGCACGTGGTGACGTGTGCCCCGGTTGTATGCTTTGGCAAAAAATTCCCTTCTGCATCTGTCCATCGCGAGAGACGCGCTTCTCTTGCGATAATCCTGTACTTTATATGTTTGAATCGTCGCATTCGCTTTTATTCAATCTTTGCACAATCTATTTTCTCTTGTATCATCACCGAGGGTAAAAAACCAGTAGTAATTTTCAAAGGATGCATTATTTGCAAGATATGACCTGGTTGTGTCTTTTTCCTCGGGAGGAAATTTTAATTTATGATTGGAATTTGACATAGTGACTGGAGGAGGAGCGAATGAGAACTCGTTTAGGTCGTTATCAGGTCGGGCTTATCAGGGAACCGTTTTATTTCTGGTCGTTCTGTTCTCCACGCGCCGCAAGTCTTTTTCGGGACCACGTAATGAAATAAATGAAACTGATAATTAAACTTGTTCATTAAAATAATTAACGCTTTAGAATCGAGCGAATCGTGGGAGCTTTTCCAGAGAGAACAATTTGTTATGAGGAAAAAAGTTTGTAACCCGAGAGTCTTGATCGCGGGTATTGAATTTCAGAATGAATCGAACACACAGTGACATTTTTCATTCGGTCGTTTCATGTTTTTCGGTTTTATGTTGTTTTTATGCGCCCGAAGGGCAACGAGAGAAGATGAGAGCTCGTCTGCATCGCGGTTTAACGTTTGTCTAGTTATCGGCCGTCGAGCGGCGGCGATGAGGAGGAGTAGAAGGCGGAGGAGGTATTTCGTGACGCTGGATGGTTTCCTGAGAGAACTAACCCCCACCCCGCCTAGCCTGCTTCGTTCACTCTATCATCATCGCGACGAGAGAAAGGGTAAGAGAGAGAGAGCGAGTGAGAGAGCCAGATAAAGATGGGGGGATGGGTATAGGGGGCAGCTGCTGCTTTGAGCGGTTTCACTCTTCAATGGTCCCGGAACATTCCCCCACCCTCTTGCCTGCACCCATCCTTCAACTCAGTACCAGTCCAACTACCCTCTTGCCATGATTCTTATGCAAGTATATGAATCTCTATTGAGGCAACGTGCTCCATGAAAACTAAGGCTGAAGCATGAGTTTGTGCACAGCAACGATATATTGGCGAGGTGCATCCACTATACTGTCAAAACTATCAAATATATCAGCACCGAAAAATCTCTTTTCGTACAGTTGTCCCTTTTTTCTTGCTCGTCTTGGCGCGTGGTTGATGCAGATTCTTTCTATCTCTCTTGCTCGCACTTACAGTAACTCTGCTGTCTTTGTGCGACTTGTTCATCGTCTGTATTTTTTCAAACGCCCTGCCGTTCCACCCTCGGCCTTGTTTTGTTTTTCGACATGACGTGTATAGGCTACCGCAAGAGTGCAGTTTGTCTCTTTCTGATAGGGTTTGAGGGGCGATCCGCGTAGCGTCGTCGCGCACTTTGGCATACCGGCCGCGAGTATTATTCCGACGCTGTTTTTTTATGTTTTTATTTTCTCTGTTTCATTTTTTTTTCTATTCGATCGATTTTGTCGAACGCCCCGGCGTGTGCATGTTGTCCTGGCAGTGATGCCGTCGTCGTCGACGTCGCCGTCGTTGACGACGACGCCTACGGCAACCCGATGCAACGTGAAAGAGTTTTACAGAGAAAAATCTAGTCTGCATACACGTTAGTGTGTGTTCGTTCGTTCGTGATCGTGTGTGCAGTCACGTTGCTCTTTCTTTTTCTCTCGGAAGGGGCACCTCTCACATCGCCGCGCAAAGGGCAGCGTTGGTTTCTCGTCGGTGCAGCCGATGACGTCGAGCAAAAGCTACCAGCGAGCCCCCGGAAAAAGGGGATGATGGTACACTCGCTTTCTCTCTCTCTCTTTCTCTCTTCTTTCTCGCTCTCTACGTCAACGTGCAGCGAAGGCAAAATACTCCAAGAGAAGATGAGAACGAGCGATCGGCACCAAGCTGGCGTATTGGGCGAGAAAAGTGGCTAGCACCGATGAAAACGACAGAGTGTGAGAGAAAGAGCGATAAAAGCACAGACTGAAAGCGCCGCGTCTTTGTCACCCTTGGCAAAGGGTTTGCATCATGAAAAAAAAAAAAAAATGATTTACCAGCATTTTCAAGAGATCGCGATAGATGCACGATGATGAGAATTAAAATGAAATGAATCGTTTCAAAAAAATCTCCTTTTCAAAATCCTGCCTCATTGCCTGCAATAATTTCATGAATTCCAATTTTTCAAGCCTTTTTTTCATTCTCTTCCCTCCCACAGTTTTTTTTCTCCTTTGCCGTCGCGTTTCATTGCGATGCTGGACCAAAGTCGTTTTCGTAACGAGATTTTTTCCTCGGCATGGCTAACCTTAAATTTTGCACATCTGTTCGTTCTGCAGTGCGTCGAGGCATAACTCCGCTGGCACCATATAACATTATAGATATTATATACCGACTAACGCACATGGCACATGTACACGCGGACGCACACACCGAGAAATGCGGACGCGGGCGCGCGCCTACACCCACAGACGCACACGCGTACATGAGCGAGTTGGCCCCAACGCCGCTCATTGTCATCGCTTTACGGGGGACAACAATGAGGCAGTTAAGTCCTCGTGGTAGCAGCGAGCATCGGCTGAGTACACAGAAGCTTTGCCTCGCGATTTCACATGGAGGGAGTAAAAGAGCGGGACAGCAAGACATTAATACAACTGAGATTTCCGTACCGAAAACACACGAGAGCGAGACGTCTCGTATACGCCATCAAGTCACTCGCATGACGTACACGAGAAAGAGCGATAATCGTACGAAAAAATCGAGAAAAATGTGAAAGAGAAAGATGGCGAGCTTTGCGAAAGCCTCACGCGACACCAACCACATTCGCATTTGTATTCGTATCACATATTCGTCCATATCCATGTGTGCATCCTCTTAAGTACGTACATCTCATACACATGTGCGGAGGAGAAGGGTTGCCTAGGTTAGGGACTCGGAAAACATCCTTTGTCGAATGTACCCTACCGGGACCGTTCACTACTGTCTCCCGACATCAACTCTCGTTCAACTCGCTGAGGAAAAAAAATCAATAATTCTTTGTTGCCAAGTTTGCCTCTCCTCTTCGCTGGCATGCCACGCTAAACCACATTATCGCATGTGTACGTGTTAACACGCTTGTGCATCTTCAACATTCTGCTCCGGGTCGTCGTCGATCGCGAGAAAATTGAATTTATAAATGCAAAAAAAAAAAAACTGGCTGCATTCATCCCTTTCGGATGCTCGCCAACGACTCGCGTGTGCCTTTCGCGTGTCGTTTCGAAGCTGCAAGTTTCCTTCGTGTATAAATGATGCACTTGACGTTTCGTAAAACAATACGCGCGAGTAAACACATTCGACGTTGTCTCTTGTCGTTACAACATTTTCTTCTGGCTTTTAAGAGCATTATACAAAAACGAGTAGCTATTTTCGACTTAGGTCGGATGTATATTCGCGATTTTGGGCTTGCCAGAGAAGAGGAACCGCGCGCATTTCCATCTCGCTGCTTTCATCCATCTATGAAACATTAACAGTCTCGGTTTGTGTATGTATTAAGTATAGAGGGATATGTGAAATGCTTCAAGTACTATCACACACGGGACTCCCAGAAGGCTGAGTCTTTGCTCTACAAAGAGGGAGAGGGAGGAGGGGGGGAGGGGAGGAGGAGAGAGCGAGTTACTCGTCAGGAACGTATGCGAAATCCAACCGAGACTAACCCGCATACGCGAGTATGCATAAGCATCACTTGTCTTAGCTGTCTGTCCTGCTTCCTCCACAAGTTTTTCCACCCATTTTCTCTTTCGCTCTCCGGAGAATCTTCTCATGTGTGTATTTTCTTCCACGTATACTCATTTTTTTTCTCCTTTTTCTTTGTTTGCTTTAATTCGCCGCCGTTGTCCTCCACCTGTTCATGCTCGAAGCACGCGAATAATCCGGATGAAAGAATGGATAAAAAAGATAAAGGCCATTATGCAAATCCTCAACTCCGAGTTTTACTACCCTTATTAGGACTCTCTTTTTAATACTGCATGTGTACTAAATGTACCACTCGGGCAAACCCAATTATACAGCGGTTGAAAAATCTTGCAGAAATTTTCTTGTTTATTCTCAACGAAATGTGATGCTGATCGCTAAGTTATTATTAATAAAGAAAATAAATAATGGACGATCCGGTCGACTTGATAAATCGTAGCTCATCATTTTTTTCTATCCCGAGTGTACAAATCCGTCGTCGAGAGAAAAAAAGGGTGTTTGAAAAACGCGAGAAATCTTCGGGAATCCCCGATGTATATATCGATAACCGTTTTCATCCTCTTTTTCTCATGCAAGACGAACAAGTTTCATTCACAGCTCTTGGCGTACATTAGGGTGTGTGGGACCATCTCTGTTGCTGCTGGGTTGCCGGTCGTCGAGGGGGAAGAAAGCCAGTCAGCGTTGTAGAGACGCAGGGCCAAGGGGAGGAGCTGGGGAATGATTTTTGGAGACTTGATCGTACACACTGGGGCAGTAGGTTAGCCAAGGGGTGCTAGGTAGTATTCTAGGCTTTAGGATATCGTCAATGTGTGCGAATATGAGTGAATCTGTGTGCTCGATACACTGCGCGCTGCCATGAATATCGAGATGGAAAAAGTGATTGTTTTTCACGACCGAAATGAGAAATAAATTCAAGAAAATTCCACTTTTTAAACTGTGGAATGAAATCGAAATTAAACTTGCCACCGAACCAAATATTTGAGGAATCTTTAAATTTCAACGCAGAAACTCCGAGAAGTTTGGAATTTTCGGTTGAATTCGAGGTTAATAATCTCCTCGTGTGTGCAGTGCGACAATGAATTTTTTTTGTCGGCCTACTTGTCGCCCGTATAACTCCGAGTAGATAGTCTCATTTTCTATAGAATACATTAAGCACGATGATTGCGCTTGGTAAATGTTGTGAATTGAACTTGTATTTTTATGAAAGAGTTTCTGCGCGTCTCGAGCTCTTGTCACCCGCATAACGCGACTATTCGAGAATCCTCGCTGTTCCGATCCCTATCTCTATCCTTATTTTTCCAAGTTGAGGGCTCCGCCACTTGGGAGGCAACTTGTAAGGCATATGGGCGATTTACATACGACCACGTAACGGTATATAATTACGACGTTAACTCTGTTTCACCTCGCAGTTCACCATCGTCGAGCATATCAGTCCATACATTACGCACTCTCTAGTATATGGGAAAGTGGAGCAACGCCAGAACGTTAAGAAACATAATTTCCCAAGTGCAAACACCTTAAAAACAAAAAATACGAAGAAAATGCAACGAATTATCGGATGAATCAGTTTCGAAGTATCGATTTTCAATGGCGACGTTGAAAACGCCGAATCAGGATTTTCATAATTAACGACACACCCCCGAGAACAGCGAGTTCAATGAAAGGAAGAATGCAGACGAGAAGGGAAAAAGGGAGAATGTGAAAATAAAATTGCTTTAGAAAGAAAAAGAAAAAGCAGAGCAGCAGGCAGAAGGAGAAAAAACGAGAGCAAACGAGTAATTATATCGAGACTGATTTCGTTTGATCGGGCATAGTCTACCCGCTTGGCCGACCATGTACGTGTACGAACGACCGTTCATCTGACCGTATGGGCCACTGTGTAAAGGACAGATGCAATTTCCCTGATATCGTTTTACTGACAAAAATATCGAATGACGCGGTGACGGCAATGGCAGCACCAGCGTAGCAGCTCTTTACCCCTAAGCCCTGTGACATCCGCGACTATCCGACAATACTTTCTTTTTACTCGTACACTATATACATATATATATTTCATTAGGTATAGATGTTCCGTTTTCCAATAGTCCGTCCAGTAGCCAGACTACCGCAAAATATACGAGCACATCTAACGTTAAGTTTTGTCCAAGCTCCGGCACAAGACAACAAAATCGTTTTGTCTATTTTTCTTTCATACGGCTACCGATTTATGTGCCCAAGTGCTCTACCATGTTATTGACAACATAATTATGTGGAAAAATGAGCAATTTCAAAAGAAACGTCTGATTCGTCTGCATAATTTCCTACACAAACGGATTAAAATGTTTTCGACCGAAAATTGCATAATTTTTTTTTAAGTCGATCGATTTTGGTGCTCTCGATTTTTTGTGGGTTATAGAGAAAACTGAATTTACAGATTTTCCAGTATTAGTATCGATTAATAAGTTTACACCTGGCTTGTAAGGGTGGCATGCACATGCGAGTATTTTAGCCGATATTGAGTCGCGAGATAAAGCAGTAATCAAAGAACCGAGATATGCCGATTCCGATTGGCTAGAGCCTATAAAAGTTAAACGAAAAAACGGATAGGACAGCAATAACAGAAGGAATTACGGCGGATAGCGAAATCGCGAATCAAGTGGGAGTGGCGCGGATGGATGAGAGAGGGTTTTTCAAGATAAAACGGAGGTGGAGGTGACACGCTTCAGAGGGTTCAAACTAAAAGGAGAAGGGAGCTAAATGGCAAGGGTGGAAGGGGAAGAATAGAGGACGAGAGAGATTTCAAATGAAATCAATTTAGAGGTGCTGTCCAGCCGAACGTTATTCCGCCGAGTCCTCTCGAAATATCCGGAGTAAACGTTGCTTAGAAACATCGTAATTTTATCGCAGCCCATGTTTTTTTTCTACGCCATTTTAGTTTCACGCTGTCGGCATCCAAACGAGAATGAATATTCAGTTCGATCTTTAATAACATTTTAAAATAGCGCGAAAAAGACAGCGAAGAGGAAAAACACGGATGAGATAAAGAAACTGGTCCACGAGGATGATTGCGATTTCAAAAAATTGGTTAATTGATCGCGATTGAGAAAATTAAAAAAATGGATTCAAGCCGTTGATCAATCGCAACGCGTACAATGCAAATGCATCAACGTTCGGTGAAAAAGTTTTTGAAAAAGTTAACGTCTCCTCTGTACTCCTGGCGGGGCACAACGAGGCTTTTTTTTCTCTCTCTGGTCAATTTCATTTCGGTGGCTAGTGGGTTTATTCGTTTGGAGCTTGCACGGGTGCGAGTTCCTCCGGGAGCTTTACTCTCGACATAGGACTATATGCGGGTCTGGATTTATACACGCGCATATAAATATAGATGTGGCTTTACTAGTCTGAGCGGTAACTTTTTTGATAAACTGTTTCAGCGTTTTTTGTCGGATGGATGCAAATTAAAACCTGAACGTATAGTTAAGAGGGTGGGGGAGGGGGTAGTCGGAGAGAAGCGACGTCATAAAAATCGTCAATCGCCTTTAGACCTCTTTCTTTTTCTCCGTCTGCTTTCTTTTCAAGCGGAATCCGAGGATACGAGGTCGAGCGAGGCAAAGTCAAATTTGCCCGGACTCTTATCCAGAGGAAAATTCGTTCCTCACTATTTCCCATTGAAAAACGTGATAGAAAAAACGTGTGTCTTTGAAAGTTCAGCAGCTTGTTAAATTGCACGTTCCATTTTGAAATTTCTACTCGAGATATTAATTGACGTTAATGAAGAATTATCCATGCATTGCACAGTCGCTTGCTCTGCGAATATATATCTATATACAGCATTTATACATAGTCTATACGAAATCTATAGTCTGTAGAATTAATATGCAATCCTGCACACAGCAAGAAGCTCGCAGGGAGCGGCTGATGAGAAAAAAATTAAGAGAGGATGTACCTAAGTGGGTATGAGATGAGGCACGAATGTGTATGTGTGTGTGTGTGTGTGTGCGAGTGTAGGAAGCGAGGGAAGATGAGACGAGAGAGAGGTAGCCATTGGATAATCTTTGGCTCTGAGTGTACCGTACTGATGCTGCAAGTAGAGGCTCATAGCGCCGGATTAGCCTTGCAGTGGCGATGCTTACATCCCCTGTGAAATCCTCCCCCTCTCCCATGTTTCCACCGATCCGGCGACAGCGAGCCAACGTGAAGCCAAGAGAAAAAGAGAGAAGACAGAAGAGACCCCTTTTCCTACGTTCTTCTCTTGCGACGAGTTCTCCGAGCTTCGTTTATAGCCTTTTCCTTTTTCTCTCTTTCTCTCCCTCTCTCTGTCTCTTGCTTGCTCCAGCGATAGCCCCGCGGCCACCGTATTGTCTGCGGCGCAGCCAATACCCGTCGTATTTCTCGTACTTGTGTTCATTATCAAAAAAGGGGGAGAAAAGCCAGGAGATGCAGACAGAAATGAGATCGAGAGGGATGAGAGAAACTCGGAGCGAAGGAAACAAGAAATGTCGCAAGTAAGAGAAAAAAAACAAGCACCACCGTTAGATGAGATTTCTCTCGATGGGCAACCCCCTCAACTCTTCCTAACATTTCGTACTATTTTTATTTATTTATTTGATACTCAACCCGTTACGTTTCATTTCGCTTCGATTGCTCAACAAATGAACAAACTTTTACCACGTGTATCGCGTCAATGAGCGAACGATTTGTAAATAACCAAAATTATATGCAAAGTCTCAATTTACCGAACGGTAAAATGATTTAAAACGTTCGGGCACTTTAAAAAAAATGATTTTCAACGATAAATCGGCTTGCCAAACAATCAAAAGGCTCACGCAACTCGTTGACTCGAAACGGTTGTTAAAAATGAAAGAAACTCGAAGGTGCCCGGTCTCCGGAGAACATTTGGCGAGTGACGATCTGGAAATATTGTTCCCAGGCAAAAACGAAGTGTTTCTGTTGAGAGTTCCAAAAAGATTTGTCGTTTTCCGAACCGCTGTTACCGAATGGAGTTGCCGCGGTGAAAAAAAAGGATGCCACGAAGGCGCTGCGGTATTGAAAAGAGCGGAGGTGCTTTTCGTGCTGCTCCCGCACATACTCCCCACCACAAGTTTTTCTGGTATAGCGAGACTGCGGCTATATAGTCTCTTTGCAGGTTCAGAGGTAAACTCTGACTCCTTTTTACTCACTTTTGCGAACGGAGTATTGAAGGGGTAGAAGGACGGTCGACAAGACCACGCAATGCAAGAGCGCGCGATGCCTGTGAGGGTGGCCAAGTAATGGAAAGAGTGAGGAGAAGGAGTGAAGAGGCCGAGGCAACTTCACGAGAAGAGAGAAAGCAAGAGAGAGAGAGAGAGAGTACCGCGAGCGCCACTAATTAGTGCCAAGAACGTAATTAAGTAATTTTTAATTAAGTGACTGCCGTTTACGCGCACAACCACCGACGACCAACGCGTCGAAGAGATGAGAGCGCGTTGTGAAATGTGAGGGGGAGGGTTGGGGAAAGGGACAAGCGGAGTAGAAGAAAATGTCACCCTTCAAGGGCCCAGCAGCCAGCTAGAGTGAGCAAGATGTAATCTAAAGCTGCGATGTCATATGCCATGTTAAGTATGTGCGTGTATGCGTGCGTGTGCAGGCATATGAAAGAAAGAAGCGACGGAGCAACGGAGATAAAGGGAAAAGCGTTACAGTGATTTGCCTCGCACTGCCGCGGAGTGCGTTACTGATAAGTTTATCGCGACCAACCTTTTCTCCCAATTTCACAATATATTTCATCTCATAAGATCCCACTCGACTCGACGAGGTTCACACCATTCCCCAGTCGTTTATGAATTCATTAATTAATTATACGATCAATCAGTAACGACTCATTATTCGCGGCATTAATTAAAATCCATAGTAACTCGACGTGCAACGTGTACAAGATGATACGCCAGAGTCCAAAAATATATAAGAACCCATAATCTCCATATGCAAATCGGCCTTTTTGTGTCGAATCGTCGAATCGTGTTCAAGTTGAAAAAATGTTTTTTTTTCTCCTGAGAGTAAGAATTATTTGTTAACTCTTAGAAATTTTGATACAAGTGCAAATTTGTTCTTTGAAATTGAGAACATCGCGGGGGTTCGTGGATCGCCGTGCTCTTACGCAGCATCCAAATTGCTCAAACAGTAAAGTTACTTCGTTCTTCTCATTAGCAAGAAAAGAACGACAAGTATCCAGACGAAAACAAGAAGCCATGGAAAAAATTAGACAACCAAAGCAGCGAGAAAGTCGCAGGGGAGGGAACGAGAGCCTTAAAAATGATGGTCCATCTTGAGGAGGTAGCGAAAGCGATACACACCGCTATTCTCGTTTTGGTACTCAGCTTAGCAATCTGCGTACACGCCGATCCAACCCTTTTTCTCACTCCTTACTGTCGTTACCGCACATTTTCGTACAGTCTTCAACTTTCGAGCTTCTCCTTTTTTCTCTCCCTAAGAATCCCTCTCTTTGCAGAGTCTCAAAATCTCACTGCCCAACTCTCCAATCGCCCAATCCATCCCATCCACCCACCTACTTTCTCCGCTTGCCACCCCCTCCGGCTCGGAACTCGCCGGCCTCTCTGCCTTCACCCTCTCTTCCTCCAAAGCTTTTGTTTCAAAGGCACTACGCGAATACTTGCTGCTCATTTCGCCAAAAATACACGATTCTCTTTGCACCGACGCACCAGCCAAGCAAACACCAAAGTTAGTGGACGAAAATAGGTGCAAGCAAGAAAATACAAGTTTTACATTTTTCCCTCACAATTTTCATCATTCTTTTCAAAACAGTCGATTCCGACTGGACAAATGAATTCGAAGCCAAGAAAATTATCGTTGAAGCTGAAATCTTGCTTGGGGTGAAAGAAAAAAAAACGAAGAATTGACAAAATTGATACGAGGCAACGATCAATGATTGCCAAAGTGATGCAAGCCTTTGGGCAACTAATTGTAAGTACAAGATAAAAAATAAAGTAGTTGGGGCGATGCCAGGCAACGACATTCCTCGGAATATGTTACGTACGGAGTTGAGAGCGAGGAGGAAACACAGTCGCATATGTTTATATTTTCGTGGCCCAATTATTCACGAGTTTCTTTGCATTGCATAGGAGCTTGAGGCTCAAATTTTTTCGTCGAGCTACCGGGAGCAGCGACGTCATCTCCCGGCAGGCTTACGGCAGCTGGAACGAGCACATACGCTATACAACAAATAGTGAGGGAAGTTTAAGGCCGCAGCAGGTAAGCAAGCAGTGCAGTTAATTCCTCACAACAAGAGGAAACCTGAGGACTCTAATTGTCCTTTGCTCGCTTTTCGCGAGTATGTATTCCGTACATACGTGCCGCGACTTTTTCTCAGTCGTTTGGGGTAGCAGTACATACGGAATTGAGGAGGCGCGAGCTACCGAGAGGGTGAGGAGCCTTTTTTCTTGTTCTCTTCGTACGAGGAAAAAACCGCGAGTATTTGTATAGTCACGACGATTCAGAAAGTAAGCAATTCCATACGGACACAATATGTGCGAGATATATATTTAAAAACGAAATAATTGAGCAATCCAAATGAAATAATTGCCAAAATATATTTTTCCTCGAAAAAAAAACGGTTCATTTATGCAAATTGTAAATTTTTTCACAACATTTTCGTAATTTAAACGTGTTATTCAGAGTTGAAAAGCGTGTGTTCAAAATTTGTTTGCCCAAATGACAGTTTTGGAAAAAACACACACACGCACACGGCGGGCTACGTAGCCGTAACTAGCGGATTCGAGTGGTGGCGACCTCGCGTCTGAATATACGGGGCGCGTTTTCCATTTTATTTCTGCACTGATACTCGGGGGTTACCACAAAAAGTCACACGCGAGATGGCTTTGAGGAGACAAACGGGTGGGCTCTCGCTCCTTAATACCGCGACGAAGAGAGCGGCCCGGAAATGGGCAACTTTTGTTTTTATCTTATAAACTAAAAAATAAAAGTCTATACTCACATACATGGGTATCAAAGCGTCACATGTATGAATGCGCTGACAATATTGCGGTATAATGTCTATTGAGTAACGGCGCGTGGGTGTACCTACCACTTGCGCGTACGACTGAGTACACACAATCTTTTGAGATTAAAAAACACAGTCAGCGGAGATGCTGATGTGCGGATTAAACTGAATTGCGAAGAAAAGTACACGAGTGAGAGAGAATAAGAACGAGGACAGAGTTAAATGAGAATAAGAGAGCACACACGCCGCCCAGCTTCTGAAGTCTGTGTACGTGAATGAGATTGCCTCTTGTCTTGCAGGAATATATCCTCAAGCCGGGTTTTTAACGCCCTCTCAACTTGCTCCACGTGTTTAGTCCAGATTTGCGTATAAGCTCTGTTCTCCCAATGAGTTTTAATTGGATATCTTATTCTTTTATTGTTCCCAATTCTCCACATATCCGTCTGACGCTTACGTTGGGCTAAAACGACATGCAATTAAGTGCGTCACAAAGACTGCGCAATTTCTATCGCAATGTGCAGTTCCAAAATATTTCTGCGGCTCATCGAAACTCCCTCAACGATCATCGGAGCTTTTCCGAAGCTTGTACATTGTTTTTGACGCCAATACATATCCAAGAATAAACTCTATTTATATACACGTACGTGTACGAAAGATACATATGATAAAGTAGAAAAATAGAGATAAGAAAACGATGGAAAGATAACTGGCCAGTAGATAATGTACGTCCGCGCAGCAGCGAACGATCAAATGAGCCGATAAGAGGGTGCCGAAGAAATTACGATGGGGCAAAAGACGCCATATAGGTACGTAACGAAAAATACCGCAAGCACCCTGGGGCGCACCTACACTCGTTTCATATGAATTATCAGCTCAGGCTTCGGCTTAGAAGCTTTATATCATTTTAGCCTGAAAAGGTTGACTTTACCCTCTCCGTGCTATAGTGTCTTTCGGCATATCAATTATTCACGGAACTCATCGTGACTACTCAATTATTAACGGTAACAACCTTTGCGTGCATTTCTTAGAGAAACATTACGATTAAGGTAAAATGTTCTATAGACATCAAATACATGCCATTAACGGTATGTGCAAATGTATATAGGGCATTTCATGTCGAGCTATACCGACTCGCGATATTTTCTCGTCAAGAAAAACTATTGAATTTTTTTTTCCTCATTCACGATTTATTTTTCTAAAAATGGAGGAATTTTGATGAGCGTTCGCCTGGTGATTTGGCAACAAAGGCAAAATGGTATTCATGAAGAAGAAACGAGGAAAATCGAGATAGATTAAAAGACAAAGAGAAAGAGAGGGAACGGCAAAAGAGTTTCGTGCCACGATCTCGCTTCCAGCGTTAACCTATGTCGTGTCCGTCCGTTGTCCATTATACGACATAAAATTCCTCCCATCCAAGAAGATAGGATCTAGGCGGAGCCGTTGCTCAGAGTCGCGTGTCCCACCGTGGGATCTGATAGCAAACTCGCCCCCCGTCCTACGCTCTCCGTTCCCCAGTACGACGATTCTATCCAACTTCTCCAAGCTCTCGTCGTGTTTGCTTCACCTTCGATTCGTCGGTGTAAACAGCAATGATCATCCTCCACCGCGACCTTAATAGCTGGTGAAGGCGGTGGAGAACGCTTCTGCACCTTCTTCGCAGTAAGGAATAGTCATTGGACGATCGGACCATGCGAACGGGACGAAAGTTCACCGAGAATTTGATTAAGGAAAAATTTGCCTGAGCAATTTCTCTCTTTTCTCAGACATTCAATTTTTCCTCGTCTTGTAAAAACCGGGAAACTTTCATTTGGCTCCTGCTCGTAGAATGGGAGAGATGCACAGAGGACGGGAAAAAAAACGTTCGTGAGACGCATGCGTCGGCCCATGTAGGGTTTTACGAAGGGTCCAAGATCGGCCCAGTGACGGCAGCCGTAGTTTCAATCTTGGCACGTTAAAGGCAGCCAAGCCTGGCGCAGTGACGGCTGAAGAACGGATGATAACTTCGGTCCGTTACTGGGTGTTGTTCTTGGCCCAAGAATGGGAATAGGTCGTCGGCCGATTGGGTCATCGAGTAGTTTATTTATTGTATTTTTATTAAATAATCCTTATTTTTCCGTAAAATAAGATTATTTATTGTCAAAATATGGCAGAATATGGGGAAAATTAAAAAAAAAAACAGATTTATCAATTCATTGAAGATTATTTTTTTCTGCCAGAAGGGGGATTCGAACTGCCTACCTATGTCTTTCCTACCTAACACCTATCTTACTAACCCGGGACGCTAACCATTACACTAAACGCTGTTACTTTCAAGATCAAATTCTTCATCTAAATAAGCTGCATAATACCGAGCACGAAATTGAAAAAGTTTATTACGATACAAATGTGTATCGTATTATTTCTATGTGTATGCATGATTTTAATAAATGATAAATTATTATTATTAACAATCAATATTGGTAATAATAATAAAAATAAAATTATATATTATTGTACTATTATATTATTTTATATAATAATATATGCTAGTGTATTATATTATTTTATATAAATTATAAAATAAAATAATAATTATTAACAATTATTATTGGTAATAATAATAATAATAAATTAATAATAATAATAAATTATCAATAATAAATAATTTGTACATACAAAACTTGATTATGCAATCAAAAATTATTTTATTATTAATCAATATTATTATTTATTATTATTATTATTTATTATATTATTATTCTATATACATAGAAATAATGTGATACACATTTTTATCGAAATGAACGTTTTTTTTTAAATTATTTTCGTGCTCGGTATTCTGCAACTTATATGATCGAAAGGTTGATGTTTATTATAAAAATAGGACCGAAATACTGGCGGCTTACAGAAATCAGCCAAAAATGGTCCAAGACTGGTAAGCTTGCTTTGCCGATCACTGGCTACCATTCATGGGCCAAGTGTCGAACTTTTATCGGCAAATATTGCATTAAAATATCCATGGCATTCAGTCATCGGCCAATAATGGCCCAAGACTGGTAAAGTTTGCTTGGCTGATCATAGGCTGCCATTCATGGGCCAAGTGTCGATTTGATATTGGCAGAAATATTCTGTTTTTATTAACGGCACCCGATGAACGGCCAAGGATGGGCCAGGCTTGGCAGACTACACTCGGCAAGCCATTCGTGGCCCAAGCGTTGGCCCTGTTGTCAAGCTTGGCATTTCCTACATGGGGGTATATCAAGTATAGGAAAAAGTTTGTCCTCGCGTCTCGATGATTATGTATATACAAACGTGTATAAAACATATTCAGATCGGATCCTACATGCATATCTATCGTGTACGTATTGTACGTATAAAACAATTGTGTCCATAGTCGATCGGGCGCGAAGAAAGACTGGGTGGCGGGCGGGTCTACACGATCACGATCGTGCATATACGAATGAGAGCTAGAGGAGCTTGTGCTCGGAGAGTTGGATATTTTATACAGAACACTTGTCGCATGAGCGAGTAGTTTACGTAACATACAATTCGATCGAAAGTAATGATCGGAATGACGAAGAGCGCGCGAGCAAGAGGTTCGAAAGAATTGGAAAGGAAAATTTACAAAGTTTCTTTGGAACCAGGGAAAAAAGTAGCTCGCAAGTCCACGGGGTCCCATGGTCGTGAATGTCTGATGACGAAGAACCAAGAAAAGTATCATGTGAAGCATTTGCTACTTGTTTATATCGGGCTGCTCGCACCACTAGTACACACGGAAATGTCTGTGTACGCAAAAGTGTAAAATAATGTAGCGAGGCTTTTCCGCATAGGAAGTCGTGCATTAGGCTATCAGATCGAGCACGCTCGACTCCCGGTCGACTAGTGGTAGAGAAAACGAGGAGGAAAGAGCTTGGTAAACCCTTACGTGATTAGAGTCGTGGGGTGCTTGGGCAAAGTCAGGGTAAGGGGGTAGAGAGTTGCTCGTTTCTGCACGTATGTATCGGTAGGAAGGAAGGAAGGAAGGAAGCAACTTAATGCGTTATTTTGCCCTGTAATATTATAGTATGCACGGCAGAGCGTGTTACTCAGAACTGTTATCGTCTCATCGCTATCCCTTTCGTCACTACCCCTCCTCAAGGTCCTTTTGTCACTCCAATTTTTTTTCCTACGATACCTTCGATGTTGAAGCATATCTGATTTTTTTTCTTTTTTTATTCATACACACTGATTCAAACTGTACTTTGTCCAATGCAATTGAGCCACTTTCCAATAAAAATAAAAACTTGCCAGTCGCTCGTGTGTTCCTGAGAAACGAATCGTAAAAACGAAACTTCTAAGCAAAAGGACAAGATAAAGAGACCGCCAGAAAGTAAGAGGGTAGATTTCTACACGACTGGAGACGAGGGTTGCACTCGCGTATATAGCCGGAGTGAAAAATGGGGTGGTCGAGCAACGACGTGTTGCCTGAGGCAGACACGGACGACGAATTTTTAATGAAATCTTCCACGTAATAATAAGCTTTGTGCTATACTGTAAGTTCTTTGCTTTTTTTTTTGTTACAAATTCACTGTCGACTAAAATGTTAAGAAACTTTCTACTTCGACGTTCTCAATCGTCCTGCACTTGATTTCGATACAACGTTTATTGAAAAAAAAAGAAACGCGACTCAGTAAAAACTTTAAATCACTTTCGAGCAAGATATTAATTTTGAATTCTTTGGAAAAAGTGTCTACGAAAAATGAGAGATCGATACGTGAAGAAATTCCGTAAAAATTTGAAAACTTTGGACAATGGAGCGCTCACAACGTTTTATTATATGTAGATAAAAAGAGAGATGAATAAATCTACATTCAAGGAAGAGGTCGAGGCCAAGCGGACTCACACCCGCGTTTGCTGGACTTGGTTCGAAGCTTCATGTATCTGCGATCTCTTCGCTCCTACTCAGCCTAATTATAATCAGGCTAATGCTCAACGAGTGTGGCCGTTCGGTATGAACTAGGCTACGTATAGAATATAGCCCACCAAGCCTGTATCACCTGGTTCACTCGCAAACTGGCCTATAATATATGTTTGCTCGAGAGCTCTCGGGCCAGACTTACTTATATCAAGCCCTCGCGGTAGGAAGCAACACCAGCCACGGAATCAGCACAAGCAGTGAGCTAGTTGGCTATATAACTCGCGGTCTAGTGGTAATTAAGATTCGGACACACCCACCGTGACTCTCGCGTCTCTTGGGTTCTGCCCGGGACAAACCTCTTTCCTATCACGAGATATATACCTGTCGTTTCTACGTGTACGATCGTACGTTTTAGAATAAAATGGGAGTGGTCGAATCTCTCGGAAAGTTCAGTCCTTCTGGAACCTCTTTCTCTTTTCTTCTCCATCATCATCAAGATTTTAAGTTCCCGTATATGATGAACGCCTTCAAAGTTCTTTGGTACGTTGGGCTCCCATAAATTGGTGTTTCGCAATAATTTAAGCAATTATGAAAATGTACTCACCGAAAGTTGGAGAACCATTTGACCAGCTGCGCTGTGTTGTTCTTGTTGAATTTGATGTCTGGAAAGTACATCTTGAGGACGGTCGAGGATGGGTACCTCACCCAGAAGAACATGAGCTTCGCCTTCCTCAGATGCATGGGCGTCAACGTCGCCGAGTTCACTGTGGTTAAGGGAATTATCGTGGAAGATTTGCAAGAAAAATAATCATTTGTTGCTCCCTAGTGTGCTTATTTGCTTCGGCGAAATGTGGTGATGTTCCGGACGAAACGATCGGAGCTTAGTGTTCCTATGTCTTTTTCAATCATTGTGAGGATCGAGGTATCTGTCTCACCTCAGCACTCGGATATCTCAAATTTAATCGTGTTTTCCTTCGTATTAAATTGGATTAGAAATCGTACAAGCTGTGCCACTACCGTCGAGGGTTAAGCGAGTCTCTGTATTGAGACTGAGAGGGAGACACAGAGCGACATAGATAGAGGGGTCTAACGTTAGCTTAGGTTGACCTACGATTGGCCGCATCCTCAGCTGAAGCCTTACGGGCTCCTTACCAGTAATAGGATCTCCCTCTGTGGTTTCATTACATTATTATTCACTTAATCGCGGGCGTATTTCGTGCCTCTCCATCACACGAGTGGCGTTGCCGAACTTTGACAGTTGTATTGGACCTTCTTCTGGCGCAGGGTGAACCACCTTTTTACAGGGAAATGATACGAAAATCAAAAGAAATGACGATTCTAGAAAATTGCTAAGTTGCCAGGATTCGATTTTAAAATAATAGTCTAGATACGCGAATAGTATGCGGCATGGGGGGAATCTCGTTGAGGGTAAAAATTAGGCGATAAATGTTGGGAATGTCGATGGCGAGGGCATGGCGACCGCACCATGAAGGCACTGGGGATTGAGGCATCCCCGAGGTTCGGTTACCCCATAGTCGCAGACTCGACCTACCCTATTGGCAGCGATGAGAGAAGTAGAAGAAAACGAAACTAAGGGAGAAAGAGATGAGCGAGAGGGGGTGAGAATGAAAATCGAGGACGGTGAAAAAACACGACAGCATTGATTTTACATCAAAGGCCGAACTAAAAAGGCGGCAAAGAATGTTGTACACCGATCGAACGCCCACGATGCAGTTCCGCTGCAGCGTGTACCTTCATACAAGACTCGTTGTCGTTTTATTCTCTTTCTCTCTTTTTCTCGGTGCTTCCCTTTTTCGCTGCCTGCCCACTCTTTTTTACTTTTTTTTTTTCAACATCTCCTTTCCTACTCTATTCGACTCGACCGTTCCACACACAATTTCCCAGACGATCATCCTTCTCCTATTTATTCCTTATAATGCTTTGCATCCACATCCTTAAGGATAAACCTACAAAGCAACTTGGAAAGTGGGTGGATTCGAAAGGTGGAATTTGCCAAAGCTACTTTACTTTTGTTCTTCACTGAGACTAGATCCGGGAAATTGCGGGACAGATTATTGGTTTGGTTGAAAGTTGCCAGGCAGAAGCTGACCAGTCACCGAAGCTGAGGTCAAAGAACTTTCGTTCGGCTTCTCTCGCTGCCTAGTTGCCGAACAAACTCTCTTCGTAAATGCAACAGCTAACATTAACGTAACTCCCGTAGCAAACTAATCTAACATTGCTTTCCACCAGCTATATAACACCGAAACTCTGCATCTCTGACTTTACCCGCAATTCTCGATCCTTCCACAACTATATCACTTTCCTTGGCCTCTCGAGTTTCTCTTCCGCCAAAAATTTACCGTCCAAACTTCTTCGGTATACTCCCGCGTTCGACTTCCGCTTCTCTTCCTTGTGCGGAACACTGCCTTCCAGTTTCTCAAATCACATGCAACATTGTTTTCTTTGTTTACCCAAGAACTAATCTCATCTCCTGCTTGCCCCTTACTTTTTTCACTGCATAACTTTTCTCTTTCCTATCTCAAGACTGCTAACTGCAACAGTTACGAAAAGGCAACTTTCCAACGAGCATGTACTCGGAATTTCAAGATACTGCTTTTTCGTGAACGAATGAGATTCTTTTACTGCTAGACCCGGAACGTTCGCGTAAAGTTTTGTAGAATTTGCTACAATAAATAATTCAATGTGATCCAAATTGTGAAATTGAAATAGCAGTTTCAAGAAGTAAAATGAATGGAATGGCAGATTCGCGAATTTGATTTTTTAAGCAACTCTTTTGTCCGCAATGTTTGTCTGAAATTTTTTTTACGTTTTGATTCCCGTTGCACCACATTCGCCGAAGATTTAGTAAGCCGGAAATTGTTATTATAGATGGAAGAATTATTGATATTTGTAATTGATATTAAATTAGTATTAGCAAAGGATATTGTAGGCTGAATTCCATCATAGCTGATTTCACCAGAGTTGCAATCGCTATTTCTGTCATTACTATCCATCCTCAGGTGTCCATAATCGGGACTGCCGTGTTGAGCGACCGCAAGTAATGCCGGATGAAGCATCGAGGGTGGATGAGGTAGTGGTGGCGAGTCACGCAACTCGACTCCTCCACCGGGTGGACTCGCTGGAAGATGGTGAGATCCTGCCGATGGTACCTGACCCGAATGCCCCGCGTGAGGATTGAAGAAGGGTGAGTACGGCGAGAAGACTTGACTCTCGTGCAGACTCGGATTAGGTATCGCCACACTCGTCGGTAAAGAGACTGGTAACATCGGAGGTGGTGCGTGGTACGGTCTCGGTGGTGGTGGTGGTGGCGGACTGTCGCTACCGCCCTGTGAACCATTGCCCTCTTGCGCCAAGATTCTCGAGACAGTTCTGGGTGTAATCCTCGTGTCGGTAACCTGACGTTAAAACCGTTCGGTTACCGCGAGGATCGCAGGATATTTAGGGGTTTTTTTTCAATGATTCTAATTGGGGGTTGAATAAACGTGTTGACTTACCTTGTGACGCCTTTTCTTGGGTGTAATGACGAGGGAAAGGGCTTCATTCTGTTCTGCTTCTCTGGCTTCTCGGTCGTCACCTCTGAGAGCGCAGTAATCTCGTTGCTGTTGTTCCCGCTGTTGTTGTTCACGCTGTTGGACTTGTTGCTGTTGCTGTTGTTGTTGGGCCTGCATAGAAGCCATGCCGTATATCGTTGGTGGTTTGGGTGTTTGGAACATCCCTGCAGCGGATCTCGCATGAGGCGGTAATTGGTTGATCTGATTGAGATTATTTTCCGTTGGGCCAGATAGTTGTCGATGAGGCCCACTCATGGTACCGATTTGCGGAAAACCCGCGGTTTGAGCCGGGGGCCCACCGTTGAGGGGCCCCCGTTGTCCGTTTGGGCCACCGGTAGTTTGTGGTGCTCCCCTGTCTACGACTTTCGTTCGCGGTGATTTCCTCTCGAGCAATTGACTCGCGAGAATAAGATCTTTGTTAAACTGATCCGCAGCCGCTTGAGCCACATCGCCGCTCTGTTTACTAAGAATCCTTCGAGGCTGAACGTATCTCGACACAACCTCGTCTACTAAATTAGCCAGTGATGTCGCGATTTCTGACTTGAGAACATCTGCGAAACCCTCAAGATCGGCCCACGGTATATGAGTACCGGAGGGTCCCGTAGGTACTCTACTGGCACCACTTCTGAACACATTTAACCTTTCCTGGAAGTCCTTGTGTGGATGCGCGATACCACTTGGTGGCATAACCGGAGTTTGTGGTGTCGGTGGCCCGGTATTTATCTGACTCGATGGCTGACTGGATGGCTGTGGTGATTGTTGACGTTGCTGGTGTTGTTGCTGTTGTTGTTGTTGTTGCTGTTGCTGTACAGCAGCCTGTTGCGCCTGTTGCTGTTGTTTTTGTTGCTGCTGCGCGGCTGCCTGTTGTTGCTGTTGTTGTTGTTGTTGCTGATGTTGCTGTTGTTGTGCTGCCACCTGTTGTTGTCTAGCGGCGGCTTCTTGTTGTTGCTTCATGCATTCCGCATGAGCCTGCTCCATGTATAGCTTCTGTCCCATTTGGTACATCGCTGCAGCGGCCGCATGCGGGTGATCCGGTGGCAGTGGTGGGAGACCGTTGTAGGGTGGCGGATGAGGTCTTGGTGGTCGAGGTGGTGGTTGAGGGTGAGGATGGTGCTGAGGACTTGTAGGAGCGTCACCACTATCACTATTTTCCGGCAACATCCACCCTCGTGTTGTTAATTCGTCGTACTTTTGTTTCATTGCTGCGAGTTCACCTTTTAACAACTTCAATTGACTTTGCAACGTATCTTTTTGTTCACGTTTTCGTCTTATCGTCGCCGGATCATCTTCCTCTTCGCTCTCCTCTTCGTCGTCCAGCATCGTATCGCTAATACCATGCTGAAGCACGTGATGTGCAGTCTGTTGCTGAGGCTGGTAAAGCTTGCGTTTTTTGCAACCGTTGACAGCGCTAGGATTGCAAGCAGGACTACTGACACTGCGCATGGTACTCACAATGTTTTCCACTCGGGCACGTTTAACGTCTGAAGTTGGCGAGCTCGTTTCTGCCTTGGGCAATATCGGACAGGGCGAATGACTCGGGCTTCTTTTGATGTTCATAGAATCCTCGAGTTCCTCTTTCACAGAAACCGATACAGATCGTGGTGCCGATGGACTCGGTGGTAAACTTTGTTCACAATCCGAACCTTCGAGATTAGCCCCAGGCTCCATACCGGCTTCCGCAAAAGCTTCTTCCATCGCACGCGCAGCTGAAGCCGCATCTTCAGCACTATCTTCCGCGTCACCAGGCATCACCGTATCACGTTCACTATGATTCGCGATTACGTTATTCCCATCGACACTTTCTTCCCCTCCACTCTGCACTGTCCCACTGATCGCTCGCGCACTATCACTATTTTGATGATGCTGCTGAGGACTCTGCTGTCGATGTTGTTGCGACTTCAGCAATTCCGTCGTCGTATTATTGTTGTTATTATTGTTGTTACTATGTATACTGTTATTATTGTTCGGTTGTTCCTGACTCGAGAGGGCGGACATCTTTCGCCTCTGAAGTATATCACGCAGCATGTGTTGAGTGAGTTCAACAGCGGTAGCCGGGTCGTCGCAATTAATAACCACCCCCGGCTGAAGATTCGCCGCCTGATCCATGCCCGCTCCTGTCATTCCTTGGCTCCCTTCGGGCGGTGAGCCTCCAGCGTCACTCGCCTGCTTAACTTGTCGTCCAAGGGGCTCGTTCAGCATCTTGGCAGGGCCAAAGCCCGGAGCCCCGAAGAAGTCGAATGCCGCGTGGGCAGAATGCTGAGTCGTTGGCCCCGTCGTTGCTCCGAGGTGACCTTGAATTCCACCAGCTGCGCCAGACTGTTGCTGACGCTGTTGCTGATGTTGAGTTTGTTGTTGAGATTGTTGTAAAGACTGATGACTCGAGGGTGGACCGGAACCACTGAATATAGAACTGTATTGTGCACCACCGAAAAATGATGGCCGGGAGCTAAAGTTTGGTATGCTCGAGTAGCTGTTACGTGGCTCGCCGGCGTCCACGCGCTGTCTGGTGCGCTTCTGCTTCTTTAGGAGTTGCTGTTGCTTGCTATCCGTGGTTGCTCCGTAGAGGGCGAAACAGTCGGTCTCCTCCTCCGATGACATCATCGGCCGTCTGGTTGGTCGGCCCCCCGAAGGCCTCCGCGTCCCCTCCCCGCCAGGGCTCCTTGTCACCCCTCCCCTTCGCGCTCGAATAGCTTGCCTCGTGGCTCTGCTTGCTCTTGTCGTCGTGCTTCGCTCGTCTCCTTCTCTCTCCCTCTCTCGCTCTTTCTCTCTTCGAAGCCCGACGACTCAGCTACCCTACCCCTGACCGACCCGCAATTCGCCTTCTACCAGCAACGGCTTAGTCTCTTCGTCTCGTTTTCTCACTCTCACTCACGCTTTCTCACTAGCGTCCCCACTTCTCGTTTTCGCACGACCGATCCCCACTTTCACGACGCTGCGCCTCCTCCACCGTTACGTCGTCTATTCCAACTCCTACTTCTCTTTCTTCGTTTTCCCCTGTGCGGTGGGGCGCGCGCGCGCCTACCGCCTTCTCGTTCGCACCCGCTGCCACAGCCGATTCCGACTACAACGAACTTTACACCGGTGAGACCCTGACTACCAGCCGATACAATCACCGTCGATCACGCTTTTTCCTTACTTCCTCTCGGACTTCCTGTAGGAGCTTCCACCGCCACCCCCGATCCTCATTCGTTTCCGTTCTTTCACGCACTCCCTAACTCTTTTCTTTTTTCTTTCGGCTTCGTTTTGTCCGCTTCTTTCTAATTTCGTCCGTCTTCACTCTACCAAGTCCCGGCTTCTTCTTGCCACGTTTTTTTCTTACTCCGCTTATAACTACCGATTCTTAATTCTCCTCTTTTCAACTTTTGTCTACTGCTCCGTGTAATACTTATTAGTCCTCGTTTCCCGTCTTCTTTCTCTTCCTCTTTCTCGCCTAATTTATTTTTCACTATTCTTTGGCCCACTCTTTTCGTCGCGGATACGACCTCAAGATCTTTAGATCCTGCTTTAGGTACTTTTTTTGCTCCCTCTCGGCGATTATTCGATGTCGTTGGTACGAACTTGTGTCCCTCTTGCGATACTTGAAAGGAATTGTGTCGTTGTCAGGACCAGGTGCTGCCGAACTACCGGAGTTGTTGCTGTCGGGCCTGGTGACGTTTCTGCCACGATGGTAGCTTCTCCCGCTCGGCGTGTATTGCTCTCGACGATGTTTCTGTTGACTCGTTATTTTGCTCCCGTTTATTATCGCGAGTGTACTTGCAGGAGCTCGCGCTGGTGGTCTTCTCGTGCCCCCGCCTGGGAGCTGCATCCTTCGAACTCGCCAAAGGGCTAGCTGCCCCTCGCCACCTCTT
The DNA here is from genome assembly GCA_037043255.1 of Diadegma fenestrale. Lineage (NCBI taxonomy): Eukaryota > Metazoa > Arthropoda > Insecta > Hymenoptera > Ichneumonidae > Diadegma > Diadegma fenestrale. Next base: position 6,299,510 of record CM073311.1, on the reverse strand, counting down.
CGCGATTTTTATTTCGTCGACTCTATCCGTCTGCAACAATACAAAACAAATTTTCCATTCAAAATTCGTCTCTACAGTCTCAAGCATTTTTTTTTCCACAATCAAATTTCCACCAATCTCCAAAAAACCTACAAAATCTCAACAAACACGTTACAGACCGTAGATTTCCTTTATCCCAGAAAAAATGGCACACACGTGACCGACAACTTTCCACCGCGCTGCGTATCGATCGCACAGAATCGTAAAATCCTACGAAGCTCATGGTGGACATGCTTTTTATATGTGCCATGATTCAATAGGCCAGCTTATATGACAGTCGTAAGTATACGCATCCCTATTCACACGACAAGTTGCAAACTTGGTCTATAGCCGTCACCGAGTACTTGGCAGATTCTGGTGCTTGTCGAAACGTACTTGGACATCGTCACGTTCTCTAGCAGGCAATCTAAGACGCCTAAGTATATTTTCTATGTACACATGGACATACGCTTATGTAGAAAGGAACAAAGTGTCCGTAGGTTTGAAATGATTGGTTAAACACGTTGCAGCACATACGAGGAGGTACACAAGGCTGCGGAGGTCTTTGAATAGGCCATAAGAAAATTACCTCCGCACTGAATATCTTATTCGCATACACAAGCAGCTCCGAACAAGCTCTAACTTTTCGATATATAGTTATACAATTTCGAGCCTTAATCGGTCTCTCTGTATGCTGCGCTGCACCTCTACATTTTTCTCTGTTCTTGTCTCACGGGGAGAAGACGCTAGAGCAATGGGGGTCAATGCTCGATGAGGAAAGAAAAATTATTGATAGTTTTCGACATCGCTTCAAGACAGTTCGTATTTCTCTACAATTTTTTGCACCGTTCACCGTGGAAAATGAAACCCTGTGAACGTTCGTTCGGTTCCCTGATGCTTGGCAAGTTCTCGAAGCCCATGAATTCATCAGGTCTTGAGATCCAAAGAATCCGACAAGCAGAGCAATCTGCAATTTTGCAGTTCATGATGTCGAGCCAAGAAAATTGGGTAAAAAATTATATTGTGCACGTGAGAATTTGTTTTTTCTCGCCTAAAACGATCGTGGCTGGCAACCCTGCTTCGACGTAAATTCCCTCGAGGTGAAAGACCCAGTTTAAAAGAAAGAAAATCATTTTTTTTAACCCTTGCAACAATGCCAGACTTTACAAAAGTTCCATAGCGTTTACCGAGCGCTGTCCCGCACTTCGTTCCTCCAGTCCCCTCCACGTTCTTGTACACATACTAGAACAGTGGGATAAACGTTCTGAGACGTGGAGGCATTACATAAAACTGTTACGTCTTCGTTCGTAGCCCCTGAAGTCGCCATCGGCGGTCTGCATGCCAGCGTATGTGTACGAACATCCGATACATAAGCCTTTTTTTGCACTTGATCGACGACATAGTCGAAGCGAAGTTGGTTTGAAAAATTTATTGTAAACGACAACGGCACTTGCTCCGGTCGATATGTGCTCCCAAGTACGGGTATTATCGGAGGCTCGAAGGGCCGTGAGTAACAGAGTGACGGCATTTTGCCAATGACTCTATACTGCAAGATTCAATCAAAAGGCATTTTGAATAATTGTTTTATTGGTTCAAACGAAATTTCGAATATTCTCGTATCAGAGTGCACGTCAATTGGCTTATCGCTTCGTCGACATTATCATCGCGATTAATCGCAAGAAGTTGAAATGAAATTCGTCGGCAACCACGCGGAGCTAGTTAGTATATAAGAAAAAGGCAGGCGGCCGGTTCGATAGGGAGACAAGGACTCGGGAAGGCACATCAAATAGAAGCAGATGAGGGAACCGTTTGGTCGAGGGCAACGAGCATATGGTGTTCAAGTTACAAACTTCCTACGCACCCGTTCTCAAGCGATCAACGGCGCATCGGCTACTCTCGATAAGCACTCGTTCCCCTACAACCGGTTGATATACCTGTGGACGCGGGAAAGTACATAAACTTCGAGGGGGGTGTTCCGATGCCGCGTTCCTTCGTGCTTAGCTCGCACGATGACTGCACAAGGGGACGAGAATGACGACGATAAAAAAAAAAAATGAAAAAAAACGGTGGTACGCGTTTCGTGTGTGAAGCGCGCGATCTCACCGGAAGTTAGGCCTTTGCATCGAGTGTCGGAAGTAAGCCGGGAAGAGGTAATTACTCAGAGGGTCGCGGAGAACGAGGGCCCCCAAAAGCGACACTGAAGTAAAGTTTGCTCGAGCACTGCGACTGTAAACTCAAATGTACACAGTAATTGCACTTGCGTATACATCTATATATCTTATTCTCATTTAGTTTAATTTTGTAGCGTATAGAAACACACACAGAGCTCTCAGCTAGTGTGTGAATTAATCGGACCTTGTACGTCGTCGTAGAACGGAGATAGAAATATAAAACGATGAAAGAATCGCCAGAGGAAAAAAGGATGTAGATTCGTATCATCCGGTAGGAAGCTTCGTTGACTTCCGGTTAACGAGCGAACCGCGACAATCGTGGACCCGAAACTTTTCTCAATTTTATACCGTCTATTGTGCATTTTCTATTTTCTCGTTTGTTTGTCTTTGATTTTATTTAAAAGAGTGACACTACCGCAAAATTGGGCGATTCGTTGCGTATTTTTGTTGAGTGTCTCCGAGCTCACGGGAGCCTCGAAGATGGTAAATACTCGAGGCCAATATTTTCAACGGTCGAGTGTGTAAGTATGTGCCAACTACGATCGATAGATTCATTCGGTGTTGAGATAACTGTGAACTGCGAACAGATATATAGGAGGAATGAAACAAGTGATTCAGAAATAACATTGAGAGAAGTCATCGAAGAGCCTGAGGCTCGGAGAGCCAGATTTCCCACTGGCTCTCTCTCTTTCTATAACTTGCTGGACACACCGAGAGAAAACTTGCATAGTTAACGCGTTCAACTCTCGCGTGCATACTCGGAACGCCACGCTCAATCGATTCTATTGTTTCGAACTATCGGCTGTAGACGGAGATCCAATAATCTTCCTGGTTGTCCTTCGCCCTATTATATACTGTAAGCTTCAAGTTAGGTAATTAACGTGGAGTATTAAGTGCGCCAAGCCTCGAGGCGAGTCCCATCTTTCTGCCTATGTCTGTACATATCCATCTTTTATCTCGATGTACCAGCCTCGATCACTGTATACATAGGAAACGAACTAAGTTCGTAATTGCAGCGGAATCTTCCGCGGAATATTGTCAAAATCATTTTTTTTTCGTTTTTCAATCGTTGAAATATTTTTTGCTATCTAAATGAGCGAGAAAGGTTGTTAAATTTTTGTTGAAATGTTATTGAAATGGCTCGGTACGCGCCTGATGAATGAACGCACGACAACCTCGCATCGAATGCATCGTTAGTTCCTTCTGCTCTCTCTCCCAATCCACATGTTCACGATGCGTTAAGGTAGCAATAATTTGAATCGAGTTCCGAGACACGACATATGCATCGGAATTTTACCCCCCGTAAGAGTCATGTGGTCGACGGTATAGTTCGCAGGGGGTGCATGGGAAACCAGTTGTGAGTAACGGCCCATGTCCATCAACATAATAGGCCTCTATTTCCATAGTACGTGGAATATTTTATGGACAAGAAAGTTTTTATGGCGTCCAAATGGAATTGACGATGTTAAAAACAACGGGCAAAAAATAATAATTCAACTTCACGTGGCCAGGGCACTTGTCGGACTCTGGGATGGCTTTCGACACTTATACGTTTGGAATACATGACTCGAATCCGCCTCACGTGGTTTAAAGTCGTCGCTGCTGTTGCATATTAGGGATGCGTGGAACGCGCAACAAGTACGCGCCAGACTATAGTCACGTTATCAATTGATGGGTTATTAATTGTTGGTTAATCATGTTAATGCGCAATCCGCACCGATGAGTATCCGCAATCCGGATTGCGTCATGACCCCGTAGACTTCTATCATGCCCACGCTTTCTCTCTTTCTCTCTCTCTCCAGGGATATCATACGAATGTTATTTTTCGTACAAAATCGTTTCGATTCAACGGCACGCGTCCCGTTCGTTTTATCGCCCACCACAATTTCCCACAATCCTCTACTTGCATTACCCACCCAATGCACATACATACGCCAACCATTCGAGTATATACCCGACATATATGTTCTCCATTATGTGGACAAGTTGTTATGGTGTCTATGTAAGCATTGTACGTTTCGAGTGTATGTACTGCCCGATGGGTGACACGATTTTCATAATTTACACCTCTCGTTCAATTTGTTCCCTATTCGCATTTGTATTCTCCTGTTTTTTCGACGCAAATTACCTCACCGAAAATAAGTGATATGTGTGCATTATCCGGCTGTTGAATTTTCAGTTAATCGACATCGTCGTGCGGTTTACCCGATGCCAAATTAAAATTGACATCGTGTCGCAAATTATCGCGTCAACATTTCGTTTTCATTGTATTATTAAATTTTTATCAAAATTACATTAAAATACTTTTTTTTCGCGTATTCTTTTTTATTTAAATTATTAGCGCGCTATCGTTGATGACGATTTTCATGAATTATGAATCTCAACCCTCGGACGCTTTTGCTGCATCGGAAAACTTTATTTATTTGTGGATTCAAAGGAGATTTTTCAAACATTTCCGACAACTTTGGATTTTCCTTGAGTTACGCGATCATTACAATTGTTGATGACAATCGTCCGGGTCGATCAATGAAGTAGAAGCGAGGGGAGATTGGAAATTTTGGAGGGAAGTTTTTATACCCCAAGACGCGAAGGGCTCCTTGTTACAGCAAATGCATTGCTTCGGGACTCTCACCGGGAGAAAATTCCCAAGGTCTGAACTCTCCGCTGCACGAAGACTGCATCGCAAATCTCCGAAGGAAGAGCATTTTCCACGAGATGCGGTTAGCCCCATTTTCATTGGGGTTCCCATGACTTCCTACTGTGGGAAATCCTAACGTCTGATATTAAAAGGTGCAAAAAATCGTTCCTTCCTCTTCGACCTTGCATCCGTGGAAAAGGAGCTGGAACAACGGTCCTTGCTCTCAATGGCGCAGCATCGCTCGAACATGGAAATCGGTCCTCAAGTCGGAAAATGTGTTTTTGATCGTTATTTCCCGATGGAGAAAAAGACGAGACAGAATATAAATCCGAGCGAACGTAGTTCTCAACGGTTTCGAAAAAATCATGAGTAATTGATAAAGATAATGAATTTTGCGTTGCGAAAAATTGTTCTCGTCAAATATGCAAGGGAAGCTGAAAAATCTCGATAAAAAATGAAGAATTTTCGGTAAACGCGCCGTGCAAAATGATCGAAATTAATGTTTCTATGTTGGAAAGAATCGTAGACGAAATCTTAAGATTTAACGTGAATTTCTCGATCCCCAAGTTTCTACGTCAATGTAAGATCGAGTGGGGGATCTCTTGGTGGCATTCAGGTGGTTGCACCGGGTGGCGTTTTCTCCCCGAGGGTTTAAATGTCCAGGTATCTTCGGCGTGAGTCTCATGTGGGATATGTGTCTCGTGCAGACGCCACGAGGGGTAATTGAGTCGAGGATGGTAAGGGTAAATCAGTGGAGCGAGAAAGTAGAGGGGAGAGTGGAGGTAAGGAAGCAAGTTAAAGAAAAGGAGAAGGACAGAAAGAAAGAGAAAAAGAGGAAAAGACGGAGCCGGTGCGCGTTGAGCATAAGCCGGAACTTATACAGGGGTCCCCGCAAACTTTTTATCGACGTCTAGCACGGCAGCGTGTCGTTTCTCTGACTGTAGGGCACTGCGCGTGCCAGCTGCCGCTTCGAGGCGTAACCGACGTTTCGGCCTTTCGTTCGGTTATTGTTAAGGGCCAGGTTCAGGCTCATACACAGGCCCAAGAAGTTCTTGGCCCCCTTCAACGTCTTGGGGAGCTCTTTCAGAGGGGCCTCGCCAATGTCTTAAGAAAGGTGCGCGCGCCAACGATCGCTCAAGAAAACCAGTTGACTTATGCTCGGGTGGAGCAACGGTTTTTGGTGTCGCACGAGTCACGATCGTTGAACAGATATCATACAATTTCTTGCCCACCTTTGCCAGTCCGTTGCGTATAGTCAACGAAATAAATTCAACTCGACTATAATGTCACAACCCAAATAAATAGCCTGGTCATTGAAAAATCCTCGATTATCGATGCGGCAACAATGACGATTAAGCTCAGGGAACAGCGATTGCTCGAGAGCGCAAGAACGAACAGTATACCTTTAAAATTGAATACATGTGAACCAGATATTCTCAACTATTGCACTATAACGCCGCATCAACTCTCCGAAAAACTCTTTTATTGTTACAAAGCTTTCGTACTTCTGGAGGCAGTTATGTAGATGAAGAGCAGAGCAAGCATATTGGCAACCGGTATAGTACCCTCCAGGATCACAGCGTTATTGTCGTTGGGTTACGTAGACGCTTGAGCGTGTCTCGATGCCATTTGAATGTGTTGCAACTACATTCTTGATGGCAGCTATCCAAGCTGCAATTCTCGAGTAGCATTCTCCGATTTCCAGACTTTTTGTGCTAATATATTTATAGGATATACATCTACGTAGGTCGTACCAGTCGGGCGCCTCTGGGATTACTTAATTATATTCAATTGCTAAAGTTACAGCATCCGAAAGATACACTTGTCGCGAATCCAGCTCTTTCCCCTGAGCTCTCTCTTGCACATTTTGCTTCGACTGTGGATGACCTATCCATAGATAACTGCGCGGAGGCGAGTACTGGAAGACATTTTAAATGTATGAACCGAAGGACCCACTTTTCCATTCATTCGTAAGAATTTAATCGTCAGTTTTAATGTCTTTTGCAGAACAAAATGAAGTTTTAATGAAAATTCTAATGATTCCCGATCCAGAATTTACGGTCAAAACTTTTCTTCTGCAAAGTTCGACATGTGCTTCCCAAAAAAGTTGCTATAAAGCAGAGATTCATTGAGAAAAAACGAAATGATGAGAAATGTCGAAAAAGCTGCAAGTGTTAAGAACTTGAGATAAAAGATGGTGGTGACAACGATGACGGTTGCGACGAAAACGACGAAGCCTCGAGTCGCGTTGATGACACAAACGGCGAGCGGTAGTCCGATCGTTTGAGCCAATCATGCAGTGATTGAGTGTAATGGACTTGCGTCTTGTCCCCCATGTCAGGGGTTCTCGCGCTAAAGCGTCCAACTCTAGGCTGTTCGACTCGGTCGCGGTCTTGTCGACAAGTTAACACTTGCGTTGACCACCTACGTATACACATACACATCGCTGTAAGTGACTAGGGCACAGGATGAAGGCTATGCTCGAGAGAGCGAGATGGAAGCTTGGTATGATAATGAGGAAGGTGACTTCCGACGATCCGCGTATACCGATATACACCACCTCGGCTGATGTACGACCGGTATCTATATATAAACATATAGACACAAACTTACATGTAAGAATGGACGTTACACCAGAAAGACATCATATATCGAAACCGAGAGGGAGAGAGAGAGAGATGCGTCGACATACAGAGAAGACAAATGATTCGTGTTCATCAAGTGTGGAGCGAATGAGAGATGAAAATAAGTAGCTTCATGTGACAAGTATGTATGTGTAGATCGATGTGGTAGCAGCAGCAGCAGGGTCCAGATGAGAAGTGCAGAGATAACTGCGAGAAGACTAGCGTTCTATTTTATAATACGAGCGCGTTGGATCGCCCCGGTCATCCAAGAAGCAGGACACTCCAATCGCAACAACCGCGCTTTGAGAGTGCTGGGCCCTCTTTTATAATGAGTGCGAGTGACGTACATGCCGGAGATCCAACCAAAGAGGGACAGCGACGCATATGTGATATGTGAAACGATAAAAACCAAGGCATAAGACTGAATGCGTGCGGCGACGAAAAAGAGGATGGTGTCGATAGAGGAAGAGGAGGACGAGGGCCTCCAACGCGCGTAGCACTCGTACTCCGGATAATAACAGTCATCGAAGAAGCGGACACTCCAATCTCGACACCCTCGCCAATCTATACTCTCTGGTGTTGCTTTGGCTTCACTTCCAAGCTGCTCTCTCACTTTCGTGTGTCCTCTCTTTCCTTCCGTTCTTTCAAGAGAAACACAGCGGGCATAAACAATCGAGGAATTAAGCTGTTAAAGAATTATGGCGAAAATAGGGGAGAGCCGCACCATCCAACTTTATCACGGTTCGAATAACATGATTTTGAATCGTGTTATCGGAACGAGACATTCTCGCACAGTTGTCATTTTTCCAGAGTCCGAAAAACCAACGCGATGATTTCGTACGTTCAATTTTCGTGACTCGGCATTCGGAAAGTCTTGAAAGAAAAAACAACGTTGAAGAACGTGGGAGCGGAATAAACTTTATGCACAAAGTGCGAGTGTCAGCGAAATGAATCGCGCATCAGGCGCCAGGTCGTTAAATTGTCGAGAGAAAAAGGACCATAAACGCGCGTAACACGATTCTCTCAACTGGTCTGAATTCACTGAGATGGCGATTCAGCAACGTATGAAGAAAAAAGCGCGTGAGACTTTCACAGAAGTTGTGTATGTTCGACGTGACGAAAGAGTCTGCGTTATGGGAAAAAAGGAGGAAGAACTTGGCAAAAAAACGAAAAAGTGTATGAAATACTGAAATGCGTTAACAAAATTGAGAAGAGCGAAGCAAAAGTAAAATGTATGCACGTATTCACAACTGGTAGGAAGAAAAAAACAAACAGATATGTGTAAGTGTGCTGCATGAATCTTCGTATATACTGTTTATGGTTGACGCTCGGAGTTGGGAGAGCTGGAACCTCAATGCCTCTATAGTGTGATATACGTGGTACAGAGCAGCACCCGGGGCCGGTTCCCAAGTGTCGGACGAGCCACGACGCGCTTAATCCAATTGAGTCAATTTGGGTTAACTTGAAGTCGTCTAAACAGCTCGTTTAGACGACCTATGATGCATGAGTTACACACCGGTATCCGGTCCTCTTCCTTCCTATTTTAAAACGGGATCGAGAGCTCTGTCATTGCACGAAAAATCTATATAGAGCTATACAGGGATATATTTAGCAGAGTGTTGGGCAGCGTAAGCTTCTCTCGTTCTCAGGAAGATCAAATCCACAAAGTTGCTTTAATAATTAACCATCAAGCTAGATGATGCCGAGTTATTATTTCAATTAGTTGTCGCTCATCAGCATCGTCTTTGTCAGCAGCCTAATTATTATCCTCGCGATCATTGCAGCGTGTTATACGTTATAGAAATTCCATAATAAAGACTCGACGAGTCGCGATGAGTTCTAGCAGTCAGTGGAAGAGGCCCACAAACTTTTCATTTAACTGACGTTCCGTTACAGGCAAAAGAATCGATATACGATGACTCTCAGGAGGGTCAGAGAAAAAGAATGAGAGAGAAAACGTCTAGCCAGATACTACCACTATACCATAATACGCCACCATTAGTTCACCACACATACGTATGTGTACGACTGGTTGGTAATATGTACAGAGAAAAACGTATATGTGGACAGAGCCTGTAGTCATTGGTCTCTATGCTGCTCTAGTACAGAGTACGTGAGTATTTGCCCAGTGTACACACTAGACTCGCCTCCCCAGCTGACGTTGATTGAAGAAATAAGGGAAACGGTAAGCTCTCTCAAGTGGCCCAGCGCAGTCAGAAGCCCATAGTAGGCTACAACCGCCTCCACCATCCAGCCCTTTTACTATAGACAGCAGAGTGCATGGCATGGGTGCGCGTTGCAATCTACGTCCTTTCCCTTCGCTCTTCGTACACCGTTGGGCTGCGACGTATACGTACGTACTGGCTTCACCCTCTCACGCACCGCGAGTCGTCTTTCGTCGCAGGATTTATCATCACGATACGAGCATGCAAACAAGCTATGGCCTATAACGCACAGTTGCATATCGTCGAGAATGCAGTTGACTCCCGGTGCTTAACATGTGAAAAAATTAATCATTCGTGTTCGCTTTTTCTCCTTTTGATTTCTCACGTTTTCTTCATACTTCCGAGGCTTCCGGTACCAAATCTCTCGGAATCTCCATCAGTATTCAATTATTTTCTGCTCTAATTATTAATGTCAAAGGCCAAAGAAATAATAACAAATAATTCGTAGGAAAATACACAGCGAGGCGGGTCAGTGTATCGGAGGTCGTAACCTCACGCGGCCGCGTCAGTGCTTGAAATCCGGAACTTGCTGACAAAGCTGCGGAAGGCGATACACTCGAGTGATCACGAGAATCGACCAAGTGTGTTGACACTCTCTCTCTCCCTCTCCACAGATTTATACTCGCACCACACCAACGGGGACAATACTTTCTCGGGACGTGGTTAGTGGACCTCGTCTCCTAAGAGCGAGCATCCAGCCAAAAGAGAAAGATGAGAGATTGGTGAATGGTTAATAAAGAAGAAGGGAGCGCGATATTCGTACAGAGCACTCTTATTAATTATATGTAACCGCAGCCGCACACTGATTTAACTTTTGCTTCCGAATAGCGAAGCTACATGAACGGATATAATAACGTCGTAACCACTTGTCTATTCGTTTCGTTAATGGCTTCTTTACGTGTCACTTTATTGACGATTTTTAGGGGCTACGCACACGTGGATAAAAAGGAACCGATCTCAATTTTAAAATTAGCCATCCGAAGGAAATGCCAAATCAATTTTCGTCGAGTTTCCATTATAATTGTTTGATTTCATTTTTTTTTTACATTATTTTTTTATATTTAAATGTCGAATTTGATGAGTAAAGTTTTCTAGAGTATCGACGCACTTGAGGGAAACTTTGGAGCTTCACGATATTGGGAACACAATAATTTTTCAGGTATTAATTGGAGCAAGAATAAAGTGAGTTTGTTACGGAAGGAAAGCGACAAATGAGAAAATCCGGTTGTTCTGTGAATAAACTATATTTAGTTGCTACATTTCTCACTACGCCGCATGTTTGAGAGTGGAAAATTCGTGCTCATGGATTAATAGAGGCATATCGTTGTGTACAAATGTATATCACGTGACTATACCTGACGATGTTGTGACATCGCGAGTGTGTACATGCGAGTCACTCGCCAGCAAACAGCTCATTGCTTTAAGCACCAACGTATGTAGTACTAGTTCTCTAGTAGACGCGTGTATGTGTGAGCGTATGCGCGTGCGTGCTCTTGGGTGCGAGTATGTGTGTCAGAACGAGAGTGAGAGAGCGCCTAACACATATCCGGGGGTCGGGTCAGTTCTCAGGGCTATCATTGCTCGTCGGCCGGAAGACTCACTTAGACCCGTCTTAAGTTACCCCTACCTAGTGCGTGATGTGTTGATGCTGCCACTGCTCCCCTCCACTTGTCGTCGTTGGAGCGACAATGCTCTCTGGTGTGCTCCTGAATCGAAGCTTCGTCGCACGACCTACAATCCCAAAGGTCTCATCTTCAACTTGGTCTCTCTCCATTCTACATAACGCGTTTTTTTTTCTCATATCAGAATGTGAAAACGCCGGACGTCATTGCACGATCTTGGCTACTTGTTGCTCCTTGGCCTTCGCTGCTCTTTCGCGAAGAGGTTTCCAGACGCTACGCACTCTCAAACACGAAACGACTACGAGGATGTTGCGGTGTCCCTCGCCATCAGATATTCTCATCATCTTCACAGCCGCAACTCCAGTCACTTGTTATTTCCGGTTGCAGGATGTTCTCCGGATTAAAATGATCGGGACCTGCTTTTTTTTCGCTTTCGGCCTCGTGATATTTGTTCGGAGTCGTCATTCATTTGTTAAGTGCGAATGGCTCCTGATTTCTAGGAAAAACAACGCGAAATCACGAACCGGAATCGCCAATTTCGAGATCAACGCGACACAAAGGTAATTCATTGATCTCTGCTGATGCTTGTGCATAGGAACGCGCACGCAACGCAAGGTCAATCGATTCTCAACTATCCTCGTCACTGTTGGTGTGCATTGCTTGGGCTTGATCTAACAAACTGTTGTAGTTTGAGTAGCGCATTAGCATAGACACATAATAGTCGAATCGCTTGTAAGTACGCATTAGTGTGCGATACACACGTGTTCAGCGAACACTTGTTGCGGCACACGCCGAAGGGCTCGCGTGCGTGCGAACGCTTATTGCATGCGTGCCAATACGAACTGCTTGTGCACGCGGATATGCCTATCGCGTATGCATTTTGCAATTTCAGCGGACCACGGACAATATTGTGGCTCTGCCAGCGTCAGCTAATGCGAGCTTTCGCGGCTGGGATGTTTACCTTCCGTTTTTAATGTTTTTCGGAAGTGGTACACGTCGTTTGCGATGCGTAACGTTCGTTACACAGTTTCAACGTCGACGCCCTCGTTATTAACCGCTCAGTTTTATCAATTTCGGGTCCACAAATTCCCATGAAATATCTGTTGGTCAAATTTTTCTCATCGAGAGCCTTCCGCAATTTTTCAATGTCGGATTTTCCCTGATTTTTGGAAGCAGCTCCCGCTGCTGCATTCCCTTCCCATTTTTCCTCATTTGAATTCGTTCGCGTCGTAAAGAAGCATCGGAGCGTGGATAATGTCGCGTAAGAAAACAGATAGCAAGGATTTTTCTGGCCGACTTTTACATCCAACGCATAGTTGTATCGTGTTCCGCGTAAAATTGTTCGTTTCTCAGCCAAATGTTTGTTCGCACTTGAGTCTGTGGCTTTGAGGTGTTTATTTCTTTTCAGCTGGCAAATGTGCGATAAAAATGTTTTTATAACAGCAATTTGTGAACACAACGCCAAACTCGAGATGTCGAGATCGCGCTACGTATAACCATACGAACCAAAAGTCCTGGCTGTACGTCATCGCATTGTACACATTACGACTCACACTTTATCACCTCAAGTTTGGTGCAGCCAGTTTACTGCTAGGTGCAACTAACTTGCTTGCCAAATGTAAGTACGATCGTCTCTCAAGGCGCGCAGAATGGCGAGGCGAGAGAAGGAGAAGAATAAAGAGAGAGAGAGAGAGAGAGAGAGAGAGAGAGAGAGAGAGAGAGAGAGAGAGAGAGAGAGAGAGAGAGAGAAAGTCAGAGGGAACGAGAGAGACCGAGAAAAATGAAATTGTCAATTAGCATCGAAACTTTGCCTGTAACTGAAAGTAAACGACGACTATTTTGATCATTGCATCAAATTTTATTAATTGGAAAGCTCATTTAATCGTTGATTGAAATAAATTTTATTTCTAGAATGTACCAAACGACGTGGAGGCTGGTGGAACGTTTTATGGTTCAGAATTAAGAAGAATCTTTTTTTTTTATTCATTTTTGATTCTATACAGTTGAAGACGTCAAGTTGAATATTTTTTGGGTCGTGATGCCGGATAAATTGATTGAACAATGAAAGCCGAGAGTTTTCTGCATGTGAACTGAAAATTGTTTACGTGTGTCCAGTAAACCCTTTTCGCGTGATCGATTTTTTTTCGATTTTAACTGCAGATTGAATGGCTTGCAGCGCGATTTTCGAACTGCTCGAATGAAGGGGCCAAACTGAAAGGAATAAAAATAAAAACACATGAAAAGGGTAACCGCACCTTGTCACAGGTCTGGCAATAATTTTGCACGTGTATATACGTAACCGGAAAATGTTCCGCACCTTTTCGAAGCTGTTTATGTTGGAGAAGGCTTGTCTGATTTCACATCCTGGATCGGTCAGCTATAGCGACCATTCGGAAGATTTTCTCTCTGTCTTTTCTATCTGCGTCCCGTTTTTTTTGTGCCTAGGTATGTGAAAGCATGGTTGGCCCCATGGCGCCACTTTCTCAGCCCATAGCACGCGTGATTGTAACAAAACAACGGACGTCCGGACTGAGGGTATACAGTCACACAGGTATATCGTTCCGCGATCGTCCCCTTAAGCAGGACGCGCGGGCTCTGCTCTCTTTCTCATTCTGCACGCCTACACACTCGCGCAACACTCTCTTAAGGGCATGCGTATAGAAATTTCGTTCCCGTCGTAAAAAGCATGGCTATTGTTGTGCGTCCAGCACTTGGTCATGGTGTTTTCATTTTTAGATTATTTCCTTCGGGTTTCGTACACTGATTCATCGATCTGGTTCGCTCGCATCTCCGCATGCCGTTCGCACCGACGGTATGTCCGTCGTGGCATTCGATTGGATGCCGGCGTCGATCTGGGAGACCAGAATCTCGACTATACCGAGGAGTGAGAGGGAGTCAAAGAGTTCATCGCACAGTAGCCATTTCCTCTAGAAAAGTGGATGTTTCCATGGAGGATACATGTTCCAGTGGACACGCTCTTCCGGTCCACAGTTCGCTACACACACGTATGTGTATAAATGTGCTTCCCCATACATTATCGCAACATTAAAGCTTTGTTTTGTATTTCGTAAGTTCCGCCTTCCGACCCGGACCGAAAGGTTCCATTGAGTTGTTAGTCTACGCGCGCGTGTACTTAAGTTTTAATGCACCGCCCTTACGTCCGAGCGGCGCGATATTCATTGGATATTGAGACTGCAATCCTTTTCCGTGCATGTCAGAGCTGCGATGACGATTCGCTTCCAATGCTTATAATGACAGAAAAAATCAGTATTTCGTATCGAGCTCCGTACACGGTAATTACACGATCCAGCGAGTTACCTGTACATTATTTTTAATAATCTCCAGGCACTGCAATTAATCTCTGAGACTTTTGCCGCGTTGCGTAACGTGTTTCTGTACGTGAATGTTCACGACAAAAACACACACATGCACACACACGTTGGGATAATTCGATGATTACTCAGAAAAGCTGAATCGTGTGGCAATTAAGAGAAACAATGAAGTAACACGGAGCGCTTGGAGATTCAGGAAAGATGTGGAATATCCGATCCGCTAACACAAGTGACTTGACACTCGAGCATATTCCACATGGACTCGTTTATAATGTTTTATTTTTCGGTATTTTCCACGTCTCGGCCTCTTTTCTTGTGCAGAATCGGTGCTAGAGAGAATATTCTGAACGTGTGGACGTTTGTGTATGTTTGTGTGGGTAAAAAGCTTGGTGCTGCACGAGATAAAGAAACTCCTTCGCATTCAGATGGCTTATGTCTTGAATTCCTGCTGCAAGGCGTTTTATATAGGCTCTCTTGTAAAGAATTATATATACACGTATATATATGAGTGCAGGTAATACGCGACTCTTGTACTGTACTTTTCAAGGGTTGGTGTTCTCACCAACAACCAGAGAGTGCGCGCCCAAACCTTAAAATCTGCACTGAAGCACATTGCACTCTGTGTTTCGCACACCTTTTTGCCTCGGAGGCGAATGAGGGAAAGAAAAAGCTTTGGGTAACGTGCTGGGCCCTGCTGCTGCTTACTTCGCCTGTCTCCACGCTCTCATGCTACTTTTGTCCGCTTTTTATGAATAAAAACGAAAAAAAAGAAGAAGAAAAGAGACGAGGAAGAAAATATCGAGGAAACCTGACGGCTCTCGTTCTTTTGCTGTGAAACGCGCCGCCGGAGCCCGCTTGAGAATAAGGCGATATCACGAGAGGCGTAAGGCAAATATAAACCGGCCCATGCATGGCTCTTGCGATTCATCTCGTTCAAATATCAATCGTAATGCCGACCTCTCCATCTTCATAAGTTTGGGAACGAATTTTTCAACTTATTTCTTGAGAAATCTACGTCAGGACCGAAAATAATAAAAAAATCGAGAAAGAAAAAAAAATTTTTAATAAAAAGTCGACAATTCCTTTGACGTGGTCATCAGAAAAGATTTCGGAACGAAAAGGTCAAGTGCAATTATTTCACAATGTCCACATTTTGCCTGGCTAGGACAAAAAAAAATTTCCGAACGTATTTTTAAAAGATCTGAGATGGAGTGCAAATTTTGGGATTTTCGGAATAAAAATGATAATGAAAGTGGGAAAGAGATTGAAGAAACCAGGACAGAGTGTCAAGACAAGACGCGAGAGACAAAAGAAATTTTTTCTCACTATATTGTCGAACGCGTATAAGAAACGAGTATATGGTGTGATTGCGTGAAAGGGGACGTGCATGAGAGTGACATTAGCTTCTCGCTATTTAGTCGCGTGAGAGTCAATCTTTCAAGAGCTTGTGCAGAGAGAATGTTATTTTTTTCTTTGCGTCTTCCCCTTTCTGTACCAACGCATTTCGCGCCTTCATCTTCCTTCCGCTTTTCTCTACTTAACACGTAAGTAATGCAAGGTATTCCGTTGATTTCTCCAAGTAGCACACTCGACCAATGAAAGTGGTGCAGCACATCGCACATATGAAAGAAACAAGGAAAGAGGGGTCTCCGCGTTTCTTTTCTGTTCCATCCACTCTTTACGTGCTTTTAAAGATGAAGATAAAAATACAACTCTCGAGATGACGTTTTGCCTCGTCGTATATCTTTTGTCCCATTCAGACCCGGTTTTATTTTTTATTTATGTTGAAAATCCCTTTTCTTTCAATTGCCATGTATTTTTTTCTTAATCGTGTCAAAAGCAAGTGAAGAGAGTTTTCAAAAAATGCGGTTCAAGCTCAACTTTCACGGGCCGTGTCGCGATCTTATTCTTACAGCGCGCCCTGAATCAACGAGATCAAAAGTTGTTTCTGACAACGCGCGGTTCTCGAATGAATAACTTTTTCTCGAATCCGGTCCAGCCTTTGCAATTCAGGGTAACGGCAGGGTTCTCTCCTCATTTTTCTCATAATTAGAAACAAAATGGATACACTTGAGTCTCGGAATATGCATTTTTATACCAAGTAGCTGAGTGGCTCGAAAGGCTCTTTTGATCCGCAGCAAAGACACGAGACGTTATGTCTAAAAATGATTTTTTCGGGTCGACTCAACTCAGGCGTTCCTCGCGTCATTTTCAGGATCGAAACGATGAGTTTGAAGAAAGAGGAAATGATAACTATTTAGTTTTAGAAAAAAAGAAACTTTTTCTCGTTTTTCTTGAACATTCTCGAGAGATTAGCTTTAGTAGGAAAACTTTGACTCCCTCTGGTGGCTTATCTGGGCACATGCATGCAGGCAGGGACGAAGATAGTGTACGAGCGATACGCAAGAGGAAGGATAGGATTTCCATCCCTTTTTTTCCTAGGCCGCCTTGGGGTTGGTCGTCCCCATGACGAGAGGAACTGCATCTTGTGATAAAGTGGCGTAAGAATAAGGTTTGCCGTAGGCTCTTCTCGTAGACGAGACTTTGATCGCGCGGTTCGTTGCATACGCGGTCTCGCTGAGTACTTTAGCCGGTTCAGGAGGGTCTTGAAGTTATTCGTGGCGCGTAGAGTATCAAGAATGAAACGACGACGATGTCAACGCTGTTGAGAAACGAGTGGGTTGAGAATGTTGAGAAAACGGGAATAAGAGCCGAGCGTGATGCTGTACTCTTATCGTGTTTCCTAACGCTCTTGCTTATGTTGCTTCTTCTTCTTCTTCTTCGTCATCTTCATCTTGTCTCACACTCGTCCTCATCCGCTGTACGAAGGGGAATGCGGTATATATCTTGAGGTATAGCTTTCCATGGCCTCCATCGTAACAACTCTTCGCCTGCAATGACTACACCCTTGAGATTCAGCCACTCGTCCTCGCGTACGGACGGACGAATATCGTCGTCATCGTCGTGCCCCCTTCGGCACATAAGCCTGCCCTAAGACTCGTTCATCCTTTCTCTGTTTCGTCGAAGCGTTATGAATGCACCTTGTTAGAAAAAAATGGATTCTGGCTTCTGGTCCATTCAATTTTATCAATAAAAATCGACAAAACTTTTGCGTGCGTTATCGCTTGCAACGTGGTGGAAATTTATTTTGATACTTGGCGAAAATGATGCATGAAGATCTAAATAATCTGGGCCAGTTTGCGGGAAAACTGACCAGATGCAAAAAGTTGTTTGTAAGTCTCGAAAATTCTTGGGCGACTGTATATGTATTCGATCCATAAAGGTTATACACCCTTTTCGTCTTGTTCGGTTCGTAAAAGGATGACGTGGTACACGCACAGTTATACAAGAGCTGTGCACTGTATTGAGCGGGCTCGTTGAGTTTTTGGATTTCTCTTCCCCTAACTAAAGCATCGCACACGGAGGATTGCTTGAGAAGAGCCGCAGCGCCTCGAGTACGTCGGAGGGTGCGCTCTTACATTGCACGTAATGCTTTTCGCAATACCATCTTATATGTATGCGCCGGCGACGAGAGAAGCATGGCGCATCCTATATGTCTCCTCCGGCGTGGGTGAATCGGTGCCTTACGCGAGCAGCGTATCCTGTTGCTTGGGGTTCCGCGCAGCAATCTCGAGTGAACGAGTCCGCGCCTTATACTTGCACTCTTTTTGTTCTTCAGAGAAACCTTCCCCTCTTGAGTTCTCGTCCTTCCCGAGGCTGGTCTCCGTTAACAACTTCAACCAATGCCCTGGACGTCTGTGTGCATGCCAACACGTTCCTCTCCCTCGTAAAGTCGTATCTTACTTCGGTTCGCCTGGCAAAGTCTCGCGAGTCAGGAGTTTTTCGTTCCTGCAGCAACCTTAGATATATGTATTCATGGGATTCGTGTGTATGTATACATTGGTATACACTGTACTTATATACGTCATTTACTTTGCAGTGGATGTAAGCTCTTGGTATTCTGGAGAGAAACCCTGACGCACTCTAAGATTTCGCACCCCTGATATGCACGTCCCTGTCGTCTCGCGCAACGAGCCCCTTGCAAACTTGGTGTCTCATACACGATTCTATATATCTATGTACCCGGCACGATTCTCGTCAAAAAGGGTTGGCAACCCTTTTCCTTCGAGTCGCGTCTCTCTCTCCCTCTTCCTTATCCTTTCGACGTCTTTTTCGACCCTCTTCGCTCTCGGCCCCGGCGTCCTGTTCTTGTACTCGCTCTTCATCTTCGACGCTGCTGCAGTTTCAGGGTGCAAGGATATTTTAACAAATACGCTTCGCTCCCGCCAGCCAAGGAATAATTATTTTGTTTTCCTCTTGTTTTTTCTTTCTGTATTCTTTGCTCACCTTCTCATCATCATTCGGCATTTGTGTTGCGTCTACCAGCCACGAAGATTGTTATATCTTTAGAAAACGTTGTGTTTCTTTCCAACGCAACAAGATGACGATTTTTTTCCTCTCAATAACGAGTGAGAAAAGTTTCCCTGTGCAAAGCCCAAAAGTATCGAAACGAGCGACGTTTCCTTACGAATTCCCAGATCGAAATGTCGAGCACACCAGTATAAATATTTTTTTCAACCTATCGACGCAGGTTGAAGATGGCGAACGGCTATACCAATGCTGATGCTGATGCGCTATCGAGCTACTTCATTTTTCCAATTCTATATATGCATCGAGGAATGTGAAAAAAAATCTCTTCCGACAGGGGGCACGTATATATGTTGGTTATACATTAAGTCTACAAGGGCGAACCTCAGGAAGCAAAAAACTGCGTCGACAAGTGATGGCGAGATATAGGTATGTGAGGAAACGCGGTAGGAAAAAGATGAGAAGAGAAAAGAACTGAAGCGAGACTGGTAATCGGAAAAGATATATGTGAATATATAGATAGTTAGATGAATAGATGCATAGGTGAAAAGAAAAAGAGAGAGAAAGAGAGAGAGCGAGCGAGAGTGAAACCAAGGAGAATGGGCTATTCATGCAAACGAGAGATGGAGAAAAAAATTGCGAATGACTTGGCGTAGTGGTGGATGAAGTGTAAGTACGCTACATACATGGAACTTGTATGTGTAGCAATATATCAATATATATATATTTGAGGCATACCATCTCCGACGTAGGATTGTAAAACGTCTCTCTTGTTCTCATTCCTCCACACGGCTGAAGAAAAACCTACGTCATGGAGATTACGTTCCCAGTTTGTCCCGCGGGACTGCAATATCTTGCATTCCCTAACCCCCGGCATGCTGCTACCAATACCATTGCAGTCGAAGATACGAGGCATCGTTGCGAGTCAAGATAGTGTACTCGCTATAGGAATATCGGAGAAGCAGAAATTCACTCACGTCTTGCATCCTCCGGCTCTCTTGCCACCGCGATTACATACACCACCGCATGGCACACCGCAAATCGCACCAAACCCTTCCTTTCCTCTTATTTTACCGCTCCTTCGCGAATCTGTCCCCGTTCCATCGGCTTATCCAATATACGCGCATTTTCTCGCGATATACGATAGGTACATGGGTTTCGAGACATGCGCCGTAACTCTCGAAACGACCTGTGTATGCAACTGACTCAGAATGCATCGTAAGTTGCGAGGCTGCCACTTGAAACGCAGCAGGAAGTCTCAAAAGAGTCTCTAGTCAGGGCTGAATCCTTGAAAGACATTCGGGCTGTGCCACGGACTGGGCTATATGCACGTGAATCGAAGAATCACGCAGAAGAGGCAGAAAAAACGTAAGAATGGACGCGGAGAATAACATTGGAAATGTCGGCTTTAATTTTCGTGAGTCTTGAGACGTGAGATATAAAAGCGAGCGCAAAAGTACTGATTGGAAAAGAGTAGAATAGATTCTGCTAGTGGTTCTATGTGCAGGTACATTCAGACTGAGCTGAGAGAAATGAAGAACGAGAGCAGAATAAGAGCGAGAAGAAGAAAAGAGAGAGAGAGAGAGGGACGGAGACAGAGAGTAGCGGTCGGAGTAAAAAAAATCAGAGAAAGCTGCATCGCGGCTAATGCTGCGCGCAAAGTCGGCTATGACACGAGTCCGCGAACCCCTTCGGGTTTTAAGAAATCAATTGAATGGAGAGGGGTGACCGCGTATAGCCCGCGCGCGGTTGCTTCGTGAGCGAAAACAGTCGTATATATAGTTGTTTGTATATCTATACACGTTTATAAAGCCATGTCAGGGGCTGTACGCGGAGTGTGTGGCGGAAAGAGGACGGAGAGCAGGAGGTGGAAATGAGAACAGCGCACTATCAAGTGGATCAAGCGGGGAAAGAAGGAAAAACTCACAGCGAAAGACGGAACTCGTGCCGCAATCAGGCGATCTCCCGAGTCTTCACCCTCCTCCTGTACCACCCCTCGACTTGTTCTCCTCTCATCTCACCCCCGTGTCCAATTCCCGCTGCAATTTTGCTGCGCCGCGCACTGTTTTTTCCTCTGTCTTATACTCTTTTCTTTTTCGCCTGCATACTTCTACTATATTTTATACATATATATGTAGATATCCATCAAACTCTCTCGGTTCTTTTGCTATACGGCAATTCTTCCTCGTTCCTCCGACGCGAGCGGCTTATAACCCCTGTTCCGCCTTCTCTCGAACTTTGCGATCTGAATTGAAGCCCCTGCGGTTGCGGAAATTGAGAAAGAGAAAGCACCGAGAGGATCGCGTTGCTAAAGGGTTGAGACGGAGAAATATATCCACATTTTGCATTGCGAAATCGCATACCAAGGCTTCGTCCATTCTTTGAGATTTTCCATTGCAATAATGTCCACTGCGCGACACGAGAATGAATTTCTCTTCCCCATTGGGGCTGTCAATTTTTTTCATTCTCTTTAGAAACCGAGGACAAAGTTTATCGCGTTGAATGGTCGAAATAAAATGGGATCGATGAAAATTGAAGACTGCAAGTTGAATAACAGGAAAAATTGATTATCGTGACGGCGGAAGAAACCGAATTATGTTTATATTTCTACAGTTGACTGAGCCTGCGAGAGAGCGCAAAACGTAGACGAAATAACCCAGTGAAATATCGTGAAGATCGAAGGGTTGCAAAAAATAGCGTGATGAGAGAATGAGGAAGAACGAGGGAGGCCTCGCGGAGTATATGCGACGATGGAGACGAAGGAAAAGAGGAGAATAAGGGTGTAGCATGGGCAGGGAGGTTACTACAGCCGGAGATGGAGGAAAAGGAATAAAAAGTAAGGGGTTGTTGCTGCCCACCCTAACCAACCGCGTAAGAAGCATTGGAATCGATATCATTGCAATGTAGGCTTTTCTACCAGTGTGTACATGTATATAAGATTCTGTGTATATATAAGTCGGCTCTGTGAGGGTGGGAGGACGCTCTGGCTCCTGCACCTTCTCCGACTTCGTCGACGAGTTTTAGGGGTGGGTGCTCTTCGCCTGGCAATCCCTCCCTCATCCTCTTCGCCAGCACAGTCCGCATCCTCTATTTTAACCATCACACTACCGCGCGCCACTACCACCGTTCTTTCCTTGCAATGATCACGAACCTTAAATCTTCCCCTCTCGTTTGTGTCAGTACTTATATGTCTCTGTGTATGCATGCACATACATTCGTTCCTCTATATACATGTTAATACATCTCAATACCGCGACGAAGACAACTCTTAACTTTTTTCTTCGACGGTTCACTCGCTCTGTATTTCTTGCTTTGGTGCTCGGAGTCTCTGGTTGTAGAGAATCACGTCGGAAGAGGGATGCGCTTGGGATCTGGTGGAGGGAGGGAGATCAGCAGCCGCAGCGACGATGTCTGTCGAGAAGCTTCGCGATGAGGTTGGGCGCGTCGAGTCCACCGGGATTCCGAGGAAGTGTAGTCATCGTTCCTCTTCTCTGTACACAGACTTTTTCTCCGACTGTCGATCTCTTCATCCCCCCGCCCACCCCTCTTTGTCCTTGTAACCTCCTTCTCTCTCTATCGCTTCATCACTGCACCTTGCAAGTCCGTTTATTATGCGGTTGCTTCGTTCCAATGCTGATGGTACTTGGGTACACTCTTTATACATATTTTTTCCAATCGTCCAAACAAAACCGCGTCGTCGTCAGCTTCTTTCTGCCTTATTTTTTCCCCCGCCGAGAAATCAACGAGTCCATCAAATATTTTAATGAAATCAACCAATTCCACTGGACCCAAGTGTCTTTACGATTCCTCCAACGAATTTCCCTTAATCTCGGTTTACGAAAAAAAAAAAAAAACGAAAAAAATGTCTTTTCTAAAAGAATCACGCGAGCCAATGGAGTTCGTCCTCGCTGCACTCTACATCGACGGCCTGCACTCCACAACCTAAAAGTCTCTTGTATGGCACCACTGAGAAAAACTTTTTACCTACACGGCAATTTGGCGAACCTATGTAAGCTCCAGTTTGAAGGACCTTTGAAACTTACGGGTAATAGAACCGAGAGCTGTTTCGAGAAGTGTTGTACGTATCAGAATTAAACTTTACATGTCTTCCGTATATATTTATATATTTCGCAACAGGAAAAAGTAGCTTGGCGCCATCGTAAAATGTAATATGCTCATGTTTAAAAACTTATTGTGAATTAATACAACGATGGCTTAAAAAGCCATTTATAACTTGTACGTAATACGATACACTTATGGCGAGTAATCATGAGGCAAACTATATGAGATGGGACTGATACAAAATTGTATAGCGTGTGCTGTGTCGGACAAGATTATTTTCATGTTGGAAAAGTGTGTTTAAACTCTTATGACTCCTAAACTAGACTTTGCAACGATGTTAACAAATATCGCGTGGAAAATGAATTGAGTTTGGTCGCGCGTGTGGATGAGGTCGAGGGAAATGAGAATCACAGCCATGAAATCAATCGGAGCAAGTGTAATTTATCTCACCATAGGATACGGAGACGTATCTTTGTTCTTACGAGAAAATCTCAAGTATACTTAGGGAGATTATTGACTCAGAGATTATATGTGTATAGGAATGGGGCTGCATCGGAATGTTGAGCGCAGCCCCTGGTTCACCGCGCGCGGGAGAGATAATAAAATTCAAATGGTGAAATAAATAATATATAAGAGAGAGAGAGAGAGAGGGGGGGGGGGGGGATGATTGGGGGAGTTTCAAGGTCCCTCGCGGTCGGTCGTCTTTTCCGCCCTCGGTTCGAACGAGAGAATTTTCGAGCTGCCGGCCTTGCTCTTCGCGGAGCCGGTTATAGAGGGAGGTTCACCGATTCTCGTCTCTGATTCTTTCATCTCTCTCTCTCGTTTTCTCTGTATCTCGTCGCCTGCTCTGTGCAGCTTATACAGTACTATGAATACATGAGAAAACGCACTGGTGTATATGTGTATAGCGAGCAGAGCTACGCGCACCCGAGACTTACTCGCCACCCACTGCAACCCTTATATTCCGGACGGGGTGGACGAAACGGATAGGGAGCGAGTATAGGCAAGGCTTGCCATGCTTTCCAACCGATACATATATATACGTATACACGCCTCATATATTCAGAGGGAACGAGGGAACGAGACGGAGCGAGATCAAGGGTGGAACGAAGGAAGAAAACGACAACAAGCATTGAGGAGTGAGCAAGGGTGGTTATAAGAAGTACAGACATAGAAAAAAGCTTGGCCTTGTTCACCGGGGAACTCATCGAAGTGATTCTCGTCTCGGGAGGGTTTGCCGAAGAATTTCATGAGAGTACGAGAAGTGAATCATTAAAATTTGTAAGGAGCCGCGCGCTCTCCATGTGTTTGCGAGTCTCTGCGTGCGAGTAAAATCGTACCTATAAGAATTATACTGTGTAATCATAAAAATAGAAGAAGAAGCAGTTCAACGTCGATGGTTGTTGCGAAAAAAAAAACAAAAAACAAAAAAGCAACACAACTGAAAAATCAGCACGAGCATGTTCACACAAGTATGCCAAACATTTCGATTCGCAATCCATGAAAGTTACGATAAATACACATATGTGCAGCTAAAAATTTGTACGCTCTTCCTTTCCAGAATGTATTTTTTTTCTCCTTTTTTTTTAACTTCCATAACGCAAGAGCATCTGCACAGCTCTCGCTACTGGCGATGATGCTGCGTAGCTTATGAAAAGGAAAACTCGTTGAATCGCGTACGTTACGTAATATTATGCGAACCGTGAATTGCGCGATGTGTTCGAATCGTTCCAGTGTACCGGAACGACCGACTCGTGTATATGCAACGTATGTGTTTTCCTCCGAAAGCTTATCAAAGCTTGCATGTGTTCCATTCGGGGTTTCGCACGCACGGCTCATCCCCGTCGACCACGTGAGCCCTCCCTCCCTCAATGCTTGGTATATCTTTCGAATCCCTCCTCGCAACTAACCTCTGTGCCTCCCTCCAACCCTCTTTATTCCTGTTACTACTTTTCCAATACATTTCCGTATACGTATATACATGTATGTTTATGTTTATATATGTCTTGCATGTGTATATAGATCCGTATTTCCATTTATACATCCGTCTTCGTTCAGTTCATACACAATCCCTCTGTTTCACCGAGTGCTCCAATCTTTCTCCTTCGCGCTCCCACGACTCGGTTCAATTTAAACTTTGCCCCTGCCACCAAAAGCCGCATTAAGATTTTTTAAAGTTACGCAAAAATCGATAGCCACCAGCGCACCATGTGCTGTGTGAGTTTGTTTCAATGTGTGTATACGGCTTTCGTGATACATGTATATCATCTCTCTATATATTCGCGTCCTCTTCGTTCCTCATATGCGCTTGCACCCTCTCAGGCGTGGGCGGGCAGGAAACACGTGATATCCGTGCTCGTTTCCGCCTGGCCCTATCCTGATGATTCGTCAAGTTTGGATTCACTCGCATTTGCTGCAAAACCAACCTCGAGCAAAATAAATTTAGAATGATCGCGGCTTTTAGGGGCTTTCGCGCCAGTTTTAATTAATCGGTTTTTGTTTTATAGGCAAAGACTTTTTTCAACTTCTTATTTCACTTCGGATCTTTATCTTTATCGTCCTTTTTGTTTTCATCGCTTTTACTCATTTACTCATTATCGCCGTTTTTATGGTTTTTTACGTTTTCATGTCGTCGAGTCACAATTCATCGCCGGTCGATCGGAAAAACATCAATGGCAACTGATCAACGGTTTGACAAGTCCAACGATCGTGTCCTTGCCAAGTCCCTTAATACCAAGCTCTTCAGCAGATATTATCAAAACTCCATAACCCAATGAACTCTGCTCAACTTTCTACTTCTCCATTCTTTCGTTTTATGTGCACAAATATAGCACAAACGCAAATACATTTCATGAAACACACAGTTTTAGCTCCCGCTTGCTATTCCGTGACTGCAACGAATCTTGCATTTTTCTTTTACGAACAGACGTCTATCATTCTATCATGAATCGGGCGGGCATAACTTTTGGGCTTACCGCGATCGTTGCTTGCGCATCCTCTTCGTTTTGCCGCGGTTCGTTCCCGCTTATTCCTACGTGAAGACCCTGCAGAAACTCCTTAAATTCTTGTTCATTCGTTTTGGCATGCTTTGCCCAAAGTGCACGAGTTTCAACCGCGCGATCGCATCAGTTGCAATTGATCAAAATCAGACCGGAGCCTTTCGTTATTATTGCGTCGTTCGCGTCAAGACTTTATGGAAACCGATGCGATGATCAAGATCCTCGCGAGGGATTATCATAAAAAATAAATCGATCATACGTTGATCAAGTTTACTTGAGGAAAATTTGCCGTGCGACGAGACAATTTCGTGTCTCTTGTTAATCACCCGATACGACTGTCTTTCAAGGCATCATCATTATCGCACTTTGCCTCAAGAATTTCGATTCGTCTTCCGAGCCAAATCGTATTTAAATCTGCCTTGTAAAAATCCTTCTTCGAATCCACTCCGCAGAAGGGCTGAGACTCCGCGGGGTGGGTGAAGAACGGAAGTGATCAAAACGCGGAGGAAGGAGCAGAACAATCGTTTTTCACGGCCGATGAGATCTCGCTATTGCTGCGAGAAGGAGGGTTGCTTGGACGATCGAACCGCTTCAAAGTTCGTATTAATCTGCAGCAAAGCTTCCACTTTAACGGATATAGAGACAGCAGGTCGTGTACACAGTGTCGCCTGATCTTGACGTAATTAATTCCGAAATTCGAGTCGCAACGCAAAAAAAAAAAAATGACGAGCATCCTTTGGGTATAACGAATTGATATGCAATTTTTTGAATGACTGAATTCTTTTGAATTTAGTGAAACCAACGTGACATTTACTTTTGATTTTACACTAGGAAGGAGCTGGAAACTCTTGTGATGTATCGCGTTCAATGACTTTTGGATTGAGCATCGGATAGAGATGGATGCAGAAAATGTATAGGGTCCTTGACGAGCTTTTTCACGAAATGAACAACGGAACGATGTCCGAAGGTTCGCGTGCGCTGAGATGTATATATCTACGTGCGGATATGTTTAGAAAGGGCTGATTGGACAGAGACGGTGCAAACGCAAGAGAGTCGAGTGCACCAACGAGATACATATAGAAAAGGGATGTACGCGCGTCGAAAGGGCGAGACAGAAAGATGGGGGACAAGAGTGAGAGGGTGAAAGGGATGCTAGAGAAAGACGGTGCGGTGAGGGAGAGAGAAGAGGAGGACAAAGACAGAGTCAAAGAGTATAGTATGCGCCGGAGGGAGAAAGAGTATGCCTATTTGGTCGTTAGCCAGTTGGCTAATTTCCAGTAGAAATCATGAAAGCCCACAGCGGCTCGGGATCAGTAAAAATAGAAAGAGTGAGAGTGAAAGAGAAAAGAGAGGGGCAAGCGGGTTTAGGCGCCTGGTCATTCGATGATTCGCTCTGTTCTGTTGCCGCTGTTTTGCCTGGCTGTGATGATCCCCAGCACAGCCTCGTAATCACCGCTTTTCAATGATTTTTACTCCTTTTTCTGTCCATTGAATGACCCTCAGTTAGCCAGCCTGGTAGGGTTGCTCATTCTCCTCGTTCCTCTCGACTTCTGTCTTCATCACTATACCCATTCCCGTAGCTGAGCTTTTCGATGATTTTGCCATCTCTTCCGCCCTCCCCACGCCCACCCCGTTCTTCCAAACCTCCTCTTACCAAACCATTGCTGTGTACCACTGGAAAAACTCTCTGATGACTGCGTGTGAGCCCCAACGATTGGGAAACCCTAGCTGGAGGGGGAGGGTAGTAGAATTCTGCTTTCTGAACTCGAATGTTCAGCCCTCCACAGAGGTCTCTTTCCTATCAGTCCGGCAGAGATATACCTTTTCGGCATTCGCATGATGACTTTGGTTTCGCTCTTTCTGCCTATACACAAAGTTCCAAAGAATCATCCAACCATGATGATTATCCTGTTTGAAGCTTCCAAGGTACCATGCCAATACAAAACCTGCATTTCATCAACGAAGAAAAAACCATTCGACCTTTTGCTACTTGCAGTAACGAATAAAAAAAATTCAAAAACCATTTGGTTTTTCTTGGATCCATTTTTCCTTATTTTTTGCTACAAGCTATGAGATGCCAAGGCTTTTTTTCACAAGATACAATAACCAAGTTCTTTGGATAAAGAACACAGAAGAATGAAACATAAACAAGAAAAAGAGGGAGGAAAATGAAGGGTGCAATATTTGTTTTCTTTTTCCTCGTCACGATAAGGTTGGAGGCAAGAACTCACTCGTTTAACATTCCTTCAATAGAGACTACGAATGCTTGCTCGTGAAAACGAATAAAACTACGCCTGAAATCCTTTGTAGACATACGATGCAGCTCTTAGTCGTCGTACCGCGTTATGTACAACGACAAAGTTTCGTCTCTTCACGTACGGTCGTTACGAGATTCAGATCTTTGTCGAGTCAATAATTTTTCCCTCCGTTGGCGCGAATGCTTAGAAAACTCTGACGATCCATTCTCGCCCCTGCTAGCTTATGCCTTCAATCCACTGGTTCACACACACACACACACAAATACCCACATATAACCAAACATATTGTAAGGCTTTCTTAATGACGGAAGAAATTCTATCATATCACGCATCCGTTTAGGGGTACAGCACGTTGCAATCCGGAGGTTGCTGGAAGCGTTTTGTCTCAGGGCCTCGGTATATACATATGTTGGAGGCTTCGGGGGTTCCAAAGAGAACACCACGTACCCACGAATCTCTGTACGCCACCACTGTAAGGTTATAAGGATCGTACAGCTCTCGTCTGCTGGAGATCATTAACGTACAGCTCTGGTCTCTTCCATGGCCACCACCATATACAGGACCGAACGACTCATCGTGTCATTGGCGTTGAACTCTTTCCTCATAGGAGCAGTAAGAGAAGAAGACGGATAGCGAGTTATTGTCGAATAGACGATTCGTCTTTCTTTTACTTTCCTAAAGTTTAACGTCCGTTAATGGGGAGTAGCGATTTCCATCGTAAAACGACGTATCGACATGGAATTATGAAAGGGATTTTGGATTTCGATCTTTATCCCTGGATCCATCGTTATAAATCGATGAAATTTTGGATCCTGAAGACTCAATGATCCTCGTTCGAAACAATGGTTGGATCCAAAATTTTGGAGCCTTTGGCTTCATTCGAAGTAACTCGAAAAAAATCAGATTTTTCACTAGCATTTCTGACGCTGTGTTGATGTTGAATTTTTGCAAAATATTATAGAGCAATTAGGAGGAAAAAAATAAATAAACAGAAGTTGAAATTGATGCTGCATCGAAAGGCTGGGGGAGGTGGGGGAGAATTGAAACGAAAAAAGAGGAAAAAATATCAACGTTTGCTTCGTCGATAGTGATGGAGGGAGGTGAGGGGCATGCAACTCCAGGGTTTTGCTGGCGGTAGTGCCGGAGCTCTAGGTTCCGCGAAATCATTGCCATCATCTACCCCTCTCGGCAGCCGTGGCGTAACACCAACCCCTCCGGGGATTTTCCGGCAGGGTTCTCTGTGTGCAGGTCCTCCGGTTGCCAGAGAATAAAAGAGATAGATAGATGTGTATGGAGATAAAACAAGAGTGTGGGGCACAACGTTCACTGCTGCTGCTTGCTGGTGATGGTGGTGGTGGTCTCTGTGTGTTCCACCCACTCGGGGAGCTGCACCTCCGCCTGCCTCACTCCTAGTCCATCGACATTCGCGAGGTCATCAAACACCAACGTCAGCGTGGCAAAAGCGAACGCGAGCTCTCTTTCTCTCGCTCTTTCGGCCGTGTTTCAGTCGGTGGACCGGCCATTTTTTGTCTGGCCAGTCAGTGAGAGAGTCCCAGGGATCAGTGAATGTACGCGCGCGAGAGGATAGCAGGAGATATGCGGGACTGAGAGGGGGAGCAGGATGAACGCGAGAATCAAGCATATGTGCGATAGGTGATACATATAGCGGTATAAAGTTCTGCAGAAAGCGGAAAAGAGAGAGAGAGCCGGAGAGAGAAGGCGCTCGATGTTGGCGAGAGAGTCAAGGGGATAGCAGAGGGATTGGCCGGACATGAACGCGAGAATCTCGAAGCCGTGCGATGGGGTCGTGGGTGGTTGCAGCTCATAGGGTTGCAAGAGAGCACTGCCAGCAGCAGCAGTACTAACCATCGATCAGCCTCCAGGCTGGACCGTGCAATGATTTTTACCCCTTTGTCCCGCTCGCCCAGGAACCACCCCCTGCTAGCAACGCACCCGATCCAACCACCCACTTGTCCTATGGCCTAACCTCGTACCTGCTTCGTTGTTGTGTACGTCACATACACAAATATACTTTTACGGATCTGTTCCACGAATATCCGCGCATATACTTAAATATGCAATTCTTTGATAAAAGCAAATTGGTCAATTCGGTTTTGTGGGTAAAAACAGCAGAACGACTTGCCTGTTGAATTGGAAATCGACGATTGCCGATTGCCGTGTGACACCTGAGAATGTTGATAAACGCTTTTTCTCCCTTTTCTCGTTTCGTTCCTTCCGAATTGTTGTTAATTCTCATTGGGCAACTTTTCATCATATTCTTTACATCACTGGATCGTCGTTTCGATCGTGCCCGTTAGATCCATCACCAGCTTTCCAATATTTTTCAGATACGATGAATTTTGAAAAAAAAGTCTTGCAAGCAGCATTTTTTTTCTCCTTCCGTGTCTCTCTGTTGGATTCTGTTACCATATTCGCAAAAGCATCAACCGTTAGCCGTTCTCTTGCCACGCCTTCGAGCCTCATCACCGCCTCCCTCCTGCACACACACACACGGACACACAAACACAGACGCATACACAAGCACAGAGACGCAGTGGTCCTCTGATTTTGTCCAGTTCTCCTCGTTCCTCTTTCCTCTCGCGCTATATATACTCGGCCAATCCCTACAATAGACAACCCTCTCGCTTGACTATCGGAAGCGAGTATCGTCGTCCAGCCAACCATCCCAGTCTTTCGTCGTCGCACTGCCAGAGAACCCCTTGGTCGAGCCGACAAAACAGGACGGATTGCATATAAGCCACGCTGGATCGTCCAACACACAGATATATTTCGAACGAAGGATCAAAAGAGAAGACGAAAGAGAGAATGAGCAAGAGTGAGAGGACGTGACTGGATGGCCGAACGAGGTTTTTGCATTATCTCCGTTTTTGCGAAAATATGCAGAAGCTAATCCACGCAAGCTAATTTGCCTGCATTCCCTTTTTCACCGAATACCCACCGTTGGCTTCCTCTACCCTCCCCCCCCCCCTCTCTCTCCTGTCTCTCTTCTTCATCCGCCTGGCATTGCACGCTGGTCACTTTACACTTTTCCTCTGAATCTCCCTCCGCATACGTGCTTCATGCTGCTTCATGTTCCCATGCCTTGTGAGCTCGTTTCCTCTCTTCTGATCCCTTTCTTTATTTCCCTGACGCTTGCCTGTAGCATCGCTACGTCCCAACGAGATGCCCGGCTCTGCACCGATGGCCACCTTCGTTTCTCACGACCCCCTGCTGCTACACTCTGCCACCCCCACCTTCATACTTTTAGATGCCGCGAGCAACATAATCATGATAACTCCCAGCAAAATTTAACCCTTATCAAGGACCATGCATGCACCGATGCAACTCTGCGCGCCACCCTCTTTCCAATTTCGCTCATTCTCTGACGCTCTCTTTGCGCTGCATTTTACCTCGCAGTGCATATCAAACCAAGCAGCCTATTTTTTGTTACCCCTCATATGCCTTCACATATGCTTTACGAATATATGTGTCCACTCACTCGTCTTTTATGCAATGCAACCGTAGCCCGAACATTAATATATTCATCATTTCATCTTTCCACCGAGCATAACGTTATGAATTTCATTCCAAAATTTGCTCGTCCGAGCAACGCGTAACCACTATTCATAGACGTAACGGCATCCGTTCCTACGATTTCTACCGTTTCCATCAATCTGGCTCTTTGAATGTCGTTTTTCTTGTGTTTTCAATGAATTTATATTTCGGCCAATCAAATATATCGTTTTTCTCAGTGATTTGCGAAACTTACGCGATTTTCGTTGTGTCTGAATCTTTCTGTAATTATAATGAGCACTGCACTTTGTCGTTTGTGTTTAACAGCATGAGCTTCGCGATATTGATCGCGAAGTCTGCACCATTTCGTATCGATGTTTTTCTGTCCTATCGAATTTTTCAGAGACAAAAAACAGTCGCAGCCTTTCGCTATGCTCGTTCAGTTATTAGCTGGCCTGAGAGCAGCAGGAAGGACCGAGGGATCGAAGAATAAATAGAAAGCATCGCTGGTTAGTTTGGACGGGATAACGAGAACGTACTGCGCGGACTCGTATAGCCAGAGCAAGTGGAAACAAATTATTTTATGCAAAATGCCTCGCTGGGCGTTGTGCGAAATATCTGCGGGAATTCCGAAAAGCATGAAGTATGAGGGAGTCACGTTCAAGGTGATTCATAACTATATCTATCGGTCGTTATTCAGGGACTTTTTTTGAGGTTAAGTGTCAACCGAGTTGGCATGAATGCGAGAGGCCAAAAAGTACAAATTTTCGAAACTGAAATTCTCTCGCACGGTTCGTTAACGGTAAAAAAAAATTGAAACTTTTGGGTGCTGAATAAACAAATGAAAACAGACAATATTTCGGTGTTTTTCATAAGAAATTATTAATTTTCCCGATCGCCAACAGGTTTCCACTAAAAAATTCCAACCCTCCGACTACTTCCGGGAGTTGAGAGTTTTTCCAATTAAAAAAAATGGGCTACATGTACTTTTGAAAACGTCGAACGCTTTTCCTCATAAAATCCTACACAATTATGTTACTCTAGACATCATTTTCGAGTGGACGTCAATGGAGAGTGGGATGAGTAGCGAAACAAGTGGGTGACAGGTGATCAATGGCCCCATTGGTTCCCTCTTTTTTCTACCACCGAAAATAATGAATTCGTCTAATGTTTCGCGTTTCCCATCCATTCAAGTAGCGATTACTCAATTTTTATCAAAATTCTTCGCTGTAACTTTAGTTTTTCGAACAAAAAAAAAACGTTTTTCCACATATTTTGGATTCCAATTTTGGATTTAGCTGTCAAAACCTGACATCACAGTTTTCGACAATGAATATAAAATCGTAGAAAATTCAAATCTAATATGAAATTTTTCTGACCCCCAGCAGTTTCCCCGTAAAAACGATTGAAAGTTTCTGTGCGGCGGGCTCGCGCTACGCTTTTTATTTAATACTTGGCGTCGAGCCGCTACCGCGACTCTTGATGTTGTTCGTTTCCGCATATAATAAGAAATATATACGCACATATATGAAAGAGTGGAGAGAACCGAGCGTCTAGTGGACAAAGAAGCAGAGAAGCTGTTGCAGCCCCGGAATTCGCACATCACGATGCCGGATGGTTTGATCAATGGCACTTGTCTGGGTGGAAGATTTGCCGAATGAAATTTTCTAGAAGTTGGGAAAAAATCTATCCATCTGCAAATGAAAAGCGAAGAAATTTCGATGCCATTCCCTTTCAATGCGTTTGAGAATTTTATTTGATTATATCATTAAACGCAGCCATTGAATTTACACGCTGAATATTTTAGTACAGCCAACAGTATTCGACGCAAGTTTCATGGAATATGAGCACCGATGTATGCGGAAGAAGATTAATTAGCGTGAATTAGCAAATATCAATAAAGAGCTCTCAGTCCCGGAAAATAGCATACGAAATTTTTTAACGATCCTGGGAAATCGATTCTGCGTATAAGAACTCAATAACGTATGTCAATTTTCAAAAAATCGCACGTTCCGTGGATCAGCAAGAGGATAACCGTAAAATTCGTAATCCGGGGCGTTGCTTAATAAGATAAAAACAAAATAATAGAAAGACCAGAACAATTTTCACTGTCAGATTAATTGGATCACATGATGAAAACCACGTCGTGGTCAGCTGGCTTACCACGGCGATTACATTCTACAAGTCGGAAACAACGACCGCCCCCCTCCAGAGCTTATCTTTTCTACCACACACGCCACACATGATTGGGCATAACCATGGGGAATGGTTACGGAAGGAATAGCGATGGTTGCGTGTACAGCGAAGCGTCTGGGGTGGTCAAGGCTTTTTGCAAGTATGTCAGGTTATTCATGTGTCCGGCGACGTATTCAATTTATTCTTATTTGACAGCAACGATCGTTCGTGCATAAAAATCCAGTTGAACCCGAACGAAACTGAATAATGAAACTTTGTTCTCGCCTCGAGTCCCAAAATTTACATGATTCGCGCGATAATAAATCAAGGAAATAAAAAGGAAGCTTTTATAATTTGTCATTTGAAACGTGCCACTCAAAGTTTCCATGCGATGGCTCATTTTTATGTTAATTTTGGGATAATAAAAAGAGGCTGATTTTAAATGAAGGCAAACGTTATCATGCATACTCGAGTTCTAACTCCGCGGGCGGAATGAAAAAGGGGCGTAGGGCGTAGGTACACGGTGTGAATTTGTGCAGGTGATTAAAGACTCGAGAGAGCGACGTAGCGATCCCATCGAGGTGCATCGGCTAGGCGATTATCTGGTCCGAGGGGAAAAGCGGCGATCGAGGAAGAAAGAGAGAAAGTGAGGGAGAGCGAGAGGGAGACAGTTAAATTCACAAAATTGAGGGAAGGAGGTTGCAGGGGGGGGGGGATTAAAGGGGTAGCAGAGATGGATCAAGTAGAGAGACAAGCGAGAGATGAAGAGGGTGGAGGAGGAGGAGAGATTTGCTCATGAGATCGCCGATAAGAGAGGAAGAGAAAAAGAGAGAAAGAAAGAGTTATTGGCGTGTGCAAGGCAACTTTTGGTTGGTATGCGTGTGCGTAATACACGCGTGCGTGCATGCGTGCTCGGGTATGTGTTGTGCATCGAAATATATGACAAGAGGGAAATAAATGAAATAAATACAGGCAAACTCGAAGTTAGTTGGTACCTACTAAAGCTTTCGTATAAAAGTTTACGAGTTGCACACACACAGGCACGCGCGCGCATATATACGGGGATGGGGTTGAGCGGAGGAGGGGCTGAGGGAGGACGGCAACATTGGTAGCTCAGTATGAGTGAAGGAATGGAGGGCGTTAGTGTTCCTGGTGTATATAGATATGCATATTATATATTCTCTCAATATAAACATATTGTGAGAGACGAGGGAGAAAGGGTTTGAGTTCGAAAATCGAGAGAAAAAAGAGAAAGAGATTGGGTCGGGTAATGCTCTGCCATGGCTCGCCGTGAGGGTTGGTCAGGCCGATTGAAGGGGTTTTTTTTCAGGGGTTGCAGTAGCGGATTGCATCGTTCAGTTGGGCAGATGAGGAGGAGACGAACAAGGGGCAGTGCGAGGAGGATGTTGAACCGTTGGTGCTGCTGGAAATACGGACGAGCAGGAGTGGCCAAGGGGCTGGGGGAGGAGAGGGGTAGTATTCGCGGAGAAAGACAGACGTGAACCCGGCTTTGATGTG
The DNA here is from genome assembly GCA_037043255.1 of Diadegma fenestrale. Classification (NCBI taxonomy): domain Eukaryota; kingdom Metazoa; phylum Arthropoda; class Insecta; order Hymenoptera; family Ichneumonidae; genus Diadegma; species Diadegma fenestrale. The sequence continues at coordinate 6,263,987 of CM073311.1, read as the reverse complement.
GGAGTTTACGAGGGAGGTAAGCCCGGAGAAACAGGGATGAAATGGCGATGGTAAAGGTACGGGATGAAGATCGAGAGGGGCTCGAGCACGAAGAGAGCGAGAAAGAGTGACGTGCTGGCCAGACACGGTATATGGGGTGTAGATATCCAGGAAGACGGATTTTAAGCGCTCCGCAAAGGGATAAAATACGATTTTATTTGCCACCATGGCTCAAGCTTTTTTGCATATGTTACTCCCGACGCGAATGTCCTCTCACTCGCAGCAGCTAATGCAACTGGGATTTGTACTTTCCATCTCCATCCCTCCCTCCCTCAATGTCCGAAGAAATAAATCTCTCTCTCTCTCTCTCTCCCTCTCTCTCTCGCTTTCTCATGCACGATTTATGCGAGCCACCGAACACGAGGATCTAGTGCCCTCACGGGATGATGTACCCTTGACTTGAACAGCAGGCAGAAAAAGCGGCGCTTATCGTTCAGGAAATTCAATAAAACCTTCATTACATTCTCGTCAATGCAATTATCCTTATAGTCGACGAAAAAAACATTATTAATGCATTACTAAACTGTGGCTGGGCAACCAGACTGTAATTGCTCGAACCAAACGCGTTTTTTTCGTCAATTTTATAATCGAATGCATTCGAGGAACTATTTTTCAAAACTTAAAGACTCGTCATTGAGAGGAATCGAATTTTTTGAAATTGTCTTGAAAAATTAACATAATTCAATATTTTTATGAAAATTGTCTCTGGGATAAACCCCATGAGGGCAAAACTCGAAAAAAAAGTTGAAAACCATGACGATAATAAAGTCACAAAGCAAAAAGAAGTTGAAGCGACATTTTTCGTTTTAATGAAAAATGTATCCGCCAATGGAAAGTACGAACGAGTGGAACGGAGGAACGGAGGAAAAGTATTAGAGGCTGCGATGGCAAAAGAGGGGAAGAGAGACAGAAAGATAAGCCCCGGTCAGCCAAGTCTCGGGTCGAGGGAGAAGGGATGGCCATCCGTCAAAAAGCGCATGCGCGAGTATTTTTCCTCTAAAAATCCTCCTCTCTCTTGCGATATATCCCTCGTTTTTTTTCCTCCCAGCACCGGCACACCGACGCGCATATACATATATATAGATTGGCGCACGTATATATCAGACTGCCGCGTTTTATATCGGAGGTACGTTAGCCCTCAGACAGAGAGATTTATCTGGTGATGCACACGGGCAATCGGCAAACGTGTGAGGGTTCCATGCACATATGCATGAGCGCATGTAGCGATTTAACGTGCTTTCGGATATGCACATGAGGCGTGCCTACATATACACACATACGCGCGCTCTCCTACACATGCACACATACTCGCACAGTCAGAGATAACCGAGGCGAGGAGAATGGTTTTAGAGGAGGATATTGACGGCGGGTCAGCGCGAGTCGCGTGCAGTGTCCAGCTACGAAGAGAGAAACGCGAGGGAATAAGAGAAGGAAGAAAAGACAGAGAAAAACAAGCGAAAAATCCTTCAATGTCTGATTCGCTCTGCAGCAACCAAATGAACGATAAGAGAGTGAAAAAGACGATGCGATGTAAAAACACGAAGGTGAGAGCGAATCCCTGCAGAATGAGGGAAAGAGAGGAGACGTATACAGGCGTTTGCGCTCGCGCACACGTTCATATCGAGGTAGACAACACGAAGAACGAGGCAAAGAGATATATAGACGGACAAATAGATTGGCAGATGGAGATTCGAGTGCAGAAAAGAAAGAGAGAGAGATGGCGAGCACAGCATCCGAACAACAGATGGAGCGGCTGTCGTGGATATCGAAGGATCGGGAGGGGCGAGAAGAGTAAACGATAGAAAGAGGAGCAAGTTGAGAAAGAGTGGATAACAGGCGGAAGGGTGAAAAAGCAGACGATGTGCCAGCGCGACGTCGAAGGAAAAAGAGCGGGAGAAAGTCCGCGAAGTGGGGCTGAGAGAGACCGTCGGTATGGGCTCGCGTTCAGAAAAGAGGTGGAAACCAACCGAGAGTCACAGAGAGCGAGGCACAGAGAACGGCCAAGAGCGAGAAAGAAAAAACGAGAGAATGAGGAGAATGAGGACCGAAGGGGGTTGAAAGGAGACTGTGGCTCTCGTGGATAGAGAGGCTGCGTCCCTATATATCAAGGACGAGAGAAACAGAGAGACTACTGGAGGCTGACCAAAAAAAAGGATGGATGCCTCAATTCATTGATCGCCGGGCAGTCCGAGCAACTTACGGGAGTGGAGTTAAAAAATTGAAAAAAAAAATCAACATTGAACGGGGTAAAAAATACATATTGACAGAGACAGCCAAATGCAAAAGATCTTGTGGCTATATCGACGATTGCGACACTTGAGTCTATATTGACAAAAGATTTTGAGGTCTGAGATCCGGTGGGATGCTGGAAAATGATCCGAAATATTCATAAGTCCGTCCTGGCTTCGGGACCGACGATTCAAAGATTCCTTCGAATCAGAAAAGGACCTGACCGTGTTTCTCTCAAGGAATGCATGCACCTGGTCTCGTTCTTCTTAGGACACGCTGCACGAAGAAGCCGCATACAGAATTATTGTCATTTTATCATTTATTGGGCTCCATGATGAGACGTCGAACAGTTGGATCGATTCGAATCGATGCAGAGAAGAATCGGAGCGATATCGAACGGAAAAGATTTCTTTGAATTTATGCTCGCGTTCGCAGTCAAAAATGATGCACCCTGCCTTTTCATTTCCCGCATCCCTGCGCATCTGTATTTTCCCTCCTTCACAAAAACTTTGTATTCGTGGACTATAATAGCCTCACGAGAACGCCGCAAGCATCCCTTTTTTGCATGTCTACCGAAAAGGAAGGGACAGATGCAAAAGGGTTGTGGCGTTCTCTTCTCTCGCTGCTATTTGCCTTGAAGTGCATCGATGACGAGCGTGACGGCGCGGAGCCTGCAGTTTCCTTGTCGCGTTTCAAGATGCGCAGGAATATTTACAGGCCCGAATATGGATGATGTATATGGTGTTGCATTTCTATCACTCTCAAAGAATTCCAAGGTGCAGGCAAAATCTTAGACCTTCGCGCCCACAACTATATTTATACCGTGCTTTCCTTTTCACAGCTTTTCACAGTCTTTTCACCGAAAAATCTGAGAATATGCGCAAACGGCCACTCCAAAATCCACTACACATATCAAAGTTTTCCTCAATGAACTCGCATCTGCCACGACTTTTCAATAAGATGTTTCTTTTCCTTTAACTCGTTCACTCGTCCTGCTGCGTCTACTTTTCAACCAAACCGTTTTATTCCAGTCCCAAGGATACAGCTGCGTCTACAAAGACCGCGGTTTCCTCTGCATTTCTGCAGAAGTGACCGACACTCGTCCTTAAGTGTGGAATTAAACAAATCATTAAGGTAGTAGTTTCGTCACAGTCACGATCGAAAATAAACTCCGTAATTCCCAAAACTTTGATACAATTTCCAAGACCAATTTCGTTATGTTTTGGAGCTCGCGAACTTTCGAGTGTCCCCTTTTTCCCTGGTTCTTCGATATCACTCTGGCAAGGGTGCAGTTGACAAGGCGTAGCGCATCCTAGCAGATGCACACCAAAAATCACCTTTCCGAGGGCAACAGTTGCACACCAAACGCTGCGAGCAGATAGTCGGGCACGTGCGCCAAATGGGAACATTGAAATGTGAAAAAAGAAGCATCAGGTATATGCTACGATAACTTTTGAAAGACTCTTCTAATCCTCAGCCCTTGGTCGACCCTCCTGAACACGCGAAAGTTTGGTATTTCTTTTAATTACTAAAACGAAGTCGAATTTTGTATTTTTATGCTAAATTCTGCGTAGAATATAGCTCGAAAAATGAATCAGAGTAATCAGAATAAAAAATATCATCAATCTCGAAGAAATTTGGAGTTTCAGTGAATTTGGAGTTTCATTTAAATTTTTATAAATTCTATTCTTGTCTGATTGACTATTTTTCTTTTTTTTGTGGCGTGCCTATCGCTCAGGATCTGATCGAAATTGGGTGTATCGTTCACCGGTAAAGGGTAAACCTTGCCGATTTTTTTCACGCCACTCGATAGGGACAAAACGATCGTTTTCGTACTCCTTGAAATCTCGTCTTGAACCAAAAACATAATGACCCACTAAATGTTAGTCTAGACAAGAAAAAAACTCAAGTGACGTAGACTGGGTTATAGAAAAAAGCGAAGTTGGTGCTGGGAAGGAAAAGAGAACAAGTGGAAGAAAAAACATGGTATACGCGTGGATAGTATAGGAAAGGGAGGAAGAGAGAAAGCATGCACGAGAGGCTTTCATTAGCATCTCTACTCGGAAGATTAACGCTTTGGTTCCCATGTCTCTGGCTCACTGACTGTTTTCCTATATTTAACAGCTTCGCGAAGGGCGAGACTCTGTATGTGAAAACGAAGCCAAGATATAGATGGAGAAATGAAGAGCCGGCGTCTATATGGCGCAGCGAAGGCTTCTGTTGCATTTACCTACTACTCTAACTGCGAAGGCCCAGCTTTGAGAGTGGACCGCGGCGTTTGCTTCCCTTCTTTTGAGAGAAAGAGAAAGGGTGAGGGGTGGGAGGGCGGGATAATTGCGAGACAGACGTTCCAGAGGGAAAGAAAAGAGAAAGTACATGCGCTGAAAAGAACCGAAAGTACATGCGCATCGTGTAACCAAGTGCATCATATCGGCGCGACCCTTATTTGACGAAAACTTTGACTTTCATTATTCATTGAATTTCGCTTAATCATTGAAATTGATTTGAACAATTGAAAAAATGAAATTGACGAAAAAATGCCTGGATTTTTGCGCTCGATCGAGTCTTTTCAGGTGAAAAGAGGGAAACAAAATGAAATTGTTTTGGTAGCATAAGGCTGTCAGAGTCTGCTAAACATTGACGAACACGAGGCAACTGGAAGGGAAATATTTCGACTGGCCTTGACTTTAAGGGGGGTCTTTTCGTAGCTCGGGGTAAACGTGAGGCATATGTGAATACAGTGCGATGGCCGAGTATGAAAGTACGAAAAATGAAATGAGAGGGTAAAGTCTCGACGGCGGCGGCGACCGAGACATCGAACGACGAAGTTAGTATTTTCGATTTCTACGTCAAAGTCGCGCAGCTGCCGGTACGTCACACAATTTTTCTTTGTCTCAGTACAGGGAGAACAGCCCCTTCGATTAGGTGGATAGGGCTCTTTGGTCTTTGGGGGTCCTGGGTAGAGTCGTCGGTGTGGCTCGTTGGAGAGAAAGGCCACGCGACGCTACTCTCTCGGCAGATGTTCTGTGACGTGTGCCCCCGCGCCATCCACTCTATCCACGTACAATATTCACGGGCGCAGTCTATGCGCATAAACACAATGAGACCGGCCGATTATACACGAGGCTTGCCAAAGTCTTTCTCGCACTCTTTTCGCTCAAGCAGTCTCGAGAAATAAAAAATCGAATGGTCTCTACTCAAAAGTGAATGTTGAGCGATTGAAAGAGGAAAACTCAATTATGCGTGGATTGCGCTCGCACTTCAGCGATAACTAGAGCTCTTGGAAATCCTATCAATCGCACAAGTTCGCCCTCCCGCCCTCAGTGCCTTTCGCAGTGCAAGTTTCCCTCAATAAAACCGGTAAACGCATAAATATTCAAAATTCCTCGGCACCAAGCTCAAAACACGAAACTTTCATCGCCACGACTTTGTGTACGTCTAAAAAATGTTCTCATTCGTTATCATTAAAAGTAAATTCGAGGAATTTCATATTTTCGAAACCAACAGCGATAGCAGCCGATCGAACAGTTATCTGGAGTTTTAGTTGACGTCGAAGTTATAATCGGTCGCGCGGCTGCTTAAAACTGTACACGAGAATTCAAGTTGCCTGTTTGGCGATAGACGCTCCTTGGCCAAGAGTGTGTGTACACGCCGTCACACCTGACGTCACACACTCGTTTGGGGGGCAGATGGCAGCACCCTCTCTCGAGCGTGACGTCGAGACCCTCTTACTGCTGGCGGAACTGGAACTCGCACACACATTCGCAAATACTTGGACAGCCACACACACACACATAAAAACAAAAATGCATAGGGATACACATACGTTGTTGTGTACCTGGTGGTGTCTAGTAGCGATCCTGATGGGGTGTCCCCATCATCTTTCCCGCTCGTCCACGTACTCTCATTCCACTTTTTTCTCTCCCCTTCTCTCTTATACGAGTTACCGACCCATAAGGCGAGGTAAAATAAAAATAAAATTTCCACCAAGGCACCCCGAGGCATGTATATACCGTACGATTAAGACGATGTGTATATATATACACATACATACACATTTCTATGTATATACTGCCGATCGGTGCAGCTGCTCAGGTAGCCCGCACGAGCTACTGCTGCTATGGTATTAGAAGCTTAGCTAAATACACCCAAACACACACACAAGCACAAACCCTCAGATACATTAAAGGAAAGACTCCCCCTGAATTTTTTTCCCTGCCCTCAAATAGGTCTTCGACCGCGAACGTTTATGCATCACCAAAGTTCATCGTCCCGACGAAAAAAAAAAATCATGCTCACACGAAATTCTCTCATTAACCTCCATCCTAGCTCTGCTTTCTTTTCTTGCCTCGCAGATTTTCTGACAAAAACGCATCAAAGTTTCTGATAAGCCTGATGACTTCTTGGGCTTCTCTGCTCAGCGTGACACGATCGTCGGTTTCATGGAATTCGAGTTACGGAAAATCGACGTTTGACTACGTTCGGTAATACGCTTTAAAGGATCATTGTCCGTGCACCTACTGTCCTGAATAATGAGCCGTCTTGCTTCTTTTATCCGTTTCGAAATGCAACGTCAACGCCTCTGTACTTTCAAGGTCGTAAAATAAACTTCGGTTTTTCGGGATTTACCGACTGGACTGCAGAACGAGATTCGAGTTGAGAATTCCATTAGATTTATTGCTCCGTTTACCACCTTAACAATGCTTGCTACAAAAGATTGTACAAATTGGCACCGAACATTTCAAATGATCGGAAAATGAATGACTCGTGGTTGACAGGCTTTTTGCAGCTTCGAGAAAACTCTGCGAAGCGCTCGTTGGGTCTGAAATGCTCGACAATTGCTGCTCCGGACAGAACGCCTAGGAATCTCTCGATGACAGAGGATACAATGTCTCTATTCTGCATAGTTATGTCTGCTATTAAGTCCAAATACTTGGCTATATGTATATGCCAACAGTAGCATCATTGCTTCTCGCTAAACGTCGGGCTTGTAAATTCTGGCAACTCTACGAAGAGCTAATTTCGCAGCATGGGATTTCCGGTCGTGCACCCAAAAGGCGCCGGGTGGGCGTACGCGTGGGCGATTTGTGTTGGAAACACAATCCTCTCTAGCTGTGAAGACGAAATAGGCAGTTTCTTGAAAAGCCTCCTTTTATGAAAACGGAGGCTACACCTATAATGAATGTTCCTATACGTTTTTATAATAATGGCAATTTAGCCAGCCTAGGAAACGACACAATCGGCTGTACATCAAAGTAAACAACTTTGTCGATGTCGCTTGACACGTGCGAAGCTAATATGCACTTAATTCCTGAGTTTTACTATATGAATGAAAAGCAAGAATATCTGTTCGCAATTTTTTTCGTAATTATTACGACCCAAGAACTCTCGAACGAGGCGAATTATTGTTTCGAGAGAATTACAATTTTTTTTGCATTTGTACACGATTTTCATCTCGGCAGAGATTAATTGCGAATCGTTCTCTTCGTTATCGAACAACCGAGAAAGTTCGAGAGTTAAATATCGAAAAAATGTTGAATTGTATGAATTTTTCGAAAATTGGCATTTTTTTCTTTTTTAATTTTCTCGTAAGAGTCTGAGGCTGGTACGTGTTTAATAGAAAGGAGAAAAAAAAATAATAGGATTATTGAATGGTTGAACTTTAACGATGTATCGAAGCGAATCGACACGAGCCAGACTCCGGAACGTGTGTGTGAAAAACGTTTCGTTTCTTCCTCCCTCGTGCATTATGGCTGAAGTGGCTGCCTGTGGGTATTTTTATATGTTTCTTTTTTCATCCCTTGGCGCGTGTTAATTTCTATACACCTTTTGGAGCACACCAGAATGCCACGGGGCACCTTCTTATCCGATATCCGGCCCAATTTTTCACAGCATGTCCTTCTGTCTTGTTTTCCCATTTTTTTATTCTCCTCATTCTGCTACGCGCACGCTCTGCTCTTCACCGATTCTTTCGACCACACTTCTCTTAGTTTTCTTCGCTCTCTAACGGAAGATTAGAAAAATAATGAATGGTTTCTTCTCATATGGGGATGGATTCGAGCGGGGGCTGCTCGAGATACTAAATTCAGGGCATGCATTCTTGCCCAATGACGAGGCACGCGCACGTACAGATCGAAAAGAACCACTCGATCTCTTTTTTTCGGCAACATATGTTCTGGCTGTGTCGGATCAACAGTTCCTGCGTATCTGGCCACAACAACTTTTTTCTCGCATAATTTTTTATTCTCCTCCCTTTCAGGCCGATGCATCGGAAAATTTCATTATCGAAAACGATCGGAAGGCTCCATAGCCAATTGGAGATGACGTGGGTACGATGGAAACGCGTGTCTCTCCATAGATGATTGTTATACTCATAATTCTGAGCTTCTCGGGTCTCCGAGACCCAGAAAATTGTGCGCGAACTCGGAGGAACCAGAATTGCGTGTCATTCAATATATTTTTCGACCCAAACATCTCTTAATTATGTTAGAAACGACACTTTCCGCAAAATGGGTCAAAATGACCCCTGGTGGTAACCTTTTCAAGAATCCCGAGACATAAAAGTATTCCATCGATGTGTGAGTGCGCTGCTGCGCAACCCTCGCGAGAGAAGTAAACAGGCGGTTTGTAAGAACGTGGGCGAGGGTTCTCGTGAGGTAGGTCGAGCCATCTGGCTTCCTTGCCGCACAGCACCGGCACCGCGTGCGAGACACATCGCAAGATCTTGCTAGTATGGGTATGCTGTGCTATATACATCGTACCCATGGGGTTCTTTAAAAATTAAAAGCACCGAACGTGCCTTGGAGACGCACCTTGAGACCTGCTATGCCAAGGACCCTTCGGACCAGCCGCACAGCGCGGAGAAAAGGCCCTTTAAAAAGATTCTCGAGGTTAACCTAGTGGGAGACCATACGAGAATTCCTAATCCCTCGGGCCTTGAAGATTGTGTTTGAAAACAAGCAAAAAGGGCCTGATTTTTTGTATACTTATCGATTTAACTCTTTGTCCAATCATGTTGTTCACTCATCGTTGTAATTTTCGAAAAGATAATGACGTGTAACTTTGTTTCTTCTTGGGTGAAGCTGTTTGAGGTGATCCGTCAGGTCTGCGAGAGAAAAATCTTCAAAATTACGAAAAAAAGTTCAAATTGCACTAGCAAAAAGCGCACGAAGCATGTGATTCAAGTTTTCTTGAGAACGTCGAGACTCTCAGAATAATCAGTCTCTATGATTTATGTCCACGCCCGATAGATCCCCTCAATATTGTCATTTTGTGTAGAATCTATAGATGCTGCATGTAAAGCTCTTATGCATATGGATTTATCGTGACTTATATGCTGCACAATTACTGACTATGCTTATTTTCTCCGCGTTTCGATGCGAAGGAGGGATCGGACCCACCCACTCACATATAGTTATTAAAGAATGCACAGAAGTATATAGTAGGATAAGAAAAAAAAACTGCAACTTCAGATGCTGCATAGCAAAGCAATTCTGACTGGGCGCGGGTGTGCATCAGACTTTCGTCCTCTCGCGCGTAATTCCTCAACGAAAAGACTGCGAGCTTATTCCCTGTTTTTTTGTCTTTCTGTACGATTCAACGACATCTGAATGCGTATATATGGATATATATTGAACGGAAAATACAAAGAGGAGGTAGAGAGATGGAAAGTGAGAACGAGTGAGAGAGAGAGAGAAGGTTTGGGCATACATGCATGGTACCACTTTCTCGCAATGTTCTCTATGCAAAATATCAACCCCACAGCAACTCTACGTGCCTCTCTTTATCCTTTCTTCCTTCAGCTCGATCGCAAGGGCATCGCTCTTGCTGCAGGCATGCACTTTTGTCTTCGTCACACGTGGAGCAAGACTCGACATTTACTACCGGCTTTGCGCTCCGGGAGCAAGGGAAGGGTTGATATGGATCGTAAGCGCGAGAGTGAGAGCGAAAGAGAACAAGAGAGATAAAAATACGGATGAGATAGAACGATGGGTGCAGCGCGTGGCAAAGTCCTGGGGGTTACAATGAGCATTGGACGCGACAACCACGTCGGATGGCACTGGTGACAGTGCAACTTTTATTAGGGAAGGAATCAGCAAGCATAATTATGTACCTTAGACCACATCGTCTCTCCACCTCTTTTCTTTTCCTCTCTCTCACTCTCGTCCTTTTACATTTCTTCCTGTTCCTCTGCCTTCGTCACACTGCAGTTCGCGCAAACTTTCCCTCCGGTACGGAGGAACCGCCCCGACTCCTCTCGCATCCCTCGCATATCCATCCCCAACCCCTTCCGCAATTCCGTCGACGACTATGACTACGATGACGACGACGAATTACCCCCCCACCAGCTCTATGTTCGCCTGTTGCGAGCACATACTGCTGCATTGTCAAACCTAACCACCCTCTATGAAAAAAACTGCAACCCTCTCCCATACCAACTCCCTCATACACATTGGCGTAAAGTCTCTAGACAAATATATTAAAAATTCAATACATTGCTCGTGGAAATACTCACACTGGACGATGTCGCGATGATGCAAAAGACGTTGCCCTCTGGAACAGAAATCATTCAATCAATTATTAATCACAAATCAACGACTTTTAAAGAGTAATTAAACAAATTTTTCAATGAATCATCGTCAAGAGTTATTAATTGTCTCGCGATCGAGCTTCGGAAAATTCATAATAAAAATGCATTTCGACGAAACGTGCACATGACGCTGACGCGTCGACGTTAACGATGAACCAGAAATTAGAAAGCTGATAACGTTCTCATTGTGGCGTGACTCGACAATGAGGGGGGCTGGATAATCGTGGATAGAAAGTCGCAAGAGCATCGAAGAATTTCCTCAACGATCTTTAAATACTCCATTGTTTGTGTATTGGGTAAAGTAGATGTGTGAGTTAAAACGCTACAATCTCCGCCGTAGTTGTTCGTCTTGCGCTTTTATCATAAGGTCTATCCATGGCCCATGGAGGATGGAGGCTGCGACAAGTATCTGTAGAGACAGACGACGGAGGTTTTCCGAGACTTAACAAATAGGTAAAGTTTTAGAGTGTTGGGAGGTAGTTCTCGCGAGCGTTCTTGCGGATTCACCGTTACGAAACACACAACGTCCTGCTCCTCTTTGTTCTCAAGTTTGTGATGTATTAGCTATTCTCTCGTAGCTCTTTCGACGCTCCGAAGTCTCTTCTCCCTTTCAGACTGCCGGACTCCCTAAGCTACAGCAGCTACTAAACTTGTACCTATATAAACCTATCTATGTGTCCATGTGTGTGTGTTATAATGGAGACAAGTGTATAGCTCTTATTGCACTCGAAACTCTAGTAAGTTGACCGGTCTATATATTCGTACGTTCCCTCCCACACGAGAAACAGTAGGAGCTTCCGGGAATACCTTTGCAAACTATTACTGCACCATAGCTATCGTCGTCGAATAACTCTCTTTTCTCTTGGATTGCAACTAGAACAAAGCAAACTAGTCGACCAGCATCGCCTCGTGTCTGCATAAAAATGCACTTTTCTCAATTTTCACATCAACCTGTTTCAATGTTTAAATCATCTCGTTCGCTACAGTATCAAATTCCCCATAAGATATTCAAAATTTTTGTCAAACTTCAGGTTCCAAAGAATCTGTTGATTCTAAAGTTCTGGATTCGCAAAAAGTTGCATGCAATTTGCGCTATTATAATCGCGTTTTTCGAAAGTTCAGGATCTCTCTCAATTTTGAAAACTTGAGCGAATGATTTTGTTTTTGAGAGGAGCTTTCGATTGGCATTTTATTTAAATAATTTTTTCCATTTCTGGAGAGTTTCATAGAAAATTGCATAGCGAGCCTAATACCTTGAAGAAAATTATGAAAAAATGTGCGGAGAAGACCGAGGCTTTGGCTTCGAAAATTATTCAGTTGATGGTCATCGCACGTGAAACGTTAACGATGAAAAGCATAGAAATGATAACAATAGTGAGGAAATATAAAATGATGAATAATCGAGCGAGAGAGAGAGTGCGTCAGTGACAATCGGATTTCATTGGATATTCGTAAAGTAAAATATTGTTGTATCCTGAATTCGACACTTTCAGTGACGTCTGGCATTTGTGTCATGCGAAGATCAAGTGTCACATATATTTCATGGATTAATAAACTGTTTCACCTTTGCTTACCTTTTACGCTGCGCATAACTCATAAAGTGCATTGCATACTACAAATTGTGAAATACATTTTTGTGTATTCCTGTTTGCTGTGTATGCCTGCGTGGGTCTGTGTTTGTTCACGCTTATTCACGTGTGCGTATGAGCTTAAAGTAAAATCAATACTCAATACATCCCCGAGCTCGACTCGCTGTCGCTCACTTGTCGACGCGATATCTCATTGCTTTTATCTCGATCGTATATGCGTACAGCACAAACACAAACGGACATGCACGTCCACCCTGATATTCGGTGCATCGCATGTCGTGAGTCGAGATCGTTTTTCTCACGCTCTTTCCCCTTCTCTCTGCATCCGATTATCACTCGCGTTTTTACACTCTCGGCAATGTCTGCTGCATGTGATTCGGGCAAGCTGGGAGCAGTTTTTCTCCAAGCTTGGAGGGAAAACTTTAGCATGGGAAATAAAACGCGACCCTCCGTAGTTGATTCGTCATTTCAGAATCTTGGGACGGAAAACTTTGATTGCGGAATCTCTCGATCTCCTCGACGACTTCCTAACAGATGGATTTCTTGAGGATGCAATTTTTTTCGGTACTCGTAAGTCATAGCTCGTGCTTTCGTGCCATTCTCTCGTACGAAACCCAATAATTGCTGACGAGTGATCTCAGAGCTTTGTATATATCGAAAGATGACGAAAAAAGGGACATAACGATTTAGGGGGTTTTGTCCAAGGGCGTCGAGACTACAGGCTGAACACCGAGTCTCCTTATGGACAGAAAGACGTATTCGTGTTCTACTCAGACGTTGCTGTGGCTTCGTGATCGCCAGGGTCATCCGCCTTTCCGTTACCCGCGATGCCTTACCCTCGATTCACTCGCTGCGTTTTCATGGGGGCTGCTAAATTCAATCACTCGCGCTGCGTCGTTGAAAGTCTTATTTTCTCCCGTACGATATGCAAGATTCAATTTGAATCTACAAAGCGTTTCAAAATTCAAAATAGCCGTTCAATGTTCCGGGAGAAATGGAAAAATCGAAATTTTTATCGTTGCATCTGGATTTTGGCTTCATCCAACAGAGCGATCGCGCCCCAGTGTCACGAATACTCGTCGGATCGAACGTTCTCGAAGCCATGATCGTACGATGTAGCTACAAAGTTTCCTGGGATGCTGGGAGACTGAGATGTGATTTTTGAGACGTCCCATATCTGCGCAATCTTTATTCTATCGCTCGAAACTGCCGTCGCTACCACTCGCTAATAACTCAATCTTCGAACATTTGTAATTTGATTTATTCACCCTCCGAAAGAGTTTCTCATTCATTATCCGCAAAGTTTTTTAGTCGTTGATCGATTTTCTTATTGCGTTCGTCTCTTGATGGAACGACGAGTCAATGGTCGATGTTACGAATTATTGCACGAGTTCGCGTTCTCTCAAAGACATATTTGGAGACCATGGAGAGACTCGCTCTCGCCGGGGCTTGTTGCAGATAGCGCTGGAGACTGATACACCGAGGAGGCGAATGCAAGGGCACAGAGACATCAGGTTTGCGTCTGGAGTTGCCATCCGATATCTCGACAACTCTGTTTCATTGTGTACTAGCGTTATCGCGGACGTGGGCGTCGTGAACTGAAACCGAATATTGTGCAGTTACAGGCACGTGGCCCCACCGTGAGACGCCCCTTTCCATCACCATGTCATCATCCTACAATCTATGCGTTCAATAAAAACAGCTCGATCCGTGCTGTCTTATCCTCGTCTCGTGCTTGACAGCCCCGCAAGCTTCGCCGCCTCAAACTCATTTTTTCGACTCCTTTTTCTCCATATACAATTCGCATTAATTTGCTCCAATTAATCGTGATCATCGATAATAACTCGAAACTCCGATTTGTGAAAAAAATGGATTCTTTTGAAAGAAATGGAATATTTGTGACTGGAAACAAGTTTGAATTTGGCGAATTGGAATCAGTTTTAAAAAACAGATGAAACATTTCCTTTTATTGAACTTGAATGATGACAAAAGAGTCTCGAGCCTCGCTCGAGTGTTTGACTTTCTTACGGGATTTCCTTGAGCTTAAGAAATGGGGTCGGCAATGAGGAAGAAAAACAATGAAGCCTCGACAACGTTCCAGCAGTCTCCGGAGTATATTCTCGGATAAGATAACCGCGAGGGCTTTTTCCTTCGAAGTGATGAGGAAACGGAGGGAAGGGCGCAAGACTGGAAACTGCCAGAGAGCAACAAGTGGCTTCTTAGCTCGGACTTTCTTAGGCCAAACGCGTTCAACAAGTTTCTCCGAGTTGCTCGAGTGCCTTCTGATGCGCGCACAAAAGTGGTGAAATAGCGTTTATGGAGCTTCGAGGGATGAGCAGGAAAAAAGGATTTTATTACGATTTGATGGGAACGATCGTTTTTTCTACTCTGTAGGTTCAATGCTATAAATATGTGGATCATTGGCTCTTGGCTGTGCACAATTTTCATTATAAAAGTAATTCCAACTGTGGTAAAACTGACTGCGGAGGAAAATTGGAGGAAAAAGCGAAATTTCTGGATTTTATCCTTTTTCAAAACTGATTCCCCAGGCAGCGGGTCGGGGGAGGGAGGCAGGGGATGGAGAAAATGAAGATTTTCATTGAAATCATCGCAGAAGATTGCTCCATATTCGGCGGATGCTATTTCGATTGGCAATCCAAAGCTGTCCGCCCCCGAATCAGTATCGTTGTAGTGAAAAGAAATCTGAGACGCGAGTCGTTGGTTCGTGTCAGAACGCACGAACTCGTAATCACCGGAGAGATTGCGTCTTAGTGTGAAAAACCCAGACCCGATTTTTATGGCCGTATCGTGTATCGAGTCGCCGAATCATTCAGATACGAATATCCAGAACTTGAAACATTCATGGACGATGACAGGCGGCTGATAAATGAAAGGCGTCGATTACCAAGTCGAAGATGGTTCGAAAACCCAAAGAAAAAACGGGGACTGGGGTTGTTTATTTGTAATTGAAAAAAATTAACAGAGTTATCGACGAATTAGTTGAAAATAAAAACCAAAAAACTGGAAAATGTAAAAATTATAATGAATTTTTTCTGACTCACGTTTTTTGGGGTATCGGAGAGCTAAAGCCACGAGGACAGTGAGCATGAAATATATCTGTATCGGAGAATCAACTAGTAATCCAAAGTGACTACGTTAGTTGGAAGCGTTTTAAGGTATTCGGAAATGAGGTGAAAAAAAAAGAATTAGAGAGAAAAAAGAAGGTTGTGAAAGGGGTTCAATGCGGAAGTAGAGCTCGCGTGCCGCACCAGGGACTATTTCCCTCGCGTTATATATCTGCAAAGCGCACACGCGATTAAGAAAGGAAAAGAGAAGAAAAAAAAAAGAATGAAACAAAAGCATGGTTTGCTTAGTGAATCCTTTGGCCGAGACTGGAATATCGTGTTCAAGCAACAAGTTGATATCTTATTCCCAAACCGAAAAGTGGCAGATGGTGACTACGGTATTGGTTTCTCTTTTCTTTTCCTCTCCCTTTTGCTCGCACTATCAGCTCTGAGGTCGCTCGACGGGCTCGTCTCTCGTAGGACTTTGCCAGATAAATTTTTCCTAAGGAAACAACCCCTTGTAGGAAGTCTCTCGCCTTTCGTATTTCTTAGCTCAACAGGTCACCCCCCCCCCCCCTTGTCCCCCTTTCAAGTCTTCCTCAACGAGGGTGGCATCTCCACTTTCTATATCAATATCACTATAGCCAGAAAGCCATTAGGCTACGTAGCCTGCGGCCCGGAAAATCTTGGGGAAAATCTTAGGAAGCGAGGGACTCTCTGAGTAAACTCCCTCACAACAGCAAGATTTTCCCCTCCCACTGTTTACACTTTGGAGACGCGTATATATGTATTCGTAGGATGTCTTTGATAGAACGTTTATCGTCCGCACTCTTTCCGCACCAGTGGATAAGTAGCCTTATAAAATGCTATGGGGGGAGGTTGTAATGGAATGAGGAAAAAGCTGCGGTGGGACGGCGTCTTGTAACCTGTTGCAGCGCGAAGCAACCCTTGAGAAAGCGACGAAGGGACAAGAAGTCACTTTCGGTGGGTGAGGCAGACAAGAGATAAAGAGAGAGAGAGAGAGAGAGAAATCGCAAGAGGACCTGAGATAAAGAGCTTTCTTACGGCAAGACAACGGAGAAGTAAGTGTTTTCCCGGTTCTCCCTGCTTTGTTGTCCCTGGCGTCGGCAAATATGTTTCTTTAGGGGTTGGGACCTCGCCTTCTTCTTACAAGGGTTGAAAAGTCTCTTGAGAGACTTTTCAACCGCGAACGACACGCGAAGATGCCGTTATATAGATATTCGCAAGAGCGGAAAGCGTGGATGAGAGAAGAGGCGTTTGTCAGAGAAACGAGTTCTCAAGATCTTTCCGGAGGTTAAAAGACGCGAAAAACGCTTCAATGCCCGATGGGGGCGAGTTGGAGGGTGTACAACGGTGATCATAATAAATACGTGTGAGTATATAAATACAGCCGAGTACACACCACGTGAATACAAGTGGCAACAGCCTTTTGAACTCTTTTCAACGAGAAGGTGACACACATGTGTTTTCACACTGTCAACAGCATCTCCGCTCGGAGCACGAGTTTTTTTTTTCGTAAAAAAAAACATTCCCTTTTTTTTAATCACTTTTTCAACGATAAATACGTTTTTCTTGTCGTTAATTCTTTGCTTTCGTTATTTTTCGTTCGATAAGCGAAAATCTGACATTTATTAACGTTCCAAAAAGTTAAAAGTCACACTGCGCACGCATGACGTTCGTGTGGCATTGTGAACGCACAGTTAAAAGATCTTTTTCGAGTG
The DNA here is from genome assembly GCA_037043255.1 of Diadegma fenestrale. Lineage (NCBI taxonomy): Eukaryota > Metazoa > Arthropoda > Insecta > Hymenoptera > Ichneumonidae > Diadegma > Diadegma fenestrale. Next base: position 6,246,733 of record CM073311.1, on the reverse strand, counting down.
TTTGAGCTTTTGTTCATTCACAAAATATGCCAAAAAGTCAAAAACGACGGAGAACATTTCCTGCCACTGCATTATTATGGAGACCCTCAGCTCGCGGCCCTCTTTCTAAAACGTTTGTCTTCGCCCCCGCAGTCCCCAAGAAGCAGGTTAAATATTGGGTCCTTAGTGTGGGCTCCGTTGGATCAACATCCTGAAAGGATCAATGACACACGTTCTTCCTTTCCGGTATCCAACTCCTGCAGTTGTTAGGAAGTATCCATCACGTTTGTCATGCTTCAACGATCTTCTGGTCCATGATATTGGCACACTTTCATTTTATTTCGTGCGAAACGACAAAAGAACGAGCTTCTAAAAATATCTCCAAGTTATACACCCGAATGAGGTTCGTATGCAAAAGAGAATCAAAATGTGGGTGCGAAGGGAAATTCTGCGGTCGAGTGCTCGTCGACAATGCTCCGATATCCCCAGCAGGAGCCCTTCGCTCTCATTATTGGGGCGAAACATCCATCTTACGTGTGCTAACCTTTCGGGTGGATTCCTGAACCTCCAACGCGACTCGTGTCCGGAGAACCTCGATTTTCCGGACGAGATTCGACGCAGGAGACGAGTTCGTTGTTCCGGCTTTCTGCTCCAGTAGCTCATCGTTTTGAGACAGAAAGTAAAAGAGATCAACATCTGATGCTGCTGGCCGCAGCCTCCGACAGATGATCATCTTTCGCCAATAATATTTGTCTGCAAGGAATCGAAAACGCTGGAAACCGAGTCGATTGAGATAACAAAGTGAGTGTATAGAAAAAAGAAAAATAAGAAAGAAATAATCGAGAGATGAGAAACAGAGACGAGGAGACGAGATATAGAAACACCCACCCATAATGGGAGGTAAAACCAGCTCGCATCGCGTCCCAGGGGCATAGTAACTCGAGATCTATCTCGTTGGTGCCTCTTCTTCCCTGGAACAGCTGTCCCCCCTCTTCCCTGCGTTGTCTGTCTGACTGTCTGTCTCTGTGTCGTTCTTTACTCTCCCGTACTCGCGAGTCTGTGATCTTTTTTCTCTTCGTTTCTATATACGCGCCCGTGGATGTTTTATTTCCAATTTTTTTTTCCTTTTTTTAAACAGATGTTGGTCTTCTCCGGACACCCGAGACAATGCCAACGAAATAATGGATATTTAATTCGTGGAATACGACACTGCGTGCGTGCTTGTGCTCTTCAATTATTGTCTTCTTTTCTTTCTTCTTTTTATTTACCCCTCGATCTGTATTTCTTTGCAACCGCGATCGCAAAAGTCCGACTCGGACTCAATTTACAAACGAACGATCAGCCGATCTTTGTATAAACACGTCACTCCTCGGTCTGTGTCTTTACACGAATGATCGAGAGAGTCGTCAAGAAAAACGTCAATAAACGTTTTTTCTCGTTTCTCAGACCGCAGAGAAGTTCTTGGATACTTTTTATCGAATAATGCGGCCGATATTTGCAGGAGAGGCTCTCAGTCACTTCGAAGGAAATTCGTTTATCGAGCGAGCTCGGGAAACCAGGCGTTTTTCTTATTCAATTGTTCTTTTTTCTCTCCTCTTCGTGGACCATAAAGGGATTGAATCTTTAGCCCTTTCCGCACTGTTTTTCCTCCCCTAGGTGTCGTCAGTCTACCTGAGTCTCCTCTCGTCCTCTCTTTCTGTACAGGAATTAAAAGATTTCGCTGAGTGTGCAGAGGAGTCGTTAGCTAGCATTCAACAATCCTCGTGTACTTTGAGGTCCGACACATTCATGCACATCGCGTGGTTCCAGTGAAACTTGCGTATGTAAACCTCCTTTGATTATATCGTTTGACTGTTTTCTTCATTCCTCTTTCCCCCTTTCACTCGCGTATTCTCGAAAAAAGAAGTTTGAGTATATACACGAGAAACGTGCGACGTGGTAGTGATTCTATGGTGTCGGTGCATGTCATTGTTCGCGGACACCTGTGGACTTACGAGCCACTTACGACGTACCCACTATCTACACGGTGTAGGGCATCCATGTGTCGCAGTCTGTGTGTGAATCTGCATGTAGAATAGAGACACGGTCGGGCTGTTGAAAAAAAAACGGAAAGAACAAGAGGCTGAAGACGAGAGAGATGATGCGAGAACTGCTCGACTCGACCCTTTGCGCTTTTCTCAACATTTCCCGCGACGTTGATGGCACGTGCTTATCATTATGGCATCAGTTTTCTCGCGTTCCTACGAGATGCTCATTCACTTCCTTCCCTGCAATTACTGTTCGACTCTTTCACGTCAACGACCCATTTTCATTATTTTCCCAAAATAAATTCCATCGTTACCTGCTTTGATCCAGTTTCTTTTCCGGCGCCAAATCTGGCCCTTTTTTTACATTTTTCATTGTATTTTTTTCTCTGAACCACACTGAATTGCCGGAACGACTATAAAATGTCGTTTTTGTATACGTGATCGGATGAATTATACGAATGTGCCTGTATGTGATTGACTTTGGCTTCGGAAAGTTAGTCCTTAGATCGGTCTGATTTAATGTATCGAGATATTAAGCTGGTCTGGACCAGGTGGTGTCCAACCATCACTTTTCAATATCTCTCGGCTCTTGCGTTCCTTCCCGTTTCTTTCCCCTTCTGGGCTCGTCGCTCTCTCCCTCTTTCGTTTTTCTATCACTGGAAGTTGGGTATGGAGAAAACATCCGTTCTATAAGACCATAAGAGAGTACAGAACACATATCGAGGGGTGAGTCGCCAAAGGGAAGGGCCTTCTGCCACTTCTCGACTTGGAGGGTTGCTGCAGGGGGCACCCAAGAGGGATAACTTCGCTACCCCAAGCAAAACCTTGGCCACTGTGGTTATTATCTAGGGACGACTACCATCTGCCTCATCGTGTCTACCTGCAAAAAAACGTGGCCAAGATCTCGCGCGCGCGCGCCGAGGAAAATACATCAAGGGAGAAAGAGAGACAGATTGCAGAGAGCAAGAGGGCACACTCCACACCTGGACGGCTCTCTGTAGTATATCCAGCGAGCTATTACATTGTAAATTAGTTAAACGTGAACGTTCACCTTTTTTTTCAAGTTCTATCAAATTTTATTAATTCATTCATTCAATATTTTATCCATTTCATCATCGAACGACCTTCAATGACGTTGCATTTATGGGACTGCAGCTGATAAGCTAAAACTCGATCCAAAAATCAGCGACCAGCCAAAGTTTCTTATCGACCCCGCGAGGACTGTATAATTAATCACAAGATCATCAAAAATGTCTCGTTGGTACTGATTGATTACCAATTATTTTTATTGATGCTCATTGAGAGTTCCTGTACTTTTCGAAGCTCCACTTGGCTCTCACACACATTCATTATTGAATGAAAGGAAATTTGCAAGTATTTCTTGCGTGCGAGCATTTATTATGTATTCGTATCGATATCGTGTACACTTTATTCCTGTTGAAAGTCCGGCTGATCGTAGTTACTGTCCCCTGTTTCTTTTTTCTTATACAATAACGTACGTGATCGAATACTGCTCATGAGCTCATATCATTATGGCCTTTGTGCATGTTGCTTGATGAATATTTTATCTTTTTCCCTCCTTTCTGGTCGAAGAAACAACGAGAGCTCGATCTTGTGTGTCGTGGGTTTCGGTGAAGTAACTTAAACGTGCTCGCATATCATATTCATTATTTCTTCATATTTCGAACCGTCTGATCGAATGGGAACGGAAAATCGTTCTGATCATTCCGAATACGGGCAAATCGGGTGTTAATTCAAATTTATATGGAAAACGAATATTTGGATTTGAGTTTGGGCGATTGAAATTCTGTAGCAAGTCAAGTTGCTTGAAAATCTAACAAATTTTTGAGTAAACGGTTGAAATTTTCTTTATCTACGTGTAAATTAACGTTCTGTGAACGAAAATTCAAGGTCGTCCTCCGATTCTATCCCGCACGAGTGTAATTATTCAAATTTAATGAAAATGAAGGCTAAAATTGATAATTTTGAAGATTTCGAAAATATAATTGATAGTTTTTGGAATTTATTGGAACCGGACACCCTGTATTAAACGCAAATTGTATTGTGATGTAGGAATGGTCGGGCGCACAAGCCTGTTACCACAAATGAAAGACAAACGAGAATATGTAAAATAAAAAAAAATCTAGAGAACAAATTGGAGTTCCGCGAGAGAGAGAAAGAAAGCGAGAGAGATGGAGGGAGGGCGAGCACACGAAGAGGGCACAGGGGGAGGGAGATTCAGGGATAGAAAAGAGAAACGGAAAAATCAATCGAGCTCCGCATACGCGGTTTCGTAAAATGACCAGCAGCCAGTGGTGGCCGGCGGCGTGGTGCTCTGCCTCTCCGAACTTTGGCGCTCCCTCGTAAATCAATCGTGGCATAGGTGGGCTTGGTCGTTCGTAGGTTCCGTTAATTATTTTTATTCACGGTACGGCGCGTATACGAGCGCGTTCGCGTTTTTCCGCAAAATATACAGATCCATGTGTGTTGCTGTCTCCATGTGTGTGTCCGCTGAATGTATATCTGTGTGAAACTCCGTGCACGTTGCTGCTCTGTCACTCTCCGCTCTCGCACGTTTTTTTTCTCATCTCTACGTATTTCCGACTCGGCTGTGAACCTTCCGAGAGTGCGTATTTACGTGACGCAAGAGAAAGCGTTTGCTTGTGTGAGAAACACGCTTTAACGCTTGTTCACATTCCCATACACATGCACAAGATCATGCGCAAATATATGTATAAAAATATAAACACAACCACGAATCTATATTCACATGCGTGTTAAATATTTGGCCGTCCCGTGTCGAGGACTTGGGTGGGTAAAAAAAAAAAAATCGGGAGAATCGCGTGTGCTGGAACGGACGGGCCTTCGGTCCTTGTCAAATTTGCACTTTTATTCGCTTAGTGGGCCCATAGTCTCGCGCTGAAAACCTGACGTTTTTTTTTTTTTATATTTGCGATTGCATTCATCAATAAAGTTGTGATATATATTAGAGATATGTGTATATGTGTGCGTGAGCTTCGGAACGTTTATACGCAAGCCACACGTTTACAGTGGTGGAGACACGCAAGGACCGTTCAATGCTGTTTCCGGGTCGTTCATCTCATATTCATGACTACCTCGACGAGGGTCCGAAGCTTTTCGCCAATGGCGCAAAAGAGTTTGAACGCTCGTCAAGGGCCAAAGGGATACGCGAATACATTGTCCCTGAAATGTTCGGGAGAGCAGAGTTTCCTCGTGTTTTGCCTCCCATATATGGCTATTAATTAAGAATTCAATCGCACAAATGCACACGCGGCGATGTGCAGCCAAGTGCTCGGTGGCATAGCTCAGAGCTTCGATAGTTTAATTGATTTCGGAATAGTTGGCTAACCTAATACACGCATACCAAAACACCTTTTAGGCGCACATCTTGAGTGTATTTAATACGCCTGTGTGCAAATTAACTCCCAGCTACTAAGACAAGAAACTATGTCTTCCAGTCTCCAGCTCCTGTGCGGTCATAAGACCCTCGGATCTGTCGAGCAAGAAATAAATTATCCGGGCGAAGGCATACCGCCAAGAATGCGTCCATTGAGAACCCTCCTTAAGCTCCAATATGAACCCCTTCCTTCCTGGAATTGGAATTCGTCCACCAAGTATCGATACAATTCCACGGCAAAAGCTTCGTGGACATCGAACTATCTTCCCGAGTCATTACCGTCTCCGAATTCTCAGATCTTCAAGCTTTTTCGTCAGCCTTCCAGAATCTAGTGTCAAACTTTGTTCATGACTGACCTCTCGAGTGATGTCAGTTCTAGAGCCAACGTCCGCAATCCTGTCCTGGAGCACACATGCCCGAAAAAGGGTTTTGCTCTAACGGCGTGCTTATCAATCTCAAGGGATCCTGCAGGAAGGAGAAAAAGAGCCGGAACGAGAGAGACCGAAATGATGAACGAAAAAAAGTCTGAGATGGGCGGAACACGCACTGCTCTTTACAGGATCCATCCATGTTAAATGACGCTCGCTCCGGACTCATGTGGCTCGCCTCCGAACTTGTTCGAAGTATTTTTGAGCACAGGATATACAGGTATGGGATATGCAACAAGCAACTATGCATGCATGCGTATTTTCGCCAACAGTGCTAGGAAGACTGTGGAGAACAAGAGAGAGAATGGGAAGGGAGATACGTCCGAAGGCTGGAACGTGATATCCACGGATGCACTCGAAAATTTTTTTCGAATCTGTAATGCTTGAGGAAGCGAGGAAATATACAGGAAAGTATTTTGTACGTACACAATACTTGGACGCTGTTCGGAGCTTTTACATCCTGATGGCAAGAGCGCGAGAGAGAGAGAGAGAGAGCGAAGGAGAGAAACAGGGGCAGAGGGTGGAAGATTGGCAGCGAATGCTCTCAGTTCTGAGAGCTCCAGGGTACAAAAGTGCGGAATCTGCTTTTCTGCTAGCAATTAATATATAGCTATAGTGTCGAAGAGCTTTTCAAAGTGAACTTCCGACTCGGACGATTCAAACTGGACAGCCTCTCGAGCTCTCGTTCTCGTTCTTTATCTTCTTCGAGTACTCCCTGTGTTCCTCTCTCTTTCTCCAACTTCCTCCACTATTTCACTCGCTGTCTCTTACCCTCTCGGATGAGCATATACTGTTGCAAGAAAAGGGTTTGCTGATTATACTCTGTTTTACCTCTCGTCTTTATTCTCGTCATTTCTCTGCTCCACATACGAGCCTGCCACTAGTTCCCGATTTAATTAGACTCTACGTAAAAATATTCCAACAGATATTTCGTGTTCAAACTTTGATTCTCATGCCTCGATCTTTTTTTTTCAATCAAAGAATTTAATAATTGGATTCGGATGAAAATTATTCTTTGTCAACATATTCTGGTTTTTTCCCAAAGCTCTCAAATGACTGGCTCTGGGCCTCGAGATGTCTGTTTTTTTTTGGGAAAAGTTTAAGTGACTACGAATATTGTACAAATTTGTATTGTTATAATTACACGACAATTTTGTCTGTTTCCAAGTAAACGCCTCAAGCTACATCATGGTGCATGTGTTTTCTGTTTCCTTTAGAAAAAGCCCGTTCAACTTCATCCAGCTAGTTATCTCGTGAATAAGGGTCTAAAAGCGATCGTCGTGAACAATTGGACGAGCGAGTGAAACAGAATGCCGAGTACTTGGCTGAGAAAGCGCGAGTTAAAACTGCATGTGAATATATTCACATGCATATAAACATACGTAGATATTTACACTAGACGGATGCTGAAGGGGGTGCGGCTACTCATATACTAACGCTTTTCAAAGCGATGCTTTCCCTTCCTGGTCATTCTCGTATTATTCTGCTACATACTTGCTGCTGCTGCTGCTGCACCGAATAGATCCACCTTCACGGACACCCTTCAAACTATATTTGTCGTTTCTCCAGGTTATGTTTCGCGATGGCTGGTAATACCGCGTGGTGTAGCAATAGCTCACATGCACTTTCTATGATGTATATGGCTTGGCGCGCATTCGCGGCCATATTCTATCAGCTCCGTTGAGACTCCTATGCACGCGCTCCTCTGCCCGATCATTTCGCTGCTCTGCACCCTCTTGTTATATCTTCTCTCTTGTAAATACGTCCATGAAATCCATGGGGTTGCTCGTCTCAGTTGGAACTTCATTAACCGGCGTATGGTAACGTTTGAAAAAGGGAGCCAGAATCGGAAATCTGCTCGTGAACGATTGGTCAAGATTAACCTGAGAATTGTTGCGACAGATTTAAATTCCGGGGAAATCTTTTTTTTTTTTTAGCAAGTCATTTTGATTGATTCGTTATTTTTACTGTGGTCGAGACGATGAAAAACGATCGCGCCCTTCTGCAGGTCAGAGAAACCCAAATTGTCAAGAGACATTTCGAAAATTTTCCATGACCTCCAAACTTTGCTATGAAAACGGCCCATACGTTTACTTTACCGCCTATCATTGTGTCTGGAGCAACGAAGTGTGCCTCGTGCAGGTATCCGATGCATCCTGCCCATTATTAGAGGCTTGGCGACCGGCTGGTTATAAATTGCGTTACACAAGATGCAGCCCGGACCAATGCATCACGTAACTCTGCCACTCATCGCTATGTGCAAGATTCTCTCTCTCTCAGTTTCTCTGTCGTGTACTGTACCCAATGCCAACTAATTTTCATTTACATTCGAATTTTCATCATCTCGTCTCCATCGCCCAGAAGCGAACTATGCTCCGGTCGAGAATAAACACGAAACATGCCGTGTATTGCGATTTGGACGGTAACTTTGAAAAACTCTCGCAAAAATAATGCAAAATCATTCAATTTGCCAAGATTTTGTTGAAAAAAAAATCTGCTGGGGTCAAAACTCTGGACGAAGCTAAAAAATTAACTAAAAATCAAAAACAATAAAAAAAAAACAGTTATCAAAGCAAAAATCTGTCACAATGCAGTTGCATTTCGATTTTGTTGGCTTGTTTTTAGACCGTGGTGCCGCGGTAACTCGTGAAAAAGTGCGATAGTACGATGAAAACTTGCATGTAGGGATTTGCGTCGATGAGTGCGAAACCGAGCGTTCAGAGATGCTGTCGGGAAATACGAAGTTGTATAGAGAAATGTGCGGGAAAGCTTGCAGGGAGGAGCAGGAGACACAGCCTCCAATAATTATCGGCCAGGAGGAAATAAAATAGATGTTGAGAAAGGACGAGCAAGAGAGAGACGAGGACACGCAATTTACTGATGCCTCGTCGAAGAAAGAGAGCAACAAGTATACACATTTATATATATGCGGAGTCTTGTTAGGGTTCTCTGACGGGAAGTAAAGAGATGATGATGAGAGAAGCGACTGGGAGGGCCGAGGGAGGTTGCAGCCTCTTTCGTCGAGTGAGTTAGTTGGCAAATACAAGTGTTGGAGTCCAGAAAAGCATAAAAGGATGCGTGTATATGTGTGTGAGAGAGAAAAGGAGAGAAAGAAGAGAGTAAGAGCGAGAATGATGACTGGAACAGAAAAGGTGGACGAGTGCATATAGCAGCAGGTTACAGAGAGAGGAAGAGGAGATCGAGGGCTCCTCAATCACGCGGGCAACCCCCGCTATTCGAGCAAAGCTATGCGCTCATCGCTATATACATATATACATTGATCGTATAGACATATAAATGGCATTCTGCAAGCAGGATTTGAGCCTAGGGCAAGAGAGAGCAGGCCATAAGGAGAGTGCACCGAGTGAGAGAGAAAAAGAGTAGAAGAGAAAGCAACCGAAAGGGAGGATGAAAAGTTTGACTGGACGCAGAGTGAAAGCACAATGCAACGCGGGCGTTCCGCATCCACGGCCTCTCGGGCAAACCACCCCATAATCCACCAGCATTGTACGACCAATCAATATTGTTTTATATCGCGAATCGTCGAGACGCGACTCTCTTTCTCTCTTTCCCCCTTCCCTCTCTCTCTCTCTCTCTTCCTCTTTCCGTTCCTACGTCTCTTTTCTTCCATGATTATGACCGGTCGTTTTTCGATGACCGTTGCATCCGCAATAGACTTTGAGACTCTTTTTTTTTCTCTCCAGTCCTAATTCCTCGTTTGACTTTCCAGTTTTCTGCTTACTCTCTCCCCTTTGAATTTGGGGTAAGCTTCTTTACAATTCGATCGCGTTTTCACTTTTTTTTTCGTGCAACCTTCACCCACGCCGTGCAGTCTTTAGAAATAAGATTTTGCTCCTTTTCCAACCCGGAACTCTTGTTCGGAGAAAACGAAGAGAGGGCGGAAATTACTTTTCAATAATTATTCCCAAAAAAAAACCTCTCGAGTTGGATTTTTTTGGCAACGTGTGTTTTCTCTTATTCGAAATTTTGTGTTTTTATCATCAACTTTGAGTTCATTCGGAAATTCTATTTGCTAGCACGGAATTTTTGTTGAATTCGAGAAAAAAACAATAAATTTGATTATTTACAGAAGTTTAACGAAATCTTTGAAATAAAATGATGAATATTGGGATTCAACATCTCGGCTATGAGTTATTCGTGGGTGTTACTCGTTTGATATGATAAACTGAATTTCTTTTCCTCCTACACGACGGACATGCGCGAGAGCAGAGGCAGATGACAATAATGTTTTCTCGCGATGACGACTTCCTCTCTTGATGTGTGTCTCACCCAAAGCCTGGAGAAGTCTCCACGTCCCCGAGAAAAGAATAAAAAAGAAACGAGAAATCCGTGGCACATGCAGCGTCGGCGTTGAAGGCCGAAGCCTGTCGATAACGGATTTATCTTCTCGAGCACGCTCCTTGGACAGGAACCGGAAATCATGTTTGCCGATAATGAAATATCTCTCGCAAGAACCGAAGACAAGTCCCGACGAATGCTTCATGTCACTATTTTTCAAATGGTCTCCTGAGTTTCGTGATAACTCTTCTCAAATATCTCGCAGAATCCCTTCCTCTCAGACTATCTTTACATTTTGCTTTTATAACGATAAAGACACGGAGATTCGTGCCTTTCGCTGTTTCGAAAATCGTTTCTGGAAGCTGTAAAGATGCCTGTGGCTTGCGCACAGTCTTCAGCCAATTAGAAAGATATTAATCAACAAAAAAGATCCATTTTCTTCGTCCGGCAAAAAAAAAATGAATTTCCTTAATAATTTTCGAATATTTCGAGAAAACTTGAAGTAGAAAAAATGAATTTAAAAAAACTGCATTGTGCGAGAGAAAAAATAATTCCTACATATTATGAAACTTTTTCTACAACAAATTCCCACGATTCGTCTTCGCATCCAGTGTGCGCGATTACGACGACGATCACGATCGTAATGGCCATACGCGATTTGATCACGGCGATAATAATTAGCTTGAGGGAGATTCGTAAACATGAATTGGCGCGTTGCATGTGCATCACGATCCTCGTGTAGATGTTACGGCTTGGAAGTTGCAAAAGAACGTAACTCTCACATGACGACGACATATTATGTATGCGCAATCGTTCGTATAGCGATTGATGGCTTTGTCATGAACGAGTGTATAAAAGCCGCGCGACTATGATGACCAGAGAGTACAGAGAGATGTATATACAGTGAATAAGATGTATACAAAATTGAATAAAGGACAGATAGGATCGGTCGAGATTGCGAGTATCGAGGCGAGGAACGAGAAAGGAAAAAAAGAGAGAGAAGATAATAAGAGCGAGAGGATCCTCTTCCTCTGCGTATCCGCCAGCGCTTCCGGTCTTTTGCGTCTTCTTTGCTCGTAATTTCGTCACGAGCTCGTTTACATTCTTTTCCTCTTCCCATTTACTCGGATTTTATATCCGTGCACAATTGTCTCATGATTGCCGTCAGGCCTCATCGTTACAATTTACGGTAGAGTCTCCCATCATCGTAGCGAGATAGAGAAAGAGAAAGACTCGGAGACCGAAGATCCGGCCCCGTATTCAATGCATATCCAGCATGTAGCACGCTCTGTGTCCACACGAGACCGGAACTTGAAAGGAGAAACGATTGAGGTTCGTTCCGGAAGAATCGCTTGCCGATCCCACATTTTATCACATTTCGAAGAATCTATATAAACATATAGTCGCTCCAACAAAACTTTATGTCCGCCACAATGTTCAAACTTCATAAATAAACAATTAAAGGGTTCCCACCAAGTTTTTCCTTCCAAAGGTCCTTCCAAAAATTATCTCGGTCGAGTGCACAAGAAAAAAACAAGCCATTCGACGTGCATTTTATTGACTTTTCCAACCAGGAAATTGCATTTTTGTTGTTGTCGCACAGAGGATTTTTATTGAAAACGATCGAAGAAACGATCACGCTCTCAAGAAAACTTTCGGTCACGCGGATTCGATAATATTGATTGAACTTTTTTAATTAATCGTCTTTCCTGGAGTTTTTCGATTCCTAACGTGCAAATTTAACTATAAAAGAGATTTATTTTCGTCTTTATTCAAAGTGCATTGATTCGTTTCCTGTACATTTTGCTGACGAGCCACACAGCGAACCGACCAATGGGAAGAATGACGTACTCCTCCTTGTATTACTCCGCCTCGTCACGGTAAACGAGTCTCCCCGTCAATTGCTCGCGAATCTCACTCGGTCTTTGGTCAATTATAATCACGACAAAGTTACGAAAAAAAAACGAATAAAATAATAACAAAAAAAAAAAATCGTCCCTATGCCATGTTCATTATTAAGTGCAATTATGCATATGTGCATATTAATTTTATCAACTCCGGGAAGAATCGCACGATGAAGTTTCAAATTATATGGATATTTGCACGATAGCGCGAGCAAATGATTGTCCCTCGTTAAATTAACGTTTATTATCTAGAATTGCGAAGCATTTGAACCGCATACGAGGTTCGTATTACGAGAAATCTCGGAGGAACGACAAAATTAATTTGTCTTTCAAATCTATAAGCCGTAAATTTTTTATTTGTAACAAGAAATAAATTTTTCCCATCAATTAAATGTCTCAGCGATATCATTCACGTATTTCCGGTGTTTTCGTGAATTAATATGAATTTGAACAATCGTAATTTTTAGTATTTTGTGAAGCGACTATTTTCGAGTACACTTGCGAAAAAGGATTGAAATTGCAGGCAAAGCCCCCGCGGGACAGCTGGTTGAAATGATCGTTATAATGATGTTCGTGAGCATAAATGATGTATAAAATAGGAAGAATATAAAAAGCTGCTGGAATTCGTATCGAGGCTGGAATTAGTCGGAATCCATGCAGAATGGGAAGCTTTGGTTAATTATGAAATAAAAGGTAAATTAATTAAGTAGATTGAACGGTAATTTGAGATTGACGGACCGATAAAAATTTGACGGGATATAGTTTGGAGCAGTGAGTATAATTTTAATAAATATTTTCACTCGGCATTCCAAAGTATTTTCGCGTACTCGCAGCCGGCGTAGTGCATCACGCGAGTTTTTTCTCTCTCCGTCTGTTGTTCGCGTTGCTCTCTCGTTCGCTGGTCGAGCCCGAGCTAATATTCCGCCAATGGACATTTGCCACCGCTTTTATCGATTCGTGCTCATCATTCGCCGCGAGAATTATGGAAAAATGGGAAGGTGTAAAAAAAAGAATATCGAAAATCGAAGAACCGAGGCGGGGGAGGAGGGGCAGAAACATTTTTTGAAAAAAGATCATTTTAGAACCACCTCCGCCATATACTCATTCGGCGGTCCGTTCTCCCGTGTCGACATCGTCGCCTCTGTCTCTCCTTTTGTCTCGTTTTTTGCCCACCTCTCCCTCCCATCTCCCGCACTGATGGATATTCGATAACGAATAGACGAGCTCTGTATCCGCTATATATACGGAAAAAAACGTGACTTGGGCGCGACCAGGCCAGAAAATTAATGTCACCGATTTTTGTTTCGCGCTATATCGCTTGCGTGGCGAATAAACGAGCGCGAGGGACCGAGTGAGGGGAGGAGAGAGCGAGGCAAGGAAAAGAGGAGAGCAGAACAGAAACCAACGTGAAAATCTTCCACCGAGAGTTGGATAGCAAATTCGTCAAAAGGTCAAGAACCTTCTGAGACTTTTGAGCGCATAATTTTCCGCCGAAAGTATATCCAGCAGTTGAATAAAATTAAAGTCTACATTTTCATCCACGGAATTCGAAATCTCTCACGAAAGACCAACGTCTGGCTTGCCTCTCCTTGGCCTCGGTGAACCGTCGCTTTACAAAAATGAGGCAATTACATTTTTTTGTACAGTCAAAATAATCTGAACTTTCATCTCAATGAAATTGCAGGAAACGAAACGATTTTTAGTCTCAACAATAAAATGACGAAGAATTTCAATTTTATATACATTTTGTTGCCACCGAATATGTTCAGCAAGAAACTGCAAAAAATATAAAGCCGTAAAGAAAGAGAGTCTTCAAAGAGTAAAGAAAAATCTTCAACTTTTGTGGCTATAATGAAGAAGAAGGAAGGAAAATGAAACAAATATGTCTCTCAATATTGATAATTTTCCGAGTGAGAGTGTTCCAGTGGATAAAGCATAAATCACAAGACAAAAGAATGTCGAGTCGAAAGAGTTGTTAGTGAGAAAAGAAAGCCTTTGAGCGTCTTTAATTTTTCACAGTGAAGCGATATAAAAGTGTGTAAGTGTGTGTGTGGCTCGCAAGTTCCTCCTTATCTTGGGGTTGGCTCCGCTGTTGCGACAGTTCTCTGATGTGGAGAGTGCTCGATGGGATGGTAAGCGCGTCAACGAAGGAGGAAGGTGGTCGAAAGAGAAACGAAAGGAAAAACAATTGGGAAAGCGAGAAGATTCGTCTTGTATGATAATGCGCGCGGTAACCTTCTAGCACGCGGCAAAGACAGGGGCGGAATCTGTGCAGCAGAAAGAGAGAAGCGATGAGGGTTGGTAAAAATCGCATTGGGGCGACTATGCTCAGCTCCGGCAAACGTTTTGCAGGAGCTCTCGCGCGTTCTACCCCGTCAGATCGTGAGCTAGCGGAGATTCTTACTTTGCATCCCTTTGTGTATGCGAATTTCTCTTGCTGGATCTTCTCTCTCGCTCTTATCATAGCTTTTCTGTATGTAACCCCCTTAGAACCGCCCACGCGACCAAGGGAGGGCGCTACCGCGAGCACACACCGCGATCCCCTCCCTCCGAGAAAATATACCTGCTCTTGCGCTTCTTCTCTCAACGCTCATATTCAACGGAGAGCATATCCACCCTCTTGAGGCTTGAACTAACGCCCGAGGTTTTAATGCACTTGTCTACTCCAGATGCGTTCATAAAGACACGATATATGCGCTGCCGTCCCTCTATAAAACGGCTATGCGCTACCAGGAGCAGAGTGAAGCTTCTTGCGTCTGCCACAGAGATTTTCAAATGCACATAAAGAACATATACAGTTCCACACACACTCACAGGCCAAAATATATATTCAAATATAAGAACACACATTCGTAAATGAAGAACCGGCGAAGAGTGGCACGCGTGCGCGCGAGATACCGAGACAAGTCGTTTGAATAGTACACAACGGACCATTCCGGTCTTCCACCCACCGCAAAGTATCGCCATGCATGTACCCCCACATAAGTATCGTTCCACAGCCTCTCTCACGACCACCAAACGACAGACAAAAGTGAAAAACCGTTTTTACAGAAAATCATGAATCTCATATGAAAGATATGCGAGCGACCAAAAGAAACGAATTATTCGGATGGTTAACCGAACTGCGAATGGCCGGGGATCAGTCAATGGACGAAATCAGTTTTATGCTTCGCATGGATCGACGTTGCTACAAATTTAAAGAAACCAAACATATTTGCAAGAATTTCAAACGAAAAACTAATTTTTTAGGGCTGAATTCTTTTGCAAAATTAATTAGAGAAATGCAAATATGATCAATTAAGTATTTTTCAAATAATGTTTGTTCCATTGAAAAACGAGATTTGGCTCGTCGAGAGATCGAATTTTGAGAAATTTACAGAAATGACAAATTTTCATTTTTAGTATTTCGTTACGAGGGGATTTGCATGCGGACGCGAAATGAATAAAATTGAATGTGGAACGAGTGCGCGAGAGTATCGGTTTCTTGATCGAGTGAAAAATTAGTTTCTACTTAAAAATATTCGCATACAAGGTCGAGATTTATTTGAGGGACAGTAAAAATTCTAAATATCTCTCGCGGACGTCAATGTCCTACAATTATTATTCTCATATTTCCATCCGTATCGGTCATTCAACCACGTCCCTCAAATGAATGATTAATCGGTATTATTTTCGAGTTGGTGGATTGATCGGTCGGAAGAGAAAAAGTGACGAGCGCAAAAAGGATCGGAAAAACGAATAAGCTAACTACTCGTCACGTCTAAACGCTTTCCTCCTCATCTCTCCCCCTCCCCCTTCCCTGCCTCTGCAGTTACTCGTATTTGCCGCGGATGCCAACGCGCAGTCTTGGCGCTCTTCGCGTTTTCCCGCAAGGGATGTTATACGAACTACCCCTCAAGTGGAGCGCGCTATCTCGCGGCGGACGTCAGAACCATGCAGGACTTGTCGACTCGGACACTCTCTTTCTTTCCCTTCTCGATAATTCAGTGAGCAGCACCAACACCACAACTATACACGGTCCCTTAAGGGTGTTGCAACTTTCACGAATTTTCATGATTTTCCCTAATTTCATTTTTTTTTCCATCTCGTTGCAGATTATGTTTATTTTTTGTCGTTTATAATTGCTCGAGGAAAAATTACATCAATAAACTGAATTTTTCGGACCCACAACATCGTTGTTGAACAAACATCAAATTTTATCTGTGCTCACGAAATTATCCGCCTGTTTTTCAATTCTTTCGCTAAATTAAATGTCACTCTTCGAAACAATTTATCGCTTTAACAAATTTCATTCCGTTTGCCACGTTTCGTTGACGCTGCAAATTTGATTTCCCGGTGTAATGAATGGAAAAAAGAGACTCACCTATTTTGTTAGCTATATCCACGCACTGCAGTTCACGCTGCGCTAAGGTAGCATTCTCCAATCTGTAAAATGAGAAAGACTCAGTCAAATATTGCTCGAATCGTCGGAGAAATTAGTTTATTTCGTTTATATTTTTTTCAATGATTTCTTGTTCCCCCAGTGAGTGAGAACGGAGCTCAATCTGAATGGCAAAAATGTCCGCCTGCCGGAAAGTATTTGACAGTTTTTCCATCATTGAAATATGGAAAAAAAAGTGAATGTTCGGCACTCATGAAAATACTACGAAAGAAAAAACAGTTTTGCGGAAACGTTGACACGAATTTTTATCACAAATGTCACATGCGGATAAAAATCAAATTTTGTGCGCCTAAACTTGCCGCGAATGCAAATCTGGAATGGCAAATGTTTTTGGAGCTGCGTTTTGAATTTTTCCACAACTTAATTTGCCCACGGAATTAGAACGAAGAGCCTGGAATATAATGCACGCATTGCGGCGAGTCATTAAGAAATCAGACAAAAAGAAATCACGGACTCGGTTTTTTTCTTTCGATTTGTGAAAATGACTATTAGGGTTTGAGGAAGAAACGTAAAAATGGGTGCGTCGTGAAGCGAAGAGAGCAAGGGAAAGAAAAAAGCTCTAGCGTGGCATTTCATTAATTCTCCTGGAGGCGAAACAGCCTACATGCTGCTTACAAGGGTGTATTTGTATATATAAACATACAGGAATAAAGAACTAGTGAGAGAGAGCGGAGAGAGAGCGAGATATAAGCTGTTGGAGGAAGAGACACATGGAGGCAGAGACACAGGGCTTAAAAGTTCTTCTTCGAGATGTAATTAGCACGTCTTTACACAACGGAGTCAAAACAATGCCACGTGGCGAATAATTAGTATGCCCAGAGCAGTCTATACGTATTCTGAGGTCGACGTATGTTTATGGTTTGAGGATGTAAGAGGTAGCGCGTGGTGGGGGTGCGACCCTAACAAGAACGCGCGTGGCTTGGTGCATGTACGCGTTCTTGAAACTGTGATATAAACCGCCGCGAGGAGAGACTCTTCCGCGACGACACCCCGCGAGACCCCCGTCGCAAACTCATCTCTTGCTCTTTGTGACGTCTTGCAGCATAATGACGCTTTTTATGCCATCCCTAACCACAATTTTCCATTGCCAATCTTTCTGTCCTTCTTCACACACGATGACGTTGAATTTGCACGTATTTTCACACCGGCTTATATATATCCTATTAAACTTCGCGTCAGTGCAGAGAGTATACGCGTGCGGCTGTGTGTCCATGTGTGAGTGCACGAGAAAGCCTTTCTGGCTGCTTGACGAAATTGCATGTGCTAACTCTTGACTCGCGACTCTCGTATGTGCACTTTGACTTTACTTTCTGTAATTTCTGACTTTACCTGATTTTTGTGTCAACTGTACTATCAAAAAATCTGCCAATGCTTTTGCCACAAAATATTTTAGAAAAATGACTTTATTTTTCAATCAGAGCTCAGTCACGAGAATCAGTAAAGATTTTTTTTAACTATCGTCATAATCGCGCTCGAGGAAGAGGAATTCATGTTCTCAATCGTTTTGTTTCTCAATAGGCTCATTCTATGTTGTAAATTGTAATCGACACTTCTGGAACGCCCCTCCTCCGTAGACACGCATGTTAACGCAGATAATATACAACCCTCTGTCTCTGCTGCCTGTAGTTACGTAGAATGCATAACCAGCAAATGGTTTTGCTGTTTCAACGAGTGGGTCGCGTGTGTCTATAAAGCTAGCGAAGCTCTCGTATTACTGTGACACGATGTTCTCTGCTGCTGCTTTTCCCTCCGCCTCTCACTCGCTCGCTCCCTATTTTTCCCTCTCTTGCTCTATCACCGTCGCGTTCTCTCTCTCACTGTCTCACACTCGTTACTGCTGGATTGCAATTGCCGTGCGATCTCCAATGCACGAGTTCACTCCTCGTTTCTATATCCCTGAGACGAGCAGCCCATCATCATATTGTAAGGGGGTCGGATAGGAACTCACTGCACCTAACAATTCCCACACTCCCTTGTGCTCAACTAATTTCACATAAATACCGAGACATATATCTACTGAATATTTATCATAAGGTCCTTCAAAACTAAATAATGGGCCGATCGACTCGCAAAAATTCAAAAATCATTGACCAATAAATTCCGATTTTTGTCTTCACTTTTTTCTGCCTGGGAGCAACGCGAAAGAAATTTAATGTCACACGAAAAGCCTGAAGGCGAATTTAGACGAAAACGATCGATTGATGACAATTTGGCCAGATTTTTATGAGAAACGCAAACAAACTAGAGAATCACGAATTACTGTGATGAGCGTTTGGAAAAGAACTTGAAGCGATTCAGAGGATACGAGCACACGTTAGAAAGGGGGGGGATCGAATTACTGGTTCAAACGGGGAGATCCGATTCGAGGCGTTGAGTAAATCGGTGTGAATCTGTTGGTCGAATTAATTCGAAGCTAGTCAAAATAAATGGTTGAAAATTGAGTTGATAAGGCGTTGAGCATGTCTATGAAAGCAAACCGGATAAAGAGACGAGGTTTTTGAGTGACAAGAGGGTGAAAAAAAAGCCCGTACCAATGCAGCCTTGGTAAAAGTGCGAGAGAAAAAAGGAGGGAACATCAAGTTTGCTCGATGTTCTGGATAATGTTTGGGGTCTAGGTCGGGATTTGGAGGTCACGCTACTTTTTTTTTGCTTCTCTTTCTCTCGCGGTGGTTCAATGTATTTGGTTGCTCTTTTTCTATCTCCATTTAACTCTCTAGAGAAGGCAGGGGCGGGGGGGGGGGGGGGGGGGAGTATCGAACGAATATTGAAATTGTGGGCACAACGAACTCACTCTCGTTTTCATAATGAACTCACTGCCTGTATCTTTATACATATGTGTTTACGTACGTGTGTGTGTGTGTGTTGTGTGTAGGCGTATGTCGCACGAGGGTGCATTGAAATGGGCTGGTAGTGCACATATGCATGTTTACATCCTCGCATACCCGAGTACAAACGGATATGCAGGTGATAATGTGTGTGCCTCGTCACTCCACATACGTATACGTATTCGCATACAAAAAAGCCACGATAATATTTTCATTCAAACACGTTTTAATTGTTGACTATATATATATATATGTCTCTGGTAAACGGGCACGCAAATTGGCGTTATAAGCACATTGACCTTTGGTGGTTCATCCAATCTTTCGTTCCAACGATCAACCGATTCATGTTTTTATACACATGCGTTTACAAACACACACACACACACATTTCGTGTGTACTGTATTCATATAAAAGTACGTGGACGCGTGAGTTCGTGCACGTATTCGTGTGCACACACTCCCGACCACATAATTTCGATTTAATTAAATTTGTCACTGATTCACGAAAAGCCGGTTAACCCACTTTATAAATGTTCAATCGATTGATCAGTTCTTTCAACTTGCATATTAATTCATTCGATCGTTTATCAACCCTTTTTTATTTCAATGCCATTCGGGGACTATTATGAATGATAATTGGCAGTAATGAAATTGCAAGTGAACCTGGAGAGCGATGTGAAAATTCGACATTCTCGACCCCATGAATAACTGAGTGATTGAAATTGAAAACGAATGTTTTTTTTTTTTTTAAAGAATTTTCATTTTTTTATGTGATTTTCCGTGAACAGACGTTAATTAATGCGAATTTGTAGTCTCAAACTACATCGGACAAACTTGAAAAGGAAAATGTCGCGGAATGGAGAATTAAAGTTTTTGAACATTCGAGACTTTTATTTGGTGGAATGCGCGGGCGAGAATTAGACTCGCCGCGCCGGAAAATCGTCTTCCAGAGGCCTAGAATTTTCTCAGGACTTTCTGTTGGCTTCCTCGTCTTAATGTACATTTTAAAGCGGATCCCGAGTGTTATTGCTGGCGGAAAATATCATAGAGTCATTTGGAACATCGCCCATGAACAGCATACGCGTAAACCGAAAAGCCTCTCCGGAATATCCCTCGTAAAGTTGTCGCTCTTGTCGCCCACTCACGCTCGCATTGATCCCTTTTAGCCCTTGTTCTTAAGTGAGTAAAGCACAAAAAAGGGGCGCACGCTGCCGAGTCCATGAAATGGATTTTACCGACTCGAAGAATAATCGTCGCGTTGCAAACTCATAAAATGAAGAATTTCGCCCGAATTATGGGAGTAATAAGAAAAAAGCGTAAGAAAAGTTTTTTTTCTTTTTATATTTTCGTAATCTAGCGTTTTGACAGGTTTTCCACACTGTTCGAGCGAGCTCGTTCCCTCCGCGTTGTCTTATTCCTTATTCCTTAACAGGACGATCCTCGGAACTTCTCTCGCGATAAATTCCGGACTCGCGACACGATTCTAAAGAGCTTATGGCACACGCGACGCCGTCTCCGTTGTGGTGTGTACCGAGATCTCGCGCAAGAGCTATGAGAACTTTGAAATCCCTAAGGAATTTGTAAACTTGAATGGAGAAAGTGAGCGCGGATCAGTTACGTGACATCCTCAAGAAAATGAGACGTTTGCGCGGAAGCTCGCTAGACCTTCTCGCCAGTTTTCTAATTGGCTCAGAGAAATTAATTAAGAAACGAAGATACAACTCGAACACGGCAAGGCATGACGTATTTATGAATTCATAGACCCGAGGGAGCCCGAACCCCTGAAATCTTGATGATCTCAGTGGCGTCTTCGCGTGTAGCGACCGATTCGGAATAATCACAAATAGGAGATCGCACGTCCAAATGCAAAAACATTTCAACAAACTTTTGTAATCCCACCTCAATTTCCTCAAAGTGAATCCTCGGTATCGCTTTTTTTCCCTTCGGCCCAGGGAACAAATATTATCGATAAGAGCTCGCGATTGTGATAAGAATTTTTTCGGTTTCAACATCTGACACACGTATGCATGTGCGCTTCGTACTTCGCGCTGTCGAGGTTCCTGATGCGAACCCGGAGAGCTCCCCTGTGAGAACTCGGAGCACGATATCGTCCGGAAAATACGCATACATTGATGGTAACTCAAGTTATCCTCCGCAGTACATTATTTCACGTACGCGTGCATGCCGATTCGACCACCCGTGTAAACCATTGACCGCAGTTTCGAGCTTACGGGACGCAGATGTTGATAACAGCCTGATTCGAAGCACACACACACGCGCATTCACACTTATCGAAAGACGGAGAAGCATCCCATTCGAATTGTGACAGCAACTGGCCCCTGCCAGCCCGCGCGTTATTGCACGACGTTCGATCTTGTCTCGTTAACGCTATCGTCTCGCTCGAAGGGTCATGAACCTTGCGGAGGTGTTTCGCGTCCTATAAACGTCAAAAGTGCGACCCGAAATATTCTCAATCGGAATCGAACGAGATCGAACATCGCCGCGATCGTCACTTGCATAGTCAAGAATTCTTTTTTCTCCTCGAGCGAGACAAATTCATTAATTGAACTGCATTGAGAAAATTAATTAATGACAGTTTTGCTAAAATGCATGCTGGAAATTCCGTCATTGGATACGATCGCACGGACTGATCGAAATTTTACGTGAAATGTACAAATTTTCTTTTCATTTTCTGAACGAGGGTTCGGAAACGTTTGATGAGTTTCTTAATTGCCATGAAAAAGTTTGCAAATGATCACGTCGCAGACGATTCCAATCGAAAATGTTGCAAGTGCGTTTCAATATCTTTGCTCCGCGTTCACGTCGAGACGACATCTCGCGAGACGTTTTCTAACGTTTGATTCGGTATATAATGTACTTCCGGTCAATTAAGTGAATGCCGAGGACGGAGAGACTGACTGGACTCTACAACGACACTGCAGGGAGTACCAACGAGGGAGAGATAAGTCGGATATCAAATGTGCAAGCGATTTACTCGAGCCTTCGCAGCTCCCGACGGGCAAAATAAAACGCACGAACATTTCAAACTATGCCTGCCTTTTTTTTCTTATTTCTAATCACATTCCACGATTTCAACACTGTTTCCTTCTTTAATTGCTGACATCACTACTTTTCATGTTAACACGAAACACTTCGTTGGAGGGAACAATAATTTCAAGATTCACTTCCCAAGATATTGACAAATTAATAAAAAATTAAAAAAATTTAACTAATTTCACCGAGAAAACGTTAAAAAATACGAGGAACTTGGACAAACGAAAACTTTACGAGGCACTCGAACTGAAAGTTTTTCTGACGCTCACCACACATCTCGAATAAAATAAATTTTCAAAAAAAAGAAAAAAAAAGACTAAGATATTGAAAAATTTCGAGTAAAATGCACTTATTTGAAAGATCTTTAGAGCAAAACGAGCAAAAACGAATAAACTGCCGATCTTTATCGGAGTTGCGATTCTATCTGAGGCCCGTTAATTTAACTTTTCTCGGCGAGGTTACATTTCGACGAAAATCAGTTGCCGAGCCGTGGATAGTCGAAATGAAGAGAATATTGAATTTTCGTGAGCACACGGCAGAAAGTTGACATTTTGACAGCGATCAAAGTATGACTGACGAGAAATGTTTGAAAATACAGACTGAAAAATGGAATTCCTGACGATGGGGATGCTGCAAATAAGGACAAGGAAAAACGCAAAAATGATTGCGTGGGGAAAAAAACGATACAACACGAAAAAAAAATTATATTTACATAAATAAATACAAACATCGAGTAACAAAAACGGAAATACATAAATTGAGGTATAACGAAAATTATAACGAAAGTGAAATAGAGAGCTCGAGTGAAAGGGAAATATGCGCTTGTGTGTGTCAATATTCATGTGTTGGTGGGTGATTTGGTGGGGTAGGCGAATAAAGCAGACTGGTGTGACCGTACGCCGCAAATCGACACACTCGTGATGAATAATGAGGTGGGAAAATTAAATTTCAATTAAACTCCATCGGATAACAGGAAATGACGAGCGCCCGGCACCTTTCGCTTATCGTTTTTCGTTCGTGTGACACCCCCGTTACCTCCCCGCTGTGTCACTCTCTCTCTGCTGCGTTTCTCGTGATCGAATCATCGGCTACTCGTGATATTTTCTATTGTCCCGGTGACGAGTGTGCCGTTTTATTTTGCCGTATCATACACTCGGCAGCAACACGTTCGAGAGTGCAATATAATTGTGAAATATTTTGAGTATGTTGAAAATTATCGAAACTCTCTCTTTGCTGCTCAATAAAAAGACTCGCGAGTCGATAAGGTCGAAGCAGGTTGTTAATCATGAGCAGCGTCTCGCATTTAACAATTCGCGACGATAATTTTGATCGAAAAATTCAAAGTTTTCCCGATGGAATTCTCGGTCTGGAAAACGTTGCAAACCATCGAAAATCCTTAAGGGTTCGTGACATTTTTCCCGACATTATAATATTTCGTGAATAAACTTGATTCACTGGTACATTTTGGTAAGAGTATCGGTTGGCTTTTTACCTTGTAATCGTCGCACCGACAGCGTATTATCCGTGAAAGGAAAATAGAGCGAAAGACATAAAACGTGTAACGTGCGAGGGGCCGCAGTGATTTCGGCGCGGATTGGTTTTCGTTTGTACGAGTTGCACAATCGGAGAAAAGAGTTAAGAGGTGCAATATATTATTGCAGATTCGAAAAGCACGTTGGCTGAGTCACCATGATGGTCGCGTTATAAAATGAAAAATCCGAATAAAAACCATCACTGTTTTTGTATTCGAAAAGTCGGTATAAAAAATGATGACAAATATTTTCACAATAAGCCCCTTATCGCACTTTGTTCATTGAATCGTTATTGGCACTCTTAGTGAATGAAAAAACAAAATAATAAAGTATTGAGTTCGATAAAAAGATTAATTGAAATGAAAATGCTCGTTTAGTTGTTTATAAAAATGATACTTAATCGTAAAACTGGTAATTCACAAGAGCACAAGACCGACAACAGGTTTCGTACGGTACCGGAAGTAGCCAGCAACGAGAACAAAAAGCCACCACGATTGAATAATAATTAACGAACATTTTGTTCATTCGCCGGAAAGAAGCACTTTCGTATTTCCATATTGCACTCGAATCACCCAGCCGCACTCACGAATCCGAGTTTGCTGTCATACTTTGTTCAATAATATAAATAACAATAACAATAGATAAACAAATAAAAAGTTGGTTAAGAATGCGAGAGCGTGAGGTTAATAAACGGAGATTATTGTTCGGAGTTGGCAAAGACGTCGCCGAGACTTCATGACGTTAGGCGATGCTCCCTCGTCCAGCGTGACGTTGCGATTAAAACAGAAGAGACAAGAACACGATGCAGTAGTCTTAGCTCCAGGCCTGTGTCTCCCCGAGGTTCCCTCTCTCTTCCAAACTTTGTGTATCTCCGTCTCGTACTTTGGAGCGCCTACAGTCGGAGTTTCGAGAGGGATGAAACACGTCGAGGGAGTTTTTTCAAATATCCATAAAATTTGCATTGACTTTTGACGCACTGAATATTTGTGACTAAGTATAAAATAAATAAATCACGATAAAATGATGAGCGAACGCGCAAGTGAATAAGGAACTCGTATCACGTGCTGTTGATGACCGAAGTATCATAATATCAAAGCGGCGATTAATGATTCCTCGCAATAAGCCAATTATTCGTATCACTGCTTATTGTAATCCGGTTGGTGTCAACACGTGTATTATTGGCAAATGCTCGATACATTTGTGCACTAGACCCAATTGTCCAAGAGCGAGTGGTCTCTTTATCGTTGGCGTAGTTGTATCACACGGGCTTTATGTGTATGTGTTCACTTGCATATAACTCGATGGTTTGTGTGTATATATATACAGATAATAATATATATACATATACATGCTCCGGTACACAATGTCCCAAGTGTGTGGCGCGCTGCTTACGCGTCCATATATGCTTAAAGGTATGTATACACGTGTATATGCATGGACTCACTAGTGGATGTAAATAAATATATATAATATGTGTGTATAGGGATACACATATGTATATATTAGTATGAAGGTGTTTATGTGCCTTAAGTGGGTAGGGGGAGAATGTATATGTGGGCGCAGGGGGTGGTGGTTGTGGTGAGGGAGGGGTGGGTCGAGCGCGTGTAGCGGTGGTTATATTACAAGGAACGCGTCTTAAGTGATTTCGGCCTAGCTGGTCAGCCAGCAGCTCCGTATGATGAGGCCGCCGCTTTGCTACTGACAGACCTAAAGACCACCCTAACCCTGTACACGTACGGTTGGACGACGCGTTGGTCCCCACCTCGAGTATAACGCGAAAACTCCATCTTGCTTTATCTGCCTCTCTTTGTATGTTTCGCTCTCTATCTCGCTCTTTCTTTCTCTCTCACACTCTCTCTCTTTCGGCCTCTCTTTATAGCTCTTTATCTCACTCGCTCTTTCTCTTCGTTATAACCCCGTCGTATAGCCGCGGAGCAGCCCTTAGCAGGAGAACCGACGACGGATGCCACCTCCACACGTCGCGTATATCGCGCGCGCAAACGCACTCCGAAGGGTAGTCTTATCCCCTCCAGTAGATACAGCCTCCGCTGTGAGGAGCGGTAGTAACGGTCACACTGCAGCCCCAGAACTATACTAGTCTGCTCTGCGCTACCCCTCTTCGTGTGTATTCGTACAAACTTGCTCTCTTTCTATATTTATCTCTTCTTCTCTCTCTCTCTCTCTCTCTCTCCCTTTCGTTCGCGATACCACGACGAAACGGCGGGAAACTACCACCACTCTCTTTCCGGCGAACAAACCACCCCTCTGACGGCTTCGGTGACGACGATTACGACGACGACGACGGTACACTACCCCTCCGCGACTATACTCGCGCACCTCCGAGTTTGTAGGGGAGTATTTAACCCCTTCTCGCCAATCCTTTACTTCTCCTACGTCATCTCTCTCTTCCTCTCTTTCGCTTTCTCCACAATATATAACACACAAGTCGTATCTCGATTCTCTATACCTCCCTCCAAAGTCTCTCGTTCCCGCGCGCTTCTTCCCCTTAAATACACTTTCTAACCCTATCCTCCCTCTCTTTTACTCTTCAATTTCATTTCTCACTTGCTCCTGTCTTTCCTCAAATTTTCCCCTACACCTCCCTCCCTCTCTCCTTTGATACCCCCTTGCCAAAGTCTCCCCAACATCTCTCCCTGCTCGTCTTAAGATAAAAACACGGACAATCGAGTTTTACAGTTAACCCACTCACCCTTCGACTTGTTCTCCTGTCCCTTGATCATCCACCACTGGCACACCCTTCTTTCCTTCCTTCTTCGCCTACCCTTCAGCATCTCACATACGCCTCATTCTTTCTCATACTCCCTGCTCTTTCTCCTTACCGATCGCTCCAACATATCGTCAACCCCTTCTCTTCGCGATCAACCCTGAGAACCCACGATACTCTATATATACGAATGACCCACCCCCCTCACAAATATCCCAACGCCGATCCTTTCGGGGGCAACTCTATAACCATTTTTTTCCTCCACTGTTTCCACTTTTTTCCTTGTCTCTTTTCCGCGTCTATACTCCACTTTTTTTTTTCTTCATACTCTTCGATGCCCCGTCATCCCCCTCTGACCAATACATTTTATACTCTCGCTCATATCCTGACCAGTGTATCACGACCCGATGAAAATCGAACGCCACGGATCACATGGCCCGCGATACGATTTGCTAGGGAACTGAGTTTCTTGCTAAATTTCTTTTCTTCACGCCTGCACGACTTTCTCTCGATCCCCACCATTCAGGAAATTTTTCCACTCGTTCTCAAACCTGGATAAGATTTTGTGGCGCTGCTAGTTTTTATAACAATTCACGTTTTTTGTTTCAATGAATTTCTTTCAATCAGGGCCTTGGAGCAATTTTTCTGGCTGTTCGATCGAAATCTACAAAACGACGAAACTCCAATCATGAATTTCCATTCAACGCAGTCGTGACACTTTTTTTTTCTCAAGATTTTTTTTTCCAGTATCGAATAATTATCGTTTTTATTAAATTTGTGTGTGCAACTGCGACGGTGTGTTATTTCTAGAAAAAATATGTTTTTTTTTTCAAGTAATTTCAAACTGGGAAAAAATGAATGTCAAAAGTTCCGTGTTTGGTATCGTTAAAGATTTATCTCAGTGATGAATTCGGGGAATGAATGATTTTTGGCGTTTGCGAAAATGGAGGGAATTTTTAGTTTTTTTCTACATCAAACTCCATGAAATATCTGTTAAATTTCGAATTATTGATATTACGTGCCTTCGATAAGAATAAACTGCGATCTTATCAGCCATAATTCCAACGCAAATGGCCTTGGTTTTGGCTCGACCCCCGCGTATATCCATGATAATGGGTACTTGGTGCTGATAGAAAGGAAAGCACGAGCTAGTTTCAATCCCCACGAGTTGTTCAGATATCATTAACAAATGAGCCTCAATCATCCATCGACCTTATAAAGTGTCATTCAATCTCATTTTCCAATCCAAACTACTCGACCTCGTACATGCCCTGCACCATTGTCCAATGCAATTTCTCAGAATCTCAACATCTTTTATTGTTATCAGAACTATCCAATTTTAAATTGACCATGCCTCAAGATTGGATAAAGTCAAACAGACGGAGAACGAGCAGTTGTTTTCTGGATGAAATTATCAATTACGTAAAATCCAACGATCGTTGCTTAAAAAAATTCCATTTCAATTGTCCCATTTCCCCATATTGAATTATCGAGATATTTATTTTTAATCCACACAATTTTATTTGTTTCGAAAAAATATTGCAATTTCCATGGAAAATCGATCTAAAAAGGATTTTAATGACCATTTTCAACTAGAAACTCATTCGAGCGGTTATTAAACAACCATCAAGTTTCATGGTGGTTGAAAATGACTGGAGAATAGTGAAATTGTTGAACCATCACCTATCAAAGTCTATGAACAGTGTCAGGCTGTTCGCACGACTTTATAATGACCCCAATGAAAGCGACACCAACACTATCAGTTGAATTGGCTCTAAATTAGTATCGATTATACATTGTCCATTCCAGAACATGAAACTCTCACATCGACATACGAAATTGCATTTTTTTTCCATCCCGGAAATATAAATCCAGCGCACCTTGAACTTTGAACTAGAAAAAAATAAAATAAAACATCGAATCAGCTTAAATTTCAAGTGCCCACGAAATGTTTTTTTATCGAACGTTTTGAACAGAATGAAAGAGACGAGATTGAAAGAAATTCGTGTCGTTTATGGGGAGGAAAGCGGAAATTGCATGAAAGTTATTCAAGATTCGAAGTGACAAATTGTCAGAGATTGAGGAAAGATTTGGTAGAGAGATTCGAAGACGTGGTCAATATCCAATAGGCGATCGGGTGAACTAAGCAAATTAACCCATTATTTCAACGTTGCGTTATGAAAGGTTATTGGAACGGAAAGAAGCATGATGTACTTTTAACACTCATATGGTTTTGGATGCATCGACCCTCAAACTCCCCTCTCCCCTTCCCCACCTCGCAGCCGTTGATTGTTCGATCTCCCCCACCTCATTGACGATCAGCTCTCATTTATACTTTTGCCAGACACGATACCCGCCTGTATCTCTTTTTTCGAGTTCCCCCACTATCACAGCATCGATTGTTTATGACACAATTCGTTTCATCATTAGCTGTTTATACACGAGAGCATCGATCGCGCGAATACTCGTTTGACCACGCGCACCGGTCTGCATTCACACGTTGCTACAACCGAAGCGACCAGAGACCGGAGACAATTTCGTCTTCATCGCCTTTCCACACCATAATCCTGAACTTCCAGTTCCTACTTTTTCATCCCTCTTCCTTCGACGTAACGGCCCAGCCGACAAGTTTTGTACCGGTAATACGAGTTCTCTTCGTCGTCTCCACATTCCCTATTCGATCTCAGTCTATTTTTCAACTTTGCTAAAGGTACTTGTGACACTTGGCAGCAAAACTATTTTCCTAAATATTTCATTCAAGTTTGTTACGATCACCACTAAATTACGAGTTCAACGTAAACGCGAGAAAGTTCAACACGCGGCGTTATTCGCGACACATCAAAGCCCGAATTCTCGTGATCAAAGTCAATTTTTTTTTCGGAATTGGCAGTTTGGCCAAAAAATAAAAATTTATGGCAAAAGTTCATTTGCTTGCTGGGAACGTTGACATTTTTTTCACCAGCAGCAAGAAAGTTCAATCGCGATAAGTTTCGCTCAAAAGAACGAGAGACTCCCTGAGACTTTATTAGAAGTTTGAGGAATTCTTTCAGGAACGAGAAAAAAAGTTTAAAGTTGTCCAATTTTTATTTATTTTCGTCATCCATACGATATTTCCAAAACCGGGAGTCTGTTGGCAATGACGCAAGAAACTTTGTTCTACTGATATCGTTACTCGAAAAAACTCGCGGGCAACTAGTAGAGAAAACTTTTTTTCTCTGTTTGGAAGTCTCGCGATCGGTGGGCCAGAAATATTTTCACGCAACAGTGTGTCACAGTGTAAAAAAATGAATTTATGCAAAGTCGACAAATATTTCAACGTGTAGAGACGCGAGGGTCAGATTCTTGCCGTCGGGAGCGAAGTCCGACTGGCCGGTGTTGCGATGCCTGACCACTACGAGCTATCACTACTGTAGACTGCGATATTTTCAATATAAATAAAAACGAAAACAATCGTTTGTCTTTTAAATTTACACTTCGTAACGAAAACACTAACGATCAATAAAAATAAAAATTGTCTGTCACTCAAAAATCGATCTCAACTTATTTCTTTTTTTTAGCACACTTTAGAATGTGATAAAATTTTATTAGCCGACGGAGAAAAATATCGCAAGTATTTAATTTAATGAAAAGCATCGCTTACATGCTCAAAACCAATGCAAAATGACCACTGCATTTGTGTAGAGAGTTTTTTTCGATTGATGCCAGAAACAAACGTTTTTTTCTTTTAATGTTCAAAAAAATGCAAACGGCTTTTGAATGGATTAATATTCGATTTTAGAAAAAATCTGAGTCAGTTCGTGAACACTAGTGCAAATTAGTCCCGACAGAATCGTATTTTCGAAAAATTTCCTCCAAATCGTATGATTTTTCCACTTTTCAGATTTTTGAGTTTTGAGACATTTTTTCAGCAAGAGACTCTGATGATTAAATTTTTTTTTCATTTTTCTTCCGAAATATTTATTGGAACAACGTGTGCTCGATCGAAACACTCGTTAGAAAAGAGTCTCAGATTTTGTCGATTTAATCAACTCCATAATTATTGATAATCAGATGCATCGAATTTTGGCATTCGTTTCTGCATGTAAATCGAGAAATAAGGATCGTTTTGTATTCTTTGAAATTTAAATGTGTTTATTGCTTCAGCTTGATAATTTATTTGTCAAGATTTACCAGTCCCACTGATTGTCACGATTGTTAGGCATGAGTGCGTTGTGATTGTCGTGCGAGTTTTGAAAATGCGAAGATTGTCACCATTGATGGTTAAACGCTTCGTGAATCTCATGATCATCGGTCATTGGCGCGGGTGACGAAATATCCAAGCGAACCGCGAACTGCAGGTGAGCTGGGTAATTTGTGTTTACAGTAGTATATCCAAATGCCGGTCACCAGAGTCACAGTAACACACCATTCACACGTTTTGGTCACTAATTTAAACACGCGTCACTGAATGTCTTGATTTCGTAGTGTTTTTTGCTTCCGATGTCTCTGGTAAAAGGTCTAGCTCTGTGTAAGGGACGAAATCTCAAAACCTAGCGAAGCAAGGTGAGTCAAAAGTAGAATAAACTAAAAATCCGGATAACCAGGTGCAGGGAGAAAATGTCGAAGAGGGAGGAAAGGAGATGAACGAAAAAAAGTTTAAGTTGAATTTCTGCCGCGTTTTACTCACCCTTTCAGCTGGGTCTGGCTGCCTTAGAGATGAGAACGAGGACGAGAAAGACGACGAGGAGGACGTTCCGATGAATCCTGGTACTTGGGCTGCTCGCTCAACCGATTTTGAGTTATAAAAAAAAAGAAATCACTGTTTTTCCGTGTGTTGTGTCGGTGTGGCGGAAAACTCTTTAGTGTTGCGCAGCTGTTTACGTTTTATATCACGATGAACTTGTTGTTTTTCACATAATACTTTTTACATTGTTTCAAATTTTTTTCTTTTTTTCAATATTTTGTATTTTTTTTGTATTTTTTTTGTGATTTTTCGTATTTTTAATTAATGAAGTTTTTTTATTTTTATTTTTTTTCAATTTTTTTTTTTTCCGAGGCGTTCTCCCGTTTTCTTAATATGTCCTTAGTCGCCGCGTAACTCGGGGGTAAAAAGCGGCCTGTCTCGTGTTACGGGGTTACGTACAAACCACCTCTCGCTGCACGCTCTCTACGTTTATCGTGCCTCGTGCGCGCGTTGCACACGGTGCGCGTCGAGTCGCGCGAACTTGCGGGCTTGCGGGCGCACTGGCGGTGGTGGCCGGTCTCTCGCGTAGGCGGAGAAGATCGCGGATGCTGTAGCGGAGACCACGCGCCAGCCAGCAGCCGGTGGCCCCTCTTGCCCGTACAGTGGCGCCCCTGTCGTCTACTGTCCCAAGCTTGCGCAAGTCACGAAAGACCTTTGAGTGTGAGCGAGAAAGAATCTAACGGAGAGACGCGGTACAAGAGGATCGCCGAATGAGGGAGACCGAGCAAGACAAAGATATTGCGAGGGAGAGAGAGAGATGGTAAGAAAGGGGTATTCGGAAGGTTTCCATCTGAATCGCGGGCGACCGCGGGACACGTAAGGGAAAGTACAAGAAGCCGGATGGAATGGAGAAAGACGGACGCATGAGAAAAGCTCCAAGGGATGAGCGAGAGGCAAGGACGCATGAGAAACGTTGAGAAAAGTCTGTAAAAGTGGGAAAAAGACACTTTCACGAGCCAAGGGTACACACGTCGAGAAAGAGAAAGAGAGAAGCTGATCCTACTGGAAGCTTGCGACGATACGGTGGCTATATCGCGTCCCGAAGGAAGTGGGGAGCAAGGGAGAGAGAAAGAGAGAAAAATATAGAGAAGAGACGAGCGAGAAGAGAAACCGACGCTGCGATGCTGCTGTGCGCAGAGCGCGGTGGGGACGAGATATATAGAGCCGGTGAATGCCTTGCGCGGCGTTATATATGAGAGTACGAAGAGAGCACGAATGCAAAAAGCTCGAGGGCGAGCGAGAAAGAGAATCGATGAGCGTTCCGGTTTGTCACTTTTACATCGAGTTCGAGAGAGACCGAGAAGAAAAGAGAAGCGAGATAGTCTCACCAAACCGCGACCTCGCTCGGACTTTCTATCCTACGTGTGTATATCCCTTAGAAACAGCGACTAACAACCAAAGGAGAGAAAGAGGGATACAGCATCCAAAGGAGCTCGAGCTTTCAGCTTAAACGTCCGAATGAGAGAGACGAAATAGGATTTCAATCTGATAAGCTCTTGCTCCACGTTCTCCCTTGCTCTAACTATATATACTTCATTCTCTTCCTATCTTACCCTAGCCCTCTCCCTCCCCCCTCCTTCCTGTATTATACACGACAACTGAGATAGAAGAAGAGACTTTCCCCCTCCCTTTCGCCTCGCAATGACGTTGTACAACGAAAAGAATGTGCGTCAGCTGTTTTCGAGCAAAAGGGCGTAACTCGCTTGACTTTACTCGCTCACTTTTTCCATTTGGCCTCCTTCACTGTTTTTTACTTGATTCGCAGCTTCTCTCTCATTTTCTTAATTCGTTTTTATCCTTCTCCCTCCTCCAACGTCCTCTAACGACACCCTCCCACCCCTTCCATCCGTCCCCACCCCGCGCACCGAGTCCACGCGCGTCGTACAGGTATAAGCAAAAGTTGTCCCTCACGTATATCGCGCCGATGAGACTCTCGCGTATTAGTGGACGTTACCACGTGTGGTCCACGTTGAAATGTATTGGTCAGACGTATATGTACATGAACCGCACCGCGAGAGCAGGATAGCCGAGCGGCTACAGCGATAAGGGAGGCTGCTAGGGCGACCCGCTCGGAGAAAGCAAAGAGGCGCAAAGTGGGGATGCATCATATAACCCCTTACGTCCGTGTGAGCTTGTGGTATTAAGATCTAGCACCTCGTGCGTTTTTCACGTTTACGTTTTTTTCCTTTTATGACTTCTCATAAAGTTTGTGGTTCACCACTCTGAAATTCTTTTCACGCTTGTGGCTTTTGCTGACTTGCTCACGAGTGGGAATTTCTGATGATGATCGATCAAGTATTTTTTTTTTCATTCATCCCATCAAACTGCCACATCAGGGCGATTGTTTTTTGGGACTCAATTAGGAGATTGTGAGGACGCTGAATTTTTGTAATTCCATCGATTCCATCGATTGATCTCGATCCATGAGATCTATCTTGATCGATCGACTTTTTTTTATTATACCCAGGCAACAATGATTGATGCCGAGTTTTCCAAGCTCGTTGTTCACAATCGTAGCATCCCCCTGTACGTTTTTTTCGTGTGAGATTTTGAAGCATTTGATCATAATTTACTGATAAAAGTTCATAAGTGCAATGGAGCAGTAAAAACTTTAAAATTTACGCAAAATGCATTCTCCTGTGACAGGCGAACAGAACGACGAGGGGAAAAAAACGCGTTGTCAACAGTTTGCGAAATTTGAGGTAAAAAAATACAAGGAAAGGTAAAACCGCTCGGTCGCAGGGCAAAACAAAGACGAGAAGAACCATAAATAGAGGCGAAGGTTCAACGGTGCTTGGGTCATGGCAGCGCAGTTGTGTTAGTGTCGATGAGCTTGTATTCGTCGAGTGCGAGGAAGCGAGAGGCGATCCGTGCCCCCCCGCACGATCCGAGTCTGTGTTGGTAGCCTCGAGGGTGTTGGTGCAGCAAAGAAAAAGCTTCTTATGTATATGTGCTGCTTCAAGTGTGTGGGTTTGCTTAGAGGTTGCTCGATACGTGTGTTGGTGAAAGGGTTCACTGGACAGTGGCGAGCTCTTGCTTAGGTGGCCGATATCAGAACTAAGATTCGAGAGATGGGGTAACCCATCCCCTCTGTACGTTTCACCATCTCCGTAGAATTCCCCCTCTCCAACCCCATCTCGTTCGACCAAATACGATCTCCTCGTTCTCCTTCGTTTGACCTTCCAGATGCCGAATCCCTCTCCCTGTGTCCTGGTCCTGTGTGGAGCTGCGAGCAATGTTGGAAAATCATACGAAAAAGCCAATACAAATTTGGAAGCTCAAGTTTTTTTCACTTCCCTCAAGACAATCTTGATTAGTTGAAAACGAATCGATTCAAAAAATCGATCATTTCGACGAAAAAAACAAATCTGGCTCCGGCAAATGAAAATAATTTGAATTCAGCTACCGAAATTTGAGACGGTATACGGAAAATTCAAAAGATTTCGAAAGATTTTCGTAAATGGCAAAATATTGGCGCAAAAAAAAGAGCGAAATCTTACGGACTTGCAGAAAAACGATTACAACGTTATCAATTGATTAATTAGCTTGCCCTTCAATCTCCTTTTCCACACAATATCCTCAAGGTGCGAAACACGTCGCTAAACATCGAAGTATTTTTCTAACTGATGAGCGATCGGTTTTTGCCTCTCACAGTTTTTTGACGTTTCCATGTCCGAGCTGTCTTTGGAATCTAAAAAATTCGCCTCTCTCCATCAAGGACTAAGTAAAAGGGAATTATTACGCGAAAGAGAGAAAAAGTGTGTGTGTGTGTGAGAGAGAGAGAGAGAAAAAGTTACGAAAAGGTGAAATGACTTATGGACTTGTCGTCTCTTGGATCGAGCTGGTCATATACGGAGAAGAATGCTTGGCGGATCACATTGTTCAGTGTGTCTCTCTCTTTCACGTTCACTTTCTGACTCGTGTCAGTGTCCCTCAGACCCATACTCTCCCTCCGTCAATTGCTCCTCTCTATACTCGTTCGTTCACTCACCCCAAGTCTCGCTTACCCAATCACTCTTCCCCTGTGCACCCCTTTTTTCACGTATATTCGCGCTCGTCCGCCGAAGCAGCAGAAGCGAAAAGCACGGAG
Source organism: Diadegma fenestrale (assembly GCA_037043255.1). Taxonomy (NCBI): domain Eukaryota; kingdom Metazoa; phylum Arthropoda; class Insecta; order Hymenoptera; family Ichneumonidae; genus Diadegma; species Diadegma fenestrale. Next base: position 6,211,288 of record CM073311.1, on the reverse strand, counting down.
GGGGCGAGCAACAGCAGCAGCAGCAGCAGCAGCAGTTCGGTGCGAAGCTCTCGATCAACCGTCGGCATTTTTATCCCCGTACACTTTTTACAGTCACTTGTTGCTTTTTAAACGAGCCGCAATCGCGGTTAGAGAGATTGCTGAGGCTTCTCCCGCGCTCCAACACTGTATATGTTCGAGAGGCAGTAAAAGACATTCGATATCTCTCCTTCTATCTTCGAATAACAATTTTATTCTTCTTTTATTTGTTGCTTTTTTTACGAGCATTTAAAAACTCTATTCTGCACTCGAAACAATTTCACTTTTTCACTCTTTTCCTTCCCTCTAAGATTTCTGCACTTTTGTTAAAAATACTTTTTCAAATTAACAATTCGAATCACGCCCTCATGGGACAGTGTCGAATTTTTTCATGATCCTTTCGATAAAAATAAACCAAAAAATATTTGACGAAAAAATGCGCACACATTTTTCGCATTCCAATAAATGAGAAATTTTTATGCAATTATTTGATAAATTGATTTCGCTGGAGCAGATTCCCGAGCGTTTGACTGACTGATAATGATTCCATTAGCCAACAGTGACAACGTAAATGAATTCACTTACAGGTACATGCAATCCTGCATGTTTGGACTTTGCTACCAATACTCGATCAGGTATTTTTGTTTGCAGATTTCAAGGTCACTTGTTGCTTGTTTAGTTATGTGCCAGAATGTGGGGCACAACGATCGCGAGAACACGGAGACCCACGCTCCCCTTTCCACACTCCAACAAGCTCGGATGTGCTGTGTTATGCTGCCGATCTATTTAGAGATCATGTACTAATGTGCATTCTCATAAACATATGCAGTAATAATGCATTTTACACATGCACAACCATAAAAACTTGAATAATGACAAAAATTCATGAAACAACGAATTTTGACGAAATCCACTCGGCAATCTCGAACGCTCTTCACTAAAATGATCCCATGAACCATGGAAAACCTGACGTGTCTTTTTTCCTCGTCGCAGTCATTGAGCCCTCAGTGGACACTTCGGAGTCCAACGAATCGACAGCAACGTTCGATTTTTATTATTTTCTCACCATCCACTTTTTTACGCTAAGAAACAAAAATTGGAGTCTCACCGGAATGTGACGAATTGCAAAATTTGTTTATTTCCGCGTTCATTTGTTTGTCAGCTCAATTCCATCCAGCTAATTGAGTGGATGGGACAATTAAATCGAAAAAATATATTCGTGTTGGTAGTTTCAAACATTCCACGTTGAGGTTTGTGATGAATCTCCGTTTTTATTGCATTTTCAATTAATTAATTCATGGAATTATCGTTGCAAATATCTTTTATTTGGTTCGCTGCAGACTCTTGAAAATTCGACTGGATTTTTGTCTTAACATAATCGACTACTATCCCAAATTTGATTGAATTCTGAAATGAAATTCCAAAACCGACCGAACTTGCTTAATTAATCAAAAAAAGGATTTCAAAACTGCTGAATTTTTCTGTGTCTACGAAAATCGTCTTCACTTTGTGCATGACAATTATACAGACTCGAATGAATCAGCGTAGCGATAAACAAAAGAGGCAAAAGGACTGTGTGCTTGTGTGTGTAAAAGAATGGGAAAATCCACGATACATTGTAGCAACGAAAGCTCGAGCAAAAAAAATGGCAAAGTGAAAACTCGTGGCTATTCTGAAAAAAAAAGAAAAACAAGGATATGGGGAAAGGGAAAGCGAGATAGAAATAGTAGAGGGCATGATGCGATCCAGGATGGCTGTGACACGTCAGCTTCGGTTAGAGAAGGTCGGCGGAAGCAGGGCAAACAGGTTGGGAGGGGGATCGAAAGTTGGAATGAAATCGGTAGGGCGTCCATCTATCGGCCCATGACAGCCACAACGGCCTTTCCATCGCGTCACGCGGTTACGTGTGATTCTATCAGTTCACCTAATGCAAAGAGACAGTCACGTACCTTTCCATATGAGCAGGTTGGTCTGTATACGTTGAGGTTTTCTCTACGTAACAAAAGAAAAAATGAGGGTAATTTTTTCTTCAGGTTTCAAGTTGTATCGCCCTTCATTGACACACTGGGTCATTCTGACCTGGATTATTTTCCAAAGCTAATTATGAGCCTTACTCAATTATCTTTACACTTCGATTGTTCTTATCTCGTCTATGAGTCTCACCAGTAAGTACGGTCCTCGGATCTCATCTGCGATCTCATCTTGGAAACCACATGATTGAGTTAGTCAGATCCTCGTAGCAAATTCGACGATCTCAAGGAAAATTCCTCAGGGGATAATCCTCACAGGCTTCTGAAGTGCTTGTGTATAAATTTGTGCGAAATGCACAAGCGCAAATCATAACCCCTACGTGTAATGTCACTGTCTGTCAATTTGGCCAGCGAAAGATCGATCGGAACTTTGTGAACCGAATTTTATCGACTGCTGGTTCGATTTGAAAAGTTGTCGAATAGTTTTTCGTCTTTTGGGCTTCTTTCCAGGACATCGGACCTTGCTGATCATAAAATCGTTTCGTTTCGTTTCGTTGTTTTCATTCAACTGAACTTTAATGAAAAGACTCTGTCCTGTCTCTTGATCCTTTCGTAAAGGTATAAATTTACTGGAAATCCTGCCATTCCACATATATTCGTACTTCACATGCACGGTTAATGGGCATAAAGTCAAACAACGAATCGAGCTTTTCTCTACGTTCTCTTTGACCATCGGAATTAAATCCTGTAACCAGCGCATTGTATCTGATGGCTAATTTTCTCTTCGTTTCGAAATTGTTTTATAAATTTGTCTGCAATCCTTCGTGTTTGTCTCTATGCTTTCATGGAACATTCGTCTCCCTGCCGCGGAGTAAAAGTCCCCATGGGGGATTCCACGCCACCAAGAGTCCACGAGAGACTCATTTCTTCATTTTTTTCGTCACGTTTTTCATGTCGATATGGAAAAAAAATTGATTTATCAATTGAGTGTTAATCTGGACGAGAAAAAATGATTTCTTCGCTCCAGTCTTGTGTGTACACGAATGCGTAGTTATTTCGGGAGGTCCGGCAATCGATGTAAACTCCCATGCGGTAACATTCTGCTGTCCAACTCCTGCTAACGAGGTGAATTGCTACTGACATCTGAAAGCTTTGCTCCCATGCAGACTCAAAGTTTCCTCTTTCTATTCTCTTTAGTATACGTATATGCTTCCGGTATGCTAAATTATCGGTTACATTTCATTCCGAGACTATACGCGATGGTTCCGCGTAAGTTCAAGCCATAGATTTTAGTTTAATGATTTCCGCTGGACAATGACGCGTCGCCAGTAACAAAATAGCCTTCGGAATATAATGCTGCCTGATACAGACGACATTCGATCTCGTGCTGCGTGCTCCTTCAACCTATTACCCAGAGTTTTGCTTTCTACGCGCTCTGTATCCCATTCGAATTCATTTCATCGAATGCTCTGACGAATTTCTGTGTTCCCAAGGAACGTCGAATCGCTCGTGGCAGAAAGCGTTTAGGATCGAACTTCGAATCCACGATATAGCGTCAAAGTGTGCGACACACCAGTCAACTGGAATCATATACAGAGCTTTGGATCAGCTCCGTGATTGAAAAAAGTACTTTGAAAATTGATGGAAAATAATTAAAAAAACATTTTTTCGGAACCGGATCCAGTGACTGCGCAATTTCGTGGAAAAAGTTTAATGTTTTGGCAAAAATATAGGTCACCAAAATATTGTTTTATTCAGTAACGAGATTTTTGCCATTCCAACAATATTTTTGGTTTGTCCTGCGAGTGTAATGAGAAAAATCAGGGTTTCCCAGGAACTGTCAGTGACGTTCATTGTTGGAATAAAAAAATGTTGTTTTTTCGCCAACAACAAAAAATAGCTATTCAGTGCATATTAGCACAATGCTATGAAACGAAAAATTGAGTCATGCCCTTTAAATTTCTTTTACGATGTTCCCCCATTTAAAAAATCGTCAGTCGGTTGCCTGATTTTTTAAAATCCAGACGTTGGTGCCCCGCAGTCGCTTCTTATTGTTTTAACGGTTTGAGGTGCGTGTTCATGCATCAAGAACTGCGTTTGTCCGTTGAGAACACAAAAAAGTGGTGTCGTAAGCAGAGACCCAGATATACGAAGTGAACACACCGAAAGACGACCCCCGACAAAGCCATTAAAACGAAACTATATGAAGGTACATCCGGACCTTTCGACGATTCAGACTCAAGACAAACGTCTTGGTCACGATGAGTGGGTCGGGCGATCGTTGCTCGCTTTTCCGGTGGCTCGTGGGGCCCCCTGCACGAGCACCCCATGCTACTCACCTTTTTTGTCATACCCGCACGCTCTCTCAAGGTTTTTCGTCGTTGCTTATCACGCAGACCCTCCTCGCTTTTTCTTTTTATACATTCGGATGTGTCTTTAACGCATGAGCCACTTTCTTAACGATTCCTTTCCGCGTGCGGCGTGCATGCTCCCCACCGTACTTTATGGTAAACATGCATGTATTCAGAAGCCCCGTGTCGTCCACGTGCCAACCATTTCCGGTCGAGTTCGTACCATTATGCTCATTATTTTTTTCAATTTAGTTTCTTCTTTTTCCTCCAAGGTATCTGCAGGAAGAAACGGTTTTTTTTTTTCTTAAGGCATCTTAACGTAACGCTCAAACTGCTGAAATTTTCGTTTATCCCGATTCCGAGCTCCGAACGAAGAAATTTTCTAAACGATCGAATTATCCGAAGGCGGGATCCATCGATGCAGCCCCAAACCCCATTGGAATCGATCGCACCCTCGAACACATGCCTGCGGCTCAGGTAAAACACGCGCGGACCTTTTTCTCTTCGCGTCAGACCTCTCAAGCCTCGTTACAATGGTTAACCACGTCGAGAGAGCTCTACCGCCTCGTACGATGAGTCGAGAAGATGAAGAAGCTATTAAATCGATCTCAGACATCAATTCTCTTGCACGTAGCGCCCACGCGCCAACTGTCGAAACAGAGCGGACTCGATATTTCTCTGCAGTCATTTACAATCTTGCACTCAATCTTCTTTGTGTCAAATTTCCTCTTTTCTCTCACGGCAGACTGTCTGGATTCTACTATAACGGTCATTCGGGACCAGTTGGCTCCTGATGACTAAAATATTTTCTGGATTAGATTAAAACTTTGATCGAGGAAATCAATTTTTTTTCGAAATTATTTAAAGAACGTGAAAATATTCAACGCTTGACATAGTTTTTCGAAAAATACAGTAAATCGTGAATTTTTGTTCCCTCCAACGGACAATATTTGGTACAGGAACCAGTTTCGAATATTCAGCCAAATACAATTTGAAATTTTCCAGGAATTATTTGATCGAACGAAAAACCCTTCGCAGAATTTCTGGCGCTTTTTTTGATAGAATAAAATAAATAATCGTGATTTAGCCCTGTAAGAAACAGATTCCTGATATTTGGTATCAACTATTTGAAATATTTTGATTCGATGCTCAAGTCGTTGCAATACTTGCTATTAGTTGGAAGAAAGGGACAGCGGGAAGGAGGATGTAGAAAATCATAGTCGATTGGAGCAGTGTATGCCAACATTTATAGTCCTGGAGTTTGTCCAACGAGGAAACAGTTGAGCTGCTGCCAAGCTCTTTCATATATATATATACATATATGTATGATGCCCACGGTAGATGAGACTAATTCGGTCTTACGTGGATCCTCGTGTTCTGTACATTAAGCATACTCCAAGGAGCTACAACTGGACTCTCTGGGTTTATACATAAACGTCCCGAAGGGAATCTAAGATCCTAATGAAGATACGAAGTGGCGTTGAAACAAAACTATTGTATAGGTTGTCCTATCACGATAGGGCCATCTTTATCCTCCAATAACCTCGAAGGTCCTCGGGTCTATCGCATCGACGGAATAGATCGAAGCAACTTTATCATAATACCGAGAGACAAGAGATTCGACTCGTTTAATTCTCTTTGGAATATCGCGCTGAATTATTGCGAGACAGATCGATGGGTGCCTGCGGCGGAGCTGGCTAGAGGGAGGGAATTTTCACGAGAAGACGAAAAAGAGCGAAAGGAAATAAAATTGATGAATCGCCACATATCGAATGGCAGGAAAATGTGAAATTCAACGTTTCCGTTCGATCACTCAAGGCCAGACGTTCCCTTGTTATATTCGGTTGTTTTTTCCTGGCACTTGTGTCCACTGTCTAGGCCAGTGAACCTTGCCATTTAGCATTGACTGGCTGCGAGCTGAACCGAGGCGACAGTTTTGTAACCGTAGTTCTGTTATGACACCGTGTGCGGAGGATTCCGACAGAGGGGTCTCTCGGCTGGGTTCGTCGATTGATACACGCACTGTATATGAGCTCGTGATGTCCCTACACGTTGCATTGAACACCCCTTCCCTCGTCTCCTCGGCAAGAGGATTATCAGGGTCAGGGTTACAGTGTGTCAGGGTCGTGCTTGGGTAGGGGTTGAATGTATACGTGAGCGGGGGTGTTTCCTCTCGATAACTCGACAGATATACATTCAGCAGTGTACTCTGTTACTATTCCTCTGTCTCTCTCTCTCACTCTCCGTTGCCACCCTCCGATAATGGCATTATGGCTCGCCTAATTGTGGAAATAAACACAGGATCGATTGGTGACCGAGGGTGAAAACAGGCGCCGCCAAACCATCCAACAACTGCTTTCCATCCAATATATATCTATTTATTTATCGATATGTATTGTGAAGCCTTTTTTAAAGCTGCACGAGTTACTCACCGAGTATGTACACCCAATTTCGCACCATTTTTCCACCATTTACCACCAGCAAATACAGATTTTCCTACCCTTATTTCAGGCGAGGGAGTTTATGCTGCTGAATGGACTACTTTTCGTTTCTTTTTGTTTTCTTTTTACACAGCCAGCTTGCGCGTAACGAAAAGTAACCTTCAATGACTTGGTCCCATTAGGAAACTGTAATTCTGCAACAGAATCATTCGTCGATGGCATAGTCAATTGGTTCGGTCCACAAAACGATAATTGCAAACGAGCTTTTGAATATTCCGAACGGAATCTGCGACGTCATCAAGCTGTTGTGCCATAATTTGAATTTGACACAAAAATGATGATTTCCTGATAAGTTTTTTTCATTATTTGCAGCAAGTTCGGGAAGTAGAAGCCTCGAGCGAGGCCAATCCTTGGTATGCAGCAGTCTATCAGAAACACACACAGTCCTCACTTATTCACTCACAGAACAAGCGGTGAACTGGTGAACTGGAATATTTTGAAAAAAAAAATCGTAATTGTTTTTCTGGTCTGAACGAAAAATGCCGGACCTGTTGATCAATAAATGGTAAATTTATAAACGAGTATACATATTTAACTGCAATGCAATTGGTCCGATGCTTCATATACGTGTGGGACGAAAACTCACGATCTCTATATATTGGACGTTCATTTCGAAATGACGGTAGGAATTCATGGACGAGTTTCATGTACCGACAGTTAATACAACAACATATGTAATACAGCTGCGTCTATATACGCATTGTATAATACATGCAACGTTATGCGTGCTGTATAGCAGACATAAATGCAATACGCAACAGGCATGTAGCTTTGGTGAACCAGCTCTTCCCCTGGTTGTAATCTCGGTCTCGTAGCTGTGCGTGTCAATTATTATACATTATCCATGCCGCGGTATAACACATGTAACTCGCAACAATTTGTGCCTAAAATTATGCACAAAATTATCGGTAAGTCTGCTTTGATAATTAATAGGAATTTAGAATCGAGATTACGTTTAGTGGACGATATTCTGCGGCGATGATCGTTTGCTGGAGTGAAAATGTACAGGGACGTAGAAACCGCGAAACGTTTGGGAAAAGAGCTTGCATTCACGAAACTCGTTTTGGTCCACGATGCTTCGTATAAATCGTTATGGACGGTGCAATTTTCAGGATCCTGATTCGAGATGTTGTTGGGCTAAAAAAGTAAGTGTCAGGGGTGAGTGTCACGATTATGGAGTCTCGACCAGGAGTATTTTGACGCGGACATAGCTCTGAATTCCAGAAATAGCCTGAACTTGGCTGGGTCATACAAGAGATTGTCCATATGTACCTGGATCCTGCACCTGTACATATGCCTGTGTATGACTACAAGTATATACATTGCACGGCAAGATACAACGTGTTGCGATGAGGGGGGAGAGCTTACTCTCTGCCATGGAGCAACAGGCTATGGCCTCCCGCGTTGCTCGCGTGGAACGTGTCTGTATAGTTGGGACGCCTCAGAATCTTCGGTATTTGATTGGTATCGATGGGCACCTGATACCTATAGATGGACACACCAACATGCTCTCAAACATTCGGAAACCGATGTCTCTCTGTCCCACTCTCTGGGGCGCACTATTCGGTCGAGCAATGATAATAGTTTCTCCTGGTGTTAGACTGTACACAGAACTAGTTCACAGTACAGTCACCCCTTTCATTTCACTCTGCTGTCTGTACGTCCGTCCGCGTGTTTTCTTATGCATCTCTCTCTCTCGCTCACAGACGTCAGCGACGTACACATGCACATTCTGTGAATCCCAACGATGACCCTGACACTTACCAATAGGTATGCATTTGCTCTATACCTTGACACACACATACATACGTCCAAAGCTCACTATTCCGTTACCCATTGCTCTATGTGTTTGTGCATAGGTGATCTTATACGTGCCTGTTGACAAGCGGCACATGTGATCATTCCATGACCGCCAATTCGTGTAGGCTCGTTGTATATACCGTTCGAAGGGGGTCACTGTGCCAAATAGCCTTGTGAAGCTATATTATGACCAGGGTATGTGCTTTCAACCCCTCTATCACTCCCTTCTCGATCACACTCCTATAATGCCATTATCACTCGACCGTTTGACTGCATGGTAACTGCATGAGATTCCTCTACACTAACATCCATACTCAGGCTGAACGGAGTTTATATTTCCGATCAATTGAACCATCGGTCACACTTTTCCCAAATTCTTTCTGGACTCGAACCATTTTCAACAAAAATTCGTCACTTTTTTTCAGAGGACCATGGAAAGTGCAATTATTGTGAAAACTTCGCACGAGCCTTTTCCACGGTGCGGAGTAATTAAAAAAACACTTTTTATTGCAATAATTGATGGAATTTCGAAAATCGCACAAATGTTGGAGAATTGAATAAATTACAGGTTTCTTTTTCTTCTGTTTCGGTGATTAAATATTGACGCTTACAGTTGTCGTTGTCACTGCGAGGTACCGTCCAATCAGTCGAACCATAATTAATGGTTTCCATTTGTACTCTGGTTGATTGATAGAATATAATCCAAATAATTCTCGTCGTACAAATAATGTATCGTATGAACATCAACAACATTACGTGATTACGTCATCGTAATGCGTCATGAAGTGCACACAACGGCGATTAAAAAAAGAAAAAAAAAACAGGTTCACGTTTACTCCCATATTAACGTGCCATACAGACTGCTATAAATTATTGGAAACTTCCTTAAAATAGAGTGGAATAAATGAGTAGTTCGAAATTACCGAAATAATTACGTAAAATCATGAACGATTATCCACTTTAATGCGAATAATTCAAAAAAATTGAATTTTATCATTAATATTTTTATAATTATTGTAATTCCTGCTAACTTCCTTAAAATAGAGCGGAATAAATGAGTGATTAGAAATTAGCGAAATAATTACGTAAAATTATGAACGATTATCAATTTTAATACGAATCATTCGATAAAAATTGAATGTTATTATTAATATTTTTATAATTATTGTAATTCCAGCCAACTTCCTTAAAATAGAGCGTAATAAATGAGTAGTTAGAAATAATTACCTGAAATTATGAACGATTGTCAATTTTAATGCGAATAATTCAAAAAAAATTGAATGTTTTTATTAATATTTTTTTAATTATTGTAATTCCTGCTGATGTAATTGTTTATTGGGATCACAATTCAGTGATCGGCAATAGGAGGGACGCCGTTTCTGGGAAATCATCGCGTACATGTCGAATGGCTGAAGAGGAGTTTAAAATAATGAACTTATGGCTTAATTGCGATTGATTAACTCGATGTATTTGATAGATTGGGGACTTGATGAGGTCGTGATATATCTGTGAAGACTTAGGGCCAAAGGGAACATCAAGGATCTCGAATATAAAGGGTTCGTTGACTAAAAGTGACGTCCTATCGTCTCCTTATCTTGTTTCTCGCTCCTTTCATCTTTATGTCTTTTCTTCTTTCTTTTTCTTGCCATCTCGCGTGACCCGTGACTCAGGGTGTGCCGGTGTCATCGGAGCTCTTGATGAGAACACGTGACAGAACTTCCCAACCTACGCCCAAGCCCGTGCCTTAATTTGTTAAGCAAACTGGATCGGAATGTATAATCGTTGTTATAAAACAAACTTCTCGATCCACTCTTAACGGTGTTCTCATCATGCGACGTCGTGTACTTTGCTCCTCGTGCTCCCCTTTGAGGCGCGGTATCGAAACGTTTTTCATAAGTGAAATAAGTTCCTTGTATACTAAAAAGAATTCAAATTGCGCCAGTCGACGCGCATTTTTTTCAATTAAGGAAAATTCTGCGTCGTCTCAAGGGCATCAGAACGCATTACTGGCAGTTTTCGGATTTCATTTCCCATCGACTCGCCGTCAGCGATAATTACAGTCGTTTCCTAGGAAGAAGAAAAGTTTGAACAACGTTTTTTGGTTTTTTTTTACTCATCTCATACTCGCGTGCTGCCAATTGCTTTTCTCAGAATATTCCTCAATCATTTCATTGCACGGGCTTGACGTTCGAGATCACGAGGATTTTGTAATCATCATTGGACGAGTTTTTCATGTGTGAATCAGTTTTTGCAAGCATCAAAGACGCTGGTCTCGCAGTGTTTGATCGATAAACTGATTTGAGCCCGAACAAACCCTTCAAAGCACTTTCAAGGGATCTCGTTGGAATCCAATAATTGGATCCAATTGTATAATCACTTGAGGAAAGAATCGGTCGCTCTCTGTAACGTGGAACGATTAGCTTTCGCGAATACCTTCAGCTATTGGGACAATAATTTACTTTCGTGCAACGAGCTTGGGGTTCCTGTGAGGGGGCGGAATGTCTTGAATTTCCAGATTCTTTCGTCACTAGCAAATAGTAAAATATAATCGCAGGAGAAAGCCTGAAAAAAGGGTCGAGGTTGATATGATCCGGAGAGTGAAACGATCGACAACGCGATCCATCGTATTATTTGGACTCAGGAAATGATGCTTTCGTTGTCCTTTCCTGAAAAGCTAGTGTTGTCCGGCATTAGGATGAACGTGGTACGGAGAGAACCTGAAATGAGTATTCGAAACGTTGGAAAGAGGGTAGGTTTGTCCAGTGTCGATGAGTTTCCATGGCAACCGACTGCACCACCTCGTCGCCGTCGCCACCCCTCTCTATGCATCTCCCCCATAGCTGCAGTTCGAGTTTGCGATAAAGTGAAAGAGAAAGAGAGATGGAGAGAGAGCAAGAGGGAAAGAGTGAGAGAGGGAGAGAGAGAGAAAGTGCTCTGTGAGGCTGCATCCTGTGCCGGGGCAAACCTCCCCCGAATTTCGTGGGATAAGTGCGCTCCAGCAAAGCGCCGACCAACCGTACCCGCGGTGCTGCTACTGCTGCTGTCGGCCAAGTACCAGGGTGAGAAGGGCGATCGGCGAAGGGATTCCCGAACGAGAGAGGCCGAGCGAGAAGCAGTGGGTGGCATAGAGGGCGGTTTTCCCAGTCACCCCTGTGTCTCGACATCTAATAATTATGGGAATTTCGCACGGTCTACGAAGCACCTGAGCTCTTCCGCGCATACTCCAAACGGTTTATCCATGTCTTTTTCAGCTCGATACTAATTCTCCTTCTTACAACATTATTAATCATCTATTTTTCAATCCTCAACCCCAAATATCAATTTCCGGACTCGTCTTTGTAACAATTTCGACTATAAACACGTTCCGAACTATCTCAACTTTTCACAAGATTCCTGAACGTGGTCGATGGGAAAATAAATGTAAATATTAATCTGTTGACCCCTAAAACTCCACCGACTCTCTAAACCCCGAAAAGTAATTTTTCCCAACGTCAAGAGTCTCTGAACTTCCCTTCATGTGCCTTCATACGAATAATAACCAATATTAAGAATCCGTTTTTCGATACCGACGAGAATTGCCAATTGCAAAGTCTAATTGGAACAACATTTGATGAGAAAATTTCTATGAAACGTCAAAAAGTTTTGAATAAAGGGGAAAAAGAAAAGTTCTGACCGGATCAAAAATCCTGACGTTGTCTGATGCAATTTTTTGAGAAAATGTTCACTGCATCGGAATTTCTATCATGAGACTCGGCGCAGTGCGCGTTTTGTGTTCCACAACCTGGTACGTTCGGGTTTAGAATGCACATTTTGTGGCACAATCATCCAAATGACGTGACGTATTAGGAAATGACTATATGGCTTTTTTTCTTCTTGTCTACTGTAGCGAATGGAAATTTTATTAATCCTTTGTAGCCAAGTGCAGAACCGCACGTGAAACGTTGCATGTACCATGTGAAACGTTCATAAGTACAAAGTATGCCCTGATAACAAAAATACGAGATATAAACGTGGAAGCTATAGAATGGACTCTTTTCACATGACACGAAAGTGCAGTCTTCACGAAGGCAATTACAAATATAGCTCGAGCGAGCATTTTAGTCACGCTGCATGCATAGTTTCAAGAATCCAGAACAAATAAAATACATGAAAATCTTCCTGAAATATTTTTCTTTCTTATACTGAAATCGCTGTTAAAATCACTTGTGACGCGTCTATAAATGAAATCACTGCCAGGAATCGTAGTGACAAGAAATTACGTCGTCATTATGATCATTCGTGCTTTTTCGATTTTTTTTTTTCTTTCATTTTATTTCCTCGGGCCGCCTCGTCGGGGCCTAAACTTGGCGAGGTCACAGGCACAGGTGTGTGAAAAATTATGCCGAGAAGGAAATTAGGCTCGTTGCGGAATGTCTAATTGTGATGTTCATTGGCGAAGATTTGAGATTGAACTTTTCAAAGTTCTATGGGGATTTGGATACTTGAGACAAAAGGAAAGCGAAGACACGCGTTTAGACGTAGAACGTTTTGTATAATAATGTACAGGAACGTTAAGGCCATGTGTTCGACGACTCCTAGAGCTGCCCTCAGGTCTTCCGGCCTAAATCCTTAAACTATGAATTTATGTTAATCGCGATAAGACACTGGGCGCATCTCCAAGCGAGAACTTCTCTATTTTAGTCTCTCGACGACCTCGTGGCATATAAGGAAGACTTTCGCCTTGTCTCATCGCCAACTCTCCACCTCCTTTGTCCACAATTCGGACTATATCCGCACTAAGAGCCTTCACTGCTGTAACTACCCTCGTTTAGCCGTCGCCAAGGGTTGCTACTTAACCGAGCGTTAAGACTTCTGCAAGTTTCCTTTTCCACTCTACCCATACATACACACGCAGCTACCGAAAGTTCGGGTCAGATTAGCATTGGCGAGAAAAACGAACAAATTCACACGGAACTTTTTGTTTTTAAGGGAGAATCCTTTTTAAAAACTCCATTTCCACAAACGTCTGAAAAAAACGATGCATTTTTGTGTTCATTGGACTTTCCAGCAAGCCCTGGAGCAATGAGATCATTTAAAAGGAAGGAGAAACTCAGCTCAAAGTGATTGATCCCTTAAAACCGTAATATTCCAGCAACTACGTACGTAGTTTCAAATTTATTGTATCTTTATGTTTTTGTACATTGGAAGGCGTTTAAAAAAAAGGGAAACAATGTTGGTCATTGATTATTAATAGAAAAGAATCAATTCGGTAGTGGACGGACAGAAACTCACGCGATGAGACACAATGTACTCGCGAACCGCCTTAGTATATACGAAACGTTTTTCATGCAGTGGGTACGAGGCGTTTCACATAAAACTTTTAGTCAGAAACTCCGAGCGATTTTTATTCGCTGCGAAATATTTTCACGGGCTTTCATCGCGATCAATGTAAACGCACGTGCTTTTTTTTATTTTTAGTATTTTGCATGGTGATTAAAATTTTCAAGGGTTGACCAGAAAATTTTCCATAAAATGTTGGAATTTGGAGTAGAATTTCTTAAAAAACAAAAATTCGTATAAAGATTCGAATTTTGGACTGAAAAAATGGTTTTTTTTTCCAGGATTTTGCATGATCATTGAAATTTTCAAGGGTTGACCAGAAAATTTTCCATAAAATGTTGGAATTTGGAGTAGAATTTCTTGAAAAATAAAAATTCGTATCAAGATTCGAATTTTGGACTGAAAAATTTGTTTTTTTTTTTCAGAATTTTGCATGGTAATTGAAATTTTCAAGGATTGACCAGAAAATGTTCCATAAAATGTTGGAATTTGGAGTAGAATTTCTTGAAAAATAAAAATTCGTATCAAGATTCGAATTTTGGCCTGAAAAATTTGGTTTTTTTTTCAATATTTCTCAAGGTATCGAAGGGATTTGTGAGTAAAAGTTTTACGTGCATGGAATGCCTCATATCGATGTACATACAGGTGAACATGTTTTATACAGCCTCGACACTTTCGTAGTTGGTCTGAGTAGGCAGCCACTCCGTGAATTGATAAGATCGCTGTGGCGTGTGAGTCGTCGTGTGAGAGTTTCGTCGTAGATACATAGGAAATATAGAGTCCCATCACGAAGGGAGATAGAATGGTAGTTTGCCCTAAATGGCTTCGCTCCCATTTCCCTATTGTCGAAGTCGCTTCGCATTTATATTATACACATTAATATTTCTCTCCTTCCCCCTCCCTCTCGCTTTTTCTCTGCTCCCTCCACATATATCTATACATCACATCTTTACTTGTAGAGTTTCAGCCAGAAAGACGGATATCTTGACGCGATCGACCTGATCACGTGACTGGGCGACTCTGCCAAGCAAATTTCACGAAACCAATTGTGCAAATTTAGTTTCATGGAGTTCGAAGGCACACCATAGAGGAAACAATTCATATTCTAACTCTTTCGAGACGTCGTTTGACCTTTTTTTTCATGCCTGTCCTCGCGAAAGAAATCATTGCAGAACGAAAAAGGCTGAGACTAGGAAGAGACTGATGATTTGATATTGTGAGCAAATGTACGCGTGAATAAAGTTCGCTGATGCTGTTTTTGTCTGTCCCTGTCTTTCTTGATTAATTTTTTTCCGGTCTAAAGTTTGTCCTGTTGCTGTGGCCTCTATATGCGACATATCTCCTTGAGTCGGCGTTGTTTTTCGGCCGCTCCGGCAATCTGAATTTTGGCGAGACTCGTAATCAGGCCAAACGTGCAGTGCGCATATGAGGCAGTCGTAAAAAAAAGGTTTTCTCTCACGTTTTCTGTCTCCGTTGGGCAGCCGGAGAGTGCGTTGAAAAAAAAAAGAGAACGAAAGAAAAGAACGACATAACAAAGCGGGAGGAAAGCAATAGCGTTGTAAAATCTATAGAGATTGAAACGATCCTGACGATGTCCTGACGTGGCAAAGCACAATCAGCCTGGAGTTTCCTCTGCTTGACTCTCTTGTCGAAAGTGAGCTTGACGTCGAGCCACCAAAGCTCGCACTATTGCTGTTTGCTTAACGGCTTGAGGCAGCGATAATGTTTTCATATTGTGTAACGGAGCTCATCGTGCGCAGCTCTTCTTTTTTATTTCCTTTCCCAAGCCTTTTTTATTCGTATTTGACGTTTCGTGGCGATGTACATAGTCCATCAGGCGAAATTTCGCGATCCCTACTACGGCTACAGGTTGCGCGGCCTCTCGGAAGCTTCTCTCATTGTCCTGCATGTGTAATGTCCCGGTCGCGTGTTCGGCTCAGCGAGAAACTCGACCGAGAGGCTCAAAGAACGAGAAAAACGCCCGATGCGAGCAAAGCTTTTCGCATCCACTATATACAAAGATATTTCGGAGCCGCTGCTGCGGAAGGAGACAAGAGAAATGATATGTTGCGCATGTATATCGCTCTCCGAACGAGCGAGACTTTGCCGCTCAGTGTCGACTGCTCTCTTAACCGTTCTCTAAGCGTAGCTTCGCCTCATCTTCTTTTCTCTACTTCAACCGCGCCCGTCAACCGTTTCCAACTGTTTTTAAAGCGCGCGGAAAAGCATATCGCAGATGATAGCAAAAGTGGTGTCTCCGCGGGACACTACCCGAGCGCGCTTATATCTCAACGACGACGCGAAAACTTGAAAGGAAACGTTACCCCGCGCTCGACAGTTCTCCGAGATACTCGAGAGCCGAGAGTTTCCAAGAGCTTTCGTCGGATTAAAAGCTGCGGGAGCAGTGAATGCACGCGCCCGAGACCCCGCGGTGACTCTCTGAGAAAAGGCTTTGTGTCCTACGGATGTTCAAATCTGTAGCATTACGTGCTGATGCCCATTACATTTCCTTTTCTCAATTTCATCGCTTTTACTTAACTCGCAATTATCAACATCTTTTCCCGCATATCGCATGATGAGCGTAACTCCCTAAAATCCGCGACTTCATATGATTGCGAAAATCTCGACAAGCTTCATTAACATTTTACAGAATGTTCACATGCATTTGTATAAAAAAAACTTTCGATTTTATCGCCAGATTTCTTAGAGCCCTCGAAATACGTAAAAACGTCGACAAACAGTTAATTAATCTGTAAAATTATGTAAATACGATTTTCACGATCGGTAACGCGAGTACGTGATTGTAAATAAAAAAGTTGGCAGAGCTCGAACGTTTCGATCACTGGAAGAAACGGCATGTGGTGGGTGTGCTGGTTATCTGTCCATCGCCGTTATTGTAAAGTTTGCGCTTGCATGGGGTCTTGACGTGGCTTAGGGTATCGATGTAACGATAACAAGATTTATTAATATATTTATTGTGTGTACAGACAATCGGTACGTGGCGTATCTGGCGATAGAGAACGAGACAGAGCAAAAGGGAAACGCGGATTCAACTATCAAGAAACGACGCACCAGGATAAGATTGTGGTCGCGCATCAACTTAATACGGAAAATACACGTAGATATGGATTCGTGCAAAGCACAGGTGTATGGAGGTGGTTTAATTGCGTCCGCGACTTATCTGCGATAAAGAATCGCGCGTGTGACCGGACTTGGCCATATGGCGAGTCTCAAAACTGCCCCTCGACCGATTGTCCGAGATATTCATATCTTTTTTCTTGTCCAAATAAAATTCTGGATCGTGTTGTAACGAAATTCAAATGGAAATTGAAAAATATCCGAAACATCATCATTTCGAGCGATATTTTTCGATTTTTTGTAACTTTCCAAAAGTTTTTTATACTTGTCGCGTTAATTACTAAAGTGAGAAAATTTAAATGTTGCTTAATTAGATTTAAGTTCATTTTGGTTGTTGAGGAAAGTGAAAAACTTTAGCGAGCAAATATTTCTGCGAAAGGGTCAACAAAATCGGACAAAAATCTGTTAATTTGGTCTCTTGGTCTCTTTTACAAGGCCGCGAGGAGAAGTTGGACTGGACAGAGCTTTGGGAGTCTTTCTGTTAAGAGTTCTGTCGAAAAGAGCGCAAGCTGAAGTGACCTGAGACTTTGACTTTCGAAAGAGCGAAAGCTACTTGGGGTCGTTACAGAACAAGCGTCTCTGCCTTTTTCTGTTTCTCGTTAAAATCAGCTTATGACCTTAAGCACTCGAAGGTTCCGGTCTTTGTATATATTTAAAGAATTTTGTAGCATGATGGTCGTCACTGACGTTCGGGACGATCTCCTCACCGCCTGCACAAATTTCTCTGCCCACGTAAATCGTCGGTGGCGAGAAAAAAACGTTTCCAAGTTCGAAATTGCTTTGTTCTGCGACTTATTTCGTAACGAGACTCGAAAGCTCAGTCGACGTCGGAAATTTTTCACCAATTGCACACGACTTTTGGACTACGATGAAGTTTTACAATAAGATATAAAGGCTGATAAATCGTATACGTGTGGTCTCGGCGATCGGGGCAGGAGAGAAAGGGAAAAAGGTCTCTGGTGTGCTAGGACATTAATGCAAGGCGTCAGACTGCCGCAAATATTTGTCTGGTGTCCTCTTATCTTAGCAGAGCTTACCGGCCCATATGTCGTTCTCTCATCGATTCTCATTTTTTTTTCTCACTTTTTCCGCAGTCTTTGTTCGCCCCTTCAAACTCCCTTTCATCCCAGTGTATTACCTGACCAATCGCCCGCGATGTCGCGTGTCTTTTACCTTCGCTCTCACCCTTCTACGCACAGACACACACATCCCATGTTCATGCATGTGTGCGTGTTGTTAGCTAAACCCGCGACTCATCGTTAGGAGCCTAGGACATTGCAACATTCCCACCTTTGTGTCACCCTAATTTTAACAACACGGAGAAAACGGATTCGTTGTGTTGAGTAAGAAATAAAATGTTTTAGGAAAATGTCATATACGAAAGTTAAGAAGCAAAAGAATCGTAGCACCAATTGCAAAACAGCATAGTATTTTGTAACGCTTACAATTTTTCTTAGCATCAATTATAAACGGTTCTATATGAATAAGAAATAGTAATGCGCGCGATAATGAATTTCAGGTTTGTTTTCATGAACAATTTACTATGTCAGATAAGAATTCAGTTATGAGTGAGAATATCTCAAATTGTAAACGTCGACATAGCAAAATTTTATTATCCCAATATGAATATATATCGAACATGTGTGAAATTTTATCACACGTATTGTTATTTTGTTTACCATGACCATTGCGATTTTCTTTAATCGCTATGCTAAATTGTAAAATCGGTTTTAATCTGATGATGACGTTTTGGTATGCTGTTTAGAACGATTTGTCGCACTGCCATTTGAGATATTACTGTAATTTCCGAACTGTCCTCAAAATACTATAATTTTCAACAATAAGTAACTGGATTCTTAGTATATTTCTTAATAATTTTCGACTTCGTTTTCTCCGTGAACGAATCTTTTATATCGAAAAATATTTGCATCACTACAATCTTTATTTATTTATTTTTTTTAAAGATCCGGTCGCTTTTTATTATTGCTTTACTCGTAATCGATTGTTTTTAAATCATGTACTCAATTTTTTTTAATTACAAACAAATCCATATATTTCCACAAGAGTATGAAATCAGATTCTTACTTTCAGATGTATAAAAAAAACTTCATTGCCGAATGTTCTGAAATTCTTTTGGAGAAATCGTAAATATTAGAAAATCTCCTTAAATGGTTTTAACGAAGTTTTTTAATTCTGGCCCTCCTGCTGCATAGCTTGCAGCCATTTTTTCTTATGACACTGAAATTTGCAACGTTGGGACCCAACGAAAAATACTTTTTCCATTAATTTTTTGTTAAATTAAAAAAAAAATGGCCAATTCCGGTATCAATTTTGGGTTTGAATCCTAAAAAACGATCGCTTCATCGTCCTGATTAAATATCGAATAAAAATCATGAGTTTTGCTCAGGGGAAAACCGAATTTCGTTGCATTCCAACGATGGATGCTTCAACATTTTTTTTTTTTCGTTCCAATTATTAATAATCTTTCCCTTTGCGTTTCAGAATCTTTTCACGTTGTGCCATTAGCTCTTCAGCTGTAATTTGCACTTGACACCTATTGGCGTATTTGTGACACTTGGTCGTTCCGCAACATTCGCTGTCAACGCTGCACTGGAATGAAACAGAGAAAAACAGTGTGAAATTCATCGAGTCCACGTGGCAGCTTTTTGAAAACTGAATTAAAAAAGAAACTGCGCAAAAATAATTGATTCAGCATTTCTCGTCGTGAAATTTAATCCAGAAATCAGATTTCTGTTTTTAAGGCATGCAGGACATCTGAAGATCCTGAGGCATTGGACGCTCAAGCCAATCGGAATGGCTTTGGCCACCTCGTGATTTTCAACTTTTAACAAATTCTTTTCATACCCTCGTGTATTTTTTTTCTTTGCACTTGCCATGTACCGAGTTTGTAAATTCAACGTAATTGCTTTATTGAATTGATACTTACAGGGTCCCCGTGTCTACCGCAGTTGTTCGAGATCGCAGCAGAGATGAGAGAGACACACATTAATGCGGCCAGAACGAAAACCAGAGTTTTTCCCATGTTGATGTTTTTTGAAATAGAAATTTGTAGAATTCTGAAAGTGAAAAATTACAAAAATTTTCCTGTTAATTGAGATTCTCTAATTTTCAAAAATGAATCGCCAAGCAAAACAAAATCAAGCGAAACGCAAACTTTTTTATTGTTCCCAATTTTTCATCTTAGAATACGAAAGTAAAAATCAATTAATTTTCCAGTTTGCTTCGAATTTACACGATTTACTGACAATGACGAACGTAACAATGAGAATTATTCATGCTTTTAGATTTAATTCTCCGTTTAAGGTTCAGTAATTTTTTTAATAACGATCATGAACTTTTGGCAACTGATTTTCTGTTTTCTGTTGTAATTACCGAATTGACTAAAATAAGACAAATTGCTCCTGTTTTATTTATAAACAATAATAATAATTCCAGTCCAAATTGCCAACGTTTTCGTTTCAATTGTGACGTCAGAATAAATATTCCGAATCACGCGTTTGTGCGTGTGTCTTGTTTTATTGGGACATAGTTCCGATGTATATCGACGAAACTGTCAATTATATAGCAATAAAAATTTCCACTAAAGTTTTATTAAAATTTCAAGTACTTCGTCGGCATTTTGGGCATTTAATATGCCCAAAATGTTTTCAGCTCCAAGACAAAGAATTTCATGTTTTTATCACTCAGTCAGCTGCTGCGATCAAATGAGAATGTCCTTCAGTCGTAAGTGACGCAAATCTGAAGCTGCATTTAATTTTCTCTCCACGTTCAATTTCCGCGAGTGTGACAGTGAGAGTCGCTGTCGGTGGCATGGCCGAGGTCACAAGAGCCAGAAAAACCAAGTGCGATAATTAAATCAATCCACCATGCAACGATATGGTGCTGTTTACAGCAAAGATGTTGATCAACAAAGCATTTTAACATTTCAAAAATTGGCAACGTTTTTATTGAGTCTTTCCCTAAAAAATTCCACCCAATAAAAATCAAAATTGACAGAGATTCGAAGGCAAAAAAGAAATTGCATCGGTCGATCTCATCGAACTGACGCTGCTTACTTTAATTTCGACTTCTCTGCTATCAATCACGATTGACCTGCTGAACTTCGATTTTTTTCACAAATTTGCCATAAACATTAAGTTAATTTCCGAGCGATAATGTTTCACCGTCATTCGTAATTGAATGCACAATCAGCAGTGGAAAAAACAATTGCCCAAAAGATTCGAATATCTCATTATAAAAAATAAAATACCGCAAAAATTTCCGCACAAAGTTGAGGTTCACTAAAAAGTATACAAAATTTCTAATTTCGTTCGAAAAAATTATCGCGATTCGTCCTTCGTTTTCATGATAAAAAAAAAATTTAAACGCGTTTGTTTTTCTCCTTTCGATTCTAGAGCCTTAATATTGTGCCAGTGAACAGAATACTTTGAATAATTTTTGACAGACTCTTTGGAGAATGTTTTAAAAAGATGAAATGTCTTGATGGTAATGAACGTTTTCGTTACAGACGCCACTCATTGTGGATGCATTTTGAGTCTCTCGAATATACTCACTGCGAGCGGAGGCTGCGATAAGCTTGACACAATTTCGTTCAATCTCCTCAGTAGCTCGATCACAACTGGTTCTTTCGCCAATCCTTCTGACAGACTTATAAGACCATCTGAGAGTATTGGAACGTCAAGACTCTCATTGGCGTGCACACAAGTGAACGTTTCTGCGTATTGGATGCGATAAAACGAGCGCAATGTGAATGGATTTGACTTGGTGCCTGCGTACGTGTATAATAACGGGGAAACTCGAGACAAGCGTCATCGGATTCCAACGAAAGAAAAATAGTTGGGAAATTCGTAAGAATTACCAAGAAGCTTTGTTGTTGTTATTTGTTTTGTTACAAATTGGATTAAAAATCTTTCAAGACTTGAAACAATTCGCCCGGAGTATAAAAAGATCACGAAGGTCTTTCGAAAATTCCACGTGACCATGGTCGATGCCTGGACGAATAAAAAACACACGACATCTGACTCATCGCTCGCGCCGTCTTGCAAACGCAGTTCTGCTTCCTTTTTTTGTTATGCAGTAGTCACGACGTGAGTAAAATCAACAAATTTTCGAATCCTTGAGCGCGTCTGTGGATACGATAATGTCTCGCGTACAATCTAAATCATATTCGTTGTAAAAGTCCCAGAAATACGATATGCAATCGTGTCTATCGTATGGAAACGAAAAATAAATTTTTTTCTTCTCTCATGCACTATGACACAAAACAAATTAATAATAAAAGTTTACAATGAAAAATATCAACGAGCCAGCAGTCCTCGAGGTTTCCGTGCAAAAAATATAATTTTAGAATTTCTCCAGAAAATACTCTAGAAAAACGTTTCTCATAAAAATGTTGAAAATGAAAAAAAAAATTGAAATTCTTTCACCGGTTAACGAAAATTGCGTTTTTTCTTTTTGGAATGGGCGAACCCCAGCAATATAATTAAAATAAGTCGGGGCAAATATTATTTGAAATTTAAATAAAAATTCGACACAATGTATTTCGTTTTTGCTAAATTTTTGCTCTTTTCCCTCGAGCTTCGTTTTTTTTCTTACTTTCCATTTTTTTTTTACCTTCCACACGTTGATTGATTTACTTAGGGTCGAGCTTCTTTGTACGAAACGGTAAAGATTCGAGCATGCGCGTTGATCGTGATCGTGATTCACTAGTCCTGGGCAATTTGGTCGAAAAAAAAAAGAAATTCAGCTTAAAGTTATTTTTTAATTAATCTATTTGTCAAATTTTATTAAAAGTTGCGAAAGCGAAGAATAATTTCTAAAGCCGTCATCGTTACAACAGATCAGAGATCGTGCAGTGACAATTGGAAATAGTAACGACGTAATTCACCAACAGCGTCTGATGCATGTATTCATGACGATATCCCGTTCGGAAACCGCTCACCCGAATTGACTTCGATTGATATTGTGTCCAATCTCCTCAATCGCAACATAGCTAGACTACGGGTTTTAGATTCGTCGTGGCTTATTTTAAACTACTGCTACACATATTACAGGAATTGGACGTGCGCAAAAGTTATTTTACATACTAAAAATCTCAAATTTATTGGATCGACGAAACATTTCGTTGAAGGAACAAAACTTGCGTTGAAAAAACCGAATTTGCGCTCGATAAGTCGTTTTTTTTCGAACAAAAAATTGGATCGTGTTCTGTTCGCTCAATTTGCCGCGCGGCTGAAATTGCGTTTGCTATAAAAATATCGTAGCTGCATCATCAACACGCGAGAAAGATCGAGAGCTCGGTACGGGAATCAATGGAAAGCGTCTCAAAGTTTGACCCGAACAAACCCAAACAAAATATTCCAGAAAAGAGATAAGCGGAATTCCATCCGTTATCGTGTCTTGGAAAAAATAATAGCGCTAAATGGAAATTCCGTCGTACGACAATTTCGCTGAAGTCTGCAGTTGAACTGGATGAATAATTGATAGCTTATTCGCGAGTAACGATGATGTTTGGGTTTACAAAAAACTTGCGAGGTTATCGCGTCCACAGAGCAACACCGCGTCGCGATAAAACGGCCGTTCGTAGCCGATCCACGCAACTTTGTATTTTTTATTTCGTGCACTCGATATTTATGATTATTGCATTTGGCATAAATTGTTGGGAAAGCCAAAAACTGACGCGACTTGAAACTTTTTTTTCTTGTTCAATATTGATCGATTTTGCGATAGAAAAAAAAAAAGCAATAACGAAAAGTGCAATGAAATTAATTGCATCGTGTAACGAGAAAATATTAATTTCACCCCATGATTCATCAGGAATTGAGCACATTGAAATATTATTCGAACTATTGAATAATAGACGGTGTACAAATCAAATTTACACCTGAGCACCAGAGTCAACGAAGCATTGCAAACGCATTTCCTAGAAATTAAGAGGGCTGTGCAATATCCCAAGCAGTTGAAACTTCCGCACGAACTTCCGTTTCACCAGCCGCACAAAAGACTTTATTCCGGCTCACGCGAACCCTTAATTGTGTGACGAAGTGCTACACCGATCATAATCAACTTGCACCCGTCTCAATGACCGAATGAATTTCCACCTACACCTTTTTTGTCTTGTCTCTAAATCACGGAAACTTACGAATTAACTTACGAATTATCGCGAATTTTTTTCTCATTTTGTTCTTTACAGTTTATAAAAATCTTCGGTGTCGATTTTTATTTGCGAGTCGCTTTCCTTGTCCGAAAAAAAAAACTTGAAAAAATCGAATAGAATTTTTTCAGTGCGATCGTTTGTTTGTTTTTTTTTTACCAGTGAATGATTCGCTCGACAGAGATAAAAATAATGTTTTTTATTGTGAATTTAATAAACATCGTTCGGAACTGGAATTTCAAAATTTCCAAGGGTCTTGTGTCTCAAGATTGCTGTGGATCGTCTGGAGAGAAATTCCCAGTTACAGGACAATAAATCTTGAGAGCTGCGTTCTTCGCTTCCACTGTCTTGAGCGGTTTTTCACCCTCTCGAATGGCGAATCTATTGCTCGGTTGTGTTGGCAGTGTTTGCTACGATTTTCCCATCGAGTACTTGTTCGCTCCTAGGCCGGACAATTTGATAATTGGATCCTTGGTGGTGGACTGATTTACAACATTAAGGGTACGAGGTTGACCAGCATCCTCGAAACGATGGAATGCTCTTAGAAGCCACTCGGTTTATGCACACATACACACACACAAAGGTTACAACCGACCAGAGGAATTAGCTAAACACGTATAACCACCAAGATCCGGCGAGACAATGTTTTGCCAAGACAATCTAATCGCCAGTGATGCTTCTTCCTTCACAAGATTGTTACACCGGAAGACCTTGTTAAATGTCCTCATTCACTGTATACGACAAGATCAACTCCTCAAAGGATGAAATACTCTTTGAAAATATATTTTTTCTATTCATTCAAATTGCACACTCAAAGAAAAATTCCATAGCAAATGATAATTTTCCATCATTGAACAATAAAAGTTAATTAAACAATTTATAAAATTCGACAAATGCAAATTTGCCAATTTTACGATAATTTTGAAAATGTTCTTCAGATTTTAGAAAGGAATTTCCAGAATTTCTTTCTATTCATTCAAATTGCACACTCAAAGAAAAATTCCAAAGCAAATGATAATTTTCCATCATTAAACAATAATAGTTAATATTAATTATAAATTAAACAATGATGAATAATAATAATTAAACAATTGATAAAATTTGACAAATGCAAATTTGCCAATTTTACGATAATTTTTTTAATGTTTTTCAGATTTTAGAAAGGAATTTCCAGAATTTCATTCTATTCATTCAAATTGCACACTCAAAGAAAAATTCCAAAGCAAATGATAATTTTCCATCATTAAACAATAATAGTTAATATTGATTATAAATTAAACAATAGTAAATAATAATAATTAAACAATTGATAAAATTCGACAAATGCAAATTTGCCAATTTTACGATAATTTTAAAAATGTTCTTCAGATTTTATAAAGGAATTTACAGAATTTTTTTTTATTTTTCCTAATACCGGATAACTTGCTTGAGATTTATCCTGTTTTTTTTTCTTCGTCGCAGTCAGTGGACATCGACAAAAGTTTCGCGTGAAGATGCAGTAAATTTGATGAATAATTGTAATGAAATTATATGGGTAACCAGAAAGTTTTTATGTGATTATGTTGAATCGATTTAAAGAGAAAAAAATTGCAGATTTAAGGTCGAACAGGGACGATACGTTTTTTCCAAGCCCATATCGAAAGCATGGTCTCACCACTTTTATCTTTACTAGCCCCCGTTTAACGTTATCGTAGCCACACGTTTTTATCAGAGAAATAAATAGAGAATGGTGGCAAGAAAGCGGGAAACGATCTCAGTGGAATTTCCTCCACCTTGTTTTTTCTCGCAACTTGCAGACCTCGTTGAGCTCGGAATACGTGCGTACTTTGTGGTTTCACGTTATGATCTTATTTTATCGTTCTATGGCGTAAAAAGGGGGTGCCGCGTACACTCACTCGCACACGCCAACGCGTACACACGTTCCCAATATGTACAAGTTCTTTGTACACGTTGGCTCTTAACTTGAATCGATTCCACGTCAAAGAACGAGCCAGCTGATGATAAAATAAAAAAATCCAGAAACAAAGAAATTTGTTGCAAATGAAAAGTAAATAAAAAACGCTGCAGATTCTCTCCATAGTCGACGAACACTTACGGCAGGAGGTTCATAATTCCTCTCACCTCTGTTTCCAGCCCAATGTCATATCCATTGAAAATTTTAAAGCTCCGCCACAAAGTTCTCATTCATTGCGTTGATATTCAAATAATTACATCATTTATTATTTCAATACATTAAACGTGTTTTTATTATTAAACATAAAAACATTGAATATGTTTGTTTCGACTTAATAATTAATCCATAAAATGTCAATTATTTTCACAAGTGCAGCATTTAATGATCATCGATCGTCGATGGTTTCGACGAGAAACGAAACGACAAAAACTACGTGACACATCTGGCAGCATAACTAAGGCATACGAATGGTTCGCAGCATTCGTCGGTTACATGACACTGAAATAGAGAATAACGAAATTTCATTACTGACCGTTCACTCATGAAATCAGGCCCTCGTTAGTTTTGTCCAAGTTTTTTTGTCCAGTGAATATGGGCCCATGAATTTTTTTTTTTTTTATTGTAAAAATCTGTACTGACCGGTTCACCAACTCTGCTGCATCTCCGACTGTCCACAAGGACGAAGGGATTGGCGACAACGAATGTGACAACCATCAAGGCGACCAGTAGGGTAAACATCAGAATTTTCGACATGATGATTTTGATGATTTATTTCCTGAATAATATTAATCGAGGTGTAATCAAAATTGCAGATATTGAGCACACATTTTATAAGGCAACGTGTTCGAGAAAAGAAATTGAGAGCAGAAATTTGATCGATTTACAGTCCAGGTGCAAACGCAGGGAGTAAAATTTCGTTCCAGTTGATACGAACTGTCCGTTTACGGTTTTTTCACTTACTTAGAGATGAGCGATAACTTTAGACACAAATCTGCACTTCGAAAGTCGAGGGAAGACTGCGTGATTATCATCGACTTTTCGGTATTTATTCGATTGATAAATCCTAATCTTGTATGAATCTTCTACACGAACTCGGCCACTGAACTGCGCGCAATGTCTAACGTAAAATAAATCGTCACGAGGACAAATAGTTAACGACTGTGGCGATGTATGCGTTCCGCAGATTACTCGTGTTTCCGCTCGTCACGCGTCTTACCTATGGATAACAAAAGTATTACGTCCACGTATACTTCACTCCTTCGATAACGGTGTTTTGAAATGATTGAAGAGCATGAATGATTCACTTGTTCAACCTGGTTTCTAAAAATGGCTTGTTTTTTTGTCAACTCCGATTGGGACGATTAAGGGAATCAAAATACCAAAAACACTTAATCAGAAACACACCTTTGGGGAAAAAAATTTTCCATTATATTCATTTCGACTGACAACACCGCGAGTGAATCAATGAAATTTTTCCAATCATGTCAACTGTGCTATTTGGACGTTATTAATTTAGCGATCATTAATCAGTAATTAGTAAAAATGTAATTAAAAACGAATAATTCCAGAAAAGTTTCATACCTTGGACCTTTTTTTTGCAAAATCATTCCCAAATGTTCGGTTTAATTTTTGGAAAAATTGATAAAGCTGCCCGACGAAATTTATAAAAATGATTTCCAGATTTTTATCGAGAGTCGACAGCATTTTAGTGATTATCTATAATTAGTTATAAAAAGTGATTAAAAATCGATAATTTCAGAAATTTTTCGGATCTTGGTCGTTTTTTTTTTTAAATCAATCTCAATTGGTCGAAATTTAAGGAAATGATTCCACTTCGCAGTTCCGAGAGTCTTGGGTCAATGCAATTTTTGGGAACACATTCGGAAAATGCATGAGTTCGCAGGGCCAAGTCAACTCTCCCCTCATGATGAGAGACTATACACGAATAAGTTATTGACAGACGTAGTAAATGTGAATGTAAACGAGTAGTACATTCTGCCACGTTGCTCGACGGTCCCTCTTTGATCGTTTTCCCTTTTATTGTGAATTGGCACAGTCTCTTAAAGAAGCGAGTTTCCTCTTCGAGGTCCTTAAAATCCTTTACAAGCGCGCATAAAATGAGATACAAGCGCAAGTTAAATTTCTCGATCCTCACTTTGTTTGCTTATTCTTTGAACATTCCGCAGAAATATCGCTGTAGAGGCGAAAGAATAAAAAGTATTGCTTCGTTGCCACCGGACGACCCGACACTTGTCGTTTACTCGAACTTCTCGCAAATAAAACGTCGAAAGACAATAAAATAAGAATCTCACCGTGTAAATCTCAAGGAATATGAGCAACGCGGGTAATTCACGCCACAGACGATGATGAGAATCTTGATGGAACAAATCTCTTCCTCGACTGCTGATTCGCATCAGCAATAAGAATTTTTATCTGCTATAAAAAGGTACAGAACTTGGACAAGGAAAGCAGGGTTTCCCTGCATTGCTTGCTACAAGAACCTTGAAAATTACTAAGCGCAAGTCTTGTTTCAATTTGAACTGAATTCTTAATGAAAAAAAAAAAAAAAATATCGATCGAAATTCGACGAGCTGACACAGCAAAGCGTAATAAATTATGGCACAGATACGATAACTAAAAATATTTATTGAAAGGCCAATCGTTATGCGGTACAGGGCGTTCGTCATAGTCCGGATGAATCTGCATCGATTGATTCCATTGAATTCTTCCCCAAAGTAACCAATGAATCGCTTATTTCTCGACTGCATCCATTCTTTCCAACTATTCATCGATGTCTGTACGATTCAGAACCTGTTCACGCTGTTTCAATATGTCGTCCAGTGTGACGGAGAATTGGCATATCTTCTTGGGAGCAAACATGTTGGTTTGACACTTCAAATTCTCGCAGCAGTCTTTGTCCACATTACACTGAAATCAAACACCAACATTTTAGCTAAAAAGTTGAATCAGAAGCTGCAACTTTGTCGCTGCACAGTGAAATCAAAGATTAAACGAAACATTTTTCTCTCTCATTCTTAATAAAATAAATGCGCGCGCAATTTAAATACGAAAACTGTCATTTAAATGTCCTAAATTGTACACTAACTGTTGCTCGGTGTTTGCGGCAGTTATCAGCGCCAGATGCCACGATAAGCGAAACGCAAGTGGCGGCGACCAAAATCATCAACAAAACTTTCGACATGGTGATAGTTCTCGAATCGTTTATCTCAGCAAATAATCTGAAAAAAATAAGCAAAGGAATTCGTGAATATTCAAAATAACCGAGTTCCTAATCCAATTAAATGCAAGAGCATTATAATTTTACATGAAATTCAAAATAAAACGAATTTATCAAGCACCAAACTACGAAGAATTTTCTTCGAACAAAAATTGATGGCAAAAATGGAAAAAAAATTATAATTAAAAAAATCGCTGTACTTTTTCAGGAATTCCAAGTTTTCTCCGCTTACTCCTTGGCACGACAGCACGATAATGAGTGAGATTCAATTCCCGGAGCTCGACTGCTGTATTTATACACAAAAAACGTGTACGGAGTTTGTCCAAATATTTCCCTTTCCCCCAACCAAAGATCGAAGGATTCCATAATTGACAAACATCTGTGAGCATTCCGGACAATTGATTTAAACGATAACCGAAAAGTAATTTGTAATTTATTGCTGTAAGAACTCAAATATCAAGAGCTCGCATTCGTAAACTGTGCTGGGAACGTTTATTTTTATTTTTTCGTTCCATTTCAATCGTTTTGGATTTCGTTACAGGCGATCGCTCATACTTCATGATGAATTAGAACGAATGATTGATAATGAGGTTCAGCGACGTACTGCGAGAGCTGAAGTAAAAAATGACGCCGTGTGCAAAAATGACTTGAAAATGAGTTTCGCTTTTCATTTAGCGAGTTCGGATCGCAATTTCGTGATCCGTCGAGCTGTCATTATTTTTCATATTCCCAATTGGAAGTCAAGGTTGAATCAATTATTTAACAGTTCCGGGCTCCAATAGGTGAGTGACCTTCGACTTTTCCATGCAGGGCGGCTGACATGCGATGCCGGACCACGACAATTGAACACTAGAAATATTTATTCTTTTTTCGAATATAAAGAAAAATGGTCGTCAGAACGCTCATCAAGCGGGAATTAAAGAAATGATTAAAAATCTTTGAAAATAGTTGAAAAATCTGCTTTCGAATTAGAGACGAAAACGGATCTGCGTGTTTGACCGAGATCCAGAGGGATTCAACACACCGAGAGGCAAATTTCGATTGATTATTACGGGGTTGTGTGTTTTATTCAATTAAAACTCTCAAGGCAAATACGTGAATTGTTGATTTATGCAGAAAAAAACGAGATATGCGCCAAACATTTGTGCCAATTCATGAAAAATCAAAATCAACACGTTATTTCTGAAGAATTGATTTACGATCGAGCAACGAAAATGGTTTCACGAATAATTAGCGTTTCAGCCTCCAAACTATCGAGGCCGCACATTTGTGTCTATTGATTGAGAAGCGAAGCAAAGATCTCGATCTTCATAAACGCAATCCATACTTTTTCAATAACTCAATTGTCTTTTGCGATCTTCATCCCTTATTTTATCATTGACCGACAAAATTGTGGTGATCCGAGAAAAAATACGAGTGAGCACAGGAGCGTGATTGCGACAAGTTTCGCGAATATCTCCTGATCGGCTGATTAGACAAAATAATAAATGCGATAAAACGGAATATAATCAAAACCAAAATCATGCGTAAATAGTCTACAAAGTTTATCAGTCTGGACGATAGTGAAAACACTTGACGTGTTTTTTCAAATCCAAACACTCGATCGAACGCCATCAGTTTCCGAAAATATTCCCTGTGTAGAAACGATTACCGTTGAGAAATGAGTCCGGGTCGAAATGACCCAGTGTGTCAATGACGGCTCTAAGGAGTCGTTACAACGTTAAGATGATACCAACTTAGTCAAACTTGCTCAAAATCCAGTAATTTTGGCATTTTTCAATAAAGAACAATCGAAATGGATCAGCCTCACGCGATAAGATCGCGCGCACTGCGGGTCATCGTGCACCACTCGAAAAAGTTGACAATTCCAATCCTCGCTAAATTCGGAACGTCACCAAATGCTCGGCCCGACAAATTTTAGCTGAAGCTCTTTTATGAGTGAAAAATGAAAGTGGAAGCTTCAAATTTTGGTTTACATTCGGCTTATAAGCTACAGAGAATTCGATTATGACAATTGAAAAGTATTTGCAGCCACATGTAATCGGAAATTTTGTCGGCCTTCATGTTTCAGCAGATTTGAATTGATTTGGTAACTTTTTGTAAAGTCGCGATTCGAATTTGTAAGATTTTTTAAAAAATTATTTAATTTAAGATATTCCGGAAACAATTGTCTGAATATTTTCAAAAACGATTGGAACTTGATGAATGTTTGACAAGAAAAAGATGAAGAGGAAATAGCAGATTTAAATTTACGATAAACATCTATTTTATAGAGAAGTGTCATCGATTTTAAATCCGAATAACAAAAACCCACTCAGAACTTCTTAATCCGTAGCAACAAATCCAAATGTATGGTGATGTGTTCCGAGTTAAAAAATTAACAGCAATTTGGCGCATGCATATCAATCGTATCGCTCGTATCGCCTTTCTGCTTCATCGTATCGCACTTCGCGGACCTCAACGCGCTGCTGTGAAAGATAAATTTCATTGTATGTCATAATAAAGTGTGTATATAAATATTCCATTTCGGTAATATCGATGAAGGATTACACAGTCAGCTTCGTTCTTGTGGAAAACTGTATGCAAGACCGTGGTGCATCGCGTGATAACGGTACAAGGCATCGGGATTGATTTTTAAACCGAAAAACTTATTCAAATGATTTTTTTACGTCTCGAAAAAAAAAAACATGAAATTCGAGTGGGAGATTCCTGAAGATGCCCGTTCGGGTTAACGATTATCAATTCATTGTTATTTTGACGATACGACAGTTGGTTCGATGAACCAATTTTTATGGACTTGGTGCCCAACGAGTAGAGCTTAATTTCATACCAAACGGATTAATTGATTAAAATTATAATTAAGAAGCTCGATCCGACGATAATGATTTTTAACAGATTGTTGAAAAAGTTTCAATGTCATTTTTAATGTCCTAAAGATCTTTTACCATAGAGCGCGCAATATTCATGACATTGATTGCTGTAGAAGAGACAAAACCTTTCCGTCCGCGTCGACGATCACCGGATTACTCGGACAATAAATATCCGGTAAATTATGCAAGCTCGTGGCGCCATCTGTTCGCTCGAGAGCAAACTTTCAAACGAATGTAGCGAGGAAAGGTTTGAGAAGATCGACAAACTACGAGGAAAAGTGAAGAGTAAGGGATTAGCGTTGGCAACGACGGATTCTACACGATTCTTCACGAACGTGTTTCTTAAAAACCATATTAAATCAAGAGTCAGCGAACTTTAGCAAAATTATTGTAAACGAATTGTTGCGTGTGGGTAAAGAAAAAAAAAAAAAACAAATAAAAAGAAAATGAAATCGTATCGCTGGGGGTTCCGGTTGACTGCAAGGATGTCATGCGTGCAATCTGGGTTGCCGCGTTCCAGGCGCCCAGCCACGTTTTTACAAACCGCAAGGGAGGCCAGGATAAAGTTGAACGGTTAAACATAAAAAAATCGTTCGAACAAATTGACTGAATCGATTTCCCCCTCACGAATCCTCGATTTTCACTTGAGAATGAAAATTTTTATTCAATCGACGTTTTTCAATTCGATCGTCACGACAAAAATCAAAAACCTAAATTTTTCTTTCGAAAAACAAAAAAAAGTACCCGCCAAAGCCACGTTTAAAAAAAATTCGAATAATGTCCAATTCGGAGAAATGAAATCTTGAAAACGAGTATTTGTGTTTTTTATGTTCTGAGGTTTTTTCAACGAGCGCGATCGATCGATTTGGCTGAAGGTTGCGGGATGACAACCGATAAAATATCATTTGAAGAAAAGTTGCAACGTTTCCAATATTGTTTACGACGAGGACTCTTCGAATAAGCATCTAGTATCTCGCGAATTCGCAATAATGTTTGAGAGACTCGAATTTACACTGCCGATAACGTAAATAACGAACAACAAGAGGATCGACCGATCCACCTATGCGGTGAGTAAATACACGAGAGCCCTTGATCGTCTTTCAATAAACGGTGCATGATACGCAAGGCTGATTCTCGATTGAGCAAAAAACGAGATACCGATGTTTTATACCGCTAGTGTCGAGCATCGAACCCACCAATATCCGAAATAGTGACGAACGGATGTGGCAATATAGGAGCAACCCTTGATTAAGACCGGATTCCGACTGCCACTCCGCGATTCGATTAAAAATTCATTAGCGCTTTAGTCACCGCGATCAAAGAAACTTCCAGTTTACCGCGTCTAACCTTTATTTCTACCAAATTCCTGCACCGTTTTTTCTGCACGATGTTTTTTGTCGCATCAGTGCATCTCTCTGCATTCCCTGTTGATCCCCCTCCTCCGTTATTGCACGTGGCCACTGGATTTTTTAGACTTAACGCCAATTTCGTCGATCTTCTTGAATTATTCGATGCAGCAACGAGGAACTTTTTGTTTTCATATTCCTCATCGTGTTATTGTTACTCCTCCCCCCCCCCCCCCATTTTCCTTGCACTTTACCAGTTATTGGATTCATTTTTTCAGGATATTGCAAAATTTACACGCTTCAGCTTGATCTCGTCGGAGTTTTCGTTCGGACACCCGAATATATGGAATAAAATACTCTTACAATACGTTTTTCGCTTCGTGGGCTTTTATTTCCTTCGGCATTACAAGATTCTTGGAGCTTCTGAGCCATTTTTGGAAACTCCCGAAACTCTGGCTAATTAGAATGATAATTCCTGAATTAATTTGTCACTGATCCGGAGTCGAGCAAGAATATCGATTTTCCTTGCTAGGAAAGGTTTGAAAATTTGTGAAGCTGACGATAATACTTGAATCGTAAGAGTCGAAAGGTCGGATGACAGTGAGTTAATATTTGAAGAAAGCGAGCGGAAGAGTCTAGCGGTGGGATCGGATGTCGGCTGAAAGGAAAACAGGAGCAGAAATGTAAGCTGATAACTTGTGTTGAAAAAAAAAGTTGACAAAGAGAGAGCGAGAGATCGAGAAGGGGAACTAATTAGCGTGCGCGTCCGGATCGAAGGCGACCGGGGTGTTTGATAAATGGATGGTCAATATTTGGGCTCAGGATGTGCTCATATAGCTGCCGTTTGATTCCTTTTTTTTAATCCTTTTTCGAGGGCTCGTCTTATTACTCATCTGCTGAAGGAGAATTGTAGGTCCTGGTCAGAAGCGGATAAAAACTTGACGTAATAATCGCCGACCTCCATTTTCTCATCCTATTTCTTTCCATGCGTTCACGTGCTTAGACCAATATATTTATTATGTTTACACGACATGGCCCTTTAGAAATCTACACACACACACACATGTACATCGTGCGAATAATTCCATTGAGAAGATAGCGAGTCCGCTGGCGCCGATGATTAATGGGCCTGCTTCTTCAGGGTTTATTAACGACACACACACACGCGCCTGTCCGCGCGGAGTAATGCGCGTGTCTTCCATCGCGGTTCGGACCACACAACCCACACCCTGCTCTTCACTCGCGTGATCCTTCATGTCTTGCGTATACGCCTGAACCCCCGCGTCCTTTGTGGGCAGTACCCAAGGCCTTTTTTCATCCCCGGCACCTCGCATTCTGAAGGAATCCGACGTTGAGCCGTTAAATAAATCTTGATGATCCCTTTTGTAGCCACGAAAGAGAGAAAAACCGCGCGAGAAAACGATTCATCTTTTTTTTTGTCCAACGAAAAGGAAATCCCAAAAAAAACGATGCGCGAAGGTGACACGCCAACAATTTTTCCAATCAAATAATTTCTTCGTGTCTCTTCCAAACTTTGCAAAAAAAAAAACAACGAATCGTAACAATGGCAACAAATCCTTAAAGATTCCATGAAATTATGTAAAGTTGGCCAAATTTCGAGATTTCCCAAAGTTTTTCATTTACAGGCGATGACGCGGTGCGAGCTTGACAAATTCATAAAACTTGACACACAACACCGCTAAAGATTGTGGAAAATATACGTGGAAACTGGATCTAGGCATAAAATCGACGATAAATTAAGAAACATTCAATCTTTGGAAGGAGCCAATTATATACGCCGAGCCTGGTAATCACGCATATGACAAAGATGTGCTCGAATTACTCATTTATGATGTTTAATTACGATGTACTTTCCTTAGCTGTCCTTTGAAACGTGTAGAAAATCCTGTGTCGATTCATTTTTTCATTACACAAACAATAAGTTGAGGCTTTTCGCTTATCGTCTCTAAAGAAAAACGTCGCCTGGATACGAGCCTTGGACGGTGCATGCCGGCATTCAGCAAACACGATTTCCACACGTTTCCGCCCTCGAAAAATCGCGTTGAAGAGAATAAAAATACCTCCACGGAACGCTGAACATCAGATGCAGAAGTTTTTCGATTTAAGCTCAATTATTTATTACTCTGCTTACGCGGGTCTCGTTATCCTCGAAATTCCAAAAAGATGCTCAGCTCTCATGGATTGCCTAAATCTTTGGTATGATTTTGGAATCGATTTTCCTTAATGGAGCCGATCACTGAAACGAGGAGGAAATTGATTGGAAAGTTTGACAAAAATTATCCGAGGATTTTGTCAATTTATTACAGATTCAGAGACTGCGATGCGTTTTTTTTTTCATGATGCACTTCTCAGCAGAGAATGCAACGTCACGATGTATTCGTGCAGAGTCTGGTCCAGACACCACAGTGTCTGTGTATCTGTGAGAATAACCTCCGGTATTCACTATAGCCGCGCGACATTAGTCCTGCTCTGAGAAAAATAAATCGTGGCCTTCTCGAACGATCGAATGTTGCGGGCTTACGGATCATATATACGTATAGAGAGTGAGTATTTCGACATAGTATTTCGACGAGTGTACAGGTCGTATTCCGAGAGCGTCGGACCGCCAATAATTTTTCCGTTTTCTCGACAGCCCCGCGTGTGGTAGCGCGCGGGAAAGAGAAAGAGTTGGTGGAATCGTGGCACACGCCGATACGTGGTGGAACAAAAAAAAACCGGCTCGAGACAGTATATAGAGCCACTGCTTGACGTATGGACCCATCCAACGTTGATAGATACCGGAAACTTTACAACTTTAATTTTTCCCTCGGCGTCAATTTCGGGATTTTAATCTTCGCCGTGCACAGCGACTGGCAACCCCTGTCGCTTTCACCGTTCAATCTACCCCCTTCCACACACTTCGAACCCCTTTACCCACTTGCAGTATCGTAGCTCCGGGACGCTCCTCATCCCTCTTCCTTCCTGACTCTTCTTCGATGTGCTTCGACCTTTTTACCGGCAAGTAATCGGGTCGCGTGTTCAATAATATCGAGACATTCCACGTCGGTTCACGCAGCCTGGAAACCCGACAATTTTTCTCCTCCAGCGAGGAACATTTGTCGACTAATTTTTTTCTGAATTAATGATCCGCCCCGTAAATTTCAAAAAGATAACAAAAATGATTAATTATTAATGATTTTTAATCAAAATTATACGATTTTCGGTTTTTTTTTTTTTTTTAACATCAGAGAATTGAATTTCTAACGTAACCGTGCAATTGCATGTCTGCTATTTCGAAAACATGCGGATCGCGACGTGTGGATCGATTTCTCAATTGCAATCGATTTTGACTGCTGCATCGCCTGAGATCGCTGCTCAATCGATATATTCGCAAGCAACCTGATGCACGTTTTGTCTTTTCCGCGGGCAAATGTATGAGTGAAAGGCCAAAGACTTTTGCAACAGAGTTTGCAACGGGACCCTCGCGTGTCTCGTTACTTTTTTCATGACGGACTGACTTGGCGACTTTATCAGATGTTTTGGAATCGAATTGTAATGATCGATCTTTTTGGGTTGTCTGTTTCAATGGAGAATCGATCATTTATTAATTTTTCGTTTCTTTCTAATTATCATTTTTACGATTTGACGTTGAGCGGGGCATGTAGGCTTGTTCTGAATATTTTGAAATAATTCTTCCATCCCTGGGTGCACGTTAATCCAGAAACCGGATATGCGTGAAACAAACCGCGTTTCCATGCGAATTATATGCAACAGAACCATTACGTAATTAAAATGTTTATACAATAATTACGAATACGAAGGATTAATTAACATGAATTAATGTTTCCTGAAACTCATGTTTGACAACGCGGTCTCCGTTAAAGTAAATGTTTCTCAAAGGGTTGTAATGTAATTACATTTTTTGAGCGCTAACATTGACGACGAATGATATTTATCGATGAGATATGAGTCAATCTCTCTGATAAATATTTGGTCCGAATATCAGACTCTTGTGGAATTTCCTCTTATCATCTTGCCAGAGTCTCATTGAATGAATGAAAACATCCGTTTTTTTCTTTCGAAATGATGAATTTTGTTTGTTTGTTTATTTATTCTTGCTAGGCAAACTCATAAAATTGTGAGCACATGGAAATTTGTCTAGTTTCGGTAGGAGAACGCACACGGCGGTGAAGGCGTACAGGTGAGCCGGCAGGCGCGACTGCGTTGTGTACGTGAGAGAAGGAGAAAGAAAGTGGCGAGGCGCGTTAGTAAAAGGAGGAAAGGCGCGAGCTCGGTGAGGGTGGCATACGGGAGCGCTTGCGTGTGCTCGAAAATGAGGTGATCGTCGAGGTCGTCGGAATCGTCGGAGGGCGTTGCGCGGCAGAGATGGCAAAGGGGGCAATCGTTTCGCTAGCTATGGTGGGTGGAAGGCAAGGTTGGAGAGGCGGGGGCGGGGGTCGACGGCGGCGTCGGTGGTTTCGGAGAGCAGGGGGTGAGTTTGGGTCTGCTGCTGCTGCTGCTGCTGCTGCTGTTGCTCGTGGAAAGCGAGGGCGCCTGCAGTGACTAGCCTCCATCGATTTACCGTGAGCCGCCATCTTGCCACCCTATACGCTTTGGGCTGACCACCCTCCCCCGCCCTCAACCCTCAACCACTTCTGTACCCCGTCGCGTCAGACATTTTGAAAAATGATTCCGCGAGTCATCGTACTCGACGTGAAATACGTGTTTTTTATTCATTCTCTCCGCGAATCGTTGCTGCATTTTTCTCGCCGATATGTATACAAACCTATATATGCATTTTTCCATCATATACCACGTCCATAATATATATATCAACATATACATTCATATCCCATAATTTATATGTTATATATTTCACTATAAAACTCATGGATATTATTGAAAGCGTTTGCTCGATACTTGGATGAATAATTTTCAGGCAATGAAAAGAAGACGAGACATTTTTTATTCAACTTTCATAATATTTATTCGTTCATTCGATGATGACGTTCCCAGGGCTCTGACATTTTCCACTGTAATCAAAATTGTATTATTTCAACATTTGCCCATTCTCATGATTATTCAACCATAGTCACAGTTCTTGGAATTCGGTCGTCACAGTAACGCACGTGCTGCAGCAATACGTGGGATTGAAGCTTGCAATATTTTTGACGGCACACGATGAAGAATATGTTTGAAAATTTTAATACAATTCCGTACACCGGGTTTGCAATGAATCTGTGTGCACAAATGACTTTCGTGGGTAATATTGAAAATTGGACAAAAAAAATCATCTCTCAATCATGTCGCTGAGTAAATACAGGATGCGATCAAGACAGAAATAAAATTTCGGTTAATCGTCTCGACAAATTCAAGTTTTGCTATTGAAACTCGTGCCTTAAATTCAGAAGCGCAGACTTGTAGTCCTTTTCTGATCCAACACAATCGATCTGTTTGTGTGAATGGGTGCTCGCGAGAGACAATGCATTGCGGAGAGTGTATCGGAGATTCCGAGGCTACGGCTGCGAACTCACTCTCGCTAGATTGGTTCTTTATTAAATGGACTTATTTGCCTTTTTACTCTCGCGTACGAACGCCAGGTAAACAGAAGGAAAAGAATAACAAGCAGAAAGCGAGAGTGAGGAAAAGAGTTTATGAGATTTGACGGAAGAGCGATAAAGGAATTCAAATCAATTGTGCAATTCATTTTAGCAAAATTTAGTTTGAATTTCGGAATGTAAATTTATGAAAAAATCGAGCCGTTTCACATCGTCGACCCCATTAATACTCTTAATATTGAATAAAAACAACAACAACCAAAAACGGTTGGTAAAACTGCGTACAATAAAAAGATAACGCGAGCTTCGATTAAATAATGATGGAGAGATCACAATAATGAAGTAACGCAACGGGCGAAGCTGGAGTAGGATGTTTGGCAGTAATTTGGGCTCATGTGCCCGTGATGCCGACGTAATATGGATTACCACGTGTATGAACTGTAACAACGTATCATAAAGTATCATAAAGGATGGTTGTATCGATTCGTAGTGAAAAAAGGGTTTATAAAAATGTTGGTAACATTGAAAACGTTCGGTGAAGCTTTATGAACATGCAACAGGGTCCTTCGAAAGGAAATTGACGGTTATCGAACGGTGGACAGGAATGAAATCGATACGAAGTTCGATAGCAACGAATCAGGTAATTATAAAGATTCCGAGTAATATTATTTTTGTCTCATTAAATTTATCGCCGTTCAGGATATCGTGCACCAATGCAGGCTTAAAAAACGTACATGTACAGAAAGACGAGACTCGTGCCAGGAATTCGAGGATGGATTCTTGATTGCTAGGTCTAAAAAAACACGCTTTCTCTGACGTTATATCTCGCGTGCTCCATTGCTCACTCTCTCTCTCTCTCTCTGGGACAGGCGAAAGCGCGGCATTCCCCTCCGTTAGAGTCTCTGTGAAACTCTTGACTCCGCGTGGCATCGCAACCACCCCCTCCTCATGGCATCCCCTTCACAGACGTACCGAGGGGTCGGGTCCACACAGCAGTCGCCGCGATCTCTATATAACTGATGGTGCTTCTGAGTGTCAGAGCCAGGCTGTCCACTTCTTTGCTTCGCGTTTCGAAGCGATGTGTGAGGGAGATATACATCCTATAACACATCCCGAGCAAAGACATGATAGTGAGTCGAAGAGAGAG
The DNA here is from genome assembly GCA_037043255.1 of Diadegma fenestrale. Classification (NCBI taxonomy): domain Eukaryota; kingdom Metazoa; phylum Arthropoda; class Insecta; order Hymenoptera; family Ichneumonidae; genus Diadegma; species Diadegma fenestrale. Next base: position 6,170,904 of record CM073311.1, on the reverse strand, counting down.
AGAGAGAGAGAGAGACAGAAGTCGAGAAAATCGGTTTTGACTCATTGATACGCACGTCCGAGAGTTTAATCATCGGACTAGACTCAAACCTACACATGCGCGATGCATTCAACCAATTCTATGATTTTTGAAAGTTTCGGTCTGCTCTGACGGAATTTCTAAACATTGAAACAAGCTGGAAATGTGAATGCAGAAAGTCCGAAGAATTTATAACGAAAAGAGTGTCGGTATTGATCTTATTTCTTATTTCATGGGAACCGAATAATTCAACATCGTGAGGGTGCAGCATCAGAGTTCATTAGGAATGCAGGGAGATGAAACGTGAGCCAGGAACGCAGCCAGACCCTGGGGGTGTCACTCGGGAGGGCGCCATATCACTGCGTGGCTCCCATACTCTTTCACTTTTAATTTCTCTCTCTCTCTCTTGCTGTACTTCCATGTCAGAGCATGCACAAAAAGCTGCCTCGTCCTATATGTGCAACAACTCGTCATATTTTGCATGGTTTCCCGTTCGAACGAAACATTTACTCGACGCAACGTACTATATGCGAAGCAGAACATTCGAGTGACTGCGCATCACAGAGCACAGTGAATTTTTGCAAGTCCAACCAATGATGGAAGATGGAACTGCATGCCCTCCAATAAAGAAAATACAGAATATTTTATCGATAGAAGGGACGAAACGTTGAGGCATTTTCTGATTGACTAAACGATTTTTCCCTGGAGTTAATTCGTTTTTCCCAACAGCCGCGACATCGGGCCATCAGCCTTAAGTTTCGATTCCTACGAGGAAAGAAGGCAGAAATAATAAAAGTAACTTTTAATTGTATTCTTTGCTTGGCGAGTTGTATTAGGAGGCGAAATATGTTTTTAACGAGGTATTCGCTCAAAGCGAGTGGGAGGGAGATAAACAGTTTTATTTAGAGTCAAATTTTGGATTAATTGCTTAAAGAAATTAAGGTGATAAACTCTTCATTTGGCACGAAGGCGTTTACGGGACGGAAGGATTAGGGATCCGCGAGCTGCGGGAGTTACAGGCAAAAAAGCGAGCGGGAGGGAGTCATTTCGGCGGGTACATTCGACTGTTGGGGTGTGAGCGAAAAGCCAAGCCCCTAGAGTTTAGAATGCTCGCTGGAACCCTAGCTCTTTCGTTTCATCCATACCGAGCAGCCGGACTGTTGGTGTCAGCGTCCTCGTATACTCGCAGAGGGTGTGACATAAGCAGAGGGATGAATAAAGACGAAAGAGACGGAGAGAAATGAAAGTCGTTCACCAGGGGAGACCAAGCGAGGTATACCATTCGGCCTTAGTTCCTGAACGAATCCTTGGACTCGTGTATACCCAAAGAATGGCTCTGTGAGTACTGGACCTCCATAAATTCCCGCGAGATTTTTCTTTCCTCCACTTGCCTTAATTAAAGCCGTCTCTTACCGCCACCCTTACAACTACCCTTGCGGAACTCACCCTTTCGTTCGAATGGCCCGTCGTTTTCTCCCAACGCCCACAACCGTCTCTCTCAATGCTTGTACGGTTGGACGTAAGCTCCCCTCCTCAGAACTACCCTTGCTGCTGTTGTCGCGTAGAGAAGCATGCAGCAAAAGCTCCATTGCATAACGTTCCAAGTATCAGCTTGGAGACCGCTACGTTCGCGCTTTACAGACCGACCCATTCTGCAAAGGGCAAACGTTCAGAAAAAAGTAGAACACACATCGCCAGCCAGCTATGAAATACACAATGCCAATTGCCGCTCGTCACGTTTTTCAAGCAACGAAGAAATCGGACAAAAAAAACTATAACAAACGCAGTCGCTGGAATACGTCAATTTTTCCTCTAAGAGGAAAATCCATTCACCAGACACTCATGTCATGCATTCGTGAAAAAAAATACTGTCGTAAATTCCTAGAATGTAGAATTGTCACAGCGAGATTTTAATTCAGCGTCCCTTGCACTTGAACCTTTTCTACTTAATGACCAATCCTGGCTACTCGAAAAACTCCAGAAGGCAGTCAACAACCTTTTCCGTTTCAAGTTTTCATCCCTCCCTGCCTTTTTTGCTCCAGTTTCTTTTCCACCAACGCTCTTTGAGTGTCTCTAAGTTGTCGACTTCAGTCCGCTTTTCCGTTCAGTATAAGATGGAGCACAATGCACATGTCCTCATGCAGGCCACAGTGAGCGCGATGCCACCGCTACCTCATCAAGTCCCTGCTGCAGTGTAGCACAAGCCAGTCATTCATGTAGTTGCACACCATAGTTTCTGTGATATCACCGCAGAAGTCCTTGTAGTTTTACCACAAGGGAAACCCTTAAGGGTGAAAACAGTATGTGCCACTCATCGTGTCATGGCGTAAATGTTTGACAAAGATGATTTTTCTGTCAGAGACTCGAATCTTGAAAGGCGGCCATGGCACGTGATACTTTAGCGCAACTTTTCTTAATTCTCCTTCGCTCTCCGAAGCTAAATGACTTCTTAAGTCTTTTTATCCATCTAATGTGAAATCCAACGTGTCCGCGGACGTGCATACGTGTATAGTCATTGAGGATTCTAGGAAAAGCTTTCACAAGCTGAGTCAAACTTGTCGCGCGCGATAGGGTGTAGCGATGTGGGGTGGATGATAGAGAAAGGAAGAGGGAGAAAGAGATATGGTCGTTCGGTCGATGCGCTCGGTCGAGCTCTGCAGAGGGCTGTTTTTGCGGGTGTGGCTTAACCCAACCCTCGCTTCAGACGTCTCTCCTTTCGTCCTCTCTCATTTTACCATCTCTAAACGTGTCTACGAATATCCTATATTGTTCTACTTTCCTCCTACTATTAATCTGCTGCCTCTCTCCATCTTCCGTTCTCTTTCTGTCCTGCGTCTTCCTTTCTCTTCTCTACTCGCTCCGTCCTTGTCTCTTTGAGGTTTTGCTATACTTGGTCTATATCTGGAATGAGTATGCTTTTACCACTTGCTTGCTTCATCTCCTCCTCTTACCGGGTATTCACATCCACATCCACCAGAGGTGGTACACACCCCTTTGCAATTTCACCAGTAGCGTGTAGACCTGTTTCTAACTATCTGCTTTTCTACTATACGTATGCATGCGCTTCCCCATTCCAAGTTTCTGGTAACCTATACAAGAGAAACGAACGCGAACTGCCTTTCGTCGCAGGCTTTCCTTGTTTTGTTTAGAATCCTCCACAACGACCATGGCTACGATGCCATCCTTCTCGCTTATTCCTTTCTTTCCACAGATTCTTTTGAAGGTCTACACGCTGCAACTTTCTTTTTTATTCCTATACGCGTGTTTTGTTTCCTGCCAACTTTCTTATACATTTTTTCGTGCCCACGCGATGGGACGTAACGCTTTACACTTCGAGTTGCATATTCCAGAGTGAATTCTTGGCTTGACTTTGGGAATCTTTACCGAACATATCCTGCGTCAGATACGTTTCGATTGGGCGAGGTTCGTCTTTATAGGAACTTACACGGAGAAAACGGATTCGTTTTGACAAGTAAGAAATAAAATGTTTTGGGAAAACGTCCTATACGAAAGATAAGAAACAAAAGAATCGTAGCACCAATTGGAAAACAGCACAGTATTTTGTAACACTTACAATTTTTCTTAGCATGTTCTATATGAATAAGAAATAGTAATGCACGCGATAATGAATTTCAGGTTTGTTTTCATGAACAATTTACTATGTCAGATAAGAATTCAGTTATGAGTGAGAATATCTTAAATTTTAAACGTCGACATAGTAAAATTCTATTATCCCAATATGAATATATATCGAACATGTGTGAAATTTTATCACACGTATTGTTTTGTTTGCCATGACCATTGCGATTTTCTTTAATTGCTATGCAAAATTGTAAAATCGGTTTTAATCTGATGATCACGTTATACTATGCTGTTTAGAACGATTTGTCGCACTGCTATTCGAGATATTGTTGTAATTTCCGAACTGTCCGCAAAATACTATAATTTTCAACAATAAGTAACTGGATTCCTAGTATATTTCTTAATAATTTTCGACTTGGTTTTCTCCGTGTACGTAGGACGTGCAGGGGCAACGAAAAGGGAAGTGGATGTTGAACGAACCAATTTTGAAATCCTTTTCTTCTTCCAAGTTGATCGTATTGTGCAACGAGCTTTAGCAAGAGACTGATACGAGCTGGACTGATAGGAGCAAGTCGAAAAAATTCTGACGATAATAAAGATCGAATGAGTCGTATTGCAGAGAGTTAATTTGTTAATTATGTTTGTCTTTGCGGTGTTCTGCGAAAACGAGGGGCAGGACATTCGACGACAAAAGGGAAACTACGCAAAGTGAGTTATTGATTAAACGAATGACTAATGACGAAAAAGCCTGGCAGCACTCAAGCTAGTCAACATAATTAGGAAACAGTCGGAAGAAGGACGGAGAAAGGGATGAAAAAAGATCCCAGTCTAATTGTTTGAAAACGGAGACGATCCGGCTTGTCGGAGCCGCCTTGACGTCACGACGAGTTGGCTGAGCGTGAGGAACGCTGGGGGGAGGGAGCTGAAGTGGAAAAAGACCTTTGACAGAGACCACACGTTGCGACCACGACCACTTATTAAGATAGTAAGACGAGCTTCGTTACGCGCTCCTTTTTACCCCAACGAGCGATTCGAGTCGAAAACGTTTTCCATTTCAGAATCAGAGCGCTCTATTTGGTGACTATTACAATACCGATGGGTCGGTCAACTATTTTGGAATGTTTGCATACGATGAAGAAGACGTGTGTCGTCGTAGTTATTGCATTCCATTCAAATATCTTAGGTCTTTGTAGTAAAGGAAATTCGTATTCTCGCTTCAGCACATCCTCTGAATTGACTGGATTCTGTAGAGATCGAGTAATATCGTAAATGTTCGAGATTCATGGGCCTTCAAGGAAGATTCTATATTTACAGTCACCGCACATCGATATTCACACATATTCGTGGCTTCTATCGTATCGAAACTGCATAAGAATTCATTGATTTTTTTTTAAATTAAAAAATCACCGAAAAATCGTTCAGTATTTTTGAGACCAACAATTTGTTTGTTCCCATAAATGCATATTTTTTTAAAAGCCTTGCTCGCGTTACTTTTCCCAGTCTTTCAGACCCAACCAAGACTTCCGGATACTCGAAATTTATAGACGCTCTCATATTTTCCGATATTTCGTTCATTCGACTCGATTCGAATTATTGTTTCTTTGCAGTCGGGAGATAAAATAGGAAAATTCTCAATCAATTCAATGAAAAATTGTGATTTCTGCATGCGAGTCCCGTTGACCCAGCCGCGTTCGTATTTTTGTAAAAAGTTCCTTTTACATTCAATTTTAAAATACATTTTAATTCACGTATTCACGTTGCAACGTTGCTCGTGTGACGTGCGCACTTCACGCGTCATAAATGCATGTCAATGGTGTTTTTTTTTCATGGTCAAAAATTAACTGGGAAGCGTTTATTCCGGTGAACCGGAAGTCGACTGCGTGTGACATCGTTCGTCGATGAGTGCATTGTGGTCGTACGGCATGATAGCCCAAAGTATTTTTATTATCTTGTGCATGGTTCTCTGTCGATCCACCGGCGCAGTATACACATCTGGATAGAATAGTGTACAGCGATCAGAGATGTTGGTTTGTAAATGCCGAAAAAAAGCGGTTTGAAGAGGGATGAAAAAGGGTGAAGTATTCCAGGACACAGAGAGGCGCGCGGGCGACCATGACGAAAGTTGTGGGAGTATGAATGTGACCCCGACCTACGGGAATCCACGAGAACCGAAGCAGCAGCAGGAGGAGGATGAAGCGAGAAAGAAAGAAGAAAAAACGATGACGGTAGCGTCGGGTGTGCATGTGTTTGAAAATTTTTACACTGCGAGCCAGCGGTTGAGGCGCGTGGATGCGCACGCACACCAAGACGCATCGGGATACACGGACAAAAGCTTCGGCATTTAAAATCGATTTGGCAGCACAGCGAACCCGCGCGTTACTTCGATGAACGGACCGCGTGGAAATATGAATGGAAAGAGGCGACGCGAACGACTCCTCGGTATATGGAAAAAGCATACGCGATTTAAAATAAAAGAAAAAAGTAGATGCTCGCCAGCAGAGAGAAGCGAAAAAAACTGGAGTGTAAACTACCCCTCGGTCCTCCGCGCTACCCTCAAAACTAAGGGGACGTGGAAAATGGAAAACAAAGCCATGGAAATGGTTATATCGAATCGATCGAACTCCACGTGGTCCCTTAACACGTGTTCGAATTTACGTTCGCTGTATCGACGGACTATTATACCGTTGTCAGCTGTGTGTCACGTTACAAAGTATTCCGATTAATAAAGCCTCGCAATTTCAACGATATTTATTTCGATTGATTTTTCAAAACTGTCAACATTTACAATTTCGCAATTCAACTACGAATCCGATTGAAAATCTAATTACAACCGACAATAATTAATTAGTCGCTGCAGAACTGAATAAATTCCCCATTCCGTAAAAATGATTCGCTCGTCTTCCATTTATCACGGACGATTCATACATTAATAACATCGAAAACATGTCCAAAAGCTCTCGGTTATTAGTTAAGTACAGAGAACGATATTAATGACATTTTACCACTGATTCAATAGACATATATTCACGATTTCTATCGAATTCTCATGGGTGCCCAACGTTATAGGCAAAACTTAGTTTGATACGTAATTTTCCCGATGAACGATTTCCGGAATGAGAAACGATGCAGGGCTGCTGTTGGTTGGCTGATGGTCTCTCTTCGATGTGTATTACCGCGCTTGTACCTTAATACACAATTCATACATATACACACGCAGACAAGTCGTGCGTCTATGTGTATGGAAAAGTACCAATCTACGAAGTACTACGTTCGAGAAATATATAGATAATACATAAGGATAGTCGCATGGCAGCGAACTATTCGGTATATGAATACATGTATGCATGTAATTATACTTTCAACACGGAGAGAGAGGGAGAGAGGAAGAGAGTAAACGTGGATCATACGTTGCTTTGTGCTGCTAGCAGGAGACTAGAAGCAAAGTATTTCTGGGTGGGTGGGTGGTTTTTGGTCGGTCCAGGCTAGAGCTGTGTACATACATGGAAACCCTAGACTCATAAAAGAGGATGGCTATACGGAATGGGTGTTAAGGCTGCGATGGTCAACCATTCTCAGTGACTTGCTATACTCCCCATATGCGTGTGTCGTGGTGAGTGCGAGTGTGTGTATGGGTAAGTGTAATATAACTTAGTTTTGCTCCATCCAAGCTCGGTTTCGTGTGTATTCGTGTGCTACGCTCGCTCGGAGGCTCGGGGGGTGGCTGGTTGATGGCAAAAGGGTGGTAGGTGAAAGTGGAGGAAGGCCGAACCTAAGCATGAAGAGCGGGATAAAGGAGAAGGAGAGTACAGAGGAATACACAGAGAGCAACCCCAGAGCTGGCTCTGCTGCTACTGCTGCTGAGGACGATCAATAAGGAAGGATAATAGAGTAGAGGGGAGACTTACCAGTGCCTCGAGCAAAACCCGTACAACACCACCTTCTGACCACCCTTTCTCCTCTAGGTTCGCCTTTGCGCCGCGCGCCAACGTCCACTCCGCTTGCTTGAGGGTGACTCAAGAAAGAACTGAGAAAGTATTCTCAAGCCGAGGGTGGGAGTGTTGTGGCGAGAGACGGGCTCGGAGCTACGAGGGGGACCCACCGTGCGCCGAAGCAATCCTCAAACTTCCCCAACGCTCTCACACTAGACAAGGAAAGCAGCAGCTTTGTGCGTACGTCTCGCTCTTTATCGTTCTCTATACCGCACCCCTCTTCAACGGAAGAGAGCTTTCTCGCTCCCGGGTGGGTGGATGCTTTCTAGACCCTCCCTTCCCGACTGGAAATTTAACCCATGGTCCCGATCCGGTGTTCCCTATTTCTTGTCGGGTCCTAATAAGGAAAATCCAAATTACCCGACAGGGATTTCATACAGGGTGTAACGTTGTACCCATGGAAATCCTCAAGTGGGTAAACATCATGGGGTCCTGATGCGGAATTTTCGCGTTTCCTGCCGAGATCCTTAGATCCTATCAATACAAAATAATATTCATTTTCAAAATATATTTTTATATATTAACTTTATTTGAACATATATTGGAATTGATACATGTCAAAATGTATTTAAATTATAACGAGCTTCAAATATCAATCGATCAACGAGAAATAAAATAATCCATTTAAAAAAATGAAAAAACAACCATAAAATTCTGGAGAAAAATTGCAAAAAATTAATGATCACAAACGTAACGCAACTTAGTCATAAATATACAGCTCAAACTGGCAGCAAATATTAAGCAGATTTTTTAAACATATAACAATATGAAATGTTTCAAGAGAAAGAAAATGGAGTCAAGCATTTATTCTTTCGTCATGGATAAAAGACTCGTAAATTAAATTCTGTAGCCCCGTCTCAGAGAATAAAAAACAAAAATCAGCAGTCTCAAAACGTAACAAATGAAAATCACCGGTCTCAAAAAACGAAAAATGAATACAACCGGAGGCTCAAAATTTTTTATTTACGCGTCCCTTCCATTTTTTTTCCTCGCGCTGCCCTGGCCATCCCAATCTTTGGCGTTATTTAGGACTCCTCGTACTGACTCGACAATCGATTGATTTTCCAAAGCTGATCCATCACGCTCCTTGAATTTTGTCGACAGGACTTCTGAAAATAATATTTAAAAAATGAGTAGAAAATTCAAGTATATTATTGCTGTCGTATAAATTTTGTTTAGAAATTTTTTTTACATTACCTTTTATGCAACGATAGAGTGTCGTGTCGACGAAAATATGCCTTCCTGGCATTTTTTTTACTGTCGTGAACGTCATAGCCAGCTCGCGAGAAAAAAATTGCCGGATTATTTTGCCAACGTTTCTGGAGATCGAACTTTTTTGACTTGAAAGTGATCTCACAAGCTCTGACTGTAACAAGAGCAACAATTATTAAAAAACTAAAAAATAAATAAATAATATAATTTTTAAAAAGTAGGAAAGCAAAAACTTACTATTCTCGAATAAAATACTCGATCGTTTGACAATTTTTCGTCGAATTGGGCAAATTCGGCGAAACTCTCGCAAGGAAGATTGAGATCTTCTGCTTCATCCAAATGTGGTTCTACGAGCCTGGGTATTTCGAGGCGTTCCAAATGGCTTTGCAATTGCTTGATTGATCCTTGCATATCAATAATGCGGCTCAGCAATTCCCCCATCTTGTAGTTAAGCGAATTATAATGTTCGTCTTCAAAATCCTTAGTACACTCTGAAACTTTTTTTCACAGTAAAATTATGAGAGAATTGTTAGGAGGGAAATTCGCAATGAAAATTCATTTGAATTAATTCGTGAAATTGGGTAAAAATAAAAATAAGCAAAATGATCGATATTCAATGAAATTCACAAACAATGAAAATTTGCTTACCTTTGGAATTCTTATCGCTGACATTACTGGTTGAACTCGGTTGAAGACTTAGCCAGTGTGATGTTTTAACCTTTCTTTGTGATTTGTCGAATTCATTGCGTGTCAATTTATCACGTGAATTTGTGTTTGCCGATATTTTTGGAGCGACGTTGTCATTTTTGTTTTTTGAAGACTTGGTCCGTGTCTTGAGTGCACAACTCATCTCCGTCGCAGTGCTGCTTCCTGAAGATTTTTCCAAATCCGACGACTCCGCTGACACATCGTGTGTGCTTTTTTCGAAAGATTTTTTCTGCGCTGTTGAAAGAAAGAATTCAATTATTATCAACATCATAATAAAAATAACAAATTATACCCGGATTTTCTATATAACTTACATCGACTCTTTCGGCCTATCGATTTTTCAGAATCTGACGACGTCGCTGATCTATTGTATATACTCTTTTGGGGAAATTGTTTCTTTGCTGTTGAAAATTGAAGAAAAAAAAACTATTAATAACATTGTTGAAAATAGCAAATTATACCCAGATAGGCGATATAACTTACGTCTTTTCTCCCGCTCATCCTTGTTCCCATCGCTCTTCTTGGCCTCATTGTTCCAGTCGATCTTGAAACTTTTGATGTCGGAGATTGTGGGCATATTTTCTGCCTGGGGAATGGCCTTCAGTTTATAGCTTTTTTTATCATTCTCGGATTTTTTACGTGCTGATGTTTCGCTATCTGTAGAGTAAGCGTAAGCCTGACTCTCAAGAAGTGTTGCCTTTTCTTCGGCTTCTTGCAGCGTGACTAAAATTTCGTGTAAAATAAATACATGCACGAAAATACGAATATTTACTCGTATTGTAAAAAAATTAATACTTACAGGCTCGTCCCCTCAATTCTACCCGGTAACTCAGCCAATCTTTCTCAGGTTCGTCGCAATCTTCTAACATTTTCCTCAAAAGTTTACGTTTTTCCTCGTCAAATGGTTGCTTCGGAAATTTGCACATCAATGAAGAATTTTTTTCATTATAACAAATCCACGATGCCGGCACAATATCTATGTCTTTCTTCTTTTTGTTGTTAATGAATAAAACCAAACGATACTTGTGCATTTTTGGCGATTTGGAGGTTACGCTGTAGCACGTGAGAAAAAGGCGGGATGAAGAACGCTTGAGCGTGAGCGACGCGCGACTGCGCGACCTAGTCCAGTCCGACAGGCGGTAAACACGCACAACCAATCACAGTGCAGCCGAAGCGCACCCTGTATCTCTGCGTTTGCCACCAGATTTGAAATTTTATTTTCAAAAAAATTATTTTCCATCGCTTCAAGCCGTATACTTTCTAAAACTTTCACTTTCTTTATAATATTGTTATCGATTTTTATTCATTTATGTATTTTTGAGGTGCACACACTTTAATTTTTTTTTTGTGTTTTTATTTTTAGACTCCGAGCGATATACCGTCATTGTGTCACGCTTGACGATTGGTATTATCCGCATATGTGTTAATAGTTTTAATGCAGCAACGGTATTGCGTACATTTTTTCCGTGGTTCCTTCGGTGATTTTAAAATGCGCCATTTTTTTTTTAATCAATTTGATATTGGTTACAAAAGTATGACCACAATTTCTCTCAGAAATTTGCCACATGTCGAATTCTGCCGAACTGCAAGGATCTGTAAAAATCGGATTTTTTTTCTGCATCGATTTTCCTTGAATTCGAATGCAATTTGCCCTTAATCCAGCAGGTATATACATGTCGCTAATTTGGAAAATGCGACCATCTGTCAATAAAACCGTGTTATTTGGGTACTTGGTTGTCAAAATACTGTTATGATATTGCAACCGCTTGACAGCAATATTACCAAAGCGATCGGGATGCAATTGTCTTAAAATTTTTAGATTTCGGGGTTTTTCCGGTTTTTGCACGTGTGTCGAGGATTCATTGAGACGGCGACATAATTGTGCTAGCGGGTTTTTTCCGTGCCGCAGCATCTTTTTCATTTTTCCCAACATATTTTCAAACGGGTATGCAGTAATTTTGGACAGTGGACAATTCATGTTTTGAACGTCGTCTGCAAGATGTAACAATCCATGCATATTTCCCGTGACACACTTTTCTCCGTACAGCGTGGGCGCGAATAAAACAAATGTTTTTAATAGCGTTCTTGCATTTTCGCAATGAGACAGCGCCAGCTCATTTGAGCATAAGATTCGACACGCGATGTGAAGAAGCAAGAAATGTTTGTAAACGTCCTCTCTCAAAATTTTTTTGAGCACAACCGGGCCAGCGTACAACAGAAAGAATTGAAATTCCGTAGCCTTATATCTCTTTACATCGAGAAGCGATCGAGTTGTTCGTTGAAAATCGCTCGGAACCTGGAAGTGCAATTGCATCAGAAAATTTGAGAGGCGAGTTTTTGAGTTGTTGCTTAGTTTCACTTCTTTGGAATCCCCATCTAACCAATATTCCAAGAGTTTTTTCATCACGCCCAGATAAACGAGGTGCATTGAATCCAACACAAATTGCTGCACCAAATCAATCGGCGGTTGGATTTGAAGTAGTGGACTTACTCCATTGTGGTGATGTGGGTTAAGTTGTGCTCGAAAAGAATCATCATTTCGTAACTCCTCGATTGTAACAGAATAAATGGTTCGATTGTATTTCCGATATCCCCGAACGATGCATCGTTCACACGCATAAAACCCTCCGTGATTAATTATGCATTTTAGAAACGAGCGGGCGGGTCTGTCGCAAATAAAGGCTTTTATTCGTACTCGAAAAAATTGACCATCGATAATCAGCTGATTTTCATGGAGATCGTTGATCTCGTCGATAAATTTTGATAAAAATTTTCTAACGTCTTGCGCCAATAAATTGCGATGGGAAATGGAGTGTAGACATCCGGATCGCTGTAGACTTTAGCGAGAATCGGCCAAATTTGTCGAGAACTCGATTTAAATAGAGGCAGCCCATCGACGTTTATCAATAACTCAATTAAATTGTTCGAGTGGAAGATCGGATTCACAGTCTTCAGAAGATTGCCGGCTATCCCGAAATAAACGAATCCGTCGTTCTTACCTTCAGTAAACGTTTCAATCGTATATGTCGTCGAATTATTTGTGTGCAAAAAAGTTTTTGCACTTTTTGGCACATTTAAATTCGTTCCTTGTCTCAAAATGTTCAGAAGACCTTCCAGTCGAGAATGAGGAAGGGCTGGCGTTAACAATGCCCATTTTCGAATTTCTTCGGCAAGGTCAAAAGGTTCGAGTTCATCTTCTACTTGATTGTCAAGGTCAGAATGGATTTCAGAACCTGAACTTTCATTTTCACCTTGCAATCTTTGGTCAGGGTTTGAGAAATCATTTGATTCACTCGATTCACTGTTGATTTGATCAATAATGACATTGTCATTATTTTCACCGTTATCAGAAATATTTTGAACGTGACGCAATTCCTGATTCACTCCATTGTCGCTTACAGATGTTTCTGAATCGGGTTGCACACGCAAACGTTTCAGTGCACGATGTTTTTTAACCCGCAATCTTGTCAATTCTTTTCTTTTTGCTGCTCTTCCGACGTTCTCAGACATTTGGTATATTTCACTCAACAACACTTCACGTTTTAACGGTCATCAATCGACACACCCGGTAGAGTCTCGGGAGACGTATACATTGTCAGCTCTGACGTCTCGTGTCCCGAGCGCTCGCCGAGTCTATACTTTGTTGCAGTGAAACGATTCGCGGTAGTGGCAAAAAAAATTTCCAACAAAAATTAACACAAACAATTTCTTAATAAATATTATTGTGGTTTTTTCATACCATGTAAAATGTTGCTGAATTTTTTCAAAGTGTAAATTTTATTTTTATTTTTTTTCGAATAAATGGATTTATATGGCGTCGTCGTCGTCGGGAAATTAAGCCTGTGAGATATAAGGTCCTGATAAATGTTTTAACGTCATTCCTTATAAAATCCTTGTCGGGATATTACTGAATAATACCCGATACAGTTTTTCCTTTCAAGGTCTTTACTCATATTTTGTTAGGTCATCTTTATCGGGATAACCATCCGCGAACCTGAAAAAATCCCTGTAAGGTATACCCTATCTATGGATAACCTGTCTATGTCCTTACACTATTGAGGAAATCCGTACGAAAATTTCCAGTCGGGTTGTTCAAAAGCCGTATGAACTCACACTCTCTTCTCCCTGTGTAGAAACAACCCCATACCCCCTGTACGTACACTCATGCGGTACACTATCCACTTGCTTGGTGAATCCAAGTAAACGTGCGAGATATCCCATGTGCCCGTTATATCCCACCTTCGTTATATACGTATGTATGGATGTGCTCGTTTTCACGATGTGCAATCCGTACACGTTACCAACCTACCACTTTTCATATGTATAGGGGTTGAAACGAGTGGAAAGACCACACATCGCGTGTGGTAAAAAACAAAAAGAAACAACTAAAAAAGATAAAATAAACAAACGGAGGAAAAAGTCACGCGACTAGCTCCAAGACCAACTGAAAAAGGATCTCGTTCTCTTCTCTCTTCCTTAATTACCTCCTGTATATATATATATATATATATACCAGGTTCTATGTGAAGGCTTTTGCGTTGAGGAAATTGCGGAGTTAGTAAAGTTGTTAACGCTCAATTTCATTCTTCTGCCGTTTACTTTCAACTCGCTTTTTTCTGTTGTTGTTGTTTTGTCAATTTATGAAAGTACCGAAATTGGGACCAATCCCTTTTCTGCTTGGTTATGTGTTTGGTTCGCATTCTGAGTTTGACTCGATCTTTCTCTCCGTCATTGAATTATCGTCGAACACGTCAATCCTTCGTCGAGACTCGGATCCGAGAAGAAAGGCAATTGAGCATATCCGAGTGCAAACTTGGTGATCATTCCGGCCTGTGTCATCCAGAGCTGGAAACCAACGTCGACGCGGGAACGTCTAAACTATTTGCCCAGTATATTATTGTTGGACATATCGGAGGTTTATTCTTGAGCCGTGAATGAACAACCGTTGGGCGGCGGGTTTCTCGAAGGGTGTGGGTGGCTGCGGGTGGTCCAGAGGGTGGTTAGCTTTATTGATCTGTAAGACTACCAACCTGTTCTCTCTCTTTCCCTTGCTCGTTGCTGCTTCTATCATTTCGTCGTACTAATACCATCTTCTTCTCCTGCTTATACTCGCACCTACTTCGCTCCCGCCTGCCTCCCCTCGCATCTACTCGACTAGAGTCTCGTTGCGTCTCCGCAACCAGTCTTCTCCATCTCTCGCTTTCTCCTCGCACTGTTTGGTCAGCCCATGCATCCCTAGGGTTTCCACACTCTCGTGTATACCATCACAGCTATCACTTCCTCCGCCTACTTGTCCAGGTCTCGCACCATCCCTATCCTCGTCATCCGCATATACACCATCCGCTGAACCAATCCCCCCTCCCCCGCCCCTCATCACATCGCTTACCGTGAGCTCTCTGACTCTGTTTACCACACTCTCAACGTTCGCTTTGCAAAGGGACATCCGCCCCGCTGCTTCGTACAATAGCAGGTGGATGTAAGTATGAGCACAATAGACGTTGAATTTTCAAATACTCATGAAAGCTGATGCATATCACGTACGCGCGATCCTGCCCAATCTCTCAGACGGCGGATATTTGCTCCTCGCCCTCCTGACAGATCCAAGATTAAGATTTTCACGTTTGTACGGATCCATCGCGTCTTGACGCAGCCTTTGAGCAGACAGAAGGTTCATCGAACATGAAACGATTCAAAAGATTCTAGTCAATCCAGATGCAGATATTTCGTGGCTCGATTCCGCTCCACTCGACAGTCAATGCAATTGTAAGAAAATCTGTCCTCGCACTTTAACCAGGATTCATTAACGGAAACAAAAATGCGAGGACGCTATAAAAAATGACCAAGCATGGAGATGAGCAGCGTTATTTGCTAATCAATTCAATCCGACAAAGCTGTGTTGACACAGGCCGCTAAGCTGGGTCTTTATGATCCCGGTAAGTACGAGGCTTAATGAAAACTTCTGTCAACCTTTTTTTTTTTACAACCAGAGCACAAACTTTCTCGGCATCAGTGTGCCGGAAAATATAATGTAAAAATGATGACGTTTTTTCAAGGGATTGGATGGTCGAGTCGACAACGGTTACGTGGGCGTGCAGGATTTCGGATTTCTCAAACTTCTCATTGTCGTACTTTTTCCCACTTCCTACATGTCGCTGTTTTTTTGTTCCCATGGCCATCTCCCCTGGTGCTGGATTTTTTTTCTTACTTCTCGAGTCTCGGACATAGCGCAACTGACCTCCAATTTTACTACGAAAGGCCAACTCCCATTTTCTCTCTAGCATCGCAATGCCAAACAACGTGAGAGAAAAGCAGGAAGGAAAAGGGGGAGGGGGCTGGTGCTTTCTCGTTCAATAGGGAAAATGGACGAAGGATATTCGCTCAAATACGCATCTAGAAACTCGAGGTGGAGAGGACGGGCACTAATTCATACATATAGAAGATCCTGGCGACCCCCTTCCCATCCTGGAATGCATATGAACGAGCAGCTCCGCTACATAGGGAAATATACGTTAAATCTCGAGCAGGCTAGATGGCGGTATGTCGTCGTATAACAGCGTCTCGCTCTGCCCCACCAGGTTGGCTGATGTCTTTTCCATGTACCGATTTGAATACCAAAATGTATATATGTGTGCGACCGCGGCGTTGGTACGAAGCTTCGGCGAGTAAGCCTGAAAAGGGATACAGCAGAGCTTTCTAAGTGTCTAAAGCGAATACGTCCCGTGCACGTACACAGGGATGTGCATGCCCGGATGCTTGAGTATATCGTTGCTAACGTACACCAACTCCGGTCGACACTCGTCTCGAGATTAAATTCTAAAGGCGCGGGCAGCTGAGTTTCGCAACTCGGGGGCAGGGGCTGAGGCATTTTTCTTAGCTTGGCTCCAACGTCCCTGGGGAAAAGGACTAACGGAGGCACCTTCCTAAATTAATACTCACACACCCAAATCCCGTGTCCCCCGCTGAACGGGCCAACACTCTCTAGGTACATAAAACAGAGACTTATACAGGAATAGCTCGAGCCCACACGTAGATGGATAAGGGTGGTTGCTCGGCAGAAATTTACACAAGCGAAAAGATCACCCGGTCCGGGTCGTAACGAGCGCCTGGAAGGAACTTGGCTCTCATACATAGAGACATTTTCGAGTATGCGTGATCCTCGAATTAATATACATGCATAGAGAGAAATAGAGAGTGAAAAGAGAAGAGCGACAGAATGAGAGAAAGAGAGACGATGCACGATGTGAGCCCGTAGCGTTGGCCGAATCATAGGGGCCTCCCTTACCCTTTCACCATATCCACCCTTATACCATTTTCATCCTTCGGCCAACTCGCAACCCCCACCCCACCCTCATAATACCGCGCACTATTCCCATTTTGCTCCTTCCTATTTTCGTCCCCCTCACTTTTCGAGCATCGTTTCTCCGTCTCTCTCACACCCAAACTCCCTTGATGACCCGACCCCTTTCCGCCGTGCACTTTCTACCGACCATTATTTAGCTAGCTTAGAACTTGCCTGGGCAACATGGCGCACACCACGTTTCCATGTACCGTCAACGACAACCAAGAGAACACCAGGGTCGAGGCTAAATTCGCACAATCTCGGAATTTCTCA
Source organism: Diadegma fenestrale (assembly GCA_037043255.1). Lineage (NCBI taxonomy): Eukaryota > Metazoa > Arthropoda > Insecta > Hymenoptera > Ichneumonidae > Diadegma > Diadegma fenestrale. Next base: position 6,153,783 of record CM073311.1, on the reverse strand, counting down.
ATTCTCCTTCTTTGCGCTCCTATAAAGGCCCCGCGAGAGTGCGATGGGAAGACACAAAAACGAGAAGAGATAACAACACCATATCTCTATACATCCCTCTACCCTCGATGTTACCACAGCACCCCAGGAGAGACCAAAGCACATTTCTCTCTATTCCAACTCTCGTATCGCTGCGGTACAGAGTACGGTTAGTAGAGAACGATGAGAGGGATTTCAGCATAGTACTCGGTTGAAATTACGGTACGAGAATCAACCCAACGTCACCGGGACTAGAGTATAATAGACACTTGCCTTGATGCGAACTGACTCGCTGGGTTTTCGACGGAATTAGGCAAATTTTCAGAGGCAAGGATGCGCGCCTGACTCTCCTCACCAGGGTGACGCGTTCAAGGACACTTTTCTTAATGCCTGAATGAAAAACCCCAATCAGCTTGCTAGGAGTCCAAAATTTTCCTTCCGAAAATAACATCGCGCCCCTTAAAACCCTGCCATTCAGTCGTTCGAGTCTTTCGTATTATCACACCCCCCAACACGCCATTCGCACTCCTGCAAATTATAAAAACACGATTTTTTACTTCCATTCGAAAAATTTTCTCCATTCCCGACAAAAACAATTAAAAAACGATCAATTTTTTTTTAACAAAGATGAAAATTTTGATTATTTGATCATTTTTGCATCGGTTTGAATAAATTTTGAATCGTTTTTATAAGAAAAATCAATCGACACGTTGGATTTTGCTTACAATAATGGATAAGTCGTATTTCGTAAACTTTTATCAGCGCCTATACGAGGTCCTTTGGACTTGGATTTAGGGGCTGATAGTTGGAGGCAGTTCACAGGGGGTGGTGGCCGAGCATTTCAAGGGGAGTTTCTCGTGTGACTCCCGGTGACCGAGCAGGGTTTCAAGTAACGGCTTTTTCATGTGTGTGCACGGGTGCGCTGATACGTTTCCACCCGCAGACACGCAAAGACGCACATACACACACGAACGCGCAAATATTCTCTCTCTCTCTCTCACACACACACTCACACACACGGATATGATGGTACATTTGTGATCGGGAAGGTTCTGTCACGTGGGGTGAGAGCTAGATGCAAAGAGCCATAGAGTATGAGATGGTCGAGAGACGGAGGGTCCGTGGGGTTGGTTCACATTTACATAACAGACCCCCCTCGACAGGGCTAGATGACTAGAGAGGGGGGATCACAGGAGGTTGTAAAATGGAGGGAGAGCATTAAGAGAAGAAAGAGGGTGGTTAGGTGGTGCGGCGATTCTGACAACATGGCCGCGGCCGAGTTGTGCGACGACGTTCACCATCAGCAAAGACGAAGGCGTCGCGGTGCGTAAAGCATTTTTCCTTGGAATGAAAAAAAAAAATTATAGAAAAAAAACACCGAGAGGAAAACTCATCGAACAGTACGCAAGCATCTTGCGGTGAACCCTTCGTGGGCTGCTGTGCTTAATGCAATCCAACTGCAGGAAAAATAAAGGATCGTGGACTTTCTTTTTCAATTCTATCGATAACTGATATCCGCTTCTGTAAATACTTGCAGCGAGGTCGGATAATCCTTCATGTATTTGCAAGTTCATTATCGAGGGTGATCCTGGAAGCTAGACCGGGAAGAAAAAAGTTGTAGAAAAGTGCTTCCGTAAGCCCGAGAGTCGAGAACGCTCATCAGCGTCAGCGTAACTTTTAGCTGCGGTAACTCATCCGATCAAACTGTGGAAACTTGTGAGAAGCACGAAAGCGGGACAGGCTTAGTCCTAATTTAAGGGTGGAAATGAAAACCATCCCTCGCCGGCGCTAATTTAAGGCCAGAGCTCGCCGCTCATTTGTTTTAACCGCTCTTTCCTCTTTCCTCTCGTATACCGACCATCAGGATGCGGGAAAACTCTTGGGCGCGGATGTTCCCGAGGGTTGATGCTTTTGCACACGAATTCGTTTGTACATATGTATAGATCTCTCTGTACGGCTAACATAAGGACCTCGTCCGGAAGTAGAGGCGGTCCGAACCCACGCGCGACTTGTACACATGCAATTCTCTTCTCTTCTTCTAGTTACGGGACATTGCGTTCTGCTATCATACTTTTACCTTTATGTCCACGTATTCACATGCGCCCTGCAATATCTGTACAGTCTACCCTCAGAAAGCCCAGACTTTTTATAAAATTTCGGGCTGTTAATTGCGGTATACCAAGCACACCTGACACATTAGCTTGTCTGGTAATTAAGAAGAAAACACTTAATTATTGTTCCAGCAAGTTGCATTCTAATTAATTCATCAATCAATCTTTCCATTCAAAAAAAAGACTCAATTTTTCTCTTTCTTTGAACAGTTTCTCACGAATATGCGCGGAAGGGACGAGCTTCGGGAAAAATATCCCTCGTCCTTTACGTCAATTTCGTAGACCTTCGATCAACAGTTACGTCGCTCAATCAGCACGTGTCGATCTTTCCGACCAAACTCTCTTCGTCGATATTCCAAGGATTACGAGACACGCGAGGAATATGTTTCGACGATTTCTCACTTTCCGATAGTCTGGAAAAGTCATTGAATCGTTACATCCCAGTAAATCCATGTGGATGGATGTCAATTCGTGCCAGGATGAATATACAATCTGTATTATTTTTGGCAGTAAATTCTGGGATAAATCCTCCATTTATATTCGTGAAACTTTCATATCTCGATCGTTTTTTTTTCATCTATTTAGGTTATCGTGAAACCAATGGTCTAGCTATTTCAGGAAATTCATAGAAGTGAACACACTGCGCTATAATGTCGATATTCTGCTCGTGAAACTGGAGACTCATGGATAAATATGTGAAATCAAAAGAAAATGTCGAAGGAAAGAGTAAAAATAAAATTCACTGTTAATCTGTCGCCAATATCGATTGCCACGTAATTTTTCAGTTCCTAATCAAAATGTTCGGATCTATTCTCTAATTATCGCGGTAACGAGGCGATTTTTTACTTCATTGCATTTAAATGAAGACCGGAATGACGAAAGACACGTTTTGTCCTCAAATTCTGTACGTTTTTAAGAATGTTTTTTTTTTTAGCAATCAAGAAATTAAACTTTCGCGTTTTCCTCGGTAAATTTGTACGAAATTTTTTTGTTCCTCGATCTTGTTGATTGAATATCCATTTCTTTCTCGTAACAATTAATGATGATTGGTATTTCGAGGGATTGGGCAAAAAGCTGCATAAAAAATGAGTCTAAACCAACGTCAATTTGTGTCAAAGTCTGAGTGCTTTCGTAACTCGGATGCTGCGAGGGCGGGGAAATAATAGTGAAAAGAAATTCGCAGAGGGAGCAAACTCGTGCGGGGCCAGACAGAAGGAAAGGAATAAAATGCACATCTCTGTGGTACAGTAAATACGCGAAGTTAGTTTGTTCGATAGAAATGAGTAAGAGCAGACGAAGGACATACGAGTCGGTGGCAACGATTCAGTCCTCTGAGAGAAGTCTTTCTACTCTGGTCCCTATATTTTAGAAGGTTCGAATGCCATACGCGTTGAAAAGTTTATCGAATTCTTTTATACACATTATATGCCTCGGCAGGTCTTTTTCTTCTATTTTCTCATTCTCTCTTGCCCGCTCTTCCTTTCGAACGTTCTCTTTCATTCGCGTCCGATGGTTTCTTTGGCTGTTTTTCGTTTTTTCTTCGTTTGTCCGTTCTCCGTGCAGTGTATTTGCAGGCCACGCGAGCGGTTACGGACGGTTCACACCCTCTCGCATTTTGTGCGGCCTCATCAGCCAACCGCTCTTTATATAAAGCCAGGCTGGGTCTCGATCTATACCCTGCAACTATCGCGTTCTCCCGCCGAGAACGACGTTTCGTTCTAGAGCTTCACTTGGTTTTCTCACTCCGCCACACGTTTTTTTTTTTTTTTAATTTCTTGTTTTATTTCTCATCCGTCCCTCCGCACACCATCGACACAAACCCTCTCGTTCTGGCCGAACGTTCGCCCTCCGCATCTCTCATCCTCACATTCTCCACCGCACCGCTTCGCACATGAGTCACACCCCGACGAGACATCGACCAAAGGTAATGGAATTAACTCGATTAATTTGATTAACTCGATCGCGCACGATTTATACCAATTTATTTATCAGCGGATGTTTCAACAGTGGACCTAAACGATTTCCAAATCACGAGCCATCACCGTTCGCCCACATATGCACCGGAAAAACAGGAGCGTGGGAGTAATCAACTTTTCATCATCACGACGATTATATTTGATCCGGTTTTTGCCATTCGGATCTCAACAGACTTTTCACGACCACGCCAACCTTTGATTCAAATGATTTTCAGTCTATTATGACCCTGACAGCATTTTTTAAGAGGTCATTGACCCATTTACTCATTTTAAATCCATGCCAAAATAATGTGTCATTCAAAGCCCGCTCATTTAGATTCGTCCACGATGAAAAACGTGCAATAGACTCTGAAAATCCGTTCAAGGTCTCCAGCCATTTAAAGAGGTCAAGATGAAGCTCGATTTCTCAAGAAAATTCAACACGCGAACGAGATTGAAACACGAGAATCCTTATTTTTTCCCAGAGATTTTCTCGAAAACGGCAAGAATTCGATTGCGAAAACATCTGGTTTTAACGAGATTTTGTAAAAAATATTTTTCATAGTCTTTTCGATGATGATTTTTCATTTTTTTTTTTTTTGCTAAACATGCGAAAAAATGGAATTACTTCGCGTGAAATGAAAATGACGATACCTCGAACGGATTCCTCGATTAATGCTGTACGCTGTTTTACACTCACCAGTAATAATCAACATGACCAACACAAGGCGTTGGAGGTACTTTTAAGAGTCTGCAAACCTCTGGGACTTTGTTCGTGGTCCAGAGACGCGAGAGATACTGAGACTTTGGAGTTTTGAAAAAGTGTGAGGTACTCGGTTAGCTTTGAATCTCGTTTTTTCTCTCTCTCTCTCATTTCCGGTGTGACTATCAATGAGATGCGTTGATTCGGAATATACGAAAAACCAGAATGACGGTTGGGGGTCTTTTGGGAATTTGCGTGTGGCCTTCTCCGCTCCCTTCATTGTAAGTTTACCGGTCCAGGTGGGGTCCGCTGGCGAATCTCGCAACACCGGTTGATCAACTCCTCCTGAAAACTGGACCAAACGCAAACGGATTCTGTGCCCTCTGTATATCTTCAAAACGCTTAAGGGGGGTCCCTGCACCAAATTTACATAACTCATCCCAAGGGTGGTCCAGTCTTGATTTTTTGAAACTATAAATAAAAAAACTAGTTTCTATATATGTATCTCGGGCCAACGGTAGAGTTCTTTGCTGGGGGGATCGCGAAAGCTGGACTGACACCTTTTGATTCAGAGAAATCGCGTACTCGCATCATGTTTTTTTTTCTTTCACTAAATTCGCCGAGGCTGGGAGTCACGACGATTATGAACTCCAGGACAGCAATTATTGCATCGCCGATTCACACTCGGCAGGACCATCGAATCAAAGACGCTGGATTCTCGACCAATAATTTCATATAAAAATTTAAAAAAATTGCAAACCCCCAAAATTCGAAATCGACTCGAAAAATCGATGAAAATCGCAAAAATGAAGTTTTTTTTTAAATTCTCAATCGAAAACGAATTCCCTCGATTTATTGATTCATTGGTTGCATCATTGGAGACAGGATTATGAATGGGAAAGATTGGATATTAATTAACACTTTTCGACGTCGAGCGCGCACGCTACATAAATAATATTTTTGGTTTATTTCGAAAAATCCGAAAAGACAGATGGATGCCGTAACAACAAGAAACGAGGGAGGTGACGAAGAGAATCGCGATTGATAATCGTCTTTTGTCGTTGAACGAGAGGCCGTGGAAACAATGTGCTGTCAAAACTCCAAACGTGCATTGTAGTGTTAGTGACGATGTTAGGCCAAGCGTGGAGATCGCGTGGTTGCTTCCGTCATTCATCAGACGATTATCCATCCTCGACATTTCCTCTATCTCCGACAGATTGACCGGAACTCTCTGAACTCTGATGTCTGCATGTTCTATTTGCTGAAAAATTGAAAGTTCTGAAGAATCTCGTGATCGTAATTTTCCTGACGATTCTTTTCGTCGCAAACCTGGCGAGTATCTTGTTCGACTGCAAAATTATCTTCGTTGATAGAAAAATGAAGGTGTCGAAATGTTTTGGGCAAATTAAATAATTTCTTTATGTTTAGATTCAACTGGACGATCTTTTTTGCTCGAGATCTTTTTTGCATCTCCGCCATGGCGAAACCCTTTATAAAATAATATCCAGAATGGAGCTCATTTGGAGTTTGAAAAATGGAACTGTTGTGGCGCAATCATTGGCTCGCGGGTCTAGTTAACGATGAGAATTAAGTGAAATTGGTGAACAGGTCGAAGTGCATGAAATCCTGTTTGTAATGACGTCAAGGGAGAGAGTGCAGGATCAAGGTAAAAGAGAGTATACGCGCGGGGCACAGTACAATATCTTGTGCACTCGGCGTCTCGGTTTTCTCCGTCTGTCTCATGCCGGGGACGGGAGAATTCGTATTGAGAGTAAAAGCAGTGGAAGAGACAGAGTCGGCCGGGTTTATACGCAGAGACGGAGAAAACAAGAGAACGAAAGGGATAGAGAGAAAGCGAGAAAGACATTGAAAAGAGACCTAATGCACGGTCGACGAACCAATAGCACGCTGCGCCTGACAACCGTGCAACAACTATACTGCACCGTTGCTGCGACCATTGGAGTTTCCGGCATCCCTCTCATTTTCACAGCCCTGATGCTGCTGGCGTCGCAAACCCCTTTAACCACCCACCACCCCGTCAACTCCATCCTATACAGCATCCCGTATGACCGCCGTTTCGTCGAACCAACCCTGTTCTCACTCGGCATCCATGTATTTTCTCTACCTTTCTCTACCGCTGCCTGGCACGTACTCCTCTCTATTTTTCCTTCAACCTCAGCTGTATATCTGTATGATTCATCCTCTTTCTAGCTCGTTCGCTCTTCGACGAGGATGATGCAGTTGGTTCTCTCTTCCTCGACTACAACGACTCCCGCGTCACGTTTATTCGCTCACACTTTCTGCCGCGTTCACGACTATTATATACATATACCCCCAACGCTATATAATATAACAACCATCCTCGCTCTTGCTCACGTGTAGCGAACCAACAGAGCGTAGAGGGTTCGGCCGATTTTGCATTTAAATTTGGTAAATTTGCCGGAGTTGGCAAATGAGCTGCGGCTATATATAGTGTCTAATACTCCCGCGAATGTTGAGCTGCCGATACACCGTTATACCGAGCACAGTTCTAATGCCTCTCGAGAATAGGCGAATGAAAAGGTGCATGTTGAAATTTACATATACATAGATATATACCTGCGTATATATGTATCCATGGTCTATAAGTTTACACAGAGCCTTGCCAACACTCGTTAATATTTCGTACACCATGAGGATTATTTAAATACATAAGCTCAAAAGTCCCTTCAACTTTTTCTTGAGCTCATAAATCAATAATTTTTGTTACACACCCTCGAAACACCCGAATTTACCTCTAATTTTCGAGACTTCCGCGCTCCTTGACTGTGTATTCAATTTTTATCTGAAAATTCTACAATTGATTGGAAAAAAATGAATAAAAAATTCGAGAGATTTTGCATATTACTTTCTCAACGGATCGCAACAGATTAATCTGTTCGATGCCGTTGTGCACGCCTGAGAGCTGTTTCATATTTAAATATCACATCAGAGAGCGTCGAAGAGAAATTCGGGAGAATCGGTCGAATGAAAATGTTCGGCATTGCAATGGAAAATTTTTAGCCTATTTATCAGAATCACAGAATATTACGGCGCGCGGTATGTCGCGTTTTCGTTCTCTGCTCCCCCCGTTATCTCATTTTTTAATTTTTTAGTCTCCCTTTCTTCGCACCTGCGGAATACACCGGCAGCAGGAATAGCTCGAAAAGTATACAAGCAAAGAGAACACGCAAAAAGCTTTGGACAGTATCCTCTCTAATTTTGGAGCGCACATCAGCAGCCCAGCAACGTTATCCTGTCAGATATCTGCCCGTGTATTTGTTCCCTTCCGCGTATATATATATACAGGCTCATTCTATTTTCATCATCCCAGCCGCCCTGCTCTCCTCCCCTGCCTCCCACTCGTCCAGGCTCCTGTCTAGCCTTTCCCTGCTTTTTCTTCTCTTCGCGGCCAACGTATTTAAATTACCGATCGCTAATACACCCCGTTATATTCGAATTCAGGCAAATCATATCAAGAATAACGGATGCTGCTTAATAACGTATCGACGTTCGCGATTTCCGAGACAGTAAATACGTCGGCATCACTTTATTTCTCTATGCGTGTGTGCATCAAATAAATGCAATTGAAAAAGACAAAAAAAAAACTATTTTTTCTCAAACCGTCCCAAAATTTGCATAAACCGTTACAAGAAATCTTGGGAATGATCTCAAGCCAATTCTTAGGTAATTAACACGACGACAGATTTAGCGAAAACCCGGAAAAACCCAATTTGTACTTGTTTTGGAAAAATAAACGTACGATTTTTAGGAAATATTCTATTTTCATTATTTCACACCAATTCTTTTCTATTCGATCGAAAGATACGATGAACGAGTGTATTTCGAATCTTGAATTGATTCGCTCTTGCTAATTATTCAATCAGTGCTCCGTCCTCGCGGACCGGAAACCCAACAGTATCGGAAAAAGTTTTGTTTCCCGTTGCTGAATATATTTCGCGACATTTTCTGGAGCGACTGCGAGTGAACTGTTGGAAAGTCGCGAATCTCTTGAGTATCAAAATCTATTTAATTGATCGAATTTAGCAAAATATGGAGCTTCGTCAACAGAATTGTTCGTCCTGATGGTAAATGATTCTCATTTGTTCCCATTAGCGGAGTCGCAACTGAATTTTATTATACAAAAAGACTGCGTTGCAGAAAAAAAACACAAATTTAGAGTTGAATAAAAAAAGGGGAACGTGGAACGAGATCATAGATGCGGATTTGATTAAATTCAAGTCAAAAGCTCCCGCACAATGGTCTGTAGCTCTGAGACAAAACAAATTGCCATGACACAGTGTATTTTTGTAATGCACAACACTTTGAGAACTATGCGCATTGTATGTTGTGTCAGGGAACTCTCGATTATTTATGCATGAGCAAAAAAAAATGGCAAAGCTACCAGACGAGCTTTTGAACAAAAAGGAAGAGGTTTTTTGCAGCAAAAAAAAAATGGTAACACGTACATACTTATTTAATAGGAATATGCACTACTTTGGTGTGTACCTTATAGTATAATTACGTCAGAGCTTTTTGATGCTTCGCTGCAGAGTTTCAGTAACGCTCCGGCTCCATATAATGCCTTTCAGAACGGCAGAGCACCCTGTACAGATATTATAATGATACTGGATATTATCGCTGTGGGATTAACGAAATGCTGTCGTTGCAGCGCAGCTTTGTATCGCGGATGCATTTCTCGTTTCGCGCGTGCATACAAACTAACACGCATACGCGTTCTCCGTTTTTCTTACTATCTCTTGCTGGTCCTTTCTTCGTTGTCGTCGTTTGGAGAATTTACAAACTTTCCATATACAAACATCATAGGTTTTTGGGGTTTTTTCGTGTGCGTGCGGGATTTTTTTTTTTTTCTCCAGTCAACGTGAAGCTGCGAACGCAAACAGGGGCTGGTGGGTGCTGCGTGGGTGCTGCATCGGGCGGAGGGAACGAGGAGGCTCGAGAGCCGTAACACAACGCGACGTAACGTAACACTGAAAAATAATAGGTTGACGAGAGGTACGAGAGGTTCGAGGGTATGGTGCCACATATACCTTTGGTGCCGTTACTGCGTTGCCAGCGGAATGAAGAGGCAAAAAGGGGGAGGTCGCGGAGAACAGTGGATGCGAGCGAGCGACGAACGGCCAACGCACGCGAGGGTGTCCTGTTCATTATGCAGCGATGCTAGTGCACCCGGCCCGTTGCTTTTCCTGTGCGGTATGCGCTGCAAGAGGAACCGCTCCAAAGTACAATCGGAACGACTCCCTTGGTTAATGAGTTTCAGGAACAAAGCGAAAAACGTCCATTAAATAATGCGCAATGAAAAATTCTCTGATGCGCGATGAAAAACGAGACAGATAGTTAAAAATGTTTCCGCGAGCATCTCAGTCGACGTAGAATCAACGAGCCCAGGCAGGCGAGAAGCGAGCGCCAACAAAGTGCAATGGAAAAAAAAAAAAAATACTGCATTTTCGTGCAATTTCGAAATTTTCAATCCCTCATTTTCTACAATTCGTCCAATATTCAGAAAAAGTGACAATATCCGCCGCTTTGCTCGTAAATCAACTTTTTCCGCGGTTACTTTAAAAATTCATTTTTATACACACAAAAATCTCGATCAATTTCCCACTATTGCGAATATCGACGTGCAACGTACTCGCGATAGTTTTCCGCAATTGTTATCGATGAAAAAGGACAAAACAACAAAAAAATTAACCCATTCGAACGGAGTTTTTATTTATTATAGAAAATAATTAAAAATCAGCCACACTGAAAATTCAGTTTTGTCAAAAAACGTCGATATTTTGTCGAATACAGCGAACTAAATATTTTGGGATAATTTCAAAATTTTCGTTATCTCGACAATACTTTTCATTGTAACGGAACTTTCGGCAAAATTTACGAATAGAATGACCAAAATTTGCTTTCCGAAAAGATTTTCCAGAATGTTTTTTGCTGAAATGACAAAATTTTCGTGATTTTTCGAAAAAACGATTAGTTGAACGTTTCCAACAAAATATCGATCTTTTTCAACGAAATTCTCTTTTCAGTGTATCGGAATCAGGAACAAGAATAAAGTGTGTCGCTTTTGCGGAAAAAAAAGGACGCGTTGCGACTCTGTATTATTGGGGATGAGCACGCACGCAGCGGTGGTTACAGAAATATATCTGGTCGAGTCGGCTCACCCTGTATTTTATCTAAACTTTCATCTAACTTCCCCTATTCATCTAATCGGCCTCACTCCTATTTTTCCCCCACTATTTTCTACAAAGGACTAGAAGGCGCAACAAAAGTGGGGGTTGGTGGGCGAAGGAGAGGGTTGGTCGGTGGCGGGACACAAAGACGAGAGCAGTAGCCGACGAACGCGAGTGAACCTCCACCCGGCGTCAAGCAGAGGGGGTTGGGAAGCGGAGTCCCCTTAATAACTGCGCCGGCGATCAAGACCCACATAGGGGATCCAGTGGAAAACTTTTCGAGGGAGAGGGAAAAGAGGAAAATAAAAATAACGAAACAAAAAACTTACGAATGTAAAATAAAATAAGACGCGACAAACCGCGTTTCTCTCATTTATTTTTCCTCCACACGCCTTTTCCCCGACAACCACCAGTTGAACTATAAACTTCCCAGTTTACTTTTTTCTGTCTTTGTCTTTTGCTTCTTTTCTTTATAGCAACAAGATGCCGATAATCGACCGCCGCGTCGAGACGCACTTAAATACCGACTTTTTGTGCAGCGAAAGGCTTTTCAAAACTTCCCCAACAGATTATTCCGAAAAACGGCGGAATAACCTGTTTCTTTCGACCCCACAGAACTTTCTCACGAACCAGTTTCTTATCCTCGTTCATTTGCATACCCGTAAGAAGGTGCTGCGCGTGAACGGTCGAAAAACGTTTCCAGCAGCCGATTCAGAGATGATCAGTCGTTCGCGGACCGTTAGAAAAATCTGGAACCGAAAAAAAACGTCTTTGCATTAATATCTTAAACATTTTTCAGCAGAATTGCAAAAGAGATACAATTGCGATTAATGTGCGAACCAAAACACCCTGAAAAGGCAAATACTTGGTAACGTGACTATTTGACATTTTTTTCAAGTCGATCAGTTTATCGTTTTTACTTTCCTTGAAATGTAACGCCTCAAAGCTCGTTTACCTTGCAATGCAATTAAAAATTACGAGTAAATCGGGAATTGTCATGAATTATGATTGTATTTCGAGGTAAATGTATCACGATGGAGATCATCGAATGAAACGAATGGGTGTAAAAAAAAATACTGTCAAAAGCCGCAAATAGTTGAGAACTTTTTTTGAGGACTGAGTTTTTTTTTTTTATTAAATAAGATGAAAAATGGAATTAAGGGTTGTTGAGTTTCTTATTTTTTTTCATTTTTTCCAGCTGTTGTGAAAAAGGGAGAGATAAACGGAGACGTAGAAGAAATTTGATCGACTTTTTTGGTTAACGCGGATTCATAGACGGAAGAGCCGGAGATGTGATTCGCTGGGAATAAGCAGGAAAAGCGCTCGGCGTACGTGAAAGAGAAGAACCGCGTCGGAAGCTGCCGCGGGAGGAACGTTTTGGCGAGGTGCGGGGCGAAGAGTTAACATTGGGTTTCCAAGAGGGTGGATGCGACTGTAAAGCAGCAGGTGTATATGTGTGCGGGTGGGTCGGTAATGCAAAAAGGTGCCGGAGGCCTCGCTCAATAACGGCGACACAGCGCAAGCGCTTTCATTTTGTTTTTCGTACTTGCAGCCGCCTGCTCCTCAATCAAATAGCCCCGCGTCCTCGGTCCCGCTTTGCTTTTTCCAAGATGGCCGCGCAAAGTCATTACGTCGGTAACTAGTCTCAGGAGGTCATAAGAAATCTACCGTGCCGACGTTGAATTATCAAACATTCCGCCCCATGGATTCAACCACTACGGGGCGCCTCGACACTCTTCTCTGCTGCTTCTTTCTTGCAAACCAAGTGGCGGCACGTAGTATTCACCCCGAGAGTAAGGGATGAAAATGCAGGGTGCAAGAAGGAGCGATACAGAAAAAAATGGCGAATAATATTCCTTGAAACGGGAAAAACGTTCAATTTTTCCTCAAATCTACTTTTTTTTGTGCACAACTTTTTCAAAAAAGTCTTGGCAAGACTTCAGCCGTTGTTCAAAAGTCCGAAATGGAGCAGAAATCAATTTTTTTTAAATTTGTTCGTACGACGATCGAAAAAAACTTCCAACAAATTCATTTCCATTTTCAAAAAAATTCTTATTTGAAAGACAAACTTCTCACTCGCGTGATCCGCTTTGTGTATATTTTTTTCTTTTATGCAGCGTGCATAGCAAACGATAATAAAATAGCAACGAGCCTTCCGACCCTTAAATTTCAATTGCATGAAAACTCACGACGAAATGCTATGAAATCTCGTGCTTTTATGTTCCGTCACACCCGAATTTAGACGCTTCAATTGTTTGGTAGATTCTCGCGTCAATGATCTCCAGAAAGTTTCATCACGCGTCGTTGTCGATGTTAAGCAACTGACGTGGAAGAAAACTTGATGCATTCCTTGTTGTAAAATGGAGTTACCGTGTGGTTTCAAGTTTCTAGATGAATAAACAATTTCCATGAAACTTCTGACAATTCCTGCCTCCGGTCTCTCGGATCCGGGACCAATCCGGGGCCATTGAGCATTCCATGCGATATACTAGATGGGACGAAGTCAAAAACGCAGAAAATGTCGTCGCATGCCATTTTGGAGCACAAAAAACTTGACCATTCGAATCCTCCTTACAATCTCCTTACACCGCTTTTGCTATGCGAACACAGGAGATCTAGAAAAGTCAGGATTAGTGAAAATGAGAACGATAAATAGTCTGAAGTTATTAGAACGAGAATTTTTTGATGAAGCTTCGGGAATGAGCCGCTTTCGGCAGTTTTTAAGTACGAAAGTGCGTTTGACTATGTGGATCGCGGTGCTATAGGGATGGGTATCAAGAGATTAGGCTCAAGCGTGACGGAAAGATTAAAAACAGGTAGAGAGTTCGTGATCAGCATAATCCGGTTCTCCTTCCTCTCTGGTCACCATGCAGTATAAAAGGATGTTTTTTTGTGTGTGTTTTTTTTTTTGGTTCAACGTGCGATTTCAGCATTATTCCTGACAATTTTTGGCCAACAAATTTTTTGTTCCTAGAATATAATGATAAGAGGGAGCAGGATATGAGGATTCGGAGGGCGCAGGCTAGGAGGAAGAGAAATAGAAGTGAAACGAATGGGAGAGAGGCGAAACCGCTTCTCGCAATAAAATCTACACTGAGCCCGGTTCCCCAGACTCCGGGGGCTAAAATATTGCCACGAATTATCATACCATCCGAAATTAAAGGGTTGAAATTTCGCTGTGGAGAGTCTCAGTGGATGGTATAGCGAGGGGGTGGGACTCGAACGCCTGAAACAGAGAGTGGACGGTAAAAAATAATGTTTTTGTGCCTTTTTCTCTCTCTCTGTCTTTCTCTGTCTCTCTCGCTTTAGCGCTCACAGTACGAAGTAGCTTGAATACTCTCGCTTGCTAGTTTGATATATACATACGACTAGGAGCTTTCGATTCAAGCATAGCTTTGCCTCTCTTTCTCGCTGGTCACTAGCAATGCGCACGGGCGGTATAGTCTCTCTGGTCGACGAGCTCTCCAAAGGGTGGTTTTTCGTACATATATTCGTATATACTTATATGCGTATATAGGTACGCGGATAGATGAGGGTGGAAAAAGGGTGGATGAAGAGTGCGACTATATATGCGTCGGTGGTGGAGTTCGAGTTGGGTGAAGGCTAGACCCGGGAAACGCTAGAGGGAAAGAGCGAAATTAAAGAGCGCGCGAGAAGAGACGACTGTGGAAACGAAGCGTGTGAGGGAACGAACGAAAGCTAACGCCAACTTTTGCATGGGGAAAGCGGGAGAGAGAAAGCGAGAAAGGGAAATGCTGCGCGTATTATCCAGACTTTATCCCTTTTTGCGCATTTTCCTCTTTCCCAGTCTGGATGGCGGTGTACTCTATTTCTCGTGGCTCGGACAGAGCAGGCGTGTATTTTTCTCCTCCCTCGTTCGCTCTTTAACGCGTAGTCTCGTTCGCGCTTCTTCTCTCTCGTCACCCTTCTCTCGTTTTCCTCATCTCTATATCAAGCTCGTACCGAGCCAGCAGCATCCCCGGCGTATACGCATGTCCCAAGCGTCCTCTCGCTGCCACTTTTCATACACACATTCTCGCATACTCTCACGTGCACTCGTTCACCATGCACGAATAAGCACCCCCAATTTTTCTTTTCGAGCGTCGGCGCAGCCACGCCCACGATTGCAATGGCGGTGCTGGGAAATTCGTTTCGCTCTTTCTCTTCCTCGCCTCTCCCCCTGCTGTCGTTTCCTCCCTCCTTCCTCTCGCTCCCTCATTCTCTCAGTATTTTCTTTTTCTATCATAACCTGCTACGATACTCCATGATAAAATACTCCGTTATGATTTTAGTTTCTAGTTTTGCTTTATCATTCTCATTTTTTTTTGTCCTTCATTTTTTCATCTTTCGTCTTTTTCCTTCTTTTTACAGTTTATTTATCCGTACTTAGCTCCATGCGAGCTAACATTTTTCCATTCAATCTATTCCGTTCAACTCCATCTGGAATTTGGAGCTCCTGTATAGATTCCATGTGGATAAAATAGCATTTGCCTCTAAGCTCGCTAAGACGAAATATATTTTTGTTTCTATCTCGCTCTGTAGCCCCCCCCCTCCCACCCTCTTGTTATTACGTCCCTTGCTCCCCCCCTCTCTCCTTTCTCTCTGTGGGCAAGAAGGGATACGAAATGTGTTACCTTTCACCCGCACACGGCATCGCGAGGTTTTCTGTCGCTTTCCTCACACACGAATGCATGGGGTTCGTCGTGGCAACCCCCGTATATATTTCGGAATCCCTTCCTTCGCGCGCATCAGTACTGTCTTCCTTTTCTGCGCTCTCTGTCCTCTGTTTTTTCTCCCGCTCGCGGGAACGCGATGTCGTGGCTGCTGTTCCTGCATCTCATCCGCGCCCTCCCTCTTACTGCTGCCAACTACTCCCGCCCCAACCCTTATCAACCAGCATCAAAAGCCTCGCGTGGAGTCGCCTCCGTCAGCCGGCGTCTCCATGTAGCCGTCGGAGAATAAACTTTTTTTTTCTTTTTTGTCCTTCATTTCGAAACCTCTTCCCTCAATCCTCTCCTACTTGCTCATACCGCCACCACTTTCCCAGGAGTGTATTTTCACAGCAACCCTTCTGCGTTGCCCCGGGTTATAGCCTCATAAGGTCCAGGCTGTACCGTCGCGTACCCTCTTCTCATCTCTGTTCCCCATTAAACTTAGTCCACGATACGCAAGCTTCGCATATACCGAAGCCAAGTATGTGCATGTACATATATAGCGACAAATACGACATATGCGCGCGTGTATGTATATCCGAAAGACCAAGTGAATGCGGAGGACCCGGAGCAGCGAGTCCCGTCCAAAATTATGTAAAAGAAAATTTGACTTTCTCTTATTCGATCATTTTCCGTCTTCAATTTTACCACGGAAATTAGGCACTGGCCCTGTGCAGCTTTTCGCTTTTAATATAAACTCGTCGCAGATCCCGATGAAGGTCGTTATTATTTCCAGGGCCGGAAGTCGACAGAAAGAAGCTTCAGCAACATTTTTTTAGATTCAGTAGAATTAGCTTCAGATTTGCCTGCGTTTGGATACAGTTTTTCCTTGTTTTTCTGTTCTTTTTCCCGATCCTTGACCATGGATCGTGTCGACGGAGTTTCGGGTTTCGTACAGCGAAATTTCGAAATAGATTGTTGAATGTGCGCCATGGAATTTGTCGGTATATGGTTACGATGACCTAAATACGAAATGTCCTCGTCGTAACTTGGACTTTCACGTTTCTGGTGCACGTTTCAATAATTATCTCCATGTTCATTGAAATGTTTGGTCCTTGGTGCGTTCTCCCATAAGCGCATTGGAGCAACAATAACCCTGAGCCGCATACGTTTACGTTCGAGGATATAATGCGCGATATACCGTCGACGTTCTCTACGACCTGGCAAGACGATCCGACGCAGTGTTCCCGATAACACGCGCGGATGAATCGCGCGGAGGAACCAGCGTTATGCCCAGAGGAAAAAAATCCTGAGTCAAAAATGAGCGTGACGTAGAAATGCAGGCGAGGATGCTGAAGAAATGTTATGGGCTTTCTGTGAGACTTTTTGCTCACATCAGCCGTGGCTCCGCAGTAATCTTCGTGTACGAAGAGAATCTTGGATTGAGGATTTTCCTATTGGGCCTGGAGGATCGCGAAATTGTTGAGAGGAGTATAAACGCAGAGAAAGGGGCATAAATTTGGTTGCGATATGAAGGGGAAATTCGACGCAGAATTGCAGCAATCGTTCCTGCGGAACGTACAGAGCATCACGATGTTTCCTTTAAATATTGATGCATCCGGACAGTAATAGGCAACAAGCTGTAGATGCCTCGTGTCCCCATGCTAACGCGAATCAATCATTAATGACGTTCGAAATGTTGCAACGAGCAATGTACGCACAAGACCATCGCGGTATATGCGGTGTGTGCAAGAGCTTATGTAGTGGATTTTCGATAATAATGAGAGTGCGAGAATCACCATCATTCGTGTTGATTTTAAGCAAACGTCATATTATTTCCGCCTGTTATTTTCTGCGATGGCGAGGCCATTACTTTTTTATCCAGACGCCCACAGCTTTTTTCAGACTTCGGGGAGTTCGTGTTCATTCTAATAGGTCGCCATTTCGTTTCTCCTAGAAAAATATGCAGCGCCTTTTTCCATTTTCAGGAGTATCTGCTTATAGTCTGCAGGTATTTCCGTCCTCGTTCTATGAAAATATCGAGGCAGCGAGCCTCTTGTCTGAAGTGGATCGTGATTTTTTAGATTTTTTTTTGAGCCCAGGCTCTTCCATGGCTCGCTACGCACCTGTCCGTTTGCTCGTGCTTTGGACAGAAAAATATCGGGCATACCATGGGAAAGATAGAGCGAGAGAGACGCACGTAGCAAAAAGCAGAGAGAGAATTTTCCAGCGCGCAGGAGCAACGCGCCACCTTGTCGAAGTGACTCTGCCCCGCCGCGGCGAGCGGCGACGTGCAGGGATGAAAAAAAGCGAGCCAGTGAAGAGGGGTAAAAATAGATAAAACTGCACTGAAAACAAAATAGACAAAAAAAATGCGCCGGAGCTGCACTGCGAGGGTTGAAGAGTGGAGAGAAAAATGGAATTGGAGGGGAACTCGCGTGGATACCGCGATCGGCAGGGCTGAGGGGAGCATGAAGGAAACCGAACAACGCAAGTCAATCGTGCGTCTCTTAATAGAAAAGTGGGGTCGATTTATGGGTTATAGGTAAATTGCGCACTCTCTCTCTCTCTTCCCCCGCGTTTGACCTATCAAATCCTCCCTTCGTCGCCTCCGATCATCCGGCAGATATCGCTTTTTTCCGTTTTTCTTCACACCAAAACTACCTTGCTCCGTCTTTCTCTCTCTTTCTCTCCCTCCATCTCGTTTCCTCTCACTCACGCAGCTTTTTTCCTCCTGCAGTCGCTCTATATCGTCCGATTCATCCGTACACCTGCCTAACGTGTACGTGCGGCTTTCCCCTGCTTCTTACAGGTTCCCCGTGTGATGGATACGTCGCGAGAGACGCGTCTACCCCGAGAGCATTCGATCCCCGATCACGGTATAGTTTCTTTTCATTGGGAAATAAACAACCGAGCAGATGTACAGGAGAGTGAAGAAAGGTCATCGATTGTTTTTAATCCGATGGACCGAAACTCCTTTAAAGTTTTTCAGCCGATTCCATTACAGGCTTTCAAACAGATTCGAGAATGCTGTGTCTATTATTTAATTCGATCGGGGATTGCTCACCGAGCAGCAGTCTGACAAAACTTCTGACACGACTCATGGGGACTCGGTGCTCAAGGCGAAATCTCCACTCAGCATTCCTACTCCACAAAAATAAAGCCACCAGCTTTTTTTCTTTATCGTACACTTCAACCTAGAAATGTACAACATTTGCAAATAGTTTTTTCGTTACTTTTGCGAACAATGTCGAGAACGGCTTCGTACGAAACGGGGAAGTCTGCGATAGACAGCTGCCTGGCCGCGTGAACGAACGCGATCGCAAGCGCAAAAGCAGAAAAAATTGCGAGGGAAAAAGGGAAAATTAAGATTTTTCCTTTTGTTTTGTGTCTTTCCCTTTTTGAGCTCGAAATATGCAGAGCGCACATATGAGAAAGATTCGAGCCAAGCGAAATGAAATGAGAACGAAAGAGATAAAATTATTGAAGAGAAAGAACGAATAAGAGGGAAAAGGGATTCTGATAATGTACAGAATGACCCGGGAACGGTTGGAAACGTACCAGAGAACGAGAAAGTCGATAGGTGCATGGCGGACAGACGTACGTCGCACCCAACCACCCACCCTCACCCCTGAAACCTCCTCGGCTCAACCGTGAAAGGTGGCAATGAGCGCTGCTCAAATATATCCGCCAGAGAATGTTAAACAGTTTGATAATCCAAAAAAATCAACGAACCAAAAGAAAATTCCGACAAGAACATGTTTCGAGAGTTTTTTTCGCCGAGATGAACGCGCGACGTTGAAATCCTTTCTCTCTGAGAGCGTCCATGTTTCCTCTACTACCCTTTGTCGTACAACGCGAATTCATTGTCCACCCTGTGTCAAATAACCTCCAAAACCATTCCAGTCGAGACCCTTATTTGCTCGAGCTTAAAGTGTTTTTAGTTCTCCTGTTCATTTGCAACTAAATCACTCGGCCGATATGAAATGTTTAAATGTTTTGCAAACCTTAACGATGCCGAAATCGTTTTCGAAACGCAAAAGTCGGTCGCCGCATCCAATAAACTATCTTGTCCGATGGATTTTTCCAAAAGCTCTCGATTCATGTCATCACGATCATGAGAAAAGAAAAGAATTTGTAAAACACAAATAATTCCGAAATATCATCTTGTACCAACGACACCCACGTTTTTTAGCAGAGTCCAAATTAAAAATGGTTTGGTGGAAACGACTCACTTCGTACGTAAATAAAATAAATACGGAGAAAATAAAAATCAAAAATTCACTGAACGATTTAAAATCGTACGATGGCGTTCTATTCTGAACAAATTTACTGACCAAACTGTGAATGTTCGGAAAGAGACAAAAGCAAACACTTTTTTCATGTATTTGGCAAGTTTTTATTTTCAACTTCATAGAAGGGCAGATTCTGGGAAAAAAATAGCTCTGAATTCCTCGCCATTCCCGGTGTGTATTTTCGAATTTCGATTTTTTTCGTAAAAAAGAAAAAAAATGAGTAATTCGGAATAATTTCTTCCTACAAAAAGTTCTGATTCTTTTTATAATCGTGCTTTTGGGCGTTTCTACAATAATAATCCGTAAACAATTGTTGATTCATATTTTTGAATCGAAAATATCCCGAAATTTTCATCGAAAAACGTTGGAAATCATGAGGAAGAGCGAGAATTTTGAATAATTATGTGAATCAACTGACAATGAGAATTACATTATCTATTTTAAAGGGTGGAAAGGGAAGGAAGGCGTAGACAAAATGAAAGATGCGAGAAATTTGAGAAGCCAGAGAAATTCAAAAGCTCCAACTCTCTCCGCGGCCACAGAGCCCACGTATTTCAACACATACGTTTTCAAATTGTACGAAACACAAGAGAGGTGGAGATATACGGTTGATATGCCAACCTCTGGCCAACCATTGTTTCCGCCACGGACGAGAGCCAAGTGGTTGTACAGAAAACCGAGACAGCGTCTGGTGCAGGATGAGTAGATCGCCCTAGAGCCCTTTATCTTTACAACGAAATACAAACGTCAGGATCTACTACACAATGAGACACGTACCGTGAGTGCACTGTACCTTAATGTGAATCCGACTTTTTCACAAATTCGTGATAAACTTTAATAGACTTGAAATTTGCTGGTGAAAGTTGTTGATAATTTTAGGAGCTCGATTGATGAAAACGAGAAATGCCAACTTTGCAGGTCTCTTGTGAATTTGGGGCGACGTCAAAATGGTGCGTGACTCGTGTTTCTGGTGAATGTAGAGAAAAGCTGAGGGAATTTTGAGAGGGATGAGGCAATGATCACTGTGAGGTTCGCAACTGTACGAAGAGAGTTTTGGGAGTGGGTGGTCGAGTGGGTGGGTGCATGGAAGCTCTGCGGGAATGAAATATCGGAAACGGTGGAAAGAGAGAGCTGCTCGGCGAGGACGCGTTCATCAAAAATGCGCGTACCATTATAATTTTAAAGCTGGTTTGGTTCTCGAGGCTGCGGTACTCGAAAAACTGCAACGCTCGTCTGGTCGTGAACGTAATCGGGAGGTCTCGCCATAGCCGGGATTCTCCGGTCAGAAGATTTGGCAAATGTGGAGAGCGAGACGCGAATAAGGGGGAAAGAGGGCCAGGATGAAACAAACGTAACGCAAGCTGCAGGGATTGAAGAGCATCATGCAGAGACTGAGACAGGGGCGGAATATGTCGAGGTGTGCACAGGCACGAAGAGGACGAGGAGTTCAAGAGACGCAAACGCGCAAACGGTTCGGTATATGGAGAAATAAGCTGCCGACAAAGAGAGATGCTGGAGAGAAGTTGATTCTCGCAGTTATATCCGCGCGAGAAGAATCGAGAGAGAGAGAGGAATTGCGATGAGGCTGTACGTTCCAGGGACCGCGCGCGCGGGTATAAGGGCCAGGTCGGCAGCAGCCGTGTAGAGAGGCAAAAGAGAGGAAGAGTCGGAGGCAGAGAGAAGCAGCGCGCGGTGGCTCTTGTGCAGAATAGTGGATGGTCTGCGAGGTAGCAACCCCACCGGGGAGCGGATGGGTCATTTATTCCCAACCCCCTTCGTCCTGGAAAGCGAGCGCGCCCGGCATAATTTATCGCGAGGATTTTCGCGAAAGCACGCAGTGGCAACACCAAGGGCCAGAGAGAACGCGGCACAGGATAGCCATAAGCGCAAACGAGGACAAGAGCGCGCAAACGAGCAGAGAACCAAAAGACCTTCCCTGTGCATGTGTATAAGCGAGAACCACCAGCATTGCCGACGGTAAACGACCTTCTATTCCCTCCTGCCAGTCCTGCTTTTCGTTCCCATGCACAGTCACACAGCTCGAACCAACCAACCGCCGTAGCTGCAGCCAACCGAAAGGATGAAGAAACTGCTCGACGCGAGATGAGGCTTTTCCACGTTTTCCACGTTAAAGCGAGATTCACTCGATGCAAGAGTATTTCGCCAACTAAAACGAGAAGCTAATAATGCCCAACATGGATATTGCCATCCTTTGTCCCCATCAAAACCCAACATTTTCGCTGCAAATAGCCAACAAATTCAACAATGCATGATTCTCGAATGATCCTGAAGTTTCCATCGTTGGAATGCAACGAAATTCTGTTATTTCTTCAGCAGAGCCAATAATTATTATTCGAGATTTGATCCAGCCAATAAAACGATTCTCTCTTGCGACCAAAAAACTCAATCGACTCAAAAAATTGCCACGATTTTCAAAAAACAATAAATAATCAATAGAAAAAATGTTTTTCGTTGAATCTCAACGTTGCAAACTTCAGAGTCATGACTCTCGATGGCTCTTTGCGCTCTCCAGCATAGTCAAAAGATATTTCACACGCACAAATTAGTGTTAGTGTAAACAAAATGTTCTACTATACCATTTTCCATTCGAACAAAACCATCAGATTTCCATTCAATCAACGATTTCAATAATTAAGACAATAATCATACTGTAAAATTAAATTCAATATTACCGATATTTGAACTTTGTTTGAATTTACACTAACAGACTCGCATCGGAAACGCGATTTAAAGCGTTCGCTTGAACCGATTTAAATATCGGCCCGCATGTTGCGGTTAATACAAACGTTCCTGCTGTAACTCTGTAACCAATTGATCGAATTTCATCAAATTCTGGATGTGTTTTTGTTAAGACCGAATCAATACGAGCTGTGATCGTTGGCATTGAAGCAAATTTTTTATTTGTGCTTTAAATTTGTGTTGATTAAAAATCGTTTTGGTAAAAAAATTACGTTAGTTGCTAATTATTGTTGAATTAAAAGCGAACAAAAAACAATTTTTCATGCTCTTAGGCAGCAAATACATTAATCAAGTGAGGGAATTGGATTACCGATCTTTTCCCTGTGCTTCGTAATAATTTCATTCGAATACACAATCCATTGGACGTGGAATCGTCCAGAAAAATAATAAATTGTGCATAAAATTCATCATCACGTGAGAAGAGTTTGAAAAATACGAGCAACACCTGACAACGATTGAATTCCTGTATCTCGTGTGCATGACAGACAAGACAGCCCCGTAACCGCGTTTCGCGACCATCGATTTCCCGTAGCGTCGAGTGTAATTCAATAGCTTAACGGACAAGAAATCGGAAAATTCGATACGAGAGAGCGCTCGCGTGAGCCTGCAAAGAAAAAGAAGGAACGGCGATCCTTCTCAACGCGGCCTTCTGTCATAAACGAGACGGAGGCGTTTGCAATATTTTTCTGATCGTCAAAAAAAAGTTGCACAGCAATCTGGCGGTATGAAAGAAAAAAATCCGGACTCGTACACAATATCTTAGGAAATTTGCGAAAATTCAAACGGTTGGACGATTAAAAAAAAAAAAAACTCATATATATTTTTGTAAAACTCGAGAAATCATACAATTCAAAACCGTTCAACCGATATTTCCCAAATTCAATACAATTAAGAAAAAAAAATTAACAATAAATCTTAAATTTGCGGAAGTTGGAGCGATCGCACCCTTATTTTTTTTTTTAATTTACAATTGCCGTAGAATCCCCATTTTTTTAGCCATTCCGACAAAATTCTCAAAGAATGAAAGGCTCAAGAATTATAACCACTGCGCAAAACGAGGGCTCTGTAGCTCAGATCGTTCTCGAGTTATAAACGTTTGAACTTGCAGTCGGATTTAACATTTAAACACGCACACACACGCATCGGACACACATCCCTCAATTATTTTTTCTAGATATGATTTGTCGATTTTCTGGGAGATTTTAAGCACGCATTGGTATTGAAAACTGGAAAAAAAAAATATTCACCGTCATACAGCTTTCCTCTATGAGGAAGAAAAAATCTTGAAAAGAATCATGACGAAAATTTGAACGTTTTTGTCGAACAGGATTCTGGTCGCCACGACCAAAACCATGAGCTTCTCTGGAGGATATATAATCCTACCCTTGGCCATTAACACGAAACCTATATCTAGTTTTGTATCGATATGTTGAACGTATCTCGAGGGCTGATAAGAAAATCGAGACTGAAAAGTGAAAGGTGTTATTATTGTAGCCGGAGGCGGTTGACGTGAATATCGATCTCGTCTCTGGCATCCTTTATTAAATATTGGCATGAGGAAAGTCTCGCGATATAAGCATCAGGAGGGACATGTATGTAAAAGAAAAAATATACTGAAGAAGCCTTGTAAATATAAGGGTTATGTTATCGCGAAATTGATCCCTAAAGCTCGGGCATTCGGTGGGACCCGCGTAAAAGTTTGGGTACTGCGCACGTCTGCTTTTCTCTTGCATGCTATTTCGGTCTCTCTTGCTAGCTGATTTTGTCTCGCGCGCGTTTTATCCCTCTTTTATATGTATATATGAAGGTGGACGTAAACGCACACAGCAGCGGGAAAATCCACCCTTTTGCCGACGTTGGTCTACGGGGGTGTACGATGCGATGCGGGCGAGTCACCCTTCGCGACCTCTGAGGGGAAAAATATACGTCGACGAACACGGCGGGCTCTCCGCGCGCCACCGCGCCAACCCGAACAGCCCGAGGACGTTAAGGGGGGTCAGGCGAGCGGGTAGCAAAAAGTACGTTCGGATTGGTGGCTACGCAATAGGGGCGGTGGAGGTAGAGTGAATACAGAACGTTGAAGCAGAATAGCAGTCCACCCGACGTTTCTCTCGTTCGCCCCTTCCAGCTCTCCGTCGTGGCGGTGGTGGTGGTGGTGGGGGCGGCGGCGGCGGCAGCAGCAGTGGCAGTAACCCTCGTACGCAGAGGTTGGTGCCCGCGCCATTCCCTTCGCCCCCAGAGGGAGCTCCGAACGACTGGCCATCGTCAGGAGGAAAACCGAGAACCCTCTTCTCACACCCGCCCGCCGGCGCGACTTCGACTCTCTTTCTCGCGCTCTCCTGCTGCCTTCGGATCGTCTCGCTATCTTCCCGTATCGAGCGATCTCTCTCACTCATTACCTCGCCCGAAATTATCCACCGGGGATATGCGTCGCCTGTCTGGGACCTTAAATATACCCTTTATGACGGGGGTTTGGAAGGAGAATATGACCAAAAAAAAAAACGAAAAAAGCGGAAGAAGAAGAAGAAGAAATGGGGGAATAAAGAAGGAAATTGTGACGCACGAGTTCAGCCGAGGGTTGATTTTCCTTCACTTTTTCTCTCCCTTTCACCTCCACTTTTAATCGTGTTTCAGACCGAAAATATATATATCGTTGAGGTGTGGTCGTTACAACTCTGAATTCACCTTGATATAGAAGATGCGGAGATATAATTAATGTTCGAATAGTCTCTGCAAATACTACCAGGCGGCAGAGAGAGCCGACAAGGCGATAAGTTCAATTCAACAAATCAAGTCATCACTCATTCCCGAATAAGCAGGTCATTCATTCCTATCCACCTCCAATATCATATATAACGAACTTTATTCGTTTAAAAATTACGCGTCCGATAGTTGTTTATAATTAAAATATACTTTCGAGCAATCAATCTTCTTGCTTTTATATAATCAAGCCACCGACCAAATGACAGCTTTCAATTCATCAATCAGACGTTTTTCACTCGCCCATCGCATATTTACAAATTACCGGATATTCCAAAGAATTTCCTGCCTTCCTCCAATCATAGTTTGCCGCTTATTCACCGCGTCCGTCCTCGAGAAATTTTCCAAACGGTAGAAAATAAAGAGACCGTAATTTCTTGTCTCCGCGCGTATCTCCCTACGATTCAGACACAAAACACTACACATTTCATTAACTTTCTGATTTTCGTCCATTTGGTACAGAAGAAACGACCAAATGGATGCAAGTTGTTCACAAAATCAGAAAAAAATCATTCATCCCCTGAAAGCTGAGAGAATCTCGAGTCTGATGAGACTTTCATGCTCGCGTTGATGAGACGGGAAAAAATAAAATAAAAATGTCTCGAGAGCGATTGTCGCTCAAATTTTTGCTCATCGAGCAGCACGAAGTTTTGCGGAAATATTTGAAAAACGCTGAGAATATTTCACGCTCATTGGTAAAGTTTCGTCGAGCCAAATCCTCTTTCTCCAGAAACTGCAACTTTTCGATCGTCGTGAGCCCGAATTATTTTTTTAATGAGACCGAATCGAAGTGTTTGAACTGCATTTTCAAGAATTTGATGGAAATGGAAATTCTTTATAGACACGAAACCTCGAGGGTTAGAAAAAAGTGGTGTTCGCTCAGTTGATATTTAGGGAAGGCAATTTTTAGCTGGATAATTGATTAAAGTAAGAAAAAAGTCGCTGCGGAGCATGAAAACGTTATTAAAACATTCTTAGGATGTAAAAAAGGGAGGGGGGGTTTTAGGAAACGTTAAGAAAGGTGGTGGTTAATGTGAACATCACTGGGTATAGATGGCGAGCGAGTTTGGCGGGAAAAACGAAACGAAACACGCGGCTCGGGTATACACGCGATACATCACATTGTTTCGATGCTGGGTTTGAAAAAAGAAGAAGAAAAGGAAGAATAATGTGGAGGACAAGGTAAAAGAAGCAAGGGCACAGGAGTGAGGGGGTGTGATGAAAAAAAGCGTGGCGTTGAGCTGGGAGGAGAGAGAGAGAGGGCTGCGGGAGGCGAAGCAGGAGATTTGGGTGGCTAAACTCCCACTACGTGAGCTCTCCGGCCCTTGCCTCGCTCTCCTCGACGGCGTGATACAGACCGGTCTCCGTTTTCCCATCCGTTTCACCTCCACCCCCGTTTTTTCCACCCTCCGCCGCGTTTTTTTCTTGTCAGTTCTGGCAACTTTTAGTGGAGGGGCTATTTTCACCCCTCCTGTTAACCCCCTCATTCGGATGGATCGTTCGCACACAGATGGCGCTCCTAACGGGCACACCAACCTCGGAAAAACACGCTCGGGGGCGGTGGTGCGTCGGAGGCTTCGTCCGGAAGGGGTGGATAATTTTTAAAACGCCGCTTGCGGGGAAATAAAAATTAAATGGAGCGAGCGGAGCGATCGGTCGATCGCACGTTGACGACGGAGAAAACTGAAACTCGCTCCAATCACGAAGAAAAAAACTGACCAAGTATTACCCATGCTAAACAAGAGGGGCGAACGATGAGCCCCAACTTTTTTACTTCACTCAATAAATGACCATCGAAATGAGAGAACCAAGTCAAACTCGAAATTAGTTCCAGCGACACGCGAGATGGAGTTCCGTACACGGCCAAGGCGAATCCGATCTTCAAAATTAATTAAATTAACGAAAATTGCGTTCTTGAGAAATTTCATAAACGTACATCATCAAAAAAAAAACACATTTCTGGTGTTTCCAGATCGAAAAGCTCGTTTTAAGCCCTCCAAATTTTCTAGGAAATGGTATACACAAGTTTCCAATCTGATTGGCATAAAATGAGAGACGTATCCAGTCATAATTCATCTCGAAATCAAGGCACATGAAATCGATGTAATCAAAGTATATTTAGATGCATTACATTCGAGCATCGGGTTGCAGAAGAGAAAATGATTAAGGGAAGGTTACCAAGTCATGAACGATGGATTGGCAGTCGGTGGGTGGCTTCGGTGACCTGGAATTTAAGCGGCCTCGCATGAGCTCAATACTTGGTTGGGTAACCGCTTGCTGCCCATTGCAACTGCCGGATCAATCACTTAACAGGGCAGGGGGGGGGGGGAATTTTTCGGTTTTTGATGGAGGCAAATTGTTGGGAGCTGTAGTAGGAGAGAATTTCTCCAGGCAACAATCATCGAATTTGAGTGACGCCATGGCTCGTCAAAACTCGGAGGAAGCATTCAAAATAACGGAAAAAAGATTAATCAGATATTTTGTGTCATTTTTCATTCGGTTGGAGACTTTGCCTTAACATGCTCCTCATTCGCGTTTGCTTTGTTCTCGACTGACTAGAATTGACTCCTCAGTGTGAAAAGGTCCACGATCTCAGGGACCGTAGCGTTATTAAAATTTGATAACGCTTTTCACTGCTCCAATGTCACGCGGATGTTTGAACTTTGTTTCGAAAGCTGTTAGTTCCCTTCGATGTCCAGGATGGTATCCGCTGCATGAGAAAATACAATTCATGTTCGAGGCAAATTGTTGGCACTCTGTACGAGCTTAGGCACGTGTCGCTCTATATTTAGGGACGTGCAAACTTTTACCATCACTTGAGGCTACACAAATTGCGTTTCGAAATTTCGTTAAAGTCTCGTGAGAGGGCCGCAGAGCAATAGACGCCCAGCCATCGTGGTAGGTCCGTCTGTAAATTTCGTTGTGGACGCCATGTATCTTGTCTCTCCCTTCGTATTCTCTGCCAGGTAGAAGCTCTAATTTATTCGCTTGCTGCGCAAAGGTTTACGTCGGTTGTACGTAATCCTCTAGAATTCTCTCGCGTATGTGGTCTGACGGGATGATCACGGATTTTGGGGGTTGAATCCAGGGGCTCGCAAGATACAGCCTCTTTTTGTCTTTCTCTCACTCTCTCGTGTTTCCTCTACCATTGTCGCCATTTGCTGGAATAATGTAATGCTCGACTCTGACTTGAATGCTAATTTTTGCTTACATTCATACATTTCCACGCGTCTACAGAATAAATGCTAATTCCTTCTTCTAAAACGATACGCATCGATTTTTTCATCCCTCCGATAATTTAATGGTTTTCCTCATTCCATAAATCAGTCCAAACCCTGAAACAATCCTGGTTTTCCAAGCCAGAGATGGCGAAGACATGCCAAACGTGACAGTTCCGTGTCAACATTGACCAAAAAGTTGAATCCCATGTTCATGCCAAATGAAACAGAAATCAATTCAAATTTTCGAACAAAATCAAACTAATTTGGACTCGCATGTTGCTTTTCTTAATTCACCTCACAAATGCGGACCTGTCGAGTGACATCAACGAATAAGAATTCATACATGCGTATGTACGTTCAAACAGAACGGGTCGAACCCTTAAGCTTCGGTAATGTGATTGTTCAGCATGAGAGTAAATCGCCACAGTTACATATACGCGCGATGTTAACCCTTTACAGCACGCAAACGACTTTATCGAAGAACTTGTTAGTGTCGCCTCTCGTGAGGTACTTGTAGAAAAAGGATTAAAATCCATTGGTCGTTTCGGACGATTTTCCTTTTTCTCACTGCCTCGCAGACTCCATTGTTTCCCTCATATTTCAATCAGATGAGAAGGATGCAGCCAATAACTGCGAAATGATTGACGCAATAACTAAAACCAATTGAAGGCAATTTATAAGCGTCCCGTAATTGTCGCTAGATACGTTCACAATAGTGGAATATCATCGACAGCCTTAATTAACCGAAACGAACGCGAAAGCAACTTGAAATTCGGATTTTAATAACAGCAACTGAAATTAGTGAGCCAGGGGTCTCTAATGACAATAAGCTGATTGGTAATTGCTGCAAAACTTGTTGGCGAAGTCACCCTTAACTGTCATATTTGTCGCATCCAGCAATTGCAGAAGTTTATAAATGCTTCGCGTTTCAGATACCGTATGGAAAAGCAAGTAATTATCAGTGGATAACTAAATTGCAAATTACCGACCCTGCGTTTTCATATAAGTCGAACGCTTGATGTTGGCGACTAACGGCCTGTTAACAGGCGCACAAACTTTACCCTTAATTAGTTATAAACTTCATTTGCGCTCCCACGTAACAATATTATAAATGACAGCGCAGTGTGGGATGTATCGAGAGTGCAGGCGAATCGCTGAAAATTGGAAAAGGTAGGATTCAATGGCCTGCGTGTCTATGGCTGAGGATAATGTTCGTAGGAGTGGGGAAGATTGCGATCAAACGGCGATCAAGTT
Organism: Diadegma fenestrale; assembly: GCA_037043255.1. Classification (NCBI taxonomy): domain Eukaryota; kingdom Metazoa; phylum Arthropoda; class Insecta; order Hymenoptera; family Ichneumonidae; genus Diadegma; species Diadegma fenestrale. Next base: position 6,123,845 of record CM073311.1, on the reverse strand, counting down.
CGTATGAGACTCACTATTTGGCATTGCAACCGAATAACATTGAAAGAAAACAAAAGTTTCGTTTATTGGGAAAAAAATGATGCTAGTCCTGTCTTTTGATTTCCTCAGGAGAAAGAATAAATTTTATTACGCGCAAAGTCAGTGGGGTGGCATGTCAGCCTCAGTTGATGAAGGAAGGTGACGATACGGTGGGGGTGAAGGGATAGAGGATCGACTAAGGGCGAAGAGGAGGGGATCGAGCGGGCGGCCGAAAGAGTTGGAGAGGCTGGCTAATGTGTTAGGCTCCGGCATACGGCGATGTATGGGGCATAATAGGTGGAGGTGGTCACACACAGAGAGATGTACGTTTTGGTAGGGAGGGGCGGAAGTTGGCAGAAATTCGAGAAGAGAGATAGAAAAAGGGATCGAGAGCGAAGGGGTTTTGCTGCAAGTGCAGAAGGGTGGAATGAGCTCCACAGGGCTGTGGTATAGCCAAGAGGTTTTGGTGGGAGGTTATACTTGCTGATATGAAAAAGATGTATATATATTTATAGCGGACGAAGGGAGAGCCGAAGGAGAAGAGAGAATGGAGATGGAAGGGGTGATAGGGGTGGAAAACTGCGCCGTACATATACACAAACGAATGAACGAACGAATAGGATTTAAAGAGAGGGAGATAGAGAAAATTTTGGACATGTCTTGTTACTCAGACTACGTCCTAAACGCGTCCGGCTGCCGTTAGAGAAAGTGCAACAGAGCATCATCAAGCACGTACAGCGACGCGGCGCTCTCTCCCTTTCTCTCTTTTCTCTTTCTCCCGCTCATCTAGCCTTTTACGGATGCAGTGGGGGTGGCGGCCATTTTGCGAGTCGGGAAAAACACACGCCCCGAGATATATGCGAGAAGTGAACGCGAGCAGACCGATCGAGAGAACGGGTGAACCGGGGATGAGCGGGTGGCCAGGGGCTCTCCGACGGATGAAAGAGGGAGAAAGAGCCTGCGGCAAGAGAGTGATGCGTGCGAGCACGAGTGCGTGTTTGTGCTCATGTGCGTGTGCAACTCCCTGTCTATGTCGAACGAGAGCTTGGACTGGAATTTTCAAGAGCCCTCTCTGTCTATATATATATAGAAAAAACCCCTTTGCAACAACCTCAACCGTACCTGAACCTATTCCTCCGCCCTCTCCTCTCCTCCATACCTACGTCTACTCCTTTCTTTCCCTATACATCAACCCGCTTCTCTTTTTACCCTCCAAGCCCTCATTTCTCTTCTTTCCCCCGCCGCCGAAAAAACTCACCCGTATTAAGCCCAAAATGTAGATGAACATTAGGCTACAGTCCAGTTGGTGTGATAGCAGGTCTCCCTTGTCACACACCCCCACACGCACTCTCACACAGACATGCCTACCAAACTCGCACGCACAGCTTCCTCAGGAATATCACCGCAGCCACAGCGGATCATTTTTCTTTCCGCCTCTCTCCGTGTCTGACCGCACGGCTAGTCCATGTCTCTGTCTCTCAATTTCTCCTCTCCTTCTTCCGATTTTCCACACGTGATTTTTTCCATCCTTTCTTCTCTCATCCTCTGACATCACCATTTATCCTAACGCCACGCAACTCTTCAACTACATCCAATGCTGTTTTGGTCAAATGCGATCATTGATGCGCGTATTCCAGGTTCAATGTTGTCTCTTTCAGAAAATATCGATAAAGAATTTAGAGAGAGAGCTCCATCGGTCGAGAATCCGAGAGAATTCGGTTTTTTTAACACCACAAATGTATTTCATGTTGCCAAACCGTCCAGTTTGTTACGGGGAGGTTGGGAGGGCAATAATTACCGACGAGATGGACTGGCTGTTTACGGATCGAGTGCGGAGCAAAAAAAAAACTGTTGCCGGGTGTAATGTTGCGATTGTTTATTACCAGTTGATCGTTGGTTGAATGGGAGGTAAAAAATCTACGTGTCTATGTGCACGTCACCTCGTTTCGATCAACATGAGCATCAAAAAACAAATAAGCGAGCGTCCGAGCAATCGAGGACGAGTGAGGTATTTTCTATAAAATAATGCGGTGCGGAAATCGACGGAACTTTGAGGCTCGCCTTTGATCTGGCCCTCGGCAACCAATCCGATCTCGCAGCCTATTCGCCCAGCATCTTTCTTTATCCTTTGGCTCGTTTGAAACAAGATGCAAGTCCCTTTAATTTCGTGAATATTGATTGTATTTACATGGGGAAATGCGAGGGTGCTTTAGCCATTCAGAGTCATTCCTTAACGGAGGGTTGCTGACGTATTACAGCGTCTACTCTAAAGACCCTCGAAGAACGAGAAAAATATACGAAGCTGAAACGTTCGCTGGAGGGAAGTACGAACTGGGGGAAATTGCGACTGAATTTCAACAAAGAAAATGATTTGTTCGCCAGGCTTTTTCTATTCACGATTCTCCCGCGGAATTCTCAAGCTTAATACAATTTATTACAAGAGTCCAAAATGAACGGAACAAGTTTCGTTTTTTGGATCAACGAAAGTCCGAAAATTCGAAACTCCTGCAAACTTCTAAGTGGATCTCAACTATGCAACGAATTTCACGAGTCCGGTGCATCGTCAGGATTCTGCATAGGATTTAGTTGCAATGCTGTACACGGCATGCATTGCTCTGCACAGTACTCTCATGTACGGGGCACAAAGACTATAAAACGGAGCGAGGGAGCTCTTTCTCTGAGGCTCCTCTAATGCTCAGGATCCCGAATGAGGGGCTCGGCGGAAACAGATGTAAATTACGTGCGTGCTCATGCAAGTACACGCACCCACGAATTTTCAGCGTTCAACTGACACACGGAGATGAAAGTTGAACAACGAATAGAGGTCGCGCGCAGATCCTATACACGAATTCGAAATATTCGCGTATGGCCATACGTACGGAAAGGAAAAAAAGGGAACATGGTACTCTCTGTGTGCAGTGTCACTTTGATGGAATATGAAAGAGAGAGAGAGAGAGAGAGAGAGAGAGAAAATAAGAGAGCTAGAGAACTCTGAACGTAAACCCTATGGGGTTACAGCAGTCCCGTAGGCTTCGTATATATTATCTCTCCTCTCTCTTTCTCCCTCTCTCTCATGCACGCCACATATATACCTGTTCTGAACGCGGTCTGTTGTGTCGTATAGTATAACCAAATCGAGCTATACGCACGTGACTATCCTGGTATTTGTCGGTCCAACCGCGAGGCTGGAGATATTTGCAAGCCAAATTTTAATACCAGAATTAATTTGACCCGCTGAAAGTGAGGGGTATACTCGGGGAGATAGAGGGAAGAGGCAAAAAAGGAATAAGAGGGAGCAAGTTGATGGAATAGATGTAGGTGTTGCGCATAGTTGGAACATGACGCGTTATACCGTTTTTTTTTCATCCCTATCGACAACATTGTCTCGAGCATGTATACATCCAAGTGTACATTGTTAACCATGATTGTTACATTCATTATTTGACCCTGTCCATATAATGAATGTGGGCAACGACGCGCGAGCATATACGATCCCGCGGAGGATACGCAAACGTAGTTGAAAATATAATCGCGACGTCATTACGTTATTCCTTGAATTTGAAGTTTGTTTTTAATTGATAAGCAGGGATAGCATGAAAATTGACGGAAATAAATTAATAGAATAGCAGAAAGCGGCAAATTAATTTGTTCTGATACAGTTAATGAAGACCATTTGGAAAAGCCACAGCTCTGCGGTTTTTTCGGTAATTTGCAAAAGAGCTAAGAGACTCGAGCGTTCATGCAAAATGGCAGAGCAAGTCCCAGCTGAGGCAGACAAGCTTGCAGGGTGGAACAAAAAATTAATGCTAATTTATCGACTACTGGAGTGGACAGAGGGTTTTCGTAGCTATATGGACGATAGAGGACCCGAGAGACACCCCCGCAATGTGTAAGAGCTCTGTGGTTATCGCTTGCCAACGTATATGCAGTTATACAAAACTTTGGTCATTATAAGGGCGAGAGCTCGCGTACGATAAAACTTTATATCGTAAATTATATCAGCAGTGTCATGCAAGCAACGACTTTTGCGCATGCTTTCTAGCTTTCGTTCGCTCTTTCTTCATCATATGTGCCAACATTTTCCACCTCTACAAAACATGCCAGGCATGGAGGACCTATCGCCTCATGCTCGAGTCTGCAGTACTTTTCGTGCTGCTTCGTTGAGCTTGCGAATAGTCATTGACTGTTGTATGGAATCTCTATCTTTCTATCTCTGCCTCTGTCTCTCTTTTAGTAGGGAAAGGCTTCTCTCCATACTTTACACACTCCTTTTCCTGCAGCAGCCAACCCTTTCTCTGCTTCTCCGACAATACAAATGGCCAAAGTAAACTTCGCCATTACGTGCTTGCGGCCCATGCTCCAGCTATTTGTCTTTGTCTCTCTTTTTGTCTGGCTCGGTCGCTCTGTTCCTCCGTAAGGAAACAAGCTTCTATCCACATCTAGGGAAGTTTGTGAACAACCAAGGACCGCGCGTCAGTCTCCCTTCAGGTTCCGTGGTTCAGTGCACTCATAGCCGCCATTTCAACCCCTTTATCGTGGTGACACAAGAGAAACCCCTTTCCCCTTCCCCGACCCGCAACACCCACAAAAAGGCTTCGAGTAGGTGGGGCTTTGAGCCCAGCACAACTTCTGATGAAAATTCTTCAACACGAGAAGCGCGCGAGACTCCTGCATGAGAAAACCTGCTCTCGAGATGTAGATGCTCGCAAAAGAGAGCTGATATTCGAGGTGGAAAGAAAAATACAGCCGACGGGGCTTAATAATTATTTTCATAAGGATTTTCATTATCGCAGTCAACTTTATCTCTCGACCATGACGTCCATATAGATATGCACCATCCAAACCTTTCATAGAGCAGAAAACTTTCCACTTCACATTCAAACTCACGACCAATCTCCATCCTCGAACGTTTCTGTTCACCAAACAAAACATGTACGAAAAAGAAACTTCAGATTACACTCGGAGCTTCAGCGCATAATGAAACAAGAACATCGCGCCGGACAGAGAGAAATTGAGGAAGAGAAACTAACCTTGATAAACGTTTCGCTCCGTCAAGACAAAACAAAGCCTCCACTGACGTATACGAGCCTTGAAACACGAAATAGCTCACGTACTTTTGTTTTTTCAAGTACATCTGTACATCCACATGTTACTTCTCCACCGACACGCCTACTTTTATACTTTCACACACAAAATTACAGCAATTCTACAAATTTTCATCTATTTTCATCTCCAACATTTGCCTTTCTCAACAGAATTTCTGCAAAATTATGAAATAGAGGAAAAATGGAGGAAAATTCTGGTCCGAAGCTAATGAGGAAAATTTGATCGGAAGCTCGTTCGATCCTGATCCGTTTGAAACGTATGAGTCGGATCTGATTTATATGGAATCTGTCTTCAATGAATTCGAATCCGATCGAATGACCCACTCGAGATACGCTCAAGTTAATTGTCCACGCGTTTATGACGGTGTCACATTGAAATACTGAGTCTTGCAATGAAAATGGGTGGTAAAAAGTAAATCAGAAAATGGAGAAATCTTGTGAAAGGGATGTCGTATTAAAAGTCTCTCGTTTTAATTAAAGTTATTTAGAAGGGTCGATGGGTTGACGATCGGTTAAGGTAAAAGGATGAGATTAATTAAAAAGCTGTACCAGGGAGAGCTGAGAGCAAGTCCATAGTTGTTTAAGAATATAAAACGTCCAGCGAGACTCTTGAAGCACAACAGAGCGACGAGGATTTCACCATCGCAGTTATTACGAAAAGAGAAGAAAACAAAATAAAGCTCGTTTATTTAAAGAGACTAGAATGAGGGGGAGGAGGAATGATAAAACAAGAGTTTAAGCTCCGAGACGACGATGAAGACGAGCGGGAACATATAGCAGTAGCGAAGAGTGAAAGGCAATTTTCGTATCGAGTAAATTAAGTCCCGTGATGGATGCGATGAGGTCAGGAGAAAAATGGGATTGGAAGAGGTTGAAAAGAAAAGGAAAAAATAAAAAAACGTGGTCAGGGAATGAGTGAGGAGTTGCTGTTGATGCATGCGAGCGTTTATTCGATGAGCCATGAAGCTTCCTCGGCTTCGTACCCGGTCAATCGCTCTATATACTCCCCGACAGGCTATTCCGATAGAAATAGAAAAATAAAAACACCGCAAACAACAAAACACCGCCTGAAACATCAATATGGAAATCTAATAATTCAGAGCTCAATAGATCGCTGCACACGCCAAAGTAATCGCTAAAAAGAAGCGGAAAAAACTCAGACTCTCGAGCTGAATAAGTCGTGAGATAAATACTCGTCGATTGCTTGACTTTCATATAACTTCTGATCGAATAAAATTCTATCTCTGCGAATATGCCTCGTGACAAGAGGCAAGAGAATCAGAGGAAAAAATTTCAGATTCCATGTGCAATTGAGCTGGATAACAAAAACAAGTTTGCAAAGTCGAGGAAAACGCGAAAGACGAACCGTCTCATCGAATCGTCAATTCTCAATCGAATATTTTATCAACGTCCATCACACGATCAATGAATAAATGTGATGAGGATCTGTATAAAATTCTTGCAGATACGACGTGTGTAGAGTATGTACACGGGAGGCTGTGTCCACTTGCCAAAATGTCAGCATGAGATGGCGCGGAGGAGGGTTGCAGCAATTGGAGAAAACGACCAACTCACGCTCTGCTGTCTTTTGCTGAGAGGGTCTCTAGAGAAATGAGGCGGGAATATCTCGAAGCGACGGAGGGTGGTTTATACCCTCGACGTTAATCCCTTATCCGTCTTTCTCTTTGGCTCTCTCTCTCTCTCTCTTTCCTCCTTCCGTTAGCAGCGACGCCTATATGCCGACTATTTCTGCCACCCGATAAACTTTGTCGATTACACTTTTCCGACGGCCATAGAATTCTCTGTTCCCTCGTGCTCGTGCAGGTCGTGTTTCTTTTCTCTCCTCTATACTCTCTTCTCCGCGGACTCCCGAGAGTATCCCTGTCGAAGCCAACACCCTCGAGTTCGGTCTTTCCTTCTACACAGGGATTTCATTTGAGCTCTATACATGTATCTGCCTTCTCGTTTATATTCCGCCATTAGTAGTTATACATTTGCGTAGGCTCCTAACCCTTTGCGAACCGTATATTCCCTCCCCAAAACGCACACGCCACCCTGTTAATGAATATCGTGTCAGCAGTTATGTATATAAAACGTCAAGGAAATTTCCAACTTGTAGACGCGACTGGGAAGGAAGAAAAATGATCGCCTTCAAAAAATCATGTTGCAAAAGTTTTCCCTTGTTCCTTTTGCTGTGTCTGTTGGCGCGTGGCGACGCGAGGACCAATTATTCTTTGTCATTTGCGTATAAATTAATGAAATTATGTGGACATTTATATACAGCGACGGAAGGTCGAGGATATATACATGAGAGTACAACATCGATGAATGAAACATGCAGGCATTGAAAAGAGAGGAATTATTATTTCGAGGGGCACGATATGTATATATTCCGATATTTCGCTATGTATGCGATCTCGATAAACACAAATATCGCGGTGCAGTAACCCCCAGATTCACCCTTGACCCACAAATGCCATACAAAGAGCCCAGGCGAGAGAGAGAGAGGGAGAAAAAATGGGAGGGAGGATGAGAACGATAGAGTATTCGAATTTTTTTCCATTTATCTCCTTTTTCTCTCGTTTTTATTTTTTTATTTTTATTTTTTATTGTCAACGATACTCACCTATTTTCCCCTCTTTCGTTATCGATCCATATTTTCGTCTCTCTTTATCTTTTTCCCTCTCCCTACCGCCTGCTCGTATCCCTCCGTCGATTCCACTCTCCTCTCTTGCGCCGCATCGTCGTCTCGCTACTTCCTCCTCCCGCGTTCGCACTTTTCCACCGCGCGGCGTATCTCGTTTTCTCTTTCCCTCTGGGCTGCTTTTCTCGTCGCCATTTTGCGGACTTCATCGATCCTGCGCCCACGTACCCTCCGCACGCTTTTCCCGCCATTTTTTTCTTCAACACGAAACTCTACGAGGATACAGATATACGCGCGATCAGCTCAATCCCTGCTCCACGCATGAGGATTTCTCGTCTGCGTGTGTGAACGTTCGAGGCTTTGCACGGTGCTGCCACTCTTTCTCAGCTATTGCCGCGGACGTCAAACTCCGGAACTATCGTTTCTTCCCGACAAATTTTATTTCATCCGTCAAAACGATGCGTTTCCTCCATTAATCCAGCCGCTAAGGAACTTTGCTCACGACTACTTGCCATTCTCGCGACCGTGCGATAACTGCCGTCGCGATCGCACATCGCGAACCTACTTTCGTCTCCAAAACGCCGGTTCTACTCGTTTAATCGAAATTTGCATAGAGCTAGCTCAGCTAGCTCGCAAGGATGAGCTCGAAAAAAAACAGCTTCTATTATAGGACAAGAACCGCTTTCATTGTTGTGCCCCCAGCAGAGTTCGAGCTCCGAACTTTGAGTCTCCACCCCGTTCCCTTCAACCCTCTGCCTGTCCTGCGAACTGCAGTCTAGCTGCAGCGGTCTGCAACCCCCACCATGTCATCCTCGAATCCAAAAATTATACAAATTCGTCTCATTCTAATTTCGATCGCATCCTTAATCCTTAATCGTCCTTAATCACTATATGAAATACCACCAAAGCGACATTCGCACGGGACACACGCAACCCGAAGAAATCGAAAAACGCCAAAAGTTGCTTTGCGTTTTTCTCATCAACTGCAACAGAGAAAAGCTCAAAATTTGGTGGTTGATTTTTTTTTTCAGAAAAGCCGTTTATTCACAGCAACAAATCGGATCCTGGAGTAAAATCTAAAAGCTGTTACAACTCCTTAAATAATATATGAACGCTCATGCGTTCCGATTGACTAAGTCGCAAACAATGCAAATTTTATGTTTTTTGATGTCATGAATATTCTACGAACTCGTGCTGGTTCTACATTTTCTGTCATTTTCGTTGACGTGTGGCTTAACACCCTCAAATACTCTAAGCAATTTCAGCAGTTACGCAATGAATCGATTAAAATTCAGGTGTCCAAATCGCAGTTCTTGCATGATGATTAAATGAAAGTCAAAATAATCAAGTAGCTGACGAGAAATTAGGAAAATTGATAAATTTTTGCAGCGATCACTTAAAAAATAATGAGCGGAAAAGGCAAAATAAAGTTCCATTTCCTGGGCGACGCTTGCGCACAATTGCGACATTTTTATTCGTTCCGAAGGTGATGCTGGAGCTAATTTTTTTTCTGCAGGAGTCTCAGCTTGAGAGCAACGCGTCTGACGTGATCTTAACGTGTGGGAAATAATCGAATGAGCTAATGCACGTCGCAAAATTTGAACCATCATGCTCTGCAGCTCTTTATCCGAAGTCTGCAAAAATCGCATTCGTGCAGTGCGTGCAGATTATGCTGCAGACGTCAGGAATAGACAAAGTTCGTTGCCAACGAATGTGAAAAGTTTTCCCATAGCGGGCATTGCACGGAATTACCTGATGAAAAAAAAGATTGCAAGAATTCTTGGGGGACAATGTGCACGAGCAAAATTGGGATCTCGAGCGATGAGCAAAAGTCCAAGTCAAGCATTCGTGGCTGGATCGATCGAGAAATATAGTTTTGTCTCTTAGAGCTCGAATTCAGTTTCTCGTGGGAAAATAAGTCGGATGAATAAAGCAGAATTTCCTTCAACTATTTTGCAGACGAGACGCGTTATTTTGAGCATGATGCTGCAAAGGGAACTGAAGAACCCTCGACAAACTTCGAAACTAGTTCCTGCAGAGTTTGCAACCCCCACTCCCTCGGATCCACGTAAAAAACTACAAAGAGAAGGGGAAGCTCGCGGGGTTCTTGCACGACCAGTTGGACGAGAGAAGGGAAGGGGGAGCTGAGCTGTGACAGAGAGTTGGCCCTTGGCAGGTTGCTCTCTTGGGGGCTAGAAAAGGTTCGAAGGTCTTGACCTCACCTATGACCCCGAACAGGTATCCCCCATAATATCCCATGAACGATGCATACATAAGGAACAAACAATTCCTGCCAAGTTATAATCACGTGAGCCGCGTCAAAAATGATAATGATTTTTTTGCAAACGTCGTTAAAGTTGCATCATCCAATATTTTGCATTAAAGTTCAACGCATTTGGATGTGCGTGTCGAATCACAGGGCGACACGGCGATTCGAAGGATACAATGATAGCGCGTTGAATCCTGGCGTAATCGTTCAATGACTGCACACGATGGATTCATGTAAACGTCATATCGTTGGAATGTTGTCAAAGGCGATCTAGTCAACTATTAACAGTGAGACGGAGAAGCGAGAATGAGAGAGTGTGGGCAAGAGAGAGAGAGAGAATGAGGGAGCAGAGTACAGAGCCGTTTGCTAGTAGGTGCAGGTTAGTAGGTATAGGTCGATAGGCCTATTAGGTAGTTGTGTATCAGGACCAGGTATCAATGTATCTGACCCCTTCTGCCTCAACCCAGCCGTTGGCGATCGTACATCCATATATACTATACATTCTACATACGTCCATGTAGGTGATATCCAAGAGCAGCCGCGGCGGGTATATCACAATGGAGAGAATATGTGTGACCGTTGTGTGTTGCCAGAGAAGCAATAGCAGGACGACGGTGGCGCTCGAAACACATGTCGATACGGCCACATAATGGAAACATAACCGGAGATCGTATACATAGGACCGTGAGAGTATTTAGGCGTCATGGTGTCAGTGGTTAATTGCACATGATTGGTTATTGTCAGTCTGTTCAAGGACGGTACACACGCACAAATATATATATATAGATAACATTTCAATCGGGCAATAATTTCGTACCCCTCGATACTTTATAGATTCACGAATTCTCGTTTTTAAACTACACGAGTACGAACAACGTTTGGCCTCAAATGTCCGTTCATGGGACCTACGTTTATAATTATATTCGTCGTTTCCTTTTTCCTGAAGAAAATCTGCGCCACTGTGTACGAACTTCTGTCCCACCGTCCCCATGACTATTCAATTAAATAATTTACGTTCGTCATCCTGCAATCATCACTTATTGGGAATTAAATCTCTTCCGGAGGTTTTGTCGGAAGTAAAAATAGAAAAATATCAGCATGGGACTTCTGGATTTTCCATGGAGGCATTTGGTGGGTGGATGATTCCGATGAACTGGACAGTGAACGCAAATTAAGACAGGAATGGATAGTTATTTTCAATTCGTGAGGAAATGGCATTCAATTAGAAAATCCACGATATCAGAACAGCTTCTAGAATTTCTAGGAGAATCAAGTCTATGGAAAATAAGATTTTGTGTTAAATTTTCGGCTCCACTCTGGTGAGGGAAGATTGCAAATTTATTTAATTGTCTGCTGGATCCTTCCCATATGCAAACGTGCCCACAACAGACTCTGCGTTGCATTTTCATTCAATTTTGCCATTCATCCTCACTGGAGCAGGATGAAAATATAATTAATTACCAATGAAGAGTCCGATACAATTACGTCGACGAAATGTAGTGGATCAATGGCCGAATATTACTCATCGTTCGCGACAAATAGGTCATTCGAAAAATGAATCAAAATTGCAGTTTGGTTGGCGCGCCATATAATTGTTTTCCAATTTGCATGAAAAAAGTATTTGCAATCTTGATGACGGTATTGCGGATCGACAGATATGTCAAGAGTGCTTCGGAAAAAGGATTTTCCACGACTTGGCCTCCTGCATGGATGGCCGTTCAATATACTCGCTCGATGTTAATTCGATGATACGCTAGTGAGAGCTTTGACCTTGATATTGAACCAATTAACCGCTCGTCGACCCCCAATCCGTGCGGGACCAGTGTCACACGTATGCATACACCAGCACTCGTGCGCGCGGGCGTCAAACACACACATACACGCCTACACTCTTGGCTACATACAGTACATAGCCCGTGTCCATGCACACACTCTATTTACGTAAATATATTCGCCGACAACGCCAGAACACACGCGAGGACCAATACAACCCAATGAACACAATGCATACTGCGAGTTTCCAATAGGAATTCGGTCACGGGCATACCGTTCGACGGGAACTTGACCTCGAATATCCGCAACACCACATTGCTGTACGAACCGCTCCCCTAAGTACGGACGAGCCTCGAATCATCTACAAATCCTTCAGTCCAAACCAGCAACTTTTTTCAGTTTTATTTAAAAAATTTGAAACGATTACGAAGTCTCGAATAAATGGAGAAAAAAAATGTAGCAATATGGAATTTTTTTCATGGGGAAACGTGCTCACACTCCTCGAAGCTGATTCCTTGATCATTTTTTCGATGGGACTAACCAAGGAAATGGAAAAAAGAATTGTCATGATGGCCAAACGTCTCGTCGCCATTTCCGTGAGTTCCATTGTGACTGATTTTCACAATCCACGGGCTGGTAGAAGAGATTCTCGTTAAAATTGCAACGACGTCACTGAGAAATTCGTTGAATTTTTTTTCAGACGCGGAAATGGTTTTAGTTCTGCCTAATTTTGCGTGGACTAATAATCACACCTATTACGTATCTTTGTATTCTTGAAAGTTCAGCCGTGTCCATAAAACATCAAATGTAGCAACGGCTCTTAGATTATATTGATCATTCCACTCGTTCCACATTGGGAATCGTGTTGATCGTTGCCACACTATGCGATGCTTTGAATTTCGAGGTCGGTTCATCCGGTTGCCGCGTGACCATGAATGCACATTCTCCGAAACGCTGCGGGACACAATTATTGCCAATGACTGATGGTAAATTAACGCAAGACGAGGTCTTGGCACGTCTCGCAAAAGCAGGAACCAGTCGCAGCTGAATGAGGGAAAAAAATCGTCCAAGGGACTGCGGATAGGCTCTTGAAATTGATCAAGAGACAATTATAATGAAAACTGCACATATTGCGATACGGAAAAACCTCATTTTACTGTCCTGAGTTTATTAAAGCAAAAATAATTTAAGAAAAAAGAAAAAAAGAGCGTCAATGAAAATCTGTAATAGACACATTGTCGCACGTGTTATGGTGGAGTTGGCCGTTTCAGTGAATCCCATGGAACGATGGTCCTATGTGTGATCGCCCATATTAGAACGCATGCAGTGCTTAGTGCGGCAGCATGAAATTGGCAGGACAACGATAACGTTTAGGCTTTACTGACCACCTGCTGATGACGCTCATGCTATATATAATGCGGCATCGGAAATTATCAAGCTAGCGTGGAAAAACGGTTCTAATAAATAATTCAATACTCGCGTGGAAATGCGAAATCATTAGTAGCATGAGAGAATCAAATACGACTCATGAATATGGAATAATGATTAGTTCGATTTGTGCAATTAGCATATGTCACGTGAAGGATTTTTTTTGGGCAAACAGTAGAATTGATTATAATCAATCGATGTGGGAAAGGTTTGAAAAACTGGGAAAAGCTTTTGGCTCAATAATCGCAAACTTTTTGTTTGGGTGGAAAAAAAAGTTGAATCCAATCAAAGCGACTGAAAGAATCGTGTGGCTATCGAGTTTATCGATAAAAAGCATCGAAGAAGAAACGTACAACGCGCTCACAGTTACATATTTACAGACGTACGATTGTGGGCATCGCGCTGACAACTCATTCATCTTATTCATCTCGGAATATCAGCGCTTGACTGCACGAGAAACAGCGAGATGCTTATTGGAATCGAGCGACTGCTTCCCTACAACGATGTCAATCCAATCAATGTTTTATTAACCGCCGTGTGAACGAAAGGGAGAGGCGGTGGATCGACCAAGAGCCACCAGCAAGCTGCTGGTGATACCGCGCGTTAAAACAGGCAGCTACTGGTGGTCGAACGAAGCGTCGATCCACGCGGAGATGTGCAGAGAGAATTGACAGGGAGAAAGTCCTATCGAGACCGACCACCGGACCCCGCGATATGTTGAAAGAAACCAGACCAAAAGAGAACACACACGATATTACTTTGGACCAAACGGAAAAATCAAATAAAACCCAAAATTTCAATCACTTTTTGTAGAACAAACGAACCAAACGACCATTAAAACAGTACGAAATTAAGTTACACACTTTACCACGATTCAGGCTTCTTCTTTAAAATATTTTTCCCCTTATCCAGCCCAGTGAGACTTTTTTCTCAGCTTCCAGATCTCATTCAGCTCGGAAAACGTACTCTGCACGTTATGATCTCATTTTATCGTTCCATGGTACGAAAACGAAACAATCGCAAACACACGTACACTCGATTTATCCCAGTCAAGCTTCATGACGTCTCAAATCTTAAATCTTGATACCATTTTGATTGACCACACGTTCGTCTTTTCAGTGAACAAAAAATCGTTACTTTTTGGGCCTGAAATTTCTGTGAATTATTTGTTTTTTTTTCTGCTCACGATTTATGTCAATTTTGAACTCGCGATGTAAAACAAAAGAAAATCAGTGATGAGGTTCGTATTCAGGATTCATAAATGGTCCACAATCACTGCGTTCCTACACGAATTATTGTATTTATTTTAAGATAATTATACATTAGGAGTTTTTATTCATCAACAATGAGACGTTGCGTATTTTTCACGATTAGCGATTCGTGTCCTTGTGTCGTCTGTAGGAGGCAAGTTAGTTGCGCGGAATTTGAAAAAACGGGACTGCCTGACCCAATGAATTGTATTTGTTGAGGGGGAATCCATAGAGGTTCATGCATTTGTCGAGGGAACATTGGAAGGGGCTGCAGCATCGGCTCGATGATTCGCACTGAGACAGAAAATAACGAGATTAAATTTTTCGAAAGTAACAGCAAACTAATCGATTCTCGCTGGAGAAAAAACATTTTCGCGCGCGCCTTCACTCTGAACTTTGAGTTTTTCTTGCATTTCTGATATTTCATGAATTGAGACTATGGCGCGTCTCGATAAATAGGGAGCAATTTGAGAATATCGAGGACCAAGCCTGAAAATCTTCACTTACTGGAGAACCGAGCGGGATGCAGGATTCGCTGCGTCCGCGAGGAGCAGGACTCGCAACAGCGAAGGCGACCATAAATAAGGCGACGAGCACGAACATCAAATTTTTCAACATTTTGATTCTAGTGATTTGTTTCCTGAAAAATATAAAAGTATAATCGGAAAATGAAATATTTGTCATGGAAAAAGTTGACGATCCGAATGAAATTAATTCACGTGCTTCTGAATGTTTTTGACTTACTCGATAATGAGCAACGATAAATTTCGTCTTTCGATTCGACGACAACTGTTTCCTTGACATGGATTTTTCCATATTTATACCGTTCGAAAATCGTAATCTGTTATTGATCTTCCACGACCAATTAAGTCCACCGAACCGCGCAAGGTCTAACGTAATACAAATCGTCACGATGACGAGAG
Organism: Diadegma fenestrale; assembly: GCA_037043255.1. Classification (NCBI taxonomy): domain Eukaryota; kingdom Metazoa; phylum Arthropoda; class Insecta; order Hymenoptera; family Ichneumonidae; genus Diadegma; species Diadegma fenestrale. The sequence goes on along the minus strand of CM073311.1, from coordinate 6,108,435 downwards.
TAATTAAAAATTCCAACAGCCGTATGTCAGGTTACACAATTTTCGGCTCGTTACCGCGATCTCCTGCTTATAGATAATGAAGATATTAAACGCTCGTTCGACTGAACGTTTCCTTATTAGTCATTAACGATATCCCAATATTTGACATTTTTGCGTAAATACACGTGGTTCGAAATACATTAATCCAACAGAACTATACAACTGAGTCAACAAAATTTGGTCAACTACAGGAAACGATTAAAATTCGTTAAACAACCATGACACGCAACAAAGCCGTGTAAAACGGAAACGATCTTGTGTCTTGCTCAATTTTTACGGTAATTACTACAAATTCCCGAAAAATAAAAAAACGTTTCAAATAATATTCGAAATTTGCGTCGTAATCATGACGTTGAAACTTCGAGCTTTCCCAACCATTTCCGGTGTGCATTGAAATACAAAATAGCGAAATTAAAATCTGACGATTTTTCAGCAAAACAATTTGTTAATGCAAATTATAGAGATTGTAGATAAATTATAATTATAATTATAAATTATAATAAATTATAATAAATTATAATAAATTAGAATAAATAATTACAAATTATAATTATAGATAAATGCAAATTATCGTTTGCTCGATTGCAGGTCGTGATTTTGTCAGAAATCTTCCCATAAATGGAATCAGGATCCTCATTTTTAATTATGCACTTTTTAGTCTAAGTAGCTGCGATGTCAGGAGCTCCTGCTAATCGATTTATTTATATAAATATTTTTGAAAAAAATCCAACCACGTGACGACACATACAGGTTAATAAATCGTAATGGAGCCATACGACCAAAAGTATCCCGTGCACAGGTTGTTGACCGAATTGTCGAGCAGAGATGCACGTAAAAAGCACGTGTGTGTCAAGACGAAACGCACATGTGAAAAAGGAAAAAAAGTTGATGGCAATAACGAGCAAAAAAGGGAAAGATTGATGAAATAAAAGAAAATAAGAATAAACGTGGCGATCGGTGGGACGTGAGACTGAAAGCGAAATAAAGAAAGAAAAAAATGTATCGAGGCTACAAAAAGGTATGATACACAGAAAGAAAAAGAGCGAACAATCGCGAGTACGGAGTGATTGACCGCCAGGCAACGGGAGGAGAACGAATGACATTGAGAGAATCGATAAAAAAAAAGCTCCGCGATACTAAGTGTGAGAGAATACGAGCGAAATGGAGTTCTCTTCTTTTTCTCTATCTCCTTCGCAGTCTCCCTTGTGACAAGCGTTGCTGAGCCTTGCGTTCTGTGTACCACACGTCGAGGCGGGCGTGCGGTAACCTATCGGTTATTGGAAATCTGTATTTTTGTAGGCCATACCTCAAGCTTCTCGCTCTCAACTCTCTCTCTCCCCCCCCCCCCCCCCCGTTCTTCCTTTTTTCTTTCTTGTTCACTTTCACCATTTTTTTTCTCCTCGCAATGGACCACCTTTCCTCTGATTTACAGCAAAAACAGCAAGTCTGCTTTTTTAACAATGAAACAGTCCTAGACGATTCGCTCTCAATATGCATTTTGTTACTGCAACTTCCTCGTATTCGTCCATCGGCTTTTCCATCGCCGCTCTTGCGCACGTTTTGTCACATTATTGCGAATAATAATTCTCTTATTTATTGCTCGGATTTTTCATTAATCTTCGAAAAATAAAATTTTGCAGAGTAGAAAATTTTTCGTACGAATAAATTTCAACAGTGAGCTCTGTGGAATGAGCTCGCATGATTATTTAAATGTCGATTAAGTATGCACAAAGCTCTGATGTAAAGCCAAGTCGAGCAATGTGTTTGCAGGAGCCACGAGGGAGACAAAAAGACGAGACTCTCTTAATACCTGTATGAGAATAATCTGAGGTAAGAGCTCGCATATGCTCCATGAACCCGTTTTGGAGCCTAAGCCGTTCACTCATTGGATGAGACTGCAGGTCGCTCCTCGGAGTCCCACGATTCGACCCTGCGACCTGCTGCAGGACCCCAGTTGACCCGAACGAGTATTTTTGCATCGGCCTGTCTCGCTGGGCTCGGTCGACGCGACGTTCGATCAGTCTTCTCAAAATCTTGTCGCATCACGGTCAAATCTTCCGAACTCACATTATCACGCACTCTAAACAATTATTCGAAGTTTCCAAATTATCAGACTGACACCGAAATCGAAGTAAAACAGTGTCACGAGGACGAAAGAGGATGAGGCTCCAAACTGCACCGACGAATCGAGCTTAACGGGGAAGTACAAAAGTGTTTTCTATCCGTTAGTTTCCAAAACGTTGAAAAATCTGGTCAAGCGGGAAGAAACGCGCGCGTGTTTGTTTCTCCGTTCGTATACAATCGCTTGATCTCGTGATCGATAAAAAATCACTCATATATTTGTGCCGATCCAAGCGAGAGAATATCTGGCTGGAAATATCGAAGGCGCGGAATCTCCTGAAGTATAAAGTAAATCCGAGGTAAAATCGATGAGTAACTTGTCCCCCATCGCTTGATCCATTGGCTATTGGCCTTCCAGAAACGTGTGCATTTTCCCCACTGCGGTTCCCACGCCCAATCGATAATTCCATGAAATTCTACATCTCGGTATTCTATCGCTATTGTAAAAAAAAAAAAAAAAGGCACCATTTTCATTATACGGAGGTGTAGCTATAACGTGTTGCGCGTATGGTCACGAACGATGCCGTTAACACGTGTATAAATGCTGTTCATTGCGTGGACACACATCAGTTGCGAAAAAACTTGAATAGCGAAAAAAACACACAGCCACAACTGTCGTTAGCTGTCATTTTAGTTTTTTAGCCTTTTTATATATATTTTTTATTCCTCCATTCAATAAAAACGAAAGTGTTCACTCTCGCTCTCGGTTTTGCTGTTCATCACGAAAAAAACAACCTGCCGGATTCGGAAGAACAAAATAGTGCGAAAAAAACGCTATGAAAATGGGTTAAAAAAAACTTGCTCGACCCGAATACACCGCTGTTGGAGCAAACAACGCGCGAGAAATCGGACTGAGATTTTTTTTTAACAATCCCACCGTTTATCGATCTGTCACATCGCCACACTCAAATGACGGCTATGAAAAAGTTTACACGTTACTGCAACAAGAATACTGCGATATTTTATATGCCCCGGGCTTTCATACAATACGATGCACATTCGGCAACTGACGGATTGAGAAAAATTAAACGAGATGCATGTTCCTGTAAATCGAGGACATAATTAACGATCTTTTTTGTTTCTTACAAATTTTCATTTACTTTTCGGTACAAAGAATTTTTTTATCTTCAGATTTTCAACCCTTAACGACTATGCTTCGTGCTAGTGGAAAAAATATTATGCGTTCGGAATACGCGACGCATACACCGGCTGCCATATTGGGCAAGGGCGAAGGCGGATTCCGCCTACCGACGGTTCAAATCCTCCATTTTTTATTTTACCCCGGAGAGCCACGAGCTCCGCTTTCGCCTTTCTCGCCTCTCCGCCCGACGTAATATACTGCGAATTTTTTTCAAAATTACTTGCAACGAGCTTACACACTTTTTTATAATAATCCTCACGCGTCACATTTTCAATTTTAAATGCCAAAAAATCTGTGAATTTTCGAACAATATCCATGAGATTCTTTATTATGGACAATAAGCGAAAACCATGCATGGACGCAAAGAAAAATTCATTCATTACGCGTAATGAAACACTTTTTAATAAAAATATAATTAATCTCTTGAATAATTCCGAATATAAACGTTCAGGAGAACTTTCTTTTCGAAAAACTGTTTCTCGGCGTCGATGCTAAAACAAATCAGTGAAATATTTGCAAAAATACCTTAAAAGTTGTTCATCGGAAACTTTAAATAGGAAAAATGTTGAATTTCAGTTCAGCTCCAGTTTTTAATCAAACAAAAACAAATTGTCTGCTCTTTGGAAAATTTCTACTCACAAAACCCACGAATTCGAGGTTTTTTTTAAATTTTCACAAATTCTCAGACATCCAAACAACATTTTGGCTTTCAGAAAACACTCCAAATTCTAATAATTAGCGAGATCATTAAAAAAACGTAAATTATAAATTCATTAATGCGTAATTAGCAAACAGATAAAATGTCTGATCTGCGCGGGGAAGAATTCAGCACCGTCGGCTGCGTTCTCGCTTAAAAGTCAACCGTTTCCTACGATCGTTAAGTTATTTATTTTATCGAAGAAAATTCTTTATTTCGTGGACCACCCAATCGGACAATTCAACAGTCTGAAGAATTTTTTCAACATGGTCGAAATTATAAATCATTGTCGTGCTATTCGAAAAAAAAAAAACAAATTATCATCAAATTTTTTGCTTGGCCTCGACGGTTTTGGACCAAAATTTTATTTGCTTTGCAATTTCAATCTTTGTCCTTTTTCATCTGCACTTTTCCCGAAATTTTCGAAATAGCACGATCCAAGCAGCGGCGCCATGGCTGCAATTAATATCACCCAGAGCTCTAAATTCATACTCAAGTTGCCTTTGTCAATAATTAGGAACAAAAAACAATAATTATACAGTTCGATCGAGTTTCAAAATAATAATAATGACAAAATTCCCAAAAATTCAGCAAAAAATCGTATACGAATTGAGGTATCGGTGTTGCCATAGCATTTTCCTACGAAATTACACAAAATTCTAAAGAGACATTGAGGACGCGGTGACAAAACGATATATGAGCAAAACTTTTCAAGAATCCACCATTTCCCGTTTCAGATAAATTGTCACGGAACGATTGTGGGGATTCACGCTCGTTTCCATGGGGAGCAGTAAAAAAATCGGGAATTTTGACCCTTTGAAGGGATTTTTTGCAAATTTCGCACTTTTAATCAAACCTGCTTTGCAATCAAAAAGTAACATGTTTCAACAAATTGAAAAAAATCGAAAAGTCAACTTACGAACGTGACGTGGCAAGAAAATTTCCTAAAAACTATTTTTCCGACTCGTCAATTATATTTTTTCGTTTACGAATTGAATCACGTACAAGCTTGCGGTACAATTTTTCGTGATTTTGACTAAAAAATTATTACATCAGTCATTCTTCTTGGTAATTGTGAGAAAAAAAACGTTTCCCAGTAAAACTTCTCTTGGTCCAGACGAACAAGAAAAACGGTTTATCAAAAGTCCAAAGCGCAAAGTATGAGAGCAAGTGATGACTTTTGTAGCCAATTCTCGGAGGTTTGAACTTCATTGTCCAGTTATTAAGAGTGTGTGGTCAGACGAAAAAAGTAGTTTGGGTTATTAGTTTGAAAGTGGGTAGCGGCTTAGATATCTCGTCAGATTGTCTTGACAGCGAAGCAATCTGCATACGTAGTTGCCCTTGAGCCATGAAGCTCGATCGTCACTGACGATGCCCTTCAAAAAGACAAAAAGCATGCAAAGACAGCATAACGCAGCGTTAATGCGGTTGTCGTGCAAGAGAAGCTTGACGAGCGAGAAGGAAATAAATGAGAGAGGGAGAGCGAAAAGAGTTTTCCGGGCCAGTCACGACGAACAAATTAATTAAAAATTATCCGAAAAATTCTGGACCGACAAAGGCTCCTTGAGTTTTGCAAGGGGGTAGTTATTCAGCGGAGGGTGGTCCGATGGGCACTCAGGGGCTCGGGCACCGAGAGCGAGAGAGGGTCAGTCGTTCGGTGTTTTTTTTTGTTTTTTTTTTTTTACTCTTGGGTGATATCTCATTGTTGGCCGGATGTAGAGGACTCTGGACGCGATACGGCTCCGCAAATTTCTCCCTCTCTCTGTTTCTGAATAATATTTCAAAGTGCCTCGTTGCCGTGGTGGTTCTACTGCTGGGGAACAGAAGAAGGGGCTCCGCGGAGTCGTATATACTTTCTATGCGATACAAGCCCCCAGGATGAGGAGAGAATCGTACGTCCGAGAGTAGCGAGGGCGAGCAGAGCTCTCGCCCGCGGCACAGGACAATGAGGATGAGGGTGCTTGCGTGCAGTGACGCCCTGGAACTCGCGGCGTGTGTCGAGAGAGAATAAGGGATAAGCAGAAAAGGTCTGAGAGAAAGAGATGGAGCGAAAAGGTTGGAAAAATGCGAGTGTGGAAAAGGGATCGGCCATCTTCCCGGGGAGCTTGTCCCGAAATACGCGTCCGCCTATCAGCAACAGCTGAGCCTTTCCCGTTCGCGTGTATGCGTACCAGTGAGATACGTTTCTCATTCTTCTTATCTACATTCCCCCTCCCCCGCCCCCGCCCTCTCGTCACCCTTAACGTTAATGAAGCCCCGGCATCATTTAGCATTTCAAGCATTTACCGCGTTGGAGCTGCGGGCCCTCTTATGGCCGCAGAAACAGCATGTTCTCTGCCTCTCATTCTAATTCCTTTTTTTCCATTCTTTCTGTCCATTTCTGCTGCGCGACTCTCTTTTTTTCGCCAGTTTCGCTGAGCCATCCCATTGGTTATCGTACAAGCCTAAGGAACGCTCAAGAATTTATTACGAAATTCCAGCAGAGAGAAAATCCTGATCGGGGATTAGTCCGCAACCACTCTGGTCACCCTCTGATTGTATAGGGGATGCCTTTTGCACTAAGCACGTAAATTTCTCCCACGAAGTCTGAAGTTTCGTGATATTAACGACACTCTCCAATAAATCGTCCTATCTCTTGACCCTTCGCCCAAAAAGTCTTGCGCTGAGATCGCGAATGATTTGTAGCGATGAAATATGAGAAAAAAATCGTATTTGCCCATGCGTGGACGCGTGTTCGAGACTCAGCCCCGAGCCAATCGTTTTATTTCTCTTCTCGTTAATATTATCCGTTAATTTTTATTTTTTTCGGTCGCCCGGGAACTATTATTCTTATCGTGATATTGTTGCAGCAATAATTTCTCATAAAGAAACTTGGTAATTTCCTTATGTTTCCACGCCGAGTATAATTGAGCCATTCTCATAAATTTAATCTAATCTCTGGGGCTCTTTCTTTCTTTCTCAGCGAGTTCTCAACGACTAGCTCCTCGAGGATTACCGCGAGGAGAATTTACGAGGCTTTGGTGCCACACACATTTTTCGAATTAGCTCAAAGTACACGCTCTCTACAAAGAGTTAGATCACAAAGCGACCCTCCGTGGAATTAACTTGCAAAAGCTTGAGTTAAAACCTTGGCCAACCCTCTGCACTCTTTTTCTTGAAAGTCTCACAGCTCCATGTTTCTTTAAGCATTTTGTATTCCATACAAAACTTCGTTCGTTACCTTCTTTTCATGTTTTTTTTATAATTCTATGGTTTCTGGACACAAAGTGACTGTCCGTGTCCGAGGATCGCTGAACCGAGAGGTTGACTTTCGGCCCGAACAAAGGGTTTTAAAAACATCCTTGTTATTCCCTTATTCGAGTCTCGCTATTGATGGCACGATCGTGTGTGCGAGAAACTTGTGCACACTCCCCTGGTCTCGGAAATGTCGTCAAACACCCTTAATTTCCATAAATACAATGAGAAATGCCTGAAGAAAAAAATTCCTGAAAATTAACAAGATTTCTTGAGGAAACGAAAATAATGACGTCGAAAAAATAAATCGTTTTAATCCTCAACCGTGTATCAATAGTGATTCCAAAAAGCTCGCGTGTTTATAGGACAGACGAGACTGTAGTAGAAGGTGGTTGACAAAAGGATGCAAAAGCGATGTTGATTTTTGATGAAGCTATTAATAAATTTAAATCCATTAATTTGGATAATTATGTTTGGTCTTTCATGTATTTAATATTTTGGGTGTAGCACAGAGAGAGAGAGAGAGTAATGGGAAGCTCGCGGAATAGCTCTTTGTTACCAATAACATTTTCGCAACGCGTAATGCCAGGGAAAAGTAATTAGAGTAAATTCACAGGCTGCTGGGGGTGCGCACAACCCTTCCGAACGCGCAAAATGGCGTCGCGGGAACCGCCCTTACGAAAAAACGTGGCCTGGTCCGCTCCTTTTAGCTCCTGCACAGCGTTCTCTCACCCTGTCTGTCTTTCTGTTTCGTTCGCTCTTACTCTCACCCCTGCTTGAAATATAAAACACACACTAAGCGACTGCGTGCTAATGTCCAGCAATATTTTCTTTCATAACGTCTAAAACGTGCCTCACTCTATATATTCCTATGATTTTCAATCCTTTTTCCTCATTCTCTCCTTCGCCATCTGCCCGTAAAAGCCAAATAATCTATAATCACCAAAACCGAGATTAACTTATCGCGAGCAAACGTTATTCCGAAGAAACAAATATATTATTACGTCCAACACACTCTCCAGAAAATGCTGCTGGTTATGGGCCGAATCAAAGCTAAACGAAAAGAAAGGGAACCTTCATTACAAGCTTCACAAAACAAAGAGAATCCTCGCATCACCCTTTCTCGCACCACGTACATATTCGATTGAAGATGGCCGCCCATTCGTAACAGACCGCCCAGCACACGAAATTAAATTTTTTTTCAAATCTCTTTTACTTACACGTTTCACCAAAAACAAAACGACTCTCGAGACTTTCACCGAATTCCCGATCGTTATCGATGTTTTTTTTTCGTCGTTTTTCCATGAGAAAAGAAAACTCATGCAAATTTTATAAATAATACGAGAATCACAGTAAAAATTGAAAGCTTGCGAGCCAATTTCGAGGAAACTCGCACTTTTGCTTGATTTTCTGTTTAAAATGAAGAAAATTATGGACAATAGAACTTTTTCATGACAGAGTTGCGATTAAGAGTTTAATTGATTTCCATCCATATGGTCCGTCGAGATTACAACCCCCTGGAGAATTCTCAAGCCCTTCACCGCATTTATTATTTTGAAGGTCAATGCTGAGATAAATAGAAGAATGCACAGTGAAAAATATTGGAATTATTTTTGATAAATTATGAAGATTACGTGTTCATTCAATTTCCCAAAACGTCCCCGAAGTTGCTGTGAGGCTTTTTGTTTCTTGCTTAACAATAGCACAAAGTTTTGTAAACTTGAGTTCTTCATGATCTGCACACACACAGACACACCACGAACTTTGGTACTCGCCAGTTTTTCGCCAATTGCGAATTCGAACTAAAAATCAAGGAATTGGAAATTAATCGTTTCTCCATTTTTTCCGAATATCAAATATGGCGTGCAAAATTTTTTCAGAAATTTCATAAAATATTTGGAGTTTGTGGAAAAAAATGAATTTTATCATGCAAAATAACAATTTTATTAATTTATTGATTCCAACAAGGACAGGCTCATATTTTTCCTATAAATTCCCAATGTGGAAGTGAATAAATCGAAATACCGATGCTCCGATGACTTGGAGGTGAAAAATTTGCGGAAAATGGGCGGGGCCCGTTCCATGATGGCTCGAGAAACTTCAATGACGGAAAAAAAGAAATTGCGAAGAAAAAAGTGAATAAAACGCATAAATTACGATCTACAAAAGATCGAGAGTGTTTAGTAAAAAATGAGAACACGCGTACAATATTTCCGGAGGCGATCGTTTGGTCTCTTTTTGATTGAATGGAATATCCACCAAAGGTTTGTTCTGAATGGTCCTGTCAAGGATGGGGTAATTCGAATAGCAGCTAGAGTCAAAGAGGAAAGAGAAAAGATGGGGAAACAATCAGTGACGTAAGCCAATAATAGCCAATCCACGTGTAAGTCGAGAGATCGGAAGTCGAGATTCCACTGCATACTGGCTGGTATTCATTAATATTATTCGTACGACCCACACGTAACATTATACTATATTTATGGGACTCCGTTATAATGCGAATGCGATAGAAAGAGTCGTGGTCAACGATGTCGTGATTTGAAACAAAGCGAAGCCCCAACGTAATTTCAACTCCCAATGCTTTGTTCCCAGGCGTATATACAGGGTGAGGTCGTGAGGTGATAACTCTTTCTCCCTCAAATATAAATCCAAACTTATTGAGCGATCAAAAAATTCAACCATGTGCTTTTTTCCATGAAAATATTGGCGCAATTTCTCCAATTTTCGTTTGGACTTCCCCGTGACACAAAAATCAACTTTCATCGATTTTTCTATCAATTCATTCATTTTTTAAATTATTTTCATGAAATAAATAAAAAAAATTGATTTCTCGAGTCATTGGCAGCTTTTTCTTCCTTCATAAGTATTTTCGGAAACATCGAAGGCTTTGCTGGCATCACCACCTGCTGGGAATGAGTCCACCCTATGTACACAGCTCGCCATACGTAGCTGGTCGCTCAAGCTGATGGTAACAAGTGCAAGTTTTTGATTAGCGATCGCAAATCGAGCGTCCCGAACTTCAATAGCATATTTCCGTTCTAGGAACACATACACTTACGAAAACGAATGGACGCACATAGAAAGTCCTTGCCAGGTCCTCATTCCCATTGCCATTCGGTATAACCGTGCACAAAACGCGTGCGCACAACTCTCGACGTTCGCCAAACTCCCAGCAAATTTTCCTCAACTTCTCCTTCATCCTGGGGCGAGTCGTACAGAACCGTTACCGCTTGACAGAGAATCCAGCGCTGCCCGCGGGAACGCTACCACACTCATCCCTCTTCGCCCACTTTCCTCCTTCTCTCTTTCTCTGTCAGAATTGAGTTTGGCTCGCAGATAGATATTCCGCTTTCCGGCAACCAATTCATTTAGAGAGAGCCAAGTGACTACACCAAATGAAAGTGGAATGTATGTCTCTCCGGCTGAGACTTTATCGGTTTTACCGAAATATTTCCAATTAATGAATGCATGTCTTCGTAATCTTTGAAGGATCTTTATCCTTGTCCGTTCCCGAATTTTGTCCTAGGGAGCTTTTCCCAATAATTATCAAATCTTTTCAAAATTGTCGAATCGCACTTACAATTCCAAATACAACGTAATTCCGTTAGAAAATTAGAAAATTGCCACCCGGAGAAAACGCAGTCGAAAAAAATTAAGAAATATACTAGGAATCCAGTTACTTATTGTTGAAAATTATAGTATTTTGAGGACAGTTCAGAAATTACAGCAAAATCTCCAATGGCAGTGCGACAAATCGTTTTAAACAGCATAGTAAAACGTCATCATCAGATTAAAACCGATTTTACAATTTAGCATAGCAATTAAAGAAAATCGCAATGGTCATGGTAAACAAAACAATACTTGTGATAAAATTTCACACATGTTCGATAAATATTCATATTGGGATAATAGAATTTTACTATGTCGATGTTTAAAATTTGAGATATTCTCACTCATAACTGAATTCTTATCTGACATAGTAAATTGTTCATGAAAACAAACCTAAAATTCATTATCGCGCGCATTACTGTTTCTTATTCATATAGAACTATTTATAATTCATGCTAAGAAAAATTGTCAGTGCTAAAAAGTACTATATGCTGTTTTGCAATTGTTGCTACGATTCTTTTGCTTCTTAACCTTCGTATAGGACATTTTCCCAAAACATTTTATTTGTTACTCAACAAAACGAATCCGTTTTCTCCCTGCAGGAATCCTGTTTGCCACCCGTGCAGCCTTCATCTTTTGCACCAGAACATGAAGATTTGAGCAAGTTTTTGTTGTTGTCGTTGAATTGTGACAATAAATTAGTAATCGAAACTCTTTGGCTCGATCTCGTATAACGTCTCAAGCTTTGCTAGCCAATTAATTCGATCGCGCGATACGAGGGACTAAAATATGAGGATTGTAAAAGTTGAATGGAAAAGTGATGGTAATTTTTGTTCGATGTATTCGAATACGTAAATCACTTGAACGTCCTTAAGCTATCAGACGCACTCGATAGAGAGTTTGCAATAATTTCTGTCTATATTCCTGGAAGGAAAGGTGGCAATATATGCGGTGGAATATATTTATAGAAAAAAATAAAAAAAGAGAGAGAAAAAGTATAAAATGGAAATACTGGAGGGCGAGGAAGAGCGGCGGAGAGAGAGAGGGAGAGTGGAGAGAGTGGAGTTGCGAGAGCGGAGCTCGGACGAAGGGTCATATATCCTCGGTAAGATCTACCGTGTCGGTGGGATGGTATAGAGGCAGGCGAACAGAGGGAGGGAGACTCCAAGGACATTAAGGGTAACAAATGAGACTGTGAGATCCTCCCGCAGGACTATCCTCTTCTCCTTTTTATCCTCGCACTCTCTTCCGACTGAAGTACCGCGAATGAAAATAAGTGTAACTCCGACGACCAGCAACGCTTTCCTCTGGCTGCCTCTTTTTACTATTTTCTTCACAGGCAACACACTCTACTTTCCGCTTGCCTCCTACGCCTCGGCGCGGCATCCAACGCTCTAAACTATTTTTTCTACTCCCTATCGTGTTCCATTCTCTTCCTATACGTTCTGCAACCCCGTTAAGTCCACTAACATACGCCTCCAGCAACGGACAACTCTCCGGAGGGACGGAGAGCAAGGGTGAATGAGAAGTTGAGAGTTGGCAGGTCAGATTTACGTTTACGAGCTGTTCGCACCAAACTCGTAGCTTCCTACCGACTCTCCCTCAAATGTATACCTGTGTTTCCATCCACCGTCCACCGTATACCATTTTACCCAACTCACACGACCGGTCATCGTTTTTCACCAACAATTCCCACCTATGACTCAAAACATGTATACACGTATCACCTAAATTATAAATCCTCGTCTTTTATTCACATTGATCACGCGCCAACTGTTAGACACCCTTTAAATACACAACTTTGCAGAGAAACGTATCACTGCTTCCTCCTAACCGTAGAAAAAAACTCAAATCACAACGCCAAGTGCTTGTTGATCAACCCCCACGTCCACACCGTTGGCAAACTTTTTTCTATCTCGTTTCAAAAAAGAAAACTTACGCGTCACCGAATTCCATTCCCACAGAATTTATCGCTGTTGTGCGTGTTTATTTTTCAATTTTCATGTCCATTTGCTCAAGAAATTTGACAAGCGATTAATTTAACCGTTCGAGTACAAACTGGGTCGTTTTGACCCCAACGATTTTCCGTCACCGCGGTTCTGTGGCAATTCATAGCCACGAATGTTTTGGCATTCATTATTTTGAATTTTTGTCGAAAAATAAATTTCGAGCTCGAAAGGATTAAATTCGTTCGAAGCAGCGATTTTTGTGTTTTTTTTTTTTTTGCTTCTGTTTGTGGCAATTCACGCGAGCTGCTGATACGTAAACGTCTATGGGACAAGCTCAAATCTCTTCGGCCATTAGCGGACCGATCAAAATTCGGGTCTACGTGACCCTCGAAATTCCACGTCACTCATCGAGTTCCTGAGCAAGGTATCGTCTTGTCGGGAATGGAGAGTGCGAAGGCGGGACACGTTGCTCTGATATCTGGAGAGCTTGACATATTTCTGCCAAAAGACAACGCTCGACCGCACGCAGAGATGTTTTGGCGAGCGTGCTGTGAGATTTCTTTTTTCTTTCTCGTATTAACTCCTCGATATTTATTCACACATATCCAAATTTACATATATATTTATCCTCTCGCAATTATATTTATAGTTTCTCTAAATTTTATGGACTCGCAATTCACACTCGACTCGGGAAAAGCAATATAGGTAATGGTTCGAGTCCAATTTTCTTCTTCTTTGAGTAAATTTTACGCATAAAATTTACTTATCGATTTTTGTGTCGAGATCCCTCGATGGCTCTCTCCCCGGGACTGGAGGGTTCTTTCGATGTGGGACTTCGATTCTTGGAGATCCTTTCTCGACTTGGGCTGGCCAGTTTTTTCCAGAGAGGATGCTCGTGGAAGTCGCTGCTGATAAGGTGACCGAACCACTCGTGATGACGTCCCGGGGCCAAGAGAGCGAGATCGATCTCGAATTTTACATTCGAGGTGTCCAATTAATTTTTGGGAGTAGGGCGCCGGCTTCCCCACTCCTTTGTCAAAATCGATGAACCATAACCACCCCTCCCCGAATAGAGTGGGATCGCAATAATAATAATGAGAGCTGGTTCTTAGACCTTACAATTTCCCCCCTTTTCACGAGAGTGAGGGAGGCATACGATCGTGAAATAACATTATTCATTCTGATACTCGACAACAAAATTCGATGCGTCACATTTTCCGCGTTACATCCATCCATACTCACACACAGAGATTATCGAGATACATTACGTTTAAAACAAAAGAGATTCACAGTAAATAAATAGGAGATATACACACATCGCTCAGAGATAGAAGTCAAAAAGAATTGCTTATGAGAGACAAGCGTCAAAAGGCGTAAAAATCTATCTCTCGCTTTCTCGATATTGCATATTTTAATAGAACCGCTCAAATATAATTCAACGCATCATCGTCCAGGGCAGATGAAGACATAAAACAAAGAGAAATCAAACATTAAGCACATAATAACAAACCAGCAAGCAAATACAAATATATTTTCACGTATCGAGTTCCGTAACCGAACTCATGAGGAACGTTCATGGTATTTACGAAGATTCCACCTATTATATGTTCCCATTTCTTCCAAATCATTCTTTGGATTTGCCAATGCGAAAGCATTTTCGCCAATTTTGCGAATTATTTTATAAGGGCCCTCGTAGAGGTGGAAGAACTTTTTTGTCACTTTGTCTAACGCGTTTGATAAATGTCTCACTCGGAGCAAAACTAGGTCACCGACGTTGAGAATAATGGAAGAGACGGGGCCTTGTTGTTTTAATCTGTTTTTGTACGAACGCGTCATATTATCACGGGCAAGTGTGATCAAATAATCATGAGGACGCCCTTGAGAATCTGGGAAATTTAGGATTTTCGATATTTTGTCTTGAATTGGCTTACCGAAGTGTAACTCATACGGTGAAATTCCGGTGCTCTGATGTACCGTAACATTGAGAATTTCTTCCATTTTGGGGAGAACTTGAACCCATTTTGTATGTCGGTCCGAACACCAAGTGCGAAAAAGCCTCCCTAATTCTCTCATTACCCTCTCCGTGGGGTTAGACTGAGGGTGTCGTATGGAGCTGTATAAAACTTTAATTCCGGCCAATTCTAATTCCCTTCGCCAAATTTCGGATGTGAATTGCGTCCCGTGATCAGCTAATATGCGCTTCGGAGTGCCAAGAATCGGAACGAAATCTTTCAAAATTTTATTTACGCAGGCTCTTGCCGTTGCCTTTTTTATAGGATAAAGTCGAACGTATTTAGAAAAAATGTCAAGAACCACAAAGATATACTGCAAACCTCCTCGTCCACTGGGAAGAGGGCCATAAAGATCCACACTTATTAAATCAAGCACACCGTTTGATTGTACGGGTTTATGCTCTCCTTCCATGGAAAAGGGCAAATATTTAACCCGCTGACATATATCGCATTCAAGAACAAACTTTTTTACTTGTGCACACATTTTCTTCCAGTAATAAAATTGTTTTAAATACGACAATGTTTTAAAAACTCCAGGATGTCCTAATTTAATGTGGATATTCTCAATGAGAGACGATTGAATTTCACTAGGAATGACGACTTTCCATGACAATGAAGCCTTTTCTCGATGGAAAAGAACTTTATCATGCAGAAAGAAATCGGGAGGAGGATTGGTTGACGAACAACTCTCAATGATTTTTGTAAGGGCTGGATCCTGGGCCTGCCAGTCAGCCATTTTCTTAAAAATGCGAAGGAGTGTTGCATCGTAATCCAGCATGGCTACTGTAATTAACGATGGAATCTCTTTGCTCTTTTCTGTCAATAGACCCTGAGATAAAGTTGCGACAATCAATCTTTTTTCCTCGTCTTCGTGAAATTGTTGATCCGGATTTCGACTAAAAAAATCTGCGACAAGATTATCGGCACCTCGACAATGAGAAACCGTGAAAGAAAATTGTTGGAGAAAAAGACACCAACGTGCGATGCGGGAATTGCCGAAAGAGATCGAGTTTAAGAACGTCAAGCATTTATGATCGGTAATAATCTCAAAACGCACACCTATAAGATAGGGACGGAATTTATTAACCGAATAAACGATGGCCAATAATTCTTTCTCGGTGGTTGTGTAGTTTACTTCGCACTTGGTCAAACAACGGGAAACAATGCTCACGACATTATGTTCTCCTTCCTCCGTTATTTGATATAAAACGCCGCTTATACCTCGATCGCTCGCATCAGTTTGAACCCGATATGGCGCATTAGGGATAATATGTTTAAGGGAAATGCATTCGACAAAATCTCGTTTTAAATTTTCAAATGCTCGCGCGTGAATCGGAGTCCATTCCCACACGGTATCCTTTCTTAATAATTCTCTTAAAGGAGCCAACGATTCGCTGTGACGAGGGTTGAATTGACGATAATAATTGCATGTACCTAAAAACTGTTGCAATTGGCGCTTGTCGTTGGGCTCCGAGAATTTAGCAATAACCGATAATCTAGATGGATCGGGAATTACCCCCTGTTCGGACAAAACAAATCCTAAAAAAGAAATTGATTCTTGGAAAAAGAAACATTTGGAAAGTTTCAACGTAAAGTTAAAATTCGAGAGACGTCGAAAAATCTCCTCCAGGACGTAAAAATGTTCTTTTATGGTTTTCGTACCTATTAACACGTCGTCGATGTAACTTGATATAAATTTATCTAAATCTTTTCCAATAGCGAAACTCAATGCACGAATAAAGCCGCTCCCCGCTGTTTTCAGCCCAAAAGGAATGCGACAAAACTGATATAAATTTGATTCGAACAAAAATGCAGTGTAAGGGCGAGATTTCTCGTGCAAGGGAACCTGCCAATATCCATGAGTCAGGTCGATTTTCGAGTAGTATTTCGCTCCGTGAAATTTTTGGAGTAAGTCTGATATAAGAGGAGGAGACTCTTGATCGTCATCAATCACTTGATTCAAGTGCCTCGCGTCAAGACATAACCTCACGGAACCGTTTTCCTTCTTGACTATCCTCAACGGATTACAAAACTTGCTAACGGCCCTTTCAATAACATTATTTTTTAGCATTTCTTCGATTTCTTTGGATACGGCTGGTCGTAAGTGATGAGGGATGGGATAAGTGAAACGTATCTTTGGGTTTTCACAGTTCAATCGAATGTGATGCTCATATCCGCGAGCGCATCCCGGTTTATCGGAAAATAACAAATTGTATTTCTTTAAAAGACTCGCAAGATCCTGCCTATCGTCCTCTTCTAGCGATACAAGTTTACACGCGAATGACAGGGAAGTCCCCGAGGCATTGGTGGGAACCAAGGCACACGAAACGTCGTCGTAATTCGTTCTATTAATATCCGTTTGTATATTTTGACTCGACAATGACTCGTCAGTTCCCCCCTGTTCAAGATTTCGAGGGACTTCGCCATTTAAATCCATGATATTTTCGTCAAAATTAATCGAGTCGTCGACACTGATTATGTAAATATGTGTCTTTTCATTCTCTTGCGAACACAACAAGGCCTCAGGCGCTCCCCTGTCAAATATCGCAGTCGACTCTGACAGACACATCCCGCGAATCTCGATTTCTACGGTTTTATAATTGATAACTGCTTCATTGCGCGACATCCAATCATGGCCTAAGATCACGTCAGATGTTAAAAAAGGAATCACCAACAACAGTGTCCCTATTACTATATTTTCTATTTTTAGTGGGACGTAAATCTGGCGTTTGATAATTGTCGCCTTTTTCTTTATTGCCGTGGAAACGACAATATTCGATACGGGCAACTCTTCTATTTTATTTTTCTTTATTAATTGTTGATACAACTTTTCAGAGATTGCCGTGATTTGACTTCCCGTATCAAACATGGCAATGACGTCCATATCTAATATTTTTGTACGAGCGTGAGGGCTCTTAGCCATGGGAGTCCCTTTTTTATTCGCATATTTTACTCCATTCTCAATCCCTTCATCCAAATCCTCTACGAAGTCAAAATGCTTTTGGCACGATGTCGGACCGAAATACAACGCGCCAGAAATCAGTTTAAATTATTTGAATGATCTTTTATATTGTTATTATTTGATCGACTACCTTGGGCTTGCGACGGTGGGGGAAAACGAGTATCGGGCATCGCGAAATTATTTTCATTATTATTCTGTTGACCATGTGTTGTGTATGGAGTATTATTATAATTAGAGTATCTACGGCCTCGACGGTTAAACCTTTCTTGCTTTGTTTTTCTTTCAAATCCGTTAGGATTATAATTCGAGCTCATAGCATTTACTTTTACTCCATTCTGTTTGGGATAATATTGATTGTTTGGTTTCTTATTATGTTCTCGCTCTCGTTCTAATCTTATCACGTCCAGGTTTCCCAAAGTCTGTACAATTAAATTCGTATCCGCGAAATTTAATGTAGATAACGTTTCCTTTACCCACGGCGAATATTGCTGGACTATATAATAATTGATTTCGAATTCAGATAATTTGGGAATGAAGTAACGAGCTTCTGCCAACTGTTCATAAAAATATGCTTGCAACGATTTCGCGTTACTTTCACATCGTTTCTCCGACCAATTTTTCTTGTAGCGAACTCGAATGGGGATAGAATAGAATTCCTCGATAAACTGAGTCTTAAATTGCTCGAAATTCTCAATTTTTTCTTGTAATCTGAACCATAAATTTGCTTTATCCTCAAGGGCGTGTTCAATCACTATCAATTTCTTTTCTTCCGGGACATTTTTTATTATAAAAAATTTTTCCACCTCGTCTAGGAATTTCATCGGGTGATTTTCTACTTCATTCGTAAATTTGGGAATCTTCATATCAAATTTTATGCCATTCACGTTACTCACGATTGCGGTGAGGCCCTCCGTGATATTCCACGCGTTGTCGCGGTTTTCTCCATTGCTGACAGCACTACTTGTCGCTTGCTGTTGTCGATTTTTCTCTGCCTCGAGGCTCACTCTCAATTGTTCAAGTCTTAATCTCTCCTGGTTGATTTTCTCCCATTCTGCCGCTAATTGATTCGTTTGAGACCCGCCGCTTTCTTTCTCTCGCTCGTTATCCCGAGCGAGCACCATTTTTTTATTCGCTGTAAAATTCAAAGATTCAAATTTTCGTTTCACCGGACGACCAGATTTCGTTGTATACGTTTGGTCGTTTCTTTCACCCATTAACTAAAAGTGAATTAGGGTATTTATCGTTTTGTCAATATACTACGTAATTGTGAAAACATTTACAATCTGCAACGATCTATTATCACTCGTCAAACTTGGTTTTCTTTTTTTTTTTTTTTATATATACCCAGAAATCACCGAATTTTAGTATCAATTATGAAATTCAATTAACCGTAATAAACAATAAATCTCGTCATTAATTTCCTACAAGACTAAACACATTACTTTAATATTTATTTTTATTTTTTGAGTTCATGCCTCTTAGTTGGGCGCCATTTGTGAGATTTCTTTTTTCTTTCTCGTATTAACTCCTCGATATTTATTCACACATATCCAAATTTACATATATATTTATCCTCTCGCAATTATATTTATAGTTTCTCTAAATTTTATGGACTCGCAATTCACACTCGACTCGGGAAAAGCAATATAGGTAATGGTTCGAGTCCAATTTTCTTCTTCTTTGAGTAAATTTTACGCATAAAATTTACTTATCGATTTTTGTGTCGAGATCCCTCGATGGCTCTCTCCCCGGGACTGGAGGGTTCTTTCGATGTGGGACTTCGATTCTTGGAGATCCTTTCTCGACTTGGGCTGGCCAGTTTTTTCCAGAGAGGATGCTCGTGGAAGTCGCTGCTGATAAGGTGACCGAACCACTCGTGATGACGTCCCGGGGCCAAGAGAGCGAGATCGATCTCGAATTTTACATTCGAGGTGTCCAATTAATTTTTGGGAGTAGGGCGCCGGCTTCCCCACTCCTTTGTCAAAATCGATGAACCATAACCACCCCTCCCCGAATAGAGTGGGATCGCAATAATAATAATGAGAGCTGGTTCTTAGACCTTACAGTGCCAAATTGTGTAGCGATGAACTTGCTGAGCCAGGGCAAAGAAAAGCCACAAGTACGTTCTGAATATTGGAAAAATTGTAATTTCAACGAAAGTGCGAACGTAAAAGGGAAAAAAAAGATGAAAATCCTTCATACGTAGCGAGGAAAAGGCTCGGAGATAAAAATTAGCGATAATCAATCGATCGTAGAGATTCGGGCGAATAAACACTGCGCGAATTCATCAACCGTGGCTTAATCCTTACTCGGGGAAATAAATTATTCTTCAGTGTACTCGTTCGAGCGCATATAGGACAACGCTTTGCTGTTTTTTCTCTGTCCATTTGCTCGTGTATTCGCATCAGTCTCTTCCTCTCTCTCTCTCTCGCTCTCTCTCTCGTCCCTTCGATCTTGTCTTGTTCGAGCCTTCCTTTGGGGGTCTCATTTAATTTTCAATTTCTTCTGAAAACAATTTTTTTTACGATTTTTAAATTCTCGTATAATATTTTTGTACAGGTTGGTACAAAGAATCGATTTGTGCAGTTGAAAAAGACGAGTGTAGTGTACTCGCCGGGACGTGAAAGTCCAAGGGATGCTGCGAGGGCTCATCCGATGTAACGATTAAATGAGACCTCCGCTCTGTCACGATTTTCTCAGTTTTCTGTCCTACCTCGTTGTCCGCCGTGAATGCCAATATATGGAGGACGTTCCGTTACACGAGCACAAGCTTTTCCTCTCTCATTTTTTGTTTTTTTTTTCTACCCAACTCCGGAACTTTCCCTAGCTCCCTGGCGCTTGTTTTTTTGTTTGTTTTTTCGTCGCCGGTTTAGCAAGGGAAATTACCTACGATATATTTCTAAGGGATTTTTTAGCCCTGCTCCGACGAAGGTTCTCCGTTGCATACGAGACGACGACACTGCCCCTACGCGATCACGACGATCACAATGACGTTTTCGCTATATTATTCCTGTCCCTGTTACAACGACGTTACGTGGATGCAAGAGAGCCACGAGTTACCTTACAAAGAAGCACCGAAAACGGTAGTACACCGCGACGACCACCCTTTTCGCCCCCTTTCGGTATTACTCCCGGCGGGGCTTGTGCCGACAATTTGCATTTCTCAACCATTAATCTAACCTACCTCCGGCTCGTTTATTTTCCTTATTTTTACTCGCTTTTTCTTTTTACCATTTTTCCACTCTCGAGGTATATTCGCAGCAGACAGCCCTCCGCGAAACGCACCAGAAAAGCCTGCAGGCACCAAAAACGATAAACGCGCACACGTTATAATGCTATTCTCAAAAAGATATTTGCGTACTTTGCGGTACGCTCCAAATTTTTTACTCACATTTTTTTTTACAGAATTGTTGCGAAATTTCAAGCGTCGAAGCTTGTTTTTTTCTTCAAGACTTACATGCCCCTGATGGACATGCCAAAAATTGATTTGATGTCAAAATTACTTTTTAATTTCAAATAGTAACACAGGGAGAGAATATTACATCCAAATTTACTATGTTATTAAGAAATTTTACCGAAAACATAGTAATTTTTCTTTCTTTTTCTATCGAAATCGCGGAAATTATGACATTTTTCGCCCTTTTTCAGATGAAAATTTACTATGTTTTTGGTAAAATTCCTCAGAGGGACGACTTGGTACCCGGGAACTATAATATCATAGTAAATTTTGATGTAAAATTCTCTCCGTGCATGAATTAACGAAATTTCATAAAGTAAAAACTGATAAAATTGAATTTCTCAGAAAATGGCGAACGTCTGCGAATTGGTAATTGGAAATTCATCTTTTTTTTCTCTGGTAAAATAAAATCTATGAGGGTCATAATTACTCGCCAGAAACTACATGATTGTGTATAAATTATGATAATTGTGTGGCAGGAATGAAAATGAGCGCTCTCATCATAACCAAATGATTCGAGGCTTTCCTCACATCGTAAAGATTCTGACATTTTTACGTTGTAAGGAAAATATTTTCATAGAGCGCAGTGAACCGGATTTTTTTTTTGTAATTTTGTAATTTCGTAATTAAAAAAACGTCTCACGACGATGATTTCATATCGCCAATCAAAAATTAAAAGAAATTTCTCGCATCTGTCAAAAACAGTAGAAAAATATTAGCATTTTTAATGTTCTAGGATCATGATAATTGGCAAGAATTTTTTTAGAGCCCTCGAGCATCCAATTTGAAGCCATGCAATTAATGTGTGACTCTCGTTAACGATCGGCAGACGAAAACTTTAGAAAACACAAGCGAGTGTCAACCTCATCGTAAATTCCTGCGTGTACATGAATTTATATACAAGCCAAAAAGAAAAGTCGAGCTTTTTTCATACACGCGCGAAGCATCTCTCCATGGCAATGTTTATAATGCGTACAGATAGTTTCAACGTAACTCTCGTTGGTATACTCTGCTAAATCCACATTTTTGTGAGCGGAATGAGAGATACGAGAATGGATCCAATGCAGCCCGAGGGATGCCGGGCTGGAACTTTTCGTGGTTCCGGAGACAAACTATGGCTGTAGCCTGAATATGTAATACCGAGACGTATATATACAACGAGCGGGTCTGTGAACCGGGTGACTTAAGAGAAATGAAAAAAGGAGGAGGAGAAGGCGGCTACGTGTCAGGAAAGAACTTTCCGAAGGAGAGAAAAAAGCCAGTAAAAGCCATTGGATCCCTCGGCGTTTGGGGTATCATTTTTCAAAAGTTTTACTTCGCTAGTCACGTTTACGGGGGATCTATGTATATATCCAGCAAATATAAATGAGCCTGGTATCTCGAAGCGACATCAGCAGCGCCGGATTCTATACAAGAGAGCAGGGAGTGACGAGGTATGAAACGAATTTGGGTGTGGGAGACTTGACGCTTTTTTTAACTTTCAATGCACAAAGTTGCGATAGAAAACATTTTTCCTGCAAGAAAAATCGGTTCGTTTTTAATCATTTCTTTACAACTGATTTTTATTTATAATTTTACTATATTTCTTCAATTATTTCAGGTGCTCCAAGTCAGGGTGGATTGAAATTTGAAAAAAATTCGTTTGCCCATCACGCTTCATTCCGTGATGCGCTTCTCGGCCGCAAAATTCTTTTCATAATGAATTTTCACACGAAATTTATGTTCTGCACGATTTTTTGCAAATTTCCTGTCACGATCAAGTCGTTGGCAAAATGTTTTTGAATAATTGAAGAATGACTTTGCCTGGTCTTGCTAGGATTATCGATGGGAACGCAGTACAGCTGCAGATTGGCGACCATTTTGAAAAATGTCGATGATTCGTTATCAGTGAACTCGTACAACCCTCCACTGACGCCACCAGCCAGAAACTCCCTTGATTAATCTGGCCTATCCCATCGACCCCTCTCCATCCACCCACCACCCTCTCTCTGTCTCTTTCTGCCTGGATTTCTCTCGTGGCATCAGATCCGCCATAATATACACGCGCACACACGTAAATTCTTGTTTCTCTTACATACTGGATGCCCTTTCAATTCTCTTCACTCCAGAACCGCTCGCGTTCGAGTTTCCATGGAGTGAACTCAAAAAATAATTTTTCCACAAGTCTCTTATTGTCTTTTGTGGATTCGTCCTCATGGTTTGAAATTATTTCTCTGTCTAGTCGCCTCTAATTTGTTATAAATAATTATTCACGATCCCATCGATATATCGAAACCAAATGAGCAGATCAAGCAGTCGCGAGGCTTAACGACCCGCCATTTTCCACGTGAAAGCCAACAGAGATGATGGCAAGTTGATGTTCTGTCACGTAATGCTTCACCTTCGTGCGCTGATAATTGGCACGTGGCCGGACGTGCGCGGATGATGCTGCGAGGCTCCTGATGTTTCCTTTTATTTATTGCCCAAGGACTCACCCTTGCGGTATCGCATCCGATCAGCAATGCCCTGTAGTTTATGAATTTCGTAAAATCGCAACAAAAGCTCCGGGGGTGCGTATGGGCAAGGAAGAGAAATTCGAGCATCGCAATAAATAGGAAGTTCTGATACACAAACGATCGCGCGGCCTCGGTGTGGCTTCCGCTGCTTATTCGCTCTCCGATCCTCGGTCGCATAACCACCGCGAGTGAATAAGGCTTCCGGGCATTGGAAATTATATCACGAGCTCTCCCTTCTGCCAAGTTTTCCTCTTGTACGCCGGGGGATAATTGTTTCGCCGAGTCTTCCCGGTTCTCGTAATTAAACGATATTCGCATGCATTCAACTAACTCAGCAGCTTTCACTCCAAAATAAAATGGAAATAATACAAGGAGACGTCAATATCGGGACGAAAATTAAATGATTTTCCGCTTTCAAAATTGAACTTGAGCAAAAATTTAGTAATTATTGTGACCTGCGTCGACTAACGAAGCCCGCCGTAATTTTTTCTTTTCTTTTTCACTTCAAAAACCATCGACGTTGCTCCCCGCACATTTCGCCCATTCCAGGATCAAAATTGGTATGCTAATTTAATTTTAAATTGTAAATCGTTTCAATTAGGTAGAAAAGCAAACAGTCCTGAATTCCCGTTTTAATGGAATGAGAAGCAGCTCTCGCTATTAATCAACATCTCTGTGTCACACAGAGAGAAATGCATTTTACGTGCTTTGTGCTGTCATGAGCTGCAATTTTCCATTCGCTTTAACGGAGAGAATGCACGATTTTATACATATGACGGTATAAAAGGCAAAGGGTCGCGCCGCTGATAGAAGATGAGCTTAACCGTTATTATTCTTATGCTTTTTTTTAAGTCTCGAACAAAATGATACCAGCGCCCTGTTAAGGGACTGACATCTCTGAAATTGGCTATTAAATGAAGTTCTCTGAGGTCCCTTTCGCTTGTTTCCTCACTCGACCATTTGTCGTATCCATATAGATTTTCGTTATCGTTGGAATTTGTTATGAGGACTTGTGTCTGTGAATACCCGAAAAAGTCTGCCCAGCAAATTCACGTGTAAACTACTGGCTGCAGGTTTTCATAAAAAAAAATTCCATCCGTTGACGAGGAAGGTGAAGGAGGTCTGTCAAAAATCTGTAAAAAAAAATGATCTGCCTCTTTGTTTTTGCAATATTAAAACAAACGCCAGAATAATTAGTAATATAATTGAATCGTGTTGAATATAATTTGAGAATCAAAATCGTATTTGCTGCAATGAATGGAATTTTTCGATCGTGGGCGCTGACAAACGTTTTTGAGATTCTAGTGTAAAAAAGTTGCTGGAATTCAGCAAAAAATATCGACAACATCGACGATACAGTTGGGCATTATTTACCGTGTTAGTTAATAACGAAATTAATCAAAATGTTTATAGGATTTTCACCGAAAAATCAAAAATAAAAACGACGAATTTAGATATTTTAAAATTAATGTTTGCGGGGCGATAATTACGGCGATATAAATTTTTATTTTCTCTACGAAGGTTCTTGCTGCATAGCACGAGAAGAAAAAAATGATTTTATTCCAGATTGAATGGAAGTTTTGAATTTATTTAGGAATATTTACGCGTATAAAAGTTAATGAGTGCTAATTAAAAATTTTCTATTAGGTACGTGGAGGAGGAAAAATCTGAATTGCGATTCATCGACGCGATGTGCTGTTAACGATGTGTCAGTTTGTATGAATTGTGTTTGTCCCCAATCAATTAAAATAGCCAATGCACTGCATTATCGTTGATAAAATCGATAAACTTTCGATTAATCGCCTGCCACATGCTGGTTGTCGAGGGTTTTTTTATTGGCAATCGAATCCAATTAAACGAATCCAAATGAGAAAAGTATTTATCAAAAGTTTGGATCGGTATTGAACCGGGCGTAGCCCTGAAAATGATAATTTTCACGATCAGCGAATGAAGGTGGTAGGGCTGTGCGTGTGTGGGAGAGTAAATACGATAGATGGGGCAACAACCGGGATCGTAATGGAATTTGTGGGTCAGGGGCTTGTTGGACGTCAACATCGACACTTTCGCTGGCGAATAAAGTCGTCTTTTTTTCGATACGAAATATGGAGCACGTGGATATTGAGAATGGATGGCACGGCGAGCATGTACATTGGAATTTGATCGAAATGCTGATACGCAGGGTGGGAGCAGGTTCATAGATGTGTATATAGAACTAGAAGTGAAAAAACGCACGAAGGCTACTTTTATATCAGATCCGTAAGAAACGATGCGAGACGAACAGCACTCATTGAGTATGTAGAGTTCACCAAAATGGCGAGCCGACCAATCCGGCCTCGACATTTTCTCCCATAGCGAACGTCCACCCTCTTTCGAGTACGAACCGACTAGCCAACAGGACCACTCGCTTATGTACTTTTTCTCTTTCCCTCCTTTCCCTGTTTCGTCGCTCCCACATTTTCTCTTTCTATCTTATTCGGTTGGCAAAGGCTAATTTATTCATTCGATCCTTTTTACACGAGGGTAACGCGCGTGGGGCTGCACCCTTTCTATAGTTTCGGGCTTGTCGTCTCTTGCTCGGTTCTCCCTCGCTCTCGCTTTTCTTCCCTCGCCCGCGTTTTCGGTACACCCTTTTATATAAAGAAAAAAAAACGCAAAGCCGGCGTTGGCGAATGCTTACGGTTAACGTACAGAAGCGACGTGGGGTATTTACGTTGCACCCCCTATTTTCCGGCTGCTGGTTTGTCCCTTCTCGCTCCCTCTCGCCTCTCCCGGCTGTACCGTTGCTGCTGCTACGCTGATGCCTGTATATCCCAACCTCCTGACGGGGGTGGTTCATCCCCCTATTTTGGCGTGGCGGAGCCTTTTCTCCGAACGAGCTTCGAGACTGGCCGACCCATGGACTATGTCCACCAACCCCTCGTTTAGAATTTGTTTTCATATTTTCTTTCTCACTCTCTCTCTCTCCTCATTCAGCCTCTTTTCTCTTTCACCCTATCCACCCTCTTGCTCGCACACGTATTCGCCAACACATACAACACTCTTCCTCGCGTTTTCCTATTTTTCCATCTTCTCCGCTTCCCATCGCGTCTCTCCTGTTTTTTTTTTTTTTTTCCTCTCTGTTCAAAGGAGGGCTAATTTTTCAACGTCCCGTTCTCGCAAAAGGGGTGTGTCGGTGGTGGTGGTGATGGTGCCGGTGGTACCTTTTGTCGCCGGTGACAGAGGTGAACGTCTCTCGACATCCAGAGCTCGCAAAGCATCTCATTCTCTTGCCATCTCCCTCGTCTCTCCTTTCTGTCTTTCTTCCTTGCAGCACAAACGAGGTATGAAAAAAACTCAGCTTGATAAGACCAAAAAAGTACGAAGAGAACCGAAAAAAGGGGATTTTTAGACTTGCAAATTCGGCTTGTACTTGTATTCGCAAAGGAGGCTCATTTTTCGAGGAGCAAGTGAAGCAAACGAGCGCATAGGACGCACCCAAAACGTCAAAAAGTTTCCACGAGCCTTTTACTCTCACGAACATTTGTCCCTTTTGCATATTCTTTATCCCCTTTTGTGTTTCAAGAAATTAACCTAAATTTGCATGTTCTTATTTCCATTCGTCCTGCGCGAGCTTTGTCATGCAGCTTTTCCTTCATGGGACAGTTATGCTCATCCCGCGAGTCTACGAAAACATTCCTGATAGCCGATGGCGGGGTTAGTCAAGCTCGAGCTATTCCCTTGCCCCCCGCCGCCTCACACCATCGCCAATTCTGAAATCGGATATCGGCATCGACACCTGTTGCGATAAAGTGTTCGTGCGCATTGGGATATCGATGGGCCAGTGGGACGACTGCACCAGTGAGGGTAGAGAATCCGCTATTCCGGACTATGTTCCTATATATCCATGTACATGTCTCCTCCAGCTATAACGTCACATGCTCGTCATATATATCCATATTTCCTGTGTCTCTGACTTCGTGTATGTAGGTGGATATGACGGTGCGACGCCGTATCAATATGTATGTGTTAATAGGATCACAGCACCACTCCGCCGCCGCTTCTGTTTTCTTTCCTCACTAACCCTCTCAGCATTCTTTCGCCTAAACAAAAATATTTCCCAAAACAAATCTTTCGTCGAGAAACAAGTATTTTCGAGATTCACGTCCCATTTAACTTTGGATCATCTTACGCCAAAACGAAAATCAATTTCAGACAAAAAATGCAAATCTCTTCATTTTAAGTTCCTGTTAAACCAAACTGCTGCAAAAAAGTTTCTTTTTTAATTATTCTATTGGCAGGTTCAATGACGTGGTCGTTTCGTCTTGTCTATTGAAGGGAAAAGCAACAAAAATAATTGAAATCTTGATAGAAAAAATTGTAAAATTCCCCAAGTTCCTTCAGGAGAGCATCAAAGTTGAAAATGTATGGTTACACAACAAAATTAGGGGACGGTCTTGAACTACGAACAATTTTTATTCAGGGATCAGCATAATTTATTGAAACGTCAACATTTTTTAGTAGTCGATTTTCATACAAACTGAAAAAAATGTATAATTGACTACGAATCTGAACTCGAAATTAGAGAATTTTTAATCTACAGTTTGTTTACTTTCATTTACAAAAACTGTATTTCGATTGTGAAGAAAATTGAGAAAATCCGGTAAAAGTCTTCGGAGTTATGAAATTTGGGGATTAAATTTTCATCCCCGCATTCCAATCGCAATTTGATGCAAATTTTTCGGCATCTGGGCGTTTCTCAAGCATCATGTGAAAGGAAAACAAAAATTCAAGACTCAAAGGCCAATTACTGTAAAAATCTCTGCAACAGGAAAAATTAAAAAAAAAAAAAAAAATGCCATTCGATACCAAAAGACTCTGGTGGCGCGGAAAATTGATTGAAACTTTCATCGTCACTGAATGAAATTACTGGATCTGAGGAGCAGTCACCAATGTCTTGAAAAATCGAAGGTAATCTTTATCTTTCAAAATTCTTTTCTTTTTCTCCATAAATGAAAGCGATTATGTTTCCAGAATCGAGTGATGACATTACGAAGGAGTGTGTGGAACGGTTTTAAACGAAGCAACACGGTTTCCTTGGATCGCAAAAAGTTTTTCCGTCCAAAGCTGTCACCGCAGTGCCTCGTCTCAACTCCAGTTCAGGAGAAGCGAATGACTGGGCACGATTCCTTTGGGACCTAAATTTCGAAGGATGATTTCCATAAAAGCAATTGCAACGAGAGGACTGCAAAAACGGCTGTACGCCGTGGCAGTTTGGAGTGAAAATTAAGGTCGCGGGACCATAAGCTCGAACGGAGGGTATCGACGAGTGAGTTGGTACCGATGAGACGCGCGAAAGTTGCCTCAAGCTCGATCAGGGATTGTAGCAACACATGGCAACGTGTATGTAAACATGGGTAAGAGTTATATCAGGCATGGAGGAGAGTAATGCGAGCGCACGTGAGGTAATTGGGAGAGGCTGAGCAGGGGAGAAAGAAAAAATAGCGGTGGAATGATGGCGGCCACTAGGAAGTGAGAGCTTCTCGTGTGTACACGCAGGATCGCTCGAGCTTTCGTGGAGTGTCGAGAATTACACGCGCACGTTCTTTCGCGCAGCTTTTCTCCTCTCTCTCTCTCTTTGCGTACATGTATAGTTTCGTGAGATGGGAGAATGAAAGTGAGAGAGAAAGAGGGCGGAGATGGGAGGAGAGTTTAGGCTCGAGGTATTAGTGACATTACGGGGGTAAATGTGTTGAGGCAGTAGTTTGCGTGTCTGTATCGTACAGTTTCGTCCAGTGACACAGAATTACTCGCCACGTACAGATAAGAGAGCTTCGCATGTTGATGTTCAATACACACACACATAACGACGCATATGAGCAAGAGGCACGAATGGCTCTCTCATGTATGTATGAACGCGAGTGTAAAACACATACATACGTATATATTTGCACTGGGAAAATACGCATCTCTCGAGAGAGGAATATTTGTATATGTGCAGGAGGAAAAGCACGAGCCAACACGTTGGAGAGTCGCAAGGGATTGCTATCGTTCCGCACTCCCGAGAAAATATATATACATACGCATCATACAGTGAGACCAGAGGTAGAAAGGTACGTGTCGCGCAAGGGGTGCGACGAGAGGGGGTGCCAGAGAGGTCTACAAACTCTCCACGAGAGATGAACGCTGTGTATTGAGAGAGGCGGGATTTTGCGCAAACTTTTCAACGAATAAGGCACCGAGACGCCAACCATTCGCCACGCCTACACCACCCTTACGATGTATTCCAGAGAATGTTTCATCCATGTGTACATAATATATGTATATCTATATACATATACACGCTCAGGATTTTCACGTTACTCTCCGAGCCGTGAATACGAAATGTCCCCTCTTCCTCGCGTAATCAATGTGAGCTTGCGAGCAAGAGAGCAAGAAACTATACGAGCGAGAGAAACGAGACCTTTCTCGTGTCGCTACGCAGCAACCCAAAAGGTGAGAGACAGATTCACGCAGCAGCTCTCAGCTATGCTCTTCTTCTTCCTATCTCTCGCCTCTTCGCCTCTTTCTCCACCATCTCCGTGTTCGTCGTTTTCTTTGCCTTTTCTCGCCTTTACCGCGATCTACTCATCTCTGCTCTGCCCTCATTTGCCTCTTGTCGATCGGTCTTCTTCTTACACCAACTCCTCATGCTTACTGGAGAACGATCCTCATCTCTTCGGTCAAGATACTCGATCCTCTCAACTCACTCTCCACTCGTCGATCAATTTTGGCGAAATCTCATGCTCCTGGACTCCACACTTCATCAACCTGATTCCCTACTCCAGTCATGATCGATCTACTCCTTTCTTTATCCGATTTTTTCTACAGCGATTCGCACACGGAGAGAATATTACATCAAAATTTACTATGTTATTATAGTTCCCGGGTACCAAATCGTCCCTCTGAGAAATTTTACCAAAAACATAGTAACATAGTTTACTCACATTTTTTTTCACAGAATTGCTGCAAAATTTCAAGAGTCGAAGCTTTTTTTTCTTCAACACTTACATGCCCCTGATGGACATGCCAAAAATAGATTTCATGTTAAAATTACTTTTTAATTTTAAATAGTAACGTGTGGCCACACGGAGAGAATATTACATCAAAATTTACTATGTTATTAAGAAATTTTACCGAAAACATAGTAATTTTTCATTCTTTTTCTATCGAAATCGCGAAAATTATGACATTTTTCGCCCTTTCTCAGATAAAAATTTACTACGTTTTTGGTAAAATTCCTTAGAGGGACGACTTGGTACCCGGGAACTATAATATCATAGTAAATTTTGATGTAAAATTCTCTTCGTGCATCGATTCTCTATATCTATACTTACGGTCCCGATTCTTCGATTTGAAATTTTAGCCCTACTCGCCAAATTTATTCGGAAATTTTCCATTCAAAAATTTGAACTTTGGTCGGTGTTTAATGTAATCAAGAAAAAATTATTGAAATATTATTTCTAAAATTATGATTAATTTTGCTGGTTCGAACAGGTGGACGATTTTTTTTTCAATTTCGAAATAAATCATCCAAATTGGTGAAAGATTTTTTAGGGCTTTGGTATGGAAAAAAAGGGAGCTGGACAACATTCATAAATGCCAGTAAAAGTAGACAATTGAATACGAATGATGGATTCTTGACAATTCTGGATCTTCGTTAATAGATTTGTAAAATACAACGTCATCGTAATCTCCTACAAATCCGGGAATCGATCACTGGCAAGTGACGTTTGAACGCTCTATCAAGCTGCTTGTGATTGTAAGAAGAGTTCCGATCGATGCCACCGATTGGTACAGTGTTGGTAAAGCGCCAGGAGCCTTCAAAAGTTTGCCAGGTGAATAACGACGCATTTATTTACCAGAAAACGTTACACATCCAATGCAACATTTTTTAGGTCATTTTTTCAATGGTTCGACTGCTTTTCCAGGTGAACTCGGCCACGATGGTTTCTACTTTTGTACAAACAGTTCTCTTAAACGTGAACAACGGATTATCGACTATAGAGCACGATATTTATCAATGTGGCAATTATTGCACATCGCACTATGGCAAATCATGTAAAAAAATGATGTCCAACCCTCGAAAAACTGCAATTCTGATCAAGAGTAAGTCCAACTGCATTTATAAAATATTAATCCTCCAAGTGACATTTGCAGCGAAAGAAAAAATGGAAAAAAAACAAAAAAAACATTCTCAATCCCATCAATTATTCATTATAGTGAAATTTATTCTAAAAACCTGCAATTTTGAGTGATTTTTTGTCATTTTGAATTTTCCTTCGTGCAACGTTATTATTCCGAAAAATTGTTAACAAATTGTTCGTTTCTTTTTTTTCTCATTACAATTTAAGAAAACTCGCCGGTATTGACCGCTAGTCCGTGGAAAAATGTTTTTTCTTTTGAATTCGATACAACCCGAATTACTCCAATAGCCTCGCACAAAAAAATCACCCCTACGATTTAATGGAAGTGCAGTAGAGATAAAGAAAAAAAAAATTCCGGATACAAACGACGGGAGGATCTTACTGCAGTGCATTAAGCTCGAGCAACTGTTTATCACGGCGTCAACTACGATCCTCCGTTCTCCTTTTTGAAATAAAGACAAAAGTAGAAAAACAAATGCGTTTTAGCTCATCGATGCGCTAGCGGTGATTGGATGGATTTCCGATCAAGAGAGTGCTATTCGGTGTCGGAGAAACGCGCGTTTTGCATATATACACATACAGTTGAGCACGTACGAGGCGCAGGGAGCCGCAGCCACACATTCAACGATCGAGCGTGCCGAAGAATATGTACATAGGAATTTTCTTTTTTTTTTTTTTCAAATATTCCACAATTGCGACAAAATTAACTAACCGAACAACACACAAAATGACGTTAAATTAACGTACAAAAATATTTCCATCCAATTGATACAAAAAAATGTTCATACAGATTTGAGGCACGAATTTTATGAGAAAAAATTAATCGTCTTTTTTTTTGTAACTATAAAATTAAATCTCTGCTGTCTCCTTCACAGCGATCGAATACGAGACTTTTCTTGCCTGAGGAAAAATCACCAGGATCTACTAGCTGATTCGTCCATTAAATCCCGTTCGAGTTTCTACAAATTCGACAAAATATGCTGATGGCGGCGTAATGCGAAAAATTATCGTTCAAAATTTATAATTTCACGTAAATCCCTGTAGAAAGAAAATGGAAATCGAAAAATTACCGTCTAAATTAATTTTAAGTGTAGAGAATGTAAATTTTTGTAAGAAAAAAAAAAATTGTAAGAAAAATTCATATTCCTTCAAAAGGGCCCGAAATTTTAACAATAATAATGTGCACGGTGACGTCCAAAACCAATGGAACACGATAATTTGTTTAAAAGACAAAAAATCAAATTTGTTACTACGTTTGTTGGGTTTTTTAAAAATTGGTTCAATTTTTCGAGCAGTTAAAAGAGGAAATCCTGTTCCAATTGTTTTGGACCTCACCGTATAGAAGTTAATTAATTTAATTGAATTATATTAACGATATAATAAAAATTATATTTGTTCATTGTCAATATTTCATTTGTCTTTCGTGAGGATTTACATTTCTCAAATTCTGTACGAAAAAATGGTCAAAAATTCGAATTCGTCGTAATTTATTCACAACCACAAGAAACAATTAGTAAATTTGTTAATGCTTCACTCAATCCATTGAGAGATCAAGTAAATAAAGTTGAAGATTGTAAAGATTGTAAGTAAAATCTCCTCATTGTTAAGATTTCAATTGAATTTTCGTAAAAATTGACCAATTTCCAAATATTTCAACGAAAATTTGTAATAAAATTGTCAATAATTAAAAGTCGCAGTAATTTTTTTTCCCAATCATAAGAAATACTTTGTGAATTCGTTAATTCGCTACTAATTGGTACTTGATATATAAATGAATTGTGAGATAATAAAAAAAACTGTATAAAGAGCATTTTTAATTATTTTCGCTGCCCAAAATCGATCGTCCAGTTGGAAATTTTGGAAATTTTTTGGAAAAACGCCTACAAACTTTTAGACCAACAGTTTTTATCAACTTTACATACAGTAGAACAAAGTGTGAATCCGCGTGTAAAAATAAGAGCAGAGGAAATGCATGAGAACGAGAGGATATCGAGACACACAGTACAAGCCGCGTGCACAAGTTGTGCAGATCGGTTGACTATTAAACAATTTCGATTCACGCGGAAAATTCGTTGTGCCGAATTGATCGAAGCCCGCATCCTGAGCGTTATATGGATGTAGATGGGTTTTAACATGTGGTGCGGTCGTTTTGCAAATCGGTTCAGGACGAAATCTCGGGCTCGGTCAGCCGAACTTAAAGTGGCCGTTGGACCGAAAACGGAGAACCGCAAACTCGGTTCGTTCATCATCTACGGTGAAATAGTTATTGTTTTCGGCCTTCACTATTCTCTATGGCGATACAAAGTCTATAAATATATATATTTGTTGATCTATAGAGAGCCACGTGACGTTTGCGAGCAGAATTGCAGTTCGAGGTTTGCCAATATAATATTTTCGATCGGTTGCTCGGACACTTTCTCCTGGATGGCAAAACCACGGAATGACCGAGAAATTACAACGACCGTGCTTGCCTGACAAATTGGAAGCAATAAAATATGAAACGAGTAAACGATTGTCAATTAATCGTTTAAATTCCAATAAATTCATATCCTCAACAAATTCACCCCGATCAGCCGCATGCTTTTTCGCTCTACACGTGCATCCTTCGTATTCAAAACGTTCTATATATATGTTCTATATTCACCCTCTTCTGCCCCGCGGCTGCTTCGTTCTACGTCGACTCTTCTCACCACTATTTCACACGAACCGTTCATCTTTACCGACTCGTTCCCTAAAACCTTCACCCCGCACAGCTTCACCAACAGGAACGCACTTTATCGACGAAAGATTCGAGCGAATAAACAAATTCGCTCTTTGTGCGACGAGGCCGCCACTGCGCTACGTGAAAAAAAAAGACATTTTTTTTCATTTTTATTTTATTTTGAAAAATTTTCCTCATCACAAATTTCCGTAAAACGAAATCTTTTTAGTTATTCAAAAAAAATTGATATTTCCCGAGTCATGAAGATTTCGTTTCGGAATCTCTCAATAATTTTCAATAATAATAATAATATTATTGATAGTGAACTTGAGAGTGATTATAAAAACCGTTTTCGAACGCGGTTTCTGATTCCGTTGCGAATTGCGAATTTTCGAAGATCCTCGAAATATCATTCGCTATCAAAATAAAAAATAAAAACTTCGGTTTCAGAAAAAGATTTATAAGTTTTACGATTCTATTTTTTTCATTCAAATGAACTCAACTAATTATCAAATTTGCTCAATTTTTCCACGATTTCGGGCCAAAAAATGAATAAATATAAGCGTAAATTTTTCAACCGGAAGTTTATTGAAATTCTAGCTTCATGAAGTGCAAAAACTTGCTCACAGCCACGAAAAACTCGCTTTTTCGTATCACTCGTTCTTCCCCTCGTCATTATAATTTTTGTAACAGAAAAAGTACGTATAAACACATGAATTATTTTAACGTACACGAGGTAGAAAAACCACGAGATAATTTTATTATTCAGCTTCAGCGCTGCTGCTGCTTTAGCGAAACGATTATTTCGCAGAATGTTTATTCACCATTAAAATTTGCAAAAAGCTCGCAATTTTTTCCCTTTTCGAGATAAACTCCACCGAAAAAAAAATCGACGTCGAATACGAGAGTTTGTCGTGTACTCGATAAATTTTCAAATGTCGATGAAAAAAGGAAAAACCCAACAGTTAATCCCTCGCGTACGTCACGTGTAATCACGAAAAAAATGGAGCGTCTGAACAATAAACCCGGAAGACGTGCACCTGGTGGACCATTCGAGTGTTTATCAATTCCTAATAATGACGAATCGTTAATGAAGAAAAAATACAGATTAATAATTAGTCAAGCGATGTTGAGAAAAAAAAATTCCATTCACGATTGGGCGATTTCGTTGCACGTCAAAAAAATACGTTTTCGCAGAGAATCGAAATCATGCGAGTAGGTGGACAGTGTGGTGTATGTGTGTGCGTGCATGTGGCATGCGTGTAGCCATTCGGAAGGAAAGGAAGAAAATAATCTGAAAGAGAACTCGTGATACGTGGAGGGAATAAAAAAGACTGAAATGTGTACACACGCGATCAAAAAATCGATGGATAATATAAAAGGAAAAAGGGAAAAAAGAATATGAAAGTAACCACAAGGACGAAGCTTGGGACCGAAGAGTTTGGGGGGCATCGATGTGATCGCAAGAGAGAGAAAAAACTTGGTGCATTGAAAGCGAATTACAATGTGAGGGATGAAGAGAGAGAGAGAGAAAGCAATACAGGCATAAAAACAACGAGAAAAAGAGGGAGGAAGATATAAAACGAAGGTGTGCGAGTGTGTGGGTTAAAAATGATAGGATAGTGTGAGAAGAGTTATATGAAACGACAAGCGCAGCAAAATGCTGTTCTCCTCTCTCGCCCGATCGGTTCGTCTCTCTTGCTCTCTCCGCGTCTCTCTGTCCGTTGATGTATTGGCCTGTGAATGAATGGGTAGGTGTGTGTGTGTGTGTGTTTGGTGTGTTGGCGTTAACGCGCGGAAGGAGAGAGCAGGATGCGAGGAGCGAAGGCAGGAGCGAGAAAGTATGAGGCATCCTCATATGTGTGTTTCTGAAACAAACGTTCGATCACAGTGTCGATTGTTGCCAATCATACGTTGCCGCGGCGGTGTGCATGCCTCTCTGTCCGCAAGAGCAGAGCAGCAGCAGCAGCAGCAGCACTGGGCATTCTCGTAGCGAGTCCGCGGATTCAGTTCTGCGTTTTTACGCGACCTGACAACCCGCGAGACTCTTTCTCTCCCGACTGATATCTCGTTCAATTGAATAGATAAATATTAATATCAAAAGTGCTAATGCACGAAAAATGTCGCGTCAAAATTGACAGCTTGGATCATAGCGTTGCGGATGTTTCATCTCCGCGGTCATAACCCGAGACCGTTCATATGAATGCTTAATGCGAGTTTACCGTCTCGTGTCACATATTTTCGGTAATAAGAGATCGCGCGTAAAGAAAAAACGTTGAAATTGTAAAAAAAAATAGCGGACGAAAAAATGATGGATATCGAGAACCGGATAAAAACTCAGTAAAAGAGTGACGGGGTGCGTCGCGTGTATACGTGCTGGTGGACCGGCGTCATCGAGGGGTATGGTGATTTCACTGACGGATGCAAGCCCTGCGAGAGAGGCGAAGGGGTGCTCGGAACGAGGGGAATAAATGCTCAGGAGGGGAGTAACGCAGCAGGAAAGTCGGGGGAGTGGAGGAGAGAGGAGATTTGTACATCCTCTGGTTCACGTGAGAGTATAGACGAGTGCAGAGAGGATGGCGCGAGGGTGGGCGAAGGCGGTGGCGAACGAACGTTTCGTATGTACGTTGCTGATGCATTTCGGCAACGTATATATAGAGAGAGACTGTGAGTGCAAAGTGAACCGGATTCTGATGATGCTGCACCCGCTTTGCCACCCTCTCTGCGCCCTTGTCTCTCTCTCTCTCTCTCTCTTTCTCTGCTCTCACTCTCTGGCTCATCACGCTCTCTTTCGCTGTGTGTGTTTTTGTGCGAAAATGTCCTGCTCTGCCGGTGGCATTCGGTGATTGATGACAGCGCGGAGGCTGCGTGTGCTTCGTCGTTCTCTGAACCAAATCCATGCACCGAACCCCCTCGAGCTCCCTCCGCGCGCCGCAGGTCCTTTTATCAGGTTCGCAAGTATGTATGAGTGCAGGCGAATGCATATGAGTTTCTGCCCCTTTCTACATCTCTCTTATTGCCCTCTTGCTCCCTCCCTCTCAGACGTCACTATACGCGGATTCATACTCCCTCGAAATTATACTTGTTCCCCAAATCGCGGAACATGTCAACGATCATTGTCCAAACATGTCCGGTGGAGAGACATAAATTCCTCTGCGAGTCTCTCACCCTGCACTTTTCTCACAAATATCACAAACAACTTTCGGGCATCATTGTTGCAGCAATTTTTATGAACAAAATTTGAAAAAAACGTTTAAATCAGCGAGTCAGTGTAGAAAAAAAAATTATTTACTTTCTTTTCATTTTTTTTTCTTCATTTTTTTTTTTTGACACATTCGTTAATCGTTTCGCATACGACTATTTATTTATTTATTTATTTATTTATTGGGGATAATGGCGTAAGAAATAAAATGATGAAGGTTTATTCGAACCTGCAGAATTTATGGCCCACGTACATAACGCTAGACCGAGTATAAGGGACACGAACATGAACGTTGAAAACATATATATCGAGGTGTAGATGTGTGCAGGTTTGGAACGCGGCGCTTCACCGGCAGCACACGATGATTTTGGGCAACACCAAGCCCAGGCACTTTGTGTACCGAGTTTTCGGACCAATCGTTAGCGATGGCAGCGGTGGATGGCAAAAGGTGGGGGCGACGGTTAGTTGTTTCTGGATGCCTGGGTACCTAGAACTGGCCGGGCAAATGAGTATAGAGCCGATGACGAAATGAGACGCCGCGGGCTAACAGACGCGGTGCAGCAGGGCAGGGAAGGATACCGGAAGAGGAAGGGTCGAAAGTTCAGATGAGATTTGGACACTGTGAGTGTATCGGTCGACCCTGTTTGAATGCGTCGGGTGATGCTGATACTATCTCCAATGAGGAACTACCTCGAGAAACTACGAAAACACGACTGCGAGGCAACCGTAATAACGAATGTGTTTCGCCAACTCACATGCAGGCACTGTCTTCGTCGTTTGCTCGCTTTTCCCTCATGCATCGCACTTGCTCCTCTCGTCTGTACCGAAGCCCAAGGATCATTGAACCTTATTCCACCACGATCTCCATGACATTCACAATTCACCAAGTCCTTTGATCAAATTAAATGAATTTTATCAACTTTTTCAGGCTCGCGTCAACGTCAGATCTTCCGAGTCTCTATAGCTCGAAGGCCAATGATTGTCATTAAATTCTGGCAAAAACGTGAAATCAGAGGCAGACACATGACACAAATATCCCAAGCAGCTGAATCGTTGGTGAAAAAAAGTCGATTGAGCCTGTGGAATAATTTAAAACCGGCTCAGCATCGGCCTCGTAATAAGGGAAAGATTTGACCGTTGCTGCTCAGCTGATTTCGCATTTTTTAGAAGGTAGAGAATGCACATTTATCTAAATGATCGCTGCTGATGTCAAATAATGCAGGAATCGGAGAATCTTTTTCCAATTTCATAGCAAATTCTGTATTGATGCGTAGCGAGAGAAAAAAATCTCGTCAATACAGGAATCGATGGAAATTTGGATTGAAAAGCGAGAGAAGACTTTCTACTGAAAAATAGTAAATAGTCGAGCCAAATTTGAGGCTTTCATTTCGTGAAGTTTGAAAAAAGTTGAAAAAAGATCGTTAATGATTGGGATGCTGAGGCGACCTTTTTTCTATAGATTATATTAATCTCGACGAGAGGAAACGCGAGAGTCGGTGGATCGAGGACGCACCAGAGGGATAATAGGGGAAAAAACTCGGAGTGACCGCCCTGCTGCTGCTTTAATCCAGGAATCATTCAAATTTTTGGCCAAAAAAATGATGGCCGGAGCTCGAGTCTTGTATTGAAGTAAATTCGTGTACTTGTGTGTGTTCGGTCGTGCATATACATCGTGGGGAAGAGAGTAGAAGGGATGGAAAGTTTGGAGGTAAGGTGGGGAAGAATGAGGCTTCGCTGGGGGTTGCTTTTCGCCACGACGCTCGCTCTCGTAGGTGATAGTGGCGGAGGGCAACAGCTCCGGGCGCGCTTGCGCTTTTTCGAAAAATCAATAAAACGAAAAGCTTACCTAATGCTATGTTAGCCACGAACGCGGGGAAACGGCTAGACTCCGCCTTCGCTGACTAGGCGAACGAAAGAGAAGGGGACCCTTGCTTGCCTCGTTGCGTAGATACTCCAGCGTCAACCCAACTCGAGATAATATCATCTAGATCTTCCGACTACCCTGCTGCTCGTGGCTCTGCATGTACCCTTGTGAGAATCCCCGCACCTTATATATTACAAAGTATATACAATCCACCATATTCTGTTTATCACGAGACTCGTTTTTTTTTTTTAACTTTTTAATACTTTTTTTATTTCACCTTCCCTCTTTTACAATGCTTAATAAAGAAAAAGTCATTTCTGGAAAGTGTTTCGTGCACTTTGGTTACTGCATTTTGTAGGTCATTGTTCGTCCTCTATGCTCCAAATGAATTTCAAAATTACTCAATTTGACAGAATACAAAACGATAATCATCATTGCGATATTTACAAAATTTGTCATGATTTTTTTCATAGACCAATGCAACGGAGTCAAAAGTGTCAGAAAGAATTTGGAGTTGAAAAATTAATTTTACGCGTTTTTTCGAAATTTCTGTCGCTTTATAGAATTTTTATGAGCAAATGTTCGCCAAAAGTGAGACTTTGGCATACGCCATTTTGTTATGTATTGAAAAACGGAACTAGTCGCGTATTTTTAAAACTTTTTATCACCGACAAAGAGCGTTTAACGCTCAAGTGAAGATGCGGGTAATTTTGATTTTGATTTCTTTGAGACATTTTTGCAAAATGGACCAAAAGCCGTAAACATCGAAACTTGCTCCAATGACGGATAATTGAGATTTTTCTTGCACGCGATAAACATTTGTGAATGTTCAGTCTCGAATGACATTCTATTTGAGGTTTCCGAGTGATTCGTTCTAAAGTTGGATGATCCGTGATGAGGAGTAAAATGTTGGAAAATAATATGAGCGCTGAACAAGTTTCTGCCACAGAATTGTCCAGGAGAGTGTAACACGAAGAACAGGATAGAATCGTTCATGCTTCGAGGCAAAATAGAGGATGTGAATGCGGCATGCCATGATTAGATTGTGGCTTGTGCTCCAGGCGTCCGAGTAGGTTCAGCGCGTTAGCGAATTCGGTCCGTTGAGTGTTGACAAGTCCACATCCTCCGTATACCTTAGCGCGTGGCCTTGTAATTCTAACGAGCTTAGAGCACCGGTCGCAGGGCATTTTCAACGTGGTCTGCGTCCTCGCGTTTGAGATGAGTTCTCAGCAGGCCAGTTCCCCATCAAGTGGAAACGGGAAAAAAACCCCGAAAGTTCGAGGCTCCTATCCAATTGGGAAAATCATTTTAACAGCGGCAACGCGTGTCTCCTAAAAGTTTAGCCGCAGTAACCTCAAAAAATGTTCACACTAGCAAAAAAAAAAATTCCCAATTTCATCGTTACCCGCAGTTACAATAAAAACTGTTAAAATCAAATTTAAAAATATGAAAAAATCGTTGAGGGCTCTTAAAATAATCGGAAATATTAAAATTCGTGAGAAAACCTGCAGCCCAATTTTCAAGCAACCGTATAGACCTAAATTGATAATTTTCAATTATCGCATTTGAAAGATTTTATCGGTTTCGAAACCGTACGGAAAAAAAATCATGAACCCCGATGCAAAAATTAATGCATTATGAAAAATTCGAACGATTCGAAAAGCTTTTGCCTACGATTTTTCTTTATAAACATTAACTGTGATAATAATAAATAGCACTTTGGTAGGTAATTACTGGATTCCCAAAAGCCTGTGAATACACGAGTGGTGGATTCATTTTAATTAATCGAGTCTAATTGTCCGCGATTGTATATGGAACCGATTTAAGAAACAATGCGAAATAGAAGAAAAAAGAATGTATCCGTTGAATGGATACTCTCGTCGATTTATTATGCGAATGATGCATGAAGAGAGAAGGAGAGAGGCAGGCTGAGAGACGTCGTAGCAGTGGATCAGATAATTGTGGGAATTGGACAAATTACTCGAATCGTAAAATCGAGTAGAATCAGAAAAAAAGTATCGATCGAATAAATTTAGAAGCCAGAATTTCCTGGACGATAATTAAGCGATGAAATCGAATAAAAACGCGGCATGGCAAATGTATCGATGAAAAAAACGGCTGCCGAGCATTAGCCGCGGTGTCGCAACATTTCTCAGCTTGTGCTGTAAATCGTAAAGGGTAACTAATAGGGGCGAAAAAAAGTGAAAGTTGAATGAAAGACGCGGATGAGAGATTGAGAAATCTGAGCGTTAAGCGCCTTAAACGTTTAAACGCGGTGGTTAGGGAGAAGAGCGTGGATAT
Organism: Diadegma fenestrale; assembly: GCA_037043255.1. Classification (NCBI taxonomy): domain Eukaryota; kingdom Metazoa; phylum Arthropoda; class Insecta; order Hymenoptera; family Ichneumonidae; genus Diadegma; species Diadegma fenestrale. The sequence goes on along the minus strand of CM073311.1, from coordinate 6,066,489 downwards.
AGGTTGAGGAAAGAAAAAGCTCGTTGGAGTCTGATGACAAAAGCATGGGAAAGCGTAGTGTGTATTTTGTCGGTGACTCGGGCGGAAAGGGTTTTGCTTTCCTTCATTTATTTTGGGGTTCGGTGATGGGAGTGGGCCAATAGTTTTCACAATTTAGCAATGACTGTACTACGGGATAACCCTTGAAGTAAAACCACCCCCATGGTAGCCATGACGACGGGAAAACATGGTATTCTCCTCTGTTGCCGACTAGAGGAGAGCCCGTCGCGACTCACCACCCACGAACCCCCTTCGACGTCGCCAGCAGCCGGGACGCTGGAGCTTCTCCACCTCGCTAAAAAGAAGAGTGTATAGTTACTGGATCACGTGGTCCCGACACACGCGAGTTGGACGGGAGGCAAAGGGAGTTGAGGGGAGAGGAACCGCGTGAGAGGAGCGCGCGGGAGTGAATACTCCGAGAGGAAGGTGAGGATGGAAAACCCAGAGAATACAGAGACCAGGAGGGGTTGTTCCTAATTGCACCCCGGCTAGGTGGAACACGCTAGATGGAGCTCCAGAATTGATGCTGGAATTTTGAGGTTAGGTTAACTCGCGCCATCTCGCTTCTCCCTTCATTTCTCTCCTCTCCGCATGTAAGCTCTTTCCATTTCCGCGCGTTCGAGGTTCTCGCTCGCTAACTTCTCTCCCAGCTCGACCCTCTCGCGCCGCCAATGTTCCGTCTGTGTGTGTATCCCTTGAACTACGAGGCGACGACCCCTTCCTTTTGCATCTCTCTCTCTCCCTCTCTCGATATCTATTTATCCCCTACACCAGATCCGAGAACCGGATGGGGGTTCGTACCCTAGACTAAAAAATGCTGTGGTGAACCAGTCCTAGCCCGGGGGTCGTTTCCAAAATCATTCCCTGGACTGGTTACGTACTCCGGCCAACATCGCCTTATCCTTTCGCATGGGGAAGCTTTCAACCGTGTTTCTCCGTGTCGCGTCTTTGCATGTTCCTCCAAAACCCAAAACCTTCTAAGCGACTACGACGCGTGTGGTCAAAACCACAAAAATAAATGAAACCCGTTATTCACTTTCCGCGACGCATAAAAACAAAACAAATCGCGAAGCGACGAAGTAGAAAATCCCGTGTCGATCAGACGAGATCGAAAAATGGAAATGAGACGTTTTTTCATTCGCAACCGCAAAGGGCACACCGAAAAGAAATTTTTTTTTCTACAATTCATTTTTTTCGAAATTTTTTCTGAAACTTACAGTTTTTTTTTTTTTACGTCAAGAAAAAAATTTCGACATGAATCCCCGCGCAACTTTTGGGCTCCGCCCTAAAAGTCGAGAACGCACGAGTCTCTCTTCGGAAAGCTCGTCGACGATGAGGGTGTGGAGCGCGTGTTCGTACGGAATAACGGAAAGGGTGGCGAGTCATATATAGAGATGGAAACGAAGCCGCTAGACTCTCTCCGGTGGTCACCGATCAATGAAGGTGAGGCGCGCGCAACTCGCCAATTTTTTGAAAATCTACCCGCCAACGAGCATCTCTCCCAGACTCTCGTGTATGTTTACCCCGCCGTTTTCCACATCGACTCGACTATTCTCCCGAGAGCGAAAGAGATAGAGCTTGTCAAGATGAAAATCGAAAATTCGCCCTACAGTACTGCATTGCGCAAACGTAAAGTCATCTCAAATTTACCTTCAAATTCCACTATTTCTGAATATTTCATCAACGTCTTCGCGTCTGCTAAGAATTTCCCCAAATCTCCTTGAAGAAACGAGTTGTGAAAAAATTTCTAGCAGCGCGACCAAAACTTTTTCTCAAAATTCTTCAATATCAAAAACTCAATAAATTTCGGTTCTTCAGGAGGAACAAGAAGGCTTGCGAATTTAGCAAATCATCGTGGACTGTCTCGTTTCTAACAAATTAGAAAAAAAAACCACAAATAAGCGGAACTAGATAAAAATGCAAAAAAAATCATCAAAAATCGCATGAAAAAAAATGAAAAAAACTTAAATAAGTAAAAAAATAAAAAAATCTTGCTTTTTTCGTGTTTTTATTCGTTTTTATGTTTTTTAAAATTTTTTTATACAATAAAAAAAAGAAAAAATCTTCTTAATAATCCCGCAGAGTCTTCTGACTCTGCGATTTGGCCCTTCGCACGCTTCGTACGAAACGCTCCAGTGGCGACATCTCGCAGATTTTTTACGAAGCTGTGCGAGGGCAAAAAATTTCATCCCCTACCGGGTTCGAGGAATCTCTGTCAGATGGCGCCAGCCGATGTGAATTTCCCCGACCGGCGATCGACGCGAATTACAAACGCAAAAGCGATACAGTATTTCCGCCGTTTTCAACGCGTTTTTTGACTCGATCGGAGATGCAGTTTTCATGCATTTTTTTTTGTTCTCTTTGCCTACAAAGTTTTTCCTCATTTCGTGGCGATGCTGGAAGGAAAAGGATGCCAGAGAATTCGCCTATAATATATGGAAGAGAAAAAGAGATCTAGAAGGATTCGAACTTTTATTCCAATTGTCCGTTTATACGCACGGAGGCCGAAAGCGCTAGAGCAAGAGCGCCGTATATTTCGTCGTGCACCACGGAATTGGCAAAGTTTTAATGAGAAAGTCATTTAACAAACTTTCACAATATGTACTTGGTCCTGCCGGCGGACATCCGCGTATAGGATTACACCTCTTCCACCAACTTCAAGCGCTGTAACCCTCAAATTATCCGCACAAATATGTTTTTTGTATGAATTTAATGTATGAACGCAAAAGCCATTAACCGGTTCAATCAACGACATTGCGAACCTCCCGAATGACGATCTAATCAATGCCAATTACGCTCGAACGATTGTGGAATCGAAACTGTAGTTTATTTATTTATTTTTTTAATCCATTTTAGACTCATGCTGTGAGTCGCTGGTGGAATCGCCTGTGGGTCGTAGAGACCCATACGAATGAGATCCCTGAATGAAACCTTCCTCGATTCTGGACAATATGGGGAAAAATGAAAACAGAAATTCCCGACAACGTCCCTAGCACAAAATGTACGATCTTTAAAAAAAAATCAACTTTTACACCTGGACAAACGGCAAGGATTTGCTGCGAAGCAATTCCATTTTTCGTATTGCATAAAAGCAGCGATTAATGACTCAATTATAATAAATTATAGTAATAAAAAGAAATGATCCGCTAATGAATGATCAGCGACGAAAAACGAGGATTGTTTGAAACAATTCGCGTTTACGCAATGAATTATAATGATGTGATGCCAGAATGATATGTTTAACATTATTATGGGGGGGCTCTATTAGGATGGTGGAAATGTAGGCAAATGTTATCGGTGGTAGAAATTTCCACAAGTTTCGTGATGCTTCGGTCGGTATATACAAGCAGCTAGTATCGTACGGTGGTGTTTGAGATTTGTACCGACACTCGTTTTCCGTTAGCCGGTTTCTGGCACGTTCTTGTCCGGATTTCGACGACATAAACCCCCTCCTCTCGCTTCTCTTTCTCTCCATCTTTCTCTCTCTCTCTCTCGGTACGACTGGTCGACGTTGCCGAGAGCCGCGGTATAATAAATTATTCGAGATAGATGATGTTGCCACGCCACAACGGTCTGGGCTTGCTCAGTGCTGGTGCTCGAAGCACTGTTCTCTGCAACCGGGTATTTATGCCGAGTCTGGTCGCCATGCTTCATACAAACGGGTATAGGCACCAACGTAGTCTGAGTTATGTCGACCACGTTGGTCTTGATAGATTTTACAATTTACGATACGTCCTTCGTTGACCTTTCGCTACCCACATATGCACATGGGCTTCTTGCGTGTCAAGCATGCGATCAAACATCCGCGAGTCCACTTGATGAACCTCCAAATCTTAACGATGCTGCTGCTTGCCAGCCCGCTGCTTCGATACCTCGCAAGATTCTCGTGTGGGGGGTCGCAATGATGACCCTACGTTTTGCGATTGATTCATTTTGTCTCGACCAAAAAATGTCATTGTTTATTGAATCGAGATACAATTTCTGCGATTGCCTTCGAATGCACACATCTTATGAGGTCATATTGGGTCAATCTGGTCCAAGACGTTTTTTTTTTAACTTTCTTATTCCGGTGAAAGCATTTTTTTTTTTCAACTAAATTTTCCATATTTGATGGTTCTGAATATAATTTTTTGAGGAAAAAGAAATAAATCAAATGCCAAATATTCGGTGCCAATGCCAAACGGTTGACAACAGAAAATTGTTGGGTCAAAACGACCCAAAGTGCACTCGAAGGGTTGAGGAGGATTTTTATGCTGTAAATTTATTAAGAAAAACAAAATTAAGTGAAAAAAAATGTTCATCTTGGACGATTTATAGGGATGAAACTTTTCAGAAATCTCCACGATATTCGATGACGAAGATCGAACTTTGAATTTCGCCCTTATTTCAAAACGACACTTCGAGCAATTAGTCAGGATAAATGTGTCATTTTTCTGTGCATAAACGATGCAATTGATAAAAATCTTGATTTTATCATTTTGACTTGGCCACCTTAACGATAAAGAGGATGAAATGGCTATTGAGTTTCGTTGTATCGAGGTACCAGCGCGGAACAGAACAGGTTGCGTGTGTTTGTCCCATTGTTACACGGGATCGAGAATGCTGTGCAGAAGACAAGGACCAAATCAGTATCTATTGAATGTGCATGCGTCTTTTTCCATGAAACTTGTGGAGAAGTTGATGACAACAATGCAAACAATAACTCGCTGGAATAAATAACCAAAGAAGTGTTGCAAGACTTGTCCGAATGTTTGAGTGTTCTTCTTTTACATCCTTTTGTGTTTCTTGGATCCCTGCAGCATCCTTCGTTTTTGAAGATCGCATAGAACGCAAATGGTGACCTTTCCCATGACACTGCGTGAACCGGAGGAGGGAGATCCTGCGAGCATCTTGTGAGAGCAGTTTATGGACCGGTTATACATTCAGCGTCAATATAACGGCGGGGATTTGGTTATTTTTATAACACCGTCTCGTAACATTGTTTTCCAAAATTTGACGCATGGGCTTAACTTTAAAGTAATCAATCAATCGGACAACCCTCTCGATTTCCCAAACGCTGAGCTCGCCAACATCCCAAGATGTTGGCGAGGGACAGGGACATTGCGCAATTCTTTTCTCTTACCGGAGATTTATTTTTGGCATTCGCTCCCTCTTACTGTTGCGTCTTCGTTATCCTTATCGCAGTTTAAGTCTTTGCGTATCTTTTTGCGAATGATGATCATTGTGTTCGGGCTTGCCAGTATCATTGTTAAGTTTGTTTGTTTACAAATTGAATTCGGTTGCGGAATTGAAGATTTTCGAGCTTTTTTAGTAATTTTTTTAAGACTCAATGTTTTTGGGCCTCGGATACGCGATGAGGGTGAAAAATCATTTTATGATTCGCCTGAATCTTTCACTTCGTCTTTGCGTATTTTCATATTGAATCTCTCTCTCTCTCTTTCTTCGTTTAATTGTATTTCCAAATTGTCCAGACCTAATTATTTTGCAAAGCTTTATCGTATGTTCCTCGCTTGTTCAGGGCCTAACAAAAAAGTCAACGTATTTAACTCTTTTGCAGAGATGAGCGTCGATTCGGCCCTTCCCATCTCGCTCGCTCTTCCCCGTTTGGCCTCTTTCTTCACGCTTCATAAGCTCCTCGAAAAGCCTTTGGTGGACGATGACTAAAGCGGGGATAAAATACTAACGCAATTAAACGCCGCCGACAAGCCCACGCCCGGTTATTGGCACTTCTCGACCATCCAATTCTATTACCCTTCGTCTCTGTCTCTTTCCAGCTCGTCACACCATCATCCTCGCACGGGGAGTAACTGTGGGCAAGCTATATTACTAGCCTCACGCAGTGGTGGTAGTTTTGTAGTCAAATACGTTCTAAATCTCACGGCCACGCGAAACAAAGCCAGCACCTTCATCAACCAACTCCTCCTCTACCTATACGCGTTACGTAATTTCTGCCACCCTTTCTCTCTCTCTCCTTCGCTCTTTCTTTCTCGTATAAATTGTCCAATAGTCGTGATTCCCGGATCGTCAAGGGCACTGGAATTCTCAATATCACTTGTTGAGAATCCGGCCCGAATAATTTTGCTCCAAAACCCATTGTCATTGTCGCGAAGCTCGCATTCTAGAAACCGAATTAAGCGAAAGATTTTTAGCAAGAACGCTATTTTTCGTAACGGGTCAATGCCTCGATAACGGATTCACAAGCTTCGGGACCACACGCGGCAAATTCAACGTTGAAAAAGGCGAGCCAAATCGACTCAAATGTTCACCGGGTGTTTTTATCATTGTTGACGTTATTATATCCGTAGAACGAGACTCTCCAACGACTTTGATTACAAAATGGTGATGTTTGCGCGCACAGTACCTGCGCTAAATCAACTTCATTAGATCGTAACGTACGTCATCCACGGCGAACTTATCTGTGTCAGAGATATTGCGTAGCTAGCGAGAATATCTGTATAAATAGAAAAATCGAAGCTCGACAAAGATAGACAAGCGATCCATTTTTTTTCTACCCGAACGCCGAGCAAAGACGAAACGAGACGGATACATCGCTGCGCTGCTGTGAAAGAGGATGCCACAGAGCAGAGAGAAACGTGTAGGATGGGATAAGGGTGGAATGGAAAATGGGGGGCAAGAGGGAAAGAGAAGGGAAAGAGCGAGACAGAGAATATATGATCATCATCCTCCGCGTTCCTCGGTACGACCACGTACCTATATACTTACTATATACAGTATTATGACCAACGTAGAAACGACCAAGCAATGGTGTTCCCTGAGGGGGCAGATAACATACAGCAGGTATAATAGTAAAGTCGAATTATTGTCGAATCTTGACCAGAAACAAAGAAGCAATGGCCGAATTTCTTACCAATTTATTCATCGGTTATCATTAATTCATTGCAAACGACCAAATCAACTCATTTAATTTGGCTAAAAACTTGTTTTTCACCCAACTTTTGAGGCGCACGTTCCTTTTCGTCGCTCCGAAACAATGACAAACGATTGTTCATCATCAGAGAACAAAATTGGATTTTACACGAGATCCAAAAATCTGCAAAATCGGCGAGACACATTCGCAGCTTCGTGCCAAAGTCTTTTTATCCAAGACTAAGAAAAATATTGACCTTCTCCAAATCTACTGCTGATTCCGATTCCTTTCCGCACGAGAATATTCGGAAGAAGGGAAATAAATTGGATTGTCAAACGTTCTTGATGAGGCATCAGTGAATTTTTCTCAAAGTTGTTTCTCATTGTTGCTGCATTTTGTTTAAATCGTTGTTCATGACAAGTTTCATTAATTTCTTCCAGAGAAAGAGAATTTTGAGTTTATGGACATGGACATCTGTTAAAAAAAATGACTCGATAACTTAATATGAAATGATAACGAGGAGAGCCGCGCGGTTGTGTAAAGTTATAAAGCAAACAAGGCAACTTCGGGTGCAGCTCGGAGCCTTCGCTAACACATATTGCATACCTTGTGTAGTCTACGCTCAGAGAATTACATAGTTTTGAGGTATGTATTGTTGTTTAGTACGGTTTAGAATTTCCATAGATAACGGAGAATTATAATGGCAGGGGGGGCTGCTGCCACAAGATCCGAGAAATGTTGCAGTACGTAGGAGGATATTAGTCATGCACCGTACCTTCTGCGAATGTATTTATCTTTCTCTATCTCTCTCCAAATCTTTTTCAATAATTCTGCAGCAGGTATGCAAGCTCCGAATCGAGTTGAAAATACCGCGATACGGACGTGGCCTGCAATGCGTACGTTTATGCAAAAATCTGACGGAATCGACATTTTTGTTTCTTCATTTCGAATGAAAAGAAACAAACGATCGAAAAATTGAGGGTAGAATTTCTGGTTGTGAAATATTGATTTGTCATTATTTTCAAAGTTATCTTAACGAGCCTCGTTCATTTGACTCTGGAGGTGGTTATGTAAGTGTCGTTCTCCTGTTGACAAGAAACTCATGCCCATCTGACCGCAGAGACGGAAGAGGACGAAGCAGGAGGGTTGAAATTGCGCTCCCGGCTCTGTTGGTCTATAGAGCAACGAGAAGGTACGAGGCCAGGTTGCATCCTGCTGGCGAAAGTACAGGATGACAGAGAGAGAGGGAGGAGGCGGGACGGAGAGAAGCGAAGCCGGGCAGAGAACTGACCACGAAGCATCATCATCCGTGCATCTCTTTGGACCCTTAACCACGGCTAATAACTTGGTTCTTTTTGGTCCTTCTCTTGAAACTATATGGAAACTATAAACTAATCTACAGAACCGAGGAAGCAGATGAGAGGGGTTGTGAGGAGAATAGTTGCTTAGCCGCATGCGCGATACCGAACAAACTGCTGAAGCCATCACTCTCCGTAAGCTCAGACCCGTAAAAGAGCTTGAGAAATTTGAGCAACTCTGTGCTCGAACCATAAGGACAATGCTGCCGTTTAGAATTCTCGTTACCATGAAAACGAGATATTAATTCGGAGTGTTAACTGTTCGATAATTGGGAGTATTTTTCTTCAAATGTAGACAAAACTTGGGTTTCCGATTTCGTTGGTGTGTTTCGGAGAGTAGCCTCAGGGGAAAGGTAGATCCGTTTGTATAGATATCTATGTAGATGCGGCAAGAGAGATGAATTGGCGAAAATGCGGAGGAGCAAGGACGAAAAGCAAGGGCAAAGTTAGGTTTAAGCATTTCTGTGAAAGTTGCGGAGCAGGGTTGGTTGCTCTCGGTGTTCTGGAGGCACTGGTCGCAAGAGAGCTCGCTCCGGAGAAGCACAGAGTAAGGAAGAATTGAAGGGCCGCTAGCTCGTGCTTGTGAAGAGGAAAGAGCCGAAAGGGGGCGGTGCGGCAACTATTATAAACTGTAGCACCTCGAACTACCGCCTCCGCAAGCCCTGCTTACGTTATAACGTTGCCTCTGCTCTATGCGGTCCCATGCTTTACTATCCTAACCTGCTCCTCCTCCGCCTTCTCTACCGCCTCCTCCCAACTCATCCTCTTCCTCCACGCGTGCTCTTTCCTCTTCCGCGTGCGCTCATCGAGCCCCTCGTTCAACACCGTGAACCCCCTTAGACTCTCGATATACGCTAAAGTGCTGGCATCACCCACACACTCACGTCTTATCCACCAGACCATCCTCACAACCCTCCAAACAACCCACGGCCCTGGCGAACTACAACCCACCCCCCCCCCCTCACCCCCTTACCAACAACTCGAGTTCCAAAACTCTGCCGACTTGAACGTCCAAGTGTGCGAGAGAGACCGACAGGGTAACCGGGATCCAGGCAGCTTTTCCTTCGCCCAGCCACTATCTCGTCCAACCACCGCAGGTGCCTTCTAATCAATCAACCACACCGAACGCGTGTTACACTTTATCGTGCGCTACGTCACCGTCCTCGTAAATACTTTCCTCTGATCGTGCACGAGTTTGCCGAAAAATGAAATTAGTTTTCTTCAAACTAATCCCAACTCATGATCAGTTGAAAAGTGTTTGGTTCACTTTACTCGAACATTTCCCACACTCAGCATCCGACAATCTTTTAATTCGAGCCCATAGCCCATAGCCCCGGAAAAATCCATCGTCCCATGACAAAACTATCGGAAACACCATCGACTGCTACATGAATCCCAATTTTTATGCCACACGCGAACAAATAATGCAACAACGAATTTCTTACTGTAAAGAACTAAATTCGCTTGGCCCACTAAATGACGAATTTTCTCCTTGAATTCGACCATTTTGTTCCTCGCGGTTCATTGTCATTGTTGAGTGAGACTGGGACGTTTTCTGCCAAATGACCTTTGAAGAGAAATTTGCATGGGAGTCATCAAAGGCAAACAGCTTCAAGATTCGGCATCGATAATTCGATATTTCAAAATTCCTAAAAGGTGTTCATGCCGAATGCTAGAAAAGGTGGTAGAATGGAAGAATCTGTGAGCTATAGTTAGCAAGACACACAGTGCAGTTAATAGGTAATTACCAGAGTTGCGATTTTGCTGGGGGGCAATTCCATTCATTTCCTTGATATCTTGGTAAGGTTCAAGAGCTGTGCGGGGGTGGAGGGTGCGAGGGGACAGGGGGACATGAAATTGCACGCCTGAACTTTCCGTTAGTTACGTAAGTGTGTGATTGCACACCCGCGTGTATTTGAATCTGTGTGCACGAACATTTGGCTTTCCAAGTTGGCTGTTCTACCATCGATTCCGCACTATCACCTCGCACCATGCCGGACGCCAAACATTCTCCACCTCCATACCTTTCACCCACCGAAAGGGGAGTCAGCTCACGTTATACGAACTGGGGATTGTGAACGTAGGAAATGGAGTAATTATAAGGAAATGACGGGCGTTCCCCTGGTGGTAGGAGATATCGAGACTCATCTCCAGACAAGTAAAATTTTACCGTTTCCACCATCGCTATTCCAAATAAGACTTTTCCACAAACATTGACATACAATTGATCAAATAAACCATTGCTAATTGGGGGACACATGTCCTATATCTTTTTTCTGTTATCCACAATAAATTCGTTTCTCTTCTTGAAACTATTCCTTTGCTTCTTCACCAAAGTGCCTTCGATTCATGATCCTGAAGTTTCCATCGTTGGAATGCAGCGAAATTCTGTTATTTCTTCAGCAGAGCCAATAATTATTATTCAATATTTGATCCCGCCAATAAAACGATTCTCTCTTGCGACCAAAAAACTCAATCGACTCAAAAAATTGCCACGATTTTCAAAATTCAATAAATAATCAATAGAAAAAACGTTTTTCGTTGAATCTCAACGTTGCAAACTTCAGAGTCATTTCGTTTCAAGGCTTCGCGCCGAGATGAAGAATGAGGACGAGGAAAGTCGCGGAAAAGACTCGAAAGGCTACGAGTGAAGTTTCTTTTCAAGATTTAGCTCGTGCGATTACAGGCTCTACCCAAAGCGCACAGGCACGAAGATTAGGAAGATGCAGGTCCTTAAAAATGTATCGATATACGTGAGGACATGAACAATAAACGCCGCGTGTATGCACATGCAGGAGCACGACGTAAATACTGGCGCAGTGGTTCGCCAGGCAGATGGTCGCTCTGAAATATTCAATACTCCGAAAGATCGTGTCGCAACCTTTATTCTCACACAACACGCGAATTCACACTCAAAATTCAACCAATTTTCTTATCCCGGCTGGGAAAATTGGAAGACAGCCAAATGGAGGGGAAAATCAACGAACATGATGAAACGCGACTGAGAGGGAAAGTGCGTTGCGCCTGGAAGATCAAGTGTACGAGACAGAGGCAAAGTTCTAGAAAAAAAAACTTTATTTTTCACTTTTCCCCATCATTTCCGACCCCTTCCAACTTTTTTCTACTCGCTCCTGCGAAAAAAACCCAACGAAACCCAAAAGCGAAATGATGATAACTCTCGATGGAGAAACATGTGAAAAATTTCGAAAAGGACGGACGATGAGGCTCGCTCGATGTCGCTTTTGCCATGAAATGTATTCGAAATCTACAGGATTTTCTATTTAAAATGATCCACATGTGGAATTAAGAAATTTTAAAACATTTTGCCAGAGTTAAACTCTTCGAATTCACAAATCCTATAAGTGCGCATTGGGTCAATCTGACCCAGGGCGTTTTTCCAATCGTTGCATTCCGGTAAAAATGCATTTTTGTCGTTTTTTTTTTGTAGTTAGTGATCAATATTTTATAGCCCTTAATTGATATTTCGACAAGAACGAAAATGAGATACCAAACAATCGGTGACAGAAAAGTTTTGGGGTCGAAAGGACCCAGCAGTATGTGTAGCCGAAGGGGGTTAAAAGTTTGTTACTTTGTCGCGGTTCTCCGTCCAGAGAAATACAGACGCACATGCAGGAATAATTCACACGTGGTATGCATTCGCGTATATTGATACACACAGAAAATGCCAGCAAATGTGTCTCTTCCGCGAGTTCGTATACGAATGGGTGCTTGGAGGCTGAATAACGAAACTGCGTTGTAGTACGTGGTCGACGAGCATGCAATTTTCACTAGATTAACGTTGCATTATTCAGATAATTAACTTCTGGATATGGTTCCTCGGAATTTTCACATTTTCGATCCCCCAGCAACAACTCCAGCAGCTGAACAATGTTTCTCGAGATAAAAATGAACAAGAGCCAGCTGTAGCGATTGGCATAAACGAAATAGACGAGAGAAAGATTTTTTCTCGCGATTTTATACATCGATCGATTCCCGACTCCCAATGCACAAAATAAAGGACGGATTCGCGCATTATTCATGCAACATTGAAATCGACGTTTCTAATGCCATCGTATTCCCAACAGCAACGCGCCAATGGTTTCAAGACAATAGAGATCGCAGAACTAAAGACTCTCGCGAATAAAAGGGCATAGTTGGAACGCGAAAGGACGTTGTGCAGCAAAGATTCAAGATGATTATCTGGATAATACATAATACCCGGTAATATTCGTCTATACACTTTGGTTTTATTGTAGAGCGTATATATAGCTACGATTGTTCTTATCACTAGCATTGGCAGATTTCTGGCGGTTGACTTCATATCCATGCAATACACCTTGCTAGATTCGATTCAGTCGTAACGGGCGCCATGTTCTTCCTGAACAATGTACAATTACACTAGCGTTCAACGAGTTGTCTCTTTCTCCCTCTCGCTGTATTCCTGCGTGGGTCTTTCTCCGCTTCGGAAACTTTGAGAGGATAACCAACGGACTATATAGAGAGAGAGGGGGGATGCCGAGCTCTTTGCATATTCGTACATAGTATCCGCGATTGGGGATGAACAAAGAGAGAAGGAGTTTGGCATACACGAATGCTCCGGTATATGAAGACACCGAGAGATTCACACGTACGAGAAGATAGTGGTACCCGCGAGAACAGCCGTAGCTATAGAGACAACTCTCGGGAAAGTTGGCTGGCAGAGCGAGATCGAGAATAAGGAGGAACTGGTCCTCCACATCCGTGGAAGAGGATGGTTGTGATCAGCAAGGGATGGAAATAAGGACGAGAAGATGGTGGTAGGGAAAACGGGGGTTGAAGGGGATTTGCGAGCAGAATGGCTGAATATTTCTACGAGAGGTCTGAAGCTGAAGCTGCGAGAGCAAAGCGGGATGGTGTGTGGTCGTGTGTCTAGGCGTAGTCGGAAACCTCGGTCTAGGAGCACAGAACCAAGGTATAGCGCTAATATAGAGCCATCTTGATACCGCATATCTATGTGTATATACCTTTGCTCGACTAGATGCTCTCTATCCACGCACGCTCCTTCACTAAGTTACTCTCTCGCGTTCTCGAACGTTTCACGCCGCCTCAATCCTCTATATATACATACCAAATAGAATATAATAATATTCCTATATATATATATATTTGCGTATACATCTTTTATGGTGGATCTACAGCTATATATGCAGCTTGGATTCTGCGGAGCAGTTTGAGGATACTCTAAAATATGCATATAGAGACATAGACTACATATACCCGTGTATATGTATATAAATGGACGAGTGAGCACAAGAGCCAGGTCGAAAGGGCCCTAGCAAATATCGATACTTTGCTATGCTCTGCTTCTGCTGCTTTCCGTACGCGTCTACCACAACCTTTATATACTACATCTCCGCATATACTCTCCATGCTTACCTGACATCCTCAGATATCGGATGCAACCAAATCTCTAAAGCTTGTCGTCTATGTTTCGGAGGACCAAGTCCGAGACTGATTTTTCAACAAGCTCGAATCGATCTCGGGACTCGTCATTGAATCGTGAAATTAAACCTTATGGGGAAATTGGACTAATCACGATGACAGCACGATGAATAATGATCAGTCGGGATCGTTTGTACTTCCGGTTCTTTTTATTAGATACGCCGGACTTTTGTCAGTTGGAATTTTTTCGGTAAAGTCTCTTGTGGTTCCAGGATCAGGTTCTGAAATTATTTGATTGCTATTCCAATTTTTCTCTGAATGGAATTAGGAGTAGGATCAAAAAATATCAAGTCAACATTTCATTTAGTAAAGTTTTTCGGTTTTTTTACCATCCTTTTATTTTGACGGTTTTTCATACACGGATCTTCGGAGTAATTAAAGTTTCATTTGTGATGAAGAAATTTTGCCCGATTCCATGAGATATGTACTGACCCGCATTGTCCACGATGTTGAACGCTGTGAGTAGGAATAACGAACAAGCTTAGGAAGAACATCGAGATAGAGTATCATGGTCGTGGAAACTCTCGTATTTGGTGCTACTCCTTGAAAAACTGGCAATCTACGATGCATGATGCTGGAGGGAGCTGCGGCGAAGGGAAGGGAAAAGCGGTTTTTTCTTGAAGAACTTGGAGCCACAGGGGGCCTTGGGCTATCCCAAGGCTATAACTACCATTCGGCAAGTACCATGCTCGGGTTATGGTGCAGACTCCCTGCCTAGGTGTACGTAGAGACACTCGTCCCACTCCTTTTCTTCCTCTCTCTCTCTCTCTCGTTCTCTCTCTCTCTCTCTCTCTGTTTCTCTGTTCTATACGCTTGCTTTCTTCAACCCTTCCAGATGCACCAGTCTGCTACGTCTCCCTTCTCTTTCCAGACCCTTATACTGACCCCCTATCCCCTTGCCATCCCTTATTGCTGCAAGTTCCACGAAGCTCATATTAAACTACGGAGTTGCCTAGGCATCGACCCAGAGAACCAGCCACCATCGGACTACTCTCACAGTAACCACCCTCTCTCACCTCCGCCTCAACATCTGAATATGCGCCCCGCGTCGAGCATATACCCTATGTACATTTCTAATCAAGCGATATTGTAACTGTGGTCTAACCTCCAAACACCGCACTGGCCCCGGTGTTCACCAACCCAAGCAGCCTGCATTCATCGCGTTCAAATGTCCACTGCCGGCCCACCATTTTCCAGCCCCCTTTATACGACTCCCACACCAGCCATCCTCCTTCTATATCGATGCCGTTTTGCCATCAACCGTCGCACAAGAATATACAACCTTCTCCTTGCCACCCCCTGTCCCATTCCCCAGGTAATATGAACTCAAGCTGTGGAAACCTGCAACTTTTGTTCGCTCTATGTGATAAGTTGCCGGCGTGGCTAGAGACAAACTATAATGTCAATCTTCTTTTTATCTTTTCTTGCCCTACTTCCGGAAACTTCATGGAAATTCTTTGGGAACTTTGTCAAACATCTAGAAAAAACGATCTACAAATGACTTTTTTTTGAAAATTCATCGTAAATCCCGATGGAAATATGAACCGAACGCCATTCTATTATTCTCGACATCTCCGGAGCTCGATTCCGCCGGACTGTCATAAGAAACAGCTGAAAAAAAGGGAAGGAATTTCAATTTGTTCGTAAAGATTGCTAGAAAATTGTTTTTTTCTTTTTCGCTGGAGAATCGAAGGAATGAGAGGATGGTCGAGGGTCTTGAGCGTCGGCGTGGTCGGTATCGACGTCTTCAAGTGTCGAGAGCTTTGCCAGGGTTTCGAGATACAGCTCCGATCGCCGTCCAAACTGAGAGAGCATAACGCTGAATTTCTCAACTTTCAGTACACCCGTTCAGACTGCTCTGATGCACAGTTAGACCCACACATGAGAGATTCACCTACACAGCTATTTAAGTACCACCCCATCCGACCATCTCCACTCGCCCACCCTCGTTCTTCGGCACAGCTGCAGTCGCCCGCAAACCCCACGGAAGCGCAGAGACGCCGTCGTTGACTACAGCAGAAGAGCTCCCTCTCCGAAGCGAAGCAAACATGGCGGCAAAAGCGCCTTACTATACCCTTGAGCCATTCAACCCTTACGCCTAGCTCTCTCCCATCCTCCTACAAGACCCTCAAGGCTCGTACCGCTACGTTGCTTAGGATATTCCAGCAACGAACAATCCGGCACATTATACCCAGAGATATACGACTCGTATTAACGACGAGGTCTTTGGAGGACGCCATCATCCCTTGCGAATTTTCACTTCATTATCTATAACGACACGTGGCTAATGTACTCGAAAAAGTAGGAAATATCGCGTCGATTATGATAAAGACTCG
Organism: Diadegma fenestrale; assembly: GCA_037043255.1. Taxonomy (NCBI): domain Eukaryota; kingdom Metazoa; phylum Arthropoda; class Insecta; order Hymenoptera; family Ichneumonidae; genus Diadegma; species Diadegma fenestrale. Next base: position 6,050,407 of record CM073311.1, on the reverse strand, counting down.
GGGAGGCTTCACTGCCCAAATTCGTTCAACTGAAACAATCGACATTTACCATATCAAAAACCTCTGGATAGAAAATCTTTCAGCATCTGCACAAGAGCACCGATGAGAAGAAGCATCGCGCGCTCCCGAGGGGATGCAAAAACCTGTCTCCCTTAGAGACACAAACTTTGCTGGACCACTCGTAACTTTCTCACGCTACTGGCCACTGGTCATCTCGAGATGCAGCAGACGCGAAAGCAATTTAGAGAAACGTCAAAGTTCACCCTTCGTTCGACAGTACTCAAGGAGCAGGGGCTCACCAGAGGGGTGGATCTCGTCAAACCAGTCAAACTATACCGACGTTCCACCATCAGAGATCATCTAGACTCAGTCCTCTCGCAGGTGCCACGAGTTTCAACAAATTTTTACATTCAATCTCACGAGAGTCATCGCACGACATTTTATTTGTTTAGCAAAAAATTCTATCAAATTGTTGATCGTGTAAATTTTTTTTTTTCATGCATCATGAATTCATCTCTTTGGATTTTTCCTTTCGTTCATCAAATCGTACACGCATTCTAACTAATTCGGAAATTGTTAATAACATTAATTTATTGTTGTTAATATTCGCTGCTTGTTCGGAACGCGCCTGTCGATCTAAACGTATGAATTTAGGGACTCTCGAACATTTAAAGTTTTTTAAGGACATAACCGATTTTATCTCACGTGTGTGCGCATCAGTGATGGACCAAAATGAGTCTCGCGCTGATCAAGGATTGAAAATTCGTTCAGAGCCGAATTTGAGCTTCTGAGACTTTAAATTTGCTTTCCTTAGATTTTTTTTTCCAATCTATTAAGTTATTCAGTCGTGTTAACAAACAATCGAAAGTTCTTAATAAACATGAGTCTGCATATCAATTTCATCGTTCGATCATTTGAAGAAGGAGCAAGAGAACGAACGATTGTATAAGAAGGAGAAACCTGTCTTCTCGTATGGAATCACTCGAGCTTGCTGGACCAGATACAGTTCTCACGGTCGTGCGGCTCTTTCTCACTTGTCCAGAGATCTACGGTCCACGAGAATGTGACTCAGGGGAGATGATTCGTGAACGAGCAGCTTTCCGCTCGCAGAAAACAGGTTCCTCTAAAATCGCAAGTCTTGAAAAAACTCAGGAACATCGTCAGTTTCCGGGATGCTGCGGACGACGGAGCATCCCGCCGAGTTTTATTGGCCGAATTTCGTAATATTGTGTTCCAAGTGCGGTCACACTGTAACGTCAATTTTTTTTGTCCGTGTGCGCAGCACTTTCGCGGACATGAGTGAGTACAAAAAATCATCATGGTGGTTCGTTCGACCTTTATGGTGAATATTTACAGTCGCGGCTTTTGCGAAAAATTGCATCAAATTTTTTTATAACAATTGCTATTGTTAAAAAAAACTGCCAATCCCATAAAACTCTATAAAAACGCCAGACAATTTGCACTTAAAAACTTCAGAACTTCAAAAACACCATAATTCATGGGAATTTATGGGAAATGTTAGCCTCCTCCCACGGAATAACATTTTTTATGCTAAAATCAACAGCTCCACGAGAAAAAAAAAATTTCCCATCATTTTTTGCAAGAGCCGCGATTGTATATATTTACCGAAATTTGCAGGGCTTTGAGACACGTCACATGCATGGAAGTTCTGCTACTGACAAGCAGCCAAATTAATTGAAACACCCGTAATGAATTTGTATACGAAAATTAATAGATTCTAATGAAAGACATATTAGATCCGAAAACTTGGGAGGGGGGGGGGGGAAGCCAAATACGAACGATCACTACCCAAGGTGAAATTCAATATTAATATTGGAGATGAAAGCTTAGCTTGGCCAAGACCAAGCTTAGCTCTACCAAGAAGATAATGTTAGCAAAGCGCTCTCGGGGCGAAACAATATCGCGTTATCATCTCTCCCTCTCTTCGACGTACTAATACACTGTATTTCGGCTCTATGCTCAGAAAACGAGACCCCAAGGTTAGAATTATTGATCTAATAGTCGAGAAAGCTACGCCCCGTGTCTGAGGCTCATGACCAAGGGACGTATCTTATACTTGCCATGCATCGACTCTCTTTCTATCTCTTCCTCACTCTCTCTCTCTCGTTTGCTTCCTCCCGGGGATGCTCGAACGAAACACAGACTTGGAATGATACTCGTCTTGGGTTCAAACCCTGCGAGACCAGCCTGGACAATCTAACTCTCTATATATAAAGAAGGTCAACCTATAATTAATCGCCTTTCAGAAAGCAATCCCCACTTCGTAGTAAACTTTCGAGACTGACGTAACACACAGTCCATCACAAACTTCATTGCAAACTGCAAAGCTCCATTGTCAATTCCTCATTATAACATTGGACAATGATAAATAAATCCACGTCACTAATTCGACACCCTCGGTCAATTTCTCTGTCGATAACAAAGTCGATTGGCGACGACGAGTAATTTCGTCGGTTACCGAATAGTTCTCGGCTCGTAGATTCAAAGTTTTCCAAAATTTACAAATTCAAACCTTACCAAGATGTTTTCTGTTCAACTCAACTCAAAATGCTAGAACTTTTTTTTTTATTTCGATATAAAATTCTATAACTAAATTTTTTGCTTCGCATAATCGCGTCCATAAAAAATCGGCATTTCCAGCCACGTATGGAATTGAGGGAATTTTCATGTTTTATGAAATATTTCCTCAAGGATGTCGATTTGTGGAGTCCAGAAGTTAATCCGAACAATTGAACGGTACACCGACGACGAGAAGGTACAGATTTGTGTGTGCACGTGTTCGTATGTAAAGACACATGCACACATACATATGTATTGGTAAGAAGACTATAAACACAACTAAGCGGAAAGTTGGACCAACCAAAATGCTTGCAGCTTCGTACGTGGTACCCACAGACGTGTATGCAGCGTGTAACATGCAGAAACGATACGGCAGGGTGTACAGATATAACATGGAACAAACTGGATGGTATGTGCTGGGTTGAGAAACTATCGTGTAGCCGGTGATTACGTCGATCGTTGAAAGAAGAAACTCCGAATTGGATTAAACACCCACCCCTGCGCGTCAACCTCTTCTCTCCCTCGGCTACGGCCTTAGTGTCGCACGACGCTGTGAGCCTCTTGTACCAGAGTCACCAGAAGCAACCAAACTCGCCGCGCCTCTGCGCCTTCCCAACCCCCAACGTTGACCCGTTGACCATCAGCCCCCGCGCTCGCCTCACCCTCTTTCACCCTCTTTCGCACTTTCGACTCAACTATACGACGGCGGCCTCCATTTACCGGCTTGCTGATGCCATGGGCTGCTTCGGCACGGTTTACCATAAAGTTTCCAACTTCTGCCGGAGTTCCCTCGAGGTACCGTCAACCTGCTCCTACCGAACCACCCTCTTACCTCTCGCCCGATCCTCCCGTTTGCTGCTGGTTATTCTCCACCCTCCAACTATTGTCACTCCTGTCCGCTCGCGAACATCAACGACAAACTCTTCGATGATTATCAAAACCTCTCATCCCCAGCAACTATTTTCTACAGCAAGTCATTCATTAAGAAACGTCGCCACCTTATGGCAAAGAGTTTGACGAGTCACGTTCATATCGTTCGGAAACGGTGGAAACGGTTTTACGAAAATTAGTATCCTCAAAAAAAAATCAATCAGCAATCATGATTCAGTACAAATGCAAATTAATTCCAAATTTCGTCCAATTTGGAATCCAGACGTAGGTGATTGTGAGACATTTGAAAAAGAATCGATTAATTTCCACTAATCATTTTTGCGATCATTTGTATCTTCTTGAAAAATGAGAAGCAAACTTGTGCCTGAACATCCCCGCATGCTCCTGGAAATGCACGAATAGAACGAGACGAAATTATGTGATAGATTACGCAGAAAAAAAGTTTTTTTTGGAAAAAAAACTTTCAAAAGACGCAGGAGATTTTATCGGGCAGACGACTGTACAAATAAGTTTGGGGATGATTCACAGCTGGAAATGTAACGAGCGAAACCTCCCCTGACATCTTGGCTAGCACGGTTTTTGCTTATTTTTATTATCCATCTTGCGAATCCCCCCCAGCAGTCTCGACGTCTCTCTGTCTTATCCAGCATCAAGGCGATATACGCCCCAATACCCGCTGGGAATAATGGAAAGGGGTGAGTGGACAAAGTATGGCGTCCGGTTGCTCGCTGGCTCAGCCACCCCCAGAGCTTTGTGAAACTGCAAGGGTCGTCAGAGCCTTCACCCTCTCCTTAATTCAGAACTAAGATGGCCGCGAGTACAACCCCAACTCTCCCTATATATGTGCCCCTACCCCAAACCCATTCTATCGTTTGTTCTCGCCGTTGGTCTTTACTCCGTTTCTCCAATCCTCATGCTCGCCGCGCCATCACTTCTGTACTATTTCCCAAAAGAAACTCTCTCTTTGATCGTTTGCTCTATTTTCACGTCACAAAACATTGTAAAGAATTTTACGATGATCTGCGACGATTTCCCCCAAAAATTTTGCGAACACTCAGGCCTTGGTTACATTTCTCAAAGAAAAACGACTGAAAAAATTAAGATCCGGCTCCTCCGCGACGTTTTTTCCCGTAGCATAAAACCCAAAAACAAACTGAGTCCATCTCGAGATTTAGAATGCAAGCAAAATGCAATTGCACCGTAGCCGCGCATCGGCACTTTTTATTAGTGTCATCCGCGTCAGTTGCACGCAGAATGCAAAAACTGGATGTGCATACAAACTGTCGATATGCAAAGAAAGCGGCATGAAAATTCCTTGAAGCTCGTTGCACGATGCGTTTGTTGCACTATGCAGTTCCAAGTGCATGCATACATTGCTATGCTCATCTGTGAGTGTTTCTCTGTACTTTGGACAGTTTGAAGAGCAGAAAGTGTAAACAGGGAGAAAAGTATCGATGCCCATGCAAGTCGAGAGACCTACACGAACTCTCGAACGATTTTCTACTTCGAATTTGTTTGTGTGTGTGTGTGTGTTACACGCAAATGCGCACATTCAGAAATGTTAACTGTTAATGAACAAAGAGGCATAAACAACGCCGTTCGAAGGCTCGTATTTTGCAGGCTGAGCCTTTCTGTCTAGCGTGTAGCAATCGATATAGACGCACGTATATTTGTAAAAGCTTGCACAGCATGTATCGGCAACGATCTCCGCGAGTTTCATGTAGAAAGCATAGCAGAGGGAAAGTACAGCAGTGGGCTAGCGAACTACTCACATACGGACTGCCATGTTTCGACTATACCGAGAAGTACGTATAAGGTGGACAAATATACTCTCAGGACGGACCAATGGTTGGACATATATTTTATAGACATGTATACAGTACATTATATTGCATATATATGTGTGTGTATCCCGTACAGAACAGTTTTGCCGATAAGACCATCACGCCATCGTGTTTAACAATCCCTAGCCAAAGCACCGCGTACTCCCTTACCTTTTGGTTTGCACACTCAGTACTTCGCAATGCTTTCGCCCTTCTCCCGTTCCCTTATTCGCTTCTCTCACTATCCGACCCTATCGCACGTTTTTCGCCCTAAAATTTCCCCGCGTCTTCTCTCCACCCGGACGAAAACCATGTGCTCCAGTTTACGCGTATCCAACAGTCGGTATTTATCCACCTGCTTTTTGTCGACTGCAGCTTGTAGGAAAATAAGAGAATTCGAAACTATATCGATTCATTTTCTCACGGCAGTACGAAACTTTGACATCGACAGGTTCTGGAGCAGAATTCCCATCATTTTAATCATATTTAGTGCCTGGATGGATTTTCAGCAGCTCAGGACATTAACGAACAAGAATACAATTTACGCGCCTGTGAATTTTTACTAGGAATCCAGTTACTTATTATTGAAAATGATAGTATTTTGAGGACAGTTCGGAAATTACAGTAATATCTCAAATGGCAGTGCGACAAATCGTTCTAAACAGCATAGTAAAACGTCATCATCAGATTAAAACCGATTTTACAATTTAGCATAGCGATTAAAGAAAATCGCTATGGTCATGGTAAACAAAATAACAATGCGTGTGATAAAATTTCACACATGTTCGATATATATTCATATTGGGATAATAAAATTTTGCTATGTCGACGTTTACAATTTGAGATATTCTCACTCATAACTGAATTCTTATCTGACATAGTAAATTGTTCATGAAAACAAGCCTGAAATTCATTATAGCGCGCATTCCTGTTTCTTATTCATATAGAACTGTTTATAATTCATGCTAAGAAAAATTGTAAGTGTTAAAAAATACTATGCTGTTTTGCAGTTGGTGCTACGATTCTTTTGCTTCTTAAACTTCGTATAGGACATTTTCCCAAAACATTTTATTTCTTACTAAACAAAACGAATCCGTTTTCTCCGTGTGCTGATTTTTCGCTCCACTTCTTTCGCCAGCATCAGACGAAACAAAATGCATAGAGTACGAGATTTTTGGCTTTGTTCGTATACAAGTTCTGGTGCGAATATTCCGAGGAGCGATAGTGATGGAGACTGCAATGGTAGGGGTAGATCCTCGAAAGAGCTCGGTTTCTAATGAAATCTAAGTGGGGTTGTGCTAGAAAGCGAGTGAAAGAGAAGGAGCGAGAGTGATGAGGAGCGGGGGGGAGGGGGAAAAGAAAAAGAGCGAGGAAGGAGGATTGCAGGGTCGCAAGAAACGACCCCCTTACATTAGTCCCGGATCAATAGAAGAAGGGGTCCTGACAAGGCAGTGTATATGAAGGTCTCTGCTGCGGCAAGTCGCAGAGGAATTGAGGGTGGGGCTAAGAGGATCTCGAGACGAAGGAGGGAGACGCAAAAATTTTCTTACGTTCTCTAGAGGAAATTTTGGAGTGGGGAGAATGCGGAGGTTTCTCCAACGACGGAGACAGTGAATGGCATCGTGGCGGGGGTTTCCTTAGACAAGAGGCGTGGTCTTGCCTTATTCGCACGTCGGCACACTCTCACACATCGGCATGGCTATACATACTCCCGCTTGGGAACCAGCAGCAACTCTTTCGAGAGAGCGAGAAAGACACGACGTGTGCAGCTAGGGAGCGAGGGAGAAAAGCTCGTGAATAAGTAGAAAACACCCCTCCACGAGGAAAACTATCTTCGTAACGCTTGTTGTGTATTCATGAAAGACGATAACACTCACTCACTGCAATATCCTTCCTTATTCTTCACCTTCCCCTTGCCGTTTTCTGCCTTCCATTTATTATTCCATCTCCCTTCCACCCCTTCACCCCTAACCTTCTCGGGATTTCTCTCTCATTCTATTTCGTGCACACACTCCTTCGCTTCATTCCATCTTTCTGCTTCTTACTCGAAAGCTCCTCCATCATCTTACACACCGCAACCAATTTTTCACCCTCGCGTAGAGCTCAAAACCTCCCTCTCACAGCGATTACACACATCTGCAATTTTCCGTCAACGTTTCACGTCCGGCTACTGCTCTGCCGACTCTTAGAATGACTGAAGAAACATTTCTATGAGCAAACCTCGAATAAACGGAAAAGCAGCTGACGAAGGAGAAAAGACACCGCGCAATCAACAAAACGCACCCTGCGTGCAAAATTCACACCGCAGTCGTAAAAGCAACGTTTGTCGCACTCACGAACGGCGCTCTTGAGGCGAGAAATGTTATGGCACGAAACCCAACACCGTATGCGTTCCAGAGCAGCTTTTTTTATCGACCGTGTCTACCAGAAAACCAAAGGGGATATGGAGAGTGCGGAGAGAAGCATCAGCGCTTCGCACAAGGGCACCGCGCGACAGAACCCACGGGAACCCGCTTTTTTTAACGGCGCATGCGGTCGATGCTTTTGCTGCTCTCGTTGCCGACTCTAGAGAGGGAGAGTTATTAGCGGCCGTGCTCCTCAATCGAGAGTATCGAACGCTTCAGCATGTAAAAAGTAGTAAAAAATATAGGTCGCGAGAGCGAAAGTTAAAGCAGAAATCGATATCCCGGAATCAGCCCCGATAACGACAGACGAAAATCGTTCCATTCTAAAAAGTTATGCACTCTGCTGATTTTGAATTTCATTCAAAATATGAATCACTAAGAAAACTTTCAGAAAAAAAAAGTTTTTCCAACAAAAAGACTTCCCGGAGATTCTTTTTTGTTTTTTTTTTTTGCGTCACTCGCGAGCCGGTTTTTCCGAAATTGAAACGATCATAAATAGCTCGATGCTTGGAGTTGTGATCCGAGATTCGAAAGGTATAAAAATACTCATTAATTCAGAGTATGAGGAAGATTTGGTTCAGAAGGATGACAAATTTTGATGACTTGATTTTGCTCCGAAAACTTTTGCTATTCATTTTCATGAAAACGCGAGAATAGCTCGAGAATAAATTCGCATTACGCAGTCAATTATGTATAGAGATTTGCACATACGGATCTTTGACAATAGTAATAGTCGCAGCATTGCCAGGACAGAGAGTGCGACAGGACGAAACGTTCATACATTTCAGTTACATTACCGTGGACATCATCGGATGTGCTGACGGGAAATACGAGCATAACTCAACCGAGACTACGGATATTTCGTGAAAATCTCCCTTCACTCCCTTTCCTATTTCTCTCTCTCCGTCTCCCTATTTCTCTGATGCATAGACATTCACCGGTCCCAGGCCTTCGCGCACATAGTAACCCTTGTCGTCTCTCACACTCTCCGCGTTCGCCGTCAGCTTTCTAGCAGCATCGCTGCATCTACTTTCGACTATACTCTGCATTTACTATCTCATTCTCACTGCCTCGTCGATTTACTACAACAGTATGCACATGCCTATGCGAATTCTCACTCCAATGTTCTCCAAACGTAATATTGTCCTGAGTGATGACGTCATTTCCTATACCAAAGCATTCTGCACATCTCTCTCTGCTCGCTCTTTCCTCGCGGTTTCGTCTGTTTCCCATTTCAATGCCAATTATTACTCGATCAAGCACGGAAAACCCATATCATTGATTATTATTTTGATCGATTAATCAGACCACACACAAGATTCACGATCACAAAGCTCGCGATCCGACCGAAAAATCTATATATTAGCAGCAAAATGCATCTCCACGCGTCACATTCGTTGAGAGGAAACGGCAGTTCGTAGAATCGGAAACACAACACGCTCGTGTACTCCGCAAAAGTTCAAGATATTCGAAATACCCGGAAACGAGTCACAAATGCGTTTCATCAGCTTTAACAGTTACCGCACGCTGCATGAAACCTCGCAATGGTTAATAGCCGCACAAGGCATGCAAGTCTGCTTCAGATTCTCGGGATTTGGGACACACAATTGGCACTGGAGACCATACGCGCGTTGCGATCGGAGCAAAGTCGTTTGAAAAAATTGCCAGTGTTGTCAACATGGCCGATAGCGGCACAAAACTGGGCACCCAGACAACGGCACCCAATGCTTTGCTGATCTTGGCCCGACTTTACTGAGCCAGTGCTCAAACGTTGCCGAAATTCTTTATTGGGCCGTCTTGATTGCCAGCATGCGCCCGTACATACGCGCTATGAAACTACGGGCGCACGCTGGCTAGATACCGATGGCCTACTCTGTGTTATATTTTACAGCAGAAACACGACAAGAATATTTTTAAAAATCAGCATTCGTCGTCCATCATTACAGATTTTCTTGGACTGACTTTCAACTTCCTCAGTGTGATATGTTTTTCTACGTACATATAATTAATATATTTTCACGAAAACACCTCAACTCACACGCAAACAACTCATGCGCCCATGTATGGGCGCACGCTGACTAGCTACTGATGGCCTGCTACTTTGCGTGTTATATTTTTGCGACAAGAGTACGAGAAAAAATGAGATCCTTATTTGTTTCGGAAACTGAAACATACATAGCTACAGCGCTTATATTCCGTTGACTCTTAATTTAAATGTTTTCTTTATCTTGTTTTCATAATTAATTTATGTCTTTCAATAAACATTTCGTAGTTAATGATCATCGTCATAATTAATATTAATTTTTATTTACTGTTGTCGGTAATATGTTTTTTGAAACTTTCTGCTTCGGTAAAAAACTTCTAAACAAATTCCAAAAAGATTCTCAGATGTATCGTGCAATGAATTTCTCGTTCCAAATTTATCAATGACGTGATAGTGTAGTTGGTAGCGTGCGCAGGTTAGGTCTAGCCATAGGTAGGTAGCAGGTTCGATTCCCGGTCAGGGGAAAAGTTTTTTCCGCAGAAATAATTCTTGAGAGATGTCACGAGATAATAATATGACTATGTATAATCGAAAATTGAAGTGTAGTTACGCAATAACTTTTTTATAAAATATTTTGCAATGTGTGTGCCATTCGCCCGTTCTGTGCATTAGCTCAGTACTGGTTTCGGAAACGCGCCTTTATTCAACCAGTAATGTGCCAGTACAAATCAGACGGGCGACCAGCACTGGCACAACCGTCGCTGTCAATGATCGGACCGAGTCTACCACTCCAGCGCTTAAACAACGGTTCCCCAGTGCCAACGCCAACCCTCGGCAGTCGACGAGCAGCGTTGGCACGATGTTTCACCAATGGTGGGCCTTTTGGATATTTTTTCACGGGATTTCTGAATTGATGAATTTAGCGCAACTACCACACAAATCGAAATTATTAATAAGTTAGTGGGAAGAAACCATTTCAGTGCGCTTGTAACGGATTATAACGAATCGGGAACGGATAACGACATCAGCTCTGCACTCTTTGACGAAGCAATAAATCGTTTTCTCAAAGCTCTTTCTTATGTATCTGTTTCCTATAGAAACAAAGGCGAATAATTGCGAAAAGCGGGATCCCCTGTTTTCGAGAATTCAATTTTTTCGCGCTGTGGTTTCTTATTTTTATTCATTTATTCTTGGATTTTTAATAACAATAATGATAATAATAATAAAATAATAAAATTTATAAAATTTAATAAAAATAAATAGAAAAATTTAATAAAAATTAAGAAATAAAAATAAATAAATTTTTTTATGAATTAATTAATTAATTAATAAAAATTAAACTGACAATTGGAAAATGTTCTTGGATCGGATCATTATCGAATGAAAAAATCCTCGTAACGAAACGCTCGTTCTCGTCCGGTCAGAGAAAAAACTTGCGAAACGAGTTTCGATGTTTTTTTTATTCTCCCGAGACTACAGAATCGCAAAGGATCACTGCGTAGACGTATTTCCTGAGAAAGGTCACAGCCTCCGAACGTCCGAGAGCAGGTTTTACAAAGTGTCGAGGCTGCAGATTTTTCTCATCCCTGCGTGTGTGTCGCTTTTATATTCGCACAGTACGAGGGCGAAAAGTCGTGAGAGCGTGTATTTCTTCGAGAGCCAACATCGTACTCGGTTCTTCTTCATCCAACGATTCCGAAGGCAGTCGAGTATTTAATAACTGAATCAATTATTCAAATAACTCTGTTAAAACGTAATTGCATCTTGTTAAAACGCCTTGAATGATAGGACGTGCGAACAAGTCGACAATCAAATTCAAAGCCAGCCATGGAAGACTCTAACGTCATTGAGATTCATGCTGCCTCCAGTTCCGCGCGTGTTAGTGTCGACGAGTAATCAGTCTAGTCAATTAAGGATGCGCTACCTCCAGAATTGAACGGTCGCACTTATTTACTCCGTTCACCGAATCTACGACCATTGACTTATCACGAAGAAACGTGAAACGTTCAAGAGTTAATTGTTAATGAACTTTCGACGATGATGAGGATGAGGCGCCGGCAGCTTCCGGATGGATGAACTTTGAGGCTCGCAAATCAATCACTGCGAGTGTCGGTCTAAAAATCTCAAAATGCTCACATGGTCCGAAAATTGCCTCGAAATTCAATAAAATGTGAACGCGACGTCGGAGAAAAGTTGAAAAATCATTTGCGAACAAGACGCAGAAAAGAGATTTTTTGGTAAAAGGCTCTCGGAAGGATTTTCGAGATTTGAATTTGGGAAAATTGGAAGAGAATCCAGTTTTTTGTGTTTGATCCACGGGGCAGGGAAAACTTTACGAGCAATAACTATCAGCAATGAATAAAATACTGCTGGGCGATCCATCAATGTTCTTATTCCGCGGTCTGGACAGAGAAGCAATAGCAATTTTGTTGAAGAAAAAAGTAGAGGGCACGAAGCTGCTGGTTGGTGTTAGAAAAGCGTGAACATGTTGGTGTTCGAAGAGAGTGGTTAGTGGAGTAGGAGAATGACGGAGATGAAATAGGGTGGTTAGTTGTAGGAGTGGAAGGAGAATCGAGGGGGTGTGGGTTGGGTGCGTACATCGGAGGTGGCCTGCACGACGAAGGGTGAGAAGAGAGAAAGCTCGAGAGTCTCTTGGGTCGGTATAGCGCGCACGCGATGTATATATTCCGTGTGTGAGGACTTTCTCTGCTGCTTGCCTTGAAGCAGCATAGAACGAACCGACGATATATAGAAATTGGGGGGGTTGCGGGAGGGGAAGAGATTGCGAGGCCAAAGGGGAGTTGAAAGCAGGAAAGGAGGAGAGCGAGAGGGCGGTCACTTGGCGATTAAGAACACGTACACTAACCCTGCCTGGTTTTACCACCCCTGCAGTCTAGGATCAATACAACTTAGTTCTCGGGGAGGAGAGAAAGCTACCCTCAGGAAAACATACATGCATATATATCCATACACACATACACATCATTACGTCCTACCCGGATCCCTCTCTTTGCCTCGGTCGCCGTCGTAGTCGTTTCCCGATGACCCACCATCCTCTCACTCGCTCTTACCCGCCTGAGTGTTCTTATGTCCCGAGGGTTGTCCGCCAAAGCCGTGCTTCTTACGACCCCCGGAAGCTCCAAAAGCCACGGCTCACGAAGCTGGAACGAGAGTTCTCCGACCCCAACCGTACAATGGGTGTACCCGCGTTTCAAACTCATCGACTCTCTTTCTAATTCCCTCGATATTCTACTCATTTTCTTCCTAACCGTCTTCCACGACATCTCGCGAAACGAAAGTATACTAAATCATAAGTTAGGACTTTTGTAATAATTCTACTCTCGAGCATAAACTCGAAACAGTTTTGCTTTCGTTCTTCAAAATCGTCCCAATCTCTTAACGTCTCTGCTCACCCTTTGGCTGCCTATAAATACTTGGAAAATACTGCCCAATCCTTACTTTCCAAGATCTCAGATTTCGAAATTACTGCAACGAAAGAATGAAAAAAGTTTTTTTTTTGTTTTTATTCATGGAAAAATTGGAACTTTTGTTCTTCGCGAATTTTTCAATATGAGAATCTAAGACGCTGTGCGTCTTGGCCACCCAGTATGTGGCTATTCTATTGCAAGTGTGAGAATCGTAGGTGTACGGACCTTCTTACGATCGATAGAGGTTAGTCGCGCCCAGAAACCGAGGATGAAACACCGACGAAGGGCAACTGGTCTTCTCTTTCGTATATATACACGAGCTATACAGATATACACGCCGATAACGCAAACTCACAAACGAGTATACGTAGACACGGAGCTTGCGATAAATGTGTGGGTGAGGCCGATGCGGCTTTCTCAGAGTGCATGGCTTTCTGCAAGAAACGAGAAGAGTGCTAGAGGATCGCGTCGAGGAGCAAAGGAAATTGCCGGAACGGCAGGATATATATGCGAAGCAGAAACGGCATCTTCTGATATTGCGCACATCCTCGAATTTCTTGCAGGACATTGCGGATGATTCAAGAACTCTCGAGATTTGACTCTCTGTCACACCGTAGAAATAACAGTTTTCGACCCTATTTCCCTGTTTCCCAGCCTCCGAAACGAAATAACTTATTTCATAGCGATTTCCCGGGACCAAGTGACAGTTCCATAAAAAGAACTCGGAGAACGAACAGTTGACGCGATCGACGATGATCATTAACTAAAAAATATAATCGATCTCAATTCGTCTTGATGAGTCGATTCAAAGTAGACACTAGAATATTTTTTGTAATTATTTCTTACGGAGCCGGAGTCAAGAATTTGTGATGGAAAATCGAAAAAAAAACGTCAAGTAGAAAAAATTCAACCGGTCGTGGCGGATGAAATACTTTGGAAAATCGAAAAAACGCGGCGAGCACCTTGACCGAGAAAAAAGGGTCAGGATGCGGGGGGATGCAACGGGCTAATTGTTCGATCTAACCGAATCGATGTAAATATCGTGTTTCTTGACAAAACCAGGTTTTTGCGATGTTTTGGTATAGCAGCGCAGGTAAAGTAGTAAAACAACTTGACCTTCGGTATTGTCCGAGTGCTGGGAATATTGGAGTGATGATTGATCAAAAGATCATTCGATTCACCAAGCCATCGGTCCATAGAGTGTAGCAAATTGCTCGACCAATTAAGCCCGTAGAATGAATTTATAATCGAATATCGTGCAGAGCAGAGAATGATGGACAGAAGAGCTGCGGAGAGGCAAAAGAGGAAGAAAGTGCGAGGGAGGAGGAAGAGAATGGATGAGAGAAAGATGAAGGTCATCGCGGGTATTCTGATATATGTCGGAGGCTGGGGACGATGAAGAGAAAAGGTGGACAAGAGCGGCAGCAGGGAATATATAGTCGGGAAAATCGCATTGAAAATCGGCTGGCCGCATCACCGGGGTTACCATTTTGATAGAGTCCGGCCCAAGCAACACATCTCGATGCCTCTCTCGATTGGTGGGTGCTCTGCTCTTTCGCCTGGCTAGATTGACCGCGATGTGCTCTTGGACTGATGTTGCTTTCTCCGCTTTTATAGAGGCCAAGAGAGAGGGAAGGGCAGCAGCAGGATATGGAAGCAGAAAAAGGGAAGGGGCCGCAGATACGTTTGTTGCAAGCCTGGCTTTCCTCTATGCTTTCGTGAAACCGATGTAGAGGCCGCAACAGTAGAACCACCGGGTGCTGCTCTGTACAGCGTAGTATACCTGGATGCCACCCCTTGGATGAGCTTCAGGCGGCGGGACAGCGTGGCAAGCCAACCCGGCAAAAGCGATTAATTACTTTGAGCAATTTGCTCACCAACTCCACTCAGCTCGTAGACCGACACTATTCTCATTTCTCTGTCCGGGCGCGACTACCACTGCTATATCCATCCACTCCTCCCTTCTTTCTCTCTCCCTCTCTGCCTCCCTCCCACGTGTGCATGCTCCCAAATCCCTTGATCGTCGCTATCACTCTATTGGTTTCCATATCCATCCAATTCTCCTGTTTTCTCTCAATGTCCCTGCCTCGCCAAACGTGCGTGCATAAAAACATATACATCTCTTGGAAACTTCCGTCTGCACGCTATTATCAAACTTGAATGTGAAAACCAACATGCTTCCGCGTGTACGAAGTTACCTCGAAGGAGATCGAACTCCATCCGTGCATGTTCCTTACTCAACGTTTAAGTACCTCATACATTAATCAAATTTCGAGGCCGCCTCGATCTCGGGTCCTTCTTGAGTCTCTGGCATAGAAATAAAAAAAAAATAAAAAAGAATCCACAATGTATATTCATTTGCTGTGGCTCATAGCCACAGGAGTTGGCGCGATCCTTCGTTCGTTCTGGTCGATAGAAATCCTGCTGCATAATTTTTCCAAAGAAATTTTGACTTTTCGGAGGAGAGGAAAATTGTGCTTGCATCTCCAGCTCTCTTCGGAGCCAAACAGGCCAAAGTTATTTTTCTCGCACTCAGGCAGGGCTGAATTTCAAAAACTTAGTAACAAGTTTTTCATATTTCGGATGGTTGGATGTGAGCAAAAGAAAACGAAGAAAAGAAAATGCTTCAAGCTCTTTTTGGGACCATGTTGGGTCAATTTGACCCGCGTGCATTTTCGGCTTATTGATCTCTTCAAATACAATAATTTCTCAGGGATTCCAATTTTGTCACTCACCTCAATCTACGAATGTACAGAATTTTATGATTTTTTTTTTGGAAATCTTTAATTTTTAAAAAGTTTTCATTTTGAATGTCGAAAATTTTCAGTTGTGTTGCCTTTTCTGCAGCCTTTCCGGAATGGAAGGTGGAAAAATGAGACTTTTAAAACTTACGTTACCGAGTTTCGTGAATTCGTTTATTTCTGAAGAATATTTTTGGGCAAGTTTTGTACTCGCGGTGTCGAGGGTATTTGGTGCAGAGTGGGGAAAGAATGAGTCCGGGTGCGGATGAATGTCTTACTTCTCCTATTTTCGCTGGGGGAAGCAAACACTGAGCTCTCGCGGCCATCTTGTTCTCCCCGCTTTTCCTTTTCTACCCTCGCGGTGTATTTCCTTGCCCTTCCCGTTGCCCCAATACGTGGCAACGTTAGACTCGTCGTACCACCCCTCGCCGCATCTTACCCACCCTAGAAAACGGTGCTTCCACCGACCGTTTCCCGCCCCACCCTCTCTGGGCTTTACCAGAACCGACTTACCCTCCTGGAGATCAACACCGAACGGGAGGCTTGCTCGAAACTCTTCCCCTGCTTCGCCGAGGCATCCACTCGGAAGATAAAGTAATCCTATCCTTTATAACCTCGTAAATACACAAGTTCTAAGAAACTTTTCCACCAACGCGCAACAACCCATTTATATCGCTTGATCTGCCTCCATTTGTCCAATTAACATGTAAATACAACTCCGTAAATATCATCAATATTACAAATCGATACCTCGATTCGAGGATTATCTCGTAACATCAAAATACCAAAAGATTTTGATTAATCTTGAGATTAATAAATAAATTTAAAAAAAAATGGCCGCAAAGTTTGACGCCACGATTGATGAGTTCGAACTTAATTAGTTAATTCCCAAATTATTATGTTCTTTTAGAGTGTTTTTCAAATATTCCGACGTCATGGCTTGAGAAATTCAATTCCTTAAAAAATCGAAGCAAAACTGATGACTTGAACGGACGAAATTGTATTTTTGCTCCAATTTCCATCCCTTGAAAACGAACTGATCGGTTTTTAGTATCAGAATTTGTGATTTTTTCATTCTTTGACAGAAATTCGAAAAAAGGAATATCGAGATTGGGGAAATTCGACTCATAATGATGGCTGATCAATATCAATATGGCAAACATAATTGATGAATTTTATTATGAAATTTGTCTCAAAAATTCTCAAAGTTGATGAGAAAATGGAGAAAGTAAAATGTTGTTTCGACGAATAAATTGGAAACCCTTAACAACATTTCAAGTGTCAACGTTAAGAGAAAGAAACAAATGATTAGAAAGTCAAAGGGTGTAAAAGTGAATCTTGAAGAAATTACTTTAGCAGGTAAACGGTTAGAAAGAGGGAAGATTGAGATTGCGAGGATTTAGATATCAGGAAGCGAATGTAATGGAACTACGACTCTGTGTCCTTTTGCCTATATGTCACTCCACATTAAGCGCCCGAATAGTTTATACGTGAAAGAGAGTATAGTGTTTCGGTATAGACATATCCATAGTTGTATATATTACGAGACTGAGTGGATTGAAGTGGGACGACGAGGAGGAAGCACTTTACCATTGGCGAGACCTTGCAGTATTCCAGGACTTTGGAACGGGGATGAATAGTGGCAGGATCAAGGGATCCTTAATGACCGAAGTCTGATCCGCAGCGCTATGGAGAACCGGAATGTCCTCATTTCCAGCGTGTCCAAACGCCTTTACGCTCAAGGCGTACTCGGTATTCGTCCCAATAAAGATAGAACGAAATACCTTTGACATGCTCAAAAATAAAACTAATTCAACTCTCGCACACTAACATAGCAATGGATTCAAATAAAATCAAATTGTGTGATGATTGTTCAACCGAATGAAATTGCGTCACATAATTATATGATTCGACGAAGCTTGATTGCGTGGATAGTCGATCGAAATGGGAGTCAAAGAAAAATTAAGAATCAAAAGCCAACGTCCAAATGACTTTGATGACTCAAGTCTTCCTCATTGATCAACAATAACACGCGTCCTGCGGCTTGATCCTCTTCGTCTCAATATTCAATTCATCAACCCAAATGCAATCAAAACGTTAATTAGTACGTCAACACCAGAAATTTTGAAGCCACGTCAACACTCGATTCTGATGACTCTGAAGTTTGCAACGTTGAGATTCAACGAAAAACATTTTTCTTATTAACCATTTATTGAATTTTGAAAATCATGGCAATTTTTTGAGTCTTATTAGCCGGACCAAATATTCAATGATAATTATTGGCTCTGCTGAAGAAATAACAGAATTTCGTTGCATTCCAACGATGCAAACTTCAGGATCATCGATTCTGTCCCACACTTGATGTTCCCATTTTTGTGTCAATACTGTCGATCTCTATCATCACCAGGATCAAGAATTCAGAGTCAAGCTTTCCTCACTAGTGAATTGACTTGAAGGAATTAAATCGGAAATCTTTGAGATTCGTCGAATTTCTGCATGAAACATGAAAAAAAACTCATTGATACACGAAAACGGCGCGATGACATGGAGAGAGCTCCAAGATTTACTGATCGCAACTAATTCAGACTTCGCCCAGCTGCTCAGACAGAAAATTCTGAAAAAATGAAATTCGACAGAATTTCCACTGGTGATTCCGCCTCCGAGCATAAATTCAGCCCGCACGAACCATTTGACCCGAGGGATTCCATACACGGTCTCTTTTTCTACATGAAAGGATGTCGCCTCTTCTTCTGTTGGTAGATGAGTGGAGAAGACCAAGATGCAAGGATGTGTAAGGATAAGTTGCTGGGCTGGGTGAAGAGAAATAGAGAAGCAAACGAAGCGCAATGTTCCAGAGGTACAAACCCCCTCCCCCAACGATCAATACCCCACAACCCTGCAGCTTATATGACACACATACGCTATGATCTAGCTCATATGAATGTGTAGGTCTTTGTATATAGCTATAGAGAAGCGTGTATTCGGTGTTTGTGGTGTACACGGTAAAAAGGGGGTGGTCGGTAGAAATAGGGGTGGAATCCTCCCTAAGGAGCCGATAGAAACCCATAGCACTGCGAATTCCTTCCCTTGCACACGCCTTTCCCACTCTCTCCTCCTCCTCCCCTATTCCACGAACCACCCTCCTCCTGTTTGCTGCACCACTGAACTATCCCGTGGTCTCTCTGCACAATCTTTATACCTGTATAGACGCTCCCTAGGAATACTAGAGAGAAGAATTACTCTCGCCTCTCCATTCGATATCTTACAGGATCTCTCTGACATTTACTTTCCCTTCCATCATCCGTCCTCCTCGCCCTACTTTGTTGGCTTTTTCTCTCCGATCCCTTCACGACCATGCACCGCCAAACTCAAGTCTCGCTAGCACCAGCACTTTTCCACTCGACACTTTGGAGACTAAGAGCTCTGGACCGAAACGGATGACTCTCCGATCAATCGTACAAAACGTTCCGATCCAATGAAATTCTGAATCTTCCAAATGAGTTCGTTTCCCATTTTTCGTTATGAATCCAATGGAATCTAATCGTGCAAAAAAATGTTGACAATCCCCGAATTTTTCTGCATAATTCGATTTTTACACGGAGAGAATTTTACATCAAAATTTACTATGATATTATAGTTCCCGGGTACCAAGTCGTCCCTCTGAGGAATTTTACCAAAAACATGGTAAATTTTGATCTGAAAAAGGGCGAAAAATGTCATAATTTCGGCGATTTCGATAGAAAAAGACAGAAAAATTACTATGTTTTTGGTAAAATTTTTTTTTTTAGAGGGACGACTTGGTACATGAAATTAAAAAAATAAAAATTGTGAAAAATCGGCAAAAATGATGAAATTTGGGCAAGCCAACGTTTTGAAATACGTAACTTTCCGCTCTCGTTCCGTCACGTAATGACTTTGGGGGCAAATAGTATTCAGTACACTGCGAACTTATCTGGCGGTTTTAATTGCTATGCTGGGGAACCGTTTGGGAACCGAGATTCAGTAACGAGTGATGACGGAGTATTTAGTTTAACGTCGCAGCAGCAGGTGCAAGAGAGAGAACTGGGAAACCTGAGCATGCTATAGTTTTCAAAAGGTCGGTCATTTTTGTGCGGGGCATGCAGAATAAATAATCGGGACCAAGTTCGTGGTTCGATATTGAGGCGGGAAATTATTGGAAAAATGGTCGTTAACGCGGCGATGAAAGTCAAGGCGGAGAAAAGAATATCAGGGAGGAAAAAGCCAAAACGCACTTTTCGTGTTTATTACGAAAGTTCACGAATGAATGGACGCGATATGGTGAACGGGGTTAAGCAGAGGGCTGGTTGGACCGCATAGATCTTTCTGTGGTAGAGAGTGCGAGAGAAATGATGAAACAGGAGAAATTTTACGTGTCGAGGGCAACCCCTCGTTGGCCTACACCGGTAGAGCTTCATTCATGAAACGTGTTTTATTGTTTCAGACACAACGCGCAACCGGAGCAACGCCAAGAGGCCGGAGAATAACGGAGGGATGAACCGGAAAACATAAACCTCCGATGTAAAACCCATAACCCTCTCGCTCCTCTTTCTTTTTCTTTCTGTTACTTGATTCTCTTTGGTCACATTTGCCTATACAACGCGGAAAAACAACGAAATAGAACTTTGTCATATCACTTGAATAGCGAGACCCTCTTCGTAGCTCGGAGTCCTGCGTCTGCAATGAGCGATAAAATAATGCACTTGAGAAGCAATTAATTTAAATACAATCTAATTAGGAATTAATTTATTAATTTGCTCGGACAATTACGCGCACGCAAAGCCTCCTGGATCAAGTGCGAACGAGCGACATTTTCCTTTCTATCTTGATGATGAAATACTTTTTGCTTTGGATGTAAGACATTGCCACGCCCAATCGTGCCAACTTTTAACTCGCAGCGACCACCTTTATCGCAGCCCATAGTTCTTCCCCTTTTTGTACCCTTTTCACACACGCCAGCCTCCATCCCCTGTCCGCGCACAGGGCTGACCAAAACGTTGCCGCGTGCTCTTCGGACAATAGTTTTGCTTCTTCGATCTATCGTGTATAAACCGCTGCATGGCCGATCGGATTATCCGCTTTAAAAAAAATTCAAGTATCATCCCATCCAGCCCATTCAGCCCATCGCCCAATTACTCGGCAAAATTTACATTTTTACGCACGAAAAAACAAAAAATTTTGGTCTGAATGTTTTTTCAAATCCAGGGACAATTTTTTTAGGACGAAGTTGCATTCAAAAATTCTCGGAAACGCATATAATTATCCCGAAACTTAGCTCGATACTTCGTGATTTATAAATTCCATCCGTTCTGTGAGAGAAAATGATACAAAACGAAAAACTTTAATCAGGCGGTTCTAATTACCGAGTATTTTAATGTAATCTTGACTTTTTGAGGGAAAATTTCTATAATGATAAAAGTTTGTTATGTTGGCAAGAAAGCGAGCTTTCTAATTAGCATATTCTTATTTTTTCGTAGGTTCACGCTGGTGAGGAAAAGTCTAGTGTTTTAGGTTTCAGTATGAGAGCGCAGCAGGTAAACCGCGCGATAAAACCAACGAGAAAAGGCCGACACACGTGCAGTGGTAAAAATGGAGAGGTATATATACGAAAAATTCGCTTTCTCGCCTCCTTTCCTCGTTTTTCGCGATCCTTGACGTTTCATTACTTCACTCTCGCTCTCGGCACGATCTCGCAAACACCCGAGACCTTTGCGACTTGTGTGTGGTTCACAGTCAGAAAGTGGTCGAGTAAAAACGCCTGAAAAACACGGCCACGCACGAGCTTCATAAATGTGCTGCATCCACACTACTCACCGATCTCTCTCTCTCTCTCTCTCTCTCGCTCTGACCTTTTCTTTCCTCTCTTCCTCGTAAACACCCTCGCACACACGTACAAACACTGTATCAACTTTTGTTTCATTTCCCTGCAAGCATGTGAGTCACAGTCCTCGCGGAAAAAGCGCTTAAAACATATTACAAGTGTCGCTGCAACGTCCATGCCATAAAGTCAGAAGGAGGGTGTTAATAAAATTTGAAAAATGGCACAAAGTCTTGCTGGAGCGAAAATTAATTTTCTTATTCAATTTTAATTCAGTCCTGATGCGAGTTTTCTAAATTAAATTTTCGCGAGTTTGCTGCTTACTTGAAATTTCTATAATACCGAGAATTATAAAAATATTTATTATTTTTGATAAATCGACGATTTTCTTATGGTTCAAGCAATTTATTCGGTTTATCGAGTCGCTCGATTTTTTCATCGATCACATTCGAAAAACGTGGAGAAGATTTGGGAAGGTGGAATTTAAAAAAAAATGAAAATTCGAGGCTTAATAATTTTCGTCTCTGAACGTGAAAATTCTCGGGGCACGTGCACATAAGCGCGGTTAAGTATCACCCGTTTGCAGATGGCTCGGGACGCTTTTGCGGCGCTTCTACAATCAAAAATTAGTCGGCAGACGCCGCGCGCTCTAAATTTCGCCGACTATATAACAACTCGGTCTCTCCGAAGCATCTCTTTAACCTACTTGACCATTAAGTATACATGCCATGCAATGAGAATTCTCGTCTCAACCGCGCTTATTGTTTAATTATTAATTTACCGGCTTTATTTCGTTGGACTATTCCCCAGGCGAGTTTTACATTTTTTTCTCGCACCTTCGCCCAGTTATGTGCTCGGGGAAACGCGCGATATATGCTCTACCAGCTTGCGGTTTTGCTAATTGTTTACGCGAAGGCCTTCTCATCTGGCACCTTTATTTTAGTCCACGCAAGCCCCTCGTAATCATCTTTTTTTTTAACGACCAAAAATTACGACACGTATTTTATTTAATAAACACGTTGATATTCGGTGTAAAATATTTTGCAATTTGTACAATTTTTTCTATTCACCCGTAACGTTGGATCTGCATCGTCTCTTTCTCATCCCAACAAAATACAAAAGAATTTTCACCAAAATTTCATGAAATTGTGCGAAATTACGTCAGGGAACATTCACTTTGGAGTAATTCTCAATAAAACAAAAAAAAAACAACATGGACGCAGCGACTCGAGCCAACACTCATTTTTCAAAGTTTCACCAACGGTTCTCAATGAGCCCGAGACAATTTTTGGCAAATTCGATTTTCAACGGCATTGATTGAAAAAAAAAAGGATAAAATTTCAGATCACGATCGTTTTGCGTTCATTCGCGAGCTAGAATTTTTTTTACATTCTACTGTATTCCTGAGGACATTACACGGAGAGATTATTACAGCAAAATTTACTAAGTTATTATAGTTTCCTGGTACCAAGTCGTCCCTCTAAGAAATTTTAGCAGAAACATAGTAATTTTTCATTCTCTTTCTATCCAAATCGCCCGCTCATCCGAACATACCGTCCACGCGATCGTTACGTAAGACATTAATAAATATGACTATAAATAGAAACCATAAAAAGGAAAAATTCCCTTTCCTTAAAATCCATTCATTTCATTTCCATTCAAACCCATAGCAACGCATAAATAAACGTCTTCATGGCAACCCGTAGCAGCTTCAATTCCGATAAATTGATCTCGAAATTCAATAGTTTCGAGTTCGACCACACGTCTCTTTAAATACAAAAAAAAAATATACAGAAACCATGCAGTAACCACACGGAGAGAATATTACATCAAAATTTACTATGTTATTATAGTTCCCGGGTACCAAGTCGTAACTCTGAGAAATTTTACCAAAAACATAGTCATTTTTCATTCTTTTTCTATCGAAATCGCAGAAATTATGACATTTCCGCCCTTTTTCAGATTAATAATTGTTTTTGCTCAAATTTCTCGGAGGGACGACATGTTACTAGGGGACTATGATAACATAATGATTTTTTATGTAATATTCTCTCCGTGTAGACAAAAAGGTAACGAATCAGAGTTCTTAGCGGGGTTGTTGAATTGAGTACACGGAGAGAATATTATATCAAAATTTACTATGTTATTATAGTTCCCGGGTACCAAGTCGTCCCTCTGAGAAATTTAACCAAAAACATAGTAATTTTTCATTCTTTTCCTATCAAAATCGCGGAAATTATTTTTTCGCTCTTTTTCAGATGAAAATTTACTATGTTTTTGGTGAAATTCTTCAAAGGGACGACTTGGTACCCCGGAACTATAATGTCATAGTAAATTTTGATGTAAAATTCTCTCCATGTATCAAATGACAAGGTTTTTGTTCCTGTCGTTTCAACATCGTCATCGCTTCCTTTCATACCGATGAAAATTTGTGCGAGATTTCAGGAAGATGAATTATTATTTTCTCTTGAAAAAAATTCCTAAAAAAATGGGGAATGAATAAAATTTTGGAGTTGGAATATTTTTTTCGCAAGTGCATTTTTCTTACGATAATTTTTGTACCGGAAATTTGAATGCCATGACCAATGCAAAGTGTACACGTGATGGATAAAAAAGCAGCTGGACCAGCGAAGAGTCGTCTCGGTTAGCAACATCTGCTGGACCGGTTCGCGGGTCATCTCGAGCGATGTCCAGTTTGGAGGAACGACTATAAGCTCAGAGACAACGTGCGACATGATTGTGGATGCGAGAGACTGGTCCATCATTGTCCCAGTGGCCTGTTTCATCGAGATGCTGGAAAACGAGATTTACTCGGACATAATGCACGGGAAGCAATAGCGCGGCCAAGAGCACAAAAAGATATAATAAACGAAAGGTCCGTTGACCACTAGTCCGAGCAGGGCGAGAGAGCAGCGCTGACCGTCACGTTTCTACCCTTCGCACATGAATAGGGTGTAAGGACTGGTTCTGTCTGACGCAGTTTTCGCTCTCATATAAACAAGTTACCGGCCAAAAGCGATTTCAGGATAAATCAGTTCGTCCTGACCAAGTTCACGAGCATGGAGTGACTTTGAATTCCCAGAACAAACTGATTTGGCCTAGGACCAACTGGTTCTTCCTAATTTCGAATTTTTTAGCCAATCCTATAGATATAACTCTCGATCATCTCATTTTCATATTTCTTTCGAGCGCCAACTCGACGAACGCGAGCGCAGTTCACATTCTGGAGGATTACGTGGTGGATGTTGCTTCGTGATCTCCTGGTATCTCGTGCATTTCAACGGGCTCTCGTTCGATGATAAAAACCGTAAGAATCCAGCACAATTTCCATTTCCTATCAAGCATGCAACTTCATCTCAATATTTCATGAAAAAGTCTTGCTAGTTCGAATATCTCGCGTTGATAAGGTTCCTGGCTGACCGGTCACCCCAGAAACTACCTTTATCAGACAAATATCGCCCAGCTTAGACTCTTCTTTGGTAGATGGCTCTGATCAGCAATCCGCCAACAAGTCAGATCAATAACTCCTTTCCTTGGTATTTATAATACTCTCTCGGATCCCTCGAGAAACTCTCATCTCAAAATGAAGGCCTACGCCATCTCTTAGATTTCTCAAAGATTCCTCTAGCCATTGGCTCAATTCGCTCTCAAATAAATTCTCATTCCCAGCATAATTTCATCGACTTTTGCAACGCAATGGACAAACGTCGTAAACGATAATTTTCCCAATCGCGATCATCATGTGAAATTTGTATAATATTTTTTTTTAATCCTAATAAATTCCTGCTCTCTGTTTTTTAGTCAATTTTTTCCAACACGAATAATTCAAAAATTTCATGGACTGCATCGATAAAAACAAAACAAAAAAATCAGAAGAACATCAAATTTGCGTAAACATCAAAAACTTCCAATCGCATATCGAACGACTCGTTGATAATTGTCAAAATTCACCAAATCCAACAGCAAACCATTTTTTTTTTTATAAAAACCCCAATATTTCGCCTTTATTTGCTTTTTGAAAAGTGGATAGAAAAGTTATGGAAATGATCGAATAATTACGGTGTATTTATAGTTGAAGAATTTTGTTCAGGCTCTCGACACTCCTCGAAACGACTAAAAATGCATTCCGTCCCACTAAGTGTGGACAAAGTCAGTCATTGTCGATCTAACCAGATCTGACGTCAGTCCGTCGCATCTTTTTCACGTCTGGACCATTTTCCACCTTTTTTGAGGCCTAAATTTGTGATGTTTCGAGATAGAAAAATTGGGCACGCACTCTCGATGTTTTTTTTTTTGCCGTTTCGTCAAATTTTGCGATTGTCTTGGAGTGGATTTGGAGTTTTTCGTTGGAGGGCAAATTTACGCTGAGCGAAAATTCACTCCGTTGACGGACGCTTCGAGAGCGTTCATATAATAACCGAGTAAATCTCGTTCCCTGGTGTGATGGAGAAGCGCGGCGGCCTAGAAGCAAGTCATCGCGGAGATTCGAGCGCAGCTTTGTTCGCGACAGCCGCTAAATCTTTGCGGCAATAAGGAAAATCTGACATTTGGTGATCGCAGCGTAGCTAGTCCGGAGCTAACGAGAGTTTTGGTAAAGTTGTCATAATTAATTCCTAACAAAGTCGGTCAATCTTAAGTCGCGGACATGTGCCATTGAAGGAATCCATTAGTAGGCTTATTTAGGGTGAGAGGAACGTCTTTCGTGGGTTCCTCGTGGATCTGGCCAGCTCGTCCACAATCAAGGAGGAATATCCTTGCGGGCGAGATGAGGAGGAGACGCAAGGGGAGAAAAAGATGGAGATATTCGCGACCCACGATGGTACAAGTTCAGGAGCTTTTGTTCAAGATAATAAGCCACCATTGTGAGGCTACAAGATCGACGTCCAACCAGCAGTATACGCACCGCCTTATTGTCCATATACATAAAACTCTATAGACATATTAACTGCTGGACCGCGCACCTCGAAGATAAGAGCCTGGGGATTCTAATCGGTGGAGCTCCCGCATCGAGGGTCCCCCTTAATCTTGCTTTCATCCCAAGACGCATCTTGTCGCTCTTGATAATATTCCAACGATAAAGCGCTTGGCAGTTGCGCGTTGCTGCACTGATCAAGTTTGACGGAATCGTCGCTCGAATATTTCGAGGCTGCGTGACCAAGTGAAATTAATTTTTATGACTAACGATAAATAATATTTAAAAAACGATATCGCAGGTGCTAATAATCGCAGCGCGCCTCTCCTTTAGTTGAAACTCTTACCGTTATCTTGATTCTCCGTCTCTGTTTCTCTGCATCCGGTCGAAGGAAGCCGAAAGTTTGCTCGCGCTCTCTCTCTCCTCGGAATATTCCACGATACAATTAAAACAGGAATGGGAATCGAGAGAGAGAGAGAGAAAGAAAATGTGTGTGTGTGCGTGTGTGTGACAGAGACAACGAATGAGAAAGGAAATAATCCGAGAAAGCGTCTGCGAATAGAGTCCAGAGAGACGCGATTGGTGAGAGTGAAAAGGAACGAGAGGAGAAGGAAGGAAGAGCAATATGAATCTATAGATATTGCGGAGAAAGCGAGAGAGAGAGAGAGAGAGAGAGAGAGCGAGCAGAGTATTTCGTACCCCCTCAGGAGCAAAGTTATATCGGCTCACGATGTCGAGAGTAAAGGAAGGGGTCGTAGGAAAAAGGTAGTGGGAGGAGGAGGAGGCAGAGATGGAAAGAGAGTTGAGTGGGTGGCTAGAGAGGTTCCAGAGGGAGCAACGAAGTTCGGTGATTACCTAGGAATCTCCTAGGAGGGCCGAGGAGTTTCATACTTTGCATGGCCATACCGGCTTCGGTAACCTAACAGTCCGGCAAAGTAACTAAGGTTATTCGAAGGGGTAGAAGGGTTCGCGAGAGCCTCTCGCTGCTCGCCTCTCGAGGAGTGTGAGATGCTTCTCAGTCTTGGCTAAAGAGAGTGAGAGCGAGAGAAAGAGAGAGAGAAAATAGAAGAGCATATTACACCAGTCTCCAGGACACAAGCGACTGCCAAGTTGCTCCATCTCTCTCTCCGTCTATCGCGTTCTCTTCCTCTCGTCGAACGATCGTCGTCGTGGGAGGAGAGATCGTCGTGATTGAGAGGACTTGCCCGGAACTCGAAACCTTCCGTCGTCGCGTACTCTCCTCTCTCTCTCTCTCTCTCTCTATCTCTTTCTCTATCCTTTTGCCGCACTTGCCCACGCTCAACCCGAGAGGATATCGGTATGCACACGCGTGTGAGAGCAAATTAAATTCATACCCAAGAATAAGAATCCCTTTGGAAATCAATTGCTCAACACTTATAGCCAGCAGACCATGCGAGTGGAGCTTCAAGAAACATCGCAAACGGATACAACGTCTGATGGAGTAGCCTGCACTTTCAATATTATAAAAGTCCGACATGTCCAGAACGTTCCATCTCATCAATTACAAATATAGTCACAATTGCCTCGACGCTAATTTATTTTCTGCACAAACACACCAATCGAATTCGTCAACCTGTAATCATTTTTCCTCATTGGAAATTGACTTGTGGCAGAGTTAATCAACTTATTACCATCAAGGCCAGTTTCGCTTCAACAACTTAATAATCAACCAATTAAATTGATTGAATGAAATCGCTGTATATGCATGTCAACCGTTTGCTTTCGTAATTCCTGCAAATCTCTCCGATCTCATTCTGTCGGTATATTCGACTATGAGAATATATTTGATTGCCAATTCAACAATCATCCGCAACCTCATTCGGGAAAAGCATGACAAATAAATTTCTGTTAATTCATACAAAACATCAGTATCGTAAATAATGTCAATTCCAATCAAATTAAATCCATCGAATGTGTAATCAAACTGCAGTTGATCAAACATTTCATCTTATTTCATCGTAACAATCGACTTTATTGCATTTTTTTCTTTTTCATTTCCTATTTGTACCGAAATTTTATCGAATGCTTATGCGCGATTGTTCGATTTTCGTTTTATCTGTTCGAAAATGACGAAACGCCGGGCAGAATTTCTTACAACTGTTGGTGAAAGCTTTGGAAAAGGCCAAAGTAACCGCAAAGCTCGTCGACAAGAGGTTCAAAGGAGCTGAAATACATAACTCGATATAGCTCGTCAAGACTGTCCATAAAGTGACTGCAAAGTGGTCCTCGATAAGTTTCGTCAACTCGCCAAGAGCCTGCTTCGGCATTATTCTCTGCCCAGCCATCTTTGATGACATGTCGCGAGAACGCGACGAATGTCGATAGCGACCAAATTTATTAATATCGTAATAAAAATTGATCGAATTCCATCATTGGCCAAATTAATCGTGATATTAATCAAACGTGCAGTCGATGACGAAAAACAATAAATATGAAAAACTAATTTGATTAGTTATTCCCACGACCGTTCTCGGTGGGATAATCCAATTGATTAATCGAATGAGTCGTATCAAGAGCTACTGAATCGGTTTCATTGGAATTTTTTATTTGCATCAAAGTATAATCAAATCCCAAGTTAATAATGTCAATAACGACTGCGTTGCGAAATATTTGCATTCATTAAATATTTCAATTGAATCGATTATGGTCAGAGTTTTCAATGACTCTGAAGTTTGCAACGTTGAGATTCAAAGAAAAACATTTTTTCTATTGATTATTTATTGAATTTCGAAAATCGTCGCAATTTTTCGAGTCGATTGAGTTTTTTGGTCGCAAGAGAGAATCGTTTTATTGGCCGGACCAAATATTGAATAATAATTATTGGCTCTGCTGAAAAAATAACAGAATTTCGTTGCATTTCCAACGATGCAAACTTCAAGATCATAAGTTTTCATTGTTTTTTTATTTGAGAGATTAAATGCGAGAGCAGCGGGAAAACAATGCTGGGAATATGCAAAATAAGATCGTAGTGAGTTTTTCGTTGTTGGTTTTTCAGATTGGAAACTCCATGTCGATTCTGTGAGCGCGTAAGATTGTTTTTCTGAATTCTCTCCCCTTGGCGGTGGCTCGTCGTCGTTGGGGCTTACACGAAGGGGGTCAACCCCTATGGAAATTGCATCTGGTCGGCCATACTTTTCAATGCTCCGATTTCGCTTCCATCTTACAAAAGAGCGAGTGAGACGGAAGGATCGCTGGACCATCGGGGCTTGCAAAGTTTGGCTAGGGTGCGGGCAAGATGGAAAAGGAACAACTTCTCGGCAGCTGAGCATTAGATAGAATGGACGCAACCCAATCAACCCCTCTGGCGCGCGCCATCGTCTTACCCTTTCGCGGAGGGAAGTTATCTTTCTTGTTCATGCCCAAAGGCAGTTGTGCGTGTTACCCCCGCATCTCTCTTGATGGAAACTCTCAAAACCATCGAAATCTTGCCCTTCCCCGCCCGCTCATCCGAACATACCGTCCACGCGATCGTTACGTAAGACATTAATAAATATAACTATAAATAGAAACCATAAAAAGTAAAAATTCCCTTTCCTTGAAATCCATTCATTTCATTTCCATTCAAACCCATGGCAACGCATAAATAAACGTCTTCATGGCAACCCGTAGCAGCTTCAATTCCGATAAATTGATCTCGAAATTCAATAGTTTCGAGTTCGACCACACGTCTCTTTAAATACAAAAAAAAATATACAGAAACCATGCAGTAACCACGCGGAGAGAATATTACATCAAAGTTTACTATGTTATTATAGTTCACGGGTACCAAGTCGTCCCTCTGAGAAATTTGACCAGAAACATAGTAATTTTTTATTCTTTTTCTATCGAAATCGTAGAAATTATGACATTTTTCGCTCTTTTCAGATTCAAATTTACTACGTTTCTGGTAAAATTCCTCAGAGGGACGACTTGGTACCCGGGAACTATAATATCATAGTAAATTTTAATGTAAAATTCTCTCCGTGCACCGAATGAGATATTTCGAAAAAAAAAATCTGTAAAATTTCTCGATAAATGATTAAAACAAGTGTTGATATTTCTGCACGATAATGAGCCATTGAAAGTTAAGTTTCACATTCAATTGGTCACTCCTAGAATTGATCATGGTGGAAATTGGTATGATTTTTCGTTCGATTCGTCTCTGATTACGAGATCCGATTACGTCACAAGCTCGCGACGACGGAGGAGCTAAGAATGGTGATTTAATTATAAACAGTAAAAGTTGGAATCTATAAAAAAATGATCATTCATCGCAACGGATTGGAGTAAAAATGCGGGAAAACTTGATAATCGCACCAAACGAAACACGGAAAACGATTATTTTTGCTGAAGAAGAAGCTGCTCGCGATCATGGCAAAGAATAAATCGCTCAATTGCATGACGATGATCGAATCGGATCCACTACGAAACTCTCGTGGTAAAACTGGAAGAACTAACACGCTCGTTGCTTTCATCGACAATCGCGTCTATGGAAACTCGCAAATTGCCCAGAATCCTATCACGTTCGAGGACGAGACGCGGTATCGCACGATAAACTTACAAACAGCGCGCGCGAGAGTTTCCTCGTAAAAACTGGATTAAAAAAACGACCCAGCCTTTCTGGTTTCTGCGTGGATCGTGCGAGAAAAATACGCGATCGCCGCTTCCAATTCAATCTCCGT
The DNA here is from genome assembly GCA_037043255.1 of Diadegma fenestrale. NCBI lineage: Eukaryota > Metazoa > Arthropoda > Insecta > Hymenoptera > Ichneumonidae > Diadegma > Diadegma fenestrale. The sequence goes on along the minus strand of CM073311.1, from coordinate 6,019,125 downwards.
AAAAGGGTCGTCGAGCTTCCGCGACGCATAAGTGCCCAAGTCCTTGCTGGCTGTCGTGAACAAACATTCTCGACAGCTTGGGCAAACGTTTCAGCGAAACAAGTTGCAGCGAACGAGGCGCGGAAAACCTCTGAGTTTATCTCGACAAATTGGCAACTCATGGCAACCATTCGACTAGAGTGTTTCACCAGAAAACTTGTTCCAGAAAAATACTCTAGTCCGTGCATCGTTCCATAATGATTTCCTGTTGCTATATGACAAAATATCGATTTTTCTTACCCCTGCGTAGACACACAGGGTCAAATTGACCCATATACCGCGATATTGATTCGTCCGTTAACAGCTTTCCGCTCAATTTTCATTAACAAAACAACTATGGGTCAAAATGACCCGTAAAAAAATAACCAAATATCAAGAATACCGAAGAAAACACATGGATATTTTTCTTTCATTACATTCTTCAGTAAACTCGTCTACGCGAGGATAATTAAAAGCCAAAAATGATCGTGACCAAACAGAATCTCAATAAGATGCACTAGAATTATAATGGCCCTGTTCGCCAGGCAGAGTTTCAATTCCCATGAAAAATGAAGAACAAATTTCGAACGCATAAAAGAACAAATTTTTTAATATTTTTAAGGCCGTCCCTCGATCGAAACGCGATGATCCTGAAGTTTCCATCGTTGGAATGCAACGAAAATCTGTTATTTCATGAGCAGAGCCAATAATAATTATTTGATATTTGGTCCGGCCAATAAAACGATTCTATCTTGCGACCAAAAAATTCAATCGACTCCAAAAATTGCGACGATTTCCAAAATTCAATAAATAATCAATAGAAAAAATGTTTTTCGTTAAATCTCAACGTTGCAAACTTCAGAGTCATTGCAAACACGACTGCAGATCGCAGTTCCTTTAATCGAACTGAATTCAACATTTTTGTAACGATTTTGTGTTAAGATCCTAAAAAAAGATCGATTTATTGTCCTGACCAAAAATTGAACAAGAATCTTACAAACTGCAACATCGTAATCCTTTGTCCCGAAGTTCATGTAGGAAATGTCTCCAGACAAAGAATGATCCTGAAGTTTGCATCGTTGGAATGCAACGAAATTCTGTTATTTCTACAGCAGAGCCAATAATTATTATTGAATATTCGGTCCGGCCAATAAAACGATTCTCTCTTGCGACCAAAAAACTCAATCGACTCTAAAAATTGCCACGATTTTCAAAATTCAATAAATAATCGATAGAAAAAATATTTTTCGTTGAATCTCAACGTTGCAAACTTCAGAGTCATCGAAACGCGTAATGGTAATTTTCCATGATTTATTCTCTTCGTGTATCCAGGAATATGCATATATTTCAGTAGCGCACGCTTTCTTCCTATACCCATCCAATTTCCGTGATATTCTCATCGAAGGGGCCCTTCCGGATGAACGGCCTAAGGATTCCAAGGATGCCTTGAAGGCTGAGCCAAAGAGGTTCTCCAATACTTGGTCTTGCCGAGTCAGCATCAAGTATACAAGAGAGATGATAGACTTGTATTAATTTCATATCCCTTCCGTCGTTTTGCAGCGCGTATAGAGGAGGGCCTTCTTCAATCATCTATTTATTGCTGGCGCTCAATCTCGACGGTTTCGTCTCTTTACTCTCTTTCTCTCCCTGACTCACACACGTCTTCGCCGCCCTCGATATCCGGACGGGAGCCCTTTCTGGGTAGGAATCTTCGGGCATTTACCACTGGGCGAGACGAATCTTTAATTAATAACTGCGCGTCAATTTATCAAATCGACAACGCTGATCAGTCACGCAATTGCGGAACACCTTTAATTCGTGCAGAAACGAATTTTCTTCATATTTACTCATTTTTCAAAAATCGAACAAAAATAAATATGGTCGACATTTGAAACGTCCGAACATTCGTCCCATAAAAATGTTACTTTGAATTATTCATTACGAATCTTATATACGACCAACGGCATAGGGTGTTGAGTGTTTGACGTGTGTGTGTCCGGCTGCGGAACTCGTATACTTTACGAGCAGTGCTTTACAACTCGCTACTGCTCTTGCTGCTTAATGAAGACGAACTCGAACGAAAGCTGCTGCTGCTGCATGGACTCTTCTATGTCGCATATGTTACGAATTTCATTACGAAAGATCCTGAAGTTTGCATCGTTGGAATGCAACGGAATTTTGTCATTTCTTCAGCAGAGCTCATAATTTTTATTCAATATTTGGTCCGGCCAATAAAGCGATCGTCTCTTGCGACCAAAAAACTCAATCGACTGGAAAAATTGCCATGATTATCAAATTTTAATAAATAATCAATCGAAAAAATGTTTTTCGTTGCATCCCAACGTTGCAAACTTCGGAGTCATCATTACAATCGCCGATGTTTTTAATTCGCAACAATTGCGGTGAATAAATCCGTAAAATTTCAAAAAAAAATAGAAAAACTGTCAACATTTTTTATTTAGAAACTTTTTTCTCCATAAACGAACAAGTTTCGGAGAAACTCGTAAAAAAAAGGACGAAATTCGAGCTGCAGTTTGGTTTGCTCGGAAATTGAACGAAAACTCACGTGAATCGTGGAAAATCGGAATAATGAGAACACGCGAACAACATCGATCGGACTGAAAAACGAAGAGATACGAATTCATTTTCCCTTATTCATGCTCGACGATTTAAATAACCGAAAAAAGATGTAGATCGAATCGTGTCGAGTTGAACAAGAAAGGGGCGAAAGAGACGAGGCGCAGAAAGTGGATGAACAGATCAGGCGAGCAAAAGGACGATCGGCTATCGAAGAGCCGCGGGCTTATAAAGTCCGAGCAACCCTGCTGGTACGTCTAGGAGTTATGTCCTGGAACTGATTGCCTCGCCTGGTCTTACAATCTCGTGAGATTTCCCAATTTCTAAAAGAGAGGGATGCTCCCGCTACACCCTTTTGACATGTTTCCGCGAGGCAGCTATCTCTTTCCTTCCACTTTCTATGCGTATGCGACCAATTGGCGAATCTGCAGTCGAACCTCGCGAGCAGGGTCATCCTGACAAGAAGACCCAACGCTCTGACTTTTATCTGCTCACATGGAACATGTCGAATTTCCGATAGACACGAATTTTGCGAACAAAACCGTTTTTTTTTTTTCATTTTCATCGATCAATTGGATCAAGCAATAAAATTACTAAAAACTGCACAAAAAAATCAATTGAAATCGACAATTTTGAACTATGAACTAGATTTTTACTTCTGGGCTTTTGGATTTTCTTCTAGGCACAAAAATGAGATCGCGAAAACGAAAAAGAATCGCGTAACTTTTACGGTTTGATAAATGCGTGAAAAAAAACTTCCGAAAAGTAAAATGAACGTCAAACACTAATAAGTCGCATCTTGAGTTACAATTTTCCCTACAAATGTCACTTTTTTTAAATAAATCAACCACACTTTCGAAAAAATGTGATTGAATCTGAAAAAAAGTCCTTGTTTGAAACAATTCGAGTTGCGAGAAAAAAAACAGACTTGAAGAAAAAAATCCAATCCCTACATATGATCCTGAAGTTTCCATCGTTGGAATGCAACGAAATTCTGTTTTTTCTTCAGCAGAGCCAATGATTATTATTGAATATTTGGTGTGGCCAATGAAACGATTCTCTCTTGCGATCAAAGAACTCAATCGACTCAAAAAATTGCCACGATCTTCAAAATTCAATAAATAATCAATAGGAAAATGTTTTTCGGTGAATCTCAACGTTGCAAACTTCAGAGTCATACCAAGGGCCACTGCAATCATTATACACAGAAATATTCTTACGCATTAAATTAAGAATCGAACTGGCAAAAGGAAAATTGAAATCATTGGTTTTGGTATTATCGGTGAGCAATGCGAAAACTTGGCGTTGGAAAATGTTGAAAAGGCGGTTCGGAGGTCGCTGCCAAGGGTCGCTTTCGTCTCGTCATTAAGGCAACTATAGGACTCATCATCTTACATGGACCGTAGTGGTTTTCTCTTCCCTTCAATATTACGCTACAATATAACACGTGCCCTGCAAATTCCCTTGAGAATATCGAAGGTATTACAAGGGCGGGGGAATATTCCGTATCGCAGACCCAAGCCGAGACCCTTCAGCAGGTTCTGCCTCCTGTAAACCGTAAGGAGCCTCCACGAGAGACTCGGTCTAGCAAAACGTTTGTTATACCTCAAAGATCTCTGCTCTCGCTTCTAAGGGTAGAAGAGATGACACGTGATCTAATTACTGCGATCACCAACAGCGAAGCGCCGAAGCTCAGTTAATCTTACTGATCTGCTCATGATTGTTGAACCCTCTTTGACTTGCTCACGCGAATAACCTGCGAAAACGTACGCGGTGGCTGTTAAAATTGTAAACAGCCTGGGATTTCGATCCGACACTTTCCTCGACAAATCAAACACTTTCAAATAAATGTCGACAAATCCTGAATAAACGACCAAACGAAATAACTGGCGAAGGAAATAAAATTTGTTAATTCACCATTTTAATTCCGGCTCGTGAGTCAAATCGATGGAACGATCAAATTCCCATGGGAAATGAACGGAACATTTTGGTGAACGCGACTTGATCCATGGAATCGAGTTTTATTTTTTTTTACGTGGAATAAATGAGTCGAAAAATATATTTAACAAAGATTTATCGATTTTTACTGTCGCCTCAGACTCGATCGTTTCGTAATAACGGAGCAAGGTCGACTCGTTGAATAATCGATTTGGAATAAAATCTCGATATCGTTATTTGCGCAAGATCGTTTAACAAATAAATTTTGAATATTGAGTCACTTGCACGATTTTCTCGCTGTCCTCTCGGGCTCATACAGACGTTCTTGATTTGTCATTATTAGGCAACGCGGGCCTTCGAATACTCTGCTGAGACCGAGATGAGAATTTGGTCTTTATTAGGGCTAGGAACGAGACGATGAATGCAGGAGCAGGACGTTCGAGAGCTCCGCGGATACGAAAATGTTTTTGTCGAGTTTCTCTCCGCTAAAGTTTCGTTGGAGTTGGCCGTATACGCGCCAAGTCTATAAGCGTTAAAGCTTCTAAGGCTGTAATGGAACTTGGAAACATACCGCAAATTTGGTTAATTGAAAACCATTTCGTCTCCCTCCCTCCCTCCCTCTCGGAAACGCGATGAACGTTCGAACGTCAACGCGAAGACGCGGCACAATCGCGAAAAACTCTTTTTTTTTAACCCGTCCAGAGAAGAATAAAAGAAAACGCTGGATCCGCAATTTGACCGGGTCATTTTGACTAAAATATATAAATGATTACGATTTTGGAGCATGCATCGTTGGAATGCACCGAAATTTGGTTTTTTCTCGAGGAAAACTCATGATTTTTATTTGATATTGAATCAGGACGATGAAACGCTCGTTTTTCTGGATTCAAACACAAAATTGATACGAAAATTGGCTTTTCCTTTGAAGTTGCGAGCTCCAGTGTCATTAATCCAGCAAGAAAAAATGTTTTGCATGAAAATCGGATTCTTCTCGAGAGTGCATGCTGTCGTGGCGAGCAAACTCGAGGTCGATGCTCGGGCATCGCGAGTGTCAAAGTTTATCGGTTCGAAAATGTCTCAACGACGTCAGATAACGCGGCGCACGTACTTTTCATAGTTGCCGAGCGAAAAAATTTACCCCCCATGAACGCATGCACCGAGTCTAGGAAATTTGGATAATTCTTCGCAGTTTTCATTAGAGCATCGCAACGGACGATCTATGAGCAGGATACTTCGAGTCTTTACGTATGGACAAAGCTATTTATCAAATTTTATACCCCGCTTATTCTCATCACTCGTGTTTCTCGATCTTTTATACTTTTCAAGGTCATTTCCATGACTATAAAGCAAAGTTATCGCCTCACTCGAGCTACATCATGCAATTAACATTTTTGAAACGTTAATTAACAATTTTACGGTTTATAGTGATTGCTCGAATTAATCAAACGAGCGCGGTGATTCATTTTTTACAATCGTTAGCATTATTTTGCGCCAAACCTCGAAGACAGGAAGCGAAATCGGTTTCGCATTTTTATTTTTTATATTGCAGAATTAAATTTATCGATTTTTTTTTTTTTATTCTAACATTTTTGACAGACCGTTTGGTACGAAAAGAAAATCTCTCGCTCTTGTGTCTCGTTCGTATTTTTTCTGACAAGCATTTTCGTGGACACGTCGTGGCGCTAAATTAGAAAAAAAAAAAAAAACTGGCATCGTTTTTGAGAACCGCTGATAACTTTTCGAGTGGGGGATTCTGAAAGTTTCGCGTCGCAGTGTCTTCGATATGAAAAATACGCTTTAGGCCGCGAGAGGGAAACTTGTTGGGCACAGATATTACGAAACGACTATCCTCGTGTTACGTACGTGTGCGAACCGGCTCGAATGAACACACGAATATCCACGCACACGCACGTGTCCGCCTAACGCGATAGAACGTTGGGAATGATTTGCTGCGAACCGGCTCCGAACTATAGACTCGCGTGAGCTCGTCGTTCACGCCGCGCTGTCTTTTCATATTTTGTTCCTTGAAAAAAACTCGGGAAACTTTGCTCCGCGCCTGCTTTCGCGACTCGATTCTCATTTTCGACTCGTCGAACTATAGAAAAAGTTTAACTCGAGGCAAGTGGACCATTTTCCCGCCTCAAAAACCCCAAAAACGTAGAGAACAAAAAAAAACAACAAATTCTCATTGTTACCACGTGGCCGCGTAGATCGATCGACAGGAGAATGGCAACGGACGTTCGTGGTGTCGTCCTCTCGGGAACGAGTTTCGCCAAGTTAGTATTCCCAAAATAATTCCACTAACAATTAATCCAATAAATAATCATAATGAAATCTTCCATTAATATTTTTCTGACATTTTTTTCGTCTTTATCGACTTTTTCGTCGCACACACCTCAAAATATTGGCAAATCGCGTAAAATGCAGCATCTCACGACGTCGCGTATCCGTGAATTGCCAATCAGATTCATAATCAGATACGAACACTTGTTTGTTCTAAAAAATTATCTGCATTACGCAGGAATTGTCGACAAAACATGAAAAAAAAAAAAAATTACTCCTCAGCAAAAACGACTGAACTTTCTGCATGATAAGACGACGATTCTACTTTATCTACGATCGATCAGTAAACGACCAAGGGCACGTCCCTTGAAAACAACGAGGAAGCAATTTTACAAATTTTAATTTGCAGCGTTTTTTGTTTTTGCATTTGAATAATTAAATTTCGACAACTTTGCTAGAAATAGCTACAGATTTCTAGAAAAAAGTACAGAAATTATTCATAATATCTTTAAAAATTTGCAAAAATTGAAGCGGTGTCAGACGATTTTCAAAAAAATTAGATTTTTGTCAAATTTGAAAAGTCATAAAATTTCGCTCCACCGATATTTCCCAAATTCAGCACCAACCTTCCGGTTATGATACTCTAATTACAAAAAAAAAATTCGTAATAAATCTTGAAATTTGCGGAAGTTATAGAGCGTTGACACCATTTTTTTGAAAATTTCAAAATGCTATAGAATGCACATTTTTCTAATTAGCCTGACAAAATTCTCAGCAAACGAAAAGCTCGTATAGATTCACATCTGTGCAAAACGGGAGCCATGTAGCTCAAACCGTTCTCGAGTGATAAACGTTTGAATGACACACACACACACATCCGGAAATTTTCTCTAGATACGATTTTTCGACGTTTTTGGACATTTTACGCACATTGACATTGAAAACTGAAAAAAAAACCACCGTCACATAGTTTCCTTTATGAGGAAGTAAAAATTAAGAAATAAACATTTCCAAAACTTTTACTCGAGCAGCCCGAAATTCTGGGGAGTTGATGGTCCAAAAAAATTAAATTTTTTTGAAACTGAATGGTGAATTTTGGTTTAACTTGTTCCAATAATATTTTTCGAGGAATTTTGTATACTCGCCTCAACGAGTTTCGATTAATTTATTGAAAAAGTGGAGGATTAATTTTTGTACATAATTTAACGAGAAATAAGGGAAAAAATGGAGTCGATGGACATTTCTCGTTGCGTAGGAAAATGAATGGATTGTAAAAATCGTTTTTTTTTTTTGTATCAAAGGGAAGTTCGTCAATCTTTGGCAAAAGATGTGGCAGCGATGAAGGAAAAACTGCCAGACTTTGCTCCTGGACTAGCAATCGTTCAGGTCGGTGGCAGAGAAGACTCGAACGTTTACATTCGCATGAAGATGCAAGCAGCGAATGAGATAGGAATCAATGCGTGTCACGTGAAGTTGCCAAACACGACAACGGAGATAGAGCTTTTGAGTAAACTCAATAAACTCAATACAGACCCAGCGATTCATGGAATTATCGTGCAAATGCCTCTCGACACCGTCAACAAAGTAAATTCCCATTTAATCACAGACACGGTCTCTCCGGACAAGGATGTCGATGGGTCAGTGAGCGTGAACAAAAATTTCCATTATTTTACCGCAAAAAAAATCATAAATCCGAATTCGAAAAAATGTGCAATATTTTTGCAAACTAATTAAAAATACCGCCAGATCCGTCTAATAAAATCGTCGCTTGGAATTACGTAAAAATGGCGAAACTTGTTCAAACTGATAAACGACCAAGAAAAACATGAAAATAACTCGCAATATGACTTTCGACCCTGCAATCAAAGATTGCACGATTCAATATCAAAATATTCACATACGTCATTTTTCATTACGCAAAACGTTTCATCTACGAATCCAGACATTTGCTGACTCGTGTAGCGAATGATATCGAAACCGAGTCAGTTTGCGATTGCTTAAATCTTCTTATTTCATTAAATTAAATGATTAAATTATTATTATATTATTATTATTATTGAAATTAAATTATTAAATAGAATAAAATTAAAAATTTTCATAAAAATTAAATTAAATTAAAATTAAATCTTAAATTTCGAAATTTCTATTTCTGTAGAGGCTCCGAAGAAATTAAATCCCAAAAACTGCAGTGTAATGGCCACAATTGATGTTTTTCTTTCTTTCTGATGCTAGAAAAAAAATTTACCGAATGGCAAAGAGTTCTAAGTCCGGAGTCGATATTTTATCGATCCCGAATCAAGTTTAGCAATGGGTGCATTTTCATTTGGTCGAAAACGACCATTTAAAATGGTCCGGGTCAAAAGGACCCGGTTTAAAGAAGATTTTTCACTGTTTGTTTGTTTTTTTTGTTTTCCAATCAGACTCAACACCATCAACGAGGGCAGAGTGGCGATTGGTGACATGAGCGGTTTTCTACCGTGTACACCGATCGGATGCATAAAGCTCATTCAAAAGTACGAAGAGCCACAATAATGAAATTTTTCTTTAAAAAATCCGTTTGTGGCAAAAAGGAAGGTTGATTTTGATTTTTGACTCGTAGAACCGGCGTCGAAATCGCTGGAGCTCAGGCCGTCGTTCTAGGCAGAAGCAAAATCGTCGGAACACCCGTCGCCGAGTTACTAAAATGGCACAATGCAACTGTCACAGTTTGTCACTCAAGGACCAAAGATATTCCAAAAATCGTACGTTTTTTTCCGTACAAAATGTTTTTTTTGTTTTCCTCTTTGACAAGTGATCGAATAATGAATTTTGGCAATTGTCTATTTTGTCGAATGAAGGTATCGCAAGCTGACATTCTCGTGGTGGGCATCGGATCGCCAGAATTTGTTCAGGGATCCTGGATCAAACCAGGCGCGGTCGTTATCGACTGTGGAATTAATTCTATTCCGGGTAAGTCTTAATTTGTATTTTTCTCTTCATTTTTGCTCGACTCGTTCCAGCAAATTCAAATATCTACAAAATAATTCAATTTCTTGAAGCCATTTTCGATTATTTTTGTTCAGTAACTCGGAAAATGAAAAATCCGAAATATTTACGTCGAGAAAGTTGCACGTTGATAGAAAAAAAAATTATTGTCAAGCGTTTATAAGTTTTATTTATAAAAAAAATGAATATATTTATTATAAATATAATATAAAATTGTTATATTTATAATAATTATTATTATATTTATAATAAATTATTATAAATAATAATAATAATAATTAATCGAAAGTGATTCGAAGAAAATAATAATTCATTAAAATGATTGAATATTTTGTAAAATAATAAATAAATAAATAAATAAATAAAAATACTAAGCCGAAAAATGAGAGATTGGAATTAAATGGCAAAATGGTCGAAACGATTTACAGACGCGACGAAAAAGTCAGGCTCCCGTCTGGTGGGTGACGTTGCCTACGCGGAAGCTGCAAAAGTTGCGTCGTACATAACGCCAGTTCCCGGTGGAGTCGGACCGGTGACGGTGGCGATGTTGATGAGGAACACTGTGATATCGGCACAACGCTCGGTGGAAAAGTTGTTCGATACGAAATGGAGCCTTCGAGCTCTTCGTCTCAACATAAAGGAGCCAGTGCCGAGCGACATAGAAATATCGCGTGGCCAAGAGCCCAAGCCGATAGGAATGTTAGCCGAAGAAATAGGTCTGATGGCAAACGAGCTGAGTCCTTACGGAGCCAAAAAGGCGAAAGTCAGTCTGAGCGTTCTGAAAAGACTGGAAAGCCAAAAAGACGGTAAATACGTCGTTGTCGTGGGGATTACGCCGACGCCGTTCGGCGAAGGCAAAAGCACCACGACTCTCGGACTCGTGCAAGCGCTTTCTGCTCACAAAGGGAAAAATTCTTTCGCCACCCTGCGACAGCCGAGCATGGGGCCAACGTTTGGTGTCAAAGGCGGCGCTGCCGGTGGAGGCTACTCGCAGGTAATGCTCGCCCTCCTAAACAATCGATTTTTGTCCACCTCGGGACAAGCATTTCGCTTCCTTCCAAAAAATAACTCTTTCTCCAAATTTCATCGTTTTTTCTGCCTCGATTATGCTCAATCAGGTGATTCCCATGGAAGAATTCAATCTCCATCTGACCGGCGACATCCACGCAGTCACCGCAGCAAACAATCTCCTCGCGGCTCAAATCGACGCGAGATATTTTCACGAATCGACTCAAACCGACAAGGCTCTTTTCGACAGACTCGTTCCCGCGATCAAAGGCGTTAGAAAATTCTCAAAAATCCAGCTCAGACGTCTCGAAAAACTTGGAATCACCAAAACTGATCCAGCCACTTTGACCGCTGAGGAACAATCCAGATTCGCCAGACTCGACATCGATCCCGAAAGAATTATGTGGACGAGAGGTGGGTGCACCATTTTTTTCAAAAATCGAATCGCGTGAAAATATGGACGAAAAAAAGCTCGAAATTCTGCAAATTCCTCGATGCCAATAAATCCTCTAATTTGTGGATTTTATTTTCTCTCCTCGCGCAGTCGTTGATTTGAACGATCGTTTCCTTCGTAACATAACCATCGGTCAGGGACCTACGGAAAAGGGAAAAACCCGAGAAACCTCGTTCCGCATATCCGTTGGGTCAGAAATAATGGCGATTCTTGCACTTGCAACTAACGTCGCGGACATGAAAAGACGATTGGGCGAGATTGTCGTTGCATTCAGCAAGAGTGGCGAACCTCTGACTGCCGAAGATTTCGTAAGTATCATCGTCTCAAATTGTCCTTCCCGGAGGATTTGACAAAAATTCAATCAAGAAAATTACAAATTTTCACTATTTTCATATTTTTAAAATTTCTACGCGGAAGAGCGTGAAGGAAAAATATTCAAAAAACTGGAAATATTGGAAGAAAAAAATTGTCGATTGGAACTTTTCAAAACTACGAGCCCAACAACAATTTTTACATTTATTAATTTGTGAATTTGTTAATATTAATTTATTAATTGTTAATTTAACAATAAACTAATAATTTTTTAGTTGTTTTGGGTTTTATTGTTTTTTTTTCGAATTATTGAAAATATTGATGGGAATTTTTCAGGGCATGACCGGGGCAATGGCCGTATTGTTGAAGGACGCGATCGAGCCGAATCTTATGCAGAGTATCGAAGGGACTCCAGTGCTGGTTCATACAGGGCCATTCGCGAACATAGCTCACGGCTGTTCGTCGATAATTGCGGACGCGATAGCCCTGAAGCTGGTCGGGCCTGAAGGGATCGTCGTCACCGAAGCAGGATTCGGTTCGGACATCGGAATGGAAAAGTTCTTCAATATCAAGTGCCGGACTTCCGGTCACGTACCTAACGCAATTGTCCTAGTTGCGACGGTAAGAGCACTCAAGATGCACGGTGGTGGACCAACCGTGACTCCTGGTGCGCCCTTGAAAAAAGAGTACACAGAGGAGCATCTCGAACTCGTGGAAAAGGGTCTGCCAAACCTTCTGAAACATATTAGCAACGGCAACAAATTTGGCGTGCCCGTTGTCGTCGCAATCAACAAACACACGTGAGCGTATTTTACAGATTCTGCAATTACCGATCGTTTCCGTAATTAAGATTCACGCGATCAAACGAAAAATCGATCGACCAACTTTTTCGGTCGCCAGATCGAACAAATTTAGGGCAACCAGTGGAGTCTTGAGAGTCCGCATAAAAAACGAAAATATTTTAATTAATTCCTCGCGACGCTTCGTTTTGCAGAACTGACACTCCGGCGGAATTGGAATTGATAAAAGTGGCAGCTCTGAAAGGAGGTGCAACGAGCGCCGTCGTTTGTAATCATTGGGCAAAGGGTGGCGAAGGAGCTCTCGATTTGGCCGATGCCGTATTAGAGGCGATAGAAAAACCAAGCAAATTCAAATTCCTCTACGACAATGACTTGGGAATTGTTGAAAAAATAAATATTATCGCTCGGGAAATGTACGGAGCTGGCGAAGTGATTCTCGCAGATACGGTAAAATCAAATTTTATATCAAACTCAATAATTGCAGAAAAAAACCAACATTTTTCAAACTTCAATTGTCATCAAATTCGATGATCCTGAAGTTTGCATCGTTGGAATGCAACGAAATTCTGTTATTCCTTCAGCAGAGCCAATAATTATTATTGAATATTTGGTCCGGCTAATAAAACGATTCTCTCTTGCGACCAAAAAACTCAATCGACTCGAAAAATTGCGACGATTTTCAAAATTCAATAAATAATCGATAGAAAAAATGTTTTTCGTTGAATCTCAACGTTGCAAACTTCAGAGTCATTGCAAACACGACTGCAGATCGCAATTTCTTTAATCGAACTGAATTCAACATTTCCGTAACGATTTTGTGTTAAGATCCTAAAAAAAGATCGATTTATTGTCCTGACCAAAAATTGAACAAGAATCTTGCAAACTGCAACATCGTAAACCTTTGTCCCGAAGTTCATGTAGGAAATGTCTCCAGACAAAGAATGATCCTGAAGTTTGCATCATTGAAATGCAACGAAATTCTGTTATTTCTTCAGCAGAGCCAATAATTATTATTGAATATTTGGTCCGGCCAATAAAACGATTCTCTCTTGCGACCAAAAAACTCAATCGACTCAAAAAATCGTCACAATTTCCAAAATTCAATAAATAATCAATAGAAAAAATGTTTTTCGTTGAATCTCAACGTTGCAAACTCCAGAGTGATTCAAATTCGAATTCTTCCCGTCAGCAAAGGTGCAATATGTACTTTTTATGACAAGGAAATTATAATCAATGGATAAGGAAATTATAATTTAGTCCGATTTCAAAATTATCGAAATTTTTCACTCTTATTCGTTATTTATTTAAAAAATTGTATCCATTTTTAGGTGAAGCAAAAAATAGCCAACTACCATAAGTTTGGATACGACAAGTATGCTCTTTGCATGGCAAAGACTTCGAACTCGTTGACTGGTGATGCAGCGATTAAGGGAGCACCAACAGGATTTCCTCTGCATATTACCGACATTTTTGTGTCTACCGGAGCTAAATTCGTGGTCCCCATGGTGGGAGAAGTAAGTCGGAAAATTTGATAAAGAGTTTTCTCTTAAAACATAAAAAAAATCCATTGCCTCTGAACGTAATTTATAATAATTTATGAATAATCGTCAAATCCTAAGTCGTAAAATTAGAAAGAAAAAAATTGATATTTTGGAGCAAAATCTGAAATTGCAAGATTTTAAAATTTCTAAAATTCCCTGATTTCCACTTCCTCATCATGATAATGCTTCGAGCTTTTTTATTGGCAAAATCTGAAAAAAAATTGCATTTTTCTTGTTTTTGTTTAAAATTTGGAAAACTCTTTGATTATCGCTTCCAGATCATGATGATGCCTGGTTTGGCAACGAGGCCTGCTGTCTACGATATGGACTGGAACAACGAGACCGATGAGATCGAAGGGCTGTTTTAGTTGCGTCAGTTTTAACGTCGAGCGTTAATGAACTATTATTTTTGTTATGAATAAACTTGTTATAAAGAAAAGACAAGCTTGTTCGTAAGATGTCGAGCACAGAGCATACGTATATTTTCCTACATATTGTTTATTATAAATGTACAGAGTACAATAAATTTAATGAACGAAAAAGCTGCAACGTCGAGTTTTCGTAATGATTTTGGTTGTTTTTATTTGACTTTAATGAGAGCTCGAAATTTGGCTGATCTGGCGCGTGGATTAGCATCGATTTCGTCGGCTTTTGGTATCAAAACATGTTTGTGGAGCATCGCCCATGGCACCTCGGTTAGATTTTCAATTTCCATTCGGTCGTAGAATTTATTGTAATTGCAATATTTTAGTGGGGATGGATTGATCATGTTGTCGTTGATGTTGCCAAAAAGATGTCTTTTGACGATTGTGTCTTCGAGAGAGTGAAAAGCCAGAGTAATCAAGCGACCGCTTGTTTTGAGATAATTCTGGGCGATCACAACGCCATAATTGATTTCGTTCAACTCGTTATTAACGAATATACGGAAGGCTTGAAAGGTTTTGGTTGCGAGATGAGCAGATCTGCCGAGTTTGTCGGTCCTGTTGATCCCGTTCTCGTCATACTCGTCGAGGATAAAACTCTCGTTATCGAGGGTCGATTCCACGAGCTTTGCAAGCTCCTCGGTCGTCTCCAGATTTTTGAAAGTGTAACGAGCCTCTATTATCGCTCTAGCAATTTTTTTCGCCTGCTTTTCCTCCCCGTAAACTTTGAGAATTCTGTAAAGATCCTCCTCGCTCGCCCGAGCCAAAACCTCCGCCGCGGTTGGCTGTTCGGGACAGCGAGCGCCGTCCATACGCATATCGAGGGGCCCGTTTCTCGCCAGAGAAAAACCACGATTCGCCACGTCGAACTGCATGGACGAGCATCCGAAATCAAAGAGAAAACCGTCGATAGTGTTGGCCTGCACTTTATGCTGACGCAGCAATTGCGGCAATTCTGAAAATCGCCCCAACAACGGCACAAGACGTCCGGGATATTTTTCAGCCATCAATTTTGCATGCTCGTGAGCCACTGGATCACGATCCAATGCAAAGATCTTTGTGTCTGGTGCGTGCTCTAAAATTCTTGCCGAATGGCCACCCGCCCCAAAAGTCATGTCAACAAAAGTCTCTCCGGCAGAAGGCTCCAAATATTTCAAAACCTCCTCCACCATAACCGGAATATGAGCTCTACGCTGTGTCCGTTTCATTTTCCCCTCATTCTCACTCCCCAGCTTCTCTTGCATAGACGCGGAAAAACATCGCGCTGCTTTCAAGCCTGCTCCCCTCTCAATCCTCCTTACTATCCGGAGAGCCATATCGTCGCTTCAATCTAATGTAATTTCTCTTCACAAACCCTAATTCCTCTTCCTTGAAGTATTCCTCCAGCTCCGGAGACAGCGCGATGTTACACTCCTCCGCTGTGAGTCCACTCGCCGTCGAAGTTCTCGTACGAACGTAACGCTGGCCGTAATAGTTTGACGCTAATCTCTTCAAACTGAAGTAGTAACGCTCGCACTGCTCGGCATCCACCTCGCTACGAGATCCCTTGGAAAACGCGACTTTCAACTGGTCGCGAATGTGTTGGCCGAGATCTCTGCGGAGAGAATAAAAATTGGCTCTTTGGAAAATAACGAAAATAACAAAAATAATGGAAAATATTCCGAAATTTCGACGCAATATTGATACGATACGCCAGATTTTCATATGACTCTGAAGTTTGCAACGTTGAGATCCAACGAAAAACATTTTTTCTATTGATTATTTATTGAATTTTGAAAATCGTGGCAATTTTTTGAGTCGATTGAGTTTTTTGATCGCAAGAGAAAATCGTTTTACTGGCCAGACCAAATATTCAATAATGATTATTGGCTCTGCTGAAGAAAAAACAGAATTTCGTTGCATTCCAACGATGGAAACTTCAGGATCATTCTTTGTCTGGAGACATTTCCTACATAAACTTCGGGACAAAGGTTTGGGATGTTGCAGTTTGCAAGATTCTTGTTCAATTTTTGGTCAGGACAATAAATCGATCTTTTTTTAGAATCTTAACACGAAATCGTTACGAAAACGTTGAATTCAGTTCGATTAAAGGAATTGCGATCTGCAGTCGTCTTTGCAATGACTCTGAAGTTTGCAACGTTGAGATTCAACGAAAAACATTTTTTCTATCGATTATTTATTGAATTTTGAAAATCGTCGCAATTTTTCGAGTCGATTGAGTTTTTTGGTCGCAAGAGAGAATCGTTTTATTGGCCGGACCAAATATTCAATAATCATTATTGGCTCTGCTGAAGAAAAAACTGAATTTGTTGCAGTCCAACGATGGAAACTTCAGGATCATTATTTTCATG
Organism: Diadegma fenestrale; assembly: GCA_037043255.1. Classification (NCBI taxonomy): domain Eukaryota; kingdom Metazoa; phylum Arthropoda; class Insecta; order Hymenoptera; family Ichneumonidae; genus Diadegma; species Diadegma fenestrale. The sequence continues at coordinate 6,002,436 of CM073311.1, read as the reverse complement.
CTGTCAACTAATGCGAAAAGTTATTTTCCTAGTTCGTGCTCATTATGTAATAATCTGTCGCGAATGCTGTTAATTTTGTAAAAAAACCTGTGCCCTGTAGGCAGAGGAGATTGGAAATTCAGTGTGCAAAGTGGATTTGTAATTCTTCGTTGACAGCAATAAAACGCTTGAGAATCGAAGGGATTTGATCAATTGACAATGCGGCCGGATGAATTTTAATCGGAAAAATATGATTGATGTGATACGTGATGAAAAGAACGATTGAAATAGATCGGAAGAATCTTGGGCGCAGACATAACCTCACTTTTGCCCGATGAGACTCGAACAAGCGACAACTAAGAACAGAAGCGTCTCCCACGCAATATTGCAATTGGAACGGGATTAAGAACGGTTGACGGAAAACTCACCTGCCTGCTTTCGACTTGTCAAGTGGCCAGGCATCCAATAATTTAAGGAAATTCTTATAACTACCGGCCATCGTCGAATTTCGAACTCGCGATCTTATTGCAGCAAAATACGAAACTGCATGTCTGCTCCGGCGATCGCAGTGCCGGATACGGGACATGGCAGAAACCGGAAACACACAATAAACAAATTTCCGATTTCTGCGCGGCGCTTAGCTGTAAATGTCAAGTTTTCGTTTCATTTATTTCATTCGATGAAAAACTTTCCAAAGAAATTCGTCAAGATCGAAAATTTTAGGCTTCACAATATTTTCTTCGTTATACCGACGATTCCTGCCATATCTCGGAAAATATTTACGTAACAGAAAAAAGTTTCCCATAAAAGTTTGAGATAAAAGCATTTCCTACATAAAAGTCCCCATCATTTTTGTCCTACGACGTACCGTTCATGACTTATTACGAGTTAATTCGAAGGTTCCGATTTTTTCGACTTCAAATCGATCGAAAACGCGTTGGAGCAATCCTAAGGAGTAAAATTTAGTATACTCGGGGGTAAAAAGATTTTAAAACAGTAAAAAAATACTGAAAAATAGTGAAATTGTTTTTTTTTTTTAAACGCCAGGATGTGACACGTTTATTTTCATTTTAAATCGTACAAATCAGTTATTGCGGAGCTTTGCCTCGTCCGAAACCGCCACGGAACTCAAGATCGCCGGTGCCAGGTCCAATGTCTGCTTTTTTGTCGCCCGGAGCTGGGGGACCACCAGGTCCACGTCTGTATCCAGCGCGGTCTTCCGCGGGTCTGGAGCCCTCGCTCTTGGAGCCAGCAGCTGGCCTTGGTCTCGTCGTTTCCGGTCTGAGCTGTCTCTTCAGGGTCGATGGGACAATTTCAGGGGGAAGGTGGAGATATCCACGTAGAAATTCGATACCGTCATTCGTCAGGTACCAATAGAAATGTCTCCAAGCAAATTGTTCCTTAACGTATCCCCTGGATTTGAGAGACTGAAATTCAAACAACAACAAAAACTCAATATAAATAAATCAAAAATTTCCACACAATTTTCATCGATTCATATCGAATTTTCCGCACTGGAATCCAATAAATTCCCATTATCCCCTCAATAATCAACCCAAAGTGGGAAAAAAAAAAATTATGGTCCCATTACATTCGCCTTTACAAAGAGACAAACTTGAACGAAATTTTCCCTAATGCCCAAACGAATCTATCCCAAAATCTTAAATTTGAGGATCTTAGTGGATAAAAATTGCAAAAATCATTCTTTTTATATTGAAAATCAAATTAATGAGTATATTTCAAAATTACCTCGATGTTTGGCCAGTTTTTGGCCAACACAAAGCTCATGAAATCGGCAAAACCATTTTTTTGCAAAAAAATCGAATTTCCAGAGCGGAATAAAGCGAAACATAAAACGGAAAAGATATGAACAAAGTTTTTCAGCGCAAATGACCATTTTCACCATCGACTCCGGAGAATTAACGTTCCGGTTTACATTTTTGTGAAACACGGACTCGACGGTTAAAATGAAACTTTGTATATTCCATCGAGGCGGTCGAACGGAACTTGCGGAACCGTGAAGAAAACTTTTGACAAATTGATGTAAAATGGACGATGGAAGAAATGTTTTTCCTGTTATTTTTGATCGAGATTTAATGATCCAAGGACGTACCTGCATGGCCTTGATGACCTGAAGGTTGGGGATAGTTTCGAGCTCCGCTGCGGGATGCTTGGGTGCATGGTAGTCTTTTTTAGCAACCATTACTCCCTCTTTGAAGAGGTATTCGTAAATGGTGACACGATTCTTCTTGGGCATCAACATCTGAAAAAAAATGGACAGAATGAGTTTGATGCATCGATTTTCGTGTTAAAACGAGGGTCGATGAATTTTTGGGAGGGAACCCAAACAAGTGGTCCGGGCTCGTCGTTTAAGCCGGAAGAGGTTATGTTGTGGATTTACATGAATCGAAATAAATATCACAGTTTCAAACAAAGCTTCATAATCGATAGAAAACTCTGAGAATTGATGTTTTTGATCACTTTTTTAATTGGCTCTATCGGATTCGGAGTAAGTTAATTTTAACTGGAGAATCACGTTGCACACGAAAACGCCGAAACGCTGAAGCACGTCAATAATATGTCATCGCATAATTCTATTGGGGAAATCCGGGATACGAAAATTTAACTTCGTGACGAAGCTTAGAAAAAGCGTGATTTATTTGGAAAACATACTTTGCCTTAATAATCGCGGATGCTCGGGATTAAAGCTGATTTTTGTACGAATCCCAGCGCGATAAAACGCTTCGAGTTGACGTTATTATCGGAAAGAGATGTTGAAACAAGGAGCACGCATAACTGTAGAGGGCGTCGCTTTTGCATATTTGGAATTTGTCGACAACGCCGATAGGCGGAAATATTTTCTGGCTCTGCCAAGTGTTTTACCGAATCTACTTTACCGACACACGGTACAAGGATTCGAAACAACGCTCCGCGATTTTTTACCTGAAATCCGCGCGCGTTGTAGCACAATTTCCCAATCTTTTAGAAATCCAAAATAAAAATTCAATTTCTATGGATAATTTTCACCACCAATCAGTCAAATAAACAATTGCAATGACAGCAGATAATCGCGAGTTTATGGCCCGGGCATTGGATCGTAGAGCCACCTGCTGGCTACGGAGAAAAATAGAAAAAAATAGTGTCCGAACGCACTCTGTTAATTATTTGTTATTGAAAAAATTATCGAAAGCATCATTTATTGAAGATTTTTACGAATTAACCGAATATCACAAGAAAGCTACATTTATTTTCTGCTGTCGCAGTTGAAAAACGTTTTCTTGAACGCGGCGCGAGATGAGCGAGCGTCAACTAACTAGTGTCGCAGTTTGCGTTTGACGAGCGCTTCGTTTTCCGAGCGTCGTATACGTTCTCGCATACACAATCCTCATAGTTTGCGGTGAATCGTTATAATACACGGGTGTTTCGTGGTTGCCCTGGTTGGTACTTGGCCTTCGAATAGATCAATCGTTTTTTTTTTGTTGCTTTCTCGTAATTTAACGAGATAAAAAAGGGACGAAGGGGTGGGTGATACAGTTGGTTGAACGAGAGGAACAAAGAAAGGGAAAAATAAGCGTATCCGCGTAAAAAAAATATTGGTGATTTGCATCGTGATCAATAAGCGTCACGGGGGGAGTCTTCGCTCCAACGGACGAAGGAGCAGAGAATATACATGTCTCTTTGGGTTGGGGAAGATTAACCGGACTGTTATTTAACTGCGAGTGACGCCGGCCGCCTTTGGGCTTTTGGGCAGCCTCGCTTCGATATTTTATTCTCGTAAGGCCCACACGAGCCTTCGAACGGACCAAGGTAAGAGATCGCAATCGTTACCACTCTATACTTTTTTAACCTTCGCTAGAATTATTCAAAAAACACGTTTAAACCAGACTGTCGATCAAAAACCCAAAGAAAACCATTCCGTCTTTTCATTTCTCGTGCATCCGATGACAGTACTTCTCGATCTTTCTCCCTCTAATCGTAGAATCAGTGTTTGCGCCTTATTGCAGCAATGTTTCAAAGAACGAACACTGACCACAATATAGTACGTTGTTTTCCCTCTTTCATCCAAATCCTCACGTTTTCTCGTGCCTCCTCTCGACCTATTCGTTGTTCCCAAAATATCGCGTAGTTCACAAGTGACATCCCACGATTTCCCCAACAAATTCGATAAAGTCGAAAAAAATTGTTTCTCGTTGCGTGTCATCGGGTAAAATTTCACGGTCCTTTCCAAATAATGTTTCTTGCCATTTTCATCAAGTTCGAAAAGAAAAATAAACAAAAATCGCACCGACGTATAAAAACTTGAAAACATCCCAAAAACACGACACATGAAAAAATTTTTCGATGCTCCATGGTCGATGTTCCCGTTGCTTTATTCTCCCACGCACATAATTTTGCTTTGAATCCATACAACTAGAGAAAAACTTGATTCCTGGAGGCTCCAGTGACTCTGTTTTGTGCAAGGAAAGAAAAAAACGCGCCTTATACTCTCTATCTCCGCATGTCCAAACTCATTCTTTCAGGTTGAAAGTTCGCACTCGCTCTAGGTATTTCAGTGCAGTACAAAGAGAAAAGTATACCGAGTTACTCGCGGTTTTGGCGCAGTTTGGCCTTGCTTTGTGTTGTGTAAAAAAGTCGAAAAGTATGTTGGAACAATGAGAGAGACCGAACGACGGTCGTAGTTAATGCGGAAAGAGCATCGCGAACGAAAAATGAAACAAAAAAAAAACAAAAAGTCGAAACCAATTAAAAAAATGTATTTATTTTATCCGTGATGAAGTTCAGTTCACAAGTATAACGCAACAAAAGTTGAGTAAAAAAAGAAAACAAAAAAATAACAGGAAAGAAAAAGCGAAAGTATAACGAGCAAAAAAACAAAAGTAAATCAAAAGTTTTTAAACAATGTGTCGTAAAGTATGTAACGTGGTTTGGATAGTGCGCGTTGCACCGTCGAGAGCGAGTACTGCACGATCTATTTTCGATTCAGGTAAGCCCCTACGCCGCTGCTGCGTGTAGCTCTCAAATGCTACATTCAGTAGGTATTTTACAGTTTATAAACAACTAGAGTAATAAACATTATTTTTGACTACTGTTTTCCATGAAATCAAAGAACAAAGAAACCCTGTACATTGTTGATGAGAAAAAAGGAAGAAAACGTGATATACTTATGACTCTGAAGTTTGCAACGTTGAGATTCAACGAAAAACATTTTTTCTATTGATTATTTATTGAATTTTGAAAATCTTGGCAATTTTTTGAGTCGACTGAGTTTTTTGGTCGCAAGAGAGAATCGTTTTATTGGCCGGACCAAATATTAAATAATTATTATTGGCTCTGCTGAAGAAATAACAGAATTTCGTTGCATTTTAACGATGGAAACTTCAGGATCATGATATACTTATTGTTTTTACACGATGATGATTGCGAGGCACCGGTTCTTACAAAGCTCCGACGTCTTAGGGAAATTTTTAATTAATTCGCTTGTTCGCAGGCTGACAGTGCCACAGATAGAGACACGCACAAACAAACATAGACACAGAGTGTAACTGACCATGGACTCTGGTTCGGAGAGTTCCTCGTCCGAAGGTTACAACGGGCATCGAGGTCGTGCCGCAACCCCGGACGATTCGCCGACTCGCGGCGGCTCGCGATCTCAGAGGAAATCCTCTGGGAGTTTGTCGTCCCGAGGAAAATCGCCACAATCGCCGAGTCTGTCTCCACCAGCGTCACCGCCCGCATCCCCGCCGGCATCACCGCCAGCTTCGCCTCCAGCTTCTCCACAGTCCTCGAGACCGCCGTCCCCAAAGTCCCCAAGCGAGAGAGTTTCCCCACGTTCGCACGAAATGTCTCCAAAGTCTCGGAGCGTCTCCCCCAAATCTTATCGCTCGGCCGGCAATTCCATCGATTCTCCACGCTCCGATCGCAGCTCTCCGGAATCACCGATTTGCAACGCGAGGTCGAGCCGATACAATTCTGGCCCGAATTCCCCCAAATCTCCGGCTGGGGGCAGAGCCACTCCAAAGTCGTACACTTCCGGTCCGATGTCCCCGGTTTCGCGCGATCATTCGCCCAAATCTTATGTAAACTCCGGATCACGTCACAGTTCCCCCCCAAAATCACCGGCGTCGGGACGCAGCACTCCGAAATCTCTTCTTTCCGGCAGAAGTTCTCCGAAATCCTACAAATCCGGAGCGGCCTCGTTGACCGATGAAAAACACGATGACAAACGTTCCCAGCCCCGCTCACCTTTGGACAAAAGATCTTCGTTCAACGAGATCGATGGCGAACAGATATCCGACGGCGATATTGACGAGGAACTCGAAACAGCGCACAAGTCCAAACTACCCCCGATGACTCACGGAGAAGATTTGTCCGACGTTTCTGACTTGGACAGCATGGACGGAGTCGAAGAAACTAGCCAGGCAACTCGCGAACCCTCCCCTGAACCGGATTGCCCCGAAATTACTCAACCTCCGTCGCCCGAAATCGCAAAACCCGAGAAGGAAGAAAAAATCGTGCCTGTTGGTCTCACCGAGGAAACTGAACAACTCGATTTTGAAGCTGAAGGTCAATGGAAGGACGAACGAGAAGAAGGTAATCGTCGTTTCATTCATTTATTCATTCATTGAAAACTTTGTAAAAGTTTGCAACGTTGAGATTCAACGAAAAACATTTTTTCTATTGATTATTTATTGAATTTTTAAAATCGTGGCAATATTTCGAGTCGATTGAGTTTTTTGGTCGCAAGAGAGAATCGTTTTATTGGCTGGACCAAATATTCAATAATAATTATTGGCTCTGCTGAAGAAATAACAGAATTTCATTGCATTCCAACGATGCAAAGTTCAGGATCATAATTTCATTTATTTACGGATTTTGTGCACCAGGCGAGACCGAAGTTGCGCCTACGAGGGAGCTCAAAGAAACAACAGACACAGAGACAAACGACAAGGACAACGACAGTGAGAAAGCGAAAGCAGCTGCCGAGGCTGGCGAGATAAACGACGACGACGAAGCGCAAGAAGACGGTGAGAAAGTCGAATCCGAATTGGAGGAGGGAGAGTTGAGCGACGGTGAAGATGCGCGGCCCGAGGAAACTGAACCCAGGCCTGTCTGCCGTTTTTACAATCGTGGACAGTGCACGTGGGGAGTTAGCTGTAGATTTTTACACCCTGGCGTTACCGACAAAGGAAATTACACCATGTTCGATATGATACGACCAATGGCGTTCACACCGCATGCGAGCGGCGCACCTCACGAATTCAGACCGCATATCGAAAGGCCACCAATGGTAAGACCTCTCACGGGATATCCGGCTCATGCTCATCCTCCCAAAGTCGAAGAAATTCAGGCTGAATCGGCGTGGGAACGAGGGCTGCGCCATGCCAAAGAAGTAAGTACAGTTTTTCAGCAAAAAAATGTTTCTCGCGGCCGACTTTTTCGGTTTTATCGAAAATTTTCCCCAGCAAATAAATTTAAACGCCCTGAAATTTCCAATTTCCACGTTACTCATCAAAATTCTGGACTTAAATCTGGAAATTTGAAAATTCTTGAATATTTTTCATTCATGCGTCTCCATTGTCAAAAACCGAAGATTTTATTCCGCTTTTCTTAATAGATGACGCGTAAAGCGGCCAACTTTTTCGGCTTCATTGAAAATTTTCGCCAGCAAATAAATTTAATCGCCCAGCAATTTCCAATTTCCATGTGACTCATCAAAATTCTGGATATAAATCTGGAAATTTGAAAACTCTCGAATATTTTTCATTGATGCATCTTCATTGTCAAAAACTGAAGATTTTATTCCGCTTTTCTTAATACATGATGCGTAAAGCGGCCAACTTGTCCGGCTTCATTGAAAATTTTCCCCAGCAAATAAATTTAATCGCCCCGAAATTTCCAATTTCCACGTGACTCATCAAAATTCCGGACATAAATCTGGAAATTTGAAAATTTTCGAATATTTTTCATTCATACGTCTCCGTTGTCAAAAACTGAAGATTTGCTTCCGGTTTTCTGGCCAACTTTTTCGGTTTCATCGAAAATTTTCCCCAGCAAATAAATTTAATCGCCGCGAAATTTCCAATTTCCATGTTACTCATCAAAATTCTGGACATAAATCTGCAAATTTGAAAATTCTTGAATATTTTTCATTCATGCGTCTCCGTTGTCAAAAGCTCAAGATTTTATTCCGCTTTTCTTAATACATGATGCGTAAAGCGGCCAACTTTTCCGGCTTCATTGAAATCTTTCCCCAGCAAATAAATTTAATCGCCGCGAAATTTCCAATTTCCATGTTACTCATCAAAATTCTGGACATGAATCTGCAAATTTGAAAATTCTCGAACATTTTTCATTCATACGTCTCCGTTGTCAAAAACTGAAGATTTTATTCCGGTTTTCTGGCCAACTTTTTCGGTTTCATTGAAAATTTTCGCCAGCAAATAAATTTAATCGCCCTGAAATTTCCAATTTCCACGTTGCTCATCAAAATTCTGGACATAAATCTGCAAATTTGAAAATTCTTGAATATTTTTCATTCATGCGTCTCCGTTGTCAAAAGCTCAAGATTTTATTCCGCTTTTCTTAATAGATGATGCGTAAAGCAAACAAACGCAAGGAATCGGACATGGACTTTGAGGAGAAAAAGATGAACCTGAGCCTGGGTCAGGACGAGCTGGAACGAGAAGCTGGATATTACGTGAGACCAGCAAGCCCCGAACCACCTGTGGAGAGATGGCCACCTGTCAGAGAAGTTGTATCCCGAAGGCCACCCGTACCGAGACTCACACCGGAGCGCTACGTCGAGGATCCTGAGTATTATCCACCGGCAGCTCCTCCTGAATATTACGGGTATGTCGCGATCCTGGCGCTGTTTTGTTTTTCGGCAAGAATTGATTGAAATTTGAGAATTATTGGATTTTGCAGCGGCCGCGAACGCAGAGTCCAGTACAAACCTGAGCCTCGCCCTGGTCCTGATTATCGCGAACGTCTTGATTATCATCCCGGACCGCGTGGCGCGCCAGCTCCTCACTCCGTTTCGCCGCCGCCACATCCTCGAGAACGCGAGAGTCACAGAGAGCGGGAACGCGAACGTGATTACTACGAAAAATACGAGAAAAAGCACAAACGACCTTCGCGAGAGGTCATCGTCGAACGTATCGCACCGACAAAGCCGTGGCGCGAGGAAGAACCTCCTCCTGTCGAACGTGGACGCGGAGACGAATGGGCTGATCCGTGGATGCGTCACAAATCTCCAACCGCTGTGCGACGGAATCCAAACTCCACCAGACGATCTCGGAGACAATCATATTCCTCAGGCTCATCTTACTCGACCACGAGGTAATTTACAATTTATTTATTTATCATTCTCTTCACTTTCAAACCGGAATCAATAATTCAAGAAGCTTTCCGCCAATTTTTTGCCAATCGAAGAAAGTTTAACTCTCCGTTTATCTTAAAATAATATCCTGCAGAATCCCCGATAAAACGTAAATTGGTCGCTGAGCTTTTCGTGCTCGCAGTGGCTTAATTTTTTATGACTCTCAAGTTTGCATCGTTGGAATGCAACGAAATTCTGTTATTTCTTCAGCAGAGCCAATAATTATTATTGAATATTTGGTCCGGCCAATGAAACGATTCTCTCTTGCGACCAAAAAACTCAATCGACTCAAAAAATTGCCACGATTTTCAAAATTCAATAAATAATCAATAGAAATAATGTTTTTCGTTGAATCTCAACGTTGCAAACTCCAGAGTCATCATTTTTTAAAATATTTTTGTCGAACCTCCAGATATTGAAATTTCAATTGTCCAGTTTTTACGTTCAAGGAATAGGAAAAATATGACAAACGCTCTCGAGATTGGTGTTGAAAACTTTCTTTTCTCGTTTAGTTAAAAAAAAACCCATGCAAGTATCACGCGTGACCGCGATCTAATGGGAAATGATATTCGTCGATTTTTATCGTGGTTTTAATTCAAAAAATAGAAGTTACTGGGTAGATGGGAAAACGCGGGAAATTGATGAATCGCAGAAATTTAGTAAAGATTGGTCATCGAATATTTTGTCTCGAGCCACTTGAGAAAACATTGATTTGTTTAATTAATTTATTAAGTTACGGGCTGATGAACGTGTGATTTTTTTAGCTCCAGCCGCAGCTCGAGCCGTTCTAGCTACACCTCTTATGACTCTTTGTCCAGGTCCCGATCCCCATCCCCTTCCTCGCGACCCCAAAGAAGTAGCAAAGGAAGAGCGCCCTCCTCGCCGCCATCCCAAAATTTGCCACCCGTTGCGCCGCCACCCCAGCGCGGGGTTATGCTCATGAATCCTCCCGCCCCTTCGCCCCGTCCTCCCAAAGGATCGATCTCACCCACGACCGGGACTCTTCATCGTCGAGCCGGCCTCAATCCCCCGGCACCCAGTCCATTAACTGCACAACGACATCATGACAAATCGAGAGACAAAGCAGCACTCGCGGCCGCAGCTGTGGCCAAAGTAATCAAAAGCCGATCGCGATCAAGGTATTATAACGATTTATATATTTTACACTTTTAAGCTTCGTTGCACGATTATTTCGTTCCTCGTAGTACCGGAAACCAAATTTCGTTGGACGAGATCGTTTTTTTCGATCAAACTATCCATCAACTACACGATTTTTCGATAAAAACAAAATTTCAGACATTTCAACAGTAAACTTTACTCTCTCACTGGGAAACCTCAATTTTCATCATTTCAATCGTATATTTTGCTGAGTCTGTAAAGAAACGGACGAAAAATTTTGTCACTCATAAAACAGTCGACTGTTTCGACCGTTTTTTTTTTTTCTAATACCGAAAAAGCCAATGACTTTGAAGTTTGCAACGTTGAGATTCAACGAAAAACATTATTTCTATTGATTATTTATTGATTTTTGAAAATCGGGGCAATTTTTTGAGCCGATTGAGTTTTTTGGTCGCATGATAGAATCGTTTTATTGCCGGACCAAATATTGTATAATAATTATTGGCTCTGCTGAAGAAATAACAGAATTTCGTTGCCTTCCAACGATGCAAACTTCAGGATCATTTTTTGTCCGGAGACATTTCCTACATGAACTCCAGGACAAAGGTTTACGATGTTGCAGTTTGCAAGATTCTTGTTCAATTTTTGGTCAGGACAATAAATTGATCTTTTTTTAGGATCTTAACACAAAATCGTTACGAAAATGTTGAATTCAGTTCGATTAAAGGAATTGCGTTCTGCAGTCGTGTTTGCAATGACTCTGAAGTTTGCAACGTTGAGATTCAACGAAAAACATTATTTCTATTGATTATTTATTGAATTTTGAAAATCGTGGCAATTTTTTGAGTCGATTGAGTTTTTTGGTGGCAAGAGATAATCGTTTTATTGGCCGGAGCAAATATTCAATAATAATTATTGGCTCTGCTGAAGAAATAACAGAATTTCGTTGCATTCCAACGATGCAAACTTCAGGATCATAAAAGCCAAGTTAATTAAGCGATCTGTCGAATGATTAATTCACAGTAGTTCGGGCTCGGAGAGCAGCGGAAGTAGCAGTGACTCGAGCGAGTCAAGTTACTCATCAGGATCATCGGTGGACGTGCGTCGTCGCAAGGGCTCTTCGCCGATATCGCGTAAAGATGGCAAAGGAATCGATGCCTTGAAGTTGAGTTCTGGTACGAAGCAACAAATAAAACTGACATTAAAGTCGTCGTCGAACAATATTGCGCCTGTGAAGAAAGTGGATCGCAGCGCAACGATAGCCGGTAAGAAGAGACCACTGGAGTCGCCTCCACTGTCCGAGAGCAAGGCGAGCGTAGCAGCAGCCGCGGCGAAAGCGGCCAAAAAGGCGACTTCACGTCGTGAAGAATTATTGAAACAATTGAAAGCCGTGGAAGACGCGATCGCTCGTAAACGATCCAAGGTGTAAATTCGGCCAAACGCCGGATCACCGCGATCAATCAACAACGCAAATTCGTTAATGATAACGAAACAAACTTATTACAGAACAAAAAAAAACGAAAAAAAAAAATGTACAACAAAGATCGCCGCATTGATTGACCAGTCGCTTGATATAAGCCCAATGTGTGACACGTCATTATAGGCTACAATAATAGGTTAAAATAAAGAACGCTTTGTTTTTAAATTTCAACAATACTCGTTAACTTATTTTTATTTTTTACTCCCCATCGCCTTTTAAAATATTTCCATCACTCCTGCTGGTAAAATCGCTTAAAAAATCCAAACTTTCCACGACAACAAGACGCACTGGCATAAAACCATAAAAAATTCGCTTACGAGTGCATCACAGACTTGTTAACAGCATAGCGAGAAAATTCGACAACGAAAAATGCCCGTAAATTGTGTAATAATCGAAAAAAAATCCGTTTAAAAAGAATTTTTCCTCTTTTTTTCTCCAGATCGAACGATACGTTGCTAACTGCGAATAGCAAAGTTTCTAGCCACAATCATGGTCTCTGCGGTGTATAGCACTACGTGATCGAAATACTCGACTCGGTGCTCGACGAGTTGGTACAAAAATTAGCACTATATTTATATCAACATCAACTTGCTGACACGCTGCAAACTCTGTTTTTGCACTTGTGAATAAAAAAACAACTCAAATCCAACGCCTTACGAGCTATAATTAACCCTTCGAGTTCGTACTGGCTCATTTTGACGCCAAAGTTCAATGGCAACGGATGTTTTTTATCATTCAATATTCGTGAAAAAAATAAAACATTTCGGACCATAAAATACAGAAAATTTTCGACGAAAAACAAAAAATGCTTATTTACCGGCATAATCGAACGATTTAAAAACGCCTTGGGTCGAATTGGGCCCAATTTTCATTTATGCACGTGTTCACTCCAACGGTTCATTTTTTACGAAACAAAATCTATACGAATAACGGAGAGCTGCCAATACTTTACGAATGATAATACAGAAAGGTAATCCAACGAACAAAAATAGAGAGAAACGAGTTAATGATATGAATTGGATCGCAACGATTTGATCAATCGTTTAAATACTGTTAAAAATTAATTTCATTCTTCTTTCACGAATGATTTGATTGTTCAGATTGAAATGGCAGTCGCGCGGACTGCCGCGCTGAGTAACGGGTTCGGATCAGGTTCTTCGGTCAGCATTACAACTTTAATCCATTCCCGTTTCTTGTTGCTCTGCCTCAAAGCGTCAATGACTGCCTGGATGTAAAGTCCATCTTCGAAGGTCGCAGCCAAGGACACAGGCTCCTTGATCCAGCCGCGTTTATCCTCGACCGGCTGAAATGCTTCCCTCAGTGCTTCGATCATTTTTTTCAAGCCTTTCACATAAGGACGCGGTATCGAGTCCGCAACGGCCGGGATTTTCGAATCTTCAAGATTCTCCGTGTCTACGTACAGCAATTCTTCTTTCGCGCTCCTACAACCGTGTAAATCTCCCGCCCGCACAACCAAATGACCTTTCGGACCGCAGACCAGCACTTCCTGCGTCAATTGACCCTCCAGGTGGTTGCTCAACGTCGCCGTCACCAACGCTCCGCCCGTCAACTCCATTTGGAAACAACAGAAATCCGGAGACGTCACGTGACGGATTCCGTTTATGTGCTCTGTCCTTTTCGTAAATGTTCTCACAACCGCATGGACTTTCGATGCTTTTTGACCAATTAGATAAAAAATCAGATCTATTACGTGACTTCCCACCAACGCCAATATTCCTCCGCCCATTATGTCGTCGCACAACCAGTCATAGCCTGAAAATATAAAAGTGTCCATGCCATTAAGTTTGCAACGTTGAGATTCAACGAAAAACGTTATTTCTATTGATTATTTATTGAATTTTGAAAATCGTGGCAATTTTTGCAGTCAATTGAGTTTCTTGGTCGCAAGAGAGAATCGTTTTATTGGCTTGTTCTTGTTCAATTTTTGGTCAGGACAATAAATCGATCTTTTTTCAGAATCTTAACACAAAATCGTTACGAAAATGTTGAATTCAGTTCGATTAAAAGGAATTTCGATCTACAGTCGTGTTTGCAATGACTCTGAAGTTTGCAACGTTGAGATTTAACGAAAAACATTTTTTCTATTGATTGTTTATTGAATTTTGAAAATCGTCGCAATTTTTGGAGTCGATTGAGTTTTTTGGTCGCAAGAGAGAATTGTTTTATTGGCCGGACCAAATATTGAATAATAATTACTGGCTCTGCTCAAGAAATAACAGAATTTCGTGCATTCCAGCGATGGACACTTCAGGATCATTCTTTGTCTGGAGACATTTCCTACATGAACTTCGGGACAAAGGTTCACGATGGTGCAGTTTGCAAGATTCTTGTTCAATTTTTGGTCAGGACAATAAATCGATCTTTTTTTAGGATCTTAACACAAAATCGTTACGAAAATGGTGAATTCAGTCCGATTAAAGGAATTGCGATCTGCAGTCGTGTTTGCAATGACTCTGAAGTTTGCAACGTTGAGATTTAACGAAAAACATTTCTTCTATTGATTATTTATTGAATTTTGAAAATCGTCGCAATTTTTGGAGTCGATTGAGTTTTTTGGTCGCAAGAGAGAATCGTTTTATTGGCTGGACCAAATATTGAATAATAATTACTGGCTCTGCTCAAGAAATAACAGAATTTCGTGCATTCCAGCGATGGAAACTTCAGGATCATTCCATGCTCGAGTATTTTCGGTAATTGTCAGTAATTTTACGGGTAAAAAATTGTTCGAAATTTCAGATTATTCAACTTTTTTCTTTTCTGGGTGTTTTTTCTTACCGTTATGCAGGAGGCTCCCCATTTGAACCCGAACGTCGACGACCGTCACGGGACCCCCGAGATATCCGTCATCCAGGGCGTTTTTCATTTTTGAAAATGCCGGCAGGAATCTGAGGCTGTGATTGACGATGCTGATGAGCGACGGATAATATTGCGCCGCTCTGACCATTTTGAGAGCTTCGCTCTGACTCAGTCCGGCCGGTTTGTCGCAAACAACGTGTTTTCCAATTCCCAAGGCTTTGACAGCGATCTGAGCGTGTAAACTTGGAGAACACATGATGAAGATGAGGTCGACATCCTTACGTAGCAAAACATCGTCGATGCGACTCGTGTGGAACGGAATATTCAAGTCTGCAGCTATTTCGGCAGCTTCGGTCAACGTACGACCCCATACTGCCTCGATCTTGAAGCCCTTTTGCCTTAGAAACGGAACGATCACTCTCACGACACTACTCGTCCCGAACAAACCGATTCCGGGTAACATTTTGTCGAAGTTATTTATTCACAATTTGCAACGTCCGGCGCTTTCTTTTTCCTTGTTTTCTTTTCAATATTAATGTACGGACGTCCAGGTTATGTTGAGGAAAAACGAAAGGGACGGTAACGGTGGTGCCCACCGAATACACGTAATAGTAAACCCAAACATTTCAAAGTCAACGAGTCAGTCAATTCCGATTGGGACGCGAGAAATCGATCCTTTCATCTTGTGTCATTTTTTTCATCAACTTTCGCTCGCGCTTTTCCTGTTTCTGACAGTTCAAAACAATTAATCCACCAAATGCACGGATTATGCAAAGCGCACGGAAGATGGAACTGTCAAAAATGCTGGAACGCTGCGTAAGAGTTTGATGCATTTGGTTCGCACACGCTCCGAATGCTTTTTACCGATTTCGATCTCATTTTAAACTCATTTTCTGACACTTATTTCTAAAATCAACACTTTTCTCGGTAATTGGCCGTTGAATTATTCGAGTCAACGTGTCAATGATGATAATTATCGGGGATAGTTTATTAGAGATTTGAACTTTGCGCTATTTCTTACGACCAAACTCTGTCCATGGGGTGCTTAGACGATCGCAGCGCCAATCTACCGAAACCGGAACTAGGCCCCGCTGCAGCTTTTCTTTCCGTACGCACTTGTTTATCGTTCGTCTTCCTGCTTCTCCTGCCTGATTAGTTGTGTATCACACTTGTTAAAAACCAACGTAACAAACCACCACCCGATGGTTCGTTTATGTTTTGAAATGAGATTTCAAATTTTCTAGAATTCTGCGCTTACTCAGTGAAAACGGGACAATGGATATGCACGCTATATTATAACCTGATCTGGATGTACGTATCTTTTGACATTTCTTTTTACATCGTGCATAATTCTCATCCACAAAAGTGTACACAAGAATTGTAAGACACACAGATCATGCATTTTTCGTACATACGAAGAGATCTTTGACATCGCGCGACAGTCATCGTTTTTTTTTTTTTACAAAGTAGTCGTAAAGTTTAGTGAACCATTGAGAACACCGGATTTACGGAAAGGGGCAATGCGAAAAAGCACGTTTTGTTGATTTATATTTATTGACTTTGATATCAAAGAAAAATATTCAATTATCGGCTGGCGCATGCGTCGTGCATCAAAAGGTTTCTGCAGAAATTCTGCTGGCGCGGTTCGACATTTTCCCTCTGTGCCCCTCTGCCTCTTGCTGCGCCGTCTATACGAAGCCTGTCAGTCGCATGTGTAGGTAGCTTGGTAGCAACTGCATCTGCATAAATAGTGCGCGGTGTGCAGCGTCCGGCATTCCGACAAGTCGCAGCATCGTATAACAGTCGCGTTTGGAAAATTGTCAAATTCCTTCGGGATGCATCGAACATGCGGCTTTATTTCCTCAATAATTTCGTACTTGTTGGCCATTTCTTAGATTAGGTTAAACCCTATTTATGCCTATAACACTAATCTCCCTCGTCCTCATTGCATTCACCATCGCCTGGGACGGAATAGTGCCTAGATGGGGTTTGTAAAGAATCGATAATCCCCTAGAGCTCGGAAAGCAGTGTGGCGAGTTGAATAATTTTTCCTCGTGGAAAAAGAAACGAGCGTTTCTCTTTGCGGCGTATCTTTGTGACGTAAATACGGAAGCGAAGCGGGAACAAGACAGTGGCGACATCGCTTGAATTTTCGTAACGTTCACCATCTTTTTATTTTTCCGACTAGTTTTTTGTCGCTCGTCCGAGTGCGAGGTCAAAAGTAAATCATCGTCGAAGGGGTAAGTACAACAGTTATGACAGTTTCTTGGCGTGATAACCGATCACTATAAAGAACAATACTTGCCAAAACTCGGATCGAATGTTTGAGAACCTCGTGCAAAAGCTTGCCTCGTACTCTCGGCCCTTTGTTGCCTCACAATTTTTAATTACGATCCCTCCTCCATAATCACCATCAACGACTCTTTATCCCCATTGTTATTGTTTATTATTTCACACCTCTCTAGCTTTTTAACTTTTTTCCTCGCCAGCATCGACGTAGTATGATCCATAGAGAATGGACGCAAAAATGCAACAAGACATAGCTGGAATCTGTCCGACTGTCTCCAATAATTCAATGGATAGACGAGACATGAATATTTGCTACGACGATAGACGCGTTCAAGTTCCCCCGCAACACATGCAACCATCCTACTACAAATTTCAAAATGAAATCGGTGAGTCAAGAGTCTCATTTACCGCTCAGAATCTTCTTATCAATTTCATTCCCATCCGATTGAGCCAAAATCTTGTCATTTCATGACAATCTAAAAATTTAAGTTAAAAGTGTTGAGAGTCTCTTCGTTTTTCAGTCAACAATGGTAACAATATGCCAGAGATGCCGACCGCGGCGCACTGGTGGAGAGAGAGCTCCGAAGTATTTAACAACGCCCAAGCACCGCCACCCGCTCAACCAGAGGGTAAGTTATGATCCTGAAGTTTGCATCGTTGGAACGCAACGAAATTCTGTTATTTCTTCAGCAGAGCCAATAATTATTATTAAATATTTAGTCCGGCCAATAAAACGATTCTCTCTTGCGACCAAAAAACTCAATCGACTCCAAAAATTGCGACGATTTTCAAAATTCAATAAATAATCAATAGACAAAATGTTTTTCGTTAAATCTCAACGTTGCAAACTTCAGAGTCATTGCAAACACGACTGCAGATCGGAATTCCTTTAATCGAACTGAATTCAACATTTTCGTAACGATTTTGTGTTAAGATTCTGAAAAAAAAATCGATTTATTGTCCTGACCAAAAACTGAACAAGAATCTTGCAAACTGCAACATCGTAAACCTTTGTCCCGAAGTTCATGTAGGAAATGTCTCCAGACAAAGAATGATCCTGAAGTTTCCATCGCTGGAATGCACGAAATTCTGTTATTTCTTCAGCAGAGCCAATAATTATTATTGAATATTTGGTCCGGCTAATAAAACGATTCTATCTTGCGACCAAAAAACTCAATCGACTCCAAAAATTGCGACGATTTTCAAAATTCAATAAATAGTCAATAGAAAAAATGTTTTTCGTTGAATCTCAACGTTGCAAACTTCAGAGTCATGGGTAAGTTGTTAAATAGGAGTCCCACTCCGGCTGAGTAGAATCGAGTACACTAAAAATTATTCTCCTGGAATAAAAATTGCTCACGACCCGCAACATCTGGATATTTCTCCAATGGCAGAATGTGAATTTTCATGAAAATAAAGAAAAAAAAAATATAAACACACAGTAAAAATGGTCCAGCGTTTCTATTTCTGAAACTTTATAGTCAATTAGTCAATTATTCCAAATTGGGATCGGAAAGATTGAAGGAACGAACGATTTGGAATTATTTGATTGGGAATTTTCATTGAGTGAGAACTGGAATTGACTCGTGTTTGTACTTTAGCTAGCTGTGCCCCGGAACAACCACCACCACCACCTCCACCACCAAACGTTGCGCAAACGTCTCAGGGAACATCGACCGTTGCGACGAAACCTAAGCCAGCGAAAAGGGCAAAAACAGACGACGATCATCACGAGCCTGTGAATCGTTCGAAACAGCCTGAAAAATGGAAAGTCAACGTGAAGAAAAACGCTAGACTGCGTGGCGAAGCGTACGTTGGAGTCGGAGGTACAGTTTTTGTTTTGGTTTCGATATATTTCCACGACACACGTTGAGGACAAGGACGAGTCACAAATTTGAACAAAAAAATGACGATTTTCCGCCTATTTTGCAGGAAAAATAGTACCGGCCAAGGTGGTCGGGCCGGTGTGCGATTGTCGCATGCGTTGCGGCGAGAAAATCGGTCCAGAGGCTAGACGGGAGTTGCATGAAGTATTTTGGAAGACTTGTACGTGGGAACAGCGACGGCAATACATCGCACTGTTGGTAAAAGAATCAGCGAAGCAACGTTCGCGTGCTCGTGCGGATGTGAAATCGGAGACTCGACGACAAGTGACATTCACTTACTCGCTGTTAATCCAGGGAGATTTTATAACAGTCTGCAAACCAATGTTCCTGAACACGTTCTCGATATCGGAAAAGTTGGTGAGAATCGCGATGGACAAGAAAAGAACGTCACCGGGTGGAATAATCGGACCGGACCAACGGGGCAGACACACCCCAAAATCAAAAAAGCCCGACGCCGTGAGGGAACTCGTCCGCGAGCACATAAAGTCATTCCCCGCTGACAAAGTCTCCAACACGAAGGATCACACCGGCAAAAGATATTTAGATGCCAATCTGAGTATCGCCGCTTTGCACAAGTTGTACGTGAAGAAATGCGAGGAAACGGGGGTCCCGCAGAGCGACATTGTCAAGGAGAGCTACTACAGGCGCATTTTCAAGACTGAGTTCAATCTCGGTTTCAAAACCGTCGAGGATAAGAACAAGACGGCTCATTCCTCGAGTTACAGTAATAAGGGGGCTAACAAGCCGTGAATACTCGCCGACTCGTTGCTCGCTCGAGCGTCCTTGCATATTATAATAGTATTCGAAGGATCGTGGCTACGTTTTCCATCATCAATCGTGTTTTAAACAGCAAAAACAACATCAAAATGATGGTGTGCGTGAGGATGTCTTGAGCTGAATCGAATGGCGCGAATACCCGATAAAAAGCGACAACTACGCACACGCTGAAGCTTATATAAACGAGCGTACGTTAAACGGAATGAAAAACGTGCGAGTTTCCAGAAATTTTACAAATTTCCAAGATAATATTTATCTCCGAATTTCGATAATTACATTCGAAATTAAAACAAAAAGCTTTAGCCAACATTTTATTCGTTTTACATTTTAACGAAAACTAAAAACACTGGGCGAATCAAGTGTATCGAAAAAAAAAAACTCTTACCGGGACAAATTGTTGAATTTTTGGATACGTGTTCCAAGATTTTTACTTTCTTGACGTTTCAACATTTTTTATTCAATTTATCTCTCGCAAACTCCGCAGCAGTATTTGCTACTTTTGTTTTATATACAAAATGTGTGTGTGTGTGTGTGTGATTTTATTTTTATTCTTTTAAAACTTTCCCGTTCGATAATTATTCTTCTTTTTCTACTATACTCGCAGGTTTCAAGAGATTTGTGTCATTGAGGAATATATAATATGTACACGACATAAAGTATCATTAGAGATTGGACTTTACTGTGCGTATACTAATCGCCTTTTTCTCTTTTTTCTTTCACGCCACTCCAAACCAGCTGCTTATTTGTCGAATAGATAAATATTCTTGAACCAGCCAATTTATGCAGTGCACGAATGACAAATCTGTTCATATTATTCCCCAATAAAGCAATTATACGACTTCGTATTCGTATACATTCGCGTTATGATTTTCATCATCGCTCCGAATTAAACTTTCGAAATTCTGTTATTTCTTCAGTAGAGCCAATAATTATTATTGAATATTTGGTTCAGCCAATAAAACGATTCTCTCTTGCGACCAAAAAACTCAATCGACTCAAAAAATTGGCACGATTTTCAAAATTCAATAAATAATCAAGAGAAATAATGTTTTTCGTTGAATCTCAACGTTGCAAATTTCAGAGTCATTGCAAACACGACTGCAGATCGCAATTCCTTTAATCGAACTGAATTCAACATTTTCGTAACGATTTTGTGTTAAGATCCTGAAAAAAAGATCGATTTATTGTCCTGACCAAAAATTGACCAAGAATTTTGCAAACTGCAACATCGTAAACCCTTGTCCCGAAGTTCATGTAGGAAATGTCTTTAGACAAAGAATGATCCTGAAGTTTGCATCGTTGGAATGCAACGAAATTCTGTTATTTCTTTAGCAGAGCAAATAATTATTATTGAATATTTGGTCCGGCCAATAAAACGCTTCTGTCTTGCGACCAGAAAACTCAATCGACTCGAAGAATTGCGACGATTTTCAAATTTCAATAAATAATCAATAGAAGAAATGTTTTTCGTTGAATTTCAACGTTGCAAACTTCAGTCATTTTTTTGTCATCGATTTTTTGCAGCCGAAAGTTATGAAATTATAATTTTACCAAAAATTTCGACATTTTTGAGAATTTACGTTCATTAATTAGCTTCAGGCTGAATATAATGTCGGGGAGTTATTTATTTAAAATAATCAGTCGACTGGGAGGCCCGTGGTCGCAATGAAAACACACGAACTTCCTCCTTGCCTTATTTGCCTTGCCAAAAATGCAAAATTCAACATTTGTTGGTGAACTGACGACAGCGTAGCGTCGCAGCTTCGATAGCACCGATGACACTCGATCTGAAACCATGTTCCTCGAGGAAATGAATCGCCGTTATAGTCGAGCCTGCCGGCGAAGCTACATCGTCTTTCAGTTGTGCCGGATGAGTTCCAGTCTCTCGGACCATACTGCCAGCCCCTAATACCGTCTGGGCCGCAAGTTTGTAAGCCAATTGTCTCGGAAGGCCCATTTTTACGCCACCGTCTCCGAGCGCTTCGATCATCATGTAAACCTGTCGGCAAAGTTGTTTCAATCGAGTTGAGTGAAAAAAAAAAATACGTGATTCCAAAAATTTTGGAGAATTTTTCTCCCGCTGCACAATTTATCGTAATTGAGAATTTTTCAATTTTTACAAATACGAATGATTATCGAAAATCAGAATGGCGGCTAAAGAGCCAAGCATGCATGCGGAAATTATAGATCGTCCGATAATTACATAAGCAGGGCCGGAACCGGCGAGCGCCGTCACTGGATCGATCAAGTTTTCGTCAACCTCCTCACAAATTCCAACAGCTGAGAACAGCTTTTCCGTCACTTCGGCTTCTTTATCGCCTGCGTTTTTACCACGTGCGAATACCGTCGCTCCTTCACCCACCAACGCCGGAGTATTCGGCATTACCCTGATCACTGGTGTTCCTCCCGGAAGTCCCTAAAAGCATCAGGCGCACACCGGAAATGTAAAATCCGAAGAGACTGTAACGATTTCCTCATTTTTTAAAAATTAAAATAAAATCAAAGATCGAGGAACTTGAAATCTCGTGGACAAAAACTTTGGAACTTTTCGCCTGAAGTTCGTGAACTTTAAAGACTTTTTGAATATTTATTTCCGAACGGAATTATTTTTCAAGAAAAGAGTTTTCTCAAACGTTCTATTTCCGCATCTCAAGGACGAGAGACTGAAAATAAATAGAAAAATAGTATTTTACGCAACAAGTGCGGAAAGCGACGAATTACATCGCGCGTGAAGTTGCCGCATGAGCCGAAGGCTTATGATACATATTCGCACGAGTACGAGTGTGAATTGCGGCACGAGCCGAAGGCGAGTGCCGTAACACACTCGTACGAGTGCGAATATGTATCATAAGTCGAGGCGAATGCGGCAAACGCGCGATGTACTTCGTTGTTTTTCGCACATGTTGCGTACAATATTTTTTGTGATACTTGCCTCGAAAGTTCGATTTGAGGATCAAAAAACATCGACCGACATCTGACAGTTAAGCTATCTGACATATGAATGTCCGCACTAGTGCGGTAAAGTCTTCTCACCGTGCGGTAAAGTCCACATTACCGCACTAGTGCGGTAAAGTAAGACAAAAGAGCAAGCGTTGAGAAATAGGCTACTTTCGCCACGGAAAACGCCAACCGAAAATCGCACTTTCGAGGCAAGTATCACAAAAAAAAGTTTATGGGAAAATGAAGAAATTACCTTTTCCAGAGTTTCCAGAGAAATTCCCATGGCAATGGAAAGTACAAGTTTCGATGGATCCTTCAGATCAGGCAATATTTTCGGTACAACCTGAGGTTTAACTGAAATTATGACGACGTCGGCGTGGTCGACGACCGGTTGGCTAGCAAAAACTGTATTGGAGCCCATTTCCTGTACGAAAAATGAGAGAAAACGGGGTCACAAAGAATTCATCGAATTTCGTGCGGCATTTCAATTTCTATCAAACAATCTGATCAGCCAATTTAGTGCGAGCTCTCTTGGCGAATGAAATATTCATCCAAGGTCCGATAAATTTTAATCAAAGTACATCAGCACTCTGGAAACGCGTAAGCAGACGCGATCGCTGCCGTAAACAGGTTTTTGTTGTTTGTGATAACAATCAGACGCCTCCTTATCGCTCTTATCAGACAACAAAATTCGTTCATCAGCCTTTAGATACGTCTGCTCTGTTTAACTTGGATATAGAATTATCGATGTTTGTTTGTTTGCGTCCACCACGAGATTGCGATCACGGAAATTTTCCTATACCGCGCGTGGACGAAACTTTTATCCATTACCGCGAGGCAAAGACACTAGCGAAGCTCCTCGAAACTCAAAAATCAACTTGACGTTCTTTTTTCTTTTTTTTTTTACCAAACGTTTTTTTTAATCGATTAGGAATTATCCCTGAAAGGAACAAAAGCCCAAAATTCTCAGTCATGAAAATTTACCGAAAAATTGAGATTTTTTTGTCCAATTTCCGTCACTCATGGTAACGCGAGTAGAAAAATGACCGCGAATGCGGAGAAAATTTCGAGACGCAGGGAAATGCGTGGCAATTTTTCTCTATGAAAATCTCGATGATGAAACGATATTTATAGCATCCACGAGAATAATTTTGTATTTAATGAGAGGGATAAAAATATTTGTCAGTGGATTCCTCACACGTATTGCCTCTTATCATTGACTGATATGGCGTTCATTCAACGCGTTCTTCTGCAACGCAACTTTGGGAAGAGGCAAAGACGAGCCCACACTGCAGAAAATGTGTTAAAAATAATTGATTTTCGAATATTCGGTGACACGCGAGCAGTTCGAATGGGAATTGCTCAGACTCGACGAGTTTCTTTTTATCATCAACGGAATTGGATCTTTCTAGTCGTACACGAGAGCGATCGCTATCGCAATCGTGCGAATCTTATCTCGGCTCATTCACCGTCACGTGCTATTCTCTTTTTTGAAGTTTCCGATATAAAATTTGAAAAAATATATATAGATATATTTTTTTATATAAAAATCTAATGATATCGAAGATTTCAGTATTTCCTCGTCAAAATGGCACATTTCGAGAATCCGAACAGCAAGTCGATTACACAACTTCCGATACTTGAAAAAAAAATTGAATTTTCAATATTTAATGTAACGATCTCAGTGTTAATTGCAAAATGGCGATAAATGAAGAAAAAAAACTTGAATTATCACTTGAAAAGCATTTGAAAACGAATGAGTCGTCGCTGGGGTTGCAAATTCGAATAGAAAAAGAGTCGAGACTGTTTTTATGAATTTCGATTTTTTCAATTGAAAGTTTTGGCGATTTTGATGCTTTTTTAGTTGTTTTTCGAGAGTATTTTAGAAGTTGCGATCTCGTCGTGAACTTCGATGATAATTTATGAAAAAAAACTCACCCCGAATGCTTCGATGCTGCCTTTGTCGCTGGGTAGACAACTGGCCAGAATCATTTCGCCCTTGCTCAATCCTGTGCACGACGTGAAACAAAAATTCAATATTTTTCGGGCATCGATTTTCGGGTTCGATCGATCGCAACGTTTTTTAACCTTGCTCGCAATAGTTGAGCAAAAATTGTGTGTGGATAAGAAACTGATAAATTTACCGGCATTGATGAAACCCTTGGCAAGAGCTTGGGCCATTTTTCCACCACCGAGAAATCCAATCTTCAACATGTTGGTGTCAATGTCAAGAGGCACTCGTCGGACTTTTTCCTGCCCATCGGCAAGTAAATCGTCGCTGACTATAGGATTTGACACGAAGAAGAAAAAAAAACGGTTAAATCCAATTTTTCAATTACTCAGGACGTTCGCGATTACATAAAATTCGTAAAGCGGAAGCAAATGTTTTGGCAACAATAAACGTTTTTTGCGGATTACACGGTATTGGACACTGTAAATTTACGGACGTACGAGTACGATTCAACTGAGAGGTAAATTGTTCTCGCTATTGCTTCGCATTTTTCGGTTTCTACGGGTGCAAGAGATTCATCCCGACGTAATATACGATCCGGAGTCTGTGAAGTTTGAGTTATTTACGCACCACCGCGATTTTACGTGACAGAAACAATTTTCTGATCGTAAGAGCGACAATGTTTTTACGAAAACCAACAGAAGGGTGTTTTGTTTTGAGTGATGCAAGAGCTCAGCTCGTGGCACACGTTTCTACTCTCCGATTGATCGCAAACGCGTTCAACTGGTCCGGAAGTCCGCAACCACTGACTTCCACAGCATCCAATACGAGTAAATATATTTTTTTTTCATAAAACATACAAATATAAAATAAAACAGACACAAACGAATCTTCGTTATGCAAAGCGTGAATTTCTTTTTGTTTGTTTTTTTTTTACCCATTCTCTCATTAAGACGACGACGGAGACTCCGGGTTATCTTCATTAACCCCACAGTTCTAAGTCCAACCGTCATCTTTTTATTGTTTTATCGACGCGGTTTCACCCGATCGATATTCCTTTAGTCAGGGAGAAAAATCTCGGTTCGAAATCCTCGCGGTTTAGTTCAACTGACCGAAGGAATCTGTAATTTGATTGCAAGAAATTCATTGAAAATCACTGGTTTCTTTTTTTTCAACATTTCAGGCGGACAACAAAATGTTCTCAAGTCTCTTTTTTTTCTACTTTGGCTAAAAAATCGATTATGTTCCAAAAAAATGAAAATTATCTGAGACGATCAACCTGGGCCACAAATAATTCGAAAAAAAGTCGGTTTCAAAACACACCGAACACGATTTGCCCAAATTTTTAAAATATACGTGGTATTTATTATATTTTTAATCAGATCGTGATCAAAATTGAAACATTGAGCGTCGCGTAGACACAATTAAGTCAGTTTCCCTTGGTTGATTAAAGATTTTTTTATTCCGATTGATCTCGTATATTTTAGTCGAAAAATCGATCGGATTTGAAACTTTGGAGCGATCCTGCTGGTCGCGTTTCAAGGATGTTGAGTACACCTGTGATGAAACTCGTTAATGTTTATCGATCACTAAATAGCTTCGTAACGTCGCGAATAAAATTTCGTTTAAAAACAAATCAAATTTTAATCATTTCATCAGCATTAAGCGTTCACCACCTTGAGGCTTGAAATGAAAAATTATGAAAATTTTGTATGTTTTTGTATCAATTATATTCAAGAGGTCTCGTTAAAATTTCACGACGATTAGGAAGCGCGTTATTAAAAAATTAACAATTTGGCCAGAACAAATTTTCAAACGAACACAAAAAATATTTATCAATAAATTTTTTTTTCCCGTTGCTTTCAGTATATTTTGGAGATTTAGAAAAATTGAGAGGTCAAACAAGAAAACTTATTGCAAAGTTGTACCATAGTTTGCATATAAATTTGACTATATCAAATTTATTAATGTTAATTGTTCAATAACGAGCTTCTCACACGATCTCTTGAATACTTGGTATACAAAAACATATACCAAAGATTTTTCTCATCATTTACGATTCGGGACTCGACATCCTTAAAAAAACTTCTGCTGCTCATTTTTCTGCGACACGGTTGAGTTTTCAAAGGAAATAAAACGACGTGTCATACGCGTTGTTCTCTCTTTTTTCCAAAACGTTGCGTGCCTTCAAAAATGACAAAATCCCATGATTTTTGGCTGTTTCCCTCGCTCCCCTCGGAATCGCGATGGAGCTCATTGTTAAAATTATATATATAGCTGATCGAATGAATAATTACGCGAGCTTACCGGAATCAAGAATAGAATTCTTCGAAATCTGCGCTGCAGCTGAGGCAATTGATTGTGACAATGACTTCTGGTTTTTTTGTCTGGACTTTCTTCAGCTTGATGGTTCTCTATTGGCGATCGTGTGGTCGGTCGATGAACATGACCCATACGTGACCGATGAAGGTACAAAATCACGTTAAAGGTTCTCGACGTGTGTAGTGTGCGCCGCTTCGAACGTTACCAGAGACAAGAGTGTGACGAAAAATTCAACAGTCCGTACTTTTTATAGACTGATAACGCGAATGGGCCTTATCTGTGGGATCATTCCGATGGAATCTTTCCGCAAAGATGCGACGGATCTTGGCACTTTCGTGTCTCATGTGCGCAGGCTTTATTATTGAGTGTGGTCAAACGATCATCGTCTCCTTTCGGTTCTTACATGGCCCTATATATAATTATCATGACTCTGAAGTTTGCAACGTTGAGATTCAACGAAAAACATTTCTTCTATTGATTATTTATTGAATTTTGAAAATCGTCGCAATTTTTGGAGTCGATTGAGTTTTTTGGTCGCAAGAGAGAATTGTTTTATTGGCCGGACCAAATATTCAATAATAATTATTGGCTCTGCTGAAGAAATAACAGAATTTCGTGCATTCCAGCGATGGAAACTTCAGGATCATTCTTTGTCTGGAGACATTTCCTACATGAACTTCGGGACAAAGGTTCACGATGGTGCAGTTTGCAAGATTCTTGTTCAATTTTTGGTCAGGACAATAAATCGATCTTTTTTTAGGATCTTAACACAAAATCGTTACGAAAATGGTGAATTCAGTCCGATTAAAGGAATTGCGATCTGCAGTCGTGTTTGCAATGACTCTGAAGTTTGCAACGTTGAGATTTAACGAAAAATATTTCTTCTATTGATTATTTATTGAATTTTGAAATTCGTGGCAATTTTTTGAGTCGATCGAGTTTCTTGGTCTCAAGAGAGAATCGTTTGATTGGCCGGACCAAATATTCAATAATAATTATTGGCTCTGCTGAAGAAATAACAGAATTTCGTTGCATTCCAACGATGCAAACTTCAGGATCATTAATTTCGCGTTTGGCATCATATTCTTGGGCACAAACACAATTTTTAGGCACTCTACGCCTGTATATAGAAAAAATTGTATTGTTATGGACATTATTAAAGAATATATTTACCAAATTTTATAAAATTCTTATCACCATGATGTTGAAGTTTGCAACGTTGGAATGCAACGAAAAATATTTCAATTTATTGATGACTCCATCAATTTTCAATGTTATCCAAATTTTTCGAGCCGACATGCTTTTTGGGGTGGCAAAAATCGATCATTCGATCATCGTAATTACATTCTGCATTTGGATAATTACTTCAGCCGAAAATAAAAACGATTTTCGTTGAATTCCAACGATGCAAACTTCAGAGTCATTTATAATTTTGAGACTTTCAGTATTTTCAACATGGTTTAGCATGGCAAAATATTGTATCGTCGTGATTCAGATTCCTTGCGAATATAAAACTTGAGCAGTTCGTCAGTGAATAAAGTCGCCGACTATACGGAAACATGATCGATCGCTTTGCACAATGAATCGCATTAGCCGAAAGCTCCACCAGAAATTTCTCGTCACAAAATTGAAAAATGCATTAAAAAATTTCATTAGATTGCCATGCAAAGATGACAAATTTTCCGCATGAAGAAATTTTGCTCTCGATTTTGTCAACGGCTTTTAAATTAGCGCAGCTGCAGGACCGCTCGCGGAAATCTGATCGATTGTCACGTGTGCATCAGCTGGAAAAAGTCACGGGCAGCTTTTCGTATTGTTTCTTGAAGGAAAACGTGTTTTCATGGGGTCAAGTTTAATGTCGAGTCAAGGGTACGTACTTAAACTTTAAAAAACTGAGTGTCGCGAACTTTGAATTTTTGTTTGAATGTATATTTATTGGACAACATCGCGATACATCGAAATTCCATATTTTTATCGTCCACTCTCTCGAGATCGAACAACTTATTTATGTGGGCCAAGTATACGTGCTTTGTGCAGTCGTTTTCGATCAATTATCTACAGCCTATACTATCGGCAATCAATACGCTGCAGGCACTTTTCAATTATTGTCGCGGCAAACGATCTCTTTGATCGATGAAAAATTAATTACATGGAATGAATATCCAGAAATGCGGCTTTTCCCAAAAACGATGGGAAATTTCTTTTTTCTTTGTAAACTTGATGCGAAATTCTAAAATTTTATTGAATTATTCGCTGCAATTGTCCGCTCGTTGTCTCCGAAAAACGGACGAGAGCAAAAATTGGACGATTTTTTAGCTAAAACTTTCAAAATTCACGAGATCGTAATTATATTACGAAAAGTTTTTTCTAAGTTGAAATTACGACGAAAAGCAAAGTGCGATCACGTGATCGCGCCTCGAGCCGGGAACTATGAGACTTTTTCGATAATTTATCCATTACGCGTCCACGACATGTGTGCGAATCAAAATAAATCGGAATATTGCAAGATTATTATTAGATTCTTATAGGCTACAACGTAGTGAGGAATTAATGACATGAAAAACGTGTAAAAGCGACGAGTTTTGAGTTTCCGAGAGCTTATTTATTGTGAAATGCAAAAGCCACAAGCAAACATGCAAAACTTAATTGTATCAAACTTGGCATCGCGATATAAAAGCGATCATAAATATCTGTTGCTTCGAATCCATGTTTGCTCTGTTTGTTTATTCAATTATCTATTTATCACGTTGCTGGCGCCGTCATTTTTTCAATAGCATTGTTGTTTTTTATTTCGATCGGTGAGCGCGATACGATTGTACATATTGTGCTCGAGATAGGGTGGGGAGGGGGGGGGGGGGAATAACAAACACTACGTTTCTATGCGTTGTTGCTGCCGGATGCGTGAACTTCGTGAATTACAAATGTTTTCGACGCTTTTGGGAATGTAGAAATGGGGAAAACACGACACTCGGAAATAGAGAGACGAAGCACTATATATACGATTATTTTAGTATATCGTCGCGTTCGACTTGTTTTTAATAGAAATTATTGCTCACCTGTATTTTTCCATGGAGATAAAGCCCCAGCGCAGACGAAAGTTCGGTCTCGGGCTTTCGTAAACTTATTCGTCATTGTCTTCCAACGACCTACGACGTGTAGCGCGTGCCTTTGTTTACTTTCGTCGAGATTATCGCGTCTCAGAGACACACTCGCGATGTCTAATGTTACGAAATTATACGATGTCGTGTGTTATGACATTTCACACAAAAACACGACGTTACGGTGCATTGTTATACGTTTTTCGATAATGCTGCTGGAAACACACGCGCTTTCAGTTGAATCACATGGAACAAATACAGCGAAAAATATCAGCGAAAGGTTTCGAGGTGGCATGGATTGTTGGGAAGAATCTCATGTCAGAGTTCTCGATTTTCGGAAAACGCTTGCAAGATTCAAAAGTCGTTTCAGCCGATGAAATCGTTCGAAAACTGATCGATAATTGAGTCTCCTGTTGTATCTGCTGCTGGTAACTTATCGTACGATGGTAAGTTTGGACAAGAAATGACGTCGCCACGCGCGCTTTGTTTTATTTTTTTGTTTTTCGCCGTGTGGCCGGCGAATGGGCGAATACAGCCGTTTGCATCTTCGTCAAGCATCGACCAAGCTTGTGCGTGTGAATTTCGTAGTATATAATGTTGCATTACTAACGAAAGGGAGTGCTGCTGGTGCGGTGGAGTTTGCGAACCCTTCGAACGAACAACGACGAGGAGCACTTGATTCCCGACTTGCCAACGTTTCCCATGAAAACCACCAACAAGTACTAATTTATCATTGGTGTGTGTGTACTGCTGTACTGGTGGATGCTGTACGCAACCCATTCGACGAGTCGAGACGAAAACATAATTCTATCATTTACACGTAAACGTCAAACAAATTCGTGCGCAGAGTTGAAAAGTGAAATAGCGATTTGGAAAAAAATTTCGTGAGAAAATAAAAATAGTGCGATAGCCACAAGGATATGTTGTTGACCGCTGTAGGATACGAGAATATTTCGCGTGATATTTGTGATTTCCACGGTGGATTTGACACGAGCGAGTCAGAGACGCGAATCCGCCGCTTGCTGGCTGCTGCTCCTCGTACGTTTGTCATTCGGTCTTCGGTCGGTCCACGGCGGAATCCCGAGATCGAGCACATAGAGATGCTGTGTATTAAATCTTCTTGTTTGCATGAGCTTTGAATAAAAATCGTTGACAAACTTGTCGGATTCAATTTATTGTGAAATTCTTCGAAAAACATATCTCGTTCCGTGGAGTTGTAATAAAACTAGACGAAAGAAAACAAAAGTATACACTTCGCGTATACAATGTCGACCGCGGATGCTACTGTCATCTTTGCCAAATTGGAGGCCCTTAAGGATATAAGGTTTGTTCAGCTCGCACATTTTTTTTCAAATTCCATTTTTATAATATCGTTGTCGTCCGACAATCGTCGTAAACAGCTCGATCATCACGCAGCCACACTCGTTTCTTCTTCCCTTCGCGTTAATTCTCCACTCTCACACGTATTCTCATATTTTTTCTTCCTTTTTCAAAGAAAATGGACATTATTCCGCTGAATCATTCAAGCACGATAAACCATCAAAAATAGTGGAAAAATAATTGAGAGGAAAACATAAAAAAATGTGAGCTTGTGTCGCGTCCAATTTCTATGTATGAGTTTACGCTCTGAAAGCGTCTTCTTCCGTCTCTCTCGGTTTCACACCTCCCCCTCCGTCGTCCCCGAGAATCCCGAGATTCGCGCTCACAGAATGCACCTCGTCGCCCGTCCAAAGAGTCCAAACGCGATTGAACAAATAGTTACGAATGACTTTTCAGCCTCGAAAACATAATTTAACAAAAATCGATCATCTGGTTCTCAAAATTTTCATTATACGCACATCGCGTCGCTAATACCCCATTTCGTATCGAAATAATCAATACTCGTGTTTTTTATTTATTTATTTTGTCACGGGCGTAAGTTCGCGGTCACAAAAATCGATCTGCAAAACCATTTTTTCAACTGACCAAATTCTTTCTATCGTTTGCTCTATTCAAATTTCTCAATTTAAAAAGGGTGCATGCCAGCTGGATGCAGCAGTCCCTTCTCTAAAAATACTTTGCTGCCTCCGGAATAGTTTCAACGCTCCCTAAAGGATTTTAAGGGCCTAATATGACTTATTTTTAGACACTGCATGAAAAATTGCATCGTTGAAACCCGGCGCATCTTTTCCTCTCGTTTTTTTCATTGTTTTTGTGGTCCAAGTGCCCAAAATCCAAAATCATGCATTTGCATCATTGGAATGCAACGAAATTTCTCATTTTTATTACATTTTTCAAGAGCAGAGTGAAAAATGCAGAGTCGGTCTGTGACGATTATTATCAACTAAAAAACTGAACGTCAGAGAACAATTGAGGCGATTAGAAAAACTAAAAAAATGGACGACGGAAAGAATTTTTTATCCATGAAATAGTTTCAACGCTCCCGAAAGGATTTTAAGGGCCTAATATTATTTCTAGACACTGCATGAAAAATTGCATCGTTGGAACCCGACGCAACTTTTCCTCTCGTTTTTTTCATTGTTTTTGTGGTCCAAGTGCCCGAAATCTAAAATCATGCATTTGCATCATTGGAATGCAACGAAATTTCTCATTTTTATTATATTTTTCAAAAGCAGAGAGAAAAATGCCATCAACTAAAAATCAACTAAAAAAACTGAATGTCAGAGAAAAATTGAGGAGATTAGAAAAACTTGAACGGACGACGGAGAGAATTTTTAACAATGAATTTGGAATGCAAAATTTCGTTTTTGCCAACAGATCAAAAACTCTCCAGTTGGAAAAAATGAAGCAGCGGATAATCCAGGAAGTCGAGCAGACGGAACAAGAGGACAAATGTTTGACCGAGTACAAACAAGAGATGGATTTGCTTATGCAGGAGAAAATGGCCCACGTGGAAGAGCTCAGACAAATACACGCAGATATAAATGCAGTGAGTTCATAACTGATGATTTTTTACCCCCCAAAAATGTTGTAATTGCTAGAACAAGAATAATCTATGGGGAATAAATTTTAGATGGAATCTGTGATAAAACAAGCTGAGGAAGCGCGTAATCGCGCAAGGGAACATGCGAAATTGATACACAACAACGAGTATCAACCACTGAAGCATGACATTGATAGAATGCGCAGAGAGTATTTGGGCCTGGAAAGATTGCCAGAGTTATACGAGACTGAAACGGATCTCATATCACCGGAGTAAGTGATTTTTACAAATGTTGTCAAATCTGTTCTGCTGCCTGATGGAATGCAATGAAAATTCTTTCCGTTGAGTATTTCGATAAGCGAACAATCGAAGATGATTGGAGCTTGAATAATTGCCGGGAGTCGTTGTGAAAAACCGAAAAGAATTTTCCTTGCATATTTGCAAACGTTGCAAACATCGAGGCTGAAAGCGGGAATTTTTATTTATTATTTAACAAGAAGCTGGTTCGTATATTAAGAAAAAAATTAATTATCGCGTAGACGGTTTGCTCGCAGTTACTTTGATCGGCCGTTGCAAAAGGCTGAATGGAGGGTAGAGGTACGAGGTGAGGATTTAATGCAACCACTTGGTTTGCACGGACATCCCGGTCATCCGGGAGGTTCGACACCATTTTTAGCGCCTCAACCGCTCCAGGGTCCAAGCAAACCAGAGCCGCGACCTTTACCCCCTGCTTCTGGTCCGCCTGCTCCAACATTCAGGTACCACTGGTATATCTCGATTTCATATTATACCCTTGGCAAGTATCATTTGCGTTTCAAGGGCAAAATTATACATTTGCTATTAATTAATAATAATAATCATAAGAAATCGAGTCTGCTTGGTATAATAATGCCCGGAAACGCGTCGAATGAGATTTTATACTAATTGCATGTTCCGTTGGTCGGTCTCTTTCAGGCAACAACCACCACCCATGAAATCCTGTCTCTCGTGCCATCAACAAATCCATCGAAACGCACCCATTTGTCCGCTCTGCAAAGCTAAATCGCGTTCGCGTAATCCGAAAAAGCCTAAAAAGAAGGATTAGCCATTGAAGTAACGAATTTATAATAAAGCCCGGAGTGATGTTTCAAATATTCTCTTCTCTTGGCGTCTCGATCGATGTCGTCGTCGTCGTAGCGCACATTGCGATTGCATCATTGTCTTTGTACTCGTTTTATTCTTTACAATTATCGTCAAGATTGTATTGCAAGTTAATCGTATTTGTAAATATGATCCTGAAGTTTCCATCGTTGGAATGCAACGAAATTCTGTTATTCCTTCAGCAGAGCCAATAATTATTATTGAATATTTGGTCCGGCCAATAAAACGATTCTCTCTTGCGACCAAAAAACTCAATCGACTCAAAAAATTGCGACGATTTTCAAAATTCAATAAATAATCAATAGAAAAAATGTTTTTCGTTGAATCTCAACGTTGCAAACTTCAGAGTCATTGCAAACACGACTGCACATCGCAATTCCTTTAATCGAACTGAATTCAACATTTTCGTAACGATTTTGTG
Organism: Diadegma fenestrale; assembly: GCA_037043255.1. Classification (NCBI taxonomy): domain Eukaryota; kingdom Metazoa; phylum Arthropoda; class Insecta; order Hymenoptera; family Ichneumonidae; genus Diadegma; species Diadegma fenestrale. Next base: position 5,967,915 of record CM073311.1, on the reverse strand, counting down.
TTAAGATCCTAAAAAACGATCGATTGATTGTCCTGACCAAAAATTGAACAAGAATCTTGCAAACTGCAACATCGTAAACTTTTGTCCTGAAGTTCATGTAGGAAATGTCTCCAGACAAAGAATGATCCTGAAGTTTGCATCGTTGGAATGCAACGAAATTCTGTTATTTCTTCAGCAGAGCCAATAATTATCATTGAATATACATAAAACGATTCTCTCTGCGACCAAAAAAACTCGATCGACTCCAAAAATTGCGACGATTTTCAAAATTCAATAAATAATCAATAGAAACAATGTTTTTCGTTGAATCTCAACGTTGCAAACTCCAGAGTCATTTGTAAATCATTGATTTAATTAAGCGACGATTAATTCGCGGGAGGAGACATCGTGGCTCGGAGAAGTTCGAAATTGATTTTTCTAATTAATTCTCAGCCACGAGTTTTCATTGTTTACATATATCGCCGCTAGATTTGCCATCATCATTGTCAATCATTGTATCATCGCCGCCACCAACGTATTTTTCCCATAGGAAAATTCTACAAGGGAAAAACGTTCGGCACTGTACGTCACTTTTTTAAAAAACTAAATTAAGAAGTAAAAACAAAAGTGTCAAGATCGCGCTGCTCACCCCATAAGAAATAAAGGAATTTAAAAAAATCAACAACGTTTCGTGTATTTCGAGCATTATATTTGTGTCACGCAATAATATTAGAATTACATGAAAAGGAATAAAACTTAAGATGAAACAATTTTCGGTGCTAACAGGCTTATATGAAGATAAAATTGCTTTTGCGGGAGGCAGATCGATTCGTCATTGGAGGATCTCAAGTTTTACCCAAGTTAAAGATAATTAATCTAATTTTTGTTCGTCTAGTGTTTAAAAAATGCAGCTACATATGAAATTATATCCATTTTAAACTCCGAAGCTTTCAAATTTAACATGGTTTACATCGACTCGAGTGAAATTTCCACGCTCTTCTGCTTGCGAGGCGGTTGAATTACATTGACTTTCCGTTCTCTGATATGGTCCCATCTCTGCTCATCGTTCTCTGCTACAGATTGTCTAGAATTAATTTATTTTTTCAACCTTTTTTCTTTCCCTTCTCCAGCACAGAGTTTGTTTGTTTTTTTTTCTCACCTGCGCAATACTGTCTGGTATCGGTAAGGGCTTTGCTACTCCAATTCTTACGGTCCCTTTCGGCGCACCCTTCAAGGCTTGCACCGCTTGATCCAACGTTGCATTCTCCAGAGCAATATCGTTTACAAAGAGAAGGCGATCACCTGGAATCAGTTGGCCGTCTATCTGAGCCACTCCACCTGGCACCAGTGATCGTATAACTATCACAGTTTCGTTGGCGTTCATCGGATCCTGAAATACCAAACGTTTTTCACCCTCGTGTTCCGGAAACTCACCCAGATTTTGCCGCTGTTTTTATGATCGAGGGCGGGATGTTGTCATGCAGGAGAATTTTGGTTTTGGGAAAATGATTGATTGATTGGTCAGCGAGAAATTTTTACGTTTTTTTTGTGCCACGACACATTTTTCGCTCTTTTATAGCAGCGCAGGGCTCGTGGCGAAGCAATTTTCGGCGCTCACCTGATAATCCAATATTGAAAACCCAAGGCCTCGTTCTCCTTTGACTAATTCAATTATTTGGGGCTCCGAGCTCCACATCGCTAGTCCTGTCAACGGTTCCAGCGATCGTGATTTCATTTTATTCAAACTGGCATCCGTGACCGTAGCTGTCGTTGTCGACGCTAAGGAACCATCGGACTTTGCTTTGACCAAACGATCCATCGTGGGCAACAAGTTCTGGAGCGATCCTCCCAGAATGCTCTGTAACGTCATCATTTTCGGTTAGAATCGAATTGGAGCCTCGGCCAATGGGAATTCAGCCAATTAATTCGCCGGCCGTTTTGCTAACGTTATCACAGCAATTTCGAGACTTTCGATGAGAATTTACGTTCAAAACATTTTGACCATGGCAGTTGCTTGAAAATTTTTTATATAAAAATCAAATTTAGCGACTAAACGAACGCTTTTGTGCTCGAAGATATTTTTCGAGAATTTACCCTCGTCTGAAACGCAGCTTGATGTTGAGCCGTGTCGATCGGGCACAGAGGATCGTGGGAATCAATATTCCGTCCACACACCATTCGCACATTGATCGGCAATTCTTTCAGAACGGTTACAACTTCCATGTGGTTAATCCCTAATAATCGATATCCATTAACCTGGAAAATAAACAAAAATAATGAAACTTGTCCAATGATCGGGAGCCTTTTAAATTCGAAGGAAAACTGTACTCGGAAAAATATTACAGTTGCCAAAAATTAAAGAAATTGAGAAAAATGTCAATAAATTCTTCAAATTAATCGAGTTCGAGTTGATTCGATTGTGCGTCGTAGGAAAATATGAGTCTGGGAAAAATAGAAGATGGTAGAACGTTTTTTTCACCTCTAAAAGTTCATCGCCTGAGCGCAAAATGCCATTTTGGCCTACGGGTCCCTCAGGAAGAATGGATCGGATGTAATGATGAGGTCTAACTTCCTGTCCATTTTCGACATCGACTGTGCCTTCTAAGCTGATGCCGAGTCCACTACCTTCGGCGAATTTATTAAGTTGCGCTACCTAGAAGTGAAAAAACCCAAATTAGCCAAACTGGCGACGAATATTAACCGTTCGTGGTCACACTTCCGCCACCGGTCTCGGTGGTCACACTGGGTTGATTCTACCCAGTCCATTTTCGAACTCGTATTGAGACCAATCTAGCGGCCCGAAAATTCTCAGAAAATTACTGAACGACCCTTGGACATTCGAGTTTAGATACGAAAAACTTTCCTGAAAGAAATCCAAGGCTAACAAATTTTTTTAAATGCAAAATGAAGAAAAAAATGGGAAAAAAAAGTTTTTTCACTAAAATAATCGTCACTTCGTGGATTTTCAATATTTTTGCCTAAAATTTGGACCTGATATTCATCAGATCTGGTTCTTTTGTGAAAAAATAGTAGGATAGCGCGCGTTTGAAAAAACATATTAATTCCGTTATTGGAAGTGGGTGGATTTCAGAGTGGATTTTAAAGATTTAGCGTTAGCGGCGGTAAAACTTATCGTCGCCAACACGCAATGGACACTACAAACTGTCGTTAAATGACGATTACAGTCGCATTAATTACCGGGAACTAGGAGATATTTACGTGACAAGTTGGTCACTGGGTGGATTCTACCCACAGTGACCACGAAGGGTTAAAATATTTTGTAGTAATCGAGTGCTGAAAAATATTGGAGGCTTTTTTTCGTAAAGAATTCTCAATTACCACTATTTCAGTATTTTTGCCGAGTATTTTTTGCCATTTCGCTTTAATCGCCGCTCGGATTTGTGGCGTAAGCTCGCAGGACGTGTCGGTGAGCAGCGCTTGATTGTGCACTCCCAAATCCGTGTCGTCGCTGACTTCGGCACATGCAGCCTCGATCAAAATTGCACTGTCGACCGTCGTGTGCGATTCTCCTTCCGGCTCGATGTCCGTCGTCGTGTCCCCATCCTGAAAGCGCACAATTATTTCATTAGCCCGGAAAAATCACGAGACTAAAACGAGATCCTCGTCGTCGACTTACCGCACTCATGGGGAAACTCGGGAGACTCGCAATCGACGGCGAACTCGGTTGCGGCAGCCTCGATTCACTGGCCGCAATCGCTTGTTGCAATTGCTCGTATTTTGGTCCCCTCAAATATCGCTCTAAGCAAAGCAAAACCTTTTGTCCCGTGCTCCTCAACACTTCGACCGCCTCGTGGTTGGAATATCCTTGTAAAGAGTGTCCGTCGACTTCGACGACGCGATCATTTATTCGAATCATATTGCTCAAGTCCGCTGCGCTGCCTTTGCTGATACTTTTTACAAAAATGCCCGAAAGTTCTTCTGCAAGTTGTAAATCAAACGTTCAAAAAAAAAATTATTACGAGTTTGCAAAAAACCACAAACTACTCGATACTTTTTTTTTTATTCGTTAAATTTCTTCTTTTTACCTTTTTCGCAGACGTATCCTGCTATCGTGATACCCAAGCCATAAGTGTCTTTTTTTAGTTCAACGGAAAATCTTTCCATTTCGGGCAAAGACTTGACGTCGATCGGATCCATGGAAAGGACCGGAAGTGGTGGCAATTGGACAGTCGCAGGAATAACCGGAATAGCCGGTGTAGCGCCGATTGGAACTGGATTTCGTACGATGTCCATAATGAGGCTTGGTCTTGTCTAAAAACGAAAATTTTCCATCGGTCAACAACGATTTTTACTGCAATTTTCATGAATTTCGATCAATCTGAATATTTAAATGTCATTTTTATTCATTTTCGTTCAAAGGGACTCGAAACTTCAATTTTCTTTTCATCTAAAAGTAAAATGTTTTCAAAATTCCATCGTTTTTTCTCGATACTCACGTGAATTTCGATATCTTGTTCTTGGATGTAAATGCCGCCGTTTTCCGAATCTGTACTCTGTCGAAGTTTTTGACTGTTGCAGCTTTCGGGGACGTTGTTTTCCAGGTGTCGATCGAGTTCATCAGGATCTCCAAGAATTTTTGTAGGGACGATCGGTGCGTGACTTCCAAGGGCCTGAACGATGGAAACGATTTTTCATTCTCCATTTTTTAGGCTCAATTTTGTCTCAAAAAATGTCCATTATCGTGTCAATAAGAATATGCGAATTACGTGATTGAAAAAACGTTGCGGACCTGATAATCGGGCGATGTCGGTTCGACTGGTCGAGCAACGACGAGCCTGACGTGCGTTCCAGACTGACGCAGGACCGCAGCGACTTGTTCACTGCCCATTCCCCGTAAATTGACATCCCCGATCTGCAGAATATGGTCACCGCTCTGCAGCCGATTGTCCTGCAACACGAAACGTTTTTTTTCTCTGTTTACTCTTAATTGAAGTGAAGATTTCGTGCTCAATGTAGAAAAAAGCCTGAATAACTTACGCGATCGGCGACGCCACCAGGGAGAATAGTTTTGACAACGACGCCGGTACTTCGCCCACCGATGATCCCAAAACCCAGGCCACTTCCATCGTTGATCAAGTTAATTACTTCGACTTGTGCCCATTCGGTGTTTAGCTGAGAAAAAAAGGAATTTGCACGAATTTCCATTGGTATTCGAGTTTTCATCGTCGAAACGCAATGAAAACTTTTTTTTTCATCGTAAAAAACGAATAATTCGTGAATTATAATTTTGTAATTAGCAAATTAGCTGATTACATTTTGTAATTAGCAAATTTTTCTCTCGGCGTACATTTTATTACTTTTTCCGACTGAGAAGGGTGTATAGGGAAATATGTTGTAGACACAAAACTCACCACCATGTCAGAGCTAGTTTTAGAAGTGTCACTGATTGCGGAGGGACTTCTTTCGATCAGGAGTCCTCCGTGTGTTGCAGCAGTTGCTGGTGCAGTTTCTTGGGTGCCAAGAGATAGTGAGACCGAATTGTCTTTCTCGGTAGCAATTTGATTCCCAGGAGCGCCTGGGCTAATGGTTGAGCCAGTCTCTCCTGTAGCTCCGTTTGAGTTTGAAGCCACATATGCTTCATCCGTTTGTGCGATGAAATCGAATTCTATGAACAAGAATTAACGCACCCTTAAAATATGTGAAAAAATTGCGATTTTTTGTTGATTAATTTTTCCAAAATATCAATTACTTTTCAATTATTATCGAATTTATTCAAGATAAATAAAAAATGTTCCCTTGTCGTTATTTCGATATTTTGACAGAATAACAAAAAGCAGAATTTTTGCATAGTCGTCGAAAGCCCCGACGATTTGCACGCAGCAGGGAAAATGCTGCGTCAGCAGGTGCTGAGAGAAAATTTGTTGAAAAACGGGAGCCTTACCTGGGCTGCTCCTGGCAACGACTAACTCGACGAGCCCGCGAGCTTTTTGAAGTATGGAAATCGCTTGCTCGTGCGATATATTAGAATCCAACGGTTGTCCATCGATAGCCAATATTTGATCGCCTTCTACGAGTCGACCATCACTGAAACCCAATAATTCAAAATATTCAACATCGACATGTACCTCAGTGACTTTTGAATGTTTTAAAAAACTCGTATTTCCTGAAAAAATTCCCTGACAAACATCGTCATGGCGAAAAATTCTTCGACAAGTTCTGTATGATATTATTTCGTAACGGGAATACGAATCAATACATTTTTCTCAGTGCCAGATGTCAACCGACGGAATACCCGAGACCCCTCCTCTGCCTGGCTTTTCCCCCAAACGTCGAAAAACTGTCGAGCCATTATTATTAAATCCTCGGAACTTTTAAATTTTTGATTCAACCATTTTGCTCGAGTACCAACGCCGGAGGCACTCTCACTAATGAACGGATTCATTAATTTTTCCTCAGCTCGTCAAAGTCAAACAAAGCATTTCCCAGGAGAGGAGAGGACCCTGAAGTTTGCAACGTTGAGACTTAACGAAAAACATTATTTCTATTGATTATTTATTGAATTTTGAAAATCGTCGCAATTTTTTGAATGGATTGAGTTTTTTGGTCGCAAGAGAGAATCGTTTTATTGGCCGGACCAAATATTCAATAATGATTATTGGCTGTGCTGAAGAAATAACTGAATTTCGTTGCATTCCAACGATGGAAACTTCAGGATCATTAGGAGAGGCCTGTTGATTCGATTTTTTTTTTAAATTTATTTCTTTTTATTCCAAAGCTTCACGGTATCTTTGATAATCGTTTTAAAAAATTGGTTAAACTTTTTTTGAGAAATCGAATCGATCGATTCACTGAGTTATGTCGCAAAATGCAAAACAGTTTATTCCCAAACGGACGTCCTTACTGTGCAGAAACATCGTTTCATGGGGAGAAGCGAGCTTGACAGACACTCATGCCGGTAATTCACTTTCGCTCGAGTGTCCCCGCAAACACTCGACGACCGAAAGCTTTCAATAGTGAAACGACGGACTCGCAAAAAAAATTCTAGCTGAAAATTATTTTCGAATGACAATTCTGGGAGACACGCTTTCAAAAGCTTTCAAATCCTCATTATCACTAATATGGGTCGTGAAAATTGACATTGGATTTGCTTACTATACGATATTTTGTCCAAAGCAGAGGCTTTTAGGAGAATTTGAAAAAAATCAGTTCCCAGGGAATTGATTTTTCTTCGGATAATTAAAAAAGTGAATTTCACATTTTATTTATTCGGTTTATTCAACCTCTGCGAGTTCCATTCGAATTTTAAACTTTCCCAAGATTCATTCGATAACGTATCTCAATCTCTTTGGCATGATTGAGATGGTGTGTACAAAATTTTTCAAGTGTCCAATTGGACCAGGAGGATTCATTTTCGCCAGGAATTTGCTGACACGTGCGACTTGCTAAAGACACAAAATATCGAACCAAAAGATTCTCCTCATTTTATCAGAAGAAAAAAAAGCCAAAATACGTCTGTATAAGGAGTGAAAAAAAATTGGAGTACTTTGAGGATCGAACTTGAATTAAAAAGCGAAATCAATTTGCTGAAAGTGACTAAATGACGCAGTAGCATGATTTTTAATCCAATGAAATGCTCCAGCTGCAATGACGATCAAAATTCGAACCTAAACAATAAACGTCGCGTTGGTCGTTAGAAAAAAAAATAAAAAATAACGTACAGGTGCAACAAACAAATTTGGCATTCCTCACGATTGTTATTTCTTCGTCACTGAATTTTCTGGAGCAGAAATTTTCTCGTTTGAATTTAGCCATGCAATTAGCGAAATAAACGAAACTCTCAATGTCACAAAAAACTCCATTACATTAACGATTATATTTTTTGTATGAACACTGCCGAGAGACCTACGGTATCGATGAAACTAACACATGTTGCAATCGTAGAAGACCACGTGCATAATGTAAGATGCGAAGAATAATTGTATGCTTCACTGAACATGCCTAATGAGTATCAAAAAAATGACAATTCACGATTTATTGTTGAGCAGAAACGGTGCATTATAGGCTAAAATTCAATAAACCAACTTGCACAATGTCAGATATGGGTCGTGGTATATTACACGAAGCAGTGTAGACTGAGTCAACGATCGATGCGACCGACAAGGTCGTATCAAGTGTTGGGGCATTAAACGCCGTGCCGGCTGCACACGAGAGCAAAGAAAACAAAACAAAAATTTCCCAACATTTTCCACGTGATCGTATGCGAAGCTTTCTACGAGACTGAATCACTATAAAACCTTTTTTTCTGCTTCTTTCATACTTTTTTCTACAACTCTTATAATTTTCGTCTTTTCTCGATTGCTCCGAGCATGCGTCGTGCCGATGGCGACCAGGTATGTAACAAATGTTCTATCCCATCAGAGCTACTCAATGAAAGCTCCGTTTTTATATCACAGGGGTTCACAACTATCGTTCAATCAATCGAGCAGCTTTCACGATCATGCGATCTCTCAGATTTATCGAATTTTTGCATCGTTAATAAACAAACAATAAAACTAAAAATTGTACATTCAAACATTTTCTTACTCATCGTGTCATCGTGCCGATGACATTTCGCTATCAAATTCTTGGTTAATGAATACGCTTTCTTGCCCTAATGGGGTGACGCCCTTTGCTATACTCACAACCCTCTATCGAGACTTTCCACACAAACAAACTATATCTCTATGGCCCTACAAAGCTTGCGCTCACGATTCGCCGCTTTTTCATGGCCATTTTATTATCTCAATTATTCCGAATTTATGGCTTTAACTCAAAATTGTTCAAATTTGTTTTTTCTTCAAATCCCGTTCATTCATAACAATGGATTCTCATATTTTATTAATTGTTGGAAGGAAGGGCGTTATAAATGGTGGAGAAAAAAAAGAGAACGAAATTCCTAAACTTTTGAGTCCATTCGTAAATATTACATCAAAATTTACTATGTTATTATAGTTTCCGGGTACCAAGTCGTCCCTCTGAGGAATTTTACCAAAAACATAGTAAATTTTAATCTGAAAAAGAGCGAAAAATGTCATAATTCCCTCGATTTCGATAGAAAAAGAATGAAAAATTACTTTTTTTGGTTAAATTTCTCAGAGGGACGACTTGGCACCCGGGAACTATAATGACATAGTAAATTTTGATGTAATATTCTCTCCGTGAAAGAATATATTATTGTGAAAATGGATAAAAAAACATAAAATGATAAAATAACTTTTTTTTCTTCATAAATTGAATGTTTTTTACGTAATAAGCGGCCTCAACACATTTTTCGGTAAAAATTGCAATGATAAATCGCGAATTCTTCGTTCCCTTCGCAATGAAGGAATAAGTTTTGAGAGACAAACGTGATTTTCAGGGAATACAAAATTTGGAAGAATCTTGAATTGTTACGTACAATTGTCAATAATTTGAATTGTTCAAATATTTTCTTCCTGCCTTTCTATTCATGGTCCAATGTCGAGCACAAGAAAAATAAAAAAAAAGCACTCACGAGCCAGCGATTCCGGTGAGTTGAATCTCTTGAAGAAAAATTCCGAGTTCGCCTCGATCTGTGCTTCGAAGTCCAACAACGCTGAACCCAAGGTTGCTGCCCTCCGGTTTGAATAGCTGGAAGCAAGAAAAAGTTTTCTTTCGTTTTGTAATTTTCAATTACAAAACTCCGTCGGTCGGTGACGGAATTAAATGAAAAAGAATTCCGCGTTCCGATAGAACGGCAACTGTGCAGAAAATTCCACTTTTTATGGGGATTTCATGGGGAAATCACATGGCAACGTTTTGAAGCAAAACCACGAAGATCCGTCTCCGTTTTCAAGCAGAAAATCTTGCACGATAATGGAAACGAAACGTAAAAACTCTGTGCTTACCCGGACAGTGCACACTTGACGACCCTTGGCTGCACTTTCTATAACTTTTTGGAACTCCTTGGCATACGTTGGTGTCGTTATCGCCGGAATGCCTATGAGGTCGGAAACCATGCTCGGACTCGTCACCTGCACATAAACCAGAGGAAATCATTATCAAAGAATTGATAAAAGCATAAACGGGACGTTTCCATCGCTCGGACACAGAAAAATGTCCTGTTTGTCGTTTTTTTTTATTTTTCTATCTTTTAAATCTTGTCTTTTTTCAAAGACGTCAAGATTCGTGATTCTGAAGTTTGCATCGTTGGAATGCAACGGAATTCGTTTGTATCTTTGGCAAAAATAATTATTTAAATGGGAATTGTAATTACGATGATGAAATGATCGATTTTTGCCATCCGAAATGCACATCGGGTCGAAAAATTAGGATGAAATTGAAAATTGCACGAATCATCAACAAAATCAAATATATTTCGTTGCATTCCAACGTGGCAAACTTCAGCATCATCAAGATTCATGACTCGGAAGTTTGCAACGTTGAGATTCAACGAAAAACATTTTTTCTATTGATTATTTATTGAATTTTGAAAATCGTCGCAATTTTTTGAGTCGATTGAGTTTTTTGGTCGCAAGAGAAAATCGTTTTATTGGCCGGACCAAATATTCAATAATAATTATTGGCTCTGCTGAAGAAATAACAGAATTTCGTTGCATTCCAACGATGCAAACTTCAGGATCATTCGGTTGCTCCACGTTTAGAAATTCGTTACCTGGCCACTCGTGTCTTCGCTGCTGCTGTGAGTGAGCGGCGCGACTGGGACTCTTTGATCATCCAGTTCGTTCTCATGGTACAAGTCGCGATAAACATTGGCTGCCAACGGCTCCAAAGGCGTGCTTGGAACGGACAGTTCCAGCTGTCCGCTAAGATTGATATCAAAGTCTCCAGGCAATATGGAGGGATGTTGACCAAGCTGCGCGTTCAAATCGGCCAGCGAATCCTGAATCGCGATGATACTGCGAAAAGTTGGATCCTCCAGCAAGGAAATCAGCGCGTTCAAGTCGTTTGTAATGTGGGTTTGGAATTTTGGATCCCCGCAATCGTCCACACGCTCGTTAATGTGTTCCAGTAAGTGCAGCGCAGTTGACACGTCTGTCAACATGAAAATAAAGCCAAAAATTTGTAAAATCTCTATTCCCGTGATAATCTGAGTCAGGCAAACTTGAAAAATGAAAAATTTGGCTGGAAAACTAGAAAAATCGCTTTTTCACGCACTTTCACACGGGGGAAAGAAAATTTTATTCTTAAACCCGAAAGAATGCAGGAATGCGCTGCGTAAAATATGTGGAAATTAAAATATTTACCGGCACTCAGCGGCATCTTGATGCTTTAGACTGGCAGGCAGAAACCGAGAAACGTGCAGATTCGACGATTTGTATCTGAAAAATATGCAAAAGCATGGCTTCACTTTCTTCGTGCAATTTTAATTCCAAGGCGTTTGAGATGTTCAACTTTTCATCATTTTTTCACGTAATTACGGAATTTTAGAGGGCTACGGGGTGCAGTGAGCTAAATTAGCAATTGCAGTCGTCCACGTTAAACTCTCGAATCGTTAACGAAATCGAAATCCGACATTTCGTGCAAAAAACATACGACGAGACTCGAAAATCGAAAGTTCGACGAGATATTTGAGACTCTAGTTTTCTCTTCAAAGAGATCGCGTCGTTGAGCAATAATATCGCAACTTGAGTTATTTTTGTCGCGATAATCAATTGTTGTTCTACGTCAAGTAGACATCGCTGACAAAAGTGCAATCGTTTGGAAATAATGCATCGCATACATTACCTTGCACAATATGCAACAGAGGTTAGAAAGCACTTCACAGTTCTGAGCAGAGGAAGAAGCTGTACGCGTTGCACTAATGGAGTTTTAATAGTTTTCGAACTACATCACATCACCTTTTGTAACGCATTCGCAGTCGTATCGAGAAAGTTTATTGATCGAAATTCAAATTCAAAATGACAATTCGTTGCACGACTTTTACGGATCCGCACAGCTGATCTAACAAGTGCAAGTATTATGAACACAATACACTGATAAATATTTCTTATTTCGTATATTACCGTATATTGCTCATTACACCACTACACCCATGCAGTCTTTTATATGGGTGCAGCAGTTTGGCGAATAATAATGATACACGGACATACCGACTGAGGATAAATTACCGACTGAGAAGCCTCCGGCCATCGTGGTACGTCCCAAGAGTGAGGTTTGGGAGAGGTCGCAGCGATCGTTCAACACCCACACGAGTTTACTTTGACTGTAAACAAATTTTAAACGTATAATGACGTAACACTAAACACGAAAGGCAATTGGTTCTCAATTCGCAAGTTCACACAAGCGTAAAATACTCAAAAATCTTGCTTACTATACACGTTTTATTTCATGAGACTCGATATTTGTCACGAAAGAACGTGAACTTTATTTTTCGCAAAATATTCAAGGATTTGCGAGAAAAACGGAGTTTTATCTGTTTTCTTGGTTGTCGCTCTCGCAGTCACACGACACGCGACCGATTGCCTAAAGTTGTATGGACCGTGTAATAAAAGTCGCCCAGGATGACGTGATTTTACGTTGCTAGAATGTGCTAAAATGAACGTAAATAAAGAATACATGCGATGGAATTGATTGAATATAGAAGGAAGTCTAGTTTTGAAAAATTCGGGGAAATCCGAATCGTACACATTATCGCCTGTTCGTTTTTGAGCCTTTTTTTTTACTGTTTACTTTATCTCCGAGAACTTCGCGATCTATATAGAGAGTCGGAGAAAACTCCGACGTTATATCATTACATAATAGAAACACGGGGACTGCAACCTTGAACGGCTTGAATTTTGGGTCGTTTGTTATGGAAAATTACACGACCAAAAGGAAAATTCCGTGGATGAAGAGAAAATTGAGTTCGAATTTGAAGTAAATCTGAAAATTGAACGGTTTGAACGTGGTAAATCTTAGCGTCGTGTATCTGACGATGATTTTCGCTCAATGCCTCACACCCAGTAGCCGCGGAGTCCCACTTCGATATAATAATCAAATTCAGGGTTCGCGCGCGGTCTGACAGCGGTGGCCACTGCGATAATTCGTAATAGCGAGGGAATTACGTTGAACCATGAAATTTGCCATATCGCCAATTTGATTCGCTATACATCTGTCGAGAAAAACTGTCTCGGCGGTCACGTGAGGTTGCGCGGTCGGATAAATCGATACGAGTCAACTTCGTATTTTTGGATTCTCCTGGAGCGCGGGCTATCGAAGTTCCGACGATTCCGCAATGTCGTTATACAGACGTAATCGCGTAATCAGAGCTCGCGCGTTTCTTTCCCTCCCCATCGTATTTGTTACTCGTGGATATAAAAAAAAAAAGTAATTCGGAATTCGGAAATTGCTCCGATTAACTTGATTAGCGCTCCAGGGAAGAAACCCAAAATCACTTTTGTCGGGTCAGATTCTTGTTGTTTTTACATTTTATCTCCGTGCCCTTGATTTTCCTTGTAAAAAAAAAAAATAAGAGCTAAATTTTAAATTTAGATTATGAAGAGAATTTTGAGAATTTGGAAATTACTTCGATGTCCTTCATTAGCGTTCCAGGGAAAAAACCCAAAATTACTCCTGTCGGGTCAGATTCCCGTTGTTTTTACATTATATCACCGTGCGCCTGTGATTTTCATCGTAAAAGAAATACAAAATCTCAATTTCAATTTTAGATTTTGAATCTATTCGAAATTTCAATGGATCCCAACAAAATCTCGTCCCCTGTGTTTTCAAATGGTCGGAAATTCGTCTGTTCTGTCGGTCCCTCACGGTTTTCAATTACCGGTGAACCCTTCAACCTTTTTTTATTAGTTTTATGAAGAAAAAAATTTCTTTATCGTTTTTTCGTCATTGAGCAACTGTGCAATCTGCACAGGCTGATGAATTATTTCATAATTACGTACACCGTTTCGTGATGCATTCCTGATCGTCTCTTCGAAAATTTTCCATGAAATTTTCGAAAACTCTTTGATGAGGCTCGAATCTTGAATAAGGAAATTTCTCGAAAATTCCCATCGAATTTTGGAATTATTCAAAGTTATCGAGAGATCTCGAAATTGGAAGCTTCTTCGTTGGCTTGTTTGGGTCACGGGTTTTCCTCACACTCTTCACACAGCTACGAATTAGACGAGTGCGGGAAAGAAAAATACTGTCGAGTGGTTACGTGATATTTTTTGATTCAACGATTCGAAGGTTTCACGATATTTTGCCGTTTTTTCGTCCCAGCAGTCGACAAACTCGAGCATGTTAAGCGATCTTCTAGTTATACAAACAGACTGCGTATTAAGAGCTACACTCTCGAAACGCAGATTACAGAGTTCAAAGGAGATGAAGAATACAAATATGATAGGAAGCACGCAAAACCTACTTGAAACGCTCTATTGATAAAAAGATGAACACTCGAACGTGGGTTTTTACGATGACAAATATTGCTGGGTCCATGAATGTAGAAAAATCGAAAAAAAATCATTTTTTTAAAAATCATCAGATAAATTGTTGTTCGTTTGGAGAAGCATAAAAGTTTACACGAAAATTAACAAGAAATTTAACAAAAAAACATTCAATGCAGAGAAAATTTCGTTCGATACGTTCGTCTAAACGTTTTTTCGAAAAATCACAAGTACAAGTCATGGCAGCAAAAAATAATCAGGAAAGTCTCTTTGAAAAGTAAATTTTTGTCATTTCAACCGTAAATTTCGCTGACTGTTCCGTTGGAAATGAAAATTTAGAAATTATCAAAAAATATTCAGTAAAACGTTTTCAACAAAATATCGACGATTTTTGAAAAAAATTTCGAAAAAAGCGAAAAAAAATAGACGTTTTGTTGATTTTTTCTTTCTGTCTAAAAAAAGATTCGTAAATTTTCCTTATCGAGAGCCAACACCGCGAGCATCTTCGTGGTGATGATTCCAATCAGTGAGTTTGGAGTTTCCAGGAACAGGTCAAGGGGTACGATTATTAATTTAGCGGAATTCCCTACCGTCCGTGTTGAGCGAATCAAAAATAAGTGTAACGAGGTCGTAACGAGTACAGCGACTTTGTTGATAATCGGAAAAGATTCGTTGGTTGGAAAGAACGAGAAGAAAATGTTTGGAAACTCCCCTAAAATCGAATCTCCGTTAGTCTTGGTGATAAATTCGTATACGCTGGTTGAGCGGTTCCGAGGAGCGCGGATACACCAAATTATTATTCGTCGAACATCTCTCACAGAGAATTAATGACTCTTTAATGATTTCCGAGTAAGATAATGAGGAGGGGGAAGACACCGGTTGACCCTGGCTCCGGTTACGACTCATGCTTATACTCCCTCATCATCACTAGCTGCTCAGTTCTTCGACGGTCTGCTCCGGGACACTATCGAGAAATTAAGCTCGAGACGCGTATAACGCGATTTTTCTCTCCGTCAATCTCTCTGTCGCTGAGACAGCTCGCCTTGAATTTCAAAAAGTCAAACAAGCGTGTGAATACATTGCGTTATGGCCGAGTTGACGTTTCGACATGCTTTCCTCGCTTTACACATTCTAGTGATAGTCGTCGCAGCTCAAGCCCGTGAGTTTCTTTGACTTATCACCATAAAAAAGCCAAATTCTCGTTCACCATAAAACCGGATCGTGTTGGAGAAGGTCGATATATTGTTGAATAAGTTCGACTAAACTATTTTTCCATAAAAAACCATTTTTGTCGGTCCGACTGTCCATTACTCATAAAATCTCTGCATCGACACAATTTCCATAATTCTTATAGGAAATCGGTCCTTGCCTCGGCCCTATCATTCAAGAATATCGAGTCGACTGCGTCGTCAACAAAATATGGAACTATTTCAACAAATTTCGGTTTTCTGTGGTTCCTAAAAATTCATAAAGACGAATCAAACAATTTATCGGTTCACGAATTAAAAAGTTTTGTGAAACGTACGATTAAAAAAAAAAACAGTCGAAATGGAAACAAAAAAAGCAAAAATATGCCAAAATCAACAGCGATTTTCTATATTCGATGTATTTATTTAAAAAGTTAATTATCGTGACGATTGAATGAATTCATACATGATTATTAAAATTCTGTATTTTCTAATCATCATGTCGGAAGTCTCGGAAACGTGGAGAGTCTTAATAAATTTACGATTCGCATAAGATGAAAATCTAGTCTTCTCGAAATGTTACTGCGCATAAAAGGAAACTTCGGAGCTGCCGTAAAAGAGCATGCGAGTGATTTTTTCAGTAGTTTGGTCAAGTAGAAAGTCGAGTTGTTTGTTATTTGAATTTAGTGTGTTGACATTTCATGTCCAGGCCTATGGAGAAACTTAATCACAATTTATCGACAATTTTATCGTCTCAATTGAAAAAATCAGAGCTTTTTCTTGTTCAATATTTAAATTTTTGAGTTGGGAACCGTGAAAAAATGTCATTTGCTAAGTTTCGTACAAATAGCCAATTTTTTTTTTTATTTCATTTTTCTTTCAGAGTAATTTGATTTTCACGATTTCGGGAAGTAAATTAAATGCCCAGAATATTCATGTTTTTTATGCTTCATTAATCTCGTCGCACCTGCTCGATCGCAAATTCTCTTTTCGGAATGTCCACTCGTTGCGAATGATTGATACGGTTTTGGTTCATTGATGCGGATGTGATCAAAATATTGCATCGGATGTGTTTTTCTGAAATGACAATGTGTGTTTTGTTATCGCGAAGCAGTAATTTCATGGAAAGTTAGTTTAACCGCAAGATATCGAGCGATCACGAGGGAATTGATTAATGAAGAAAATCGAAGTCAAGCTTATCAGCGCGTCAATTGTCCATGTACACAATAATAATTGCCTCGTGAAAAAAAGAAAACAAATTTACGCGATCGACCCAAATTCATGCCGAGGGTTTCAAATTTTTGCGATAATTCTGATAATTATAAAATTGACTGGTTGATATAAACAATAACACAAAAATTGTCGGATTGCCAAGAGAAAGCGTCATAAAAAATTATAATTACATAATAAAATTACGTCCTTAGGCAGCGCGTCAGTTATTTTTCTCTCGCGACTCGTTATCACAATTCTGTCAGCAAGTTCAACGTTCATCAGCAATTGATGATTATGAACTACAGACAAAAATGTCTATGCGGTCAGTAAATCACGAGTCTGAGACCCTGGACCGTCGATGCAGACACTTTTCTTGTTTACCGAGCAATTCATTTCACGACGTTTCGATTGGATGAGTCATTCGATCGACAAACGTCAGTTTCCTGCTTCGAATTTCCATAATTAAAAGGATTCCCGGCTCCGAGTGTGAATGCAGATAATTTGCATCATCTTCAGGACAATCAATCTTTGAAATCATTTCATTTTTCTTGTTTATTCGTACAACATCGTCATTCGTCACGCTTCGAGTGTGTTTCGCGTGTGCATAAGAATTATTCAATAAAATTCGCGATCTTTGTTTACTTTGAATCGAAAGAGTTTCTTTGGCTGTTTTTAACGAAACTCGATCTTACGACAAACAGTCAGGAGAGAGTCATCCAATAGTCTTTCGACGTTTTTGTTAATCAGAGAGTGAGTAAATTTAGTACAGAGAGCCGAAACGGACGAAAAATCGACTGTCCAAATTGGCATTATTGCCAAATTTGTTTTCTCATTCGTGTCTCCAAAAATATTTTTCAATCAATACCGATGAATTCATTCAGTTGCAAAACACTTTGGGTTCCACCAAAAACACCCAGGGTCCGGTGACCATTGAATGGACGAGGTCCAGTTTACGTCAAAATAATTCAAAGTTCATAAACACTCGTTCGAAATCTGAATCATTAAATTATTAGCGAGTCTCTTTCGTTGGACAAGATTTATAGATCAATTTTGAATTTCTTCGTCGTCTATTCACTGGGCTTTCGAAAATTCCACTTTCCATTCATCAACGTCTCTGACATTATTCGTAGCAATCTCGAACCTCGAGTCTTTTAATAAACGGTGTGAATAAAATTATCTAAGAGCTCGATCACATAAAAAAAGGTAAAAAAAAAAGGTTTTTTTTTTCTTTCCCGCCTCATCGTCATCCCGATCGAATCGTTCTTTGCATGAAGCTCAAAAAGAGATTCTATCGCCATAATCATAATAGTATGTACAAAAGTAAGGGCAAAATCATGAGATAAAATTTTTTCAAGATAATTTTTTGACATTTTTCGTGAATTTTCCGAAGCGTCGTATGATAATGTGTTAAAAATTTGAGAAGCTTTCACCGTCTGATGATCGAGATATTTATTATTTAAAATCGCAACTTCACCATGAGATCTTATGGGAAGTAACGAAAAAATACGATTTTTGGCAACAAATAACTCGATTTTTGGACGGTCAAACTTTGTCAAACTTTACAAACAGTTGAGAATGATTTTTAAGAAGGTTCATGAGGATTTTTGATAGTTAAACCTGGAATTTATTTCATGCTTGAGATAGAACTTGTTTTAATAAGAAAATTGAGAGTCGTGTTTGAAAAATAGTTTCTAGAATTTATATTTTCATGTTTGAATCAGAAGCAACATTTACCAACAAATAACTCGATTTTTAGACCGTCCAACTTTGTCAAAGTTTTCCCTCAGCTGAGCATGATTGTTAAGAACGTTTATACGAATTTGAAACAATTAAACTTGGAATTTATCTCACGCATGAAAAACGATAGAATTTCTTTTCAATAAAACCTCAATGCCGTCCGTTTGATGGCGTTTCGGAAATTCTGCTTCCCATTTATCAACTGTCGAAATTTTACTCGTGCTAACCATGAACCTCGAGTCTTTTTTTAAATCACGAGGATACAATCCACTGAGAGCTCGACCAGATGAAAAAGGTATTCTAAAAATATTCTTTCTGTCTCTCGATGTTTTTGGTTTTCTGAAAGATTCGATATTTATGTCGGTGATGAAATCCAATGTCGTTCTTTGAACAGCGTTCCAGCAATTCCAGTTCTCGGTTCCAATCATCTCTAGTATTACACTGAAAAGAAAATTTTGTTGAAAACGATCGATATTTTGTTGGAAACGTTCAACTAAACGTTTTTCGGAAAATCACGAAAATTTTGTCATTCTAGCAAAAAACATTCTGGAAAATCTTTTCGGAAAGTAAATTTTTGTCAGTCCAATCCTAAATTTTGCTGACAGTTCCGTTACAATGAAAAATATTGTCAAAATAACGAAAATTTTCAAATCATCCCAAAATATTTAGTTCGCCGTATTCAACGAAATATCGACGTTTTTTGACAAAATTGAATTTTCAGTGTATTCCCTGCAAAAGGCCCGAGTATTGAATTTCAATTGTGGGCAAAAATTCCTCCCAGAGCTCGTTCGAGTGTTTAAAAACGCTGTACTGATTATTTTTGTTATTTTATAATCAGATCGAAAATGATCGAATTGGATTTTCAGGTGACAAATAAAAAACGTCACTGACAAATGAAAAATTTCTCTAATTTTAATAACTTTATCGTATTTTCCAGAGTTCAACAGTAATTGCAATACTCCAAGAGGATTACCAGGAACGTGTGTACCGATTCGTCAGTGTCAACCGCTGTTGAATATTTTATTAGAGCCGTTGAGTACCGAATCGATTCAATTTTTGAGATCGTCGCAATGTGGCAGCGGCGGGAGCAGGAACAATCCCGAAGTTTGTTGCGAACTCGTTCGAGACAACGCCAATTCTCTTTTGCCTGATGTCTGCGGTACTGATTTATCTACGAGAATCGTCGGTGGAGAAATCGCCGATCTCACCGAGTTCCCTTGGATGGTTTTGCTCGAATACAACAAACGTGAGTGGATTTCGCTTTAAACAAAATCGTAGACCACCAAAAAAAAGTCTGCGTGGAAAAATCATGAAAAAAACAAACAAATTCTGGAGTATTTTTCTTGATTTTGATTCCTTCGGTTCAACAGGTTGGCTGAACTTTTCACATTGCTCTAGAATCATTAATCGACATCGTTTTTTGTTTCATTTTCTTTTCAAGCAGAGTTTGAGGACGTTGCGTGCAAAATTTCCTATCGATAGCATTCCTTTAAATTTACACCACACAAAGAGAAATTGCTCGTGCAATTTTAAGAGGTTTCAACGTGTGGAAGTCGAGATATTTATTTATAAAAATCGCAGTTTTCAGTAGATTCTCACGAGAGCGCGTGTTAAAAGTTGCAATTTTTTTAAACATTAAATATTTCCATTTCTAAATGGTGAAGCCTCTTAAAACTGTGCATACACGGAGAGAATATTACATCAAAATTTACTATTTTATTATAGTTTCCGGGTACCAAGTCGTCCCTCTGAGATATTTAACCAAAAACATAGTAATTTTTTATTCTTTTTCTATCGAAATCGAGGAAATTATGAAATTTTTCGCCTTTTTTCAGATGAAAATTTACTATGTTTTTGGTAAAATTCCTCAGAGGGACGACTTGGTACCCGGAAACTGTAATAACATAGTAAATTTTGATGTAATATTTACGAATGGACTCAAAAGTTTAGGAATTTTGTTCTCTTTTTTTCTCCACCATTAATAACGCTCTTCCATCCAAAAATTAATAAAAGATGAGAATCCATTCTTATAAATGAACGGGATTTGAAGAAAAAACAAATTTGAACAATTTTAAGTTGAAGCCATACATTTGGAATAATTGAAATAATATAATGGCCATGAAAAAACGGCGAATCGCGAGCGCAAGCTTTGTAGGGCCATGGAGATATAATTTGTTTGTGTGGAAAGTCTTGATAGAGAGGGTTGTGAGTATAGCAAAGGGCGTCACCCCATTAGGGCATTTTTTTTTGAATTTGGAGGATGTTGTTGTTGAATTAATTGATTACAACTTTTTTTTCATGAACTTGTAGACTCGCAAAGCATTTTGTATGTGAGAAGAATTGAAAACGAGCATAAAGATTTGAGCCTCGCGATACAACGTTCTCAAACGGAGAGGCAACAAAATTTCTTGTTCTCAAAGAAATTTCCAGGGTGAATAATTGTTTTCTTTGTTTTGTTCCAGCAAATGGAAAAACTACAGCCTGTGGCGGAGTTCTCATAAGTTCGCGATACGTTTTGACAGCGGCTCATTGTATTAAGGGTGCGGGTTTACCAAAAACTTGGTCCCTGAACGCGGTCCGTCTCGGGGAATACAACACTTTGACGGAGCGTGATTGCGTCGAGGACGGTCCGGACAGTGAGATTTGTGCGGACCCGGCATTGACAGTCCGTATCGAAGAGGCAATTGTTCATGAGGGCTACGGACCAACGACTCGAGATCAGAAGAATGACGTGGCGTTGCTGAGATTATCGGAGAACGTTCGATTCTCGGAGTACATAAAACCAATATGTTTGCCAGCGCAACCGACGGTGTCGCAAAAATTATGGGTCGCAGGTTGGGGACAAACCGAGGCCAAGAGCGAGTCGAATGTCAAGTTGAAATTAGGCATTTCTGTGGCCGATCCTACCACGTGCGCGCAAAAGTACCGGACCGCGGGAATTCATTTGGGAACGAGTCAATTGTGCGCCGGTGGACAAAAAGGCAAAGATTCCTGTCGCGGTGACTCCGGCGGTCCTCTCATGTCCTCCGAAAGGACACCCGACGGTTCCAAAAAATGGACAGTCGTTGGAATCGTCTCGTTTGGACCATCGCCTTGCGGCATGCAAAACTGGCCCGGCGTTTATACAAAAATCGTCGACTATGTTCCTTGGATCATGTCCAAAATTCGAGCTTAAGATTCGCATTCCACGTCCAGCACTATCAAACCCCAGAAACGTTGACCCTCACTGCGATCTCTCAAACACATGCAAACGTCTTGTAATTTTTTGTGCATATACCGATTGGAATTTTATATGCAGAAATTATTCCATTTGTAAATATACGTAATAAATAAACATTTTTACGTATAAAATTCCTTGTTTCTCATACAATTCCCATTCCCACGAATCCACAACCTTGTCATTATTTCTTATTCATAATTTCCTGTCGCGTGGATTCTCTCGAAAATTCCGACTTCTCCATTTCCGAAAACTTCCATTATGAAAAATTACGATTCCCTCGATGATTTCGCGGACACGACGACGTGCCAACGTTTTTCATACACGGAGAGAATTTTAAATCAAAATTTACTATGATATCATAGTTCCCGGGTACCAAGTCGTCCCTCTGAGGAATTTCACCAAAAACATGGTAAATTTTCATCTGAAAAAGAGCGAAAAAATAATTTCTGCGATTTCGATAGAAAAAGAATGAAAAATTACTATGTTTTTGGTTAAATTTCTCAGAGGGACGACTTGGTAGCAGGGAACTATACACGGAGAGAATTTCACATCAAAATTTACTATGATATTATAGTTTCCGGGTACCAAGTCGTCCCTTTGAGGAATTTCACCAAAAACATAGTAAATTTTCATCTGAGAAAGAGCGAAAAACTAATTTCTGCGAGTTCGATAGAAAAAGAATGAAAAATTACTATGTTTTTGGTTAAATTTCTCAGAGGGACGACTTGGTACCCGGGAACTATAATAACATAGTAAATTTTGATGTAACATTCTCTCCGTGTATGTAATAAATTTATGGAATAAATTTCTTTTTAATCTCGTGGTGAACAAAAATTGATCAAATGAAGAATGAAAAAAAATTAATATGTATTGAAAAAACAAAAGTTACATTCAATTAGAATTTGCTTTAGTGTAAAATAAAAATTATTCTCGATTCCAAATGTTTCATCAGATTTCGAAAGAGCGCAAAAAAATACAATTATGAGAAATAAACAATCGGGATTTAATTTCAATTCTGGAGATTATTCCAAAAATGTGCAAAAACGTACCGTCGTCGAACGTATCGTCCGAGAACTCGACATTTCCTGCATTTTTACGACGTGAATAAATATTCTCGTTCGCCAATCAAATCGATCAATGAATTTTTCCCCAAAACACAAATTTTCCAAAACAAAATAATCGAAAAAAATGGTACGAGTGACTCGATAAGGCATTTTGCAAACATGCACTTATAAAATGCGATATGCAGTTACGAAGGCTATTGCGTTCTGTCGCGAAAGGTCACCGAGGGTTAGGTCAATAATGAATAACACTGATTACAAAGTTCACGAGGCATATAGCCGAGACTGGTAGAACAAACTTTACCTTACAGGAAGTGCATCTCGTTGAAACTTAAATAAATAAACATAATCGCGCGTGTTCATGATAAAAAGATGAAAAATGATTTCACGATTGTGAAATCTATAACATATCGACATAAAATGATGCGCGTAGAACCGCCAGAATAGTCGACCTCTCGAGTATTTTGTCCGCGTGAGAAAAGCATGAAAATTGTCGCTTCGCAGTCAAGCTCAAAACGTACATACAGAGTCAACTTAAGAAATTTGGATCATTACCATTTTAAAAAACGTAAAGAAATTTCAAAAAGATACAAATTTAATAAATTAAATAAATTTAATAAATAATCAATGAAATAATTGAATAAATATAATAATTCATTGAATATAATAATTAATAAAATGATTTAATAAAATTTAATAAATTCAATAATTGAATAAATTAATAAATTACATGACAATACACATTTTTCAGATTTTTCCACGACATGGTACTCGAATAATTGAACACTAAAGTTACAAGTATAAATCTCGTGAAAAAGAAGTTCGATCTGAGTTTTAATTATTCGATAACCATGTATAAGAAAAATTGGAAAAAAATTTGGGGTTCTAAATACTTGATGCCATATTTATCAAATTTGTGCTCAAGTGCATTTCTATCATTTTATTTATTATTTTCTTTCGTGCGGATCAAAGTCTCAAGATTTTTATGACTTCTCGAAACCGGAAAATGATAACGCGCCCAAAAGCACGATTTCCCACGAGAGAGTTTTTTTTAAATATAGACACGAGGGTGTTCGAGAATTCCATTGGTCGATGCGACCGTGTCAATGGCTGTACAACAAAGTACACAGTTCTCGCACGTCTCGTAGATATACAGCAAATTGTCGAACGACAGCGATCACCGTGTGGTTATTAAAAGAAAAAAAAAGAATAATTACCTTGGGTATTTCCCAGTGACGTGTTACTGTCTGTTGCGCCATCGGTTGTCCGAGGCATCGTTCTTTCACACGAGCTGGTCGTATCAACGGAAATCCCGAGGTCGTTGCGTTAGGGTTGACTGAAAACGGTACCCTCTGGCAAATGCGTAAGAGTCAACGTTCAATTACATCTTCATTATTAGAATCTGATTCAATATATTCTTCATTCTATTTATTGTTTTCTTTGATTAATCGCTTCGTACGAACGTCCATCATTTTATTCAGAATTTGAAACGTATTTTTATGATCCACTTACGATTTTTTCAATCTGTATTAGAATGAGTGAGAATTAAAGTCTAAAAAGTCAAATTCGTTGAGAGTTCAAGTTGGAATAATTGAAAGTATTGAGAAAAATGTTGTTGACAATGAAAAAATTACAAAATAATCTCGTTTTTTCTTGTCTTTTGATTTCCTTTATAATTCCTGCGTCAGAGGGTCATAAATAAATAGTAAAAAAATGTTGATATTTTATGTCAAGTCGCGACGTTCGTCCGTAGTCGCGGAATTTTATTTTACCGTATAAATAATGTTGATGCGTGTTTTTCTCGGCATATAAAGTGGTCAAATGCATTCTCTGTCTCTCTCTCTGGACCAGGCGTCTCGTTGATCAAGGCTGTTTCAGAGATGGCAGCACTTGTTTTATGCAGCGTTGATCCCCGTGCTGGATCGCACGATTATGCGATATGCAGAAGGGATAAAATGAGTGGTCGTTTTGTATAGAGAAACCGCGCTCTTGGTATTTCCATCTCTGATTATCGAGGCATGTATTTCTTTCGTTCGGAGCAAACGTTACTATCAGACGAATGTGAACCGTTCGAACGACGATCTGGTCTGAAAAATATCTCGGAACCGCGAAAGACACAAAGAAACCCGGATAACTGGTTTTTCGGAGATTCTTTCGTGGTTTCACGCAGCAGATTCGATTCTATTATGAATATTCAATTTTCTTCAACACTCCAAACATTCCGGAATTGCTAAATTGTTAAATATCCCCAGTGGTGACAACAATTGTTTACTCTTTCGCCGTTCGTAAAGATCGAACGGCGAAACACGCGTGTGCACTTAATTGCGTTAATTAATAGAGTAAATTTTTCAAAATCCAAGTGTCCACGAAAAGTTTAACGCCGTCGGACCAACGATGATCAAGTTCTTCGGTGCAGTTCTCCTAATCGTACTCTCGTCTTCAAGATCCAACTCACGTGAGCAAATGTTTGAAATTTCACATTCTGTATGCGAAACTAATGCATTCAACGACGACCGGATTCAATATCCTTGCTCTTAGAGTGACGGTGTTGCATATTTTCTGTAATAACAAGTGCATGTGCATTGCGCCATTCCCGAAATATCGGAAAAATGCATTTGGTCGTCAATGCATCCGTTTAAAAACTTTGGATCACGACGATACAATGCTAAACCATGTTGAAAACATAAAAAAAATTCAAATTTTCTTATATATTATATGTTCATTTTTTAATAAATTTTTCCACCACGCAGTACTCGAAAAATTGAACTCTAAAGTTCACGTGCATAAGCATAGAGTTAACATAAATGCAGGTATTCATCTCGTGCATAAAAAGTTCGATTTGACTGTCAATTATTCGATAACATGTGGTAAAATGGTTGGAAAGAAATTTTGATTCTGTACTTGATGCCAAAGACCGTTATCACCAAATTTCATCAAATTCTGATTGCTTTGATTTCGTGATCCAGCCTCCTCAAGGAGGTTCTTGTGCAATAATCATAGAAATATATACAAAGTAACGGAAAGATCATCAGCTAGAATTTTTCCAAGATAAGGAGCCAATCGCTCCTCATTCGAAGATCAAAGCGTCCGCTCTATTTACGTGTGACAAATTTTTTAAAGAGCTTCTATCGCCATGATCATAATGATATGTAAAAAGTAACGGAAAAGTCATCAGATACAATTTTTCCAAGATAATGTTATGTCGTATAATAACGTGTTAAAAATTCGAGAAGGTTTCAACATCTGGTAATCGAGATATTCATTTTTTTAAATCGCAACTTTAACACGAAGTCTTATGGGAAGTTTGAAAAATTGTCCATAATCATAACATCGCCATAATCATAATAATATGCAAAAAATACCGGAAAAGTCATCAGATACAATTTTTTTCAAGACAATGTTATGACATTTAGCTCGAATCTTCTGATGGAGCATCGTATTATAATATGTGTTGAAAATCTGAGAAGGTTTCGCCGTCTGGTAATCGAGATATTCGATTGTCAAGCTTCAAACTTTCTCAAAGTTCACCCAGAGCTGAGTATGATTGTTAAGAAGGTTCATACGCATTTTCAACGATCAAACTTGCAATTTATCTTACGCACGAGGAACGATACGATGAAACGTTGGAAATGTTGAAACACGGAGAATTTTTAGCTTTTTCTCTAAATAATTTTTTTTTTTTACAGAACAAGAACTATGCATGACAGTTTCACGAGAAACAGGCACGTGCATCAACATTCAAAATTGTCCAGCTCTCAAAAACCTTCTCCGAGGTTCGGAAACAACTCCGGAATCGATGCAACTTCTAAGATCTTCGAGTTGTGGTTGGGAGGGCGGATGGCCGAAGGTCTGCTGCAAAAACGAGGTACATATGTATTCATGAACTATCAATTTCGCTTAAAAATGAAGGCTGTTCCTGGTGACCACTGGTAAACCGAATGTTGACTCGTCCCAATGCAGGAAGCGACTACGAAGATGCCGATCTATCGCAAAGGAAACGGTAAATATTCAAAAGTGTGACTTTTCTCAAAAACGATGGGAATTTTATTTTATTTCCTCCATGAAGACGCTCATTACGGCACAGTAAGCGATATTTATCAAGAAAAAAATTAACGAAGCAGTTCCCACCCCCTTTATCAGCCCCGGACGTGACGGGACATCCGAATCTCAGACTCCTCAATGTTAATGAGTGCGGCCGAGGTACTCAGAAGCGTATTTCGAATGGTAATAAAACCCACGTTTTTGAGTATCCATGGATGGCGTTAATCGCCTACAAACTAAACGGCAAGATTGTTTTCCGGTGCGGCGGAACAATAATCAACCAAAGATACGTCCTTACTGCTGCTCATTGTGTCACAGCACTACCCGGAAGTAAGTCACGTCAAAATACTTCCTTGACACTTTTGGCAACAACACGGAGAGAATATTACATCAAAATTTACCATGTTATTATAGTTCCCGGGTACCAAGTCGTCCCTCTGAGAAATTTAACCAAAAAAATACTAATTTTTCATTCGTTTCCTATCGAAATCGCGAAAATTATGACATTTTTCGCCCTTTTTCAGGGAACTATAATAACATAGTAATTTTTTTTATCTAATATTGTCTCCGTGAACGTGTAATTTATACACTTACAAAGAGAATATTACATCAAAATTTACTATGTTATTATAGTTTCCGAGTACCAAGTCGACCCTTTGAGAAATTTAACCAAAAACATAGTAATTTTTCATTCGTTTTCTATCGAAATCGCGGAAATTATGACATTTTTTGCCTTTTTTTAGGGAACTACAATAACAGTAATTTTTTATGTAATATTCTCTCCATGAACGTGTAATTTATACACTGAAAAGAAAATTTTGTTGGATATGATTCGCCCAAATGTTTTTTTGAAAAATCACAAAAATTTTGTCGTTGCAGTAAGAAATATTCTAGAATCTTTTCGAAAAGTAAATTGTTGTCATTCCAGACGTAAATTTAGCTGAAAGTTTCGTTAGAAATCATCATCTTCGTTATTATCTTCGAGTCAAACATATTGAGTAAATGGTTCTCACTGGCATTTCCTCTGCGCGTGTGTTTAAGATATCGAATTGTTTGGTGTACGACTCGGAGAGCATGATATAAGCACGGAGCCAGATTGCGAATACGACGAACGTGGAAGCGTAATCGAATGCGCTGCGTTGCATCAAGACTTTGAGATCGAGAGCTCTCACTATCATCCCAATTTTGCGACCGATCATATGGAAAATGACATTGGCCTCATTCGTCTTGACAGAAACGCTGATTTCGGTCCGGACTCTGTTCGTGCCATTTGCTTACCCATTGGCAGTGCCGCGACTGTACCTCCCGGAAAGGTACGTGCATGGGATCTGTCATGGAGCAGCTTGGATCACGAAATCATAATAATCTGAACTTGATTAAATTCGGTGATGACAGTCTTTGGCATCAAGTATAGAATCACAATTTTTTTCCAATTATTTTACCGCACGTGTCAATCGAACTTCTTATTCACGAGATGTATACACGGAGAGAGTTTTACATCAAAATTTACTATGATATTATAGTTTCCGGGTACCAAGTCGTCCCTCTGAGGAATTTTACCAAAAACATAGTAAATTTTAATCTGAAAAAGGGCGAAAAATGTCATAATTTTCGCGATTTCGATAGAAAACGAATGAAAAATTACTATTTTTTTGGTGAAATTTCTCAGAGGGACGACTTGGTACCCGGGAACTATAATAACATAGTAAATTTTGATGTAATACGTATACACGTCAACTTTAGTGTTCAATTACTCGAGTACTACGTGGTGGAAAAATCTTTAAAAAATTGTATTGCCATATAGATTATTAAAGAATAAATTTACCAAATTCGATCAAATTCTCTTCTTTTTGAAAATTTCGATGTTTTCAGCTCGAACACAGTCAATCAATCAATCTCTTCGCCTGATTTTGCTACTATTTATTTCGACTGATTTTGCTACTATGGCCTGCCGGGGTAAAATAAACTAATCAATCAATCTCTCTCTCTCTCTCTCTCTCTCTCTCTCTCTCTCTCTTCAAATGTAATTTAGTTTGAGTTCAGTCTTTTCATCATCACCATAATTATCATAATTTTCGTCTCACTGCTCGCCGTACGACAGTAAGTAAAAAGTATTAACGATTTCTGTTAATGTGTCGAAAGGTGATCGTGGCTGGATGGGGAATGACTGAAAAAAAAATCCTGAGCGCGGCACTAATGCAAGTAGCTCTCAATATAGTTCCAAACTCTCAATGCGCCACAGCTTGGCAACACAACGCAACAATTACGTCGGCGCATTTGTGTGCCGGTGGTACCGATCGGAAGGACGCTTGTCACGGTGACAGCGGTGGTCCTCTCAAAACTCATGCGAACTTCGCAGGAAAGACAAGAATGGTGCAATACGGTATCGTCAGTTTTGGACCACAAAACTGTGCAGCTGAAGCACATCCCAGCGTGTACACTAGAGTCTCATTCTACCTCGACTGGGTCCTCAACACCATGAGAGACTGAACACCTTTCGAAAACGCATATGTCAACATTCCAGTCCTGAGCTGGGGAGACTGACTTTTTGTACGTGAAATCTGTACCGAACTGTATGTTGAAAATCCATGAATTATTCTTAGGCATTCAAATTCAGAAACAAATAAAAGACAGAGCAAAAAAATTGATGACAATCAAAGTTTGCAGCATAAAACTCTCCTGTAAAGTCCTTCGGAGCTTTTTTCTGTTTTCACTATTTCACAAATTTTCTCTATGCATTTTTTCTTTCACTTTCCTACCAACAATTTCTTCATTTTAATCGAAACTTTCAAGGATGACGATAAAAATAATGTGAGAAGAAAAAAAAAATTCTCCAATTTAGCCCTGCACGATTCTGCTGAAGTTTCTGGCTGAACCGAATGCCCGGGAAGGCATCGCCGAATGATAATCGTGACCTCTGATACGCTCAACTTTGATGTTTCTAAAAAAGGCCGCTTTTGCACCCGATTTCGAAACGACTGTTGCTCTTCGCACGAATTTCTCGGGAGTGATCGTATGGTGGAGCAATCATAAAATGGAATAATATAGAGCGATTGACAAATCACGAAACTAGAGACTTGTAATAAAACATCGCCGGCAATAAAAAAAATAAAAAATCTTCACACTGTTTTCACATGCGGTCGTTCTAAGCAAATCGTATTCCACAAGTGAGAATTTTGGAGCTAATCGGAACAAATTGGCCAACAAATATTGACAAGGTCGATGAATAAGTAACGAAATTCGTGAAACCCCAGAGCAGAGACGACGTCAAAGATTCAGATCAATCCCAAATGTCAAGTCTACCAAAAAACGTAATTTTTTTGGTAAACAAAACCGAATCGATCAAGGTTTATTCTCCGGAAACTGATTTTACTCCAATTCACTAATCAATTAATCTCAGTCACATCAATTTCCCTCCGTACGATTTTCTGAAATCTTAAATTTGTTTGGGAAAACACGAATTTGGCTGATTTTAGTCTGAAAACGAATTGAGAGGAGTTGAAATTTGCATTGCAAGAGTTTTGGAGTAAATTTCGATTGCATCGATCCTGTGAATCGTTATATTTTATTATTGCACTCAGAACTCGGGACGGTTCGTCCCGAAAGATTATGTCAGACAAAATCCGTACATTATAAAGAAAATTATGTCTTATTAACGTAAATTGAGAGAACACATTATCCATTTTCGTAATATTAATTATGATTTTTGACCGAACACAAGTGCGGATTTTGTGATTTCCAAGCTCCGTGATTATGATTAAATGCACGGAGAGAATATTACATCAAAATTTACCATGTTATTATAGTTCCCGGGTACCAAGTCGTCCCTCTGAGAAATTTAACCAAAAACATAGTAATTTTTCATTCTTTTTCTATCGAAATCGCGGAAATTATGACATTTTTCGCCCTTTCTCAGGGAACTATAATAACATAGTAATTTTTTTTATCTGATATTGTCTCCGTGAACGTGTAATTTATACACTTACGGAGAGAATATTACATCAAAATTTACCATGTTATTATAGTTCCCGGGTACCAAGTCGTCCTTCTGAGAAATTTAACCAAAAACATAGTAATTTTTCATTCGTTTTCTATCAAAATCGCGGAAATTATGACTTCGCCTTTTTTCAGATGAAAATTTACTATGTTTTTGGTAAATTTCCTCAAAGGGACGACTTGGTACCCGGGAACTATAATATCATAGTAAATTTTGACGTGAAATTCTCTCCGTGTGGGCAAATGTATAAAAAGGTTGAAGTTTACGTATTTTCATTATGGATAATAAAGTCTTTGTGAGGGTCGAATCCGTTTTGTTCGGTTTGGCGATCTTCGATGAGCTCCGCTGTCTCGTTGATAGAAACTCTGAGAGTGCCTCGATCGCTTTTTTTTTTATTATTCGTAGAAGCGTCCGATTTGAGAGTGGATCTTTCCGATTTTTGGGAGCTCGACGATTTGGAGGAGCGACTGGCTGAAGCACGAGTGCTCGAGTTGCTCGTGAGTGATCCAGAGTCAGGCCTGGAGGCGCTTATCGGGCTGGAGTCTGTCTCCAAGCTGCTCGAATTCTGACGTTTTGCTTTTCTCTTTTTTTTCTTAAGCTTGTACGAGCTTTTTGGAGTCTGGCGGGATTGCAGCTGCCTGACGGCCTGATAGCTCTGGGAATGACGCTCGAAGAGTGTCGGAATCTCGGTAACACGACGCAGCATCATTTCCATCTCGAGACGATGACGTTCCGCTTGTTCTCTCGCCTCGTCGCGACGCAAGCAAGTCCGGAAATCCAAGTCCCTCTCGTGCTCTTGCCTGAGTCACAAGTTAAAGAATTTTTCATTCCAACAATTCAAATGACAGGAATTTTTCTTCCAGGCGTTACTTTTCTTCGGTTACTTTCATAATGGCAGCAAAAAAATGAGTTTCAACAATTCTACAAAGCTCTCTACGCTTTTTACTCATTCTTCGATCTCTCCAAAACGTGGAGTTTCGATCGAGACGAATCGTACGAAATAATTAATGTTTAAACTCAAGAAAATCCACGTGCATTGTTCTAGAGGTCGATGCAATGACGTTGAACGCGGAGGCGTATAAATTACAAAAATAACTGAAGATTCGCAATCCTACTTTGTGCTCCATACAAAAATGATCTACATACGTTTCCTCGTACCTTGCTGCTTGCCTCAAAGCTCTCCAGGCCGGTTTTCGACTTATCAAATCTGACCTGAGCTTTATCATACGTTCCCGATGCTCTTCCTCCAGTTTCTCACGAATTTCTCTCTCCAGCTTGTCTCTGTGCGAAAGAAAACTCATATAAATTTTTATCGTCGCAATTCTAAAAGATTCTCGTAATTAGCTCGATTGGTATCGACGTGCACTTCCGGCTGGCAGTAAATTTCGTTTTTTCGTGTGTTCGGGCAACGAGCGTTGGAGTCAAACTGAGTTTTGAGGGTCCGCGAAGTGTCGTGCAGTGACGGCATCTCAGAAATCGTGGGGCAATTCGTTTTTTTACTCGAGCGAGGAAAATATTGTAGGAAAATGAATTTTCTTCGATAATATGGCGCTGGACGATTCTCATTAAGGCTCAACTCTGAAAACTCATATTCACTCTCATCTTCGTTTCTCTGTACACGTTAGAGAAAAAAAATGACTGCCAAAGTCCAAGAAAATTGATTTAAAACTGAAAATTGATCAAAAAATTGATTTTACCGTGAAGCTTGACATCGTAAAATAGCTGCGAGGTTGTTTCCACGTGTGGAAAGTTGAGTCATTGCGGATCTCGATCTCTCGGACGTTACGGGGGTTGCGCTGCAGATTTCTGGACTCTGTGCAGCTTGAAAAAGTTGCTTCTCGTCTGTGTAGCTCGGAGTTTGGAGAATCACCGATTTGACACGTTCTCGACGTGCCATCGACGGCGGCAGAGACGCCGATTTCAACAGCTCGGCAGCTCTCACTTTTTTTTGCAATTGTCTTGAAGAAAAAAGTGGATTATTCATTTTTCAGCTGGACTTTGATGCTTCGAGTGATGACACGCTCACCTATAATACTCGTCCTCTAACATACGATCGTAAACTTCAGTACCAAAGAGATTTTTCGGTACCGGTTTCGCTTTGAATCTCGACGTGGAACGGGCGCTTTTCGAACAAAGTTCTGGGCTCGATCTACTTATCGCTTTTCCAGCTCTTCGCTCACATTCGAGCCTGAAAGGTTTCACCTGCGACATCAAGCTCCACGCACTTTCTTCACGGACCATTCGACTCCTGGAATCATGAGCGAGAGCTAAATGAGCGATTTCGACCACAAAAAATGGTCAGCATCGAAAAAAAACAGAAAAAATTAATGTTGCAAAATGAAAATAATTTCTAAGCGTAACGAAATGTTCATCAATGATTTTTCCATGCGAATAATTTTGCCAGTCCTTTGAAATTTCGTTGCAATGAAGTGGAAAATAAATAAAATCAAACCGTCGGTTATTATGGCAATTGGCAATTAATACTATTCAGGTGTCCGACCGTTCTTCCTTCGCAGCCATTAATTTATCGTACAATGGGATCCTCGAAGTTAGTGGAATGGGCCGGACTCGTCGTTTCTTCGTTTGTACATTTTTATTGTTGTCAACTTCCCGCGACGAGCGATCCTCTGCAGCCATTTCTGTCGCCGTCATGTACTTTTCAGCTTCGTCTCTGAATTTGTTAATTACACGTTTTTTTTAGGGATCCATTTGTTATTTCTAATCAACGTCGATGCTTTTTTATTCTAATTACGCGAAAATACCTGACGGCGAATCGAAACGGTTTGGGAACTGTGGGCTGCCATCTCTTAGGACTGTTTGGTGGCAAACTACGCGTTTCCACACTATTTTCCGAGTCGCTTTCGACGCTTTCCGTTTTAGACTCGCTCCACGTGCTCCAGCTCTTTCCAGCCGAATGAATTTCCCTGTTTCGCATTGTTTTCATGGCTTTGTCTTTCTCCTTGCATCTGAAATCATTTCGTGCCTTCTGCTTCGTAATTTCGTCGATTTTTACATTTTGCCGTGAGAGAGAAACGAATTTGTTGCAAAATTGCGCAAAAGTTTCGCGAATTTCGGGAAAAATTAAAAAATTTCAAACAATTTTGGACGTGGAAGTTTCCGAAAAAAAAAAACGGTGTCCATTTCGATCATTTTCCCGTATTAAGAAAATTCATCCATTGACCATTTTTTCGTTATCAATGAACGCGATCAATTTGCATTGCAAAGAAACAAGAAAAATCGAGGCATTTTCGTTGTCATATTTGTTCAACAGATTTCCCCGAAATTCTGATAATAAATTCCGAACGAGGATTTTTTATCAAGATTTCTACGTCGAAAGAAAAAAAAACATCAAGTGTCTGATTAAAACGGAATTTACTACTTGAGCTTGCTTTTCGAACTATCGATGTCAGAGAATTTCGAAAATTTCGCGTGGTTAAAGGATTTTTTTCAATTATTAAAATTTTTTGTTATTTTGGATTTGAATTTGTTTAAATTTTAATAAAATTCTTATACGTATTTTTGTTTCACATTATTTGTTATCGATCTTCGTGTGTGTGAAGAAATTTGGAATGTGGAAAAAAAAGTTTTCGTATACGAGGAAAATTGAAACGTACGATACGATTTTTGAGGAAAAAGGTTTTTGTACCGATAGGTTAGAAGATCCTGATCTTCAGCGAGTCCAGCAAAAGTTCCAGTCGCGAATAGAAGAGGGCTATCGATTCTCGAGTCTTCGAGGCTGCATTTTTTCCCCCTGAGTTTCAAATCAGTCTCGGGAATCCACTGTTTCGCGTTCGTTTTATTGGAATCGAGTGGGGTTGTGTTGGAGGAGCGTGAAACAATGTTGACGTTTTTATCATTTTTCGTATCATCCTCGTCCAAACAATTACGAAGATTTTTCAAGAGCAGTCTTTGTTTTCGTTTCAAATAGTCGAGCTTGCGTTTGAATTGTTCATTTGACAAATGATGAACTTGATCGTAATCGGGAATACTGTCGAGAAACTCGAGGAGATTTTCCAACGAGCCACTTGGGCTTGTCGTAACTTTTTGCTGCTCCGAATCATTCCGTCCTACGAAGTTTATTTTTCGCCCTTTACCAGCACTGAACGCTTGTTTTTGAATCCTGTCGATTCTGGGACGCTCGTACGACGGCGTTGGCTGTCTACTGTACGGATCCACCGGCACTTTCACACACGAATCAACGAATGACGAGCCCTGATGCTCCGACATTTTTCTTTTCTTATTTTTACACCCTCGCGTCTCGATTATTCACGAATTTCAATATTTCGAGCCAACTCGTAAGACTCTCTGGTAAAAACCTTGACACTTTGATATCTCAACGAAATGCGTTTCAACGCTATAAGGGAGCAACCACCAAACAGATCGATGGCTAGTCCCATCGGTGTACGGGTCACCATGGTGACCTTAAACGCAGTACCAAGAGGTCGGTGGCTCCCAAACCCAATATTACATCCGTCCCTTTCGATTCTCAGACCTTTTGTCGTTTTTTTTGTTTAATCTTCGAAACGCACGAATAAAAATTAATAATTATCACGTACTTATTTTCCTTGAATTTACGTTAAAAACTTGCTCGATTCGCTGAAAGATCGAAAACCAGAATCAACATTTTATTTCGTTGTGAATTTTTGTTCAGGGTTTTGCATTAACGCTCGGAAAATTTCGAAATTCCAGTCCTCATGATTTTTGTGAGTCGCGGATCGATCATATTTTGGCAATGAGTTAAACTATGACCTTTGTCATACAAAAGGGAAAGGATTTCATTCATTAATGTGCAAAATTTGATGACGTTTATTATTCCTTATTCGTACGAACATTCAGCTGATCGATTCCAAAACTTCCGGCCTCAAGAAGTATAACGTGTTCGATCGACTCGATTCAATATTTTTTTATCAAAGGATAAAGTTTCGTGACCCTCTCGTCATCATTAATAATCGAATGAAAACGAAATTTCTATTCCTGCTAAATTCTGACCTACTGCCCAGAGCTGAGAAGCGTGCAAAATGAAACTTTACACGAGAGCTTCATGGATGCTTTCATGCCGAGAAGTACCTTAAAAAATCTTAGAAACTGCGTCACGAGGGATGGTTACAAGATCAATAAAACATCCCTTAATCAGTAATCAGTTCTAACAATCGGTGCCTCAGCTATGACTCAATATTAGACGCGAATTCTTCGATACGACGCTGTGTCCGCGTGGGATGATAAATCTGAATGCCATACGTTGAACATTTATTGGTGTTTTGAGCAACAGAATGATAACCAACTCCTTAAATATAATCGTCAGAAAATGCAGTAATTGCGATGATTATCAAATATTTTTCTAGTGCCAGTTCATTCTTCGACACATCCCAGGAAAAGTTTCTCGCTAAATCGAAATTATGCAATAAAACATACACGATAATTATTTATAGAAAAGCTGGCACTGCAGGATCGGCTGAGCGATGTCAAACCGTAGATGTTCGACGTTCGAGCAAGTCTTTTGTCGGTGCTGCCAGGACTTCTCGTAGCGCGCTTTTCGAAAGATGTTTTACCCAAGGGAGACTCATTAATCAATTGTTTCGATGATTAATTTGATTCTTTAATCCAATAATGAAACTCTTATTCCAATGATATGAGGAGACCAGTTGCACCAAGACTTCGCAGTAAGGACAAACGTCGATTTTTGCAGGAAGATAATGTTCAAAGTTTCCTGTGTCACTGCGTTTAAAATGTGCCAAAACGAGAAATCATATCTAGAAAAAATGTCTGGATGGGTGTGCGTACGTGCATGTTCTGGCACTGTAAAAAATTAAAGTCTCCGTACAGCGTCTGCATTGCCTGAGAGTTCTGTCGGAATTGCTAGAAAAATGCGAACTCTAGAGCATTTCGAAAATTTCAAAAACGGTTTAATCGCTTTATTACTTTTTTTTTTTTTTTTCAGGGTATTGTGATAGGAAAGTTGGTATCGAATTTGGGAAAACTCGGTTAAACGGTTTATTAGTATTATTTTTATTTTATTTTTTCCGGAGGTTATTTAACATTATTAGACGATGCACTTTTGTGAACTGTTTTTATTTGTTGTTACGTTCGCATTTGTCGACTTCGAAAGTCGCTCGTGGAAGCTATTGGAGCACGGAGAGAATTTCACATCAAAATTTACTATGACATTATAGTTCCCGGGTACCGAGTCGTCCCTTTGAGGACTTTTACCAAAAACATAGTAAATTTTCATCTGAAAAAGGGCGAAAAATGTCATAATTTCCGCGATTTTGATAGAAAACGAATGAAAAATTACTATGTTTTTGGTAAAATTTCTCAGAGGGACGACTCGGTACCCGGGAACTATAGTAACATAGTAAATTTTGATGTAAAATTCTCTCCGTAAGCAGATTCCTGCGAGGTTACCGGTCTAAGGAAAATAGAAGACTCGGTCGTTTATTTTGAAATCGTTGCAATACCGATATGATTAATATTCTCAACAAAGATTAAGCGCAAGGATACAGAGCACATTTTTCTCATTGGCTCGTCGTGGACAGACTGACCGTCGCCACGGCTCGCTTCTACGATGATTCATCTCGGGAATAATTATTTCTTTATCGCAAAACCAAATGGCGACCCTTATAGCTCATCCTTGAACGGATGGTGCGGGTGATTCTCGATCCTGGAAATAAAAGAATGACTGAAATTCTGTACAAATAACGTTTTTGGAGTAAAAAAAATTGGTGTCTACGACGGGCTCGATGTAATATCCGAAAATTACCCTTTGAAGAAGTGAAAATTGAAAATTCTTCCTTCTCGTCCACGATCCAATGCATCGAGGGTTTTCATTTCATCATCGGTCAGCGTAAAATCGAACAGATCGATGTTATTCCTGATTCTCTCGGGCGATGAACTTTTTGGTATGACGATCAGTCCCTCCTGTACCAGTTGTCGCAACAATATTTGTGAGGTAGTTTTTTTATGTTTTTTAGCGATTTTTTGAACAACCGGATGTCCCAGGAGATCAGGACATTTGCCGAGGTCGTAATTGTATTTGTTCTGAAAGACTGCTTTAGCTCCGGGCGAACCGAGTGGACTGTACGCCGTTATGGCGATGTTGTGCTCCTTACAAAATTTTCGGAGTGGCTTTTGTTGATGGTACGCGTGCAATTCGACCTTGAAAATGAAATGATGAAAATTGCAGTGTCTCTTTATAAAAAGAAATTCGAATCGTCGGTTCGAGGAAAAAGACTTCTGGCTGTATTTTTTCAAAATCTGAAAAGAACGGAGTTATTCTGAAAAAATATGAATCGCCTCACCTGCAAATTGCTGGGCTTGATATCAGCGTTTTCCCAAACGTCTTTAATCTGCTTCTCGTTGAAATTGCTCAATCCTATCGATCGTGCATGACCATTACGTACTTGTTTCTCCATTTCCTTAGAACGAACAAGCCAAAAATGAGCTGATGTATATTGAACGATTTTTCTCGCATTTGTTCACGATTAAGCGAAATTCTCGACAAATTTAAAGGGTGAAAGAAAGTTTTATTTTAATTGCATACCTTCCAGACGGAAACGGGGTTGCTCTCCATGTCAAAAACGTAACTGCCGTCCTCGTTTATCGCCGGTGTGAAGGAGTTCGCGTCTTGAACCAACCCAACTGGAAAGTGCACCAAATACATGTCAACATAATCGAGTCCGAGCTTCTTCAGTGAAAGTTTCATAAACTTCTCCACGTCCGATGACCTGTGACCGTAATGAGGCAACTGAAAATCAGAAAACACACAATCAATTTGATCCATATGCAACCTAGATCTTCGAATCTCCCGTTAACTTCACTTTTACGATGATACTTCGTCGTAAAAATGAAGTTAAACGATTAAACGATGAAGTGAACGATGTTCAACTTTTTTTCCTTAAAATACGGTGTTTTGCGATGGGTATTGTTGAACAAACACTTGTGCCCGATAAATTCTAACTTTCCGCGAGATGATCGAAAGAAAATAGTTATTTAGAACGGTATAATTTGCTGAAAACTTTTTATTAAATAGAAACTTCCAACTTATGACATTTGCAACTTTCAACTTGCACTTATTTTTTTATGGATGCAATAGAGATTCCGTGAAAACACTGCAACCATCGATAATCCGCAAACTTTTCATTGACATGAATAATCGAAGAGAATCAAACCAACCTTCGTCGTTATAAACAAGTCTTCTCGTTTCCCGCCATTGCTAAACCATTTCTTCAAACTCGTGCCTATCGCTTCCTCGTTTCCGTAAAGGAAAGCAGTGTCAATGTGCCGATATCCGTTTTTGAGCGCAGTCCCAACCGCAACCTCAATCTCTTCCGGTTTTGCCTGAACGAAAATATAAGCAACAGTCAAAAAATTGCAGCTCAATGCTTGAGGATGTTTTCAATTGTGTTTACAGCCGACTAATTTTACTGGAGCCCATCCAGTGTTTTATTTGGCCGGCAAGCTCGATGGAAAATCGGTAAAAAAAAAAAGAAATTATAGGTAAAAAAACAAGTTTGATTGACTCACCTCCCATGTACCCAGTCCAACAATTGGCATGTCATAGCCAGATGACAATTTCACGGACTGCATTGTTTTTCGCGTACACGATAGCTCGGCAATTCTCACTTTCGTCGATGCAATAGCTCTGCATTAATTATACAATAATTATGTATTTTTAGAAACAATTTCCACATGTTCGGACGCTTTATAAATTTTGGCTGGTTCGGCCATTCATTCGGCGTCAAATTTCAAGCAGTAAAATAATTTATCCCATAGAAACAGTGAGTCGCAATGAATTTGTTTCAATCAGACGAGTAGGCTGTCAACGATCTGTCAACGTTTAGACGATTTGCAAATTTTGACCAATTTAAAGATTCGAATGATCCTAAAGTTTTATACAGACATAATGATTGAGATATTAAATAGGTTTTATCGTTCTCATGAGTTAGATAAACTTCAAGTTAAATTGCAATTGTTGCAAATGTCGACCAGTTTAAAGATCTAATTGATCCTGAACTTTTCTACAGAAATAATGATCGAGATATCAAAGAAGTTTTATCGTTTTTCATGAGTCAGATAAGCGCCAAGTTGAATTGTTTCATATTCGTATGAACCTTTTTAACAATGATACTCAACTGTGCGTAAACTTTGAGAAAGTTCAACCGTCTAGAAATCGAATCATTTGTTATAAAATATCGTCTTTATTGGTAACTTCCCATAAGAGCTCATCATAAAGTTGGTATTTTAAAGATTGAATATCGCAACGCAAAATGTCGAAACATGATCTTGGAAAAATTGTATCCGATGTTTTTGTCGCTACTTTTACGTCGTTATACTATTATGATTATGAAGCTATGGAGGGAAAAAAGCTCAAGTGAAGCCATGTAGGAAAAAAAATTGGAGATCTCTCGGATGAAAGCCTGACGACAGGACCACCTTAAGGAACTTCTTCCGATCGCGCGAATGACGGAACGTCGCAACATTTTATATGACAAATAACAAAAAAGAAGAAGAATAAATGCAAAACAAGAAAATTGCGTGTCTCTGCGGACCGGGCGGAGGAAAAAAGGGAAAAAAACACACGCAACAATAAATTATCACGCTCTTATACTCACGCAGATTTTTCGTCGGTCACTCTTTTACACGCTAGATCGTGAGCTCGTGTCCGAATGTCGCGAATCTACTTGTGAACAGCCACAATTTCTATCAAATCGGTGGAAAAACAAACACTGAGCTCCTCCTATAGTTTGTTGCTCGACCGAGCTAATCACGATAACGTTTCAATGTCCCGACCCGATCACTCTCGCTCTTATATACACACTTTGCACTCCCTCTTTCTATTCCCTCTTTATCGCGATCCCCCTTCCTCGGACACACCTCACAGTAAAATGGAGAACAGCAATGACAGAAAATACAAAAGTGAGATTTCGCGTCCGATCATGACTGGAATCTTCTTTGAATTATCGCCACGATTCGCCCCGCGGAAACGAAAAACGGGCGAAACCCTAAAACACACGGTGCGAGCCACCGCCGTGATCTGATCTCTCTCGATTTCGTCACAAAATGCAATGTCAAAACTCACAAAACTTTTAAAAGAGGAAAAATGAAAAAGCACCAAGTTCACCCATCAAAAGCTGAAAAGACCGAGAAGCAAAGTCAGCGAGGGATCCTCGAATTGCCTCTTCCGCCCCTCTCCTTTCTCAAAAAGTCGCGTCGCAAGCTGAACCGAAGCGTGGAACGGGATTCTGA
The DNA here is from genome assembly GCA_037043255.1 of Diadegma fenestrale. Classification (NCBI taxonomy): domain Eukaryota; kingdom Metazoa; phylum Arthropoda; class Insecta; order Hymenoptera; family Ichneumonidae; genus Diadegma; species Diadegma fenestrale. The sequence goes on along the minus strand of CM073311.1, from coordinate 5,926,894 downwards.
TTGGATAAATCGCATGCAAAGTGCATCTGTTGACGCGCACGATTGCTTCGGAAACTGCGATTGCTGGAGAACGCGCGGCGCGTCGCGATTACCGCGCTGAATTTTCAAACGGGACGAGTGTCAACGCTGTCAATCAAAATTCCCGCTTCTTTTGGGAGATTCCATCGATAAGGAATCTGCATAATGCGAACGATGCCAGCAAACAATAGATAAGAATACAAACAATGCTTGCAAACAATTGCGATAAGTAATCTACAGAAGTGGCTTCGACAGAATGAAGGACAAGATTCAGAAAAATAATTGTCAGAGTGTAGTTCAGACCACATGTGATGGGAGAGCAAAAGGAAACGAAAAAACTCGATAAATGTAAAAGATAATCGATGCGGGGTCGATAGGGAGTTGGCAAACGTTCCGGGAAATGAAAAACAAAAATTGCAAACAATTGATAAGCAATCGGTGGATGTGGCTCGGGTAAATATTCCGAATTGCGGCACCGCAGCGACATTCTCGATTCTTGCTGAATTTTCATGATAACACTTTTGATTACGGCTGGTGCTGCAATGCCGGATACAGGATAGAGTTGAACTTGAACTGTGACTTGAACAGAATGGCGGAGAAGATCCAGGCACGCGATTGCGGAGTAGGCCAGACCGTACGAGTGGAGGCAAACGAAGAAAAATACTCGAAAAATGCAAAAGATTATCGAGACTCCCGCAGTGATGAGGGAAATAGTATGTGGAGAATTGTGTAGTAATAATTCGCAACGATTTTTCCCGAAAAAGACCCAAATTGGAGTCTCGCTCCGAAATGATGAGACAGCTAGAGAATGACTTGCGCATAAGTTTTGTTTTTTAAATGACTCAAGTACAATACACAATGAGGCTGAAGTTTGCAACGTTGGAATGCAACGAAAAATATGTATTTTTATTGATAATTTGTTTAATTTTATAAAACATCGAAATCTTTCGAATTTATATACTTGCTGGGCCGCAAAAATCGATCGTTTTAGCATTGTAATAACAAGGTACATTTTTGTAAAGAGTTTTGTCACTATATAAATGAATTTCGTTGCATTTCAACGATGCAAACTTCAACGTCATCAATACACGTACAACTCAATTTTCTATTTGTCATATACATATAGCTCAACCCGTTTTCCTGAGAGGACGATTTAAGGTTTCTGTGACGTCATCAAAATTTACGACATTATAGTGTTTATTTATTAATATTAAAATTATCGAAATCGCGGAAATTATGACATTTTTCGCCCTTTTTTTAGTAATTTTTAGTAATTTTTTATGTAATATTCTCTCCGTGCACTGAGCGAATGTGCTTCTGCGTCGGACTCTGATAAATTATGATTAGAAAATATTGTGTCGTTAATTAATCTGATTCTTCAATCCAATTAAACTTCTTTTATATATAATCCGGAAAAAAAAGAATTTTGTGACACGAGAGACCAATAAATTTCGATTCTCGGGAGAGGATCGATATAATATATTTCATGGGATCAAGACGAAATATTTTACGAAAAGAAATCGTTATACTTCGAAGCGCGATTCCTCTCGATGAGACACTAATATAAATTTGACTATTCAAAATTATGATTTCCCAGCAATTATTATACAGCTTCCGGTACGTATAGTGATCCGCAGTGTCGCATGAGTGGGAGAGAGATAACCAAAAATTACCGATACACGTTTTTCTCAGAGACCCTTCATATTTTAATTTAAAAAAAAAGTTACACCCTGTAACACACATTTGAATATTCAGTCTTTCCGAGAGTGAAACGCGTAGAGGGCTTGTTACCGACCGAGCAAATCAGGAACATTCGCCGCAATGTGTTATCATCGATCGGTAAAATAGTTTTAGTTCTCAGATTCGCCACCTCGTGGCCGTTTTTCATGCAGCCGTTTTCCCGCCATTTCTGTCGCAGTAAAGCAAGTGGCGTGCTGAAAAAGTTTTATTCTTCCGAGTGTTTGCATCGCGTGCTCCGAAAAATTCGAATATTGTAAACATAAGAATAAAAAACGTGTGAAAATCGAAAAAAGCCGCTACTTTTCCTACAAGAAATAACGAAGTGATAAAACTCGCTACCGTTAGTAGAAATTATGGAGGGTTTCGACGATCCAGGAATATTCTTTTCGGATAATTTTTCCGTTGACGAAGTTCGCGAGAACCAAGTAAATCTACAAGCGTCCAAGAAAAAATTCAAAGAATTCATAAGGCAATTTCACGAAGGGAACTTCAACTATAAATACAGGTAATTGCACGAAATTCCAACTCGCGTTCCCTCCAAATCGTCTTATTGTTCGTCACGAAAAAATTGTAAAAATTGTTTATTCCACGACACAGAGACGCTCTCAAGCACAATTATAATCTTGGACAATACTGGGTCGAATTTAACGTCGAAGATCTTGCCGCATTCGATGAATCCCTTGCAGAAAAAATTTATAAACAGCCGACAGAGTATTTGCCGGTTTTCGAGGAAGCTGCCAAAGAAGTCGCCGACGAACTGACAGCTCCTCGGCCCGAGGGGGAAGAAAAAGTCCAAGACATTCAAATCCTATTGTCCTCCGACAGTAATCCCAGTGCGTTGCGCGGAATGAAGGTAATTAATCAATAAATAATCAAACAATTCTCGTTAGCGACTTTTTCTGGCACACTAAGCTTGAGATGAGCGAGATGTTTGTTTAAGAAACTCGTCAATTTCAATCAACGCCTTTCAAACATTTTTTCCTCTGTTTTCAGCCCGACATTGTTTCACAATTGATAAAAATCCCTGGCATCGTGGTATCAGCATCCGGAGTTAGATCCAAAGCCACAAAGATCTCCATCCAGTGTAGATCGTGCAGGAGCGTTCAGACAAATATTCCCATCAAGCCTGGTCTGGAAGGCTACGCTTTGCCCAGGAAATGTAACACGTGAGTAGCCGATCGCTCCTTATTCGAAAATCAAAGCGTCCGCTCCATTTCCGTGTCACAAACTTTTCAAAGAGCTTCTATCGCCATAATCATAATAATACGTAAAAAGTAACGGCAAAGTCATCAGATACAATTTTTCCAAGATAATGTTATGTCGTATAATAACGTGTTAAAATTCGAGGAGGTTTCACCATCTGCTAATCGAGATATTCATTTTTTTAAATCGCAACTTTAACACGAAGTCTTATGGGAAGTTTGAAAAATTGTCCATAATCATAATATCGCCATAATCATAATAATATGCAAAAAGTAACGGAAAAGTCATGAGATACAATTTTTCCAAGACAATGTTATGACATTTTGCGTGAATATTCTGGAACGTCGTATTATAACGTGTTAAAAATTCGAGAAGGTTTCACCGTCTGGTAATCGAGATATTTAACATTTAAAATCACAACTTTAACGCAAAGTCTTATGGAAAGTTCGAAAAAATGTCGATACTTTCTAAGTATGTAGAAAGTAACGGCAAGATCACCAGATACAACTTTTCCAAGACAATGTTATGGCATTTTGCGTAAATATTCTGGAACGTCGTATTGTAATGTGTTGAAAAATTGAGAAGGTTTCACCGTCTGCAAATCGAGATATTTAGCATTTAAAATCGCAACTTTAACACAAGGTTTTATGGAAAGTTCGCAAAAAGACGATTTTTACAACAAATAACTCGATTTCTAGACGGTCGAACTTTCTCAAACTTTACACACAGTTGGATATGATTGTTAAGAAGATTCGTACGAATTTTTAATACTTAAACTTGGAATTTATCTCAGGCATGAGTCAGAACTTGTTTTAAGAAGAAAATTGAGAATCGCTTTCGAAAAATTGTTTCCAGAGTTTATGTTTTCACGTTTCAATCAAAAGCAACATTTACCACTGTCATATTATGCCTAAAGGTACACCCAGATATTTGGTAATTTATTGTAGAGTTGAATGTTGCGAAGACTTTTGTGTTGAGTGAAATTTTGGTAACGAAATTGGAAAAAAATGAATTTGAATGTCGGAATATCCCGTTGAAAAAAAAAAAACAAAAACGAATATTTAAAATTTCAGAGAACAAGCAGGTCGTCCGAAATGTCCATTGGACCCGTTTTTCATAATGCCGGACAAATGTACTTGCGTCGATTTCCAAGTGCTGAAGATACAAGAATTGCACGAGCATACGCCGCAGGGTGAGATGCCGCGACACATGCAAGTCTATTGCGATCGTTACTTGTGCGATCGTGTAGTCCCGGGTAACCGGGTCTTGATTTTGGGCATCTATTCCATCAAAAAAGTGGCAGGAGGTGGGGGAAAACGTGAAGGTCGTGAGAAAGCATTGGTGGGTGTGAGAGCGCCGTACGTTCGGGTCGTTGGAATATCCGTTGACGGAGATAATTTGGGGAGCGGTACACATCCACCGATCACGAATGCGGAGGACGAAATGTTCAGACGTTTGGCTGCTGATCCGAACGTTTACGAGAGAATAGCGAAAAGCATAGCGCCCAGTATATTCGGAGCGCTCGATATGAAAAAAGCAATTGCCTGCTTGCTTTTCGGTGGCTCGCGAAAGCGAATGCCCGACGGTTTGTGTCGGAGAGGCGACATAAATATCCTCATGCTGGGTGACCCTGGTACGGCGAAATCTCAATTGTTGAAGTTTGTTGAAACCGTCGCTCCTGTGGGAATCTACACTTCCGGCAAAGGAAGCTCCGCCGCTGGTCTCACAGCCTCCGTCATAAGAGATCCGGTCACGGTAAGAAAATCACTGCACAATTACTTGCCGGAGCAATTAACAAAATCTCCGAAAAAACTTTAACATTGAGGCCACAATTTCCCTTCATTTTCCAGAGGAATTTCGTCATGGAAGGCGGAGCAATGGTTCTCGCTGACGGTGGAGTCGTTTGCATCGACGAGTTCGATAAAATGAAAGAGGACGACAGAGTTGCGATTCACGAAGCGATGGAACAGCAGACGATATCGATTGCAAAGGCCGGAATAACCACAACCTTAAACACTCGCTGCTCCGTTCTCGCAGCTGCGAATTCAGTCTTCGGGCGTTGGGACGACATCAAGGGCGAAGAAAACATCGATTTCATGCCCACTATTCTTTCGCGTTTCGACATGATTTTCATCGTGAAAGACGAACACGAAAAAAACAGAGACATCACGCTTGCCAAACACGTTATGAATCTTCACATGAACGCTGGTCAAGTCTCGGAAGCCGCCGCCGACGGAGAAATACCCTTGAGTGTTCTCAAAAAATACATTTACTATTGCAGGACGTGAGTATTTCCCTCTAACAACAACGACCGTCGTTCCGTCAGTCCTTCGAAAACTAGACACACTTTTTTCTCGCACTTGCTCGGGTTTTAATTAATTAATCAATTAATAATTAATTAATTATTAATTTCGTGGTTATTAATAATAATGGTGGATTAATAATTTGGTGGATTCATTAATAATAAATTGATTAATTATTAATTAATCAGCTAATTGATTGATTAATAATTAATTAATCAATTTTTGTAATTAATAAAAACTTGTATTTTTGGTTTACGAGAATTCATGAGTTGCGTGAGTGTGAAGGAGACTGAGAAGCGAATTTTTTTGGATTAATTAATTAATTAATTTAAAATTCAATTCACGAATAAATTCAATCAATTTTTTAAAAAATACAAATTTTTCTCCGACAGCCTTGATATTTTGAGAAAAAAGTAAGTTCCATTTTATTCTCTGATGAAATGGGAACAACGTGTGACTGATATTTTTCTCAAAATTTTCTGGCTCTCCGAGGAAAAGTTTTAGAGGAATTTTTACCGCCCGAGCATGTGATGGATCGCCTTAAATAGGATTGGAAGATGAAATTTGATGAATTTAATCGATTTTTCGTAATACAGGCGCTGTGGACCGAGACTCAATCCCGAAGCAGGTGAAAAACTGAAGAATCGTTACGTCATGATGCGAGCTAGTACTTTGCAGCATGAAAAAGACGCAGAAAAGCGTTTGCCCATACCAATAACCGTTCGACAACTCGAAGCCATAATAAGAATTTCCGAAGCGCTTGCCAAAATGAAATTCGCACCTTTCGCGACGGATGTTCAAGTCAACGAAGCTCTCAGGCTGTTCCAAGTTTCCACGTTGGACGCAGCGATGACTGGCTCTTTAGCAGGTTAATCTTTATTGCTAAACTTTGATACTCGTAGCCACGTGGATTTCGATGATTAATGCTCAAATATTAATTTATTTATTAAGGCGCTGAGGGCTTCACGTCGGAAGAAGATCACGAAATTTTGTCACGCATCGAAAAACAATTGAAACGCCGCTTCGCCATCGGATCTCAAGTCTCCGAACAAAACATCGTGAGCGATTTTGTCAAACAAAAATATCCTGAACGTGCCATCTACAAAGTTATACACACCTTGATCAGACGTGGCGAACTTCAACATCGTCTCCAAAGGAAAATGCTTTACAGACTCTTCTAAGCGGTATGTACGCTCTCCATCAACTTGTTCGGCCTCTAACGTCGTTGTGATGTTTACATCGTCGAAGTTTAACGTGATTCGGTTCTAAATTTGCTCCGGAGTTAAAAAATCGATTTGTGAGGAAAATTCTGACGATACTCAAGTTTTTGCTTCGTAGAAAATGAGCACGAATTGGTTCAGCCGGGAAAATATTCGCTGCAATGAAAACCTCGGCTTGATTCATTTTTCGACAACATTTTTGCGAATTTAGGAAGATTAAATCATTAGATTTGTCCGATTGTGATCGTTGCTCGTAATTTTCGATAATTCATTTGGAAATTCATGATTTTCTATTTACGAATGAAAAGACATTTAATTCTTGCAATTCCACTTTTCGTTTTCATGTAAAACTCTAAGGCGGATAACACTTAAACTACAATTATGTCTCGTGAATATTTAACAAAGTCCTCAAGTGCTTTTTCGCATTTTTTCCCGAGGTAGTTGAACGTTTTTAGACGATGCGCATTCGTGAGTTGTTTTTATTTGTTCTTACGTTCGCGTTTATCGAGTTTGAACATGGTTCATGGAAGCTCGTCCTTGAACGGATAATGCGGATGATTCTCGATCCTGAAAATAAGAGAATCATTAGAAATTCTGTGAATACAAAGTTTTTTTGTTTGAAAAAAATCAGAATATTCGAAAATTACCCTTTGAAGAAGAGAAAATTGAAAATTCTTCCTTCCGGTCCATGATCCAATGAACTGAGGGCATTCATTTCATCTTCGCTCAGCGTAAAGTCAAACAGATCGATATTAATTCTGATTCTCTCGGGCGATGAACTTTTTGGTATGACGATCACTCCGCCCTGGACCAGTTGTCGCAACAATATTTGTGCGCTAGTTTTCTTATGTTTTTCTGCGATTTCTTGAACAACGGGATGCCCCAGGAGATCAGGAAATTTGTCGAGACTGTAATTGTATTTGGACTGAAAGTGTGCTTTAGCTCCGGGCGAACCGAGTGGACTGTACGCCGTTACGGCGATGTTGTGCTCGTTACAAAATTTTCGGAGTCCCTTTTGTTGATGATACGCGTGCAATTCGACCTTGAAAATGAAATGAAGATAATTGCAGTCTCTCTTTATAAAAAGAAATTCGAATCGTCGGTTCGCGGAAAAAAACTTCTGGCTGTATTTTTTTCAAAATCTGAAAAGAACGGAATTATTCTGGAAAAATATGAATCGCCTCACCTGCAAATTGCTAGGCTTGATATCAGCGTTGTCCCAAACGTCTTGAATCTGCTTCTCGTTGAAATTGCTCAATCCTATCGATCGTGCAAGACCATTACGTACTTGATTCTCCATTTCCTTCGAACGAACAAGCCAAAAAGAAGCTGATGTGTACTGAACGATTTTTCTCGCGTTTGTGCACGATTAAGAAAAATTCTCGACAAATTTAAAGGCTGAAATAAATTGTAATTTTAATTGCAGACCTTCCAAACGGATACGGGATTGCTGTCGGTGTCAAAAATGTAGCTGCCGTCCTCGTTCGACGCCGGTGCGAAGGATTCCGCGTCTCGAACAAGCGCAAATGGCATGTGCACCAAATACATGTCGACATAATCGAGTCCGAGCTTCTCCAGTGAAAGTTTTATAAACTTCTCTACTTCCGATGGCCTGTTGCCGTAATGAGGCAACTGAAAATCAGAAATCACACAAATAATCAATTTCATGAGCAACCTAGTTCTTTAAATTTCTCGTTAACTTCATTTTTACAACTAAACGTCGTGTTAATCATTAAGCTCGTCATATGGTACAAAAATTGTAAGTAGTTGTAACTTTTTTCATTCCTATGTAATTGACTCGAGAAAATTAAACGATTTTCAACGTTTTTTCCTTAAAATACGGCGTTTTGCGATGGGTATTGTTGAACAAACACTTGTGCCCGTTAATTCTAACTTTCCGCTAAGAAATCGAAAGCAAATAGTTATTTAGAACGGTATAATTTGCTGAAAACTTTTTTTAAATAGAAACTTCCAACTTATGGCATTCGCAACTTTCGACTTGCAGCTATTTTTTCATGAATCCAATGGAGATTCCGTGAAAGCACTGCAAGCATCGATAATCCGCAAACTTTTCATTGACACGAATAATCGAAGAGAATCAAACCAACCTTCGTCGTTACAAACAAGTCCTCTCGTTTTCCGCCATTGTCGAACCATTTCTTCAAACTCGCGCCTATCGCATCCTCGTTGTTGTAATTGAAAGCGGTGTCAATGTGCCGATATCCGTTTTCGAGTGCAGTCGCAACCGCAGCCTCGATCTCTTCCGGTTTTGCCTGAACGAAAATACAAGCAACAGTCAAAAAATTGCAGCTCAATGCTTGAGGATTTTCTCAATTGTGTTTACAGCCGACTAATTTTACTGGAGCCCATCCAGTGTTTTATTTGGCCGGCGAGCTCGCTGGAAAATCGGTAAAAAAAAGAAATTATAGATAAAAAAAAAGTTTGATTGAGTCACCTGCCATGTACCCAGTCCAACGGTTGGCATGTCATAGCCAGATGACAATTTCACGGCCTGCATTGTTTTTCGCGTACACGACAGCCCGGAAATGCTCACTTTCGTCGATGCAATAGCTCTGCATTAATTATACAATAATTATGTATTTTTAGAAACAATTTCCACATGTTCGGACGCTTTATAAATTTTAGCTGGTTCGGCCATTCATTCGGCGTCAAATTTCAAGTAGTAAAATAATCAATTCCATAGAAACAGTGAGTCGTAATGAATTTGTTTCAATCAGACGAGTAGGCTGTCAACGATAATTATTTATAGCAGAAGGAGAAACGGCTATGGCCTCGGATATCGTTGAACAAATTATGCGTTGCACGTGTTATTTGATTGAGTTTTTTTCTTATACAAATAACGGATTTTTATTGTGATTAACTTTTTATTGTTTCAACTTTACAGACTCTACACGACGTTGAAAATTTCGTGTCTCGTACCACAACAAGAAAGCGATAAGTTTGAGATCTCAGCAGTGTCCACTACATTGAAATACAATTTTACTCACAGGTGTTAATTTATCACTTTACAAAGGTATAAACGATGAAATCCGAAGAGAAAACAATTTGACCCGATTCGCGAAGTGACTGAGCGTTAAAGGCCCTTGACGGTTATGCGCGAGACTGCATTTTCGAGAAACGTATATGCGCGCACGAAATATAGAACGAACGAATCGATATCACGACTGAAAATGCAATTGCATTGCAACTTGCATTTGAAAAGGTGAAAAAGTTTTATTCCGCAGTCGAATCAACAAATATTTCTTCGCGAAATGACCAGGCGATTCTGATTAAACGTTCAGAATTGCCTAAAAATGTTACAAAACATTTGACGATCGTTGCAAATCTATTTTCAGACTCGGAACAGTACTGTAGCTATTAAAGTCTCTAGACCATCCTTGCAGTCTCAATTTTCTTCAGGTGGGCTGAAATATTTCATCAAAAATTCGCCCCTTGATAAAGAAAAAATTACAAAATTTGGGTACTCCGTGAAAATCGACAATAAGCGATTAATTTTCGTATCATTTTCATGGGGAATAAAATCGTCGATTTGAAAGTTCTCGACGATCGACGGAAATAGCCGAAGCTGCCCGAAGATCGCGACGTTTTTTTACCTCACTATCAAACGCATGCGCTCAATTTGACGGAACGATTTTCCGAAACCGAAGTCGATTCCTACGACGTGATGGCGAAGGAAACGTAGCGTCGCCATGGATATCGTACCATGGATTTTTCAATTTTTCCGAGTCTTTTTCTTCTGCAACGATTCTCTTCGTACACTTTTGGTGATCGATTAATATCCAAAGGATTCTGAGCCAAGAAAAAACAAGTGGATAACAAACAAGCGAGGCCTTTTCCCTTTTTTCTAATTGTATGTACGCGTTGGGCACACAGCAAACTTCTAGGTTAATCCAACTTCCGGTACCAAGCAAAAAGGTTGGCGCTGGAAGCTGCGAGTAACGGGAAAATTTTGATATAAAGCGGAAGTATTAAAAATATGCCATAATCTTAATAAACGACAAATCTAATGACGAATAGAAATCGAAGGCCATGAAAAACAGCGGGATCGAACCCTTCGTTAACGAAACTACTGCGAACCTCATAATTATGGTTTAAAATGTATCAAACTTTCCGCCCACGCAGGTAAATGGCAAAAATGCCTTTTTTTCTCCTAAAAAATACGAAACGCCTATAAAAAATTTGGTTCCCAAATCCGGAGCTATTTTCCTCGCAGTCGTGATGGCTTGCACGATCTGACCCATGCTCATGAATTCAATTAACATTTCAAACTACTTTACTAACTTATACAAAAAAAGGAAAGGGTCAGTTTCAATCGTATTCAATTTAAACATGAAACGATGTGAAAAAGAGAACTCGGAGATTCTTGACCAACGAAAAGGGGTAGAAACCGTACGGAGCGAAAAATAAAGAGTGTATAACAAGATCGAAGGAATAAGAAACGTCGTAAAAAGAAGAAATTACAAACAATTTTGATGAGGAAGTTCATGGAAGTGGCTCGAACAGAATGAAGCAGAAGATCCAGGGAAGGAATTGTGGTCGCAGTTTTGACCACAAAAAAAATCTCAAAAAATGCAAAAGATTGTCAAATATCGGAGTAAGGGGACAACTGTGTTCAAAAGAGAATTGTGCGAGGGTTTTCCTGAAAGAGAACGAAATCGGAGTCTGAAATGAAAACGATAAGACGAAGAATTACTTGCGTATAAGCTATTTCTATAAAATTTTCGGAGTAAGGAGACAACTGTGTTCAAAAGAGAATTGTGCGAGGGTTTTCCTGAAAGAGAACGAAATCGGAGTCTGAAATGAAAACGATAAGACGAAGAATTACTTGCGTATAAGCTATTTCTATAAAATTTTCGGAGTAAGGAGACAACTGTGTTCAAAAGAGAACTGTGCGAAGGTTTTCCTGAAAGAGAACGAAATTGGAGTCTGAAATGAAAACGATAAGACGGAGAATTACTTGCGTATAAGCTTTTTCTTTCGTAAATGACTCATGTACAATATACATACAACTCGTTTTCCTGTTAAATACACATATATATAATGATATACATATATATATATATTTATTATATATATATATGCATATATACTAGTCGGCTATAAATTAGTGAAAAAATAATGCTGCTTTGGCCATGATTTGCATTCAGGCGGATTCCTTGTAACTCAACCACTACATAGATGGAATGTTTGTGTGTTTATTATGTATTATTTATTGTTGTTTGTTCTCGCTTTTTTGTTCACGCGGACAACCCATCGTTGGTGAGAGTAACGTAAAAATACTTTGATTGTTATAGAGTTTCAACGAAATTAATGTACAAATTATCGTGTTTATATTATTATTAGTAATTATAGAAAAATTAAACCTAAGGACGGAAAACAGAAACGTTTCTCTCCCTCGTTCCCTCTCGTTTTTAAATATATATCTCTCTCTCTCTCTCTCTTGTTTTTCTTCTCATCGTCGACAGAAATATTAATTTACTTGTATCTAGGGCTGTCCGGTGGTGTCGCTTGTTGCCCGGAACCCCGATGTTTCGGGTGCGTCTTGAATGACATTTTTTTCAATGGTCTTGGCGATATTCCGTGAAGTGCTGGACTATCTTGCGTGTCGCTACTGAACCAAACTCTGCTACCGTCCGAAACTACGAATAGATAGATTTACGTTCTATTGAGGACATTTTTAGTAGGTATGGCGGAAACTTGACGTTTCCGCAAGGACAGGAATTTCTATTCTGATCAATTGATCGCATGGTTTGGCTATGCCTGTGTGTCGGACTCTAATAATCGACTAGAAAGTCATTTCTACACAGTTTTGTACTCTGTGGAATCAAAATTTTACGTTTTTACGTTTTAGTCCCATTTTTTTCGTCATTTAGAAATAAATTTTCGACGCATGCATCCGGTCTAGAGCGACTAAAAACATTTTAAAAGACAAACAACAGAAAACGACTTTTTACTTCGACCGATCAGTTTGTCGGTGTTTTTTCTATTTTTGGAAATAATAAATCATGGGATAAAAATGATGCTGAAGTTTGCATCGTTGGAATGCAACGAAATTCTTTTATTTCTTCAGCAGAGCCAATAATTATTATTGAATATTTGCTCCGGCCAATAAAACGATTCTCTCTTTCGACCAAAAAACTCAATCGACTTGAAAAATTGCGACGATTTTCAAAATTCAATAAATAATCAATAGAAAAAATGTTTTTCGTTAAATCTCAACGTTGCAAACTTCAGAATCATGGGATTAAAATCGTACCTCTGTTGGCGCGATTGTCACTCGATCCCGAATTATTGCGAAGTCCGGCACGACCCTGATGAGGATCTATCAGGGCTGCAGCCAGATTCGACGATGCTGTTGATTGCATACTCGTCGTGGATCCTTCACAAAGAGAATGTGACAGAAAGCACGAAAAAATCGATTAAAAATATCCCAATAAATTTCATTCCGAATAATTCCATTCCACTCGTTCCACACGACGTGAAAACGTTTTAAAAACATTATAAACCCGTCAAAATATGAGGAAGTGACGAACCAGAGACTGAAGACGCGCCACTAAACGGACTCGGTGGTTGTACCGGCGAATAAACGTTGGCAGCAAACTCCTCGAAAGTTGTAGCCTCTTTGTGATTCCGCATGACGGTGTCGATCGATCTTGCCCGCTCTTCGTAACTGCGATTCGTCGAGGGAACGAGAAAGAAAATTCAACCAAATGAAAAAACTTCATAAAGACGCCGGAAACAATTTTCCACAGGAAAATTATTGAATCATCGTTTAAAAAAATACGCACTAGTGCTGATACAGAGTCAGAGTCGATCTCTTAGCTCGGCTAGCAGCCAGAGCCGTTGTCCTTACAAGACCCGGTAAAACTTTGTCCTCGACGATGCATTCGTCGAAAAGTGGTCCGAAGAATGGAATTTCGGATTTTCGGGATATTTGGATTCTGTACAATTTATCCGGCAGCGGATATATGACTATGAGGACATCGCAAAATTCCGTGGGTATGATGTCACGCCGGTAATCCCGCCAGTGTTCGGACCAAACGATGTGAATTTCATCGTTGCCGAGATGCCGAGTCTGTGGAAACAGAACGAATTGATGAATAAATTATCAGAAATTTGGGAAATTCCAATTTTTGCTTGGGAAATTATTTACTTTTTGTAAAAGACTTTCGGGGCTGTCGGATGGCATTCTCGTGGCAACGTGGAAAAGAATTTCGACGAACGAGGTGGCGTAATAAGGAGCAGTTTGTCCGGAGGCTTTGCCGGGGACGAGACCACCGAGGAATCCTGTATGAGTTTCGAGCTCGACTTCCCACGCTAATCGAGCGACGAAACTCTCGTACTCTTTGCTGGCAGTTACATTGCCAAGAATAGAATTTTTGTCCTCTTGTCCATGACTGACGTAAATAACCGCCATTTTGTGAGTCTCCCTCGATCGCTGGCCGTCGAGATTTCGTAATTCTCGCAAAAGTTTCTCGTTTTTCGCGAGCAAATGCAATTTTCGTCTTTGCTCCCAGCCCGACAGACCCAAATGCGAGAACAGGAGGCGACAATGATGGAAAGGTGCTGGTGGCGGCCTCGACGAAGGTGGAATCGTTGCTATTCCTCCTGCAGTCGGATCCGAGTCCAGATTCTTGACTCTCTCGCGCGCCGCGTTTCGCTGATTCAATATCGCGCTTATCGTCTCGCTCTCGAAACAATTTCCCTGCGGTGGACTCGCTGGGCTGTTCAATGCTATTTCCGGGTTCGAGATCACTTCCGGACTCGTGTGTCCGATATAACGGAGGAGCTGCAAAGAGAAATCGTTTTCAGTTTTCAGGAAAATAAAGGAAAAACCGAGGCTGGAAAAACTCGAAATCATTTTTTTCCATCAATTTCAAACTCTTCCGGTTCGAGTGTGACTTACGTCATCGAGGTTGTCCATGTCGCTAGCGGCGTTAGCAAAAGTTGGTAATATGTTGGGCTCGCGATGTCGCATCATGTGCCTCGGACAAATATTGTTCCGAGATTCCTCATTTTTCGTGATTTTCTTGAGATTCCAATCGTTTAGGATTTCGCCAACCGGAGCTGAACGTTGCTCGCCGTCATCGGCGATTGAAGACGGAGCCGAAGATGGTTGACTGTACAAAATACAGCTGTCCCAGGAAGTTTTACCCGCGAGATCACGCAGCAAAACTCTGACCATTGAGGGAGCCGTTGTTAAGCCGGCAGTGACGCCGCCCCCGGGCGCATCCAAGGCTGCGAGCTCGACGAGCGACATGATAATCGAGTCAGAAAGCATCAACAATTGTACGTTCGGTGCTTGGAATATCGCGGAGGATAGTTCGTCGCCGTTTATGCCGGGAACGTCATCGAGTTCGACGACCAACGAGGACAGTCTCGAGGCTCCGATTCCCATTGGGAAATGTCCTAGATGATTGACCAAATGCATCATCACCATTTTTGCCGCGAGTTGTATAGATTGCGGGTTTCCACGACGCGGAGATTTGTTGGAAGAATCTTTGACAGACACGTCGTCGATGCTCGTGTCAGGATCAAAATCGTCGTTTTCGTGTTGATGACTTTGCCCAACTTTGCCCGTTCTGTTGTACACAATATTGTCTAAAACCTGGACCAAAAAGCAACGGATTTATTGCGCTGCGATTGCTTTCACTGCGTTCGACTGCATTTATCCTTTTCAAGATAAATTCAGTGAGCTAATGAGCAAAATATCGAAAAGTCCTTGTAACAATCACTCACATTGAAAATCGTGAGAAGTAGAACTTTGTTTTGGAATGTATCGAGCAGAACGCTCGGTCCTAATTGCATCGCCCATTCGCCCAAGCAAAAAAGCATGGACTTTGTGAGAGCTCCGCGTTTTTCGCGGTTTGTCATCGTGTCGAGAGTCTCGGACAACACCTTCGGGAATAAAAGAGACAAGTAAGCATCGCTGACTCATTTCTATTCGACATTGTTGCAAGATTCTTTGGCGCAGCTTGTTGAAACGTACCTGAATAATTTTGCACGCGACCTTCGGATATGATTCGAGAAGGACATTCGCCTTGTCGCAGATCAGAAGCAAACAATCGCAGGCAACTTGAGCTACTGCTGGCTGAGTCGCCTGGAAAAAATCGAATCGGCATGAAACATTGTGGCGTGACGCAAACTCGCATTTGTTGACGTATACGTTAGCGAAGGTAAGCGTTAATGAAACACAGGAAATAAAAACGACTCGGGGGACGAGACGGCACCAACATGGACTACCTTGCCTGCCACAGGAGAAGAAAATCCGTCCCTTCGTCTGCCCATTTTTTGAGCTCTCTGCTAATTGAATCGACAATTTATACATTACACTATTTTTCGCAACTTTGTTTAATTATGCAGAAGTATTTGCTCGACAATTTTAGAGTTTTCTTCCCTAAGTGCTTCGAACAAAAATCGAAATTTTTTTATCTGTTGTTTTAAAACGGGAGATCGACCCAAAAATTGAGGGTTTGATTTATTTTTTTCTATTCCCATGCCGCGAGACTCAATTTTATCTCTTTGTTATTCCTCGGACGGATGTAGTAGCAAAAAAAAATCATCAAACGTTGCATGCATGCAAAAGTTTTGAGTAGTCGATAATTTGAGGGCAAATCGCAAATTGGGAAAATTTAAATATAGAAATTTATCATGTTCGTCGTGGTCCGATGCAAATCTCTGGGTTATGCAGTTTGAGGGCTTTTGTGTGGCGTTTGGAATGCTTACTCTCAATGCCTGAAGAAGTACGGTAATGGCCTCAGGAATTCTCGAATGTCGAGTATCGTGTGACAGTTCGCGATAAGCGAACATGGCGACGCTGGAGAGTGCAACGGAGCGCGCAATGCCGGAAGGTTCGCGTCTGCAGCTCCGCAACAAAATGGTGATAATATGTTCCTTGGCATCGGGACAAGGCATCGTAGCAATGTCGTTGTTGTTGGTTGGTTGTAAAACTGGCAGTTTTGCCATGGTTGCTGGAAGCGTTAACAACGAGCCAAGAATCGAAACGGCTTCTGTTCTCGGAGCGTTGAGATCTTGACCGGCTAATATGATATTAGCTGCGTGGATGTAATCCAAAATGAGTAAACTCGCGCCCGGAAGATTAAGACTGAATAATCTCGGACCCGTGTATTTGACGAGCGTCTCGAGAACCTTTGTATCGTTACTGGCGATTCCGCCGTGGACCGCTCGATAGAAAAGCGTCAAGTGGGCCTTTGGTAAACTGACGTCGAGTGGCTGAACCGTCAGTGAGCAGATCAACCGATACGCAGCCAAACGGCCAGTCTCGTATCGAGAAGGTAATTGAATCGCCTGTAAATCCAAATTTTTCTTAACCATTGACGAACCCATTTCGTATAATTTCATTATAATTATTATTACTAATTAAATTTTTTAACTAATTTAAATTAATTAAATTAATTAATTTAATTAATTAATCAATTAATTGATTAATTAATTAATTTTAAATTAAATTAATTAAAAATTGATTGATAACAATTAATCAATTTAATTAATTAATTTAATTAGATTAATTAATTAATTAATTTTGAATTAAATTAATTAAAAATTGATTTAAATTCATATTTCATTATAATTATTATTAATAATTATAATTCCATTAAAAACACGGCAGGCTTTGCATTAACCTTAAAGCACCAAGGGGCGATAACCGTGAGAGGTGGAATGAGTTCGGGAGCTGGTGGCGTTACTTGATTGTCGCCAGAAATGCCCTGATTCAGTCGAATTTTTATCAGTGTCTGGGTCAATTGAACAAGATATTCCATCACTTGACCATGCAGTACAGGATCCTGAATGTCATTCACGTCTCCGAGTGCCGAGAGCATTCTTCTCCACAAAACTACAGCGACGTCCGGAAGCCAACCTCGTACTCCACCCCCAGCCATTACCGATCTCCTCTCTGATACATCGTTCGTGTCTACGAAAAAAAAGCGATGCGTCGTAAAACTTTCGAGAACTTTGGTACAGAAGAAAATTAATGAATCGGAGAAAAAACAATCGAATAATTCACGTTCTCGGCAAAACGCGTTCCCACAATTCAACTTCGACTTACCCGGAGCAAACTTTAACAAGGAAAAATACTTTAATGCTCAGTTTTCAAATCACCAATGAAATTCCTGTTCGCAATCACCAAAAATCAAATATTATTCATTAAACAACTTTTTTTTAGTCTATAAAATTCCGTAACTTCTAATTTAAGAAAAAAAAAATAATTCAGACTTCCCTAGGATTTGAAAGCGTGAGAAAAATATTGAAAAAAAGCATGGCAAGTTCAAATCAAAGCGAAATAAATCCAAAACAGAAAAATGTGTGCGCTGCTTTCAGTGCAAACATTCATACCATCAGAAATAAAAACACTAGAATCGGCAACAAAAAAATTTCGACTCTCTACTGCGAGAAAGAAAGACTGAAAAATGTAAAAAATGTAAAAACAGATAAAAATCCTTTGGGAATTGACGATGAAAAAATTACGAGGATCTTCCGTTGTTTGGGAAGAAGCGTAAACACGACACAAGCCTGGCTTGATTATCGAGCAGTTGAGACCATGAATCAGATAGTCTTGCGTACCAGAAATTTTGAAAGTGGATTTTTTTTGCCACGATCCGACCGAACGGTCTGGAAAAAGGGAACTTTGGAAATTTACACAGATTTCTTTGGCACTCGTGGGCAACTCGTACTGACTGATCCACGGCCTCAAGCAAGAGCGTTGTCGAATGATATTATTGCTTGGTTTTTGTTTGGGTTATTATTGTTACTATTATTATTATTATTATTATTCCATTCATCAGGCGAAAGGTAAGAAGCTTGTTGATGTTAAACATTGTGTCGTACATACCGATGCTGCTACCGTCAATATTTTCAATTTGTATGGGACTATCCTTGTTGCTGTCAACGCCGCTACTCGGAGTGGGTGATGGACAGCGTGGAGTAGGTGGTTCGCTGTCAGCGACGACGAGACTATCGAGAGATTTAGCTCGGCGTCGTCCAACCAAGAGCGGTTCAACGGTGGAGACACTTGGGCCGGAGGTCGAATCCAATAGAAGTTTCGCCATGTCTCGTTCTATCGATAACGGTAGTACTGGACAAGTACGACGGGGACGGGAAATTGTTAGTGGCTTACACGTTATTAGTAGCGTAAACGATGAAATATTCTTTGAGGTATCAATAATAAAAAGAAAAGCTTACGGAGGATCACAGTTTGAGAACAAATTAAGTGAGTTCTGATGAAAATGCTACGGCACAAAGCTCGTTGATATTTTTAGACGAGTGTACGTTCGAGGATAGAGACAAGCCAAAAAAATGAGAATGTATGTCGAGAAAAAAAACAAAGAGAAATGACTAACGAAACGAAAGTTAAAAATAAATCGCAGTGGCGCGACCACGAAATGCAATGATAAATAAACTTTCATGTAAAGTTAATGGAATGTGAAAAATAGTAGAAAATATTCAACGCGATCGAGCTCACCGGGGATACCAAAGTTGGCAGGGTTCGTTCGATTCCTGTGATACTTGGCCCGCAACTTTCCGGTGTATATGTTGTTGTCGCTCACACTGCGTGGCAATTGTCGGATTTTTCTCGAGTCTCGCAGCAGCGGATGGTCTGACGATTGAAAAAACGAAATTCTTCAGTTTTAGTTTTCCTTTTCGTACGATTGATGATCAAACCATTCGAGATTCAACGGAAACGAAATGAGTAGAAAAAAAATTATATTCACCAGGAACGTTCTCTTTGCCGGGCACGCTGGTTTCACGGTCGACGCTTCCTCGCCTTGGCGACTGAACACTTCCGGCGGATGCTGCGCGACTACCGACCCCTCGACGCTTTTTCGATTTCTGTTCGCTCAGTCGATCCAAAGGTAAATCGTTCAGATCCAAATTATACACGTGCCTGGCGAGTACCCTCGTAAGAGTGTCCAAAGTTTTCTGCGACACAAGCGACAAAATTACAAATTAAACGATTCGATTTCTTTTCCCTCAATTTTTATGCTGCCATTCGAAAACTTACGGCCCATTCCCGAATCAGTTCTTCCCATTGGGTCAACGAGGTTAATACTTGAAGAAACTGATCCCACAGTTGGTTAAAAATCACCACGTTCAAATTGGCTTTGATCCAAGTGACGATCAGAGTTTGAAAGATCGCAGGTGCGAGCTTACCACCGATGGTTTCTTGATGCTTTCGCTTCGAGCTTTTCCCACCCAGTACCAACGACGTTATTTGTAACAAAACTCTAAAAAAAAACATGTATCGATTGAAAATCTTTCTCAAGGGTCTTTCATCTTGTTCTCACGTTGAAAAATCCACAAAGCTGCAGTGAGTGCGAGAGAAATTTTACAACTTTTGCCTATCGAGAATAATTGCCAAGGTGCACAAATTTTAAAAGCGAACAATGTTGGAAAATCAAAGTTTTTTCAAAGTTTTTTTCTCCTAATTTCGAAAAATTCGTTCGACCAAATCAATTATGAAAAATAACGATTGAAAATTCTTCAAATTTGTAGTGAAATTCTGTGTTTTTCTTCGTTAGACTTTTCATGGAACTTTGTGACACCGTCGTCGGCAAAAATCCGCATTAACGACATTCGGATGATAATTTTTTCACTGAAATTGAGAATTGGGCGGTGATTTTAATTACCGGAGCAACTGATCCCAAGTGGCGGGTTCCAAACGAGCATGCATGACGACGTAACGATAGACGTTGAGAACTCTCTTGCAACTATCGGTCTGTTCCTCGAGAAGTGTTGCGGAAGCGTGACCTCCGGGAGTCTCCAAGAAGAAGACGTTCGAGGCTTGAGTTATAAAAACTTGTAAGACGTTCTGCAGTCCCGCACGAACGAATAAATTTTCACGGTGAATCGCCCCGAGGTAGGAGTCGTTGCGAAGTCGAGTTTGACGAGAATAACTGTCGGATGGACTTTTGTCACTGTCGCTTCCATCTTTTCGCTGTTCCACCTCGTTCTCGCATCTTTCTTTGTGTCCTTCCAAAGGTTCCAGCATGAAAGGCGGAATTTCCTGAAAATCCTCGTTCGTATTAATCAAACAAAATGTATAAAACGAAAAATTTAATGAAATGCCCGACGAGGAATGAAATTTCGAGTTTTTTACTCACATTCATCTGTATCCAGTCTTTGTAAACGGCGATCACTTTTCTTATAGCGCCCGCATGGCTAAGATCCAGTAGGAATGCCTGTCTGTAAATTTCATGAACGAAATTGACGTTGTCACGACTGCCATAAAGAACTTGACGAACGAGAGCAACGGCTGATTGGCCACCGTCGTCATGCTGGAGATTTTGATCTTGTTGTTGTGGGTGATGCGCCGGTTGATTATTGCTTGTGGAATCATTCGTTAGGGAATTTGGTTCGCCTGTACTCGCGTTGCTTTGCTGTCCAACGGATACTCGACGCATATCCGGCTCGGAGTTGTCTTCGTTGGTCGTTGGACTGCGAAAAAGCCAAATTTGCAACGATCATTTCGTCGCGATTCGTCCTGCCCTCTGGACCGAGGGAAGCCGTTCATTTCTTTCAGGGGTGGAAACGAAAAACAAGGATGGAACTTACTTTGGTTGAATCACAGCGGCGAACGGTCCGTCTTTTCGCGTAACGTGAGTAAAACTCGCGAGCCATTTGATGAGAGCAACTTTGCACAGGACGTAGTTGTTTTGACTCTGATTGGACGGTTGTCGCATTGTTGGTAACTCCAAATTTGGTTTATACAGGGAAAAATTATCGTCAAATTCGGGGCAGATGTGTCGGAGATACGTGCTTTTAAATCTTTCCAGAAGGAATTGGAATGATCTGTACTGACGATTGTGTTTGTCGCGCCATTCAACTTTTACGACCTGAAATTAATAATTTTGATTAATATTCAAGACCCAAGAATCAAATACCAATCGTACGAATCGTTTAAATCCATCGCGACTCACTTGGGTGACCATGAATTCGAGCAACGCTTCGAAAAACCTGAGTGTCTCATTGTCCAGAGGTTTTTCGCCACTCTGTGCAGGCAGAATCGGCAATCCACTCGCTCTGGTAATCGGCCCTTGACAAGAATTATTCCCACCGTCATGAAAAATACTCTGACCCAATTGTGTATCGTAAAATTCACGTTTTTCACGATCCTCGATATTAGCGACGTTGGTGGATCGATCTTTTCGAGGATCGAGTTTTCGCTCGTTCGAGTGGTAAGGCGAAGCTTGACGCGGTGGGAAACCCGGCACCAAAGAGGCAAACATTCGATGAATGTGGTCAGGCGCATTTTCGCCAAGCGCTTGATACCAAAGTATGAAATATCTGCAAATTTTATTCACAAAATCTTCAAGTTCTCTCGCTTTTGACGAAAGTTTCCAAAATTATTCAAAATTCGATGTCTCTGTACCTCAGAGCCTGCCTTCTCAGCTTCCAACTGTTTCCCGGATGTAATAGTTTGTCAAGGATTCTTGCCAGACTGTGACATTGCCATCTCCTGTTCAAAAGCTCTGGCAACAATGTCAAGACTTTTTCCAACAGTTGCAGCACTTGCTCCAACTCTTCCCTGTGAGCTTTGTGCACTGAACAAAAAAAAGTTCAATTCTCACTCAGTGTACAAAAGATCAGCAACGTTTAAATCGATACAAAACTATTTTTCTGTAATACTTACCAAGATGGAACGAAAGTTCTGTCGTCAAAGTGATTGCATTGAAAATAATATACGTGTTTTATATTCCAACATTTATACAAACAAAATCAATGATCCTGAAGTTTGCACCGTTGGAATGCAACGAAATTCTGTTATTTCTTCAGCAGAGTCAATAATTATTATTGAATATTTGGTCCGGCTAATAAAACGATTCGCTCTTGCGACCAAAAAACTCAATCGACTCAAAAAATTGCCACGATTTTCAAAATTCAATAAATAATTAATAAAAAAAAAGTTTTTCGTTGAATCTCAACGTTACAAACTTCAGAGTCATACAAAATCAGGCATAAAATTTATTCGTATTCGCGAAAAAAGATCGTAATTTTCCATTATCATGAAATTTTTCCAGAGTATTGAATTTCCACATACCACGCTGACGCAAGTTTGTCTCTGCGGAGACAAAACAGTCGTAGAGGATAAAGTACACATGGCTGAAATTTCCCTCGAAAAATCCTTTTGCTTCGTCCGTGTCTACATTTTCTGCAAAAGCAACGATGCTTTGTCATTGAAACAAGATCCAGCTCTGGTTTCTATGAGATTAGGTACACGGGGGACTGGCGGATCGTGGGTAAATCGTGCAGAGATGATAAGCGTCATCAGAAATGGAAAAACATCTGGTTTGATGGAGCAATTTGTTGGAATGGGCTGATGATAAAAATTCAAGTAAAATAGATCGCGATTTTAGAAAATTGATACAGTCCTTGGAAAAAATGCTTCAAATCGGTTGAAAAAAAATACAAATTGAACAATGCTGATTAATTATAAAGAATTAATTATTACGAGAGAATTGAATGGATAGAAAATTGCGATTTCGAGTTGGATCGAGCCGCGTCGATCGAGAATCAACTTAAAAATACTGCGACAGTTTTCCCCATTATCGTCAACTCCGAAACGAGGTTTATTGTTCGTCTCATAAGAAATTTGTGTCATCAGTTTAAACAATTTATCAGGAATATGTCAACGGCGATGTTCGTGGTAATAAAATCCATCGCAATTTGCGGATCAGTAAAAAAAATATGAAAAAAGAAACGGAGATGAATGTCCATTTTTTTGTTGACAAATTTGATGTTGCTTCATATTTATAAACGCGAATACCTATGAATGCGAGGTGCGAATGTAGTAATCGATCGTATTTATTCTCAATTAGGACATGGAGAAACGTCACAATTGGAAGTTTTATTGAAATTTGATTTACGAAAGAAAAAATAGGTCGATGTGAATTCTCGTCATGGCTCTCCATGGATTGCTTTGCTATTTCGATGATTTTCAGAAAAAAACGGGGCCATTGGAAAAATGAAATAGACTGTATAGATGTGACGTATATATTTACTGTGACATATATTTACGGAGGATGTAAAAGAAATACACAAATGTGTGGAAAGTGAAGTGGGGACGTAAAGATTCGATCATACCTAGAACAATTTTGAGATGTTTGAAACGGGTAGCGCTGTCCTTTTTGACATCCTGAATTTTGAGCGTCGATTTTTTGACGTCTACGTGAAGTTTCTTGCTGAACATGGTTCGATGCGAGCCGCCGGCGGCCTCGCGAACACACCACACTATATATTCATCGAGGAACCGCGAAACTTTTTTCGCAAGCGAGAGACCATTGGAATATATTACGATGTCTCTTCGAGCAAAAGAGACCCGCACTACACTTGTAGAGCCCGCGCTCTGCTATCGATAATGTAACGAAAACAAAACAAAAATAACTAATAATTAATTGGCGTCAAATGTCGCGAATACTGACACGATCACTCTGCTACGTGACAGCCATATTGCTTTTCTCCGTTCGATGTTTCTGTTTCGTTTTTCCTACTATATATGCGTATATATTTACGTGTATATATATTATATACATGTTGGATAATTGATAATGCATGTGTAAAAGAAATAAATGCGACAAAAAAACTGCTAGATGACGTTACGAGTCACCTCCACAACCAGTCAGCATCATTCGCTCTTTCCCACAGTCGGTTTTAAGATCTCTGGAAAATCTGACAACAGAAACACTCGATTACCGACTGATGATAACATTTTCCAAATCCATGTTTTTGAAATTTTTGAAAAAAAAAAGGTACTGATCATCCATTTGCAAATCATTGAGTAATTTAAATATGTCAATTACAAATATTCTGTCGAGCAGACTCGCGTTTCACATTATAACGATTCCTTTTCGTACAATATAGTTTTCCCATTAAATATTACATTTTTGCAAAAATCGACGTTTTTTTTTACTGCAACGTCTTGAACTGGTCTCGTCATTAGAAAAAGCGTTTCTCTGAATTGAAGAATGAGATGAATCAACGAAAAATTTGATAAATGAGCCTGGCTTGGTTGAATTATGTTTTGAAAAGCCCGCCACCGGAAGTACCGGCAGCACCGACAAAAGACTCGGCCGAACACATATATGTCGAGTTTTTCTTTTCCGTCCATAAGCGAAACTACTACCCTACCTTACTACGCTGATTTTTTTTGATCTTATGGAACGTAGTTGCGTCAAATAACCTGTTCGCCCCAAATTTTTCCTGTACGCTCAATGATGTTTATAAATATGAAAATTTGACAGTTTAACACATTGCGCATTATCGATGATATCAATCGTCTCCGTAACATGTAGATAAATACTTTCGCACATAAAAAACAATTGACGATGAAATACACAAATATTATTCCTGTCTAACGTAAACATTATTTAATATTTAAAAAAAAAAACACAAACAGAGACAGTAAGAAAAAAAGTTATCCAGTCGGTCTGAAAAAATGACATCTGGCCAAAGTGGACACGACCATTCCTTCACCATAAGACAAGAGATACAACGTTTCGAAAGTGTTCATCCATCGATTTACGCTATTTACGACCTCATAGATCTTATCTCGGATACGCAAATCGCTAAACAAATTCGTGAACATGTTGTCGCCATCGAAGGTAAGAATTTTAACTTTCCTCGCGTGAAACAGCTGTTTTCTTAATTTTTTCAAATATTTCGTAAAATTTGAGTCAATCCTGTGCCATATCGATCGTGAACGATCTTTTCATTCGACTCGTGACGTCTTCTAGACTCTTTCGTCAATAGTCACGAATGGACGCTCGCGAGACACGTTCCGGAGCTACATCTCGGAATTATCGGCTCGTACGATTCAGGCAAATCGGCTCTCGTGCACAGATACCTAACGGGATCTTTCATGCACGAAGAATCCCCTGAAGGAGGACGTTTCAAAAAGGAAGTTTTCATCAACGAACAGAGTTATTTGTTGCTTATCAGAGACGAGGGTGGCGTGCCAGAGACACAGGTATTTATTTCTCAGAAAATGACTCGCTCAAATTTCTAAGATTCCTCTTTTCGGTTCCAAAGAATTTGCCTACATATTCAAGTTATCGACAATCATCATATCTGACGGCAAAAACATCAGATACAATTATTCCAAGATAATGTTTCGACATTTTGCGACAATTTTCTGGAGCGTCGTATTAAAATGCGTTGAAAATTTGAAAAGCTTTCGCCGTCTGGTACTCGAGATATTCAGTGTTTAAAACTGCAACTCCAACACAAGGTCTCGAGGGAAGTTACAAAAAAAGACGATTTTTTACAACAAATAACTCGATTTCTGGACGGTCGAACTTTCTCAAAATTTACTCACAGTTGAGTACGATTGTTAAGAAGATTCATACGAATTTAAAACAATTAAACTTGGAATTTATCTAACGCACGAGGAACGATAGAAACTTTTTAAGGCGATTCATCAGTCACGCACGCTTTATTTAGGGAGGCTTTGTATTTCAAAAAACTTGAAAGCTACAAGTTATTCTCATTTTGCTAGAAAAATATGTTTTCCGTTTGGGCGAAACATCGAAACCGGTCGGAAAAAAACGTGTTTCTGTCTTTTTGATCATCATCACTCTCGCTCTCTTGCAACTTATGGATCGCCTTATTAGCAGTCGAGAATTACGTTTGCATCCAAGTTTCGAGCTCACCTACCCTTACCCCTTACCATATCCAACAGATCCAGACTTTTGGATGACTCTGAAGTTTGCAACGTTGAGATTCAACGAAAAACATTTTTTCTATTGATTATTTATTGAATTTTGAAAATCGTGGCAATTTTTCGAGTCGATTGAGTTTTTTGGTCGCAAGGGAGAAACGTTTTATTGGCCGGACCAAATATTCAATAATAATTATTGGCTCTGCTGAAGAATTAACAGAATTTTGTTGCATTCCAACGATGCAAACTTCAGGATCATGACTTTTGGACGAAATTGAACTTGTTTATTTGCAGTTCTCATCTTGGATAGACGCTGTGCTGCTCGTGTTTAGCTTGGCGAGCGAGGAAAGCTTCTCCGTAGTATGCAGTTACTATAACAAAATGTGTTCGTTTCGTAATATGTCCGATGTACCAAAAATCTTAGTGGGAGTCCAAGGTTCGTTGCGAAAAAAAATACACAACGAGTAAACGCAGCAGCTCAGTAATAATCGTTCCGTTTAAATTTTCGCTAGATTCGATCAGTGGCAGTTGTCCCCGTGTGATAAAAGATATACAGCCAAGAAAGTTGGCGTGTGACTTGAGGTGTCCTTATTACGAGACCTGCGCGATTTATGGCTTGAATGTCGAAGAAGTTTTTGAAGACGGTACTGAATTTTGCCTCGCCCAATAAAAACGCAGACGTTTCATTTTACCGACGAAATATACAAATTTTTTATTCCTCACAGTGTGTCAAAAAATAATCCAAAAATTATCTACCAAACAATCGCGATGTAACGGACAAAATTTGGGAGATAACGAAACGAAATACTCTATACCTGTGATTTCAAAAAGTTTACTGCCACCTACCAAAGATGCGGATATCGGCAGTCCTTCAAAAGTTAACGTGAGAATTTTCGGATCTCCTCAATAACCACCGATTTTATGTATTCACAAACTTTCCCTTGTTAAACGTGCTAATTTCGCTTCAGGTAACGGAGAAAACTGAAGAATTCCTTCGACCCATGCAGGAAAATATCACACAATGCGAATCCTCCTTGTCCAACGATAGTTTTCAATATATACACAATCAACATGGAGAACTACGCTCATCGATTTTAACTCCGACGACAATCAGGTAACGAAAAAATCAAAAAAACTTCAATCGGCCGGTAGTCGTGTCTCAAGGCTCTCTCAAACTTCTATCAAAACGATGATCAGTCAAGAATTTTTTATCCTCTGCTACAGAAACGGAAAAGAAAACAATTTTGAACAATATTTTTGAATTTTTTCAGTCTATTTCGTCCTTCAGTAGAAAATAAAGTTAAAATTTCCGTTTCGAACAGACTAAATCACTTCGTAGCGACAAATTCTGTAATAAAATTATTTCCTAGTTCGTATTTATCGCATTAAGTCCTTGGGACACTCGACCAGCGTCGTGTCGTTACCGTTTGACACAACGTAACACGTGAATTTGCAAAATTTATAGAAAATTTCGGAGAAAATCGAACATATTCACTCCATCGAAAAAAGAAAAATACAACATGGGCGAAATGGGAGTCGGAAGAGAAATTCCGGCGAAGCAAGGATATCTCTTCAAGCGAAGTAGCAAATCGTTGAAAGAGAGGAAGAAAAAATACGTCACGCTCTTGGAGGACGGTAGATTGACTTATCATTCAAGTTTGCACGATTACATGAACGACACGAACGGTAAAGAAATATTGCTTCAGTACGTGACCGTGAAGGTTCCCGGGAAAAATCCGAAAGGCTCAAAATCAACGCCGACCCAAGGTGAACAGAGAAATTTGACTAATTTTTTTCTGCGATTCAAAATGCAAACTGAAATCTCTTTATATTTTTTTTTTTAAATATTGTTCGATAGACGATGGATTTGAATTTTCAATAATTTCATTGGAGAACAAAACTTGGCATTTCGAAGCGAACAACGCCGAAGATCGCGAGAGCTGGATCACCGCGATCGAGCAACAAATTTTGTCAAGCTTACAGAACAGCGACGGCGATAAGAAAAATGAATCCGAGGCTTTTAAGATGCATTGTATAAAAAATAAAGTTTCGGGCAATGACGCGTGCGCCGATTGTGGAGCTGCAAGTAAGTTCGCCAATTGTTTTCCCCCCTCTTAAGGTAGTATTGTCGGTTTCAGAACTTCCGTTCTGAATTTAAAAAAGTTCCATCGTTCCTCAAGCGTTAGATAAATCCCAAGTTTAACTGTTAAAAATTCGTATGAACCTTCAACTGTGCGTGAACTTTGAGAAAGCTCGACCGTCTAGAAATCGAGTTATTTGTTGCAAAAAATCGTCTTTTTTCGTAACTTCCCATAAGACCTCGTGTTGAAGTTGCAATTTCAAACACTGAATATCTCGATTACCAAAGGGTGAAACCTTCTCAAATTTTTAACACATTATAACACGACGCTCCAGAAAATTCGAGCAAATTGTCATAACATTATCTTGGAAAAATTGTATCTCATGATTTTGCCTTTACTTTCTACATACTTTTATGATTATAGACATTTTTTCGTTACTTCCCATAAGACCTTGTGTTGAAGTTGCAATTTCAAACACTGAATATCTCGATTACCAGAGGGTGAAACATTCTCAAATTTTTTAACACATTATGACACGACGCTCCAGAAAATTCGAGCATATTGCCATAACATTATCTTAGAGTATCTGATGATTTTGCCTTTACATTGTATATACTATTGTGATTATTGCGATAGAACCGCCTTAATGAAATTTAGTACAGTACAAAATTAGATTCTGATACGGAAATAGCAAAAAATCCAGCAAAAAAATGTTTGCAGTGGTAATTTCATGCATTTAACAATGAAAACTTTAATTTCTCCTAAGAGTTCATAAGAATTTGTTGTAAAATACGATAAAAACTGAGATTAATCGTAAAACTCATTGTACATATCACGAAACCGACAGGACTACCTGGATAAGAAGTTGTAAAAATTCCGTTAAAATGATTCGTCGAGTATTTGAAAATTGATTTTCGTCTATATTTTTTGACGTGCGCAATCGCCAGGTCCTGACTGGGCGAGTTTGAATCTTGGTGTGCTCGTTTGCATCGAGTGTTCCGGTATCCACAGAAATTTGGGTTCACACATATCGAAAGTGCGATCGTTGGATTTGGATGATTGGTCGTAAGTCAAGACTCATCGTATGTTCGTACAACGTTCGTACGGGTTGGTCGCACCATTATAAAATAAAAATAACTTTCCGCAGTGCTGGACAATTGAGCGTAATGCTGGCGCTCGGAAACGACATTGCTAATGGCGTTTGGGAGTACTGCTTGAATGGCAAACAAAAACCAAACTCGGATTCGTCCAGGGAAGAGAAAGAACAATGGATAAGATGGAAATACGAGGAAAAATTATTCTTACCACCGACAAATCCCAATATATCGCTTGGAAAATTGCTCATTGATTCGGTGTGTCGGTGAGTGTTGAAAACTTTCACGCAACGAGCCTCAAAAAGGATAAAAAGTGCGAAAAAAAATCACTTTTCCGAATTGTTTACATTTTTCATGTTTTTCTCATGGTGCAGCGGAGACATGCGAGCATTTACGTTATGTCTGGCAAAATGCAGTTACGAAGATGTCAATATATCCGTGAGCGCTGAGGACCTTCGAACTCCTTTGCATCTCGCCTGTGCGACGGGAAATTTAGCGATGGCTCAACTGTTGATTTGGGTAAATGTCAAAAAACAGTTAAACCAAAATAAATGACAAATTTCCATGCTTTATTGTCGAATTCCAAATCATCGGAGCGATTCCGGAGCGATTTTCTCTTTAGAGCATAAAAAAATATCATTTTATGGTCCTGATGAAATATTCGAAAAGAATTTTGAGATTTTCCCAAGAAAAAAAAAATTGAATTTCGTTGCATTTCAGCGATGCAAACTTCAGCATCGTCGGACGGGAATATTTTTCAAGTCTTTAAAAAATATCATTTTATTTCCAGCATAAAGCAAATCCACAAAATCTCGATCACGAAGGTCGAACGTGTATGTCTTACGTGAGAGCGTTGGAAAGAACACTCGACAATTCATCGGACTCGATGGAAATGCAGAAATTATTGGAGGTATTGGAACAAGCGAGTATATCGAATATCGAGGAGACATAAGCGAAGCAGTATTAACTTGGTTCGGGCCGTGTAAAGAATAATTACAATATTCGCAATTCGAATTTACATCTGCGAACCGCGACGAAGCTCGACAAGAGTTTTTTTTTTGTTCTCTAGCCAGAACCTCGCACGAAAATCTGACAAACCAAACGGTTTTTATTCCTCCACGTACTTATCTCAATGTGTGATCGGCCAAATTGTAGATTCCACTGATTTATTTATGGATAGTTGGCGAAATGGGAAGAAAACGTAAAGTTGCATTTCCGTAAAGCGACTCGAACATTTTTCCCAATTTTATTTTAACGACTAACGAAAAAATCGCGTGAATTTATACGTTATTCTTTGTGTATCCTCGCAGGAGAATTTTTATTATCGTATACGTGTCGTATGTGTCCGAATCATGATTTTAACGTCTCGTCCCGTCTAAACATTACAATTATTATTATTATTATTAATATTATTATCTAGTTCGGATTTGGTCAACGTAAAACTCGAAGTATTTATCCCCGACTTGAATTGAAATCTTCAATTTATTCCGTTCATCACGATTTTTAGGAGAACAAATTAAAAAGAAAATAAAATATAAAGCAATACTAAGCCATCGATGAAACTTTCGGCTGTACGCGAACTAAACAAAACTTGATAGTTAGCACTGTATTATGTGAAACTTATTAAAAGTACATCGTTGAGGTAGTTACTGCTGCGAGCATTGGTCGCGGGAGTGGGCTGGCAGGATTTCAATTATCAATGAAAGGAAAAAAAACGAGTTAATTTCTCCGGAAACTGATTTTACACTTGGAAAACGAATTGACGACTGAAATATTTCAGAATTTTCAGTCAACTACAAAACTTTCAGGAGTTTTTCCTGAATTTCAAGGGATTTCTGATCGTGGCCCAGTCGCAGTAGCTACCTCAAAAACTTGTAACTTCAGTATCGTAAAATAATGGATTTTCAATGTGACGACTGCGATACAACTATCCAGTTGGCATGAATTTTTGCATGACGTAGTTGCAGTTTATAAATATGAATTTATATCGGGGTGGTTCAATTTTCAAACTGTCAAACGGCTCTGACCCGACAACTTATCAACAGGAAAAGTGCCAAAGAAAGTTGAAAAAAAGACTTTTTTCATTTTTTGGGTTTTTAAACATTTTTTTAATGGAAAAATGGAACTCGAAAAATGTTTTCGTCTCGTGAATTTTAAAAAACCTTCATTTTAGTAGCGTTTTTCTTCCACTCCAGTTTTGTCCAATTCGAAAATTCTTGCAACCGAATCACCCCGCAATATATACATATTTTAAACACGAAAGTGACAAATTTTTTAGCAAGATAATCGAGTGTACGTTGTCAATGACTGAGAAGTACAAAAGCACTCATATATGTAGTTATATTTATACATCAAATGTATTCAAATTATGCTTTTACAATTCTCCTGTTAATGAAAAAATCATTTATGTATAGTATGCGAAAAATATCTCTTCTCTAAACGATATGACGATTGGAATTTTTATTCATTATTCACATCCTGGCCCTTCGATCCCTGCTCCTCCTAAAATCACCCTCAAGGTATGATCCTGAAGTTTCCATCGTTGGAATGAAACGAAATTCTGATATTTCTTCAGCAGAGCCAATAATTATTCTTGAATATTCGGTCCGGCCAATAAAACGATTCTCTCTTGCGACCAAAAAATTCAATCGACTCAAAAAATTGCCACCATTTTCAAAATTCAATAAATAATCAACAGAAAAAATGTTTTTCGTTGAATCTCAACGTTGCAAACTTCAGAGTCCTTTAAAATTTTTGTATATTCTTGCAACCAAAACCAACAGTTTTCTCCTGTGTATAAAAAATTTTCGACGTTTAAAATTTGAGATTCTTAATTCTTAATTGAGATTCTTAATTATCAATTTTCCCCATCTAAACACGTATCACTTAAAATTACGTTCCGTTGAAAAGTTGCAAAAAAAATGTATTTAGATTTTTTTGCAGAAAGCCAGAAAGGCTGTGGAGTCGAAATTTTTTGTGATAAATCCTAAACACATTTTGTTGCAACTCATAAACGAGACGCGCCTTCACTCAACACGCGTTTGGATGGGAAAAGTTGAAAATGGGAAATTAAATATCTCAAATTCTTGACGACAGAAATTTCTTATTAAAGAATCCTAAAAAAAATTCATTTTGTGACAGTAATACGTTAACGTTTCGATTCTTATTTTCAGGTGTTTCTGAGCGTGCTAGTTGAGTTAGAATCGAACACAAGATCACAAATGTCCTCACCCAATTGGATTCTTTTTTTTTTTAATAACAAATGTACAAAAACTTGATCCGGGAATGAATTATTTAATTTACAGCTCGAAGATTCTCTTCCACATTTGATTCAATGAATTCTGTACGAGGACGAAATAACCTTCGTAAGGTGGAAACTCTCTTCTCCTTCGATCGGATCATCTAGTGCAAAAAAATGGACTTTGTTAGAATAAACCTTCAGGATCGTTTGTCCTGAGATCTCCGACGAAAAAGAACGAAATGACGGGAGTAAAAGATTTTGGAAGGTCTCTGTAAGAAAAAAATTTCGATTTCTCACCCGGATTATAAATATTCGGAGGGAATATTGGTACAAGACTGTAGTACGTCGTAGTTGTAGATTTTCTGGATTTACGAGACGAGGACAACGTCGCTCGCCACGTGTTTGGTGAGCTGGAAAGAAAAAAAAATTTAGTCACTCTCTCTTAATCTGGAAAATATTTGCAGGGTGGTGGCAAAGCATTTCTTACACTTTGGCAACTTCTTTGAGCACCGCATTCGAGCCTGGTGCCTTCAACGTGTAAATCGTGTTACCGATCAAGTCAGCAAACGATTTAATCGGCGATTCGTTCGATGTGTACAATTTCATAGCGTAATCGAAGAATGCGTACGACGTGTCCAATGCGCAATCCAAATTGTTTTGTACGAGGAGTAAAAACTCGAGACAGATGTGAATTCGAGCCAGGTCCAACAATAGTTTTCTAAAAGTTTTGAGGAATGAATCCATGAACTTTATTCTGGTCTGATTGGAAAAGAAAACAAAAATATGGAAGAAAATCGAACCGATAGTTATTCGTGTCGAACTCTTCGGCCGCAACGTTTGAAAACTTGACACGCGTGTCATGCAAATCAGCGAGATTTGCACTCAACAACAAATACTTGTAATCTCGACTCATTTTTTCCATTCCCATGTCGATGACGAGTTCCAGCGGGAGATTTCCAGCGAGCGAGGGCACCGCAGCATTTGGGGAGGTCAAATCGTTCATCAAATTAGCGAGCCGTGTTGGTTGCGTGCCGTTGATCTAAAAATTCGAAACAATTCTCGCCGATCCTCAAAATTTAACGCCATGACTCGCGATTACGAACTTGCAATGCTTCGTTCTTTTTTTTTCGATATCTAGACCTTCATTTTTCGAATGATAATTCTTTACCTGGGGTTTGTAATCATTCTCAACAATTTCTTTAAAAACCGTGTGAAGACAATCGGTAATTTGTGCGTAATCACTCGCACCGATAATCAATCGCCAAAGCTGGTCAGTAAAGTCGAGATTCTGTCTGGAGGACAATTCTGCCAAATAACTTCGCAACAGGGCATTATCGTCGAGATCCGGAGCGTTCCCGAACGGACGGCCATTCTTATGAATCCCGGGGAAATCCTCGTTATCATAATCGTCGTCGCCGCTCAGCAAAAGTTTCAAATTGTCTAATAAGTGTTCCGAATTCTGTACAAATTTTATATTCATTTCAATTAGGCACTGCAAGGTTCGGTAAAATTGTTGAGCCTCCGAGTGCACATTGGGTCAATCTGACCCAGGGCGTTTTTCAGATCGTAATTTTCCGAAATCGGTGCGTTTTTTTTTTACATTTTCTGTAGTAAAATTTCCATATTTTATGACCCTCGAATCGGTTCACCAAAACAAGAATTAAATGCCAAACAATCGGTGGCAGAAAATTGTTCGGGTTAAAACGACCCGGAATGCACTCGAGCGGTTAATTATGAATGTTGAAATCCGTAAAAGTCAAGCCCCTTTTCATCAACTCATCGAAAATGTTGAATTTAATTCTTGAAAATAAAATTACCTTGACGTAGGGAGTGCTAAAATTTTTTGGAAAAACCAACGGCATGACGCTGTATCTCGAACTCAAATTTGTCTTCTGATATTGCTCGAGAAAGGTCAAATACTGATTAAGCAGCAACAGCTGATTCCACAGATCATTCAGAGGGCTTTCTTTCCATCCGGCCGCAATTTGGACAACCTTTGAAAAACATTTTTATTATTTTCCTGGAGGAATATTCGGGTATGCTGCTCTTTGGATAATTTCATGATTCTGAAGTTTGCATCGTTGGAATGAAACGAAATTTGGCAAAAATAATGTTTTAAATGCAGAATGTAATTGCGATGATAAAATAATCAGTTTTTGCCACCCGGAAACATATCAGCTCGAAAAATTTGGATGAAATTGGAAATTGAACGAATGAAAACTAAAATAAAATATTTTTCGTTGCATTCCAACGTTGCAAACTTCAGCATCAAATAATTTCACGTACGAGATTATTGCAAATTGTTCGAGTCGGTGGTAAAAACGACAGCGTGTTCCAGCTCAATTCCAGGCTCAAATATCCCTCGAAATCCGCTCTGTCACTGTCCGACCAGTCTATAGAATTTTTGTTTGTCCCAAAAAACTCGTACGTACTCGACACCACGATTTCAACCTGCAGGAAGCGAATAATGAGAATTATTAGGTCAAGATTAATTGGATAATTACTGGGCAAGCCGATTGATCATTTTCCCATTGATTCGCCGCTTCGTACCTCTTGTTCGGACACTGCAGACGACTTCAAATATTCTTGCATCAACGAGTTGCAATCGTGAACTTGGGAAGACGCGACCAAACCAGCGGCGCATACTTTCATTGTGGAAAACCATTGCGGCTGGAGAAACGCTCCGAGCAAAACTATGCGTTCTTGATCGGAACCGTCGCAAAGAAGAAACAACGGCTTTGTCCATTTTTTGCTCAGTTTTTCAAGGCACAGATTGAGGATGGTACTGAGAATGGAAAAATTGATTTCAACCTGATTTGCATGTGGAATTCTTCAATTGGAAAGTTAATATTGAATAATTTTGTTGTCCACCTTGCTTTGAACTTTGTTAACGGTAAAAAATCTTCTTCGTCTTTGGACCAATTTCTTTTCGCACTGACGATCGTAATATTAAAACTTTCCTCGCCAAACGAATGTTTCAACGGCGATCCAGTAACGTCATGAACTGGAAATAAACAAAAAACTTGCCGTTTTTTTCCAGTCGAGAAAATGACAGTTGAACCGAAATTCGAGGTTTGGAATAGACTCACTTGCGGTTTCTTGACGAGATTCATCTTCTACTTCGCGTTCTTCACGAAATACCGTATTCGTGGGAGGAACAATCTAATTATGAAACCCTCTGAATATTTTATAACTCCAAAATTGAATTGACCCAAAAATGACAAATTTTACTCACACTTTCGCAAATCAGTAGAATTCCTGGACTCTCGCCGAATTCAGGAAAAAGCCTGTCGGTATACGTGAAATTGTCTTTTTTCGCAACGACAGCTGCATTGTTTAAAATATCGTTGATCATGTTAAAATCATTCATCTTTTATCTCATCAGAAATCTATTCTCATGCGTGTACGAATTTGAATTCGACTGATGTAAACAAATTGTACGTTACGCGTTCTCAAATAATTTTCGTTCGAATCCGTTTTTTTTTCGTTTTTGTTGGATTTCTCATTATATGACGTGCGATTGGTCACGACCGGTGGTCACGACAGAGAAATTCCCTAATAATTCACTCGCAGCAGCAAATCAAAATCCACAAAGTCTGGTAACCTTGAACTGACCTACCCTGCTAGTCTTTCGAGTGTATTCGTGATCACGTATGGCAAAATATGTTGAGGAAAACGAAAACGGCGGCAAAGTAGCGAAATTTGCGCCGACATGAACTTGTTAATTAACGGAATGAACGTGTATAAAAATTGATTGTAAAATAGTAGGGAATCGTTGTATTCCCGGTGAAAAATGGAGCTGCCAGTAAAACAACGCAACATTTTGGTGCTCCTCGTAATTTGGAGGTTAATTTCTGTGTACGTTGTGCAAACGTTTCACGTTCCGGACGAGTATTGGCAATCTCTGGAAGTCGCACATCGTTTGGCATTTGGTTACGGTTATTTGACGTGGGAATGGCAAGCAAGGATTCGGAGTTACATTTATCCTTTCCTCATTTCAATATTGTATCGTATATTGGCGTTTCTGGATCTGGATAATGTGATTTTACTAACAAACTCGCCGAAACTATTTCAAGCTCTGTTGAGCGGCTACGCGGACTACAGATTTTACCTTTGGACGCGAAGCAAATGGGCCTTGGTCAGCATCTGTATAAACTGCTTTTGGTACTACTGCGCCACGAGAACTCTCGCCAACAGTTTCGAAACGGCGTTAACAACGATAGCGCTTTCGGTCTTCCCATGGCCCAATGGGAATTCTCGAGGCAGCGGATTTTTGTGGATCGTTGCATTTCTCGTCGTGACGAGACCAACCGCGGCGATACTCTGGGCCCCGCTCTGCCTTCATCACGTTCATGCAAATTCCAGAAACTTTTACAAAGTCATGAGAAATTATGTTTTTATCGGAGCAACAACGTTTTCCTATTCCACGCTCATCGATTCCTTGTGTTACGGCAGTTTCGTCGTAACGCCTTGGGAATTCTTCAAGATCAATGTTGTGAACGGCGTCGCCGATTTCTACGGCACGCACAGTATCTTGTGGTACTTTGTAGTCGGTTTGCCGGTTGTTCTCGGCCTCCAGACTCTCAGTTTTTATCTCGCTGCTCTCGGAGCTCTCAAACATTCCTCGTCTCGCCACCAAGATCGTTTAATGCTCGTTACCGTATGCTGGACTCTCTTCGTTTACTCGACTCTAGCCCACAAAGAGTTTCGATTCATTTTGCCTCTTCTGCCTCTCCTCATTCGAATCAGTACCAGCAGAAATAACTTCCCGTTCACGTTCAGGATCACAGAATACAGACGAAAAATTTTATTGAGCGTATTCGCCATTAGCAATCTCCTGCCTGGATTGTATCTCTGTCTCATTCATCAAAGAGGCTCCATCGATGTTATGAGATTGTTGGAATCAGAGTTGAGAGTTCGCAATTCCACGCTGAAAAGTCTCATGTTTCTGACTCCCTGTCATTCTACTCCTTTGTACAGTCATCTCCACACAAACGTGCCTGTAAAGTTTCTCAC
This sequence comes from Diadegma fenestrale, assembly GCA_037043255.1. Lineage (NCBI taxonomy): Eukaryota > Metazoa > Arthropoda > Insecta > Hymenoptera > Ichneumonidae > Diadegma > Diadegma fenestrale. The sequence goes on along the minus strand of CM073311.1, from coordinate 5,889,285 downwards.
GTGTGAGCCTAATTTGAATAATTCATTGAGCTATGTGGACGAAGCTGATGAATTTTTTAAAGACCCAATGTTATGGCTCGATGCGAACATGGATAAAAATGATTGGATTTTTGCTGATATTTTGGTCCTGTTTGATAATCTTTCTCCGAGAATTTCGCCCTTTCTGAAGAATTATCGATTATTGGCTAAAGTCTTTCATGCCCATTATCCCCAACCCAATTACGGCGAATACATTGAAATTTATTATAAACGAAAATAACAAGGCCCAATGTCCTCTAGCTCGTGAATTATTACCGTCGAGTGAATTTCCGACACTACGTAATTATATCCTCGAAAATCGTCTTAGTATTAAGCTGTAAATTGTACAAAATATTTTGCGAGTACTGTTAAAAATTTACGATGTTATGAAATATATGGATTTTTTTATGAAACTGTTTCTTGATTTTGAATCGGAGTATCATTTCAATTTTTTGCGCGACTCCGTTCCCTAGATCGTGAAATCGATTATCGAAATAGAATTTTCGGAAATATTTCTCAGTACGTTGCAACGGTTTCGTAAAGAATTCCGAATGCATCGGCGATTGGGCGACGTCTGAACTATTTTGTATTCGTAAATTAACCTATATCCTGATATTTCAAGAATTTGATGAAAAATGGTACGATTCAGCGGGTTAATATCCAGGATCTTGGATTGAGAACATGAAAATTTGTTCGTCGTGTAATTTTCCCGACATTTTCGTAACTCCGAATACCGAATTGGGCAGTCCATTTTATGACAGTCACGTGAATGTCAAAAGTGAGATCATATGTTCCGCGTCTACACACGAATGTAAACAGGAGGATTCAGGGTGTGTGAAGATTGATCGGTGTTTGTGTTGAAACTGTTGAAATTAGGATTGAAATAATTAAATGCCGTGTACAGTGCGAAAGTAATGTTGTAGAAAATTGTCATATCGCGTAAAATAAGAAAAATTTGATAGTTTCGGCTCCGTTTACTGATTTTCAAACAACAGGTTAGTTAACCTCAAAAAAGAACTAGAAAATGAAACTTTTCATTGAGTTTAATTTTCATTAAAGAAAAAACAACGATCGCACAACATAATTGGCTTTTTTTTTTTTTTAGAAATGGATAAAAGTATCGAAGATGTTTGCGAAGAACTCGACGCGTTGAGTCTGCGATCATTGGACCTGATGGAGAAAAAAGTGTCAGTGAATATCGAGCTGGAAAAGCTGATTCGTGAGGGCCACATCGAATTGGCAAAAGCGCGTTACATTCGAGGAAAAGAGTCGATAGGAATTTTGCAAATACCTCAAGACGGTCAAGTGAATCCTCTCTTCGAATTGGAGAGAAATTCGATCGAGAGGAGAGGCAGAGATTTGCCCAATTTTGACATAAGTCTGAAAGCATCAAAGCAGAATGGAGAAAAATCGTACGACCCTTTGAAATGGTTCGGTGTTTTGGTTCCCCAAAATTTGAAAAGTGCACAAAAAAGATTCCAAGAGTCTCTGTATCTCGTTGTTGAAGCTGCCAATATTAATTCCGAGTTGGGATCCATTCCCAGGGAGCTGGAAACTCTCAGAACATTGAAAAAAAAACTTAATGAATAATCATTACGTAATTAAGGATAATTATGCCCAATGCGAACAATATTTGTAATAAATAAATATTTTTTAAAATCTAACGATTCAAATTTCCCGCTCTTTTATCACCTGCTCGAAATTCTAGGGATCTTTCCCCAATTTTCTCCGCCACCTACGGGCAACAACAGGAACTTTTCGTGAAAAAAAGCGACCAATTTGAATAGTTTTACGAACCCGACGTTCGTCGGTTCGACTTTTACAGCATTTGCCGCCAAAACTGTGCGCACACTTGTTGGTGTTTGTTTTTTCATTTTCGTACTGTTTAGTTCCCACTCCGTTTCAAGTCCCTTTTATCGTTAAATTTGGTTATTTAAAAATAACGCCACCTAATTCGTTTTATTTATTTATTTGCGTTCCTTTGTGAAATAGCTTGGAAAAATGGTGAGTAAAAACAAAGCCGCTGATCTTGAGGATCCCAAACCCCACGCGAACGTTCCCGCGATGTTATTTTCTCCGCTCCAAACTCCTGGACATGCGTTTTTCGCAATATATTCGCAGAAATTCTGCAACAAAGTCATTCACATTGTTCGTATGTCGAAATTCAGAGTCAGGCAAGTTCCCCGGTGAGGTCCGAACGGAATCGCGACGCGATGACCTCGCCGGCTCCGTCCATAGACGAGCCCTTCGAGGACGAAGGAGATTTGCTCGGCGACGAGCCTCAAAATGACATAATCGAAGAGGACGATGGAGAGGAATTGTTCGGCGACAACATGGAAGCGTGAGTCATTTCCCTGAACAAATTTTTCCGATTTCCCCTGAACGAGTTTTCCAATTTCGCTTTCGATCGCTATTCGCCCTGCAGCGACTATCGGCCAATGTCCGCGCTGGATCGTTACGACCCTGCGATGGTGGATGACGAGGATTATTCCGATATATCTCAGGCGGACCGAGTTGCCGCGGAAGCGACGATGAGGAGGCGAGATCGAGATGCTGGAATAGTCAGAGACGACCGAGATCTGCTCTACGGCAAGTGACAGATTGATTTTTCCCCAGGAGGAGCGAATTAATTGAAAACGACACAAATTATCATTTTTTTCACTCGCAGATGAGAGCGACGAGGATGAAACACAGATAAGAAAACGTCGAATGGCCGAGAAAGCGGCAACCGGTGAAATGGAAGATACTGAAGTGAGTTTGGAGTTTTTTTTAACAAAAACCCGTCGAGAAATTCTATTTTTTGATGAATGGTTTTGATAAATGTTGAAATTCATTCGTAGATGGTCGAATCGATCGAAAATCTCGAGGATACAAAAGGTCACACGGTTAAGGAATGGGTCATGATGTTGGGACCACGAACTGAAATAACCAATCGTTTTAAAAGTTTTTTACGAACTCATACCAACGAATCTGGGCATTATATGTACAGAGAACGTATAAGACACATGTGCGAGAGCAATCAGGTATTTGGGTCATTTGTTGATAATTCCGAGACATTTTTAACTCTTCGTGGTCAGTGTGGGTAGAATCCACCCAGCGACCAACTTGTGACGTAAATATCTCCTAGTTCCCGATAATTAATGGGGCTGTAATCGTCATTTAACGACAGTTTGTAGTGTCCATTGCGCGTTGGCGGCGATAAGTATTACCGCCGCTAACGCTAAATCTCTAAAATCCACTTTGAAATCGACCCACTTCCAATAACGGAATTAATATGTTTTTTCAAACGCACGCTCTCCTACTATTTTTTTCACACAAGAACCAGATCTGATGAATATCAGGTCCAAATTTTAGGCAAAAATATTGAAAATCCACAAAGTGACGATTATTTTAGTGAAAAAACTTTTTTTTCCCATTTTTTTCTTCATTTTGCATTTAAAAAAATATGTTAGCCTTGGATTTCTTTCAGGAAAGTTTTTCGTATCTAAACTAGAATGTTCAAGGGTTGTTCAGTAATTTTTTGAGAATTTTTGGGCCGATAGATTGGTCACAATACGAGTTTGATAATGAACTGGGTAGAATCAACCCAGTGTGACCACCGGGATCGGTGGCGGAAGTGTGACCACGAAGGCTTAATGTTGAAAAAACTGGGATTCATTTTGTTTTTTGTTAATCTTGATTCACAGTCGAGCTTCGTCGTCGAATTTCCAATTCTCGCGAGCAAGGAGCACGTTCTCGCTTATTTTTTGCCCGAGGCCCCGTTTCAAATATTGGAAATTTTCGACGCTGTAGCGAAGGAGCTCGTGTTGACGATATTCCCGAGTTACGAAAGAGTCACGTCGGAGATTCACGTGAGAATATCGGAATTACCGTTGATCGAAGAACTTCGCACTTTTCGTAAATTGCATCTGAACCAATTGGTTCGTACGCTCGGTGTCGTCACTGCGACTACGGGCGTGTTGCCGCAATTGTCAGTCGTCAAGTACGATTGTACCAAATGCGGTTACGTGCTCGGACCTTTCGTTCAGTCCCAAATCACCGAAGTCAAGCCGGGTTCGTGTCCGGAGTGTCAGAGCATGGGGCCGTTCATGGTGAATAAAAATCCAGAAATGTTTTCGCGTTTGTCCAAAATTCAAGCAAATTCCTGCAAACCAAACCCTTTTTTATTCCCAATTTCTTAGATCAACATGGAACAAACGATTTATCGCAATTACCAAAAAATTACGCTCCAAGAAGCTCCGGGACGAATTCCAGCCGGCAGAATTCCACGCAGCAAAGATTGCATCCTTTTATCGGATCTTTGCGATCGCTGCAAACCCGGTGACGAAGTTGACGTTACAGGAATTTATACCAACAGTTATGACGGCTCGTTGAACACCGAGCAAGGTTTTCCAGTCTTTTCGACCGTGCTTTTGGCCAATCATCTTCACGTCAAAGACTCCAAGGACATCGTTGAATCCCTCACCGAAGAAGACGTCAGTAGCATTCTTGCCCTCAGCAAAGATCACAGAATTGCAGACAGAATAGTCGCGAGCATAGGGCCTTCGATCTACGGCCACGACTACATAAAACGTGCACTCGCGCTCGCGATATTTGGTGGCGAAGCAAAAAATCCTGGTACGGAAAAGTGTCTGTTTTTTTTTCTGCATGAATTTTTCCCAAAATATTAAATTTTTTTACGACTGACACGCCAAAAAATCAACAACTTTGTAAAAAAAAACTGATTTTTCGATAATTCAAGAGCGTAGAATTGACAGAGGCATAAAAACTCGATTTTTTTTCAAGGCAACAAACACAAGGTCAGAGGTGACATAAACGTCCTACTCTGTGGTGATCCCGGAACAGCGAAATCACAATTTTTAAAGTATGTCGAAAAAATAGCACCGAGAGCAATTTTCGCAACGGGACAAGGAGCCTCGGCGGTTGGTTTGACTGCTTACGTTCGAACTTCACCCACAACGAGAGAATGGACACTCGAAGCTGGAGCTTTGGTACTCGCGGATCACGGTGTTTGCCTGATCGACGAGTTTGACAAAGTGAGTTAATTATTCTGTTCTTATTCGCATAAATATTCACAGGAAACTAGCCGTGCCTACGGGTTTGGGACCGCCAACTTTTTATTTTTACAAACTGGCATTCCAGCCTCATTCTCTTAGTTTTCGAATTATCTTCGAATTGGTAATTAGCGGTTTTTGATTCATTATCGGTTTTTAGTTGCTCGTGAACTTTGGAAATAGAAAATATGATGGAAAATTTGACTTTTTGGTTCGGGTTCCAAAAATAATTGGTTCAGTGGTTTTTGCGTGAAAAGGGCAGAAACAAAATTTTGTTATTTTGTCGATATGAAATTCCGTCTTGAATGATTTTTGAAAAAATGCCGTTAATTTCGTTTACCGATAATGGACGCACGTGTGAAAATCTCGTTCCTTATCAGATGAACGATCAAGACAGAACGTCAATCCACGAAGCAATGGAACAGCAAAGTATTTCGATCTCAAAAGCAGGAATCGTGACGTCGCTCCATGCGAGATGTTCCGTTATTGCGGCATCAAATCCAATCGGAGGTCGATATGACCCGAGTATGACGTTTTCAGAAAACGTGAGTAAAAGCGTGAACTTACTGGGGAATAAACTAAACTTCGGTTTTTTGCAATTCTGAGTCGATGAAATAATCCTCCAGGTGGATTTGTCGGAGCCAATTATTTCGCGTTTCGATATCCTGTGCATCGTCAAGGACGAAGTCGATCCCATGCAAGACAAACATTTGGCCAAATTCGTCGTAAAATCTCACATTCGGCATCATCCATCGAACGCGGGTAAAACGATGGTCGAGGAACCGGAAGACCAAACGAACGATATTTCAATTCCTCAGGATCTTCTCAAAAAATATATCGTTTATGCTAAACAAAACATTCATCCGAAACTCACGAATGTCGATCAGGACAAAGTAGCCAAATTGTACAGCCAATTGAGACAAGAGAGTCTTGTAAGTACATTTAATTTTTATTAACAAATTTGCTATTTTGAATTAATCATCAAAAGCGACAAAACTTTTCATAATTCTTGATCAGAACGTTTTTCAAACTCGTGAAAAACTCACTTCGGCCTCTTATTTTTATGTATTTTTCGCGATGCCATATTTTTATCGCATCGATGAATATTTCTGTCGTGCAGGCAACCGGAAGTCTGCCCATAACGGTCCGTCACATTGAGAGTATAATTCGTATGGCCGAAGCAAGCGCAAAGATGCATTTGCGAGATCATGTGCGCGAAGATGACGTCAATCTTGCCATCAGAATGGCACTCGACAGTTTTGTCGATACCCAAAAGTATTCCGTCATGAAAAGCATGAGACAGGTAAAATATTCATAAACAACTGACGAGACGACGTTTCTTTCGGCCTGTTAATTCCTGATAATCCCGCGAGCTGTACGATTTTCTTTTTATTCACTTTTAACGACGTGACTTTTCGTTTCCAGACGTTCCAAAAATATCTGACCTTCAAGAAAGATCACAGCGAATTACTGTACTACATTTTAAGACAATTGACGCTCGACCAATTGGCTTTCCAGCGAGCTAGACGAGGAAACAATGTCTCGGTCATCGAGGTCAACGAGAAAGATCTGTTGGATAGGGTAAGCTCGAAACTTGGATGCAAATGTAATTCTCGACTGCTAATAAGGCGATCCATGAGTTGCAAGAAAGCGAGAGCGATGATGATCAAAAAGACGGAAACACGTTTTTGTCCGACCGGTTTCGATGTTTCGCCCAAACGGAAAACATATTTTTCTAGCAAAATGAGAATAACTTGTAGCTTTCAAGTTTTTTGAAATACAAAGCCTCCCCGAATAAAGCGTGCGCAACTGATGAATCGCCTTAAAAAGGTTCTATCGTTCCTCGTGCGTTAGATAAATTCCAAGTTCAATTGTTTCAAACTCGTATGAATCTTCTTAACAATCGTACTCAACTGTGAGTAAGTTTTGAGAGAGTTCGACCGTCCAGAAATCGAGTTATTTGTTGTAAAAAATCGTCTTTTTTCGTAACTTCCCATAAGACCTCGTGTTGGAGTTGCAATTTTAAACACTGAATATCTCGATCACCAGAGGGCAAAACCTTCTCAAATTTTTAACACATTACGACACGACGCTCCAGAAAATTTACGCGGATTGTCATAACATTGTCTTGGAACAATTGTATCTGATGATTTTGCCTTTATTTTGTATATACTATTGTGATTCTGGCGATAGAACCTCCTTAACGGATTAAAAAAACGAATAACGATAAAATGTGAAAAGCAGATCAGAAAAAAATCAACGAATTTACAAAATTTGTGTTTTTTTTTTTTCAATTCAACAGGCAAAGCAAATCGACGTACACAATCTCGTGCCGTTCTATGAGAGCGACATTTTCAAAAGCAACAATTTCACATATGACAAAAAACGCAAAGTAATCGTGCAGACGCTTCCCGAATGTGTGGATGATTGAAGAATTCCGAGGATGATAAATGAGCGAACGATTTCCAGTTTCTATTTTTTTATACGAGCCTGTGTCAATTAAATAAGTTTTTTTCAACATTCTTGTGATTTTTTGTGATCCGAATTTCATTTTTCCTTATAGTAGGATTGAAGGAAGAATTTTTTTTACCAAAAATCTTTCAAGTTTATTCGTATTTTCAGAGACATATTCGTTCTTATTAAAATAAGTATAATTAATCGTGTTTCCTCACTTCTTCGTTTGGTCAATTCATATAATTCATTTATTTACAATTTTAATAACTAACGCGATGTTTTTTTTCGACGTTTCGCCTTCCTACTGTAATTACTGCTCGAACTACTGCTGTTCGAACTGCTACTGGAATCACTGTCACTAGAGTCCGATTCGCTGTCCGACGAGGAACTCGACGTGGACTCGGAAGAGCTTCCACTGCTGCTGCTGCTGCTGCTGCTGCTACTGCTGCTGCTGCTCGAAGAATCCGAATCGCTCGAGCTCGACTCCACCTTTCTCTTCTTTTTCGTCTTTTTTATTTCTGCTTTTTTCGGTTGTTCTCTAGAGAATATCGACGAAAATTAATAACATTTCATCAGAAATGCGACAATCACTCGATGCGTTGGACAGGAAATTCCTTGAACAATTAAAAATTTCAACTTCGCCCCATTCTGACTTTGCAAAGTTGAATTTTTATTCAAGTTTGCATTTCTGGTTTTCTTTTTTTACTCCTCTGACTAAATACGTTGCTTGCTTCAGTTCTATTACTAAAAAATTTGAACAATGATCTTTTTTTCCTGCACCCGTTGCAGTTTAGTCGAAAATTTCATTAATTACAATTCTTATCTGTCCGTGAGAATTTTACACTGAAAAACAATCTGTTATTTAATGAGAATTATCATTAAAGTATGGCGGTCGGTTTAACAATTGCCCTGCAGACTTCAATAAAATTTGACACCATGGTAGATTATGATAAGGACAAGATCCAGTTCAATTTTCGAGAGGCTGCGGAGAATCGGGGAAAATATATTTGTATTGGTAATTTCATGAATTTCAAATTGATTTCATACATTTGATTGTATTTTACCATGCAAACTGTGATTTTTCCTGAGAATTGATAGGAATTCACTATAAAATGCAATCAAAATTTGGATTCATCATAAAACTCGATGTTAAATTTATGAAATTAGCAATTCGATGTCTTTTTTTTGGATTTGTGCAGCCTCTTGAAAATTGGGCTGGATCTTTTTGATATAAAAAGAAAAAGATTCAGTCTAATTTTCAAGAGACTACAGAGAACCAGAAAAAAGATATTCGTACTGGTAATTTCATGAATTTGAAATTGACTTCGCACATTCGATTGTATTTTACAATGCAAACTGTGATTTTTTCTAAGAATTCATGAGAATTTATTGTAAAATACGATGAAAACTTGGATTCACCATAAATCAATGTTAAATTTATGAAACTAGAAATACGAATTTCTTTTTTTTGGATTCGTGTAGCCTCTTGAAAATTGGACTGGATCTTTTTGATATAAAAAGAAAAAGATTCAGTCTAATTTTCAAGAGACTACAGAGAACCAGAAAAAAGACATTCGTACTGGTAACTTCATGAAATTAAAATTGATTCCACACATTCGATTATATTTTACCATGCAAACTGTGATTTCTTCTAAAAATTGATGAGAATTTCTCGCAAAATACGATAAAAACTTAGACTCAATGTTAAATTTATGAAACTAGAAATACGAATTTCTTTTTTTGTGGATTCGTGTAGCGTCTTGAAAATTGGACTGGACCTTTTTCTTATCGTAATTGACTACGGTACCAAATTTGATTAAACGCCGATCGGTGATTCTAAAACCGACAGTGAATCAAGAAGATTCTGTGAATTATTCGATAATTGAAAATGCCGCCCAATGACTGCATCGGAGCGATGGCAATTTGGTTTTGTCCATTTTTCAAGACGCTCGTACACAGAGATTATGAAATTTGATTCTATCAACAATGGGGCATGCGTTGAGAATAGAAAAATGGCAAAATACTCGGCAATTATTTATAGAATCAACAAAATAGTTAATGAATACTTACATTTGGCCTTCTTCCTGTTCTTTGATGGCTTTTTTTAGTCGAACAGTTCTCGATGAGCGATGTACATATTTTCGTTTCCCTTTACACTCGAAACTCCAATGACCCATTTCCAGACATTTTTGACATCGAATTCCTTGTGGGTAAGGATTTCTGTGGAGTAACGAAAATAATTATTTTAAAAACTTAATCGAACGATTCACTTTTTAACGCAACGATGAGCCGTATTCGGTGGCGGTATTGCTCAAGCGTGGTTAACCTCGAAAACAATATTATGTACGGGTCACGGTAGGAATTCGATTCATCTCGAAATCAAATTTGTAATCAATACTCGTACTAACGTTTTTTTCATTAATTTCACGTGACTCGGGTACATTGTTGTTTTGGATTTGCGGCTTATTGTTTTTTCAAACGCGTCCACATAAACACCGTAAATACAGACGTTCGCTTCGCTTCTTCAGTTTATACATATATATGTATGTATTGAGAGGAATACGCGCGCGGCGCTGTGTCAAAGTCGGTTCGATCGACTGACGTTGGAGACGCTGTATGTCAATTCTCCGCGTCTCGTCCAAGTAGTTGAAAATTCAATAATTGAAAAGTGAAATAAATAAAAAGTGAAAAAGAAGCAAAAATCTTGAAGGTAAAATAATGAAAATTACGATAATCTAGAAAATTTCGGCGTCAATATGAATTCGATGCAAAAAATATTGAGAAAATTTATTCCGATATTGTTTATGTTGATTTGATGAAAAACACCGAACGTAATTTTCATATTTTGAATGTCCTTGCGTTCTCCGAGGCAAGGGCATGCACGAAATGTAAAATGAATTATAAATTTTCCGATTCAATATAAAAATCCACCAACAGCAAACGGTAAAAAGTGTAAAAATGTCTCACGAGGTGGATTGGGAAACGTCGAAAAAGCCAAATGCAATCGAATTGTCGCTGCAAAAGTTGACGAGAAAAATCTTCGATGTTGAATTGTTACAAAAAATTGCTGATGAAACTCGAGCGAATCTTCGGCAAAGGGAGCTCGAAGAAATCGAGGAAAAACGGAAATTGGTACTTTGCATTTTAACAAATGAGCAAAGTATTATTTATGAAATCCTTAAAAAAATATTAATTTTCAAAAGGAAGCGATGCAGTACAAGAAATTGGAAAAAATGGAAAATTTCTGTGACGAAATATGGAAATTTTCAAAATCCAATGACCTTTGTACACTTTTCAACAAATATTTGGACATGCCGAGATACTCCGACTCCAAATTTGCCCCTTTTGACATCGACCCAGACGTATTGAAACTAAAAAACGAGACGATCCAATTGAAAATGCAGTTGGCTGAGAAAAACGCCGTGCGCCAAAATCTCGAAGAAAATTTGACCGAATTAAAAACTCAGTTACAATCATTGGAATCGTATCGTTACAAAGATCCAGAAATAATTCGGTATCACGACACCACAAATTACAACAATCGAACGTCCAATTATCCATTTCATTTAATAAAAAAAAACAAAAAACAATCATTTTTGTTACAGTTTAGAAAAAATCATTGAAGAATCGTGCAAAAAGGTTGAATCGCTGAATTTGAGAAAATTAAAATCAGGAATGAGGATTTCGGAAAACAATGAAAACGGAATATTCGTCAATGGTATCGATGAAGAAAAAATCGAATTCGTAAGAGCGTCCGAATTGATTGAAAAGTCCGAAACAATCGAACGTAAAAAAAAGCCAAAGTTTGCAGTGAAGAAGGAAAGCGCCATTTTACGAAAAAAATCGAATTTACGTGGAACGAATCGCAGTGAATAATGAAATTGAAGTTGTCAATTTAACAAAAATAATTTACCATGGGAATAAATAAAAATGACAATGAATTTTTAATACATTTGTATATTTAGAAATATTTATACAGTAATATTTATCTTTTTTTTTCATCCTTCTTGCTGTTGTTCCTTTCCAATATACACTGAGTTACATATTAATATTACATATTAAATTATACACACAATTTTTTCGCCCGACAGGCTCGATCTCAACATGATAGAAGGAAAAAAGTCGTGAGCGACTACCACAAAGTGTCGATTCGAATTTTTTTCTTCTTTGCATAACTTTTATTTTCCCTGGAATAAATTGTTTCGCCCCGCGCATTGAATGCGAGCAGGTTACAATTTGGTTTTGTTTTTTTTTCTATCAAAAGACGAACAACGATTTACAAAGAGCGAGAAAACACGAAGGAACGTAAGTTCATGGTTTTTTTTTCCTGTTTTTATGTTTTTTCTTCGTTAAGACTGGTAGAAAAAAATGAAGATTGAATTAAATACAAAAGTCGACTAATGGCACTCTCTTGATTCGTTTCCTTGACCATCACTGACCAAAATATGTTCCATCGATTGCAACCATGAAAATTAAAACAAGCAACAAAATCATCAATTTTAACAGGATCAACTAACTCGAGAAAGACTCAAAAGACCAACACGAAAAAGCTTGGGAAGAGTTTGTCGAGCGGTTCTTTTCGAATACACATAATTCATCGATCGATAATAATAAGCATAATATTTGCTAAATACTATTGTTTGTTGTTGTTGTATATTTTAATATCGGCAACAAAATTGATTCAGCACCTTCGTAAGCTGGCACAATTTTTACTTTATTTCACGATTCTCAATAATCGACCCTTTTTTTATTCTTTTTTTATAAAAAATACCTTTCGTCCACGCGACATTTTTAATATCCTATCATCTCAAATCGGACCTACCAGATGAGAGAAATTTCATGGGATCGTCGTCATTCGAACGAACACCGAAATAACGAACAATATTTTTACTTTTTCACATTCAAACCAACAAAAAATTATTGCACGAATGTTCGGAATATTGAGAGTGTGGAAAAAAGTTCGCATCTGCAAACTCGAAATCCGAATTTCTCAAGTAAATTAATAAAATGGAAAGGAAACTGAGACGAAAATTTTCACGGTGTCGAAACGTTCGGTCAGAATTTGAAACGAACGATTTGAAACACCGAAATTCTGATTCTCCGTTTGAAAGTATAAATTTATCATCAAAGTTTGAGTTTTTGGGAGAAAATTGGCTGTTTTTCGTTCTTCATTCGAATGTCGACGATCATTGTGAGGAGTGTGGTTCTGGAGAATCCTCGAATGATGCGTTATAGCGTATTTTTCGGACAACAGTTCCGTATGAACGATAAAGGATTTTTATACTTTGGCGAAGAGTGAAAATAAACGATTGAAAACAAAGAAACATCAATGTGCGTAATACGGAACGATATTTTAACACTGTTTATCGTGTAGCGGCACAAGATTAATAATAAAAAACGACATGAAAATTTTACAAAAGGAGATTTATCGTTTCGCGCGCACCTATCGATTGCACTTTGAAACACAATTTCTTCTGCGATCACGAGACGGACCAATTATCCATAATAATTAACACATAATAATCCTCGCAGTGGGTGATCCGACGTGATAACTCGTAGAAATCGACGCTTGTGTCATTGTAAATACGTTCAACACGAAACAATGGATTCAACAAACGAAGATGGCGTTGAAGTTTGCATCGCTGGAATGCAACGAAATTCTTTCTTTTTCTACGGCAAAGTTCATTATTGAAATGCAAAAATGCAAAAAAGGTAAAAACGATCGATTTTTGCGAGCAAAAAAGTATGTCGGCTCGGAAAATTTGAATATTTTTGAAAATTACACAAACCATTGATGGAAAGACGTGATTTTCGTTGAATTCCATCGTTGCGAACTTCAGATTCGTCAAACGAAGAGTTGTGCGTGTACATATTCTGTTTTTTCATCTTAACATCTACATGCGAAGCCCAGAGACATTTTTCTCCATTATTTCTCGTTTCTCCCTCTCTCCTTCGCAAACGCAACGAAAAATTTGAAACTAACGAAAGGAGACTCGATGCTCCGAGCCGAGAAACCAGAGACTCGCTTCCAGATGGACAAAACGATATTTGTAAGTTAAATGCGGAGAGAAATCGTCGGGGGAAGATACACGTACATTTTGTTTTTAATAAACATTTGTTTACTTTTTTTATTTTTCATTATTTTTGTTTTTGTATTCTGTTTTCATTTTTTTTTACCTATCCCTGTTTCTTCTTTCTTCAACGCTTTTTGTTCGTTTAGACTTTAGAAGATAAGGCTCCGGTTACGTAACAATTACATACATACAGCGTTTCCAACGATTTAAAATGCAGGTACATATAGAAAAATGGCTTGCTCGTGTATATAACAAAATATTATTTTTTCATATTTTTTTCGTATCTCGAAGATATCAGTGTTTAACGGCTTTAATTAATTATTTATATATCTACGGTTTAACGCGGAAATAGCGTGAAAATTTTCTCACAACATTGTCTGCGTGGAGCGGATTGATTATTTCTATTTTTATTTTGTATTCTTATTTTCTTTCTCTCACTTGATGCTTTTCCCCCGTTTATTCATTCAATCTTTTTTTGGAACCATCAACGCGTCTAGCTGGAACGAGAAGCGTCAGAAGATTTATCATTCATCCGCTTTTTTTCGGTCTTCATCGATCGCCTTTTTTTTACTATTCCGAATCGATTCAACCATCGCCGCTTGACGATTATTAATACAAAAGTTTGGACGTTCGAGCGACTATCTTTTTTCACCTGTTTTTATTCTCGTCCCATCGTCGACGTTTTCTTATCGCTCGATATTTTTCTGCTGCAATTTTTCTCCTTTAGTTCACAGTTTCAAAGATTTTTTTTTCTTCTTTTATTTGGAACACGTTTTTTCGGAAGTTGCTTTTCATGTATTTTTCTATGTGAGGAGATTTTTTCGGGCCATCCATTTTCAGGCTTTGCAATGTTTTCGAGACTGGGAGGAAATTTATGTAAAAATTACGAACGATCTTGTTGGAAAACTCGTTCGAAATAACACAAGCAAATTTTCCGTAATCCAGTGACGATTTAAGTATAAAAAAATTATTAATTGTCGCATCTTCGCGTGGCTTTCACTGGGAGAGTAAAATAATAATTAAAAAAGACTCGAAAACGGATGACCCTCTAGTACGTGTTTATACATTCAGTTACAATCAGCAGAACTTTTTATTCTGGCGGATGGAAGGTCATGAATGAATGAGCCGAAAAATAATTACATACGTAATTGGACACACGTGTCCAACGAGAGAAACGAGCAAAGACGTGCAGTTATTTTTTCAGCGAAGTAACTGAACGGCAGCGACGACACTAGAAACGAAAATCTTACATTTTCGAGCTTGGCTGCTCAAAGCCGCAAATAAAAACCAGAAACTTTGTCACTTGTTTTTCAACGTTTGAAAAATTGTGAAATATTATTTAAAAAAACAAGAAACAACGATTTTATAGAATAAATTTAAAAAAATAACTCTTTTCGCCATTTCTATTCGAATCGATAATTTGCTTTTATAATTTCTCGAAAAATAATGGAGAATCTGGTAAAGAATGAATTTACAAAAGTTAAACTTGGCGAATTTGTTTCTAAATATAAAAATTTTGTACAAATAAAATTCATTGATTCGCATTTCTCTCGATGTCAACGCGATGCAGGATTTCGATCGATCTAAGAAATAATTATGTACGATGAAATCATGATAATAAGTTCGAAGCGTTTTCGTGGCAGACAAAGATATGACGATAACCTGATGAATGGTAGATTTCCATGACTCTGAAGTTTGCAACGTTGAGATTC
Source organism: Diadegma fenestrale (assembly GCA_037043255.1). Taxonomy (NCBI): domain Eukaryota; kingdom Metazoa; phylum Arthropoda; class Insecta; order Hymenoptera; family Ichneumonidae; genus Diadegma; species Diadegma fenestrale. Next base: position 5,873,973 of record CM073311.1, on the reverse strand, counting down.
AATGAAAAGCATTTTTTCTATTGATTATTTATTGAATTTTGAAAATCATGGCAATTTTTTGAGTCGATTGAGTTCTTCGATTGCAAGAGAGAATCGTTTTATTGGCCAGACCAAATATTCAATAATAATTATTGGCTCTGCTAAAGAAATAACAGAATTTCGTTGCATTCCAACGATGCAAACTTCAGGATCATTAGATTTCCAAGTGTCCTCTCAATATTTCAAATGGCTCGACGAGAGTTTTCTTCACTTAATTCGATACTCATAATTGCATTATTTTAATTCTTATGAATATTTCATACGTTATATGTATATGTGTGTCGCGTTTGACGCAGCATGTGCATACATAGAATAGGTGAGAAAATATTTCACATTGACACACGATTGGCACCTTTCTTATATCCTCGTGCAAGATTTTCCACATTCTTTTTTCATTTTTTCCTTTAATATTTACTCTTCGTGAACAAATAGGAAAGAGAAATGAGAAATTAACTCGTCACGTCCATACAACGAATACACAGAGATGAAGAAGATTGTATCATTGAAATGCAACCAAATTCGTTTATATTCTCAATTTCCTACTCGCAAGTATTTTTTTTTTTTTCACGAATTTCGTCTGCAGCTTCTCGAAAGAGACTCGAAAAAACTCGAGGCCACTTTTTTCGCAAGATTTCGGGCTAAGGAGTAAAATGAATTTGCTGCATTCCAATGATACGAATTTCGAGGTCATCGTACAGGCACGCACAGTCAAACGTTTGAATGTCTCGATACGCACGGAGGATCGTGATAATGCAGGCAGAATTGACGAGAACTTATCGTTATCAATACGGCTTCTATTGTCTTGAAATATTTTTTTTCTTCCCACGTATACACATTTTTTTTATATATATGTATAACGTGTGTGTTTCAGAGAATAAATATCGATTGATCTTTCCTCATTCAAATATTTCGTCAACTTTTGGAGCACACCGTTCGTTTGTGTGACCGATATGCTAGGAATATACTGGATACAATTAAATCGAAAACTTTTCTGCAGTTAATTGTCGAGGGAAAACGAAACTTTGGAGTTTTGTTTGAACGATACAGTCGACGGAGGACAATGATTTTTCGGTACCGAGTGACGAGCGTGTTTTCTCTTTTCGAATTTTGGAAACATTTCTTTATCCCCGAACTCTTGACGGATGATATGATTTTTGCAAAGGACCGAGTCTTCGCTTTTTTTTCCGGAATTTCGGAAATGGATTGAATTTTTTCGATGCGAGGGATGCGCGAAGCGTTAGAAAAATCTTGACGCCCAGAAACAATTGAAAATCGATAAAGAAAAATGTTGGGGATATTATTTGTGATTGAACGAAACGAACCGACTTGTGAAGATTCAGCTAATTTCTGCATAAACAAAGTTTCCAGAATTGACTCCAAGAAGACGTGGCTGCTTGGTCAAAGGGCACAGAAAACTCGTCCTCGTTACGTCCTTTATCAGGCTCAGCTTCACTAATTTTGTTACATCGACCGATAAGGGCCCTGCAGCTTGAGGAATTGTATAACAAGGGAAGGACCTCCGGCAACAATTTCCGCGGGTATCTGTGAAAGAGGACAATTTTCAATGGACATAATACTGAGATTCGTGCAAAGAGCAAGTTCGAACGGTAAATTATGTAAATTGGCGTTATCGTTGATGTAAAGAGAATCGAGATTCTCTAAGGTGCCAATTTCTTCGGGCAGAGAAGTGAGATTATTTTCGCCGACGCTGAGATGAGTCAAATTCACGAGATGGCCAATGGCTCTGGGTAGACAAGTGAGTTGATTAGACTGGAGAATCAGCTTTTGCAAATCTCGGAGAAATCCAATCTCATTGGGCAATACTTCGATCTTGTTCTCCTCCAGATCGAGAACCCGAAGTTTTCGCAGGTTCGATATACTCGCCGGAATATGTTTGAGAAGATTATTCGAGAGAATGAGGATTTCCAGGCTCTGTAGGTACTGAATATGGTCGGGAATTTTAGTCAATTGGTTGGTGCCAAGGTTGAGCTCGACCATGTTGACCCAGGCGCGAATATCCAACGGTAAAGCGGTCAATTGGTTCTCCTTCATATTGAGCTTGGTGAGATTTTTGGCTCTGGAGAATATTCCGTACGGGATCTTGTCGATTTGATTGTGTTCCAAATTGATGGAATAAACGTTTGTGAATTGGGACGGTCCTCCCGACGGATAAGCCGTGAAAGCGTTTCTCGAGAGAGTTATTGTTTTCAAATCCGAGAGACTGGACAAGAGACCTTCCGGCAGTTGCGAGACTTGATTCCCTTCGACGCTGAATTCGTCCATGAGTTTGCAATTGGCCAGCGATTTGGGAATGGACGACAGACGATTGTATCGTAATCCCAGTCTCGTCACCGCCGTCAAGTTGCCAATTGTTTCTGGAATATCGAGAAGCTCGTTGTGCTGGAGATCCAGAGTGGAAAGTTGCACGCAATTGCCAATCTCTTCGGGCAAATGTTCCAGATGATTGTGCGAAACGTCAAAAGTAATGAGGTTTACGAGTTTCCCAATGCCGGCGGGCAAGCCTCTGATTTTATTTTCCCGCAAACTCAACATGGTCAAATTGGTGAGATTGCGAATGTTTTCGCTGACGTATCTGACGCGATTGAAACGCAAGAAGAGAGTCGTCAGGGAAGTGAGTTTGTAAACGACGTCCGGAATTTCGTTGAGTTTGTTGTGCCTGAGGTCGAGAACTTTGAGGTGTTTAAGATTCTCCAGAGAGTCGGGAAGACTCGTGAGGGAGTTTTCGCTGAGCGCTAAAGTCTTTAAATTGGTCAAACAACCGATTTCGGGAGGTAAAGTAACGAGTTTGTTGCCGTAGAGATAAAATTCTTCCAAGAGGGACAAATCTCGTACGGTATTTGGAAGATTCGTGATGCTGGATTTGCTGAGATCCAAACGAGTGACGCACTCGTCTCGACATCTTATGAATTCCTTGGCGACGTCCAAGTCAGCTTGGATGGGTTTGCACTTTTTAGCTGTGGGTTTTGGTTTGTTAGACTCTGGATGCTTAACGGTAACTGTTTTTTTCGTTTCCGACGTTGATATCGAAGCGGCAGATAATTTTTTCTCTTTTGTGTGTTCCTTTGCAGTTTCGCCGGAGCGTATGACTTCGAGAGCTTCGGGCATCTCGACGCCGGCGGAACAAGTCGTAAGACCGCAGTCCTCGAGATATTCAGGGATGTCTTGTTCCTTCATGTAAAAATTCGTAAGTTTATCGTGAGTATCGGCTCTGTCCGTTTTTGCCTCGGACAGGCACACCGTCGAAATGTTACCCACACCCGTTCGGTGTTTACTCGACTTTTTCATAATCCACCCTGCAACGCTCGTAATTCTCCTCTCTGTCGTTTTGTTTTATGCAAAAAATAGATTCGCTTTTTCTCTTAAACTCCGTTTTGGTTAGACGAATTTTACGATCAACTTGGATATTATTTTAATGCACTCTGAAAAACTCAACTGCTTTGTCACTGGCACTCGGAAACACGGTGCATCGACATAGCACAGGATTATTCTTTGCTCGAAGTGTTTGTTGTTTTGTTTTTTTCTTTTCAACTCGTCAATAATATCACGGCATCACGTATTAATTTTTTTTAAAACTTGCACTTTCGAAGTATTGACATTATCGATGATTTAACACACTTGCGGCGCAAACGCGAGATACGCGAAAGAAATTTTTATTTTTACGTTTCGATTTGCCTGTCTGTGTATTGTGTCCTGTACAGCAATATGCGTTCATGTGTATGTGTGTAAATGTATGCTACTACTGCGTTCTTGCGAGATGTTATATCTTGACTGACAACAACATCGACAACGACAAGGAGATCGAACGCGAATGTAACTGCGCGCACGGACAATTCACTATGCCAACTTTATAGTTCTTTTTCTTTATTCCTCGCACCGTTCGGTCGTTGATATTTCAAGATTATTATTACGCTAATTTATCCAACAGCATCTTTCACTTTTATTTCTTGGATCGTTGTCCCACTCACACGCCTGATACAAAAAACCTGAGAGGGATGAATCCGGACCCTGGACAAGAACATTCATAGACGTTTGCCCGTCCGTTTCCACGTTTTTAGTGTACGTGAAAGTAATTAAAGGACTCCTTTTTATGCAAAGGATCAAAATTATGCCTATTTCTATATGTTATTATTGTGGCTGGCCCCGGACGACTACGATTTCGATATTATACTGTCCTACTTTCACCACTTTTACCGTCTTTACCATCACGATGGATCAGACTCCGCGAACCTTCACCTCGAGTTTTCAAAATTAATATTTTCTTATGTCGTTTGAATGTAATCACAAAAAAGTCGGTCAGGAGACGCAGGACGATGGCGAGAAGCCGCTGACAGGGGCTTTTTGTAATCGCGGTAAAAGCGTGTGGAAAATTTCCGAATTGAAAAATTGCAGCTATCTCTCTCGAACTCGCGCAGTGCCGAAATACCGACCGATCCGTCCGTGACTGACCGACCGAACTTTTCTCTAGTGATTTTTGTTCAATCAACGATATAGTTTTCAAATTTGAAGGACACATTTGGAGAGGTCAACGATACATTTTGTCATGAATCCCGAAACTCTTTAACTTTAACGCGACCTCAAATGATTTGCATTAACAAAACTTTTTGGATAAATAAATGAGGGGGCGAACTCCAAAAAGTTTTTTCGAACGTTCGAACGTGCGTGGCAGAGTTTTCTAGGGATTTTTGTCTAGTGACGTTTCAACGTTGGGAACTCTGACCGGCGGTTGAAATTCAAATCACCCCCCACTCCTGCAAGAAAAGAATAAACACATACACACCGAGCAAGATTCGAAAGTCAATAGATCGCTAACGAATATTTGATTCGAAAAGTGAACAAAGAAGAGAAATAAAAGTTGTTTAACGAAGTTGAGAGCCGGCTATGCAGTGAAAGACTAAAAAAGTGCGATAACGCGACGAAGATGTTGATTTACGACGTGTTACACAAAGAGAAAGTGTATCAGAGTGTCGCGAGCGATCTCCGTGAGTTGGGGGTTAAACATCGTCTGAAAAAAAATGCGATTAAGAGCGAGAAGCTCGAGAGAAATCGAAGCAGTTCGCGCAAAGTTTTTAAAGTTCCGTTGTCTTATCAAGCCTTGGACGTGGTGAATTTGTCTTCCGGAGCGATCGTCCACGTTCCCGTCTTCGTTTGTCAAGCCACTGCTTACCTCGAGAATTTCCTTTTTCACGAGGGTCTTTTCCGGAAAGCGGGCTCACACGCGAGACAGAAAGAACTTATTGGACGTCTCGACGCCGGTGGTACGTTGGGCGATAAAAATCATGCAATCGACGTTGCCAATTGTTTAAAAACGTTTTTCCGCGATCTCCCGGAACCGCTCATCCCCTACGCCTATCACGATCTTTTCGTACGATGTCTCGTTCTTCGCACTCGTACCATTCAAGCCCTTTTACTCGCTTGCATCCTCCTGCCCCCGTTGCACCTCAACACACTCGCGTTTTTCATGGGTTTTTTAAAAAAAGTTTCCCTCCACGAGAATCTCAACAAAATGAATGCCGAAAATTTGGCTACCGTCATCGGCCCAAACATTATGCCGTTGCAAGAAACTACCATGTCCGCCGTTCAAGCCAGACTCGACGCTCACCTGGTCATTGTCAAGGTAAGAAAAACATTTCAAAAATAAAAAAAAAAATCAAACAAACCAAAAAAAACCGTCGCGTCATCTAAGAAAATGTTGCAATTCGTTTTTCCAGCTTCTCATTGAGAACGCGGATGAGATTGGTGTTTTGCCTGAGCACATTTCCGAGGCCATCAGTGCAGAAGCCATCGGCAGCGTCGAAACGGAATTGGACAATTCGGATCCTTTGGCTCGTGGACGGAACAAAAAAAAGAAGCATCGCAGTGGTAGCTTGACAAGTTCGTTTCGATTATCAATTATCGTTACCGATTACCAGCTTCTCATCAAAATCCCTGTCAAATTCATAGACGGATGACTCTGAAGTTTGCAACGTTGAGATTCAACGAAAAACATTTTTTCTATTGATTATTCATTATTTATTATTAATTATTATTATTCTTATAAGCATTATTATTATTATTATTATTATTGATTATTATTATTAATTATTAACGAATTAATCAATTATTAGTTAATTAATCAATTAATAATTCATAAATATTAATAATAATGATTATAATGATAATTATAATAATAATAATTATTATTCTAATCATATTATGATTATTAATTAAAATCGTGGCAATTTTTTGAATCGATTGAGTTTTTTGACCGAAAAAGCGAATCGTTTATTGGATTAATTAATTAAGTAATTAATTAATCAATTATTAATTAATTAACTAATAATGAATAAATATTAATAATAATGATTATTAAAATAATAATTATTATTATAATTCTAATCATATTATGATTATTCATTAAAATCGTGGCAATTTTTTGAGTCGATTGAGTTGTTTGATCAAAAGAGAGAATCGTTTTATTGGCTGGATCAAATCTTGAATAATAATTATTGGCTCTGCTGAAAAAAAAACAGAATTTCGTTGCATTCCAACGATGCAAGCTTCAGGATCATCATAGACGGTAGAATTTTTCATCGATTATTGAGGAAACTCCGTATTTTTAGGAATGTTCAACGGGCTCAAAAAAATGGTGGGAAAAAGTGGTTCTCCGGGTGAAGTCGTCCAACCAAATAGTCAATTGGCCTTGGCAGAGTTGGATCCTTTACACACGCCCTCGCTGAAAGTTGGTAAAAAACGTAAAGTTCCAGAATCCGCCACTGGACCAGTCAGCATTAAAAAAAAGTGAGAACATGAAAAATTTTGTTGGCCTTTCTCGCTTCAACGTTTTGCATGTTTCCACTAAAACTGTGCTAAATGTTGAAAAATGTTGCAGACGAGATATTATGAATGCAATGCCCAAACGCACCAATCACAATTCCCGACCTTTGCTCACATCTCCGGTCTGTAGCGACCCAAAGTACGTAACACCGCCAATTTCTCAACCGCCTGTTTTGCATGCTCGTTAACCCGACACACTAACTCTAGAAATCATTAATTCTCACTGTAATATCCACAGCCCCGTTAGCGATAGAAGTCCAGTGCACAAGTCCAAGGTCCGAAAATACTTAACGCAAAAAGTTCATTCTGAAATGTAAGGATTAATATCATTGGTTTGGGAGAAAATTCTAACGGTCTCTACATCGCCAGTTGCACGTTCGACTGCAGTTTTTTCTGTACAAATGTTGCTTTTCTTTTTTAGACGAGTCTTCGACAAAGTCGAGAAACCGAAGAAAATCAGGCTGAGCTTGGAGCGTTTGTACTCGAGAAGCAAACAGGTATGTGCACAAAAATTTCCGGTACAGACTCGAATTTATCGTTAAGAAACGAGCAAAAGCCGCAAGTTCCTTTGGAATTTAAAATCGAGTAGAAAAACGTTTTTTTCGTAAGTCATGAGCCAAATTGGGGACGACTCTGAAGTTTGCAGCGTTGAGATTGACGAAAAATAACTTTCTATTCATTATTTATTGAATTTTGAAAATCATGGCAACTTTTTATTGCAAGCGTTTTATTCTGCAGACGCAATTTCGTTGCATTTCAACGAAGGAAACTTCGACATTAGAAATTAGTGGAAATTCAGCATGAAACTATAAAGTTTGATGCGATTTTCGAACGCACAAGCTTATTCGATGACTCTGAAGTTTGCATCGATGAGATTCAACGAAATTTTTTTTTTTTTTTCGATTGAGTTTTTTGGTCACAGGAGGGAATCGTCTTATTGATCGGACCAAAAAATGAATAATAATTACGAGCTCTGCTGAATAAATAACGGAATTTCGTTGCATTCCAACGATGCAAACTTCAGGGTCATGTTATTTGTTCATACTGTACGATTTTTGTGACTTTGCAGAGAGTCGCAGATCCCGAAATGGACCAATCCGCGAAAGAGCCTCAGAGTCCTTGTATCGAGAGACGTTGGAGTTCGGCGAGCAGTGCATCTGCATCGAAAAAGAATCGTGACGGAAACGGAGAAATTGGGAAAAAAGGCGTGTCATCGCCAATGATAAGAAAGGCAACGACATTGGCGAACGTTCGTGACGATTACGACCGTATTTTCATGGATGCGGATGTGAATTTGTCGGACGATTGTAACGAGCAAGGAGCCACGTCGACGACCCATCAAGGACAAGGGAGAGGGACGACGGAGGAGAGAAAAGTAGCGAGCGGTCGTACGAGCAATTGTCGACGTTCTTTGGACGCGTTTTTACTGGCCGCAACGACAAAGGACCGTGCGATCGACGAGCAGAGCACACCGAAACACGACAAGAATTTGCGTTCGTTGTGTCGCCGAATGTCGGCCAACGAATTCACGAAAAACGCAACGACATCGAGCGATTTTAGCAACGTCGATTCTTGCGTTCTATCCAAAATTCCATCCCACGAAGAGGAATACGTGCGAATACCAAAGAGCGAATACGAGGACATTAAGAGCAGAGTATCGGCAATAGAGTCGCGGATATCCCAAGAGTTTGGTTGTATAGCGAACGAGAGCGTTGAGGCTGAGACCGCAAACTCAGTGAGCAAAGTCCAGAGCGAATATGAGCGAGTTTTGGGCGAGGCTCGTATCGAGAGCGCAATAACAGCTGATAATTTAGCCAAGAGATTGAGCAAAGAGCTGAAAATCCGTCGGTCCAGCGAGCACAAAATAATAAGATCACCGAGTGCTCGTAAAATTGGTATCATGCGAAGAAGATCGCAGGAAAAGGTTCCATCGAGGAGAGTCAGTCGGAACGCCTCTTGGCACATTACTCCAAAAACAGATTCCCGAAGTGGAGAAACAAACGTGAATACTAAATTGAACAATCTTTACCAATCGCCGAAAAGAGAACGAACAAGGATTCGCGATTACGATCCAGAGCCGAGACTGCAAACTGACTCGTTGTGCAGCGAGGAGACAAATGCCCGATTGAATTATCTCCAGGAACAATTGCACACGCTGATAAATCACACGGCCGAGCACACACGAGGATCTTCCAGCGACGAGAACGACTGCTGCACGGGCGACGACGACGACCAAATTTTTAAAATGGGCACGAACGCGTTGCCCGCTCACGTTCGTCGCGCCTCGTCCTTTCACGGCAACGAGTTCATCGATAATTCCCGATATTTCAACAACCGTATCAAAGAATTAAAAAAAAAGACCAACAGTCACCAAAACGTGTCTCGCGATTCTCTGGACGGTGAGTCGCCCAAGAAACCTGAAAAACCCAAAACAATATCGTGGAAAGACGCCGCCGGCTATTTCAAATCGGAAGTCCGTTCGAACGTCAACACGCCGGTGCAACAAACCGGCAGAGCATCGATTGCCAAACTACGAACACAAAACGCGGGCATGGTGTTGGCCAAAGCGAAATTATTCGACGACAACGAAACCCGCAAAGTCTGTGAATCAACGATCGACAAAAAAGTCCAAACGAACCAAGAGTCTCTGAGGCAAGCGGCGAAAACGATGTCGCGAGTGCACGAGCTCAAAAATCTTGAGACGGAGAATAGCTCACCGAGAAAAGTAGCGAGAAGAAAACCGTCGAAAAGTCCTAAAAATAACAACGCCCGAGTGAGAATAACGTCGTCGAACGGTAATTATTCTCCGGTAATTAAAATGGAATTGACGATTTTACCATCGGAGCGAGAATCTCGACAAACTCCGGAAAGACGCGCGACTCGCCGGACGACGCAAAACTTCGAGCAAGAAAATCACGCGGCCGTGCTTTACAATGAGAAATACGAAAACCCAACGATCGAGAGGACCGAAGCGAATCGGGAAAACAAAATTTCCCGTGACAAAGGAAAAACCTCAAAACCTTTGGCGTCCAATGAGAATTTTCCTCTCTCAAACAATCTCCAAGATTCTATCGCCAACGTCTACAATCCTGAGGCTAATTTGACATGCAAAACTCCCCACATCAAACGAGCGCTCGGAACCAAAACACCGAAAAGCGCGCGATCACTTGCGAGAAGGCCGATCGTCGATACCCGAAGAACTCCTTTGAAGGCAGTGCCCGCAATAACAACGCCGAAACGTCACAGTCCCAGGAACGTTTTAAAATCCAGACATCTTAGTAAACCCCTCAATTAATTCATTTTAAAATCGCCTCCTTCATTTTTATATTAACCCTAGAACGGTGACCTTGGGTCCAAAACGACCCCAGGCGACTCGTTGAACCGAATTTTTGACCAATTTTTTCCACTCCGAGCAAAACTGCCCCAGGCTTTCGTGATTCTGCATCAAAAAACGAAAAGAACGAGCCCGAGTTGGAACCTTTTCGTTCAGTTTTACTGGAGCTGTGAATTTTTTCAAAATTGGTAAAAAAAAATAAGGTTCTAGAGTTAATTTTCTATTCAAATAGGATCAACCTTCGTGCCATTGTACAAAATCGAAAAAAAAGAGAAAAATCTCCCTTCACAAACTCTTCGATAAATAATTCACACCATTTGCTCAATTCTAACCATCGCGAACACGTGAAAAAGTCGATTTTTTATATCCAAGTCTTGTTGTCTCCAGCAAGATTTATGAAACTTGTCAATTTTTTTTATACCGTCATTTACACTGCAAGTCTTCTGTGAAGATGTCCTTAAGAGCTCGAATTTCGGAGGTATTTCGAAATAAAAAATGATAAAGGACGCTTTCTATCGTCATTACTGTAATTAGCAATATTTTCACATCACTCTTTACTTTCTAATTTCGTCCGTTCGATAACATCACGACTCGTGACTCTAATTTTAATAAAGTCGAAGAAAACAAAGTTACTTCGAAAAATCGATACAATTTCAACCCTTCGAGCGCATACGCGTCCGTTTTGCCCCAAACAATATTCCCTCGCCGATTGTTCGGCATTTAATTATCGATTTCGTCAAAAAATAAATTTCAGGCCATGAAATATGGAAATTTTACAACAAAAAACGTCTGTACAAAAAAAAATGCATATTTACCGAAATACAACGATTTGAAAAACGCCTCGGGTCAGATTGACCCAAAATGCACTTCTAGGAAGTGTGCACTCGAAGGATGAATCGATAATTGATAAAGGGGAACAGGAATTTGGAATTTTTATTATGAAAAAAAGTTCGAAAATCTTTGGATCGACTGTTTTGCAAAAACTTGAAGTTTATTTTTTTATTTTTATTCAATATTCCGCAATTTTTCTTTGAATTACAAAATGGAAAAACGAATAATAGCAGATCGGGTGTTCCGCTTATTAATAATTAATAAATTATCACTGAAAATGTTTTTTTTTGCACTGCACACAACTTTTTGCGAAAATTCTCGTTATTAACATTTTTTATGGGATCTTAACGTTCTAGTGATTTTGATAAGAGTTGAACTTTAGTTTATTGATATCAATGGATTTTCGAGTTTGGTAAAACGATTTAAATTTTGTGTGTTTGGTTCAGTCTTTGAAAAAGCTAATTTTCGTCGGTTTTTTGGAACAGCGTTTGGCAGTTTTCGTCGATTCGGTCCTTGCAACAATGACTAAAGATTTTGTCATCAAGACGAGTCTGTTTTTCGGTATCCAATACAGTTCGGACAAACGTTGCGGATCCTGGGGGAAAGAGAGCGATTTTAGACACGAAAGTTTTATTTTTGGGTATTGTTTATTGCTTCGTTTTGTTCGCTCACTTGTAAAATCGCGGTATTGCTCCCGCGTGGACAGGGTGTCTTTGTCTCTTCCATATCGGATGATTCGGCCGCGCGATCCTCATTAGACGCTCGCAGCAAATCCGCGAGACCACTGCACGGCAGTCCATTCGCTTGAAAAGATTTTCTCGCTCACGCAGAAGCAACGACGGCGTCCAAATTCCTCGAGATCCCGCCGGTGACCATGTCAGTATATCGCTTCGTATGTCTTCGTCGTCTTCCTCCATATCGTGGGCCAAGTATCTGTGAAATTTTATTTTGACTGAGTCGCGACGATCACCTTTGAAGCGAAAAAGATTTTGGAATTTCCATTTTCCAAAAACGTATTCAAAAATTTCGAATCTTCAAGACTTTTCAAATTTTTTCACGCGACAAGTTTCTCATTAACACTCGAACGTAATTTTTGTTCTTACAATGCAACATAAAAGTTGAAACGCGTATATTCTTCAGGATGAAAAGACGCTCTGAGAAAATACATGAAGACCATCGCGATGAGATATTTGTCAGCTAATTTGTAACATCTGTCATGTTCAAGAAATTCCTCCAGTCCTTCGTCTGTAAAATACAAAAATTTTCATTTTTTAGGCGCGTCGTCGTTGTGTCGCTTGGAGCTTTCGATTTTTTGCACATTTGTTTCTCACACGCGACAATTTTCTGATTCCGCAAATACTTGAGTCGATGAGTTTGTCATGTGCATCGTTATTGTTAATGTGTTTGAGAATTAACGTTTCGAAAAGTATTGAAAAATGGAGTTCAAAAAATAATTTTGCTTTTGGGATTTTACATCGACCGTTCAACTAGTATTTTCAAGTGCATACACGTCTCCAGAGTGGTCAAGTGTGTGTGAAGGGTTTTTTTTAGCCTCTGGGACGATACATCGTGAAATACTTGCAAATACAAATTTTCCTGACATTTTCCGATCGAGTCAGATCGAAATTTCCAGAAAATCGAAACAAATTTTCATGTGTAAATAAAACAAATAAAAAGTTTATAATTTAGTACCGATAATTTTGAAAAAGTAATCGACGTTCCACTGTTTTATCGGAATAATAATTTTCCTTTGTACATTATTTTCAGTCTGCAAATGTGCAGCTTTGTCAGAACGTTCCTCGATTTTCATAATGTCTTCCATATTTCGTCCAAAATTGCGAGCGCGTTATTTTTGTTTACAATTTTCTATCGATCAATTTTCTTGTATCAACACGCGGAACGAAATATGCGGGAAAAGATCTATACGATCGAAGAACATCCGTTTGAAGAAGAACCGAGCGAATGGAGTGATGAACCAAGAACCAAGTTTTTTGCATCGACAAGAACGCAGGCGCGAAATGTCCTCTGGTCATGGAATTTCTTTTTCTTTTGCACGGTAATGTAAAATTTGAAAAGAAAAACCGTATTTATTGTGCTATTGGTCGTTCCTTCCGTCTCTCTCTTTTGCTTTCTCGCAAAGATCGAGAAATTTCTGGTTTAGATAATGTGTTACGAAAGTTCGAGAAAAAAGTATCAGAGCGACGAAAATTTGGTTGCGGGAACGTTATCCACGTGGTTTGGACTAAAATTTTCAGGACGAATTGAAATCGAATTGCGTAATCTTAAAATATTATCAGCGAAATACATTGTTTCTCTCTATCTTTTTCTCTTCACCCCTTCTCTCTCGCTCCCTCCCTCGCTCAGTCTCGCTCTGTCTTTCTCACAGTCTCGCGGTGCTTGCGCGATGTCTCTGTCTTTCTAACCCTTCTCCCTCCGCGGATATTGTCGCGCGCCGCGAACAGACGACACGTACGTGTCCCAAGTCTTTAGTTGGACGAATCACCGTTTACAAATCGTGTACTCGTCAGCGCGCTGCTGTCATCCAGTACTGCTTCTCAGCACTTTACTCTCGCGAGTTGTCAGAGTCGGATCGGGAGAGAACAAGTTTGGTGTGTTTGTTATTCCCTAAATATAAAGCGCGAATTGATCGATTGAGTAGAGAGTAACGAAAATACGATACGGAACGAGAATAATTAAAAAAAAGTACTCGAGGTGTAAAAAGCCGATAAGGCTTTTCAGGCGCGAGAATGAGGACTGCTGGAATATTGCTCATCAGTTTCGCGCTTACGTGCGCCGTTATCAGTAATGCATATTATCAGAAGAAACAGTTCTATCCGTCTGTCGTCTACATAACCAAATCGAATCCCTGTATGACTGTGAGTTTCGATTTCGCCTTTCCTTCATTACCTCACCAGCCCTTCGTCTTGTTTTTATTTCCGTACTACACATAACATTTCTAAAAAAACAAAAAACACGAATTTCTGTTATTATCGTACACGTAAATCTTTGCGTTTACGTCTTTACGTTTCTTCAAGTTCAAGCCAAGATAGAATTTGGCCTACATAACCAATGCGGAACTTGAAAGCGAATTGCGTTCGTTTTATTCTCGTTGCAATGCAAAAGCAATTTTCACGTATCGATACACAAAAATTCGACCATTTCCGATCGTCGAAACTTTGCCTATTCAACTTTACACGTGAAACGGAAATTTCCATCTTTGCAACTCCATTTGTTTATTGGCATTCATTTTTACATTCGCCAAATTATTTTTAGGTCAAACTAAATTTGCCAATATTTCGTGGCTTTCAACTAAAAATAAGATTCGGCTTGTCAAAAGAAAATTCATTGTCCCTCGCCTTTTCATCGACTTTTACCCTAAAATTTACCTTTTTCAGGTGATTTACGTACAGGGATTCATTCTCGTTTACATCACAAACACTTTTCTGAGGAAAATATTCTTCGGTAATTTGCGCGCAGCGGAGCTCGAGGTGAGAATTGGAGAAACATAAAAATTCTATAAAGTCCTAATTTGAGCAGCGACGAACCAATTTTCCTGCTTTTTAGACAACCCAAATATTCATGACGCACAGAGACTCACGTCGCAGTTTGATTAATTGTTTACTTTTTGTGGATTTCAGCATCTGGTAGAAAAAGCTTGGTACGCGGTGACCGAAACATGCCTCGCGTTCACCGTCTTCAGAGACGATTTCAGTCCCAAATTTATAGCTTTATTTACTCTTCTGTTGTTCCTGAAGTCTTTTCACTGGTTGGCCGAGGATCGAGTGGATTATGTGAGTCTCGAAAAGCTCTTTTTATCCCGTCGAATCAAATTTACACTTTGGATGAAATGTAGCCAACGGAATGATAATTTTATTGGCGTATTTTGATTATTATTATTACTTTATTTTTGTATTCATTTTTCCAAATTTTTTCTCTTTATTTATTATTGTTAATCATTTTCTATTATTTTTCAATGTATTTTTATTATTTCTTTTATTATTATCATATTTTATTAGAAATTTTGATCGTTTAGCACGATTTTGTGGATCTTAGTCGCGCAGATGAAAGAATATCGTGAAATTGTTTTGTTGTTTTTGAGAAAAATGGAGAAATCGTTGATCGAAATGAATATCGATGGCCTGAATTTTCAGATGGAAAGAAGTCCGGTGATAACGTGGCTTTTTCACTTGAGAGTGACGACGCTGCTGGGTCTGCTGGCAGTGATAAACATAAACATGATCCAATACGCTTACAATTCGACGCAGGCTAAAGGAGCGTCGGTACAACTGGTGTTTGGATTTGAATACGCGATTCTGTTGACGATCGTCTTGAATATAATCGTGAAATATATATTGCACATTGCTGATTTGCGCAGCGAAGGTCCTTGGGAGAACAAGCCAGTATTTTTGCTGTACACGGAGCTCGTGATTGGATTTTTCAAGGTGAACAACATTTTTTTTCATTCCTGAAAAGGAAAAATGGACTGCGCATGGTATAACGTTGATTTTTTCTCCAGGTCATTTTGTACGTATCGTTCGTTGCCATAATGGTAAAACTTTACGCGCTGCCGTTGTTTGCTTTTCGCCCAATGTATTACACTATGCGAAACTTCAAAAAAGCCTTCCAAGACATTGTTATGTCACAAAGGGCCATCAGGAATATGAACACGTTCTATCCGGACGCAACTCCCGAAGAACTTGCAGCCGCTGACAACGTTTGTATCATATGCAGGTAATTAACAAACTTTTCTTCGTCGAAATCAAGTTTTTGCAGAAAAAAATGATGCTGAAGTTTGCATCGTTGGAACGCAACGAAATTCTGTTATTTCTTCAGCAGAGCCAATAATTTTTATTGAATATTTGGTCCGGACAATAAAACGATTCTCTCTTGCGACCAAAAAACTCAATCGACTCGGAAAATTGCGACGATTTTCAGAATTCAATAAACAATCAATAGAAAAAATGTTTTTCGCTGAATCTCAACGTTGCAAACTTCAGACTTATCAGAAAAAAACATTGTTCACGTTTTTTTTCTTCATTTTCCAGGGAAGAAATGGTCTCGGCTAGCAAAAAACTACCGTGCAATCACATTTTTCACACGGCATGTTTGCGCTCGTGGTTCCAACGCCAACAAACCTGTCCCACTTGCAGACTCAACATTTTGCGACCTGCGACTGGAAATACAGAACCGAGACCGGCCAATCAAGCTCAGGGTCCGACGCCAACACCACAACCCGCTCCGACGACGCCCAATGCACAAGGTCTGTCTGAATTTTCCGTAAATTCTTCATTTTCAAGCAGGGCAGCGAATTTTTTAGTTTTACACTCGAAATTGAAACGTTTTTGACATTTTATCGCCGCCCGGAAAAAGTTTCATGAGCGGTAAATTATTTGGAGCGTAGACTCATTCCATAATTACGATTTGTACGTCATTAGATGGCCCAGAACCGAGGACTATCGCGGAATGGCGAGCTCTGAGAAATTTGCCAGGCGCCACGACCCCACCAACACCAGTGCCGTTTTTCGCACCCCCTTTTCCAACCGCTGTCCCATTACCTCCTGTACCAACACCACCCCCCAATTTAACGACTCTCAGCGAGGAGGAATTACGAGCCATGGAGGGTAATTTACGCGAAGCGGTCGAGGTGCGAATACAAACATTGCAGAGGGTTCAACTCTTACTCGACGCAGCCAACGCCATGATGAATCAATATCAAATGGCAGCGGCTACTGCCAAGTGAGTTTTTTCAAATTATTCACACATTCCCCTCATAAACAACCTCACCAAAAATTATTCATTCCCGTTAATCATTTTTCACCAAGATCTGAAATCTTTATCGACGAAAAATGGTCGAAAAACAATTTACGAATTTTGCCTCCGACAACCCTGCACTCGGTGATTTTTCTTACGTTCACACGCATAATTTGCCATGTAAAAAAAAAAAAAAACGTCGTTGGAGAAATGTGATTTTATGAGCAATTAGTTAAGGAAAATCATTTATTAACGCTTGCGCGGCGAATTTTCGGCGTTATTCAGATTTGACTGAAAATTTTCCTGGACGCTGTGAACTGAAATATTTATTTCATTTTGCTATTCAACAGCATTCCGATACCGACAACGTCGGGCCCGAGCGTGATCCCCGAGACGGGGAACAAAGAGACGAAGACGAGGGTGCCAGAGTCGCCTTTGGAAAAAAAGTCGGAAAAAAGTACGACGTCGAGAACGGGAACAGCGACATCGAGAGACGATGTATCGACGACATCGGAGAGCAGCAACAGCAGTATTGATGGAACGTCGTTAGCCTCGACCTCGCGGACTGCGGGCGACGAGGACGTCAACAGCGAACAGGCGGCGTTGAGAAAACGACGGTTGCAAAAATTTTCGGTTCAACCTGCGGCGGATTAGAGAACGAAAAATACAAAACACTTCTAGCGAAAATACAGCAACACGGAAGGAAAAGGAAGAAGAAAAAACTGAAAAAAAAAAACAAAATATTTACGCAACATCAACAAAATGCTTTCGTTACGTGATAAAAGTCTATTTCCAAGTTCTATCGAACGAAAATCTATTGTCACCAGACATTTCGCCGCTTCGGATGTTGCCAACGACACACACCGGAAAACTCGCGAGTGATAGAAATCCGACACGATATAAATTTTACATCCAATCGCCAACTCTGTAAATCTCACCTTTGCGACCGAATTCAAATCCGAGAAGATCCCGCGATTTTATAATCGAAATTACACGGAAAACGATTCGATTTAGATGAAAAATGCATGAAACGAGTTTCGCGGAGCATGAAATTTCCGTTGAAAAAGTTTTTCGACGCGGTCTTTACGTCTTTTTCCCTGCCGCTCGTTCCGCCGACTATCCGCGAATGAGAAAAAGACATCGTCATCGATTTCGTTCCAAGGAATTTTATTTCGTGCATTTTTATTTGATTCTCGAGTGAAAATTAGGTCCCGAATACAAAGTTCCAGCGACGATTTTCCGTGGCGAGACGGCGCGAAAATGTAATCGTATTTATCGTGATTGATACGACCGATTGTTTGTTTGTTTTTTTTTAATTCCTTTCAAATGTGGAAAATCCTCTGTGCATTCTGTGCACTCGAAATGGCAAAGACTAAATATATATCTGTAAATATACATATATATCTATATATAAAGCGTTGTTCCGGATCGAATGGTCAATAATGTGAACTCGAGTCAGGGATTCAACTTGGAGTTAACGAGGTTCAAGCATCAGGTCCTGTCTTTCGCCGTCCATGCTGTAAAAACTATCGGAGACAGTACCAATTTTGTAGGACATGAAGAATCCGAGAAGAACGTGCAGCATTTTTGTTGCTTTTGAAAATTAAGTCGTAGAAATAATGAATCGAAAAAAAGCGAGAATTCAGTTTGAGGCCGAGTCGTTTTTTCGCATGTTGCTTGTGATTAAAGTGCTTGAGATTGAAAATTTCGGGCGGCAACTTTTTTGTCGGGAATTTCATGCTCTACAACATTGCTCCTTTGCATTTTGACTCCACCTTCCACCGTTTTGACAGTGTGATCGATTACTCGGGGGAGTTGGCGAAACGAAATTCGACTCGAAGCTCAACCGCGAATCAAAGCAGTTCACATCATTAATCGTTTAGTCTACAATACTCTTTATAAATAAATATACATACATATGTATATCCATACTCGCACACTTTTGGAACTCCAAAAGACTTTTTTACCTTGAGCCTAAGCCGTACGCGGGTTGATGGAGAATGGCCGATGCTCCAAAGTGATTATTCTTCCATCGCGTTTGTTGTACACACACGACATAGCGCGATACTATTTGTAGATAAAATTAATATTAACACGGTAATGTAATTTTGCTCTGTGAGGATGAAAAGTAACAAAAATAATGACATAATTTGAACATTGAGCGAAATTCAATTCACATCTCAAAAATGATGAATCTTTCCGATGAAGATTTCATTGTGTGTATATATTCATATATACACCTTAACTTTATTATGGTTGCGTCTTGTAAAATAAGAGTTCCACGTAACAATCAACACACGTATATAATAAACTTATTTGTGTATTTATATTTACCCACGTTTCTCATCTTGTATTTTCTTTTTATTATTTTTTTCCTGATAAACTTGCAACGCGACTGGAGCGTTGCACGATTTTTTCCAAGATTCGGAGCCTTTTTTCCATGCTGATAAACAAATTCCGGATTCTCCATCGCGCTCGAGAAATTTTCTCAAATATACGCGGCTTATCGTCGGTTTCGCGCACATTTCTAGGGAATTTTACAGCACTTCGCGATAAGCGGCGACAACAGCTGTTCGAACGTTGGATTTCGCGCTGTCCGCGCAAACGCCGAAAACAATAAAAATGGCCCCCATCGTCAAAATAGTTTCGTTATCACGACGAGTTTTCACGCGATTCGGACCAAGATTCAACGCCCATCACAATGTTTTGGTTTTACAAAGAAACCAGCACTCTGCAGCCCAAACGAACGATCAACATTACGACATTGTTATCACCGGAGGAGGGATGGTTGGAACTACCCTTGCGGTTGCCCTAGGTTAGAAACACTTTTGCGTCGTTCAAATGATATTTACGTTTTTCTTCCTCCAAATGCGTCACAACACTCGAACGAGTGTTCAAAAAATGGGGAAAAAAAATGCATCATTGCAAAACACAAATCTTCCGTCAGTTTTTCGTAATTCACAGAATTTATTTTCCATAATGCACATTTTCGAGTACATTCGTTCGAAACTTTCGACACCTGCTTATTGTTGGTTCAAAAACTCTGAAGAATCGATAAACGTGAAAAAATTCAGCGAACAAAAAAAAAAACTCTTGTTACGTTCTTTTTGTCCTGAAATTGGTCTGCGGAGACAAAATTCTCACTAACTTTATCACGAATTTATGCGACAAACTGAATGCCAATCGAGAGCAATTGTCGTTGTGTGAAAAAAAGAATTTCAATGTATTGAATGGTTTATAAATTCTGTTTTGCTTCCTTTCGTTAGCCAATAACAGGAAACTCGAGTCCAAGAGCATCTTGTTACTGGAGGGCGGTAAAAAGCACGAGTATAAATGCCGAGAGACGTACTCCAATCGCGTTGTCGCATTGAATCAGCAAACGAGAACTTTGCTGTCAAGTATCGGAGCTTGGCAACACATCGAGGCGGCTCGTTATGCTCCCGTGAGAAAAATGCAGGTGTGATATGGAAAAACATTGAAACGACCATTTTGAAACTTGCGCCGTTGGAAATGACCAAAAAACTTTTCCGTAGCTTGACTTTTTTCACCTATCGGTCTGAAGGTCAAGGTCATTCGTGTTTCGCACGAAAAAAAAAATCTTTCCAGATTAATTCAAGGCATTTTTTAACCCTTCGAGTGCACACCGGGTCAATTTGACCCAAGTAGTAAATTATTTTATGGTCTTAGACTTTTTCTTGACAAAAACGAAAATTAATTGCCAAAACATTCGTTGTTTGGGTCAGAATGACCCGGTGTGCGTTCGAACGATTGAATTTCCGTTTTTGCAACTTGACACGTGTTCAAATTTCATAATTGATTATGACACATTGCTCAGACTTGTTTTTTGTTGGTCCAGTAGGTTTGGGACGCTTGCTCCGACGCCATGATCACTTTTAACGAGGATCATTTGGCCGAAGAGTTTGCTTACATCGTGGAAAACGATCTCCTCCTGGATGCGGTCGAGAAACAATTGCCAAATCATTCCTCTATAAGAATAATCCACGAGGCGAAGGTCGAGGAAGTTTCGCTGCCGAAAAATCAGGGAGAGGATGCAAGGATCGTTTTGCAAAACGGCGATGGATTCAGAACAAAACTTCTCGTGAGTATTCGAGGCTGGACACGATAAATTATTCTCGAAAATGCGCCGATGTCTTTATAATGAATATGAATTTTATTTTTGTATTTAAACGTAGACTCACGCGACTGATGAATCAGTTTTTTCGTAATGAAGTTTCCATCGTTGGAATGCAACGAAATTCTGCTATTTCTTTAGCAGAGCCAATAATTATTATTCAAATTTGGTCCGGCCAATAAAACGATTCTCTCTTGCGACCAAAAAACTCAATCGACTCAAAAAATTGCCTCGATTTTCAAAATTCAATAAATAATCAATAGAAAAAATGTTTTTCGCTGAATCTCAACGTTGCAAACTTCAGAGTCATTTTTTCGTATCTATATGAAATTGGGTTTAGGCTCGATACATTTTTACAAAAGCCGCTCGTTACGCGCTGGCTTGGACGTCGAGTTCTCGAGCGATAGTTTCGACTCGGTTCGTTAACGCGTCCAACCGCAAGCCAACGTTTTGCGAGCATTTTTTAAGCTCAGTAACCAATTCCGTCAGTTGTTGACGATTCGCTTCGCTCCCCGAAGTCATGCTGTACAATCTGCTCAGTCTTATGTCACCAGGAGTGGCCGCGCCGTTGGCGCTTTTATTGAAAAAATCACTGGGATATTTGTTGCGAGTTTTTCTCTCGGTTACTAAACGATAAACCGCTGTAATTAGGTCGCGGGGTAATCGATTCTCCCTTGGATCATTTGGGCGAATGTGAATAGCGCAATAGTGCGGAGGATTGAGGAGAAGAGCTCCTCGGCGACAAGCTCTCATTATGCGCCGAGGAGCGTGATCGAGAAGTTTTGAGAAAAGCATACTTTCGAAATGGGCAACGAGCTCGGCCCGTCTTACGAGTCTATCGAGCCCCGCGGATCTCCGTAACTCTTGAATGTCCGAAACAGCGAGACCGACCATTAAATTAGTGAGAATTATGGTGACGAGAACGACAAAGACGAGAAGCAGTAAATGCGAAGTTCCGGGATACAAAATTTTGGCATTTTCATCGAAAAATACATCCTCGAATTCCAACTCGCCGGACATCATTATAATCGTTTTGAGTAAACCCACCATAGGGTTCTCGAAGGACTTGTAATTTTTGTGCAACACGCTAAAGCCCAAGGAAAAACCAACGATCAGGCATATGTAAGCGCCGAGGAATTTGAAAAAGTTGATCGCAACTTGGGTAAACATTTGCACGTAAAGACCGAACATCGGAAATCTGCCAATTATCATCATCAGCTCGATCCAAACTAAAAGTATCCCAAGCGCTGCTGCGTGATGTTGCCAACTGTCGTTGGACTGAACGAGAACGGCGCAAGTGGCAACGATCACGCCCCACTGCAGCCAGTTTTCCCAGCGTTTCGCGTACATCGAAACGCCGTGGGCAAGTTGAAACATTTCTTTGCACGTCAGCATACACGTGAAAAAACTGACTGGCCAGAATAATACTCTGGCCAAAGTTTTGCCCTCGTACAAAAATGCCACAACAACGTAAGCCGTGAAAATCGCAACGAATATCGAGTGAAATGCAAGACTGAAAAGAAAGAATTTTCTTATTCGGAGCCACTTGAGATGGAGAAAACTCTCGCAAAGTGGATGCCTCAGGATGTGACGTTGACCCACTTCCACCAGACAAAACATAAGATCCATTTCCCCTCGACCACCCGGCACCAAAACTCGAAAATCTAATCTCAACTCGCAATCAACGTCCCCCAATTCATGATCGTGCAACGCTATCGCCTGATCCAAACGAGCCACCAGACGCGGAATTACCTCTGGCGTTCTTCGAATTATAAAACTCAACGCCGATATCCCGCCCATCGTTCTCGCGGTCGCGTCTGCTCCTTTGCTCAGCAGAAGTATCACCACTTGGGAACTCTCGTTCAACGCAGCAATGTGAAGTGGCATGTAACCAAATTTGTCGGGTTTGTTCACCTCGGAGCCAGCCTGCGAATCAAAAACATTGAAAAGTATTTAAAAAGTTATCGCGTCGTTTTCAACTGAACAAACGAATCGATATTTCTTCGTGGTCGGGAGTTCAGGGAAAAAAACTCTTCAGGAAATTTCGATTCGTTTCACAATTTCATTGACACGAGTGCCCAAATTTCACTTTCGTTTTTGCCCTAGAGTCGCCCCTTAACCCATTAATTAAGAGCACAGAGTGTAAACACTGAGCCATCGAATTTAGATCAAAGTTTACTCAAGACGAGACCCTCGAGCAATTCCTTCCGACCACGTTCCCACGTATGGTGTGGCGTTTACATTTTCTAAAAAGTAAAAAGTAATCTAAACAATTTCCGGCCCGGATGAATGATTCAGAGGCTCGAGTCGCTTGTGGTCGCGAATCTCATGTTTTTTTTCGCTGTGATGAATTTCTGGCGAGTCTCATTCACTAAAGTCAGCATGAGTTTTGTCAACTAATCATTTTTTCTAGGAATATTTCGGAGTCGCTTCCTTGACGTTAATTATGAAAAATATTCAACAATCTTGATAATTAGCTTAAAAAATGGTTCTTTTACGAGTTATCAATCAATGCGAAAACTTGATAAACAGCAATCGAACGAGTGAATCAAAAAAAGGTGTGGATTCGATCTACAAAAACTTGCAACTTTTTCTCAACGATATGAAAATGGGATCGTGGTTTGGGCACGGACCTGGATGAGCATCCTGACTAATTCGCTGCTTCGCAAAGCCTTTGCGACTGCGGTGTGAAGAGGCGTACGTCCATCGTTGTCCTCGGCATTTGGGTTGGCTCCTGCCTTGATAAGGTGTTCGAGAGTCTCGCCAGATTGAGCCAAAGCGGCGAGATGCATGGCGGTTCGTCCTCGAGAATCTTTGGCATCCCAAGGAGCTCCAGCGTCCAACAACAATTTGGTACACTGGGGACTTCCGTCTTCGGCGGCGAGATGCAACGGAGTAGATCGTGCAGCGCCGCATTGAACTCTGACATCAGCCCCGTGGCTCAAAAGCAACGTGACACTGTTAACCGCGCCAAGACCAGCCGCAACGTGCAACGGCGTTTCCGTATAAACTTGAGGATTGTTTGGACAAGCGCCAGCTTTCAAAAGAATTTCTACGCATTCCGTAATATTGCTCAGGACAGCGTAATGCAATGGGCTACGTCCGGGAAGCCCCGCGTCTACGTTAGCACCAAATTTTATTAACAATCTCATCGAAGCGACGTCGCCGATTGCCGCTGAGCAGTGCAGCGCCGTATGCTCTTTGGCGTGATCCCATTCGTTTGGATCGGCCCCCCGTTTCAACAACTCTTCGATTATTTTCGACGAACCTGAACACGCGGCCAGATGCAACGGAGTCCTGCCAATCCACAACAAAATTAACAAGTTGACATCATCAATTTTCCTTACACTCGATCGAGAAACTCTTTGAGCAACAAAAATTCCTCGATCACTTCAGGGAAAGAGAGAGATTTCGATACAATAACCCATTTTTCAAACGGAACGAATGGATCATTTAAATTTTTATAAAAACCATAAGGAAATTCACCTTCCATCACCGTCTCGGGCTTTGACATTGACTCCTCGTTCCAGCAATGCTTTAACCAATTCGTACTGACCCAACCAGCACGACACGAGGAGACATGTTTCTGGCCACTTGGAGAAAACGAGGCCGGGCTTCGAACTCGCAGCTTCGTCGTTTTCTGCTGCCAGCGAAGCTTTCCTCACACCCCTGGACGATGAAAAAACGAGGAATTATAAAAATTCGTCATATATTTGACGACGTTTCCAAATTTAGCTCGTAGAAAAAAAATCGGAATGAAAACACTAAAATGGATCGAAAATCACGAAAAACAGTTGGAATTTTTTATTGAAAAAAAAGCACAAGGATCCACATGCGAAAAGAAACAAACAAACAAATGAGAATTCAGCATCATTACCTGTTGGCAAAGCCCGGTATTGATAATTTTCTGTCAGTCAAGGTCAGACCCGAGAGATTGTAATTCCGCACCTCTTCGAGTGCATTGTCCAAAGTTTCGCCCTGGATCGTCGAGATGAGTGAGTGCGCGGTCGCACCGGCTGGAAGACGATACAGTGCCAAATTTATTTCTTCGCTACTCCAAGGTTGTTGCTGCGACGATGACAAGAGTTTCGTGCCCATCAGAGACGCCGAATCACCATCCGAGGATATGCTCCGGTCGTTAATTTCATCCAGCCACATAACTTCGTCAGTGTCCTTGAAAGATTCACGAAAAAAGCAAACGTCGCGGGCGCAACGAATTATTTTTGAGATCGTGAGTAAAAAAAGGGCGCTCGATCAATTTTTTTCGCTAAATTCTACATTTTGGAGAATTGGATTTCTTTCTTTTAATATTCACCTCGTATTCCAGGACCAGCGACTCCAGGTGGTTGCCATCTCCGGCGTTGGAATCAGCAAATCTACGCCGGCTACTCGACAGCTTATCCGTGGGTTTTGGACGCCGTGGAAACATGTTACAAACTCCCGCGTTATTAATAATACCACTTGGCAAGTTGTAGTAATCCGAACCGATAAATCAGCGCTCTGGCTCGTGTCAAATTTCACCGGAACTCATTTTCTTCTATTCGTTAGCGTTTTTTTTTGTTGGTTCTTAATCTTTCGTAGTTTCGTTAGATGGGACAAAATTCGTGAGAGGAAAAGTTCACTCCTTACTGAATCTCGGACAGTGCTCGACTGATTTCTTCTCCTGGCTTGTATATCTGCGAGCCGCGTGTTCTCCGATGTTTATCAAACAGAATCCGTATATATTTAGACCGAAACGTAAGTCTGGATTGCGTATTTTAACGCGTGAAAAAATGAAATAAACTTCGGCAAGGGTCAGATAAAAATTCTTTAATGTTGCCCGACCTGAATTCTTCCTGAGCGTCGAGATTAAAAACCTCTCGCGAGGATAGTCGCCACGAATGTGCCAGCAAATTTTTCCTCCCACTGTGTGTAATTCCGTTGGCTGAAAATGTGATAATTATGACGTTGCAGGAAGCAGACCGACCGCCGTCCTTAACGATATTTTAATCCTTATCAAGGAAACTCCCTGTTGTGCATTATCCTCGTCGTCGGTTTTGCATAATTTGATAAACGTGCGAATGTGAAGTTTCTCTCGAAAATGTGTTCAATAATTCAACGAAATTAATGAAATTTTTTGTGAGTCTCAAAAGATTTGCAGCTTGGACAAATTTTTATCAGAGTTGCTAAATTATGCGGAAGAATTTCTAGTACCATAAAATAATTGGAATGCTCGTTAACGATTGAATTTTCGAATGAGTAATTGAGCATAGTTGAGGATTGAGAACTTGTTGACTGTTCCCTTACGAAATCGCTTTTCAGAGCCGGATGGACATCTGGAACGTTACTAAAGTTATTTCCGGAACTTGGAACTGCAACCTCTCGTTCCCAACACTCCCACTCTGCGTTATTCGTATTTACGCCACATTGTCGTCGAATTCGCTGTAATTCCTATGATTCAATCGTACGTGCCGAACCAAATTCTTCGAATCTGCTTCCCAACGTACCGATTGCTCGTCGACGATCCGTTTCTCTCGTTCGACGAGTTAGGCAAATTTCTCTATGAATAATTATCAATGACAAACTTTTCGGCGAACTACGAATCTTGTCGATATTTTATAGACCGAGATCATTCGCATTTTTTTGAATTATCGATAAATAAAGTTTTTATTTATCCATGAATGTCATTACAACATTGAAGGTCAATGAGTTCACATATATAAATAAAACGCATTATTATCGTTCGTTTAAATTATTTACCACGTGAAAATTTATTGAGAATCGTGAATTGGGATACGTTTCGATTTCTTTTGATTGCACTGAAAAAAAAAAAAAAAAACAGGCCACGTCGGTCCGGGAAACTAATTAACGGTGAAATTGTTTCAGGTTGGCGCCGACGGTGCCAATTCTCGAGTCCGGCAGGCGATGGGAGTGCAATACGTTAAATGGGATTACGATCAAATGGGAATTGTAGCAACGGTCCAATTGTCGGAGGTGAATGTCAAAACAATAATTGTTCAAAAGCATAAAAAAGGGAAATTGAAATTTTATTTTACTGAGTCGTAATGTACGATTCTTAGCCCATGGAGAACGTTGTAGCGTGGCAAAGGTTTCTGCCGACTGGTCCAGTGGCATTGTTGCCGGTACGTAAATTATTTATTAATTAATTCATTATTAATTATCATGGTCGATGATTAACTTGAAACGTGATCAAATGATTAGTTGACAGATTCGCTCAGTTCGCTCGTCTGGTCAGTCACGACGACGAGAGCGAAGGAATTGTTGAAACAATCGGACGAAAATTTTGTCGACTGTTTGAACGAGGCTCTCTGGAAAGTTTACCCAAAAAATGGAATCGTCGAAAGCGGTATGAAGGCTCTGCAACAATTGCTCGAAGGCCTGTCCCTCCAAACCGGCATCGCAAGACAATTGCCGCCTTCCGTATCGGGAATCGTTTCAAATTCACGCGGTGCTTTTCCTCTGGGATTTGGACATTCCACCTGTTACGTTAAACCTGGAACGGTTCTCGTGGGGTAAAAAAAACCGACTTTTCAGACATTGTTAAGAAATTTTATTATCCCGTGTTAACTAACGATTTACTATCACAAAATTACTCTACTCAAGATTCTTTGATAATTTTGTATGAACATTCTTGACACTGAGACTAACAATTTGCTCCCTCGAAGGAAAATTCTCTGACGTTGAGAGTTTGAGACCTTTAATTTCCAATTTTTAACTTTTTTCATCCAAACGCGTGTAAATCGACGCGCGTTTTGTGTTTATGAGTTGCAAAAAACTGTGTTTAGGATTTTTTTCAAGAAATTTCGACTCGTCGCTTTCCTGGCTATCTGCAAAAAAATTCTAAATACATTTTTTTGCAACTTTTCAAGGTCACGACTTTTACTGCTTTTGTAACGATACTTTACGTTTCCCTTTTGGGACTTTTTTTCTGATCCGATGCAAGAAAAATCGCCACGTGTCGTAAATTTATTTGGAAAAAAAAAAACTTGAGACGGAGTGGGAAATTCCATGGTCGGTTGAATAATTTGAATTGCTTCGCTTGCAGAGACGCCGCCCACCGCGTCCACCCGCTCGCTGGCCAAGGTGTGAATTTAGGTTTCGGTGATGTAACGGTTTTGGTAAAGTTGCTTGCCGAAGCATCGGCGAACGGAGCGATTCTTGGCGATATGATGTATTTATCGAAGTACGAGACGCTTCGACAGAGACACAACGTTCCGACAATGTTGGCCATCGACGCTTTACACAGACTTTACAAAGGTACCGCAGCTCCGATCGTTCTCGCCAGGAGCCTCGGCCTCCAACTCACGAACGCAATCACACCTTTGAAGGTACGTTTTGCGGTGATTCGAAAAATCAATCAATTCCCATCGATTAAATCAGACAACAAAGCCGTGTGAATAAAAACCCTCGTTCCGGGGTTTTTTGTGCCTATTAGACGCGACGCGACGATTTTTTCTTTATAATGCTTGGCGACAACACTCGCAACTCCAAATATTGTCTCGTCCCATTTACTCACTTTCGTTCTACCGTTTAATTCGACCTGCCGGCGCCTTTGTGTGTTAACGAGACTTTCCGACAATGCTGGTTCAGGTACAAAAGCCAATTAACTCCCAAACGCTAACGATGGGTCATTCGTGTCCGGACTTGTCGTGAAAAATGGACGAGTCCGAGTTTTGCATGAAATTGTCCTGAATTTTTTTTCCGGATCCTTCAAATTATTATAGTTTATCGAATCTTCTCAGATTTTTTCAAAATCTTCAACATTGTGCAATAAGCGAAAGTGACGAACGGAGCATCGTTACTTCTAACACGATTTTTCAAAACGTCGTTAGCTGGCGAGGGTTAATAGGGAAATTTTTCATAGCGGGTTTTCCCCAAGCACCAGAGCTCGCCAGTCAATTAGTCTACGCGTTTATGACCCTTTATTCTGCATTTGTACATCATCGATCCAACCTGGTGTCTATACCTGACCCAAGCTTCGTGCACGTGTACGAATCACTCGGCCCCATTAAATAAGGATTAGCGGTCCGAACAAATCATCTTCATTGTGAATTGAAAGGAATCGCGGTCTGAATGCCATCCAAGATCATAAAAACGACGGCTCGGGCTAA
The DNA here is from genome assembly GCA_037043255.1 of Diadegma fenestrale. Classification (NCBI taxonomy): domain Eukaryota; kingdom Metazoa; phylum Arthropoda; class Insecta; order Hymenoptera; family Ichneumonidae; genus Diadegma; species Diadegma fenestrale. The sequence goes on along the minus strand of CM073311.1, from coordinate 5,844,941 downwards.
TTTTCTGCTCGATCTATTGTTTGCCCTTTCGAACACATGAGGCGATCCCACGCCAACAAAATCTTACTCAATTTTAATTTTTTTCGTCTTGTTGTGTCGAGATGAATTATAATTTTTTTAGCCTAATTAGAAATTGGGAATTACGGTATTTACATGCTGCATTTTTGTGTTTTGTTTCCAGAGAGTTCTCATGCAACACGCCTCGGATCGAGATTCCGTCCAACGATAGTATTTGGCGAATACTTGAGATTCGCGATCTTTTGTAATTATAAAATTAACGCACTCGTTTGTTAATGTACTTTAACGATAATATATATAGTTTGAAAAATAAATATCACGAATATGTAAGAAAAATCGTTTCGTCCTTGTCGATAAATCCCACATAGTCAAATTTCGTAGGAATGTTAGTACAGAAAATGAGAAAGTAAAACTTCGGAAAATAATGAATTGACGAAACTCTCGCCAAAAGAATTTCTTCAGCTCGTTCCTCGATGCAGGTGAAAAATGTTGAACTTACATACATTCGCAAAGCTCGTATCGCTTAGTTTGATTTAGCACCGCGAAAACTTGGCGGTAAAGTGCAGCAGGTCCAGGAATTCACGTGTTCTCACGTGCTGTCACTGCACACACGTCACAAAAGACGTGACATCACATAACCCACCTTTGCAACTTTCCCAGAGCGAGAATAAAGTTTCTCATTCGAGTGAGAAACGTATCGTTCGAAAAAACAAGAAAATCGAATAATGAAAGAGCGTCTTATCGAATAATTGACGAGTAATCGGGCTGAATCGTCGATATTTTCTTCGAGAGATTATGCCAGTTGGATACAGTGTGGATTTTGAGGTTAGTGTGTCGTAAAACGACTTTCTATCTGTCTTTTCCCCACGTTGATTGTTCAACCGTTCCGTAATGGATTAAAAACCGAAAGATAGAAAATAACGAAATAATTTCGCTATTAATGAGGTGGAGAGGAAAAATTTGTGAAACTTTTATGACTGTCAGCCCCGTGATTGTTTTATAGCCTCAAAATCGTCATAAAATACGAGTCAATTTTGCGTTTTTCGATCCCTTTTTCCACTGCTTTCTCATCCATTTTGTGATTTTGTTGTTTGAAACTGAATCACGTATTTTTGTGGGTTTCTCGTTTACAGATCGAATTTCACAGATAATCACAACGATCAATGATTTGTTTGATATCGGCGATACAAAATGTGGAAATCAAGAAGATTTCTCAAATTGGGCGCAGCGGGTGTCGTAGGAATTGGGACGTTTATGTCGTTGAGGGCGAACGAGTATGACGTAGGATCGATAGGTATAGTGCGTCTTGGACGAGCTGCAGTCGCGGTAACGAAAATAGGAGTGTTTTACAAAAAAGCACTTTACGGCAACAAAGTTGAGAAAAATACAGCGGAATATGCAAAAATAAAGTCGGAGGCTCATGCTTACGGAGCGGAAAAGCTTTTGGAACTCTGTTGCGCCAACAAAGGCGTTTACATTAAAGTAGGACAACACATAGGGGCGTTGGATTATTTACTGCCGGCTGAGTACGTCAGCCGTATGCGAGTTTTGCATAGTTCTGCGCCGCAATCGTCCTTTGCCGATGTGTTGACGGTGATAAAAGAGGATTTTAAGAAAGATCCTTACGAGATATTCGACTGGATAGATCCGAAGCCACTGGGCGCGGCGAGTCTGGCTCAGGTGCATCGCGCGGTGCTTAAAGACGGGGAAACCGTTGCGGTCAAAGTGCAGCACAGAGCAGTCAAGTCAAATTCGTACGTGGACGTGAAAACAATGTCGGTACTGGTGAAAATAACGTCCTGGATATTTCCAGAGTTTAAATTCGACTGGCTGGTGGACGAGACGAAAAAGAACATCCCGCAGGAATTGAATTTCACTTGCGAGGGTGAAAACGCTGAGAAAGTTCAGAAACTATTTGGGAAGTACAAATGGCTGAGGATCCCGAAAATTTATTGGGATCTTTCGAGCTCGCGTGTGTTGACGATGGAATTTTTGGACGGTGGACAAATCAACGACTTGCCGTACATACGGAAAAACAATATTAATCCGTACGAGGTCAGCGGCAAGTTGGGACGATTGTACAGTCACATGATTTTCATCACGGGCTTCGTCCACTCCGATCCACATCCGGGCAATATTCTCGTTAAGAAAAAAAACAACGAGACCGAAATAATCCTCCTGGATCACGGATTATACGCCGATTTGACCAACGAGTTCCGATGGGAATACTCCAAGTTGTGGCTCGCGATACTCGACGGCGATCGCGAGGCCATGAAGAAACATTGCACGAAACTCGGAGTCGGCGACATGTACGGGCTTTTAGCTTGTATGGTTTCGGGACGCACGTGGGACGCTCTCATGTCCGGTGTCAGGAAAGTTAAGTACGATGCGGATGAGAAAGAACTTTTCCAGCGAGATATTCCCAACATATTGCCACAAATAAGCGAAGTCTTGGAAAAAGTTAACAGACAAATGTTACTCATACTCAAAACTAACGATTTGATCAGAAGCATCGAACACACTCTTGGCACGAGCTCACGTATGTCAGCCTTCATGGAAATGTCCAGATGCTGCGTGCGTTCAATGTACAACGAAAAATTGAAATTTTGCGACAACAAATGGTCCAGATACGGTTTACTAATTAGCGAACGTTGGTCGTTATTCAAAATAACTATGTACTATGTTTATCTTGGCCTATTGAATTTCGACATTCTCAAGAGTGTCGATTCGTTATGGACCAACGATTTTTATCCATTTTAATCGCTCGATTTTCGTTTTTTTGGCTTTTAAATCTTTTGACACCCTTTGACAAGGGCCGAACAAAATTTTCACGTGTTTTTTAACTCAGATTCGACGCGAACTTTGTGAAGTTTTCTTCCCTTACGAATAAAGATTTCGGGCATTTTTCGCGAGTCCTTTAGACTCACGCTTTAGCAGTGCCATTGACGATCACGCTACAACCAACTTTTGTGTTTTCTCTTCAAACTAGGAAAAGACACTGCCAATGAAATAATTATTGAATTGTTGAATTTGCAATGATGATGAGAAAATTCATCGAAATTAGTTAACGCAGAATATCCGTTGCTCTCTCGAACGTTTTTTTGAAATGTTAATTAAAAGTTAAATTATTTTTATATACGCAACTAGTTTTTTCGAGTTTTGTATCCGGAGAAAACTCCGACGAACGATCCGAAAAATTTGTAACATTCAACATTTTGCAACTTTTTCACCAAAGATTCACGATAATTTCGTTCATTATAATAACTCGACGTAATCAAATGAAGAAAAATGAATTATAGAGCCGCACATGCGATCGGAGTCGAGCTATGGAAATCCGAATTGCTGATTTTACCAAAAAAGCAATTATTCTCGAACGCTGTTTGTTGATTATTGTTTAGCTCACGTAGCCGCCTCGTCGTTCGCGATGATGAATGTACAAATGTTTTTTTTTTTAAGCGAATCGATGTACATACTGACGTATATTGTATTTTAGGAAAAAATAATGAAGGTGCTATGGGAGAAAAATAAATTATAATTGAAAACTTTGGATTCTCGAACCCTGTCGAACCATTTCTGATTTCTGCATCGTTGTTATTCAGTCTTGCCTAATATTGCATGCAAAAGTTGCAACGAGAGCCGAAAGTCTATTTTTTTTATCATTCAATTCTTACAATAAGCCGAATTCGTTCTTTTTTGTTATTCTGCGAACATTGGTCTTGCGTGGCTGGTAATTACGAGGATCTTTTTTTTTTCGGAGCTGTATGACGTTTCAAAAATAAAAATCCTATTCTGATTCGCAATCAGGAAGGTCGTTCGATCCGACGGAACAAAAACATCTCGCGATATTCGTGTGAAGCGTATTTCGTTCCAATGTTGACAAATGCATTACAGACGGAGTCAATATTTACAAAATTGAGGTGAATGAGATCATGAACGTCTTCGCTTCGTTCTCTGTCGTTTCCATGAAATTGCAGAGTGTACGAAAAAAAAACTGGGGAATAAAGAAGAAATTTGGTAAGCTCGAAATTTGTGCGTAGCTTCATCGAATTTTTATGGGATTTTTTCGGTCTTGCATCAGCCAGTAAACACGTTTTCTAGGCTTCGAGCTCATTCTTGGTGTGACAATGAGAATCACCGTTACGGTACAGGCCTGGACGCCTGGATCGATAGAGCCAAAGGAACAGGTATGCGCGTCGGCCGGAGCGACGGAGAGGGGCGGGAGGAACGTTCTGTATCAAGGAAGCGAAGCAGCTGCGCTATGGGAGAATTTTTTTCCACGATAATTGTCGCCGTTGAGTCTTTTTTTTATAAAATATCGCCAGAAGCTCGAGAAATACCATTTTGCGTCTGAAATTTTCTTGGCGGAATCGTCGTCCTTGCTGGGTGTGACGACCCCTGACCCTCGCGCCATCTTCGATTTTCGTTTTTTTTTCCTTTCAATGGCATTTCTATGTGTTCGATATGATAAAAAACGCACTTGAAAATGGAATTCTCGATACCAAAAATAATAAAATTGGAGTAATATTTGCGAAACTTTCCAGAAAACCATTTATTACGCATCGCAAAACTCGACATTTCGGTTATAAAAATACATTTTTCCGACTCAAACGGCGATGCAAACGATGCGTGGCTTTTTAGATCAACAAAAATTTCGAGAACATTTCCTCATTAATTGTCTCGTTTCGTGACAAATTTCATGAAAAACGGGCGTTTATCGTGCCAGAGCCTGCTTAGAACGGAATATATAGATATATATGTCCATGTCTCGCACAGAATATTGATTTTCCTACTTTTGATGACCTTGAAAATGTTTTTCGGTTAGCAAAAATTGCATGAACTTATCATTATTATTATAACACGGACGAAAAAATGCATCAAAAGTCGCCCGTGTTAGAAACGAGCACGAACAATGACTACGAATGCTCCGTTTTTTTCGATGAATATTGGTAGTTATAACGATCGTCTTTCAATATAGCGCGTGAGAAATGTAGAGCATATCTGAAGAGTCATCAGAATTCCCTGAATTTTGATAGAATGCTACGCGATCGATTCTCTCGTCATGGAATATGCAGTTTAATTTTACCAAAATGCTTATTTGCCGGTCGATTCCGTCTCATTCAAGACGAAATATATATTCATAATGATAATGTGTAGCAAGTACGTGTGCCCTGCGTCATAATTTCTAAAAGGAGAAAGAATACAGCTGTGGTGAAATTCTTTTCGACGCGATGAGAAAGACAGAGGGGGAGAGACAGAGAGAGGAGACTTCCTCTCGGTCACAGCGTTGCCAGATTTCAAGAGGCTTCTCGATCTCTCTACGAGTAAATGTACACGTACTGCACGTATGCCGTAAAGAGCACGGAGAAAAATGTTTCCAAGGCTCTTTAACATTTTGGGAATCTTTTATTGATCACGGAAATTTCCTTAAATTGCCGGATAATAATCGATTCTACAGATTCGCTAATTTTAGCGTCATCATATGCGTACACAGAAAACGCTGATTCATATTTATTCGATGAATCATTCCCACGACAATTATATAGCGAGCAGTTCATTATAAAAAAGATCGTAAGAGATCAAGTTTGACGAAAATTAAGGGATCTTAAGGCGGTTTATCAAATAGAAGGAATCGCATTATTGGCATTGATGTTTTATGTTTTTTTAGCGTGGCTTCATGAGGTCAGTGTGTTCTCTTTTGTTAGTCGACGCGTCCGCGAAGCAAAATACACAGAATGAAGAAGGCGTTGCTTCGCATGTGCAACGCAAAAATTATACGACACATTAAAAAACGGGGAAACCTTTCCTGCGTTAATTATTCCGTTAAAATTCGGTACGCGTCGTTGAAACTGAAATTCGACTTATTCGTCATTGTGTATACGAGGACGGGTAAAACGGAGTATAAAAATGTGGCAACGTCGCGTGTACAGAAGAAAAGGACGATCGACGTAGCGCGTCAAGAGCTCTGGCGACGCGCAAAACGTAGGGAGGGAGTGACCGCGTTGCAACTTACTACGCCAGCGTCCAGAACGGAAAACCATGATTTTCACTCATCGTAATAGTGATAATTAGCAAAATATTAATACAAATCTAAAGAATCGCTTCGTGTCGTTATTTCATGCGGAAATTTAACAATAAATAATGACTCGTAGTGGTATAGTAAGTGGGCGAGACGCGGGACTACTTTCTATCGATCGCGCGTAGTAACACAGCGTTCTGGCTCGACGCGATGTATATAAAGCCCCACCCAGTCGCTGACGAACGGCATTCCTCGGAGCGATCTCAAGCGGCGAAGGCTGTGTCTAGCGCTCAAGTGTTGCTTTTTATATCTCCAAGCCGGAGAATCAAAGTCAAAGTTTTTTCTTATTTAACTAGTTGATTGTTTGAATTAAATATTCTAAACTTGCGTCAACAAAGTAACGGGAAAGTGTGTCTCCGGAACGATAAAACACGAGCTAGCTACAGGTTGGTGTTTTGTTTAAATTGGTTGATTATTCCTCAAATAGTTTAGTGTTCGAGAAGCAAACTACGTCGGAAAAACCAAATTACGACAGAACTTTCCATTCGGCTTTTCATAATCGTTGTGCTTAACAAATCGGCAATTTCAAGGAAAAATTCAATACCTAAAGTACGAAAATCGAGCCAAAATTCGAGTGCTTATTAGTTTTCGTTAATGTTGAATAAAAATCACGCGACGAAAAAAAAAATGGGTGCGACGCTTAGACAAAACGACGCCGAGTACGAAGAGCTGAGTTCAACGGAGCAATTGTTCAGTTGGATCACCAAAGTGAGGACGAAGAAAATCAAGTACTTGCGGAGTCGGCGGCGCAATATCCGAGTAGAAGCAGTTCTTGGTTACGCGTTGTTGGAGGCGGAGCAAGAATTACGGCGGAAGCAAGTGGCCAGAATCAATCGCTGGCAAGAGCTCAAACAACAAATGGCGATCAAAAATAACAATAAAACGAGCGAAAACAACAATAACAACAACAACAATACATCGAACGGTGAAGCAATGGATTGTCAAGATGGCGTCAACGTGGACAGTAAGAAGGTGTGGTCGAGCGAACTTTACCCGGAATTGAGCAGCCTGGACAATTTCATATCCAAACTCAGTTCGATCAAGGCGCCGGTTCAACGGTGAAGCGACCTTCAAGGTCATGATGAAAGCGGAAAACCCATTATTCACAATGAAGTCGTTGTGATAGTTTGTGGTGTGGCTTGGAAAGCCTAAAAGCCGAAGAAGAAGTGTCCGAAGATGGCGTCGCGCTCTCGAATTTCTGTCTTATTCATCTGAAAGACACATCTACTGGGGCGGGGAGTGGTTTCCGAGTTATCATCGTGCGACACGTCTAACTAAGCGCGCGAATAAACTTGTTCCAGATATTGTCCACCCGAAGAGAAAGAGATTTATTCTCTTTGGATGGCGCGTACAGGCCTTACGCGAAGATTAAAAACAATATCGATCCAATATCCCGATGTATATCCGGATGTTTTTTAATTGCAGTCTCCGCACCGTTTGACATGGCAATGAGGGTCAATGCGGCGGGGGGAGAGAGAGAGAGGGAGAATAAAAGAGGGAGGGAGGTTGAAAGGTGAATGGAAATCTGGAAGAATAAGCCGGTATGAGTGACATCATGTTCGACTACAGAGTGATCGACGCTGGCCGCTCAGCACGTGAGAGAGAGCGAGAGACAGAGACAGAGACAGAGCTCCGTGCGCCGAGTTCTCTAGTGACGATCCTACCGTTTGGTTTGTAGAGCGTATCGACAAAAAACAAACAAACAAAACACCCAATTAATCCAGTTTTTCTTATTATTCTCATTTTTTTTTACTCAAAGTCACGTTAAAGTTCCTTATTGACGACAGATACGAGAATTGAATATTATTTTGGATATCTCAATATCAGAGAGAAAAGTATTTTTAGGGTTACTACGCCACTGTGGTTTATTATTATTTTTCATTGCCAATGCTGCGACAAATTGTCTCAATGTAAATTTTCATTTTTGTTCCGTAATCGCAACTGCCAACAATCTTGTGACGATTATTATCATCGATTCATATTGAATTGACTTGTACATAAACATTTAGATATTAATATTTAGATATAATACTTATAAATATCGCTAAGCTTAATATCACACTGTTTTATAGATGGAGAACGGGAGACGTAAACGTACATGAATAAATGTTGTTGAAAAAAAATCTACATGCAGGAAAAAATTTTTGTTTTTCTTTTGAAAATTGAATGCTATTATTCATCACGCAATCCGATTTGAATTCATTGACTATTAATCACCATGCATCCTTTTCAGTACCGGATTGTCATCATCCTTGAAATTCCTATTGTGAGAGTGAGAAAATATGGGCGCGAAACGTTATCTTCCGATGCTGTCTGACCGTCATCTTCTTATCCGGTCTGATGCTGCCGCCTAGATAAGCCTACATAAGATACGAAATATATACGCCCGAATACCGATATACGAATGCGACCTCGGTGAGGAATTTCTGTTTTTTTTTTCGTTCTGCGCTCTGGGGAAACTTGATTGCGCCGGGGGGAGAAGAGGAGGAGGAAGGAGATCTGTATTTTCTAGAAGTTGGACAAGACTCGACTCGAGATTGGTGGAACGTTCGTTGAAGGAAAGTCAGAGAGAAGGAGAAAGAAAGAATTGAAAGAAAAATTATAGGTTCGATGCGCGCCGAACTACCGCTCATTCAACCGCACTCTAGCACGATTTAGCGATAAACCGTATCTTCGAGCTTCGCACCCACACGCTCTTCACCATCGCACTATAACCATGACTGAAAGGGACGAGCGATATAGAAACAATGCAAATGACACGAGCGTGAGAATCGTGCGGTACGGCAAAAACAAAGCTAATTACAGCTTGGTGAGCTGATTCCATGTTTATTTTACAAAAAAAAAACGAAAACAATTCCTTTGGCCACGGACACCCGCCCTCGTGGAAGAAAGTAGTAGTCTTTTCCCAGGTATGCAGACATTGGGCTCCTTGGCATTCTATCCAAGAATCACGGAGAGCTGCTTCTCAAGCCGCGTCCGTCCAGGCAGTTGAAAACACTTCGGGCTGTTCTCACCCGAATGGTCATCAACTCTGGCGTCATTCGGACGCGCACTTACGGTGGTTCAACGACTACCGATATTCGCCCACACAACCCATCACCATATGTTCTGCGACAGTCGATCAGAAACAGACAAACTAACAGATTATGAGGTCCTCAGGTATTCAGGAATTTATGCATGGAACGATTTAGCAACAGCCAGATAAATCTATTCAAAAAAATCTTCATTTACCCAACGAGCAATTGGTGCCTAATTTTTATTCATATCTGAGTGGACAGATCTGCGATTTTATTATCCATAACAGGAACAATCCTTTTTTCGCTTAGCCTCTAAGAAATATCAAAGTAGACGAAAAGAAAAAGAGTGTGGCCCGAAATGGGCGGTCGGAATAACGATATTTTCACAGATTACCAAGGTGAACGTTGGCCCGTGTCATTGCATTTGCGGTCGAGGCGCCACAGTGTGGAGTTCTCCTTGGCGATTATCCGGTTGCAGAGGTAGATCGAAAGACACAAACAAACAATAGCACATGTGTTGCGCGTTAGCGTTGTGTTCTAGATCGAAGGGGGAACCGGTGAACGCCTCCACTTTTTATTCTCAGCCTGCTGAGGACCGGACCGAGCGGTCAGAATACAATCAAACGAATGAGTTATAGTACGAAAGAGGTACACGTGTCTTACGATCATTTAATCTAAACAAAAAAACGCCTCTATGTCGAGACTCTCTCGACACGTATATTTACTCACGGTATCGTAATGTTTTGTCACTATTTTGGCGCTGTCGAGTGAGGGGGAGGGGGAGGGGGGGGACAATCCTGAGCAAGTTATTTTCGCTTCAGAAGAATCCGAGAATAGCCGCGGCTTGGTGGAAACCAGGACGGTGGGACCCCTCACGATCTCCAGGATGACGCAGAGTTGGAGGCGCGAGAGCCAACCGAAAAAATCGTTACGTAGAAACTAAATTTATTTCTATTATGTCACGTTGATATTGAAAGAGAAAACTTGGAGTGGAAAAACACAGATCGATTCGCACATGTGGGCGGGGACAACGGGGAAAACGATTATTTTTAGTCGCAGGAACGACAGCGATCGTTGTATGAAACGAGAAATCGGGAGATCAATACGAGTTGAGGCGGAGTCTGCGAGCGGGAGAGAAAGTGAGAGAAATTTCTCGAAATAACGCATCACTTTGGGCTGTGACCTGCGCAAAGTACACTTAGAAACAAACTACGAGCCTGAAACCTTGAAGGTATAATTGAGGGTTTAAAAATAGACGGGAACAATCTGGGGTTTTTGTGTTTCATCGTCGCAGGAATAAGTCATGAACGTGCCGACCGGAAGTCACTGAACGAGCGGGTGAAAAAGAGAAAGAGAGAGAGAGAGAAAGAGAAGACAGTTTAACCATTTCGCCGGATGATACGACTTAGAACCATGTCTGTGAGCTGACCATACATTTTCCCGGACGTACACACATTATATCATTTAGAACAGAATCAGGTTCGAAAATGAAAGAAATTACTTTGCTTTTTCCTCTCCATATTTGAATCTCGAGTCCCAGAAATAGATTGGATAGAACGGATTATGAAAACCTCATGAAGAGCGAAACACGAACGCAGGAAACATGCGTAAAAACAAATTTGTCCTTACAATCAACAGTGAAGAATATTTCTGGGCCTCCGTCGCATTTCTAATTCTTCATTTTTTCTATTTATCTGGTAAAGTACGTTTCTCCCATATCCATTGTTGAAATATCTCGTAACTGTTGTGACATGCCGTTTGATTGTTGACAATGTTTTGTGGTGGGGATATCGACGTTGGGCAAAAAAAGCACGTTTTTGTTTTTTGAGCCACAGGACCTACGAAGCAAGCGCACACGTGTTAAAGCCTCTGATGCTTTAGGGTACACACTGTGAGACAACTTCAGACCGGAAGAGACAAGAAATACGATAATAGGCAGAGGATATCCCCAAAACGTTCACCGATACGTGAGAATCATACACGAACATTTTCATTTTCATTATTCCGCAACGAATGCGACAGAATCATTGCAAATTATGGCCAATAATTTGGATCCGTGCAAACCGTTTTTGTTTCATCTTTGGCTCGAAGATGCTTGTAACATTTTCTCGGGATCCTTTGCTAAATTTGTTTCTCAGATTATTCGTGGCTGACTATTTTTCCATATCCTGAGAAACTCGTTGGTCCGAAAAAGCTTACGAGGTAACGCAATATTTAACACCATTTTCTTTCTTGTACACATATGTATATATATTTATATATCGATATGAATATTGGGATCGTAGATTGAGTCGCTAAAGAATCTGCCGTTTAGCGGCTAAATTCTAACTGTTGCTTGTCTCTTTTTTTGTACTACATCACAGCAGTTGTGTATAGCATCGCATGACAACTCCAGTCATCCTGGTTTCACTCGGGTCTTGTGCTATGTCGGAGATGCCCTTTCTTTTTGTCATTTCTAGTAATTTTGACCGAAGAATAACAGATAAAGCAACAAAGATTGCCAAGTATCGGTCGAGGAATGAGGCAAGATGAATAGAGAGCAAATGTAAGAGAAAAGACACTCCCGACGACGGAAGACAGGAGAAACAAAGACAAACTTTGGACCGTATATATTATTGTCCAGTCCATTGGTGAAAAGTATATCCGGTAGATCGACGTTTATCATCCAGGTAATCAAAGTAGAATTTTTGGAAGGGGGTTTCATCGGGAGGGGCATATTAATCAACGTTTTTTTTAGAAAGAACAAAGAATACAGAAAATATCAGTAATCGAAGAGACACCATCCTGTAATAACCGGTTGGGATCAATACTTCAATGACGAAAACGCGCTTGAAAAGATAATTCCTATCAAGTCACGCAATTTCTATGTACTATCTCGGATCCGGCTTTATCCCTGCGCCAGAGAACCGAACCAAAAGCAGTGTCTAACCCGAGAAGTCGAGACAAAGCACGCGCGTATAGCAAAAACCTTGGAAATTGGATTAGCAGATGCTTTTGTTGTCTGGATTAATATCGTTTGTAGATGTTGAGAACGCAAAAATAATCACCCTGAGCACCACCGGCTGAAGGAAATTTGACGCGCACACACTGACCAAAAAAAAGAACACGAAACGTCTGCAAGAAATCCCAGTTGGCTTTTGGCACCCGCATTCGTAACAACCGATTGTTTATTTCGTGGTAAAAGTATTAATACTTGTGGGTGGTCCATCTTTAAGCTCCCTTAGTTCACGTTCGAAGTGTTGCGAATTGTGCAGTTTCAAGTAACGAAATGTTGATATACTTTCGATCTTTGGTCTGTGAGCAATTTTCAAAAGCAATTATTGTTCTTCTTCACTTATAATTTTGTTGTTATCGCCCACGAGTTTGAAGCGTATAATAGTGAATCGAAAAAGTTGTGTTGTGCATTAACTCTATAATATTTCATTGTGCAAGTTACGAAAGTTGAATCGTTGAATGTGTTATATATTTTATGTCGCAAAAAACCAAGAGAAAATGGAGTTACGCCGCAAATAGTTAGGCTGGCTCGGCTTATGAGCATCCATGTGTTTTTCGTTCGGGGTGAATGATCACGAGCCCCTGATGTGGAATTCGCCTTAGTTTGTACGTTCAACCCGAAATTATCCGCACGGCAGGAACGCGTTTATACATTCGACCGAATCTCAATGTTATCCAAATCATCCATGAGCCCGAAAGACGAGTGACTCCGGGATTGGACAAACACAATACTTGCGTTACAAGTGGCTTTCTTGCTAGAAGAATTCGGTGAGTGAATTTATTACGAAACAGACTGATAAAAAAAAAACAAACAAAATGCATACACATACCCCAACAGACAAAAGTAACCAACTTAGCATTGTGACTTTGACTACGAATTGTGTAATAACTTGTTAATTCGAGTAGTGTGCCGCAGTTTTGTTTTATTACGCTGTTCTATATTTACGTGTATGACGCGCCAAATATTCTGCTTGAAGAATTTGTCGAATATTTTGATGGAAAAGAGAAAAGGAAATCTGTGTGCGATATACTAATGGGACCGTATGGTATACGACAATTGGTCGTAATTGTTGTCCAAAGTATTTTGTACTTATGTACCCGCACATTTCTCAACTGGGATTTAATAAATCATGCCTTATTTGGTGGGGTCGGGGTGGGGGCTACTAATTTTCTTCATCCATATTTTTGGAGGTATTTCAGAATATGAAAAACCGAGCTCTGTGGTAGAATATTATTACTTCCACGAGAGAAAAGAGCTTTGAATATGGCAATGCACAAAAGTATATACATATTTAGCCACGTCGGGTGATTTCTTTGGCGACTTCGTTGACTTTCGAATATTGAGCATGCTAAGTGGTTCCATCACCTTTAGATGCTCCCGTAATATTACAAATTATGTGGATCTTTGCTACATTGCGCAATAAGAAATGACGGAAAAAGGGCCGAAAGAAAACATCGACACACATCCCGTAAGGCGTTTGGCACGAAGAAACTTCGAACTTGATGGTGGGTGTGCACCAATGTCCACTTGTCTTCTCGCGTCACCCATCGTCACCACCTTTTAACCATACACCAAGTACGAAATGTCCAACTGCCGAAGGGATTTGTGAGAACGAAAAAACACAATCGAATATTTCACCGTCCTTTTGCTAAAAAGGTATGCACTTTGGATGTTACAATTGATTCTCGTCAAAACAACTTAGCACATTTATTCTAGACATGTCTTCGCACTTGATTCGTTTAGCATTATCGGTAAGCGATTAAGAGCTGAAGAAAAGAGAAGTGGTGGAAAAAGCGGATTGCTTTTTCGTACTGAATTTCCAGTAGCGAGATTGTTTTTTTTTTTTGGTACTTCGAAATAGAAAACTATTAAATTCCGGATGGATACCCAACGTTCGGGGGCAAGCTAAGGCATCGAAGATTTGCACGTGCGACCAAGTTTTGGGACAAAGCGAAGAATTTCTATGTTTGCCGATTATCTGACGGAATAGAAGGCTCGCGTACGTTTCATTGCTTTAGAAACGTGCTCGCAACCATCTAGGAAACTGTAGCGAGAGAGCTGGCGTGTTCCAGCTATAATGAGGCAGCATCGGACAAGATAGGATATGCACGTTTTTTACCTTCTACGTATCTGAGTCACGAGCGAGAAACAAAGGCGCATTTTCCCTTTCCTGGGTAGAACGACAGAGTGAAAAGTCATACGGATATGAGGAAGAAGGCAAACGTTCACGACGATTGACTGAATACTACGAATGCAAGAAAGACACAGGCCTGTGCGATTTACGTGAGTCAGCAAACCTATGTCCTCATTTTATTCCTCCTCCCCCCGCCCCCGTTCTTTAATCAAGTGTTTTAGAAAATTTGGCTTCGGAGATTTACACGAAGAGCTGAGAAATGTCGTTAAGAGGTCCGTCTCTACCAGAGACAATCTTCGGTTACGAAAGACAACGAATAAAGGTTCGGCGCTGGTGTCCCAATATACCCGATTGCGGTCTTTGGACGGGTTTTTGGTCCTCGCTTAGTTTCTCACCAGCAACGACTGAGTCTTGAGTCTTCGGTGGGCAACCCAGAGAGAATGTGGAAGCCGGGATCAGACACGGGTGGCTGCTCGAACTTCCTCATTGGCTTGATCGACCCAATCGTCGTCCCTCCCCGAAAAAGTCTCATCTTCCAACTCTCTCAGCAGCTTAGATCTTCTAGATCGTTCTGCAGAAGTTGTGGGAACCAAAAGACTTTTTGAAGGTCGATGACATGGGTTGGGCGAATTCCTCGGCCGGAGAGTGGATACATCGCTGAGAGGACGGATTATTCAACTGTTGCCCAGGGATATTCCTGTCCTGCTCTGCTTACGTCCCTTCCGAGCGAGAATGGCTGCTCTCTTCTCCCTTCGTGGTCGTTTTTCCGAAAATTTCCGAAGCCTCGGTTATCGTCGCCGTCATCTTTCTGAGCTTTATCGATCATCATCATCGTCATCGTCATCGAGTTGTCGAGTATCTTTGGCGGTGTCTGGCGGGCGATCTGGATCTCTCCAGATGGGTTTTTCTTGCGGATTTCATTCATAGAACACTACACTGCATCCAAAACTTCGATCAACTGTGCAGAGTTCCAGCCGAAAAGCATCGCTCTACCGATATCAAAGGTGCGATGGCTTTTATTTCTTTTTTCTCCACGTGTGCATCAATTGCGTTCTGGCGGCGTTGAAAGTGAGTTTGATTTTCATTTTGGCGTTTTTTTTTCTTTACATTACAGATTATTTGTGCGAAACTACTCGAAGAGCGATATTTCCTATTCTTCAACACTTCCCTTTTGCGGACAGTTGACCTAATGGGAGCGTTTCTGAACTTACCTTCAAAATTTTTGGATTAATCCACTGAAAAATCCTTTGCTGCCCAACACTATCCCCGAAGTTTCTCCATACATGGTGTTTAAAAAAAAAGAGAAAAATAAAGATTACCAAAAAAAAAGAAGAAAATCATGAACGGAAATAAGATCACAAATAACAAAAAAAATATATATATTTAAAGATTGTTGAACAAAAAAAAATGATGAAAAAAAAACGAAATTAATTGCCAAATATGTGAGAAAAATAAAGTAAATACAATATTGACAAAAAATGAAAAAAGAAAAAAAAATGAAAGTATGTAAAAAAAATAGTTTGATTCTAAAAAAAATGAAGAATATGTTATCAGTATAGTAAAACACATGTATGTACGAAAGAAAACTGTCGTTGGCCAGAGAAAAGGAAAAATAAATGGATGAGACGATTGGGTGGTTGGAGAATAGGATTTCAGGTGGTAAACGTAGGAAACGGAACCAACAATGAAGATGATCTACCTAAAAGAATTCAATGACATCGAGGATACTGCTGTCAACTGTTGAAGTTGCCAGACGTGAAGATTTAACAACAAACAACTATGACTGGCTACACGAGATCTTCCGGACATCGACGACGCTGGACTTCCTGGAGTGGATATCGACGACGCGGGACTCTGGAGCGGACAACGACGACGCCGGACTTCCTGGACTGGACATCGACGACGTGGGACTCCCTGGACTGGACATCGACGACGTGGGACTTCCTGGACTGGACATCGACGACGCGGGTCTTCTTGGAGCGGACATCGACCATGTGGTACTTCTTGGAATGGACTTCGACGACGCGGGACTGCCTGGAATGGACATCGACGACGTGGGGACTTCCTGAAGTGGACATCACCGACGCGGGACTGCCTGGAATGGACATCGACAACGCGAGACTTCCTGGAATGGACACAGACGAGGCCGGACTTCTGGAGTGGACAACGACGGAGCGGGACTCTCTGGTCTGGACATCGATTATTTGAAATCTACTGACCTCAACGACGTCAGACTGGTGCGGGCCTTTGAAAATCAGCCGTCAATGAGCTGTTTTTCTGGCCAGAATATCAAAAACTCGGAGCTTCTATTATCGACCCATGGCTTTGAAAATCAAGGGTAGCCACAGCAGGGATTTTTCTACTGAACAACAACGAATCATACCTTCCTTACAAAATGGTCGACTACAAGACGCCTGTTGAGTTGGGCGACGATCATTCCAAACCGTCCCGCTCGACAATCAACTACGAAGAAATTTTTTGGCTGGTGGACATCAATCAGGAATCTCTTCAACGGAAAATCGACGACACGGACCATCATAGATTCAACAGCAATTTTGCGGAACGTTTCCAAATAGGTATCGACAACGGAGGACTTCGTGGGCTGGACAACGACAACGCTGGACTTCGTGGAATGGACAACGATCAGAGGGACTCTCCTGGACTGGGCGGTGACATCGTGGGACTTTCTCGACTGGGTAATGGTGATGCGGCTTTTTCTGGGTTAGGGAACGACGACGCGGGACTGGTGGGCACAACGGGGACACGGATTTTTCTAGGATCGTGCCACGCTTCAAGAATTGTAGTTTCGGATCGACTATTTTGCCTCAGTGTCAAGCATTTGTTCAAAAATTATCTCTGCATTCATGGTATTTAAAAAAAAAAAAAGTTTTCGCCAAAATAGAAAAAAAGCAGTAAAAAAAAATAGATTAAAAAAAGCAAAAAAGATTTATGAAAAAACAGAGAAAGAAGTAACAAAAAAAGATTGAAAAAAATGAAAATGAAAAAAAGAAAAAAAATAGTACTAAAAACAAATATTAAAAAAAAAAACGTTATTCTAAACACAATGAGAATTAAAAAAAAAAAAAAAATGATGATAAATATTGTCTTGGAAAAAAAAAAATTGAAAAAAAAATGAAAACAAGAATATGCAGTAAGAAAAAAATGATAACGAAAAAAATACATGAGCAGAGTAGGGGACATTTTAGGGGGGTTTTCAGGGATGAAGAAAGAAGAAAGAAGACATCGCGACGCGTTCCAACGGAGGCATCTGTGAAGACGACGAGGGATTTTGGATTACGGACGACAACGTGGGATTTCGGGATTTCTGGGCATGGATGTGGGATTCTGGACGACAACGACGAAGTGTGGACATCGTGGGACAACGTGGGATACCCTGCACCGGGGCAATGCTTTATGGACATCAAGACAACGTGGGATCTTTACACTGGAGAAAAGGAATTCCAATTTCTGGAATGAACAATAATCGCCTGAAACGTCAGACAAAGGTTTCTCCATTTTTACTTTCATCAACTTCGGGAAGCGACCAATAACATCTACGCTTACCGGGTTTTCATATCATCTAATGATCTAGAGAGGAAATCTGAAATCAAGATTCTCCAAAAATGCGTAAAAATACTTTCCACAAATTCACTCAGATTAGGAGCTATGTCACTGTCACTTGATTCTCATTATTGTTCAGAATTGCCGAAAAAATGCTTCAAAGAATAGTGGGACACTAGATCCATTACTTAAATGCTATTGTATTACAAAACATCACATTATCAAACTCCGCAGAAAATTTTGTACAGTAGGATTAATTACACAGAATTAATTCTCAAAGATAGAACATTTGGATGGGAAAGAAGATTCTTAGAGGTTGTAAAAATGGACTTTGTTTTTGACGATCAATGAAGAGATAGGACGTGAATTTAAAAATCTGATATTCTCTGAAAATACTTACGATATTCTGGATTCATAGCAGATACTTCAAATCTCAAACATATTACAAAAAACTTACACACTAGCTAGTTCCCGCATTATATTTACAAAGAAAAAAACTGACCAATGGATGATCTTGAACAACAGAAGAAAATATGGGAAACACGACATGGTCCTCTATGACGATATACAATTTCACGACCCACAAGAATAATCTTCATCAACGTCAACAAATGGGAATAACATCTAGACTGTCATTGACAAATTCGAGCATCTTAATTACACAACTGCGCATATAAACTGCAAAATATTACTTTCTGACTGACGACTGAAATAACTCCAGAGAGTTGAACAAAAATCGATGAGTCAATTCGATTTATTTACCGAAAATACGGAACACTACTCCAGGAAGTGAGGCTTCACACCATGACAGCATGGTATATCAGGATTGGACCCGAAATGAACTGGTACCAAGAGCGACGAGACTTCAACTCGTAACGAATGTATAGTGGACGCCATACCTTTCAACTTGTTAAAAATCAATACTACGCGACACATCACTTCAACTCGACAGACATCTATACCCTGACGACATACGACTACGACTTTAACTCAATCGACATTTCACTTGACTTCATAAGACTTCCATTTGACGGTCGTACGAGAATCTCCACTTGCACTTGACTACGGCGAGAGAATCGGACCGACCGGCGAACTAGGGTTCGACCTGAACGACTTCGGACTTGCATCGAATGACGGCGTGGAACCTGGACGGGACGGCGGCGCGGGACGTGGACGGGACAGCGGTTCGGCACCTGGACGGGACGGCGGCGTGGGATCTGGACGGGACGGCGGCGTGGGATCTGGATGGGACGGCGGCGCGGGACGTGGACGGGACGGCGGCGCGGGACGTGGACGGGACGGCGGCGTGGGACTTGGATGGGACGGCAACGTTGGATCCGGATTTGACGGCAGCGAGGGACTCCACAATTCATCAGAACAAATCTCATCTACCCCTGAACCGGGTTATCACCGAGCTAATTCGATATTCAACAGCTCAGTAGACGTTATCAGCGCAAATGTTTAGAATCATTCAAGTAAATGCTTGAAAGAAAAAATCTATTCAACGTTTCCTGCTGTTACTAAATTCAATTGTACACTCGAACGAATTAATAACCGAGCCATAATAACTGGAATGTGATTAAAATGATACCATCGACAAAATTTGTAACATTCGAACCAGTCTTAGAATGAACTAACTAAACTTATGAGACTGATTTCATCTTCATAATGTTTCGTAATACATCAGTGAGAATCAACTTATAAAAATAGTTTAATCAAACTCCAATAATTATAAAAGATAATCATGCTGTACACGACAATTCAACGAATAAATGAAGAAAAAAAGTTTGTAACATGTATCGCAAGTTCTTTACATCCCCTGTAATTTACTGTTAAGAACTTAATTAAAATTTCTACGCAAAAAATATCGCTATAAAAAATGAAAATTAGTTAAATTATTCAGGATTAATTGCGGACTGGATAATTGCTATATTTCTCACGAAAGAGTTTTTTTTGTACACGGCAGTTCAATGAAGAACTAGATTTATTAGGTTTCATTACAAAACCAATCTATACATAATAAAAATTCAGATAAACTAATTCGTTCGCAACATTTTGGCTTCTTTGGCTTCCTGCAAAGCTTTTATCTGCTCAGCGACTACTAGTTCTCGTTTTGCAAGAAAATCCGCATATTCAACAGGATCCAAATCTCTTACAATTTCGATTCCACATGTGCGAGCAATTCCCACCAACATTTGCGTGATTTGTTGAAGTGAGTGAAGAGCCAACGGCGGATCGGCGGATTTTATTTTCGCGATTTCGTACAGGTGTTTGAGCGTTATTTTACCAGCAACTTTATCATCTGCAATTGCATTCAAAATGGCATGAAAATTCCTAGAAAAATTCCCATCATTTTTTTATCGAATATTCTACATTTTTTCTATGCCAGTGCAATCGAAAGTATTTCACAGTGCCTGGGTGTGACTGTTAAACGTGTCTGCGGCGAAATTACTGCAAACAATATCGTTATACAAAACAAATTTATCTGAGAAAAACAAAAAAGTCAATTCTAAGTATTTTTTCGAATTAATAAATGAAATTTGAATTATTTTTCAATTCGATTTTGAATTTCCCTTTCAGCAACATTTTAATGACAAAAATTCATTTGAAAACCGAGAATAGACTAAAAATCTCTGTATCGCAGCAGATGAGAGTAAATCTCGCGTGCTAGACAGACTTTTTGTTGACAGACTGCGGAGAATCCTTAGACATTTTTCACTCGAGCGTGTTAGAAAAAAGTTGAGATAATTTTTAATATATT
This sequence comes from Diadegma fenestrale, assembly GCA_037043255.1. Taxonomy (NCBI): domain Eukaryota; kingdom Metazoa; phylum Arthropoda; class Insecta; order Hymenoptera; family Ichneumonidae; genus Diadegma; species Diadegma fenestrale. Next base: position 5,824,379 of record CM073311.1, on the reverse strand, counting down.
TGCTACATCGTCGAATGCCCTAGTCGCAGAATTGAAAGGGGACGAAAATGTCAATCGTTTTTGTTGAAGAGTTTATACGAATCGTAATTTTGATTGCACGCCTTGGCACGGACAAGAAAGCAATGGTGCGTACGAACCAACGATAATGTTGCTTGATGTTTATTAAATGATTGATTAATATTTACCACCGTTCATTCTCCCTTTTTGAACTCCTGCGGCCTGTTTCAAGAAGAAAGTTGCCGGAGGTTGATGAATAATAAGGTCGTACGATCGATCACCTTTGACTTTGACTCTGCATGGTAAAGGAATTCCTTCCTTAATATTTTCCGTTCGTGCGTTAAAGTCTTTGCAAAACGAGGCTATATTTATATTTCTCTAGGACAAAGAAAAAAGCAGCATAAAAATATATAACGAAAGACACAATTGCCCGAGAAATGGTAATAACAATGCAAATGTTTTGTCGGCATAAAAAACTAACCTGTCCAAGCATAGGACCGAGAGGAGGAGCAGGAGTGGCTAATCCAGCAGGAATATTAGTTTTTAACATAGAGCTGTGATCGACCTTCTCAATGATTTTTTTCAACGATTTCATGCGTCCTGCTTTCGACATTTTTTTATATTTCACTCGATCCTTTTTGCACGAAAAATGTTAGAACATAATAAAAAAACACTCTAATATCAACATTCCATACACGAGGAATACAATTCGATGCTAGCGCCACACTTGACAGTGTACTCTGGAATACACCGGGTTTGCGGGTACCGGCTGAAGCTTTTTATCCACGTGACCCACTACATTGTGATTATTATTATACGTTTATTATCATTATTATTGTTGCTGTCGCAGAGAACGACGAATACTCTACGTAATAAGTTGACTTGCAGGAATGGGAAAAATGAAGTTTGTTTTTTTAATTTTTTAATCCGCGACCGCATCGCAGTAGCGTTTCTATAATTTCTTGTCATTTTTTCATATTTAATGAATCGAATGCTCGAAAAATATGCTGCGACATGACAGATGGAATAAACGAGGGTATTTTCGTGTAGAATAATGTTTGTTTTCTTCATTTATGTCGGCTCAGCCGTGAACACGAAGAAATGACATTAATATTGAGATTCAGACCTCCGTTGGGGCAATGAGGATCATTCTTTTGACCGCAAGCAGAAAAAATCTATAATATTGGGGGAAAGTGTGTCTATTTTATTCAGAAATTGCCGCAACGCTGAAAACATCGTACTTTAATGGTGTGTTTTGATTCGGGTATCTCTATGGTTACTAAAACCCGCTGAGTTGTTCACACTATTCCGGAACGTTGGATAGAGACGGTCGTTCCATAATCTTGAATTGTTGGATTGAAATTCAATTAATTTTCGCCAAATATTCACACCTGATTCGTGTTTAACTTATTTGATTATTAATCGGAAAAATGACGGATCGCGAGGATAGCGCGTGGGTGTTCGATTCCCTTGTCGGATTTTTACAAGGTCCTATTTGGTCGGCGCCTCTGCTTACGTTCATCGAAGAAAAATCTCTCAGTAAGTGCGACTGTGAATGTTGATCGATGTTGAATTGCCGTTTTCCCATATGTATAGAAAAATTTCTTCCGTTCGATCAAATAAACGAGTGTTTTGAATTCTCCATTTGAAAAATCGAACATTCGCCACGTGCAGACGTAAAAAATATTTATAGAAATTGTACAAAGCTCTTAATGATGAGAACGAATTTCTCGGTGCGCAGTTTTTGAAGCTGATACCGAAGACAGCAAAGAATACCGCGAAGTTTATCAGGAATATAAAAATTTGGTGGATCTTTTGCTCGGTTGTTATATGGAAGACATCGGGATCACGCCCGAGCAATTCGAACATGCTTGCACTGTGAATAAAAACACCAAATTACCCGTACAGTTTCAGCAGGTAAGATTCGAGTTACGAATATCGTTTTCCCCTCGTTTTTAACGATAAATTAACGAGAAGAATATTAAGAGATGAAAACGATTATTCACGCAGTGCCTTTTCGAACAAATATGGGCGGCAAACGAGTACGATATTTTCAAACGTATGATGATACAAAAAAATCTCGAACTCCAGTTACAAGCACTGAATATGATCGAGCAAAAATTTGGATTGACTCCGGCATCGCTCATGTGCGATAGCGACGGTCTTCCCGACGACGAGCTCGTCATGGAAGAGATGCTCCAGTAAGATTTTCCTCCTCCTTTATTGTAACCAGCAAATATTAACAAAAAAAATACGATAATTTTTTTTTACGTATTATTATCACAAAATTACTTGATTTTTGGATTCTTCATGAATTTAGTACGAAAATTCTTGACACCAAAACTAACAAATTTCTCCTGTGAAGAAAAATTTCCGACCTCATGAATTTGCGATAAAATCAAAGTTGCGTTTTGTTTACGCGTTGCAAAAAATTGCTTAGGATTTTTCTTAAAAAATTTCGGTCTTTCTGGCCATCTGCGAAAATCCCAAATACATTTTTATTTTCCAAATCGATTTTTTTAAACTTTTTAACGAAAAGCGACTCGAATTTACACGCGTTAGATGGGAAAAATTGAAAATTGGGCCCGAAATACCTCAAATTGTGGGTCGAATGTCGAAATCTGTCAAATATCTCGAGAACGTTCAAACAAAATTTTGAAAGAGCTCTAAATAAAGTCGTTTTGTGGTAATAACGTCTTAAACGCTTTGAGAAAATGTTGAACGTTAAAATATTTGAAGCAAACAAATAATGGAGGAACGCGAGGAACAAGACGAGCCAGGAGAGAAAGATGCTTTGGCTTTCGAGGAAGAGCACGAGAGGCTGGCCTCAAAATATCACAGCGAAAAAGTTTTGTTGGAACAAGCTCTGAAAGCTTCGACGAGTTCGTCTTCACGAAGTTGTTCCCCGGACCCGATACGATTGAATATCATCGATGAGGACACGAAGAACGAAATTCCAGAATCTTCGCGATCGAACGACAATAAGAATTTCGAATTTAAAAAATTCTTACCTCTCGAACCCATAATAGCCGCTCCGACTAAAAAACCACGTGTCAAAAATCTACGAATCTCCGAAGGGTCTCCAACGAAGCTGATGGTAATGAATTTTTCTTCACAAACGAAATAAAAATTTCTTGCGATTCCATTTTCGAAAAATCTAGTCGTAGCAAAAATTTGCAAAGTTTTTTGTCAAGTTCTTCAAAATATTTAAAAAAACACATTGTTATTTAGTTAAAACGAAAAATGGACGAAAAAATTCCAAATTTTCAATGCAAATTCTATTTTCGTGAATTTTTGTTTTTGTTTTTCTTCCTGCCGATTGGATTTTTCTCGATGAATTGTTTCACGTCATGTTTGCAGGACGACAGTCCGGAGGACATGAAGAAACGAGAAGAGTATTTGAAAGCTCGTCGGGACAAGCTTGTGGCGTTGAAAAAACAAGCACGCAGTCAAAGACTGGAGATGACAAAAGCTCGTCCGGGTTCCGCAAAAATAGCAGCCGAAGCGAGTATCCGCGGTACGCAAAATTACGAGGCATCGCAAATACCAGAACCATCGATTATCCAAGTACGAAAAGCCCTGGCCGCGCGTTTAAAAGCCGAAGTCGTCGGTCCGTAAACAACAGACAAACAAAAATCACTTTTTTTTGTTCAGTCGGCTCGTCATTGTTGTCAAAATCTCGTCACAATTCCAGAAATTCGAGTAAACGTCTTTCTAATAAAATTCCAACGGCAAACTTTCCATGTTCTCACGACGAGATTTTAGCGTTGCATCAAAAGTCAAAAGCTTTTCGAGTTTTTTTCTCCCGATAGTGGACACGTGTGTATTTTGTGTTGACAAGCACATGAAAATTTTTCAACAGCATATTTCAGAAAAAAGCCTCGAAATTATTCATCCTTGTCTGAAGAAATTTATCCGATTTTTTTCGAGGTGTGAATGACGTTTACCAAGAGCTGCCCACGCAGAATTTCGCTCACACAGAGTTTTGCTCACAATTTCAGTTCCCAGATGTAAATAAACAAGAATTTTTGTTTGTGATGTCCCCAAAATGAGCGAATAACCGGAGTAAAATGGACGATAAAAAAGACGAAGGATTGCATTCGTTTAGTTTGTCTCGTTAACGACTCGGTAGTTCTAAATTTTAATATTATTTTATTAAATATTCCTCGCACTTCTACAACACACTTGTATTCGAATAACACTCATTCATATCACTCTTTATATACCTCTTTATTGCCGGAAAAAAATGTATCGAAGAGCATGAAGATTTACAGCAAAATAGATTTAAAAAAAAAACATGAAATAAAATAAAAAAGGAACGATTAATTCCGCAAGTTTTCGTTACAGGACATTTTTTCCTTCTTTCATTCTTAACGAAATAAAATACTAAAGACTTATTCACACTAGCTGTCGTTTAATTCGCAGATGATTATCGAACGAGACACAAAATTCGAGAAACGAACGAGAAACATTAAAAATCAAAAAACATTGATATATTTGGATATTTTCAAAGGATTATGCTTATAAATACTTGATGCTCTTTCAATTCAAGACTCTGAAGTTTGCAACGTTGAGATTGAACGAAAAACATTTTTTCCATTGATTATTTATTGAATTCTGAAAATCGTCGCAATTTTTCGAGTCGATCGAGTTTTTTGGTCGCAAGAGAGAATCGTTTTATTGGCCGGATCAAATATTCAATAATAATTATTGGCTCTACTGAAGAAATAACAGAATTTCGTTGCATACCAACGATGCAATCTTCAGGATCATTTTCAATTTTGCTCAATGCCTGCCAACTTTTTTCTTGCAGAGTTCACTGATATTCTTTTATTCTCTGCTTTTATATAAAAATTTCTGTCCCAATTTGTTCGAGGGAAAAAAATGTCCATCTCTCGATGATTCATATAGAGATGTTATATATATATACATATATATGTATAAATTGAACGCTTGATACCAATTTGATTTGATATCGTACATTGCATTAGTGATTTCCTCCATTCATTTTAAAAATTACTATCGATGTAACGGCTGTAAAATTTCGAGTGATCGTCTGGGTACCAACGAGTTGGGGTGAAGAAACGTAAAAATGATGTAAACGCTTTCGCACCATATTCTTAAAAAGGACTATGTCTTTTCGGATGTTCCGCTGGGGACGAAAGCGTCGTGTGGTATGAAAAAATCTTGAAGATGCGTAAAGTATCAATTTTTATTATGCAGGCGTGTGAAATGAATAATGAGAGTGAAGTTTTGTTGCTTTTGAATGAATTTACGTGGAACTTTTCGAGATCAATGATCGAGACGAATCGTTGCAAGGTGAAATAATGACCGGAGTATTTTGTCGATGGTTCCTACGATGGTTTTGTTAAAATGAAAACGATCATTCGCAACAACGCTCGAAACACTTTGTACGAATATTATTCATTTTTATCGATTCGATGACACTCGACGCGCACTTTTTCTTTTCTTCTCAATTTATCACGTCGATGGAATTCGTACCGCCTGTTTTTTTTTTCAATTCATCCAGCTTTGAAGTGCATTTCGCGCATTTTTCATCTCGGTAGCGTTTTATAGTAAGATTTCTGATGAACATGTTTATGTGTGTGATTGTGTGATTTTTCCCATTTCGGGATAACTGGTAAATATTGTAAAATACGTGAAGGGCCTTGGTGTCAATATGGCAACCAATTAACTGTTTTAATTGATAGCTTCACAAGATCCAGGACCGTGGACCGAGCTCCACGAGTCTTTATTCTTGATTGTTGTTGATGTTGTGAGTTTTTGTTGTTGTTGTTGTTGGTTCATTATGTACAAATTTACTGGAATACTTCAGAACTTTGAGTTTCTCGTTCGTTTCTCTTTTTGTTTATTTCCTTCACGGTCGGCAATCAAAGTGAACGAATATCTATTGCATTCCGAGTTTCGGACAGACCTCCGATTTTCGAATATTCTTAAGAGTAGAAATGCCATTACAAATCTGTACATTTATTTTACGTAAGTTTTCTTGGTTTCCTGTCTATCAATGCGATTTCCTTATCTTCTTCGTTGCAACGAACAAGTTTGCGTGAGTAAAAATTTTTCTTTTTTTTTTCTTAATCTGTTGTAATCGACGATGGAAAAATTAGCAGGAAATGAAGAAAACGGGGTTTGTGGATTATTTCTGGGGAAGAACGTAGTGACCGTCGTGAGGCAGAATTAGAACGTGCATTTTTCGGTCAGTGATGGTTTTTGTTTGTTTTTATTGGATTGTTCCTTCGTATTTTTTTATTTACCGTGAAAATACCGTGGACGTTACAGGGGTCGATGTACAAATATGAAAAATGTGTACACTGATTATTACCACATTCTGAATCTGCAATTGGACCGCTACGAATGATCGCTACGTTCGACTCCGAAAAAATCTCATGCTGCGCATTAAATTGAATAAAAAAAAGCATATTTTGAAAATCTCGATTTTTAACTGACCGTGTCAGACGCATATTTTTCATACATACATATGTATATATAATTTTTATTTACCGTAAATAACGTATTCGAAGGTTCATCTTAACTTTAACCGTGTGTTATTGGAATTTTCTTCGTCCTGCAGATTTTCGATGCGAAAAGACGAACGAGAAGGAGAGAAAAAGAGAAAAATATCGCGTGTTTTGAATAAAAACGAAAAGAGGCAGAATAAAAATCACAATACGGTCAAGGTCAACGAGACATTTATTGAAGAGTCTCGTGACCTTGACGGAGCTGGCCGTCTGCAACTTCATGAAGCAGATGATAATCAACTCGTTATCATTAAAATCGAACAACCTTCTGAATTGATTGAGTTAACGCGAGTTTATCGAGAATCCTTTAATCATCCGCTGAATTCTCTCGAGTTGAATCGTTTCGTTTGCAATTCAGGTGTATTCGAAAATGAATGAAGACACGAAATAAGATAAACACACTATTCGCAATCAATATTCTTGTCTCGCGCTGCGGAAGAACACGATGTTTTCACGCGTAACTGTGAATATATTTATAATTGAGACGAATAGAAATAAAAAGTGAAAATGAATGAAAGAAATAAAAGATGCACGGAGTTACGTGTCGCATCGATTCTAGAGCCCACGCACATTTGTACAATTGCGTACTTCTCTTTCAACCCTCCCAGCCCGATACTTTAATGAATTATTTATATACTTATCTTGGTTTTTCTTTACGATTACGTTTATTTATTTATTTTGTTTCGTATTTAATTTTTATTAAAAATTTCTTGTGTTTATCGTATCGTGATAGGGTCTTTTTTCTTTACGTTTCATTCGGCGTTGTGGGGCCTTCCAAACCACTGGAATAAACTACGGTATATTTTTGTTTTTATCGTTTTTTTGTTGTTTTTTTTTTTCTTCAAATGTACTATCTCTTTACACAACATAGTCGTACAATAGCGTGTAAATTCCTTATTTACCTTATTAAGAAAATTCAAAGTTCCTTGTGTTATTTGTTTGTTTTCCGTTTTACAAATTCCATCATCATCGTAATCGCTCTCGTTTGCTCTCCTCACATTTCTCCTCTTTGCCAATACTTCGTCCTTCGTTCCACGCTCGAATCCTCGTCGCTCGCTCTGTTGGCGATTCTCTTGTTCTCATACGCTGTTTTTTGTTTTCTTACTGTACACCGTTTAGCACAGACACGCGTGTAAACGTCCACTACACACTACGGCTATTTAATTTTCTTGCTGTTGTCCATTTAGTTTTGTTGTCTGTCATCAATTAAAAAGCGGTCCCCAATTTGAAACCCAACCTATCGCGAATTGACCAAACAGTTATGTTTTTTCAGCATTTTGTTCTTTAATGATTCAATGTCGTTAGTTCGTTTTGCATCAAGTGTTTCGATTGATTTTCTTCCGTTTACTTCTTTCGTATTTATTTATTTACTTTGTTTCCGTGGTTTTTTTTTGCTTTTTTTATAATTCCCGTTTATTACAACGGGATAAAAACGGGATCTTGGATCGACTCGAGGCGGTCTGTGAATTGGGGCTGTAACTGGAACGGCGATCGATAAACGCAGCACACGAGCTGCTCTCCTGTGATTCGTCTACTATGACAGCCGTTGCCTCTTCGGCGAAGGACTCAACTCCGAGTCTTCCTCTTCCTCGTCCGAGTCGCCCTCGTAATCCACCAAACCCTGAAAATCATAAAAAAAAAAACAAACACGTCTCAAAATTCAATGTTTCTGTGATAATTTTGAAAATTCGATCGCAATAATCCGCTGGTTGCTCGTTTCGCGAGACTCTTTGGCGAATTTGTAGGACTCATAAAATACCTTTTTGAAGATTGTTGCCGCTGCTTTCTCAAGAGGAGCGCCGTCGGTCGATCCGGCAATGATACCCGCGGATACAGACGTTTCGTTGACCGTTGGCGCGCTGTTGTTTATTTGCAACTGTTGCGTCGGTGAGTTATTGTTGGCAGTATTGTTGTTCAAGACAGTCTGCTGTTGGCCTTTAGGATCTGTAGGCATCGGATTTGGCGCTGGATTTGGTGCTGGCGGTTGTTTCTTGGCCGAGGCAGGGGGTACGAGATCAGCCGCGGCAGCCGGAACGACCGCTTCGCCCTCGTCGAAATCTTCTTCGTCGTTGAACCACATTTCTTCGTCCTCGTCGAGCTGCCTTTGATCCCGACGATACCGACTGTTCCTCAATATCGAAGGTACGCTGTCGTTCAAGAAAAACAAAACACAATTTAGTCGTTTTTCCCCATGGATTTACAGGAAAATTCAAAGTCTTGGCAATCGTGAGCTTTTTACGTTTTTTTTTTCGTGCGTAACGAGAATCTAGCGTCGTATCGGTTTCAATTTCTATTTAATTAGGAAATTTTATGATCCTAAAGTTTCCATCGTTGGAAAGCAACAAAATTTTGTTATTTCTTCAGCAGCGCCAATAATTATTATTCAATTTTCGGTCCGGCGAATAAAACGACTCAAAAAATTGCTGAGAATTTCAAAATTCAATAAATAATCAATAGATCAATAGTTGAATCTCAACGTTGCAAACTTCAGAGGCATGAAAATATTGCGAATTAGCGATTGAATGCTCGCTCGTGAATAGAGAGATAAAAGCTTGGATGGCATCTACAACACTGATTATTTGCTATGTTGATCCGCGTGCAAACATACCTCTCCAAGCCCAGAGTAGCTCTATCACGATCCTTAAGTTTATCTTGATGCTGTTCGTACCTCAATTTTAGCGCCTTAAACGTTTGAACATAATCAATAGCCTCCAACTCCTTAGAGAAATTCTCCACAACGTGCGAACACAAAGATTTGATATCCTCCTGTGAAATAGTCGAGAGCAAAGTCGATGAGAATTTTCATAAAAATGGGCAGAACGAAGCTGGAGAGAGAGAGAGAGAAAAGAGAGAAAACTTACCAATTTGATAAATTCAAACATTTCAAGGATGGCCGAATCGAGGAGATTGTATCGGCCGTTGTTACGTACGAATGCGTCAAAGACTGGTGCAAAGAGATTGCCCTTGATGATGTATCGGTTGTAAAATTCGTCCTTGAGAGCAATGATTTTTCTCATAAACCTGAGTGCGCATAGTACGAGAAAAGTGTGTGTCGACTTCATGAGTACGAGTATTCTCCTAAGTAGATCCTTATTCAAAATGCAATTTTTAATTTGGTACATGTGATGCTCGACGCAGAAGGACAAAAGTTCGAGTATGAGACCGAGCAATTGTACAGTCCGGTAATCTTCGCGGGAGGGTTTGTCACCGACGGTGTTTGCGAGGAGTGGCTCGATGAGAGTAACGATGCTGTTTTTGTAAAAATAATTGAGAAAGTCAGTTTTCTCGGATTTGTTTACGGAGGCTAACATGTTTTCCGGATCCAGTAGGAGTCTGAGTACGCCGCCCAATTGTACAGCACCGCCCAATTCGGGATCGGTATCACCGACCAATTGGGCAACAACAACGTTTATCAACATTTGCTCCTGTTCCGTATTGTTGATCTGTTGCAAGGTGTAATCTCTGACGACGCTCGGTGAATACTCGACGATATAAGTGAGTATGTCTATACTGGCGGTTTTAGTTTGTGCATCGTTGATCGCCAATGTTATTTCAAGGGCGGGCAATATACCGAGGGCGGTGAGTGTACGATAAAAGGCTTCTTTTCCCTGTGGTTGTAGATTTTGTGAAAAATTACAAAACTCTTTGAGGAACAGTACCAAATCCCGTCTCTTACCGACCGAAGTTGACTCCTCGGTCAATTGACGAAACAATTCCGTAAGAAATCTCTCGTCGTCTTGTATCAAGGTGACTATCTCGACTTTGTTGAAAAATATAAAGCTGCTCAGTGTACTAAGCATATTATCCTCGAATACGCTTGGGGTCGGTAGAACAACGTCCTGTATGTACTGTACACGATAAGTCTGATGTATTTTCGCTAATAATTCGGCGTTTGTTATTGGTATTGCCTGTTTGAATCTCGCTAATTGACGTAAATATTCACGATGTCTTTTCGGCTGTGGTAACGATGGCTCGTATTCGAGACAGCCGACAACGTCGAATATCGTGTCGTCGCTGAACATGACCTCGAAAAGAGCATTTTTGTTTAGTAGGAAAATATTTTTGAATATATCGTAAAGGTGATGCAATCCCTCCGTATTTTCGAGATCCTCGCACGTGTGAAACAGATTTAATAATTTCCTTATGTAGCCCTCCGTCTCCAGAGCCATTGCCAATTTTTCTTTTCTCATTGGCGACGACAAACAATTGCCTATTAACTCGTTTATGTCGTCCAAACGACCCAACTCGCAAGGCGGCAATTCTATCGGCGGCGCCGAATCCGACATGTCGTCGAATCTCTCATCTTCCGACTCCTCCACTATGTCCTGCGTTATTTCCACCGAAGGATCTTTACCCTGTACCTGACATATTTTCTCCCATATCTCGTCGCAGCCGGCTTTCTCTTGAAAGCTCAATGCAAGATCAAAGTTGTCGCCTTCCGACCACACTATCAAAGTGTCCTGCAATCAAACCAAAAACGATCGTTCCTTTATCCAGTTTTCAACTAAATCACGACATTCAAGTTCGCATAGTTGGAATGCAACGAAAACTCATTATTTTTTATAGCAGAGGGCAAAATTTTGATGCAATATTTGTCAACGATAATGAAGTAACGAGGAAAATCGTCAAGATCGCATTAATTATAAAAATAAATAATGAAAAATGTATTTTTCGTTGTTTTCCAACGATGCAAACTTCAAGTTCATAATTAAATCAACGTCTATACTAATTTTTTTTTTATTTCAACACTTTTTCTAATACCTGTTGTTTTTGATACGCAGTGTCAGGCTGGATTTTACTTTCGAGCAAGAGAGAACCGTCGCTCTCTGCTCTGACCAGCAAGGAAATTCCTTTGAGCCGGTCGACATAGGACGAGGAGACGTGTCCTGTGCCACGATCGTCCCACTGTCTGTCGGCGTTCAAAGCATAAAGCTTGACTCTTCTTCTCGTGTCGGTCATCTCGTTGAGATAGATCGAAACTCCTTCGGGCTGTTTTAATCTTCTTCTTGCTGAATCTCCTCTTAGCGGGCGTTAGCGAACTAACAGAGCATGCCGCGGCGTTGCGTCCACAATTGTCGTAGTCAATGTCCGTTTATCACAATTCCATCTGCGATGCTGGCGGCTGGCGCTGGGCCGCTGATTCGTATAGAAACGGACGGAAAAAAGAAGAAACGAAAACTAACCCAATGCCAAAAGGAAAAGTACAAAAGAGGGCGTTTGGAAATGAAAACTGCTGGGCAAGGCGTTAACAAAGAAATATCTTTGTGGGAGTCTCTACGAGTATCAAAGTTGCGATAGAGACGAGTAACGATGAAGACGATTGAGGTGTAGCATGATTAAAAAGAGGACGGCGCACCGGGGGCAACAGAGTTTTTGCTGAGTTTCTTATTCGTCACTCGTTGTTTCTCCGTCGCTTTGTCAATTGTTCCTCGAGCATGGTCGTTGCAAATCTTTGCCGTGTATTTATGAATCGACCAACAAGAAGAAAAGCCGAGACGATTAACGATTATCATTGATTCCACGTATCGCAACACAACACGCACGATCCACCACCTTATTTCTTTCTTTTCTCTTTTTCAATATCAATTCGTGAAGAAACAAACTCACTGTGCGTCTTTCAAATATTCCTCGTATATCTAGTCCGTCCGTGCAAACTTGACATCAGCCAGTGATAAATACGTGATTTAAACACTCGTGGAACGACGCTCGTGCCAAATTCTGTACAAATGGGAGGTTGGAAAAAAAAAAATTAGACGATTTCGTTCGGTCGATGTACTATAACGGTATTTATCACACTTTCTTACGCGATCGCACGTTATTTTGATGTTATTATTATTGAACGTATAGTGCGTTCTTGCAAACGTATATATAGTTATATACACACCGATATATCGCGTTATATCTACAAGGATACGAGTATATACATATATCAACTCTCTCTCTCTCTCTCTCTCGCTCTCGCTCGTTCCCCTCCCCACTCAATCGTGCATGGATAAAAGCCGTGAGGAAAACTAGCAGGGGTTGCCACCTCGCGTATTGTTTACGCCAAGAGTTATGTTTATGCCGTCGTTGCATAAGCTTCGCTATACATTTCTTGTCAATTTATTAATGGTTAATGAATATATACGAGGCGACGAAGCCGAAAAATCACAATAATCCACGCGGGAACGAAAGCCTTTTCGGAAACAACCCCGTTCAATTGGCCTTTTTTCGGCCTTCCCGACCGACACAGTCACTGAATAAACGTGCCTGAGATACGTGCGTGCTCTGGAGCACGCAAACCCACACACGATGCACACACGAACGCAGGCACAGGTATAAGAATGCGAGGAAACGCGTATTTGGCATGAAAAACGCACCAATTTCTTTGGATCCAACGACTTTTTGGCAGAATCGAGCAAACACGTACGTACGTGCAAAAAAAAGGGAGAAAACGATCCCCTCCCACCCCGCGATCACACGGATCCCCCCCGAGCGAGAAAGAAAAATCCTTTACGCGCTCACCGCTCTTTTTTGCTTGGATCTATGTTTGTGTGCGTGTATCTCTCGCAGTGAGGGTTACGAGGGAGATTCGCGAAGAGAGAGAGAGAGAGAGAGAGGCAGAAAAGAGTTCGGTGTTACCATCCACAAAACGGCACAAGGAGAGCGAATGCGTATATATATGTATATATATAGATATATATTTTCCTTTCTTTTTTTTTCTTTCTGTACACGGGAAATTACAACTCCTCGTTTGCGATTTCGCAAATGTCCGAAGTGTACGCGGCACGCCTTTTCTTATCTATCACGTATGTTACTTTTATTAATTCACTTTGTTACACTCAAGTAACTATCACTGACAAACACATCATTCGTTTTTTTTCTATTACTCCGTTACGTGGGTCTCGATATTTACGCTAAAAATTGACGTAGACCACCGAACAGCCACAACACTACATTCCGCCATGTTAGATCACAACAACGCGCTACGGGGCTCGTACCCTCTGCAGCCACGGACTTGAGCGCCAACTTTGAATAATCAATTTTTTTTTCCTTATATTGCGTTGAGAAATAATTCTCTACATATCGCGCGAGTGCTGAATTCCGTTATGTTTTTTTGTTTTCATCTTTTTTCTTTATCATTTGTTTTCGATGAGCTCGTCGTCTATGCTTTCATATACCGTGTCACAAGTCAATAATTGGTCGTCAAACATTTATCAATGATCTAGACTATAAGCCGCTCCATCGATCGAAATGATTATCTGATGGCAAGTCGCATTCGACGCGATCCAACCAAACACAAGTCTTGTGAGACTAACGTGCCTCGTGTAATTATGTATATATCTTTGGACCGATCAATAGATGAAGCGCGACTGAGCTTTTTCACTCTTTTTCATCTATAGCCGTGTTTGGTGGTATTTTGGTGCTTTTTATCCGTCAAAATCAGGAGACAATGGGAATGGAGTCGTATTTTTTAATTATTCAAGTGGAAATATTTTTTTCAAAGATTTAATTATTGTGTGCTCATTGCCAGCAAATACATAAACTATTTATCATTCGTGGGCCAAAAGCCATTTTTTTGTTTGTAATACAAATTCAAGAAAGTGTCAAGATGCGATTGACAGACACATGTGTGGTTTGTTCGACGAAACATATTCGTTCATGACAAACAACAAAATATAGACTTGGGTCCGGAACAATATTACATTATCGTCACAACAACAGTGAATCACATGCTGATTACGCTGCGTGTGCCTGTGCTCTGTGCTATTTGCGCTGTCAATATTTACTATTTCCCAAAAAAAAGTCGACACACACATACACGTGTGTTCGGCCTTCCAGATCATTTTTTTTTATGCATCTAGTCGAATTGCAAACTCACTATCAACATCTGGTTTTTCATTTTTGCAATGTTGATACACTGCACATGCTCCGGGCCGGAAGTTTGCCCCCACGCAGCATCGCACTCCGTGAACATGGCCACTTTCCGTTTCGATTTATGTACGAAAATAAAAATGAATGATTCAGCATCCTGTTTTACCGTCTCTGTCGATAAAAACGATATCGATCGAGTCACGTACCGACGAGTACGACAAAACTGTCAACAATATACAAACCGCCCTAACCTCAATTTCAGAAATTTCACAAAGTCCCGGAATGAAACGAGAATATTTTGGCAAAATGGTGTTTTAACATTTTTTTTAATGATCAAACGTTGGTACATTCAAAAATGTTGCTGTGAGAAAGGATTTCGGCAAATGGGGAGCGAAAAGTCTCAGTTTTGCGATGTGTGGCATTCGCTCAGGTCAGCCGAAACTTTTTTCACATCAAACTCTCGTTAGTGCGTATAGTGGGATTCCTGGTAGGAGTGACTGAGTTTCTCATGCGCGTGAGCCGCTGCATGTGCGGCTTTGGCGTGAGCGACTTCGGGAGTGTCAACGACTCGTCCGTCAGCTCCGAGGGGCGCAGCAGGTACGAGCTTGGCATAGGCCACCGGCGCGACGATATCGTGGACGGGGAGAGCCGCTGGATACGAAGCGTAGCTCAAGGCAACTGGCACGTTGCTGTAGACTTTAGAATGGTAGGAAGTTACGACGGCAGGTTCAGCGTGTAGAGCAGGCGTGTAATGATGAGTCTCGTGATCCGCGGACTTGGCAGCTTCTGCGGCAAGGGCAACTTTCTCGTGAGCGTGCGCAGCATTGTGCTCGGCTTTGGCATGAGCCACTTCGGGAGTGTCGACGACACGTCCGTCGTGACCGAGCGGAGCAGCAGGCACGATTTTGACGGGAACGCTCGGAGCTGCATAGACCAGCGGGACGGCAACATGCGCCAAATGGTGCGGCTGTTCCAAAAGAACGTGGGGCTTGGCCAGCGCCACTGCCGCTACAGCGGATAAGACAATCTGCAGAGAAAATCGAATGATCAAAAGCCGATCACTCGATACCAATGATTTTGATGACTCTGAAGTTTGCAACGTTGAGATGCAACGAAAAACATTTTTTCTATTGATTATTTATTGAATCTTGAAAATCGTGGCAATATTTTGAGTCGATTGAGTTTTTTGGTCGCAAGAGAGAATCGTTTTATTGGCCGGACCAAATATTCAATAATTATTATTGGCTCTGCTGAAGAAATAACAGAATTTCGTTATATTCCAACGATGGAAACTTCAGGATCATGATTTCGCGATTTTGTACTGTTTAGTTCGATTCTAACAGACTTACGAAGAATTTCATGATGTCTCTTGGAGCTGCTGAACAGTATTTGCTATGACTGACGATTGTGCGTTTGATCCATCAAATTTCGGCTATATATACTCAAAGTCTATCAGGAAAGCTCATGCTGACTCCCAAAATCGGAGATTTCGTTTGTTAATAACTCAGGGGTGGGAGAAATTCGTTACTCTCGAATTGCGTTGTCCTGTGATCAAGAAAGAACGACGCGTTGAGAAAAAAACGGGGAGGAAGCAAAACGGTATAGAAAGCATTTGTTGTGCTTGTTGAAAGAATCGATGCTGCTGGTCTTGCCACAAGAAATGGCTCAATTTCATTAACATGCTTCCCCCAACAGGGAACATTCCCTGGGTTTCAAGTTTATTATACATTCGGCATGACTGGCTCGTGACTTTGAAAGGTTTTCACTCATCTCGTGTGACCGAATTTCGTAATCTCGCGGGATAACTCGATCCCAGTCAATCCGGAATTCATCAAAACTCGGCCGAGTTTCACCACCATGAAAATTGAATATTTATCAATAACTTTTAGCTTGCTAGACACCGAATCACCCAACGCACCAACATTCCATGACGCAATGCATCACTGTTACGTGTTTCAAAATAGGAAAATACAATCAATCTCCGTTTAAATCCAATTTGATAGAATTGCCTAGGGCGTCTGCATGGGCCCACGTGAACCGTTCCCATTGCCTCTGAATAGCAACTGAATCTGTTTACAACAGATTCAGTTGCTATTGCATTCACTAAACGATTTGTGCATATGTTTTTATTCGGTCCAAACAACCCAAGGAATTATCCAATTCCTATGACTCTGAAGTTTGCATCGTTGGAATGCAACGAAATTCATTTTTATCTTTGACAAAAATCATTATTCAAATGCAGAATGTAATTACGATGATAGAATGATTCATTTTTGCCATTCGAAAAGCATATCGGCTCGAGAAATTTGGATGACATTGGAAATTGAACGAATCTTCAAATTAAATATTTTTCGCTGCATTCCAACGTTGCAAACTTCAGCATCATCAATTCCTACCAAATCAAACTCGGAATTAAATTGCCTTATCGTCGTCCCCGTACGTCATGAAAAACAAAAACTCCAACTTTTTCAAGCCTTTTCGTTTTGGAATCGTAAAGAGAAGAATTTTTTGGATAATCCTGACCGCCGCGAAAGTTCGTGCCCCTTCCAGACGATTCCGTTTGATTTGGCCGCCAGCCGTTGAACCGGCTCGCGAGAAAGGGAAAGGACAGTTGACCAGATAACGCAGTGGGAAGGCCGCAGGCCAGCAAGAATCAAATGCAGAATTATTCCGATCGATTATTTCTTAATCGAATTCAATATAATTCAAAACTCCGTCGAAACTCGGAATAATAATGATTCTGAAGTTTGCAACGTCGAGATTCAACGAAAAACATTTTTTCTACTGATTATTTATTAAATTTTGAAAATCGTAGCAATTTTTTGAGTCGATTGAGTTTTTTGGTCGCAAGAGAGAATCATTTTATTGGCCGGAGCAAATATTCAATAATAATTATTGGCTCTGCTGAAGAAATAACAGAATTTCATTGCATTCCAACGATGGAAACTTCAGGATCGTGAATAATAATCCAGCGATGAATCATTCAAAGGCAAAAATACTTTTATTCACCCAATTATTTATTCCTCTCACTTCTGGCACTTTTCTTCATTTAATTTACAAAGCTCATCAATCGACGTGCCATTATGAAACACTCTGATACAAAACAGGAACATGTTTTCGGAATAAACAACACAAATTTGCGAGAAACGCAAGTTTTCCGCACTTATCCCGAGAAATACCGAGTCAAAATATTCTGTAATCGATACAGAATATATTTGTTGATCCGTGGTCGTCTTTTTCCGGCATCGCATGGTTTTCATACAATAGAATAACGTTTTTTTTTTTATAATTCTCTCGAATCTAGGCCATTGGAGTTCTTGGCTGTCGAGCTCCAGACATCCAGTCTTTGTGCTCGTCGTCGGTAAATATTTCCGTTGCCAAATTCATCAAGATCTCAAGGAGAGCCTGGCGGAGGTTTTTCGTCGTGGCGACTTTTGTCTCGTGCATCATCTTCCTGCTGGAATTCAAGGAAAACATTTTTTCAGTTTTTTTTTATCGTTTACCCAAAATAAACGAAAAAATTCTGAGCAGTTGATTGAAAATCGAAAAGAAGGAAAAATGAAATTTTAATACCTGTAGAGTTGTCGTTTCCAAAGGAATTCTGACGCTTGGCAAAACGTCTGGCATCGGAGGTGGAACCGGAGCTTCGCCATAAACTTCGTGAAGTTCTTCCAGCCTATTGCACAAGGCGGAGCCTCTTCTGCTCGTCGCATTCATTTTTTTCATCAACCAGTCAGCCTGTTCTTCCAGCCGTCTGAGGCGAGCAGCTCGGGCTGCGAGAACTTCTTCGGGGCTTCTCGCAGGCTTTGCCGAAGCTTCTGATAAAGTGTCGCTGGTCGAAGGCGATGAAATGCTCGCGGCGTTCACCGAACTAGAAACAAGTTCCGGTAATTCTTTGCGGCTGCTTCCGGCTGCATTTTCAAGATTACTGGAGCCGCTGGCGACGCAATTCTCGACTTTTTGTTCCTGAATTTCTTCCCCACTTGCTGGCGACCTTGGTGCACTGACTTCCGGTGTTTTTTGGCGTTCGATCGATTCTTCACGATTACTCGAACAATCTTCGACGCGATTCTCCATTTTTTCCTTCTCCACGTGCATTTCTTCGTGGCTCCTTCCGGAAAATTGTTCAGAATTGCTCGAGCCAGCTACGAGTCGATCTTGCGCCACTTTTGCCTCGATTTCTCCTCCATTCACAGAAGAAGAAATCTTGTCAGCAATTGCCATCGTTTCAGGGAGATTCTTCGGGTCGAAAAGGATTTCTCCGAATACCGGAAGTGTCGCTTGAACCGACGGGCCAACGATCAAAGGATCGCTGAATTGTACGCTTTTGGTCGATGGAGGTGACGCCGAGGTCGGGAAAGGCCCGATGGAGAATACAGAAACGGTAGAAGTTGATGGTTCGGGGGTCGCATCAGGGACTAAAATATTGAGAGATTCGCTCGAGTCCGTGGGGTCGCTGGTCCTCGATCCTCTGTCCTCATTTTGGCAGTGGCGAAAATCACATTTTTCTTTGACTTCCGGTTCACTCGTTGAAGTAGAGGAAACGGTACTGCCGTCTTCGTTTTCCGATGACGATATTGAAATACGAGACGAATTGCCCCGGTCGACGATTATCAGATTTTCTATGACGTTCGTCAGTGCCTGATCCAATTTATTTATCGGCTTGACTCGCCCTTCGTCATCCTCCGATGCAACCAATTCCTTTTGATCGATCGTCGCTTCCGGTTCGTCGCTGGCCAATTTATCGCTTGAATTTGCACTCGTACCCGCTATTGAAACATCTTCGGTAGACACGTTCGTTTCTGGTGTTGTTTTTGATTCCGATAATTCCGTGTCCGTCGGTTGTTCCGATTCTGTGTCTGGAGTCGGCGCTCGTGGATTGTCCTGCGATAATTGTTCAATTTTTCCGATGTAATTCGTTTTTTCGTACTTACACGTCATTCTTACCGAATTTCCCATGCAAAAAAAATATTCACCAACCTTTCTTGCTCGCCTACGAGGTCCGAGTCGAACTCTCTCACCCAAAGTCTCGTCTTCTTCGTCCGAGTCGTCTCCCCTTTCATCGCTAAAACCGCTTTCGGCACTGAATTCAAAAAATTGTCGTAAATACCGGAAATACGAGCTGCAGAGCAGGAAAAAATAGTTTTTTCTTCAATAATTTCGCTCTGGCCATCAATTACCTGTTATTAAACGAATCCTGAGCGACGAGAGATTTCCTCGCAGCAAATTCTCTCCTCAGACTTCTCCATTCAATCTCTGTATTGGTATTTTTTTGTCTCGCAGATTCCCACTTTTCACGACAGTATTCAAGTTCCTGCTTCAATTCTTGCAACATTTTTCGTTTCTGTTGCAACTCGTATCTCAATATTTTCTCGTGAGTGTGTAATTGTTGATGTTGCGCTTGCATCCGGCCGACAATGTTCCAAGTTTTATTCAGCTCTGACGAAACTGTCGATAATCTTTTTTCCTGCGAAGGAAAATCAAGGAATTTTCCAATTGGGAAAAGCTCGACGAAGATAATTAACGCGAAATATCCCTTAAGGAGGTCGGATCACGACGATACGACGTTTTCATCCTCAACCAAGTCGAAATCATTGAAAATTTCAAAAAGATAAGAAATTCTTTAACGAAGTTACGCAGAAAATAGAATTAATGGACAGAAAAATCGCAAACTTGGCAGAAAGTTAGATAATGATGGAAAAATAACTCGTGCCAATTTTTGTGAGCTGGGGTGGGTTTTTACGCGAGATATTTGTAAATATTTGACAAGCCCTGACAACCAATTTAACATGGCCTCTTATGGGAAGTCACGGAATAGGCTGTACATTATTCTTCGTATCTCCGTAATTGATGGATAGATTGAAATGAAAATTAAACATCAGAGAGATTAAATCCTCATAATCATTTACCACGCTTAATAAAGTTCAAGGGTGACTTGTTACGGGAATGATAAAAACTATAAAAAGCACTTGCAGTGGATTTTATTTTTCGGCTTTCCCTAAAATATAGCAACGGCACGTATTCGAGGTTCCATGTGTGCGAAATTTGAAATTTGACAGACATAATAGCAAGTCAACGAAATTTGACATTGGAAGATCGATAGCTACTAATGTCAAATTTAGTCAAATCTTTTTATGACTAGCTCGGTAGCTGCGTAATTCCTTAATTATTGAATAATCACGTGATGGAAAATTTGGAAAAAATTTGTGTTTCTATACTTCATGCCACTGAATTTCATCATCAAATTAATTCGAATGCCTCATTATTTTGATTTCGTGATCCGAGCTCCTTGAAGTGCAGAATGTGCAGAAAAATCTCACCTGCTCGCCGAGTTTGCTCTCCAAATGTGTGTTCAGCGTTTTCATCCTATTCATTTCTTTCTCCAAATGTTTTTTTTCCAAGATTAATTCCTTAAGACGAATATAAGTTTTGCTGACGGATATCACGAGCCTCGGGCCGGATGGGGTGTCCACGGACTTGTAACAACTGTTTGGATCCGTCGACAAAGATGCGGGAGTTGCGGCTGATGATTCGGCGTCATGGCAGCTCAGCAATTCCAGCAAAACCCGCCAGACCTGCAATAAGTGTGTTTTTTTTTTTTTTTTAATTAATAATTTTCTATCGATTGAGAACGCTTTTCCAAAAATTCCCAACGACAATGTGGCTCCTGCAAACCTTTGGTAAATTATGAGCTATGTTTTCCTCTTGACGCTCTTCGTCCTTCTTGTCGCCCTCCCCGTCGCCAGACTTTGCACCCCCGCGACCTTCGACTTGCTCAACAATGTCTAGCAAAAGTTTTGGTAATGCCGCAGCCTCGGTGCCCTCTTCGCGGGCCATGTCGCTGATCAAATCGTGATTTTCCTAGTGAGACTCAATCATTAGGAATTTGAAAAACAAAGACAAATATTCATTCAGTCGTTTTCGTTGTATTTTTTTCTGAACGAGTAATTTTCTCCTGACTATGGAAAAATCCGGACCGTTCATGCGTCTCAAGAATTGAAAAAAATTCCATTAATCGAACCCGAATGGCCATTGGAAAATCGAATCTCTGGTCGTTCACAGTTTTTTTTTGTTTACCTGCAATAAGCGAGTCAATCGATCGAGATCCATGTCGGCCGAGGAAGCACTTAGCAACATTTGTGTGAAAAGTCCGTTGATCACAGACATTTGATTTTGGAGATCACGACAGTCGGCCTTGGTCAGACCGAGCTGCGATTCTAGATTCGAAATTTCAGTGTCCTGACAATCGATCTGTAAAAAATTTAAGGAGGTTGGCTACATACGACAATGTCATAAGAATTTAATAAAATTTTTTAAGCATCAAATACAATGACACAATTTTTTTCTAATTTTTTTGTCTACATAGTTGGCGAATAATTCGAGTTTACAATATGCAAAAGATATACCTATATATATATATCTGAATCCCGTGCTTATGCATGTAAACTCTAGTGTTCAATTAATCGATAACTGTGTAAAAGAAAAATCTCAAAAAATTTGATTATTCATATTTAATACTAAAGAAACCAAATTTCATTAAATTCTAATGACTCTGAAGTTTGCAACGTTGAGATTCAACGAAAAACATTTTTTCTATTGATTATTTATTAAATTTTGAAAATCGTGGCAATTTCTTGAGTCGATTGAGTTTTTTGGTCGCAAGAGAGAATCGTTTTATTGGCCGGAGCAAATATTCAATAATAATTATTGGCTCTGCTGAAGAAATAACAGAATTTCGTTGCATTCCAACGATGCAAACTTCAGGATCATAAATTCTAATCATTTCGAACTTTCCTATGCTTAATCGCCTCAATTGAAAATTGAAATGACGAAGGAATTGAGACGAAATGGTCGGGAAGAATTCTCTGAGATACCTTTTCTTCAGCCTTTTTCAAATCTTCTTCGAGCCCACGATTTTCTTTCCACGAATATTTGAGCTTGTCCTTGACTTCCTTCAATTCTTTGCAAGCGGTTTCTCTCAAATCAACGAGTATTCTCAAACGATCATCGTAAAGAGTTTTCAATCTTCTAATATCGTCGATTTGACGATCGTGCTCGGATCTCACATCGTCCTGGATGTCGACACGGAATCTCGGATCGCCAAGATGAGTGAATATCTGAGCAAGAAGATTTTTCAACTTGTTTGTTTCGTGTTCTCGAATACTCGTTGATTCGCGACTCGCTTTGGCGATTTCTTTTAGACTCGCGATGCGATGCTTGTGATTTTCGGTTTCGCACTCGAGATGGTAACGGAGATCATCAATTTTTTCAGTCTGCAATCTGATGCTCGATTTGAGCTCGTCAGAAATCTGGAATGATTTTCAAGTTTTTCTTCTTATCGTTCGTTTCGATCGGAATTGTGCAATTGTCGAAATTGGGCACTGCGAATTCCTTTACCTTAAGAATGTCGGTCAGGGCACGAGCGTCTGCCTCGTTGTTGTCGAGCTCCGGATCTGCTTTCATTATCTTTCGCCAATCATTGCCCTCGTGCTGCAGAGCTTCGTTCCTTACCGTTCGAATATCCTCCTCGTCAACGACATCGTGCTTCGTCACGACGTTTGTGGCTTGACCGGACTTGAGAAGATCCAGAACTCTCGATGTCTCCGAATGCGCTTCCTTCTCAGCATCCAGCTCGCGTCGCAATCGATCCATCTCTGAAGAAACTGCTGCGATTGCACGTTGTCTCGCTTCTCTCTTCAAACTCAATTCTTTTCTAAATTCTTCCATGTTCTTCGTACGAGCCACCGCGATTTCTGGGTCCGAAACTTCCTCCTCCTCGGGACTCGATTCTATTATTTCACAACAAATTATGCGACCGTATTTCAGTCTCGTGACAATAATTCAAAAAATTCGTTTGTACAGCCCAGAATTTTTTTTTTACCTGTTTCGGTGACTTCCACGACTTCGACTTCCGCCTCGTCAGATTTTCCGCAACGCTCGATCGTTTGGTTCAGCCTTTGAATTTCCAGGAGCGCTTCTTCCAAGGATTTCGCCTGTTCCCTTCTACTTCTCATTTCTTCGGACAACATTTTCTTCAGTCTCGAGTTCTCTCGGTTCTCGATCATCGATGTTCGTTCCTTTTCTTCAGTCAGATCAGCCAGTTTTTTTTCAAGATCGGCTATTCTCAGGTTGGCTGTGTCTCTCTCGAAATTAAAGATTTGCAACTCTTCAGATAGTCTCGTTTTTTCACTAATTGCACTTTCGTACTCTGTAATTAGAGCGTCGAATTGTTTTTTTTGTTCGGACAGGCTGGATTCGAGTTTTTCCGATTGCGACCTAGAATTCTAAAAATTTCATGGTTTTCAAATTTCATTGATCGGAAAAGAATTTTATTCGATTAATCGATTAGCACGTTTTTGAAATAAACTAAATGGATGAAATTTTTTAAAGTTTGACATTTTTGTTGTCACTTACTTCGCAATCTTTCTTCAAAGATTCCACCAAAATGCCTCGATCCTCAAGATCGCGTATTAGCTTTTCATTTTTCGAACGATATTGAAAATTGTCGTTTCTCAGTCTCTCGGTTTCACGTAACAAATCGGCGAAATTTTCATCGTGAATTGGGTCGATGTTTTGGTATGTTTTTTTGTGATCGATATTTTTCGACTCTTTCGCAGAGTCTCGAGTCTCGTCGATCCTCGTAGACCGATTAATTCCACTGGCTTCAATTTGGCGTATCGAATCAACGCAAGAAATCGTGAGTTCGTGCTCCAAGGATTCGATCCTATCGACTGCTATTTTGTACTCGAGACTCAAATGGTGATCGAGATGAGATTTTTCGTATTTTTCGTCATTCGTTGAGCTGGAAATACGGTAATTGGGCTCGTTTCCAAAATTTCGAGGCTCGAAAAGTAGCGCAGTTTTGTTTGTTTCGAGACTCGGTGATCGCAAACGAAATTCCACGCGGTCGTTGGAATTTTCACTCTGAACACCAATATCTTTTGTCGTCAACGACGACTTTGGTGTCTCGTCGTGAGTTTTTCGAGATTTTCTCTCACGCGCACTAGCCTCGCGGATTATCGCACGCTCCCCCAACGTAGCTTCCAAATTTGCCACGCGATCGCTCAATTTTTCTCCCTCGTTTTCGTACTCGCTCGATGAACTTGTAATCCTTGCTCTTCCGACCTCACGATCACGCTCTAATCGCAATTCACGCTCACGATTCAACTCCAAATAGAGCGATTCCAACTGCCCTAAAAGGGTCGTGTGCGCCGAAGCTAATTGTTGATTTGCAGCCGCGAGATGCGACACCGTACGCGACAGTTCCATCGCCTCTTGATGCATCGATGGCATCCCGCTTTCACAACTCGATCGCCAACCCGTCATTTCTCCAGCATACGTTAACTGCAATTACACACAAATTTTAATCCCGAAATCTCAAAAATTTCAATTCCAACTTCACTCATAATTTTCAAGCCGCAATTACAGCTTCACTTTATTATTTCGTGCTCCGATTTTCTCGAATTATTTCATGAACAGAAAAGATTTTCAAAGGATGGAGCAAATCTTTACAATTTTCGTCTCATTCGATTTTTTTTAGATCTCGCGCCGTTGCAAAATAAATTGATAATTTTTTGCTAATTCATTCAAGAACGAGTTGAAAAAAAAACCAACGGAGCTCAGTGTCAATCATTTTAAAAAATTCGTGTGAAGAAAATCCAAATATTTTGCTAATTAAATTTTGAAAATAATGAAATAGCTAATTACCGATTTTCGTTAAAAAAAAAAGCTCAGAACAAAGAGACCGTGTTCACTGATATATTTCGAACGGAGAGGGAGAACCGCGTTGGTATAACTTGGCGGTACCGTGGACAACTGCGTACTGAAATGAAAGAAAAGCTCGTCGTAGCCGACCCGCCGATAAACGCTCTGGTTCGAAAGACAAAACGGTCGTCGCCTCGGTCATTCTCAATACGCTTTCTTTCTTCGTTTCTTGCCGAGAGACTTGCACGTGATTAAAAGCGAATCCTTAAAAACTCAGGTTTAGATGCCGTGGAAACGAATTTTCGTAGCTCTGACTCATAGTGTTGTCCGTGTAGAACGAGATAGTTTAGCGAGGAAAAAAAAGTGTATATATATTTCTGGACAGTTGCCAATTCGAAAAGTCAAATTCTCATATCTCGTGCTCTTTCCATTCTCGTAAATATCGATACCCTGAGCATTTTTTTCAAATATTTCCAAGCGATTTCTGCCACAACTTGAATTCGCGGAAAATTAATGGAAAAATTGAATAATCATTTTTCAAGAATCACGAACAATTGCGAAGATTTTGATACATCAAGCTCCCACGTCTTTCGACTTACCAAGGTCTCTTGCTGCGGACGTAAACCAGACAGGCTCTGTGCCGAGGGTCGATGATGCCACCATTCTTCGCTTTTCATACTACTCGAACTTCTTGGATGCTATTCCATTTGCATTTTACAAATAAATCATCATTAAAAACAATTCTTTTTGGATTAATTCAAATTTCAATGCTTCAGACGAATGGAGCAACGTTTTTTTCGAGATGGAACGAGTTTTCGTTTGCTTCTTGTATTCCGTTCAGTCGGCATGAGATTTTGAAGGCATTCGAAATCTTAAATTCGAATCTTATTTGGACCAACCTGGAATCCGGGACTTCCCAAAGTAACTGTACTCGCTCCACTGGTCCTTCGATCCTGTTCGGTTCCGCACGAAATACCAGAAATCCTCGATGGGTTACCGGTAAAAAATGGGGGCGGCAACGGCGGAGGTTCTTGGGACTTGAAATTATTTGGTAAACTACCTCCAGCTCCCATTTTAAAAATTCACTTTTCCTCTTGACGTTTTCGTTGGTATTGGAGGCGGAACTCGATCGTATTTCGGACTTCCGGTTCGTTCGCTTCAGGAAGGTCGTTTATCTCGAAAATTCGTTGACTTCGTAGTGCCACAGCTGCTTGGAATATATTTCGCTAATTCAATGAGCCGATTCTTTTTTTAGGACACTTGAAAGATTCTCGTGATTCGAGGAGTAGAAAGTTCGCAGTTTTCAGCGACTATGATTTATCTAATGGATCCAAGTTTTTTTTTCTTTTCTCAAGATTTTGAAGCGCATTTCTTTTCATGATAAAATGTCACGAGACTTTTTAATACTGCTGTAAATGTTAAGTTATTTATTTTGAATTCTTGGCTGTTCAAGTTTCTCACGGATACACAAAGTGTGCTCAATTTTTCTTCCTCCTGGGACTATATTTAGGGCATTTTTTTCGACAAAAGAAAGTTAATCGCTGGTATGAAAATGACAAGACTATTTTACACCATACGAGCAGGGAACCGGGGTGGGTGACACGTGTATGGGCGCGCACGTAGAAAACTATAAATAGCAATATCGTCGAACTGAACACACAGCCGGTAAATTTAGAACCGGTGAACGAAAACAAAGAAGCAAGAGTTCTGTATATGTTTCCTGAATTGCTCGCGTGATTCGAACGCGCTCATACACACAAGGGCAGATTAAATCTCGAGCTTCACCCACTGCGCATTAATTGCAAGAATATGACGAAAATATTAGACAGCCAGAATGTTGCTCAAAGTGGCCTTGATTTAAGTCCACGTTTCATTTCATTTCATTGCTGATCACGTGTTCATTTTTTAACATACATTTACCTCGATCTCAAAATTGTTTGCTTTTCATGACGTCACACGACGTATGTCCGCGCTCTTCAATGGAAAACTATAAATAACACAAAGCCTCGAAATTCTCAAGGATCTGGCCAATTACTTTTTACCAAGAATTTTCATTATTCGTCGATGCAAAATTCGCCTATTTAAAATTTCTCAGTTATTGTTTCATCGTCCCGGACAGACTGGACGTTTTTTGCTAAATTCGCACAATCAAATTTCATTGGGAATCGGCCTCAGCTTCCGAAATTTTTGATTATCTCACAAACAAAAATAAAAATGACTAGACAAATGTGCGCGAAAATTACAACAGAAGGTATCGCGATGATACTTATTTTTATTCGAATCACTGTGAATCACTCGTTCTTTAGAATTCTTCATGAGACGACGTTGAGAACTTCGCTTGGGCCGGTGTAATTTAATTTTTTTTATCAATAGCAAAGAAATACTGAAATTTTAGTTCCACCGTTTTGTTTCACTATTCGTGAATTTTCACTGATTCGATAATTAATTAGTTTCTGCATTCATGGCCAAATGTTTGGTTAATTGTCTGTAAAAGTAAAATCGGAGCATTTTGGTTGAAATTGCTTTTAAAAGTCAATGCAAAAGTGCACGAGAATTGCGATATTTTTCAACGAATGGTTTTCCCTCAAGATCATTCGATATGAAAATGAAGAATATCCCGAGGATGGTACAACGTTGCGCTGAACACTCTTCACGAGAGAGAAAAGGCAGAAGAAAACGTAGAGAGAGAGAGAGAAGGGGATGGAACTCACAAAATTGATTTAAAATTTCGTTGTAAATCACGTTTTTTCCAGCTGTCGATTTCGAGTTGGTTGGTGAATTCACTCGTGTGGCTTAGTCTTACCCAGAGGCCTCTCTATACAGACGAAACAATTTTACTGGCTGCTTTCCAGCTTCCGAGGTATAACTAAAAATATACCGACTTGGAGAGAAACTTGTACGTCTCTCTCTTTGTCTCTTTTGCTCTTGATCTCGCTCTCCCCTCATCTCTCTCTTACACGTAGTCTTACCAAATTTACATGCGTATTGACGGTAATGTTGGTAAGCCGATTTTGGCGCAGTCGCCCTCGCCCGGTAGCACCGACAGATCGGGATCTTCGATGAATTTAGAGCCAACTGGGACCCTGGATTGGTATCCGAGAATTTGGCACTCGATCGATAATGTTTTCGTCGCGAACCAGAAAAGAGATCAAAAGAAATACAAGATAAAAAAAAACAACAGCCTCAACGAATGTGGAGCAACGCTTGAGGCTTTCGAGAACGATCGATGCAATTGCCAATTCAAATCAAATCTATTTCTACTCGATTTTTTAAATTAATCATTATTGATCGAATACATCAATCGACGTGAAATTTTTTTCTTTTTCCAGGACGAAAGCGATCAAAGTCATGCATGAAGGGTCGTTATTACTTGAGGTCTGAATACTCGTTTCTTCATCATTGCAAATCTCGCATTTTTCTCATAATCTGGAATTTATTGAACCGGAATTAAATTGAAGAAAAAAAATCATTCGATTGAAATTACCTGACGATTGCGAATTTGACGTTTTTTCCCTGCACCAAAATTCCAGACGGTTTTCGAATTTTCAATACTCTCGGTGCCATCGAACAATTCGAGGAGACATCTTTTCCTTGGACGGAAAATTGCGAAGTATCATCTTCGTTAATAACACCGATTGATGGAGAACTCGAATTCTCTTTGATCGTTGGATTTCCTGCTATAGCAAGAATTTTCGCATCTTTCGAATCCACATTTTCATTGGGAACATTCGAATTTTCCGGTGGAGCCAGTAAGTTCGTTTGGATTTCACGATCAACGACCTTCACGCGATCTCTACTCGTTGCGGTGTAAGAATTTTTTTGTTCGATCAAATCATCGACGCTTTTTTGCTGTTTTTCAATTATTTTTTTTAGTAGAATGATTTCTCTTTCTAGTGCGTCATTTTTTCTGTCCCCATCGAATTTTGAAGATTCATCTCCGTTCACCCGACGAAGAACGATCTTAACAAACATAATTTTTCGAATATTATTCGATCGTTTCTACGTTTTGAATGAGAAATAGAAAGTATTTTTCAAATCATTACTTTATGCCCTTTTTCATCGGTAAATTGAACGGCCCCGCGACCATCGACAGAGCTCAACATTCCAGCAACAAAATCTTCGTAAGCTTGTAAACGTTTCTTCATATTGTCTCGTGAATTTTTAGCATTTTTCAAATTGATCTCAGCCAAGCTCAGATCTCTCTCGAGTCTTCGAACTCTATCGAGAAGCGAATCGCTAAAGGAGGCCAGAAAATCACCCTGCAATCGATCTTTAATAATAGATGACCCGCATTTTCGCAATCGCCTTACTTTGTTACATAAATATTTCATGACTAATTATCTATTTCATCACAGACCTCAAAGTCATTGACATTATTTTTGTTAAAAGTTTTCATTTCTCCGCAATTTTAGTGCAAAATCTTTTAATTCAATTTTATCAACTTTCCGTTTCATTTTCTTGGAGAAAAAATATTTTGGACATAAAAATTGAGTTTCTAGCGAACTTGAAGAAAAATCGAAGTGTTTGCCGGAATTTTAGTTGATAAGGAATTAAGTTCGATTAATTGTGATACTCACACGAAGAGCGTCAATTTTCAATCCACATATTTGGCGATGACAGTACTGACAAGTCGGTCGTAAACCGTTGGTTGTGTTTTTCTTGTTTTCTAGTCTTTTCAAAGGCGTTCCATTGTCATTGTGGAGCGACGACACCGAATTTCCATCCCCGCAAACGTCAATCATTGATTCAACGTCCTGCAATGCGCCGCGAGACTCGATCGCTGGACAATGTTGAATTTCGTTGCTAATTGACGGCGTGAAACGAAAGAAGGAACTTATCGCCATGATTTGTATTTCTTTGCTGACGTAAACGAGTTGGTAGTCCAAAGTCAGCAACGCCTGCAACAAGGAAGAATCGCTTTTTCAATTTTCCAATACAAATCAGAATCTGATTTTTCAACGGGAAGAATTTTTAGTAATTTGTTGTCGTCGATTATGTATATATTTTATGTTTATAATTTCTTTTCTGCCCATTTACCTCGCGGTGAAAAATACGCGGGAAGGTAATCGTTCTGTGACGTGGATTTTCGGTATTTGGGGGTGAAGAAAGAGTGTACTCGAAGGTCAAATATTGCTGGAGATTTATCCAGTTTCTTGGGAATATGCCGATCCAATCTCTCGTCGAACATTTGAACTGTCATTGATAATTCACAAGATATTAAATGATTTTGAAAGAAACCAGAAAAAATGCAAATTGATTGGCTGGAAATGAAAGAGTTAAAAATCAAAGAAAGAAGAACCAGGAAAAGGGAAAGTACGTGCAAAAGCTTATTGGAGAGTCTCGGGCAAGAAGATCAAGCAGAAATAAGCAGAAAGTAGTGAATAGATAAGGAAGCAAAAAGAGAAGAAAAAACTTGGAGCATGAATCAAGGGTTTGTAAGTCTCTTGGGCAAAGGAAGAAAAACGGGAAGAAACGAGGCAAGGAAAGGGTGAAAAGAAATTGTGGAATAAAAATCGGAAAGTTTCCTGATGTTCGAAAGGATTGAAGGAAAATGTGAAAGAGAACGGGGAGAAATGGCGCGTTATAATCCTCGAAGTTCCTATGAACATGAATAAATCGTAAATCCATCATCTTTTAGGATTCGATTTCAACGATGATTCTAGAAATGCTGGCACTCATTTTTTCATATTCTAATGCGGGTCGAAAATATTACTCACTTGCTCCTGAAGAATATAATTCACTGTGAAATCTTCGTCGATACAATATTTCAACTTGACGTTTACGAACCGCACTCTATTTTCACAAATTTCATGAGGTTCGTACAATTTAGCAACGCTCGGCCAACATCGAATCATCCTCGTTTATCGTTCAATATTTGTTTTGTTGTCAGGAATTATTCTCACGATCTAAAGATATTCGACTTTGACTTCAAATCGAAAATGATGATCAACTGAATCGGCGTTATATTTTTCGTGGTTATCGGTTTTGTCTTTTGCGAGGCGCTGTTCGAAATTTCCTTGCGTCACATCCGGTTCTCGTATCTATCGGGGCGTCCTGCTTTACCGACACGGCTCAGTTACCAACAGTCGGTACAGAAATCTTCACAAAAATTCAGGAGGGCGACACGTCGCGCGCGGCCTCTTTGCGGGACGTGATACGCTCGGATTTACAGTTAGCTTGGTTGCCGAACACTCTCGAGAATCATAATAAAAACTCAAGTTTGTTCAAACGATTTTTGTTTTGATATAAAACGTGAAATTGCATGAAAAGTCATTTCCAAACGGACGAAAAAAACTCTTACGCAACTGTACTTGCGAGTTCGATACTAGAGCAAATTTAAACAATGGCAACAATGGAACGTGATGACAGCAGACGGAGACGTGTTCTCCAGCAACCGGTTCCTTACAATTCCCACGTATCCCCGTTACTTACAAGTGATGACCCTTCGGGAGAATGATTTTCCCTACTAGAGTTCAAACTGGCACAAATTCCAAATGCCACGAATAAGTTTGATTACAATTTCATGATCGATCATAATTTTTGTTTACGAAATCACCATGACTGCGGTATCGCAAAGTAGTTCAAGTGCATCGAAAAGAAAACATTCGAAAAACAACAATGAAAAGTGCAATGTTGACTTGGAGGAATCTGGAAATTCGTAAGTTTTATTCTTGTTTTACTTATTTCGTCCTACAGCTCCTTCCACGAAACAATGAATGTCACGCGATTAAAAACAGAATTAAAAGAACTTGAAAAATCTTCGAAATCGTCAACAACGTTTTTTTTCACCTTTTTAGCGCTTGGTGGTTATTGTTTGGAATTATCGTTGTCCTTACGGCTGGGACAAGATTTTACAAAGTCTCCGAACCTCAACACGTCTGGTAAGTTTAAAATTGCCGTTTTTTTTTTTTTTTTATAAATAACTGTTAATAAATCCTGAAAATCAAATAAATTTGTCGCAGTTGGGACGAAACTCATTTTGGAAAAATGGGTAGTTGGTACATAAACCGAACTTTTTTCTTTGACGTCCATCCCCCACTGGGCAAGGCAAGTTAATTTTTATCCAGTTTTTCCCTCAGCCTGACACTTTCAGGACGTAATTGGCCAATGCGATTCACACATTGAGTTTGTTTACAGATGCTCATCGCGCTGTCGGGATACTTGACTGGTTACGACGGCAGATTTCCATTTGAAAAGCCGGGAGACAAATTTGAGGGAGTTCACTACCTCGGCATGAGAATTGTAAAGCAACATAAACTTTCTCTGTATCAGTTCAGAGCTCCTGAACATTGAATCTTGGATTAGACGGTATTGGCAACTTTTATTGTTTCAGTTCTGCACATTTTTGGGGGCATCGATCGTCCCGCTGGCTTTTCTGATCGTCTGGGAACTCACAAAGTCTCTCAGAGCGTCCGCGCTCGCAGCCATGTTCATTTTGTGTGGTAAGCAAATTTTTTTTTTTATCATAGAAGAAAATAATTATTTTCCACGTAATTCACTGGGTTGACTGGTTTCGAATTTATTCGAATTTGCTGCGTCGACTGGAGACTCGTGGACTGAAAATAGAAAAGAATCGATTTCGTGATGAAAATTGAAAAATGAAATGCCAACTTTTTGGCGATAATTTCAGATGTGGGACTTTTGACCTTGAATCGTTACATTCTCCTGGACCCGATACTACTGTGTTTCATGATGTGCGCAACTTGGGGCATGGCGAGAGTCGGATCGTTGCAGAATGCGCCATTTACAAAATCGTGGTGGGGCTGGTTGACTTTTACGGGAGCTTCTCTGGCTTGTACAATAAGTGTAAAGTTCGTGGGACTGTTTGTCGTGCTTCTCGTTGGAATTTTCACTGTTTACGAGCTATGGCGCGAGCTCGGAGACTTATCAAAACCAGTGGTAGGAAAAAACGAGTTTCCAAATTAATAATCTCGAGAGAGTGCGCGTAAATCAATGAGATAATTTCCTTATTTTTGTTTTCCGTTACAGACGTACGTCGGTAAACATTTATTGGCACGTGCTCTGTGTCTAATCGTTTTGCCGATCCTTATGTACATGATCTTTTTTTATATTCATCTCACGGTCCTAAATAAAAGGTGAGGATATCGATTTTTCGTAACCGACCTTTGTGACTAAGACACGATTTATCGATTGCTTGAAATTTTGTCGTTTCAGCGGAAGTGGCGATGGATTTTATAGCTCAGAATTCCAATCGCTGCTTCAAGGCAATTCTCTTCATAATGCGACGATGCCTCGACAATTGGCGTACGGGGCCACAATAACGTTGAAAAACCATCGGACGGGCGGCGGTTATTTGCATTCCCACTGGCATCTTTATCCCGAGGGAGTTGGAGCTCGTCAGCAACAAGTACGTTCATTGTTTCTTCATCGATTGCCAGTTTTATTGCAGAAATTACACGTATCGCGACAGTTTCCTCAAAAAGCCACTGAATTTTTGTTTCTTATAGATTACGACGTATTCCCACAAGGACGACAACAACATGTGGCTCGTGAAACAATACGACAACAATGAAATTCCCTCGGATCCCGTGTTGGTGAAACACGGCGACCTTATCCGTCTAGAACACGTCATCACTCGCAGAAATTTACATTCTCACAAGGAAATCGCGCCGATTTCGAAAAAGCACTATCAGGTCACGGGATACGGAGAGGTGAGCAAAAAATTCAATAATTATAATCCCAAATTGTTAGAAAAACATTAGTTCGTTTTGAAAAAGTTGCGATTTAATCGTTTTTTCTGAATTACGAAAATAAATCAATTATTAGAATGGAACCGGAGACGCCAACGACGTCTGGAAAGTCTACATCGCCAATGGCCAGGACGGCGACGTTGTCGAAACCGTAACAAGCAAATTGAAATTCGTTCATTATCTTCATCACTGCGTGTTAACGTGCAGTGGCAAAACTTTGCCCAAATGGTTCGTTGCAAAAAAGTTGATTTGAAAAAAAGTTTTTTGAAACTAAATAAAATATTCGAAGCATAAATAACTTGGAGTCAATTTGATTTTCAGGGGTTACAGTCAACAGGAAGTTTCCTGCAATCCGAACATGAGGGACAAGAATGCTCTCTGGAACATAGAAGATAATCAATATTCCAAATGTAATTCAGTTCTCAAAGAAATTTCGTTTTTTTTCCATAGAAAACAGTCAAAAGAATTGACAATTATTAAATTAATCGATGCGACGTATTTGATTTTTCATGATTAAAGTGCCGAACGTGAGTTTTCAAGTTTACGCGCCTGGTTTCATCGCAAGGTTCACGGAATCACACGCGGTAATGTTGCAAGGCAATTCGGACCTCAAAGTCAAAGAAGGCGAAGTAACATCACGACCTTGGCAATGGCCGATTAATTACCGAGTACGTATGAAAAATATTGCGCAAACGTTTTACTGGATCGTGTCTGCAATCTCGACGATTCTCGACTATCAAATTACCGAATATCGTGGAATAAAAAGATGAAAACAAATGTGATAGTCGGTGAAGAGATTTCAAACTGTCGGACGTTGGTTTTCTGTGACTGGAATCCATAAAAATGGTAAAATGTTGACTTTCTTACTTTTTTTTAGGGTCAATTCTTCTCTGGCAATAATTACCGCATATACTTGCTCGGCAACCCAATTATTTGGTGGGGAAACATCGCGTTTCTCATACATTTTGCCTTTACGTACTTGTACACATGCGTGCGTGAACAGCGCGGCTGTGAAGAGGATCCTCGCATCGAGGCCAACAGAAAAAAGCTAAAAACCGCAGGTGCTTGGTTATTCATCGGTTGGCTTCTTCATTACGTCCCGTTCTGGGCGATGGGTCGAGTCTTATATTTCCATCATTATTTTCCGGCGTTGTTGTACAGCTCGATGCTCACCGGAGTAACGCTCGATTTCATTTTCGACGGTATATATTTTCAAATGTCTGGAAAAATTGGTAACGTCGTACATCACGTTTTACTAGGAAGTCTCATCTCCATCACGGTCGTCAGGTAAGCAGCCGATCGAGTCACGCAAATGCCATTTTTTCAAACAAGAAACAGTCAATTTTTGTCATTATGCTTTGGTTTTTCTTGATCCGACGTTTCCGAGTCCCTTGAATTTCGAGAAAACATCTGCAAGGTCAGGAATTAATGGAATATCGATCAAAATTTGATTTTAGTTTCTACATGTTCGCGCCTTTGTCCTATGGAATGGACGGTCCTGCGTCTGTGGACCCGGACAGCCCGATGCATTCGTTACGGTGGCTCGATTCGTGGGAATTTTGAGCACATTTCCCGCCGAAATCGTCAACTATTTATCGTATTTTAAGAAAACCTGCTCGCACTTGATATTTTTCCAGAAACAACTGAAATATTTTTGGTCCATTTTTTTACTTAAAGTGTTTTAAGGAGAATTATTTTTGAATCTTTTGAAATAAAGATAAAAATATTTAAGAAAAGAGGTTTTTTAGACTGACGACGATTATTACAGGAAATAACGAGAAGACTCGAATCTGCTCGAACTTTGTTTGTTGATGGGAGATAGAAACATTAATTCGTTGAAAAATGATAGGAAAAGAACTTGTCTTTGTTGATAAGGGAGTATGCAACGTCTTATCACGCAGTCTTATACGATCGCTTGAGAGGAAAGTTGTTTTAGTTTGACCCGGACGCTTGACCGAGACGGAACGTTTAGGGGACTTGAAGCTGAGCGACGAGAGACGATTGGCCGCATAAAAGATTCATTCGTCAATGAGATTCCGGTATGAAAAGTTATTTTTCGAACTTGAAAGAATTTTTACGAATTTTTCGTCTCGTTGTGAGGAATAAAAATGAAAGTTGGATCGACCAATCGGATTTGTTTCTTTATCTTTTTGGTTACGCCTACTTTTGCTACGTCAGTGGAGCAGCCTGCGTGAATGAACGAGGGACCGAAACCCGGAAGTACAAACTGCCCAAAACTACTTGACCTCCATAAAACGTGTCACGTACATTCGTCGACACTAAACTCGCTCGCGTCCGAGCGCGATGAAGGATAGACCGAGATAGAGCAACAAGCTACGCACGAGGGAGAGAGAATAAAGCGTGGAAGGAGATGCTTTGCGGCAGCGTTGGAAAGAGATCAATAATTTCCTACCGCCCCCGGAGTCTCGTGAATCCAGTCGCGATTAGTTCCGATCGGGACGGGCTCTCTAACGCGGCTAACAACGCTCTCACGACCTATCACACTTTACTGCTCGGCCACCACGTGTGGTCCTTACAAACGTAAGAGATTACACATTTTTACATAAAATTAATTAATCTATTCACCATTTCGCTCATTTCTACACACAAATCAAGTCTGTGGAACGTCCAAATATATTGCCTTCATTTCTTTTTTGTACTTCGAAAATATACGTCGATGAATTGTCAAAATTCGTGTTTGCATTTGGACTTGGAATCTTGTAACCTAAGAGCATCGTGTGACCTTGAAATTTCGCAATTCGAGGGCAGTGGAACAACCGAATACATTTGATCAGTGACTTTTCCGACGATCGAGAAATAAATCAGCAAAATTTTACTCAATTTTCCAAAAGGAACGACAGCTCGAACTTAATTTATTCTGAACGTGATTCTAATAATTTGTGTCATTCTATAAATTCATTTCATTCGTAAATGTGGACCTTATCAAGTTTCCTAAACGTTCCTTTCGCGGAAAGAAATCTTTTTTGAGTATCTTTTGAGTCTTAATAGATAAAGAAATTCGTCTGAAATGTGGCAGATAAAATTTTCGGAATCTCACAATTTGGAGGTTTTTTTTCTGGATTTATCTTTTTTATCAATTAAACTTTTTCGTGGAATCTAATCAAACGAAGAATACCCGGAATTTGTTTTTCACTGAACAATCAATTTTGGTTCTGCCGTGAAGCGCAAATGATGACTGTCAACGCTTCGTACATGCCCATAGTTCACATTAAGGATTCAGTAGACGACCTACTTGACGAAACAAATATCGTGGTTATCCGTAGAGTATGAATTAGCAAGTTTTTGCTGTGTGTTTATCAATCAAGCTTGATAAACGATAATTCTCTTTGATTGTCGTCTGCAAAGAATTATTTCTCGTGGAATAGAAACCGAAGGGAATAAATGACTCTGTGAAAAAGAAATCCCGCGAGTTTTACATGTATGGAACTCAAATAATATTTGTATTCGTGTCAACTATAGAATTTTTAAAAACGATGATTCATTTCGTGAATCAACAACGTGCCATTGATATGAATTTTCTCCTTTTTTCTTTCGTGTTCTTATCACTTTATCTGGACTGCGATAAAACATCTGGCGTTCATATGAATTTTGGATCAGTTGGTTTTGCTGCACGTATACGCATTATTTTGTTAACAAGTTTGCTCCGAAACTTATGATCAACGTGCTGCGCCCCGGGGCGATTCTGTTTTTCTTTATATTTGTCGTTAAGCTCGTTCAAGTTCACCGTGGTCGGTTACACGCGATTATAATCGATTACAGTTTAGCACACGAGAGAGAAAATCAATGGAATTTGACGTACGCTTTGCAGAATTATACGAGCAGCTGGAGGTTTTAGAATGTAAATGTAAGGAATGAAACATTATTCGAAAAAAAAAAGTTGAAATGATCGAGCGAACGTTGTGTCACGAGGTCGTTTGAAATTGTTTCGGATTTGACTCTTCAGTGGTTCGTCTTAAACACCGGAAATATTGAGTTACCGCTTCTGGCCTACGCGCAACAATAGGACCGCGGTCTATTAATCAAAGCTCGGATTAAATGGAGCGCTTTGTGTTTAAGAGTTTGAAAAAAAAACGTAATTTTCAAGGATCGACTATTCTTAGAAAAAAAAGACTTTTTTGGAGTTTCAAGCGAGATAAAATTGTGCAAAATGCTTTTTAACGTCGACCAGTAAACGGAAACGACTTGTGACCCGAATATAAAAGTATCTTCTTTTTTTGCGAGCAATATTAACGATTGTCAAAACTTGACGATGTTTCAAAGTTCGTGAAACGAAGTACGATAAAGTGAGAGGGAATGGAAAATAAAATTTGCTACTTTTTCAGAACTCTATAATATTGACGAGCTGGTTATGCGGAACGTGAATGCCCCGGAGCTGCCAATAATATGTACAAAGGGGAGCTAGCGTTGTTACTAACATGGGGCCTAGTTTTTCACCAAGGCCTATGTGGCGAGCTTGTAAAAGTGGCACATCAACCGTCCAACATATTAGGCGATTACACCGCGTATCGTCACATCTCAATCATTCACTTCAAAGTCCCTCCAAACGCAGTTTCAGCTCTTTTCAAGTGAGTGTCAATTAACTGAGGAATGATAAATTTTTCCGCAATTCGTACCAAAGGAAACATTATTTTCTTGACCACACACTTTAGACTTTCTTGAATCGTTCATAATTTTATTTCTCCTCAGATTCACCGTTAAAGAAGAAAAAACAGGTGGACTGGGATCATGTTCACCTCGGAATGTTTCTCTTTACCTAAAATCCGGCAGCATTCCCCTCGTTCATCCGGACGGCTCGAAAACGGCGGCGAAACTTTTGAAAAATCGTCGACGATATTACAGTCGACAAATGACAAGCGAAAACGAAGAACATCAGATGAAAATTTTAGCTCCTGCCGCTGGTGATTGGTACGCAATTGCCTTCCGATCATGGACTGACCCGGATGCTGAACACATTGCTCAGCAAGGTTCGTTTTCACCTTTCTCATGACACCGAAGATACAAATTTCAGAAACCCTTAAAGTATACGGAGATTAACATAGAAATTTACTATGTTTTTATAATTCCCTGATACCATGTCGTCTCTCTGAGAAATTTTAGCAAAAACGTAGTAAATTTTCATCTGAAAAAGGGCGAAAAATGTCACAATTTCCACGATTTCGATAGAATGTATTTAAATGTGTATTTAAATGATATCAAGTCGGGAAAATCTTTACACAATTACCCAGTCCATTGTTCCTTGGTCAATATACGGAAAAAACTTCAGAAATTAGAGCGATTACACGATTTTTTGGCTGTGGCTATTCGTCCGGATATTTCATACTCTAAAAAGCATGTTCGGACGAATAAGCGACCCTTAATCGTACGGATAAAGCGGAAATCATTAGATAAAGCGTGTCCGGACGAATATTATTCGTTCGGCTATCCGGACGACTGCGTTTTTTGTTGCCAATTTCAAAATGCCGCGGAATTTTTAGTTTTCTAGCAATTCCACCAAAATTCAAAGTCAACTCAAACCGTTCTCGAGTTATAAACGTTACAAACGTTACAAAACGAGTTATAAACGAGTTACAACGCCAGAACACACACACACACGTCCGGGAATTTTTTGTAGATACGATTTTTGATGTATTTTGGGCACATTGACATGGAAAATGATTTGAGGAAGGAAAATACTAAGGAAAATCCTTTCAGGTCTCGGAGCCTCATGCGATACCGTCCTGGACGCCGAGTTCTTCATCGAGCCGCCGGCTTCATACGTTCTGGTCGCAGACAGAGAAGAGCACGTTGTCGAGTTGAACAAAAGCGCAAACACGGCAGTTGTAGAATTTCTGATGGAAGAAAATTCGGAGCTGTCGAACGTCACGTTTAAATCGACATGCGGAGCTGATTGCAAATTGCTTGGGAGTGTCACGAGTTCGCAGATCCTCGGCAACGTGACGATAAACGGCGCGGACGCCTATTTGTCATTCAGACCGTACATGAATTCTTTTCACCGTTTAAGCCTGCAATTGATGTCGGGCGAGGCCTCGAACGTGTCGTACGTTTTACCACCAGCCAGCAACGCCGAGCGAGACGATTCACCGGTCAGAAAAGTTGAATTGATAAGGAAATCATTGCCAGACTTTTTTTACTTTGACTACGAGCACGTAAGCAACAATTCGAGTTCGCCGGTTAATTTAACGGCAAAAGGTATCACTGCTCTGAGTTTTCAAGTTGGACCAATTTCCGACGTCGGTGGAACTTTGAGCCTCGGAATTAAACTTGTCAACGATGACAGGAAGGACGTTGTTGTTTTCGGCTGTGTCTCGCTGGGTAGGACCTTGAAAAAACTTTCGATTTATTGTCTACAGCAACGTTTTTTGTTTTTTTCTTCTAACGAGTGATTTTCGCGACACTTTGCAGGTTTTTTTTCAAGCATCACAGCCGGCGGTGGTTGTGTCCGTAACGAAACGATAACAGGAGCGGATTTGATGACTCGGAGCATCGAGCCATCGATGATTCACGTGCCATACCCAGAGCCAGGAACTTGGTATTTGTCGTTGAAAGCGTTTGCCATCAAGTCGCCCTGTTCCTGTCTGGAAACGTGTCAAACCTCGGTTTGCGAGGATTGTCCGTGCCTGGAAGAAACGTCGGAGAAGGTGGAAATAAGCGTCGGATCGTCGCCGTGCGTCGAGGGACGTTGCAACTCGAACGGGCACTGCGTAAATTATTTGAACAGTGGTTTCATATTTTCGGCGTGTCAATGCACAGGCGGATATCGTGGTTTTGATTGCGCGGATGATGCCTACGTTTTAACGGGGGGTGGAAAGCTCGTTCGATTGTTAATGCTTACTCTGAGTAATTTAGCGTTTATCGGCTCGATTTACGTAGCAATTCGGCGCGAGTACTACACCGAGGCGATAGTTTATACGGCTGTAATGTTTTTCTCGACTCTCTATCACGCCTGCGAGGCCGGTGACGACGTCAACAATTACTGCGTCGCTAAATTGAGCGTTTTACAATTTTGCGACTTTTTTAACGCTCTCCTATCGATCTGGGTGACTCTCGTAGCGATGGCATCTTTCGGACCAAAATTAACGAGTTTTTGTCAATTGGCAGGCGCCATTATCATCGCCCTTGGCTCCGAACTCAATCGTACCGCACTTTGGGTTTTCTTGTTGCCGGCCGTTACGGGCTGTCTCCTCATTTGCGTGTCCTGGGGATCGCGATGCAAATCTAGACGAACGTTCCGCTATCCTTTACATCCATACCGGAATATCGACCTACCCGCGGGCATTCTTATCGTAGTCATTGGCCTTGTTTGTTACGCTTTTCTTCAAACCCGACGGAATTATCATTTGATACACAGTCTTTGGCACGTTTCTGTTGCCATCGGCGTTGTTCTTCTCCTACCTGCAAAAAAATGCATGAAATAATATCAAGATTCTCTCGGAGACGAGGAAAATCGAGAATTCCTTAACGACCTTCAATCCTCCTCGAATCACCGCGTTCCCGAGATCATTTTCATCAACGACGATGATTATTGAGCATTCTAATTGATTTTCGAAAAGACGTTAATCGTACGAATCATCGATTTTCATTCGTCCACGTCGACACTGCCGCGAGAATTTTTTTTCGCTCAAGATATCAATTTTTTCAAATCGGTATAACAAACGATTTTTTTTATTTTCGTAGATTCGATTTTTAATCATTTTCAAAAACGCTTTTCCGACACTACGACAAAAAACTATAATTCTCGAATTTTTTTTTTTTGCCTATTAACCCAAACGAAAGGTGCAGTAGACACAAAAATCCGCCTCTTGATTGCACGTACTAATTTATTTATATTCATTAACGTATCGCCATTGCCTTATAAATATCAAGACGACAAAACATTTGTTGAAATTAAGCAACAAAAGAGAAATAGACGTCCAATGTCTAATTTTCTATCTGGGGAATTCGAAACCTCGCAAAGTTAGTTAATAATTATTTGAGAGAATAAAAGAGAGGAAAGTTTAGCCACGTAGGATTTATTGACTTGATAAAAATGTGTCAAGCATGTCCTTTCAGGAGTGTGAATACGCGAGTGACAAACGTGTACATACGTTAATAATTGTATCATAGATTATATATATATATATTTGTGTACGAAAGTGTACAAAACGACGATATGGATGAAGAGAGAAAAAAAAATGGTATACATAAATATATAATTCCTAATTCGCTGGCCTCGATTACGTTTGTAACGGTGTGTAAATTGGGAGGGTTTGTTTCCATTTCTGGACAGCTGCTCAATGGGCGGGTTCAAGTTTGTACATACGTGTTATAACTTTGTATAATAAATATAGATAAATACTGTTTTAACAAATATATTGCAACAACATCTGCGACAATGGTCGAATTATTATATTTTTCCTTTCGTATTTATGTATAGGAAAATGCCGTAATGCGCATTAAACAAATTAGTTGGGATGAATGGTATGAATGGCTTTGTGGAATGCGGGAAGAAAAATAATGTGTTTTGATATTAATTCGTCTATGGATTTTCGTTTCTATTAGTGATCTGTCGCCGTAGGAATCGTTTCGTGCTGCGAAGACGTCATGCTGGACATTACGTTGGAAATTAGGCTGAGAATCGTTTCCAGGGAGAATCCACAATGGCGATAAGTTCTCGTACAATTTTCTCCGCCACGTCCTGCCTCAACTGCCTCTTGAATCGCTGTGCCACGCATCGCCGTACGGAATACCTGATTCGTCGTCAATGTCTCGATCATCCGATCGAACGAAGAGACCTTTTCGTCGTCGGTTATGTCGTTGGCATCGCGCATCGTTTCGGCTGCTCTCTTCGCGTAAGTACAAACCGCTCTTTGCATACAGGAGGTCGTGTCTATTCCGTGACGCGCTAATGCATCGTCCAGTTTCGTCATGGAATTTGCAAAGCCACCCTCGTCGCCTGATTTGGCAAGAATTTCAAAAAATCATTCGATTAAAATTTCCGATTATCTTGTCGATATTCCAACGCAGTTTTTTGTTATGCCGCAAAAATTAATTAAAACTCGATAAAAATAATTACTTCTTGCGTATGCTCCATAAGATCCGGACAAAATGTAAAGCAACTTCGGAATAACGAGGATCGTTCCGACACCGATTACCGCACCAAGGATAAGCCCACCCAGGTCTATCTTAGCCGGTGCATAATTCGAGACGCCGTAACCCTGTAGAGAAAAAATGCAGAAACTAAGAAAATGAAGCATCGTCTAAATTGCTAATTTATTCATCCCTCGTTTCCTTCCTTCGCCATACAGAATTGAGTAAACTTTTCAAAAAACTTTGCAACTTTTCAGACAAACGAAAAAATCAACTCACAGTCCCCGTGCTGCCGATGTTGGTGAATCCAAATCTCGCCTCCTGTCCACGATCAAGTTTGTCATTGTGATTCTCGGGGGAAGACTTTCTGGCGTTGGAAACGTTTCCCTCGCTTCGCAGCTGTGGTGGACTGTGCGAAGCCATTGCGACCTGGTCCTGAAGGTTGCCAGGCTTTTCTACGTAATCGATGGAACTCGGCACGAACCTGAAAGAAAAAGAAAACCAATCAAGCTTCGGGAAAAGTAAAAATATTGAAAAAAGGTTTTTTTGGTAAATCGTTTTGTTAATATTGACAAAATTATCGACGTGAGTCTATATTTACCCTCCCATGTCGTACTTTGGTATACAAATGACACTTGCAATCGACAGGGTTCCGATCAGCAGAGCCAAGAATTCGAAGGAATTTCCAAGAGCCATCTACAACCGAAGAATCAACGATAAGTCACGTAATGAGCGAACTACAAAAATGCCTGATGAAGCAAAACTTTGTTGGGCTAATAATACCGTCAAGACGAATGAAGAGACGACGAAGAAACGACAATTTTGTTTTTAAATGAGCAAAATATGGAAACAAGAATTTTGCTGGTCTCGAAGCGCCGGATTCTTTCAAAGACTGAGACGATCCTGCAGGAGGCACAAGAATATATAGGCATTGTCACGAACGA
The DNA here is from genome assembly GCA_037043255.1 of Diadegma fenestrale. Lineage (NCBI taxonomy): Eukaryota > Metazoa > Arthropoda > Insecta > Hymenoptera > Ichneumonidae > Diadegma > Diadegma fenestrale. The sequence continues at coordinate 5,780,543 of CM073311.1, read as the reverse complement.
ACCACTTGAAAATCTCTCGGTGGTCAAACGATGCGACATAATTGCAATCGCCACGGTTTCGCTTTCATCGTTGTTGTACTTTTCGTGCTGTTGTTGAGCACGAGGACCGAGAGCATCCCCCGTGACCGGAACTTTTCCTCTCGTGCGCGTTTCCCGACAAAACGAGAGACCGCGAGCGTTCTCCCAGCTACGGAATTATTCTTTCCTCGTCTCTGCTCCCTCAGCATTATCATTTTATGCTAATACAGAATAAAAGGAAGAGTGAGCGCAGAGATGTGATAAAAAGGAGGAAAGAACAATCGCTACTTTTGCTCATTGCGCAAACACCAAAATTATTCCTTCATTTCGCAATTCCATTTTTTTTTCCCCGAGTCTCGTTAGGACGTTCAGTGAATTTACCAAAATGAGACATTCGAGAAGACTCTACGGAATTTCTCGTTTCCTACGCGGAATCCCATTCCGCAGAGACCGTTTTCACGTTCGAGGGACAAAGAATGAACGTCCGCTATTGGGCTAATTGAAATCTAATTCCCAAGAAATTAGGAGAAAGAATAAACTTGAATTTCTCAACAAGATAAGAGTAAAACATTTTTCACGGCTTAGCAAATTGGTGGAATGTTGAAAAAAACAATTCACGGGGTTCTTTTCCCTTGAAATGTTAATTTTTCTGAATAAGTGACTAATCGTTGTGGTAATTAAAAATCAGTCATGAGTTTATTTGCGATTTACCGTGAGGACGAATGTTGAGCGTGTGACTATGAAAATGAAATTAATGAATTATATTTTTATATAAATTCCTTCGGCACGCTTCAGTTCTCGAGAAACGAGAAAAATTTCACATTCCAGGGACTCGTTATAAAATTTTCACCCAAGTCGTCACCAAGCTAGGAGTGTCGTGGGCGAATATGAATCGAATTAATATTTGCAATTTCTTGCATGCGTCGTCCTTGTTCCACTCGAAAAGGACTTTCACTATCTTGAAACCTCGACAATGATTACGGTTGGTTGAAAAAAGTATTATAAAAAAAAAGTTGCAGACAAGAAATGCATGTTTTTCGAGCAATTTTGTCTTCCCGTGAATAATCGTTCCGTAAATGACTCGCAATGCATTTAGATTTTAATCACCCGTCGCTGGACTCGTAATCAAGGCTTGTTTCCTAGAGAGCCTTTCTCTGGGCCGAAAAAATAAAAATAAAACATCATTTTTCGCGATTTCCTGGTGCATCCTCGACGTGGGGGTTCGGAGATAATACGCGGTGTCCTGGGCTCTAGGCTCGTCATAATCTTGTCGTTCTTCGATCTGCCGAGGGCGTTTCCATTTTAAACCCATTGGTGTCGTTTTTATATAAAAAAAATGAATTTGTTCAAGTTATCCATGATGTTTTCGACTTTAATCGGTGCTTCGTTGATCGCCAACGTAACTAGTGACAAAGATTACAAGAGCTCGGCTCGAGAGCCAAGATTTATTTCCTTCAACTCTGACGGAGGAAAAATCGACGTAAGTTTCTTCGTGAAAATTGTTTTCTGCACCTGCTGCAACCACTTTTCACACTAATTTTCCATTGTAGATTGATTTGGATTTGTCAATACCTTTTCTGTCCATTCCATTGGACAGTGAAGAGAATGCCGATGGAGTTCGAGCGCCTTTGTTAAATGTTAATACGAAAGCAATTACAGTGGCTGGATTAATGGCTGCGATAACAGCTTTCATAGTGCCACTTTTTTTTAAAAGCCCACCGGGACATCGTTACCGTAATGATACAAAATTATTACGAATATTAAACAAAAACTTGTTATAATTTAATAAATTATTTATTAAGGTGCATTCCGTTAATAAATAATAAATTATTTATTCCGTTAATAAATAATAAATTATTTATTAACGTTAATTCCGTTATTCCGTTAATAAAGAATTTATTATTTAATAAATTTAAATTTATTAAAATTTATATTTATGAACGGAATAACGGAATAAATAAATAATTATTATTTATTATCATATATTTTTTATATATTTATTAACGATTAATTATTGTTAATTAATAATTATTTATTAACAAATTATTATTTATTTATTATAAATAATAAGTTATTTATTAAGACAGGGTACATTGATAAATAACGAATTTTTATAAATCTCAAAAAATGATTAGTACGCGCGTATCGTCGAGAAATTGACTAACATTGACGCGTGCACGTTGAATCGCTCGATTGACGTGTCCCTTCTAGGCCTTAACGATGATTTTGGGTTTGAGCAAATGGGCAACACCATCAACGAATTTATTCTTGGAAATAATTACGTAACTCCCTGTGTCCAGCGAGCAGTTTGCACTCTCGTCGCCAAGACGACCAGGTCGAATAATCCAACGAGTACTGAAAAAATCATCGACGGTTTGACAAGGTATAAAACGATTGATAATTTATTTACCAAAATAGTCTCTAAAATGGAAACAAATGATGGTAATTTGTCGCGCAGTTATAAATGGTTCGAGGAAATGACAAATGGCACGTCGATTCAGGAAGCGATTTTAAAGGGTCACGAGAAAAATTCCGACTGTTCATTCGTCTACAAAGGATGCTCCGTGCCTGCCAGGATGTTCGACAACTTGCTGGAGCAGTTTGGGGACTTTTGAATCACAAGAATTCAATTATTTGTACTATAGAAAATTTCCAATTAAAAATAATTCCGAATTACTCGAATTATTGAATATTCAAATTACATGATTCAGCGTCATTTTTTTTAGCGATGAAAATGAATAAATTCACTATTTGCTCTCGAAGACTATTTCGAAATTCTGTCTCAACGCAAAATGTTCGTCGACGCAAACTTTTGTTACTCCTACAAGTAATTATAATTGCTTCTCCATATTTTTTCGACACTTGAGCGCGACAATCAACTATCATTGTATGAATGCGCGCAGCGTGAAAAAAAACAGCCGCTCACAATCATCTTTCGGTCTTTTTCTTCCCAATATCCGTACGCACTTTCACCAACACAGTCAGGACACAAAAATATGAATTCATAGTTGAAATAAATAGTTGACGAGACACAAACATTGGATTCAAGCAATTTTCGAGTTTTTACTTTCACCGCAACGACAGGTCGGAGTCAACAAAGCGAGAAAAGCTCGTCAACCTCCTCAACGAAAATTGGCTACTTTTCTTTTCTCCCCCTTCTCTTCGCGTTTCCCAATCGTCAGAACGAAACAATGCAATTCACGGTTGTCTTTTCGAAAGAAAAAAACTATTTTTACTTTAAAAAATTTACTCGAAAGTGTCGAAAAATAAAAACTCGGGTCTCGGCGAGAGAAAAATTTCGTTGAATCGCAACGATTCAAATTTTTTTAAACGCATTTTAAGCTTTTTCGAATTTTTCGAGGTAAAAGAGGAAAAAAATTTGCGAGCAGTAACTGCAGAAATTTCAGGCGACGGTGACGTGGCGGCCATTCGTGCGACTGAGAGAATCAAGAATTTTTAAAGATTCCGTAGAGCCAGCGAGATTGGCAAGATCACGAGGAGTGTGGCCGAGCATGTCACGACAATTGTGATCGACTCCCTCGTCCAGTAGTTGTCGGATGAGGAGATGTTTGTTGTGAAGTGCTGCGGCGTGCATAGCAGTTCTTCCGGAAACGTCCGGTTGTCCGAGATCAGCACCGGCGATCGAGTACGATCGTAACCGCGTTGTATTGCCGGCAGCAGCTGCTGCGCATAATTTGCCACCGAGAAGCAAAGCGTTTTCGTGAAGATGGGCCCCGCATTGCAGCAGAAGCTCAATCGTCTGTAAACAATGATGAGCGAATGAACATTATCGGTTTAGATTCATTGCGAGTTGAATTTTTTTTTCTTTTCCTATTTTTTCGGTATAAATTTTGAATTTGACCTCGTGTTGATCGTTTTCGATGGCCTCGGTCAATGGCGTCCGATCAAATCTGTCCTTCATATGAACGTTCGCGCCCATTTCAAGAAGTTGGCGAACAACATCCGGTTCTGCGTCGCAACATGCGACGTGAAGAACGGTACGACGATCAGCGTTTGGTTGCGAAATGTCAGCGCCCTTGAAAAATGATTCGGTACTTTTATTGAAATTTTACAACAAAGCGATCAAACGGGACAATTTTTACGTACGTAATTCTGCAACGATTTGACCTTGATAAAATCACCAGCTACTACGGCTTCGCTCATCATCGCCGGAAATATAACTGGCGCGAGCTCCAGCAATTGTGACTCGGACTGTAGCCCAAGGATCTTCATGACGTCTTCGTTGTCTCGGACATTGACACGTTTGCTAATTGACACTTCACCCCGTAAACTCGTTTCCATCATTTTTCTCTTCGTTTCGCAATCCCACGAAGATTTGGAGAGTACGTAGGCAAGTTTCGTCAAAGCAGCTTCCGGTGTCATATCGTAGCCCAAGGTCACGCCTGATTTTCCCGAAAAAAACATCGACAATTCATTAATCAACATTTATCGACGCTGTTTTTCGTTATTTTTTCGTCACAACGTTTTTTTCATGTGAATTTTGCCAATTTTCGTTCAATTCAACAAGACACACGTATCAAAAAATTATTTCTCTATGGACTAGAGCGAAAAACGCTCATTTAAAAAAAAAAACTGCCAACGATCCGAAATGAAGACAAAAAAAAACCTGCACGAAATATTTGGTCATTTTTTTTACCAGCGTCGACGAGCAGTTTTCCCGATTCGTAAGAATCGATGACTCCGTCCCGCGAACATTGCGTTATGTTGACTATGATGACTCCGCGTTCGGTGGCTGCGCGGATTTCCTTGAAGATGTCATCTCGATTATTGGGAACGTTGCCAGCCCCGTAGGTCTGAAGGACAACACCCTCGATGGGTGGTTGCAAAAAAGCTTTGACAAGCTCGCTCGTGATGCTCGGGAATATTCGTAGCAGTCCAACGTTGCGACAGAGATGCTTGTGAACGTGAAATTTCTCCAAGGCACAAGGACGGAAAATGGATCTGTAGTCGACTGGAAATTGAATTTCGCATATTTCTCAACATTTTATTCATCTGTTCGATATTTTGGGGAATTGAGGCTTGAAATAATCGATCGGAGAATTAGCCATTGATTTTACCGTTGATTTTCACTCCAGCAACGGCCAGCGGTGCACAATTTGGCGACGCGAACGCCTCGAAAGCCGCCGATGCTATTTTACTCGTCCGATTTCCACGCATCAACTGATTACCGAAGAAAACACACACTTCCGGTATGTTGTAGTTGCCAGCGATAATAAGGGACGAGAGAAAATTAATTAGACCGTCGCTGCGTGCCTCGAATATTGGCAATTGGGAGCCCGTTATAACGACAGTTTTGCCAAGCGATTCGAGCATGAAGGAGAGAGCCGACGCGGTATAGCTGAGTGTGTCGGTCCCATGGAGCACCACGAAACCGTCGTAATACTCGTAAGCTTTCTGTCCTCAAAGAAAACAATAAAGACTGTACCAAATTCGTCATTTTAACGTCACGTTTTCTAGGACAAACGTTTAGAGAGAGACTGTGACGTTCGCGTCTCTCCATTTTGTGTTAAAGTCTGTTAATACGAAAAATATGCGCTCGCCCTCGAGGCCTCCATTCTCTCAAGTCGATTCCAAGGAGAAAATCAATTTTCTTACCTTTATATCGACGGCTATACGAATCCAATCGTCCATAGTCATATTGCTCGAATCACAGAGAGGCGAATATTCAACGACGTTGTAAATTATCCGACGACCATCGTTCGCTGGTAATCTGGGAAAAAAACGTTTCAACGCTCTAAAGTTATGCTTGATTTTTGCAGATAGAAAAAATGGTTAAATTTCAAACTCACGGCAAAACCAATGGACCCAAGAGACCGAATCTTTCTTGGGCATAGTTGCTGTCGTGCATGTGAGGATACTTTTTCACGGTCTTGATAAAAGTGTTGGCGATCGGAGCGAGTGCTAAATAGAAAATTTACATTTTTTAATTCGTGGTGATAATTTATTCCAAAAAATTCGGAAAGTCTAAACTGCAAAGTAATTCTGTCGGTTTTAGAATTTCCCCGCAGAATTTCATGAAATTTGGTACAGACGACTTTTGAAGTTTCCAACGTTGACTGATACAACGAAAAATATTATTTTCTATCGGTTATTTGTTGAATTTTGAAAATCATGGCAATTCTTCGTGCCGAATGAGTTTTTTCGTCGCGAGAGAAAATCGTCTTATTGGCCGGATCAAATATTTAATAATAATTATGAGTTCTGCTAAGGAAGTAACAGAATTTCGTTGCATTCCAACTATGGAAACTTCAGATTATAATTTTAAAACAACGATCCAGTCTAATTTTCAAGAAGCTTCAAGGTAATCGAGAAAAAAGATGTTCAAATTGAAAATTGCATGAATTCAACATTTGTTTCATACATTTCGTGGTATTTTGCAATGAGAAGTGTGATTTCTCCTGAAAACTGATAAGAATTCATTGTACAATAAAATGAAAACTGAGATTCATCATAAAACTCAATGTTAACACTGTAAACCTGTCAACTTCGGGGGAAACACGGTCAAGATGGACGAAAATGTTAATTTCCCTTCAATTTTATTATTGGAAGTCCAATTTGACGATTTTGAACAGTAACTTGGGTTTTGTCATAATTTTTGGAACGTAATGACAGGCTGAAAAACGGTGTGTCCAGGTTTACAGACGGAACGTGCGGAAAAATCTTTTACAGACTAACTATTGATTGTCTGAAACTACCAAACTTTTTTGTGACTCTCTGTAGCCTTGTGAAAATCTGACTCGATCGTTTTCTCATCATGATCTAGTACCGAAGCAAATTTGATTAAAGTCTCAACAATTATCTTCAAAACCGACTAACGTGGACAAATTCCATCGAAATATTGGAGGAAGCAAAAAAAAAACACTCGGCGCCCTACCAGCGACTGAGGAACGAGTTATATTTTTTTTTTGCTCCGATCAAACGGCCACAAAGGCGGAACTTTGCGGAATCAACGTTCAAGGACGTTCGACATTGGAAAACGCTTGTTTTCGGAATTTCGCGCGTACGGAGTGACAAAGGCGAATATTTGAAGAAACCAATTACCTCCTTTGTCATTCCTAACCATGCCGATAGTGCCGCCGGTATAAAGTACCAAGACTCGTCCTTCCGGTTTGATTTCGGCGGTGATATTGCCACTGGAACCATTTCTCTTTTTCATAACGAGAGGCGAATTGATATCCGGCAGCAAATTGTAAATTTCCTCGTCGCTTTCCCGCGCCTCGGAGTCATTTCTATCGAGCGGAGAATCGGCGCGTGTCGGTGATTTGTCGTTCGCCGTTTCATCGTCATTTTCATGTTCAGCAATGTTTCTCAGATCCGTTGAACTCTCACGGGTCATTGGAGTCTCGGACGGCATCTTCGCGATTTCCCAACAGTCTGTTGACAAATAAGCGTATTTATTGAGCGATAAGAAACGAAAAGTGTACGGCGCGTTTTGTCATCGAACGATTTCGTCCGCGCTATGACGAGAAAAACGAATCAAGCAAATCATGAGCTATATATTCGGCTGTTTGCATCCACGGGCGAAAATACTGATAGAGCGCGATGCATAGGCGATGCATAATGACGCAATAACCTTTGATAGTACGATTAATATTTAGAAGAGCGTGTTAGATAATGCACGATAAGGAATAAGAGAGTGAAATTCCACCGAACGTTCCGAGCTGAAGAATTTTCAGCTTCTTTTAAAAAAAAAACTGCCCACCCATACGTACGACATAATAGCATCCAGTGGACACTTTCTCTTGTACAAATCGAAGGCACATACGTTTTACATTCACTCTCGGATCTTACATCGTAACCGTGTTTACCCAATGGGCGAAAAAAAAGAAGAAAAAAACGCGACATTTCTTCAAGAAATCCTGTAGTTTGTTACGATTTGTGTCGCGAGCAATCGAGTTTTTATATTTATTCAGATAAGGAAATTGTTCTTGTTCCGTACAGCAAAACAATTGCAATGATTTTTTTTTTTTGGGATACTGATAATTCGCGTTGTATCGTTATTGCGCGACAACAAGTTTGTTGTTTATTTTTCCTGTTCGATCAATTTCGCATTATTTCGAAACCGATATTGGAAAAAAAATCGGGAAAGTGAATTTGGGATCGTTAAAATATTCTTTTTCAGCTCCATTTTTATTGTCGTACAGAAAACGTCATGGGAAATAATGAACTTTTGAAAAGTGCTGCCCAAGGGCGTGAAATTCACAGACAAAAACAAGGCGATTTATTTATTTCGAAATAGCTTCTTTGGCATTGGAGCAGCACGACGAGTGCACGATGCACGAAACGTGTACAGAAGCGAGTTGGAACGACATGCGGAAAGGATTGTTATTGTTTTTGTCACTATTTTATAAGCATCAGGCGATGAGAATTCTTGTAGATTTCGTAACTGGCGAATGAAGAGTGAGCAGACGCGATTTAGCGCTTTATTTCTTTTTTTGTTTGCATATGACAAAAAATCCGCGTGGATGTGAATTCGATTTTGTATGTTCGACAGATAATTTCGATTATTTGAATTTATTGGCAACTTCACGTGTTTCACAGTTTCTCAGGTTCGACGAGACACTTCTCTCTCGCACTTGCAATGACGACGACGGTCAACAATGTCGCATGGCTCTCTCAAATGACACTGACTCTCCGAAATGACGCGCTCTCGCTCGTACCCAATCGCACACGTCGCTCAACAAATCACGTAGAATCACTCGCAGTAATTAACAGATTATCGCTTTTGTTTTTTACACTTTCCCCACTCGTGAGAATGAGACACACGATCATATTGTCACGTTTCTTCACCTTCGGACAAACGGTGTATCGCGCGTCCAATGACTTTTTTGTCGAACGAAATTTATCCGAACGCGACGTTACAAGAAACTGGCTGCACAGGGCTCAAGAGATTCAGAATATTCTATACCAAGTTTCGATCAATAAAATCGAGACTTTTGTGGGTCTTTCGACCCCACGCGGACGTGCAACAGACCCTTAAAAAAACAGCTAGACGAACTAGAACGAACTTGTTGGGGAGAATATCGCATTTTGTCATGCAGGGATGAATTAGTTAACCATTTTATGAATGATGGAATGGATTTTGAGAAAGATTTCTGGTGTCCACACTCGGCAAACGAAAGATGCTTTAACGATCTTGTATGTGAGGGTAAAAGCCTCAAAACAAACATACCATTACAATGTACGACGCCAAACTTACACACGTGATTTTTTTGTATTTACGTCGTTTATATCGCGTGCTTTCGGTTGGGTAGTCTAGCAGACGACGAGCAGCTGTGAACACGTACGCGTGGTTCAAGCGGTCGTTTCGCCTTTCGCCTAATTATTTCACAGACTTGATGTTTGTAAGTTAAAATGGAATTTATATCACATTCGTAAACTTTCGATGCTACACCGCCAACTTTTTCGTAATCCACCACAATTACTCTCGAGAGCGATCGACGATCGCAAATCTGCACACTTTGCGTTCGAACCGCGTGTCTGCGCATGGCAATAAAATAATAATTATAATATATAATGTAGAAGTCACACATTCCGCGAGGAATTTTCCGGTTTGCATACACGTGGGTGCTAATAACAGACGTTCATTCGTGAACACGTTTATATTAGCGCGGAACTGTGCAAAATGCTCAACACTGATATGTGTAGATCGATAAATAATTAAAACAGATTACGTCTTAATTAAAGACTTTCGCGTGTGGCAAGCTGCTCGTTCGTGCCACGCCACGCTCGATTTTTTCTGCGTATTTTTGGTTGAAAAAATAACAGAATTTCGTCGCAGGCAAACTCGACGAAAAATTGTTTGTTTACGGCATAAATCTTTGATCGTTTTAGACATTTCGGAAATTTGGGTTGGAGAATGTCGTTTCGAGAGGAAAATTCATTTAATTATTTTACAAAATGCAAACGGACGCATATGAATGATTGATTAACACTATATATATACCATTATTGCTACAAATTTTTCGATCCATTCGAACTCCATAAACGTATGAGCAGATCCGTATCTTCGTCTGAGTGTTTGACGAGAGTGCAGGGCTGTTATTAATTTAATTAAACGATATTTCGCTCTGAACGCTAAACGACCGAGAACCTTGACGGGTTAAAAAACCCTCTGCTCCGCGACATCGTGAAACTGGCTACAGCAGCAAACGCCATCTTGCGGAGAAAAAAAAGTTTTAGCGTCTTTTTTCGCCACCTACCGACAGCGAATACAAGTTGCCGAGTCGGAAAAGTGCGAGCTGTTTATTTTTTACAAAAATTAGTCAGGTGGGTCAGGTGTTGGGTGGCCTCAAGGTCACTACACAGAAATCGTTGATAAAGCACACGACAACACTTTCGCCATACAGTGATAAGGAAATCAAAACGTGTCCGTTGATGAGAAACATAATGAGCAACGTAACGCCATATTTTGACTGAAAAGAAAGTGAATCCACGATGTCCGTGGAATCGACCAACCTATAATTTTATTAAGGACGAAATAATGTGTAGTTTATAAATGGAGTCGAAACTCGAAGCTTACAGATCGAAAAAGCGTCGCGAAGCGATAATGGAGGGAGCCAAAAATTCTCTAAAAGGTGCTTTGGCCTGGACCGAAAGAGCGATCGACGTCAGACCAACGGAGGTAAACATTGCGACTTTTTTTTTCCATTTCACAAGCATTTCGAAACTACGATCAAGAAAAATTGAACTCTCTACAAATCCTAATAACGCTCATGCGTGTCAATCGCGTCGATTGTTTTCCGAGAACATTTCAAATTCCGTCACGTCGAAAAAAGTTTTCCACTAAACGAAATTCTTACCGTGTCAATATGCAGCGTGTCTCGCGCCTTTGATCGAATTCTTGATTGTCGATAACTTTTTATTAGACGATTATAGTACTTTAACGTTAAGGATCGAAAGATTACAGGACAAGGATGACCTTGAGAGTATTTGCTCGGAGGAGAGCATAGACATAACGCCGCCTGAAAACCCGATGATCAAGCAAGTGACTTACTTGCTGTATTTTCTACTTTGGGCCACCGTTTACGCGATAGCCGTACAGTGGGAATTCGGAGCTGTGTATTTCATCCTTTCCGCTCTGGTATTCATCTGGAAAAACACGCGATCCGGCCCTAAAAAACGAGGGGAAATAAGCGCGTATTCCGTCTTCAATCCAAACTGCGAAGCCATACAAGGATCCATAAATCCTGAACAATTCGAAAGAGAATTGGGATACAGAGCTTTGAGTCACGCCTCTGGATGAACGACGACAATTCGTTCGGAGAGATATGAATTTTTCTATTGTAAAAAAGAAGAAATGCAAAATATTTGGAAAATTTCCAAACTCCTCAAGATCCAATCGAAACTCATATTTTCATGAAATCATGAATTACAATCAATTAATTACGATATTTGTACAGAGACTAATTAACGATAAGTTCGCTTTTAAGATAAATTAAGATTTTATGGAATTCAAGACAAAGGGCACGGAACAATAAACGGGAACGCAGTTCCAAGGACGTTTTCGAGCTGCCATTTTATTTTGCAATCAATTCCGACTGGTGGATTCTGAGGAAAATTCGATTGTAAAATTAAGTGACCGAACGTCACGTAACGTTTTCTTCTAGAAGGCGATTCGCAGTTTCGTAACACGAGATCAATGCACGAAGATATTTGTCAATCGTGCTTGTCGACTGGTCAGCCAATTTTTTTAGCATCAGGACGTCAGTTCTCGAGCTCAAATCTCCGTCGTTACAAAGCAAGGAACGTCGGACTTGTAGCGACAAATCATTCGCCATACGAACTTCCAACGACGAAATTGTATCAATCGCGTCAATCTTTTCATTGAAAATTTTGATATTGTGACTCATTTTGTCGATTTCTTCGACCGCAGTCGCGATCGTTTTACTCAACTGCGCGGAGACATTGAGCGATCGAAGAATCTCAATGAGAAATTTGTTATGTTGATTGGGATCCCACTTGAAAAGTGTCATTTCCGATAATCGCCAAATGCTCGTGCCAATTATTTCACCGAGAGCTCGACGATAGTAGTTTCCAATATTATTTCCACCCTCGCCGTTGTCATCGATCGTTGCATCTCCGTAACTCTGAAATCAACGAATTTCTATCATCACTCGATTTTGTGCAAAAATACAAATATTCAAAATTGCCGCCACAAACACAATTCGTTGCTACAACATTCGTTTTCGTTTCTATAGATAAAACGAGTTGAAATTCACCGCGAAAGTTACGACTGCGTTCGGTACATCGAGTCTCAAACGTGGAAGAAATCCCACACAAATTATTTGCCCACATGCGTTTGTTGTCGTTGGTGCGTTGCCAAGTTGAGATTTGTCGTTTGGATTCTCAACTCCATTGCCCGAGTCCAATATACTCGATTCGACAATATCCGAACCGCTTGTGACGAAATATCCTCTTCCTACAACAATAACAATTTCATTTTCTTCACTTTTCAGGTTCACTTGGCAAAAAATCATGGACGCGTGTTCGCACCTGAAATTGATTCTATATCGAGCTCGATGTAAGAAACTATTTTCCCACGATCGTAATCGTTCAATAACTCGTGACAAGGATTTCCGGATTCGAGGGAAACAATGAACTTTATAGTCCTTCGAGGATTCCAGTCGTAATCCTCTTTCAAGGACTTCAAGGCTATTGACAATTCCACGATTACCATGACACCTTCGCCGGAAGCCGATAGCACCACGTGTCTGTCTGTGAATTTACAAGAAAAACATGTGCATTCGAGTTTCGTTGGCTTTCGATCCGAAAATTTCATGCACAACTCGCTCACCAGGTTCACGAGAGCCGCGAAGTGTGGCCATGATGCAAGATTCATTTTCCTCGACGCGATGAAAGAACTCGAGATCGAGAAGAACTTGTCTTGTCCTTTTAAAAGTTTCCTGGTCCTGAGGGTCGCTGTCTCAAAGAAGGAAAACACAAACGCAAAACGAGGAAAATGAATTTTTTTTGAAAATTGAAAAAGAGAGTTTTGAACGATTCCGAAAGACCGTACGTGGAATAATTCGTCGTGAATGAATTTCCATGGATTTTTTCAATGAGGAATCCTCGAAGGTATTCGTTGCTTTCCAGCCCATTTCCGGCAAGCTGCAATCTCGTTTTCTCAGCTCTAGAATCGACAGCTCGCCCAGCAGCAAAACGACCGGTCAAAAACCCGCACAACAGGCACAAAAAACCAACGGAAAATAAAAACGAGAAGCACATCCGCTTCGTTACGAATTCGCTCGATTCACCGAAACCACGAGCCATTTGGAAACTTAAAACTCGCTGCATCTCGTCGCTCTTTTTCAAAATGAAAATCCGAGTCTGCCAAATTGTAGGAAAACTTGAGTCTCACTTTTCCGAAACGAGCATGTTTTCAAATTAATTTAAATAAACAATCGATCGCTATGGAACAAAAACTATCGAACATTTTGGAACACGAAGGCTCACTTTTTCAGAGTCTCCCGCTTAATCTCGCCCGTGGCGTTGGACTGATATATTTGTCAGGCAATTTCTGTCCCGTTTCTCACATTTCCACCACCCTCCAGATCGTACACAAACGTTCTAAGTTTATGCTTATTTTACCCCAGCCGACAGAAAGAGAGATAAAAAGAGGCGAAAATTATTTAATCAATGTCCATTCCTACGAAAAATTTTGCACAATAATTTTAGAAACCCTCAAATATACTCAAAATCTATATATTTTCAAAACACTGAAAAAAATTCACGAATTCCAATTGACTCGACTTTCAAAAATAACTATTTGTTGATCGATTGAGTCGAAAAAACGAGAAAATTTCACGGAATTATATCAGTCAAGAAGCTCGAAATAAATTTCGATGTATTCAAAATTGATAATTCCATTTATGTTGGAAAAAAATGGCGAATCCACAGGAATTGCGCGATGGTGCATTTATTTTGACTGATCGGAGCTCAAGGAGTCAACCCAAATAAATTCGAGATTCTCAAAGAGGATTTTCCTGATGTGAACGAGATTTTTGGCTGTTTATTGTCTTTAATTGTGACTATTTGGAGGAAGCTGAAAATTTAAATGATTACATTTCACAATGGGATGCGATATAAATCGCGACGTTGAAAAATGTTCTATCGCACTCTAAAGTGACGATGCTTTTCAGTATTTCTATATAATACAGCGCGAAGAAGCGGAGAATGACGATGAAAGATCTTCCAAAGACACGCCGAGAGATCGAGCAGGCGAGATTTTAAAAATAGTTTACATGTATATTACGAGAGCATGCGGACAAGGTTATTTAACTATAGAAACATAGACTCTCCTTCTCGGGATACTCTTCAACACACACTTTACAGATCCATAGAAAACCCAAAATATTACACACAACATTTTAAAAGCGTTTCTTTGGATTTTTATGTCGTTCGCAGCATTCATTTCCACATTTATATACGTAATGGCAGCGCAAAAGTTTGTTTTTGTCGAGATGAGTGGGAATTTCGATCGCACCGTCGTCATCAACCTCGAAACTCACCGGGGTATTTTCTCGTCTACATTTTTAAGAAAAGTTCCTTTCTTTTCGAGGCATCAAAGATTTTTTTTCGATGGCCTCGTTCATCACCGAAAAGCGACATTTTTTCTCGTAGTGACTGTCGGCAGGTGGCAAAGCTCTGCCCCTCAAGGTCACGGCTCGAGGTAAAAAGGACGTTTCGGTATTTTCCAACAAAAGGCGAGAACTTCCCGCACGCGTCTAATTTTTGCTCGTTTTTGTCAAAAATGCCGAAAAATATAAAATTTTCATCAATCAAAACGATTAATTCTCAAGAATTTCAAGAAACGCCGTAGCCGCAGCTTCTTTGGAAAAATATTCGTTCGGGATGAGGAAAAAGCATGGAGCAACGATGTGTATTTTGTCATTTCCAAGTTGAACCGGCAAGAATCGGGCAAGAGTTTGTTTTGTCTCATCGATTTTTGATTGCATTTTGATGAGACGATTCTTCGGGTTGTTCCTTTGTAACGTTTCCGAGGAATAAAATATAATCTGCAGCGTAGAATGTGAGAAAAAGCTGGAAAACCTCATGCCTTTTCATCCGAGTGCTCAAGTGTATGCCATTGTTTGGGCGAAAGTGAAATAGCCAATGATCTAGCTTTGTTTTGTCAACTCGTTGGATGTGAAGAAAGGGAACGCTCGTGCTGACAAACGAGCGGGAGCGCGGGGCTGCAGAGCACGGAGAGTCGCTAGATTTCGATTACTCAGCGCCCAATATGTAAACACGAGGAAAAAAACATGGGGACTTGTATCGGGTTACGAAGCTCATGTAAGTAACAACAAAGCATTGAACAGAGAGCAGCAGTGTCGTAGCGTGAGTGGCGACACTGTCTTCAAACGTGTAAAATCTTTCGGTTTATTTCCGTTATTTCATTACGATTTCGTTAGCGATCCTGTGAGTGTGCTCTGCAGTGCCAACGGTTTCTTCCTTTTCCGGTAAACGTCCAGTTTGCATAAATCTCATTGTGTTTTCTTCACCAAAATGCTTCGCCGGTATTAAGTTTGAATTCTCTTACCGTGTGTGTCAATCGCGTTGATCGTTTCTTCTTTCGCGTCGCCGGCTTCCCGAAAACAAAGCACTCTCCATTTTCGAGCAAGTTTTTCGAGCGTGAAAAATCTGGAAAAATGGTTTTACAACCGCACAGACCGGACGACCATGTGACGTGTCCTTTCGACGACTCTCATCGAATTCTACGCAGCCGAATGCAATATCACATCGTGCGATGTTTCAAAAATCACAAAGACGTGACGAAAATACGATGCCCTTGGAATTCTCTGCACTTTGTCGAGAGATGCGAATATTTAGTTAGTACAATGAATTATTTTCATTTCCGTTCCTGTTTTTCAAGACTTCGGTGTTTCGAAATATTCGTATTATATTTTTGTCGCAGGATCATTGCGACAACAAATGCGAAGATTTGCACAATGTGATGGGCTCGACCATCACGATGGACGAGGTATTCGGAGGAGACGTTGCTTCCATTCCTGTCAGCAGCGTAATCAACGCCCCTGTGCCAGAAACCACCGACGATTGGGACGCTGTAAATATTGTTTATTCCTCCTTTAAATATTAAAAAAAAAAAAAAACCAATAAAAATCTGAATTCCTGCTCTAGAAAAGCATTTTCATCGCCGATTGTTTTCTTCGTTAGGCGCCGTGCGTCGGAACTTACGACCCTCTCAAACGAAGCCTGGATCGGCCTATTCTGCGCAGTAGCATCGGATTGTCCAAGGCCAAAAAGAAAGCATTCAGGCTCGAGGAACGCAAACGACATCAACAACTGGAAGCTGAGCTGCCCATTGAGATCAAAACAGCAAGCAAGCTCGCCGCGGTACGTGAGACTCGTGACTTAATTGACCCTAGAACGGTAACCTGGGGACAAAAGCGACACCAGACGATTTCGAATCCCACGCTCTTTGTCGTTCGCCCGTTTTCTATTCGTTTTACCGCATTTTTTATCAATTTTTCAACTTGAAGCAAAATTGCCCCGGGCTCATGGATTCTGTATGAAAAACCGAAAAAAATGAGCCCAAGTTGAACTTTTTTTGGTATATTTTACTTGAGATATGAATTTTCTACTATTGGGGTCATTTTTTACCCCAGGTTACCGGATTGGACGAAATAAAATGAGGTCACTGGCCTTGGGTTAATATTTTGTGCTTCTGGAATTCAATCGCTCATAGGGGTGGAATAAAAACATTTGAAATGAATGAAAATCGTCAATTTCTAAAAAAAACGGTCGGCTGCAGTAGAAAAATGGCAGAAAAACGTCTTTTTTGAAATTGAGAATAATTCACGCAGGTTTTAGCGTTTCTGTGGATTTTTGTCAAATTCTTGCAGTTGAAAAGAAATTTGTCCTCGCACCTCAAAAGTCCGGTGATGATCGAGTTGAGAATTTGGCTGAAATGACAAAGGGACAATCGTTTGTTTCAGAAATCCGATGTACCAAAACAGTTTCGTCGTCCTCACAACTTATCATTGGCGATGTCGGCCGATGCTTCGATGCTCGATGAATCCAAGTGTTATGAAGATTCCAGCGATTGTGAGAAACCTGGAAACCTCTCAGGCAATTTGAGGCCACCTCACGGACCGAGTCCAGGATTGTTGTTGAAAGCGAACGGAAACAACGAGTCCGTGGAAAAGACTCTGTTCGATCGACAACTCGAAGATGATTCGAAGGC
The DNA here is from genome assembly GCA_037043255.1 of Diadegma fenestrale. NCBI lineage: Eukaryota > Metazoa > Arthropoda > Insecta > Hymenoptera > Ichneumonidae > Diadegma > Diadegma fenestrale. Next base: position 5,763,298 of record CM073311.1, on the reverse strand, counting down.
TGATCCCGAATTTTTCGTTGCGGCCACGAGATCTCGAAGCGGCAAGAAAACGCAGCGAAAATCGACCGAGGCGTTGTCCCCAAAAACAGCAAAGTTTCCGGCCGCTGTCACAAATCCTGAAAAGTTGGAAACGCCAAAGGCCGAGACAATCGAAGCTAAAGAAATATTTTTGCAGGATGGAGCTGCTTGTTTGCCTCCGAAAATTACCAACCCGACAGAAACAGACGACGAGGTCGCTAAGCTTACCGAACAATTGGCAAACGTTGAGACCGAACAGAGACTCCTGGATCAGCAAAGAGCCGAGCTCCTGCAAAAGATATCAAAGAACGCGATAAAAAACCGAGTGAACGGAAACTTCCAAGATGACAAAGGAAACTTCTCGCACAATTGCAACCAACAAAATGGTTTCGCCGCTATAAATCGCAAATGTGCGGCAAACTTCGGCAGTCCAAAGAAACAACAAAATCCACTAAAGCTTGGATTTGGACGTGGGGGAATCCCATTCGATTTTGAGGCTCTCGAAAAATGGAAACCAGTCGGAATCCGCGGAGATCAACAAGATTCCGCAGAAACTGAATCTCCTGATGTTGAAAAAAATGGGCCGAAGGATTAGGAGCATTCACCGGCCATAAACAGCCATGCAAAATCAGCGAAACGCGAAAAGGCAGATCCTCGAGTTTCGGGAGACACGAAAGAATACACAAACAAGGAATTGAAAAGACTTCAAGTGCCATGATTACAGAAATAAACGTTCACTCGATATATTCCTAAAAGTACAAATACCGTCTCAATTTTGTATGGCCTACTGACTTCCAATCAACAATTTTTAAACTTGACTCCTACCAATAAAAACAAGAAATCAAATTCCAAAAAATCGACACTTGGGACATTCCTTCGATGGTAATTTCCGCTTATTACATCAACATGACTATTTTTACTTCGAAAAAAAACGACTTTTTCTTTGCCACTTGATGATAAAAAAATATTTCATGAAAAAAATCTCGCCACGATAGAAAAACTTGAATCGACAATAATTTTGAAAAATATCTGGCGAATTGTCATTTTGGTTTGGAAAATAAAAATACCTGTTCATAAATTTGAAACCCATCGTAAATTTGTAGCGATCCACGATCATTGAGAATTTCCAAGTACTCTCAATAATTGAAGCAAAAATTGAACATCAAACATTCAATTATTCGAAAGTTTTGACTCAATAAAGAAGAAAAAATTCCCTTGATTCCGCGGGCTCGTCAGCAGTTTCTTTTTTGTAATTGACCGTTCAATCATTTGTTTTGTACACGTCATTGCGCCTCAGCAAATTTAATGGGTTTGTTAATAAATTGAATTTGCAGTGAAAATTAGTCTAGAATTGATTTTTCAAACACGCGACGACGATATCTCGAGAATCGTCAAATTTATAACGCGCTATTAAATGTTTGTCAATAAACACATTTGGTAAACACGCGTCCTGTCGGCCATTGTTTACATTCGAGGGAAGCGCAAGAAGTCGCTAGAAGAAAAAAGAAAGCAAGCAGGAGAAAGTAGTCTGCTGAAGCGAAGCGACGAGGCAACAACAACAGTTGCGTTCGTGCAATTTCCCTCGCTGTACAGAATAGACAAGATTTCATTCGAAACTGTGACTTTTTCGGAATATTTAACCCAAACACAGGCTCAAAAAGTTTCATTTTTTAGTTTCTTCTTCGAGTGAGTGAGAGATCCGAATCTCTCATTTAATGTCATTATATATAATTACGAAAAAAATATCCATAATGGAAAACCAAGAGCCGAACGAAAACAATTCAAAGGCCAATGAAAATCCATCGACTCAATCAGCTCGGAAATTAAGAGAGAATTCAATTGTTTTATGTCCATTGGACAAATCTCATAGAATGCCCTTGAAGGAATTTCAATGTCATCTTGAACGATGTCTCGTTGGAGATTTGATGATAAAAGCGTGCCCGAAAAATCCTCAACACATTCTCGACGAGGCTTCCTATGACGTATGTTTCCAATAAAATACACATTTATTCCGTGAGCTTCGATTCCAGTTTTTTCCGAACGTTAATTAATTTTTTTTTGCATCTGCCAGGACCATGTTCAACACTGTCAAGACGTACCTGTGGAAAATGAACCGAAGGATCCACTTTCATAAGATTCAAACACACTCAACCAGAAATCGTCAATTTATTAGGCATGTGGAGAGTTTTTCTATTGAAGAACTTTCGAGCGACGATATCGACGATTTTTTTCTATCATTTTGAATACTTTTATAGCTAAGAAAAAAAAGTTAATTCCGTTGATTGGACAGACTGTTTACGATGTATGATAATTATTTTATCGTATCAAACACCCGCGTTTTTATGTTCAATCATTTTGTGATCAACAGAGTTGAAACACTTGTTGACTTTGGATGGAGAATAAAAAGAAACTCGGTTGGAAATTATGGAAAAATGGAAGTTTATTGACAGAATGAAAACTCATGGATGTTTGGATCTCTCGTGGCTCGATAAATAGCGTTTTTGGCCGAAGCTTATGCCACATTTTCCGCAGGTGTATGGTTTAGAAGTATCGTGTGTATGTTTGTGTCTGGTGAGTTGATTTTTAACGCCGAAAGCTTTGCCGCAAACATCGCAAGAATGTTTTTTCTCGCCGGTATGAATAGTCACGTGTCCGATCAATTGTTGTTTCCATCTGAAAGACTTTTTGCAATATTTACACTCGTGAGGATAATTCTGAGTGTGGATTCTACTGTGTATATACAATGAGGATTTGGTTGTGAATGTTTTGCCACAAGAATGACAAACGTAGGGACGTTCTCCGGTATGAATGGAGCGACGATGATCTTCCATCGTCGATTTCATCGCGAATGATCTTCCGCAAATGTCGCACGAATGATTTTTCACGCCACCGTGAACGTGTTTCAAATGATAATACAGACAACCGTTTTGAGTGAATTGCTTGCCACATATGTGGCACGTGAAGTATTTCAATCCGGTGTGTAGCTTCAAATGGGCCTTTAAACTGCTACGAAGAAGAAATTTTTTTCCGCATAAATCGCAAACATAAGGATCCCTCGAAATCGCTTTTTTCTTAAACATCTTTTCTTCCATTTCTTCCTTCGTTTTTCTTCTCTCTTCGGAGGTCTCGATCTCGGTTTCCAAGACACTCACCAGTTCGGAATTTTCACGTATTTTCTTTCTTCTTTCATTATTTCGATTAGTTTTCAAAACAATTATCTCCTTGGGCACATTCTTAACGAACATTTCTACAGATTGTGCTCTCGCTCGTTTCTCGTTCGCAGAAGCTATCCAAATTTCTTCAGGACCTGCTGCCTTCACTTCCCTCAGCCTGGAAACGATTTAAAGTTCTGATCATGCGGACAAAATGGGACATAAGATTGGGAACAATAAAAATATTTCATTCTAAATGTTTCCTTCGATCCGCATTGTTTATTTTGTCTTTTTTCTCTTCAAAAACTCTCAGTAGATTATTCACAACTTTTGAAATGTTAAAAAAGTGGCTACTTTCAGTTCGAGACTTCGGAAGCCGCTAATTTAGCATGCTCTGAAAAATCATTCACACACATACGCACACACACGCTTTACAAATGGTCGCTGTTGGAGTTTTTATTCATCGGGATGATGAATCTGATTGTGCACTCGCAGATATCTTTTCTGTCGAAATTTGGAAGGACAGAAGGAACAAACGAAAGTTTCGTCGGTCGTATGAACGCGAAAGTGCCTCAACAAATTTCTTTTTACGCTGAAACTTTTGCCACAAGTGTCACAAGAGTACGAGACGTTATCTTGGTGCGTTGACAAATGTACCGACAAGCACTCGGCCGTTAAATATCTTTTGTCGCACTTGGTGCAAACGTAAGGTTTGCAATTATTGCGTTTACGCTCGTGGATGTACATCGCGTTTGCGGTGCGAAATTTTTTATCGCAATATGCGCATTTGAAAGGAGTTTTCCTCGCGTGCAAGCGTCGATGATTCTCCAATGTCGATTTTAACGTGAAGCTACGTTCGCACAAATCGCACATGTGTAGCTTCAAACTGGCGTGTGCGTCTTTTTGGTGGGTACGAAGATGCAACAACGAGTAAAATGTTTTACCACAAAATTCGCACATGTATGTGGTTTTTGGTTGTTCGCATTTCGTTACCGTTTCGGACGGAACTGAATGAACATCGACAACTGCGACACTCGAGCTCATGCAATTATTCGGCTTGAATTTTTCTTCTTCATCATTTGCTCGGGACGTCGAAATGTTTTCGTGCATTTCTACAAAGTCGCAATTGTATTGGGACTCGAGCGACTCTCCTGGATCGCAAATCTCGTGAGTATTCGCTTGGAGCGTAATCTCACAAGTCTCGCCGGATAAATACACCAAGTTCTCGGTTTTTACGATGTTCGTCATCGGCTCTTCGTACGCCTGCGGATCGTCCGTGTTTCTCGCGGTCTCGACGAGCTCGGTTATCACGGGAAAACTGTTATTGGATATTCCGCAACACACACTTTTAACTTGATCGTCGTAAACGAGGATGTCGCTCTCGTCGATGCTCATTATCAGCGTATCCTTTTTTTCGGAATATTCTTCCTGGCACCTGTGAACACAAACACAATTCCTTTGTCATCGTGAATAATTGAGTAACACGGAATTGGATTTTTGTATCCAATGAAATTTGTTTTTTCGCTTGGTTAGGTTCGCCAGAATATTTACAATTGTCATTCGGTTTTGGTTTCATTTATCGGTAAGGTCATGGAGATTTCTTTCGTGGCGTTTGAGGTAACGTTTTTGACGGAATGCGATACCACAATTAGCGCAAATGTAAGATTTTTCAGTCTTGTGAGTCATTTTGTGGCGATTCAGACAACCGGCGGTTCGGAAACGTTTATCGCAAGTCTGGCAACGGTGTGGCTTAACTTGAGTGTGAACGAGCTCGTGCTTTTCCAGGTCTTGTTTTCTCCCGAAAGAGCGATCGCAAATTTGGCACTTGTGCTTGAAATCTCGAGTGTGAAAACGTTTGTGAACGTTGAGAGAAGATTTTTGCTTAAAACTTTTGCCACAAGTTTCGCAAACGTGTGGCCTTTCGTTGGTGTGAATGCGACGATGTTCGTCCCGTGAGAATCGAGTCGCTAGCCGACGATCGCAAAGATCGCAGGCGAAATTTTTTTCCTCCCGATGTACGGCGTTGATGTGTCGATTGAGAATTGACGCGAAACCAAAGTTTTTCGGACAACTTGGACACGCGAATGGTTTCTCACCGGTGTGGCTTTTCAAGTGAGCCAGAAAATTGTAAGACGTTGATAAAATTTTCGTGCAACGTTGGCACTTGTATCGAGTCTTTTTTCCATCGCGGATCTTTGAACGACGCAACAAATCCTCGCGTTGTTCACTCTCAACGTCAACTTTTCGTCTCTTTCTCGCAACATTTTGTTTTTCTCGGGGATTTTCATCTCCGTCCATCTTTATTTCTCCCTCTTGAGTCTCGAAACATCTGAAACGTGACAACGACTTTTCCTAGTGAAATAATTTCAATTCGAAAGCTACGCGACGAATCTTTTGACGTTTCTTTCTTAAATTCATAAAATTTCGTATCAAATCTTTGCGCCAAGTTGTTCGATGAATATGAAATTAAAGGTTTCCATAAAATTTCATAGATTTATCTTTTACCTCACTGATTCGTGGGGTTTTTCCTACACTCGTGATTGCTTCTTCTGTGATTAACGAGATAGCGTTTCTGACGAAAGTCCATACCGCAGTCGGTACAGCGCCAAGGTTTTTCTTCCGAATGTATGAGACGATGACGTTTGAGTTCGTATTTGATGCGAAAATCGCGATGACAGATATCGCAAGTGTGAGGCTTTTCACCGGTGTGTATGGTCAGATGTACAACGAGCGATGAGCGCGTACGAAAGCCTTGATTGCAATAATGACATTTGAACTGAAAGGAATCGGTGTGAGTACGATTGTGTACGAAGAGCGAGGCTTTTTGTTTGAAAGCTTTGCCGCAAAAGTTGCAAACGAAGGGACGTTCGCCGGTGTGTATACGACGATGATCCTCGACGTTGCGTTTCGTCGAGAACATCCGGGAACAAATGTCGCAAGAAAATTTTTTAATGCCCGCGTGAGTTTCCCGCAAATGTCGAGCCAGGCCTTGATTCACGCGGAATTGTTTGCCGCACAAGTGACAAGTGAATGGTCTCTCACCCGTGTGAATTCTCATGTGCCAGACGAAAGTGTAACGAGACAATAGATTTTTGCCACAATCGTTGCAATGATAATAGACACGACCGTTCGCTTCCATTCTCGCTTTATCCGCCATTGCCTTGTCCACGTTTCGATCTTTCTTCCTCTTTTTAATCATCCTCGCGTCTTCTTCGTGTTCTCGACGTACGTGGAGATTCAATAAATTTTTTTTTCTCGCCGTATATTCGCAATAATTGCAACAATAGTTTTTAGAATTCAATTCTTCTGCTGTACGTTCCTCAATCTTTTCCGTCCCCTCGATTTTCGCTTTTTTCTCGACTCGACAATTTACTCGTTGCTTCTTTAGACTCGATTCTCCCTTAAACACCCTCGTGCATGTCTCACACGACACCGTCGAATGCTCCAACTTTGGCGCTGCCTTTGGCGCTCCGGCCGACGGTTCGTTCGCTATGGAGAACTCGTCGTGGTGTCCTTGAGGCAAGGTCACTCGAGCTACTACAACCTTCCCAGTTGCTCTTTTAAATAATTTCTCTGACCTCGTATCTGTCATTTCGTGAGATCTGGAAAAAAAGAAAGAAAAGCCAGAAGATTTTTTGTCAGTCGCACTTTCCGATTTCGATCTTTAGTTTATGTGTGTTTTTTTTATTTCTCGCACACGTCAAATCATACGGTTAGAGAGCGAGTTTGGGATTTTTGAAAAACGTCGTTTTTCAATCGTTCAATAATTGCGGATGTCTCGATTTAACGTGGTTGTTGAGGTAACGATTTTGTCGAAAGGTCAAACCGCACTTGGCACAAACGTATGGTTTCTCGTCGGAATGCGTCAATTTGTGTCTCGCGACTTCTGTCTTGACGCGAAATCTTCGGGAACAAACGTCGCAGCTGTAATTTTTTTCACCCGTATGAGTCGAAACGTGCACGAGCATTTCTTGCCTTCGACGAAACTTTTTTTCGCAGTGAGCACAAGGATATGGATATTGGTCGGTATGAAGTTTGCTGTGGATGTAGAGAGACGCTCGGGATTTGAAGGATTTGTCACAATTGTCGCAATTGTACGGTCTCTCCCCGGTGTGAATTCTGCGATGGTCGTCGCGCGTTGCTTTCGAGGAGAAACTATTGAAGCATATGTCGCAGGTGAAATTTTTCAATTTAGCATGCACGTCTTTAATGTGTCGGGATAATCCACCGGAATCGCGGAATTGTTTGCCACAAACGTGGCACGTGAAGGGTCGTTCGTCGCGATGAATTCGTTGGTGACGAATCAAAGAGTCCTTGACGCGAAAAGCTTTCGAGCATTCGTTACATTTGTACAATTTTCTTGAGCTCGACAAATATTTGTCGGAACTTTTCAATTTCTTCCCGCCATCGGATTCGTTACAAATTTCCAGCTCGGACTCTACGTTTTTAACAAACTTTTTATCATTTTCGGATCCACCGAGAATTGTGGATCGTTGATCTCTTGAATTTCGTGCATCTGGCTCCTCGTCCTCGGTATTACCATTCCCAGGCTCGGATGAATCTACATCCGGTGTAACAGTTTCCTCTTTAACGCAATCTTCCTCCCACATTATATTTCCGCTTTTATCAATAGCTTCTGGGCAAACTTGATTTTTAACTCTTCTTGAATTTCGATACATTTGTTGCTTGTCAAGGAATACTGAAAATGTCTCTCCGCCTTTATCGGACCTGTAAAACAGTCAAAGCTTCACTCGGGTCTTCTCTCCCTCTCAACGGTCCAACTCTGAGATTTTTCCTTCCCTGTATTATCCTTCCAAGATACTCAAAGCCATTGCTAATCTTTTTCTCTTTTCACACTAGCCCGTTTGTGTTTTTTTTCTAAGTTGCGAATCGTTGCAAAAGCGATATTTGTCTTCTGTCGGTTCCGGCATATTTCTTGGTCACACACCGTTCGGATGTGTTTGAGTGTTCAATCAATATGATAAAAAATAAATTATACCGTACCTCAAAGTCGATTCCCCTTCGGCGACGCCTTGTTCCGTCTCTTCTTCCTGTTCACCGATCGACGGCGATTCCTGCTTGTTGATTTGAACCGACGGAGGATCCTCGATTGGTATTTCGCCGAAATTCTCGCTCGACTTTGATTCGTTTTGTTCTTTGAGGTTCTGATCGTTTTGCATCTGCAAAAGTTGTTTCTCCGCGTCCAAACAACCTTCGAGCAGTTCGTGCCAAGCGAGAATGGTCGCTGCACAGTGATAACATAATTGCAGCGGCAAGGTATCGGTTTTCGCAACCTGAAAATCAATTATTTTGTCGTATTCGTCGTAATTTTGATGTAATTATTACGGCGTGTCGGAGAAAATGTTAAATTTACCTGAATCGGCAAGTATTTGTGGATTTTGTCAGACAAATCATGTTGAGCTCCCTCCGCTTCGAATATTGGAATAATGTGGTCGTTGGTATTGGCGCAAACTCTACAAATATCGGACCAATTGAAAGATTTTTCCATCGATTGTGTTTGTTCGTTGTTGACCAACACCGCAACTCCACTGTCTCCGTTTTTGTATGCGTCGAATTTATTTATATCGTCGTCTTCGGACGTATGAGCAAAAACGACGCTTTCCTCGGGTTCCATTTTGTCTGGTAGGACCAAAGTGAGGTTAGGATTGATGTTTTGTTATTTTTATCAATTCCCATCCATCAATACGCTCGTCGTTTAAACGCTACTCACATTATCGAGATTCCTAGAGCTGGGACCGTTGATTATTCATGAGAGCCACTTCTTCTTCATTCATGAGAATTTATTATGTACACACGATACACAGCATTTCACTCCTAACCTCGTAAATTACGTGTTAACTCACGCACGACGATTGCAATGATTGCATTCGTTCGCCATTTGGAAATGCGAACAACTTCATTCCAACACCAATATTTTCACTGATTTTCACGAATTCAATTAAAAGTTGCGTCCGAGAAATTGAACTTTTCTAAAAGATAAACCAACAATCGGCTTGTCTTCTATTGACAATATAACACCGAACGAAACGACAAAGAAATGGCGACAATGGCGTCGAAGCCCAAGTGAAATTTCACAGCTTTCGATAGGCGCTCGTCGCCATCTGTCTTTTTTTTTTTATTCCCAGTTTATATGCGGCAAGACGGAATACTTTGCAATAATAACAAAAACAACCGCATTTCCGATCGAATACGATAAAGTTTGAACAAAAATGAAATTGTTCTAAATTTAAGGTGCAGTCCTCTACCCAGCCCACGTTCTGATCGATTTTTCCCAACCCAAACTCTTTGTCGGGGGTTGAAAAACGTTCCTCATGACAAAAGGCACATGATCAGCTAAGGAAAATGAATTATTTGGATTAGAAACCGTAGAGAGGGAAAAAAAACGTTTCGAAAGAATACAAAAAGGTTTCGATAAAAATTTACAAATCATTCACTATAAAATTCTCTATAATTAAAATAGCGCTCGCGATTCCTAACCAATCATATTATTAGGGCTCCAAGGTCAAAGCAATCATAATGAACTCGTTCAAAGTTTCTATTGAATTTGTTTATTAGTTATTGAATTTTCTTCAAGATACTGCTGTACAATGGGAAAAATATGTTTCTCGGCGATCCAGGCATAAATCCAAGATTAAATATTTCGAATTTGTTAATTACAAGAATTGTTTATAAGTTTAATTATCCATAGAGATTGTAATAAGTCTGAGGAGAAAATCGGCTACTGTACAAACTGTACATAACGAATGTCGACGAATCTTAACCCACAGTTATATAGCAAATTGTCAGTTGTTAATTTATTGAGCCTTCAATTCACCTTAGACTAAAATTGTCGCGAACTTGATTTGTTTTGTATATCATTTTTTATTTTTTACTATGCCTGCGGAATTCACTAGTCGAAAAGTATCGTTTCATTTTCTCCATACAAAGATCAATAAAGATGGAAGAGGAAAATGCACAAAATGATTTTTTATGCCTATTCTTTAGGACGAAATTTCTTCTCTTTGGGAAGTTTCGAATTTCGATACTGCAGCCAATATGAATGCTGAAAATATGTCGCCAACCGAACCTCATTCCGTCGTTTTGATCGGGAAAAATAGAAAGACTGAAAAAGCTGACTAGGAATCTTCACAGATCACAGGCAACAGAGAAAAGTGTAACGTTCCATTGTATAATAACGTGGAATTTTCCCATTCAAGAGAAGAAAAAGGATTTTCGTACAGTAAATTCGTAGTTGATGCTGCATTATTGACACGTGTTATTTTTCAGCACACTTTATAATTTCATCATACATTCCGCTTATTCAATAATCAATTTGACTTATGAATAATTTTCGAGGCCTTGAAACGTATTTTACCAAGTAAATTAGGCAAAATCTTTCGGATACAATGAAACAACGTTGAACACATTTCTACAATGATTCCAACGTCAAAGACGAAACTCATTAAGTACATCGAGCATTGCAATGAATTGTAAATTTTCTTTTTTTTTTTCAAGGTAAGCCGATTATTTGACAATTAGGTAAATGAACACCAAAGCAACGAGGAGAATTCTTTCCTTCGTCAATAATTCCATAACTCATAAACGTGTGACAAGACTTAAATAACGATTGAAGGCAGTTTAAGAACGCGAGTCACCCGTTACATAATCTGGAACCACGTCCCAGTAGTGACGAGCGATATGCAAAGACAAATACTTGTTTGAATCCAGTCTTTGTGGGGAAATAAAAGAAATAGAAAAAAATTTGATAGCCATGAACAAAACGCCGCAGATTATTTGTCGTACAAAACATTATTTATGACGTATTCAATAAATATTATTTTTTATTTGTGCTATATCTATCGTGTGCGGATTTCCATAAAAAAATTTAGAAACTAATGCGCCTCACGAAAAATTCTTAAAAAAATTAGTAACACAGTAAAACGGAAAAATAAACATTTACGTACAACAACGAAGTATAAAATGATAAGTGTTAAACAAAGAAAAAACAAACAAAAAACCGTTGCATCGAAACAACGGACTGAACGAGCTAAACTCAAACGATGCACGTGCCAGACATAGAATCGAGAATTCATCCCACTTTTTCGCTTACTTCTCGCTAACGGTTCGATATAGAAAAATTTATTTTTGAGTATTTACACTGTTTACATGCGCGCGTAGCTGTCCGATGATGATCTACAACAAAAAATACTCGTGGGAGGTTCAATTTCATATTGTAAAGAAAAAAAAAATGCGTTAACATTGTGCTCCGATCACTTGAACTACAAAATGGTTCAATGAATTCGTAATCAATTGGAACTTGACCGATGAAAAGCGAAAACAAAAGTATTGCTCACGTGCGACGCAACTTTGGGAAATGTTCTATGTACATACGAGTTTTGTGCCCTTCGTAATATATTCGTTGTTGAATTATTGGATTATTAACTATACAACAAAAAATACCACGGATTAATTATCGACACATATCTGCAATGTTGCAACTGATGAGTTTTGGCTGCGTGGCGAAAGTTTATCTCAATCTTTTTCATCTTCATAACTTACTTTTCACTCGATTATCTATGAATTTCGCAAACGCGCCTAATCGTCTCTCTCTCTCGACGATGAAATAAATAATTCGTATCACAGCACGTGTATGGATTACAATCGCAATGGAATTCAATCCTTTTATGCTTTTGGGACTTTTTTCAGACGGTTTGCAAGCGGCTCATAATTTACACTACTTTTCGTATAATAAATCGACTTTCAAGCAGTTCGTGGGACGCGAAGCGACAACGACTAAAGCAATTCCCGATTTTTGAGAGGGCGAGCAAAAATTTCACCCTCTCGAACCAAAAAAGTCCCTGCGATGACGATGGCAAATAATTCAGAGCGGAAATTTGGACTGCGTCGTCGCGATTCATGAATTTCTACTTCTTCGCATTGTTCAAAATGCCGAAGAGTTTGATTAACAGAATAAAATTCTTTCGTAGCTCAAGCTCTTGGCGGAAATTTTTGCACATCGAGATCCTTAATTCGTTTTGTTGTTTTATAATTAGGTAAATATTTCAAAATTTTCCTACTAGAAGTACGTAATTTGTGTGTTTTACGGAAAACAAAAAATATAATTTTTTTTTTGGCGAAATTTCGCCGACGATTGTACTTTGAAAGATATTTTTTTACGCTATCTCCCAAAAAATGGGTTTCAACGATCCTTTGAGGTATCGAATCATGACAGGCTCATCGCCCGAACGTTTGTAACGAGTTTCAATGATCGTTACATCTGCATGACTAGGAGCTAGAATACAGAATGCAAATGAGAGTCGTTATCCTTAGAAATCGCGAACTTTTCGTCCGTGAATCTTTCTTCACCGAAATGGGGACGAGAAAAAAGATTTTCATGGTTTTTTAAAGGAATTGCGTGAACCAATGGAAACGTGCAAAGACACACGTGTGTGTGAAAATAATTTCTACTATTTGCCTATGAGAATAGAAAAAATAAATCTATGGAGAGTCTGAAATAGAAATATTTTTCGATTGCGAAAATAATCAGCAAGGATGATGAAAGCAAAACTGGAATGACGGAAAAGACTTTTCAAATCGATCGAATGTGAAAATTAAACGAGGACGTTTTTTAATCGCGACGAGGCAACTCGAGTTTGTAATTTGATCGATTAAATACGTTCGGACTCTCATTTGGGTCGATGGAGAACGACGCTTGAAATTTGCCATAAAATATAACTTGCAAAATCGCGAGAATTAAATTTTGTATGTTTCCATCGTTCTTGTTATTTCGTTTTCTGAGGTATATATTTTTCATACTTTTCTATTATTTTTGGACGGTTAGCAACTCGCAATATGGATCCGTCGATGTTTCGTTTTAACGACAGTTATATACGAATCGCGACAACATTGTCACGAGGTTGCGAACCTCACGTGTTCGTCGATGCTTTACCAAGTTTGTTGGTGCTCGGTTGAAAACATTTGCACGGTTCCGTGAGTACAGCGTTCGAGTGAACTCTCGACGTTATTTGCGGCAACGAGTCCAGCAAATTATTCCCGCGCAGATTGCCAGCAAAGCTGCTTTTCCCCAAAAACGTGTGAGTGCAATTGTACAGACGAGTTTGAAGTATCAGAATAGCATCGAGATCCTCTTCACTGTAAAATAAAGTTTTTCGTGCGTTATACAAACTCTAACTTTCCATTAAAATCGATGAAAAAAAACTTAACAATCGCGGTTAACGCACCTCGCAGAGACGAGAAACTTTTGAAATAGTTGATTGGGAACTGTTCGCGGCCGATCAACGGTATCAGCATACAGTTCAGTCTCACGATTGTACAAATGCAAAAAATCGGATAATTGTTTGGCCGTTATCGCTGCACGATCTTTGTCGCTAAGCTTGCAGCTCGGAGACTGAAATGCAAGAAAAACAGACACGTTTCAAAATCCACAGTCTTGCACACCTCCTACGGATGCATATTGGGTCAAAGTGACCCAAAGCGGTTTTCAAATCATTTTTTTTTCTTTTTCTAGTAAGTTACTCATATTTTCTGTCTTCAAATGTATTGTTTGATGAGAATTAAAATTCAATGCCGAAAAATTCGTTGCCATTCAAAGCCAAACAATCGGTGACAGAAAATTTTTGGGGTCAAAACGACCCAGTGTGCACTCGGAGGATGATTTTTTAAAAGATTTTCAACTTTCATTTTTAATTTAAACAGATTCTATCGCCATTTTCATAATTGTATATACAAAGAGCAAAATCATCAGATACAATTTTTTCAAGTCAATGTTTTGACATTTTGCGTGAATCTTCCGAAGCATCGTATTGAAATGTGCAAAAAATTAGAGAAGACTTCACCGTCTGGCAATCAAAACACAAAGTCTTATGGGAAGTTACGAAATAAAACGATATTTTACAACGAATAACTCGATTTCTAGACGGTCGAACTTTCTCCAAGTTCAACGACAGTTGAGTTTCATAAGAAATTAAAATAACTAAACTTGGAATTTGTCTAAGGCATGAGAAACGATAGAACCTTTTGGAAAAAAAAGGAAACAATTATTGGTGACGTAATGAATAAAATTGGTAAAATCGTAATGGCTCACAGTGAACAAGAATGGTGTGCGTAAGTTGCTTGAGGACTGTTGGAGGAATTTCATAACGAGATCACAGCAGGCCCAATCGGTGCTGGGTTGAGATATTTTGCGTAGGATGTATCGGAGGTACAAACCGAAGGCTTTTCTCGCTTCGCCAGGGCTGAAATTTTGTGTGTAAAATAATTATTAATTAATTAATTAATTAATGAATAATTAAATATTAGGGAATCAATATTTAATTAATAATTAATAATTAATTAGTCAATTATATTATTTATATTATAAAAATGTTATTAATGATAAACAAAAAATAAATAAGGCACAACTACGCTGGAATCAAGTTCCGGAACCGGCTGAAGAGAAAATTTACCTGAGTTTGTTTCCATCCTGCATCATTTGCGTCACCTGATCCTTGTATTTGTGATGAGTATCGACTTCCATATTTTCTTTGCTGTCGGTACGATCCAAACTTTGTTTGTGACCCTTGACAAGTGCTCGCTCGTATCTCGCATATCTGCGACGACAATAAATGAAAAATCTGAGACTCTCAATCCTATTGGGATAAAAGTGTTTGTTTTTTTTTTTTGGTTCAGTCATTTACCTCGATAATCGATCAATCGCAACTTCCGGTGGAGGGAAACCGGTGGCTCGGCTGGCAGCTGGAAACAATTGCTCGTGGAGCATCAAATTGTGATTCGTGTTTACTTGCTGAGGCATCCTCCCCGGCCCGAGAGGATCAGTTACTATGGGAATCCCCGTCGTTGGATCTGCAGCAGAAACAATTTCGTTTTGTCAATCGATCATTATTTAGGTCGAAATCTGAGCACCATTCTATGGAGAATTTTGTCTCTTTCCGTCGAGACATATAAAGCTGAAGTTCGTAACGTTAAGAATTCAACGAAACCAAAAAAATGTTCTTGACGATTTGTTAAATTTTTGAAATCATCCCAATTTTTCCAGCCGACTCGTTTCGTCATCGAAATTCCTCTCTGCATTTGAGGCTTCGCGACAGAAAAAAAGGATTTCGTTACATTCCAACGATGCAAACGTCATCTAGAGATTGCGTTTTACGCTCTTGGAGGAATTTATAACTTTTTACCTAAATATTGGGAATAGAGTTGCCACGATTTGGGGCTGGGAAAAATGCGAACGAATCCGCCTCGTCGTTCGAATTGCGCTTTCGCCGAGGCGACGATTCTTTGTTGTTCGGAGGAAAGGCCAGTTCGATTAACTTTGGTTTTCGTGGTGCTGCGTCTTTTGTGCGCAAGCGTCTCGGCCGAGTGAACTCGTCGGTATTGCAAATTTTGTGGACGTATTATCGGGTCTACGGCGGGAACGCCAACGAGCGTAAGAAGATCCGACATCAGAGCAGATTTGAGTCGAACATCGAGGGGCGAATCGCAGCCCAACGATGGGGTAAGGTTCACCTCGAGTAGCCAAGGTTTGAGTGTGTCGTCGATCAGAATATCAAAACCGAATAATTCTGCAAAAATCAATGATAGAAAAACATTTTAAACGCATGAAAATGATAATCGTAAAGAATCTCGAAGCTCGCATTGTTTTTAAGTATTTAAAATAGAATTTTAGCGACAATAACAATCGAAAAATCGTACGAAATCTGCAAATAATTACCGAAACAAGTGTCAGGATGCTTGACAAATTGTTTAACGCCACTGACGATTCCTGAGGCTGTCGCGAGAATCGATTTAATTATGATATCCTCGATTCTTTGCATGAGTAATTCTGTGTCTTGGCCGATCGATCGTAAGTGTCGAAGCAGCGCAGATAATGTCCACTTGTGCCCAACGTCTTCAGCATCTGGATCGTCGCTTCTGCATTTTACACAAACTTTCGTATCAACATGCAAATATTTAAATTTTTCAAAATCGCTAAATAAGTCGAATTCAGTCGCGGGGAAAATTCGACAATTATTTTTTAACACTTTGATGCATTTTTGTGAACCGAAAACTGAGCCAGCGAGAATTTTCTTTTCCTGATCGAGATGTGAGAAAAAAAGCGTCTCGAATTAAGTTCGCGGAAGTCTTGAATGATTATCTGTGTGAAAAAAATGATATTTATACTGACTTGACGTAATCGACGTGGAACTTGTTGATACTGTAGTTGCAAAGGTGCATACAAGGATTCCAAATATACTGATTGCCACCTTCGTACTTGACAGTCGCGAATCTGACGAGTCCCTCCTCGTAGAGGTAAATCAGCAGCGGATCATAATTCGTAACGGCTATATACAGACGCAGGTCGCACTTGTGTCCATCGATCAGCAATGGATTGTTTATGTATTGGGCAACGATCACTGATTCCTCGGTAAAGATTTTTTCCGGCTGTTCATTATTGAATGAAATTTCCAATTAATCATGAAAATAGTAATTAGCGATGAGACTGTATGGAAATAATTAAAAAATTGACCTCAAAATTCTTTGTTACGAGAAAAAAGTTTGAAAACACCAAAGAAGGACATTTTGCGGTTCGAAAATATTTCAAGTTTCCCATTTCTCTCGTTATTTTTACAGAATCTCACGAATGTTTATCATTTATTGTGTTTTTATTACTAGACTGTTTTTATCAAGTATAAACGTTTTTCAGGCTCACACTATTGACGATATAAATGCCTCGTCCACGAGAGCTCGCCTTTGGCTTAACAATCCAGGGTCCTCGATATCTAAAGTGGGCTGTTAATAATTCACGCGACTCGCTTGGCAGTAAAAACGTTTGTGGTATAAAGTCAAAGTTCCGTAGGCCTTTGCTTCTTTGCATACCCTCGATGTTTTTGTAGAGACGATCCTTGCGCGTTATTTCGTATGATCTGTGACAGAAAAGTTCCAAATTCCTTTACTCATTTGATTTCCAATCAACGTAACGAAATAAACCTGTTTGTTTTTTTTTTTTTTCCATCAAGCAATCTCGTGGGACGCAATCTGAACCGAGAGGTGCAGGAGAGAATCGCGTACGAAATGAGAAAAAAAAATGTCGATTGAGTTTTGCGTTTATAGAGGAAAAAAAATTATGTAATTTGCACAATGCCCGAGTCCAGCTTACCTGGGGAAATGATTGACTTTGTGGAAAGGTGCGAGGCTACTGAGTACATCGGGTTTCGGATGATTGCCCATCCAGAGAAGATTAAAGTCAGTAGCTTTGGGTCCAACCTGCACAAATAAAAAAAACACAATAATTTGAACATCCCATGAAGTAAAAAATGAGACTACGTGAGCGTCGGAAAAAGCAAAAATTTCCAAGCGAAAAAAAATGAATTTGTAAAGTCGTGACCGCGCCAGAGTTCTTAGAAACCGATGTTTTTTTTCGAGTTTGCAAATTGTTGCGATTTCATTAAATCCTGGCAATATTCCTTGCGAACGAATGTGGCTTTTTTGTATTCTCAGCTCGCTCGAGAATATAACTTGCACGGGCCATCGTCGCGCCTGTGTGTATTTTATTCCAAGTGACCTTGATGGGGTTTCGCTTTTCGAGCTATAACGCCATACAAACTTATCTTCGTACGTTTTCTGACTTTTAAATCTCTCATACATGCTTCACTGCTGAATTACCATCGGTGATGATTCGTAATACCCCGCGACTCGTTCGAATCCATAGAAATGTGACAAGTTTTGTTTTATACAAATTCGTATTGCACGTAAAAATAATAAATAATAAACTCGGGGCAAAAGAATCAACGCAGAAAAATTTGCTGAACGAATATTGCTCGCTGAAACTTTAAACAATTTTTTTTGAACATTTTCTCTGGAGGTTTTCATTCCAAGTGAATAAAAACCCACGACACGAGCTCTAACAAAAATTCGCTGGGGATTTTTGACGCGGTAGCTCCAGCTGCTGAAACTGGGGACTTGCTACAATAACTGGAGTCAAAAATACCTCAGAAAAGTTCGAACGAGCCTATGAGCGAACGTAAACAAGCTGAAGCCGACAAAGTTCTTTTTTTTTTTTTTAATTTAAAAGCTAAAACTTGTCCTTCACACAGTTTGTCCGTACGGTGATGGGAAACCATTTGAAAATAAATCGAGCAGCGATATGTGAACGATTCCAAAAGACGGAGAAATGCTAATAATAATGCAAAACGAAATTCCAACGGGCCGACCAACTGAAACAAACTGAGCACGTTTGAATATGAATTTTTGTTGCGTGGCGACAATTGGTGAGAGTTTTTTTTTCCACGTCACTTCCACTTGATTTTACGAGTTTGACGTGTTGCCCTGAAACGATATTCGTCTCGATAAGAAGCAAAAGTCATCAGTAGCCAACGTCCAACCAGTCTCTTTCTCCATCTTACTTCGTCCAGCGTCAATTCGACCGTGAACCACTTTTTTTTTTACAACTCTCCAACTCCTCAGATTATTTCCCCAAAGGCCCTCAAACTTTTCCTCATATTTCCACGTTTTCTTGGGGATTATGAAATCCTCGTCGACATTTGCTTTTTTGGTGATTGCACCGAAGAGTCTTCGATTCGATAAAAATTCCAGATTCGTTTTCAAGAGAAATTCATGAGCTCAAAAAATAATTTTTTGGATGAGACAAATCCGTGCAAGTTTTTTCATTATTCGACGAGAAAGCGTTTACGGGCGAGCCCATCAAAAAATGTCAAAACACGGGGCGAGCAATACTAAAAAAAGGCCCTTGGAAATATTCGTAAAACGAACAGAGTTTGCCTTTGGCTGTGACTAAAGAGCAAACGATCAGTGTATATGGAAACGTCAGTTCTCGTTGGGATCCGAGCAATGCGGAACTGGAATTGTCTAAGGATGCTTGGGGCATTTAACTGAAACGTTCTTGGCCATGGTACACATAGTACTTGAGGAAAAGTGGCAAAAAAAAACCGAGGAAAAAATAGAGACACGACAACACTCGCCGATTCATTGGAACGTCAAGTCACGGACCTGTGAGGCTGTTGAACGAGGTCTTTCAAGAAAAATAAGAACCGTACGACGTCCCTCGATGCAACTATTAAAATGCATTAATATTTCCACGATAAACAAACCGTCGTATGATTTTTCACTCCGTCACAAGCAGCGTCTCGAGAACATCGTCGTCCTTGATATTTTGAGAGCAACTGAGTTGACTTTCCCGAGGATCTCGTTCAGTCAAACTGGAAAAACAGGCTTCAGCCTAAAATCGAGATCGTTTGGGAAAAACAATTGGAAGCTTCGACTATAAATTTGCTTGTGTCGTTGTCGAGTTTAGCTCATGAGTTGTTAATGTTTCCGGTACGTCGGGTGACGCGTTTTATAATTGACCGTGACGTTCCTCGTCACATCGAGACTTGACGTTGATAGTAAAAAACAAAAAAAGTTATGGGAAATCAAGAACAAGTGACAGCAACAAATAGTTAGCAGGTGAATCCAACGTCGGAGGACGTAATATGGATTCGACGTCAATCGTTCGTTCCATATATGAGACTTACTAGTGTCGATACCAAAGAACAGTCCTCTGCACTCGTACGTTACACTTGACTCGTATCGTTCAATCGAGGAAGTGAATCCCCAAATAAGTCAATCACACGAATTAAATTGTTTTTATTCGACAAATATAATGGAACGTTTTTTGAATTATTTCGCAAAATGCAGCAGATTCATTAAAATACACTAAATCAACGACAATAGAAACTCTAAGATAATTCCATCGTTATATGCGTCCAATCAATCATTCATTAAATGCAACGAATGACGATTATGAATCGATTTTATAAATCGAGTGCATAAAATATGTCAAGTCCATCATTATCCTAATCAACAATCCGTTGCACGTTCAATCCCAGCTAAAGGGATTCGGACTCGTTACGGTCCTATTACGCGACAGTTTGTTAATTCATGTAAATATCCCTCAACAATCGTTGGAATGCAACGAAATTTTGTTATTTCTTCAGTAGAGCCAATAATTATTGTTGAATATTTGGTCTGGCCAATAAAACGATTCTCTCTTGCGCCCAAAAAACTCAATCGACTCAAAAAATTGCCACGATTTTCAAAATTCAATAAATAATCGATCGAAAAAAAGTTTTTCGTTGAATCTCAACGTTGCAAACTTCAGAGTCTCATTCTCAAAAAGTCTGAGTATTTTTTCAAACTCTATCAATTTTGCTATTTAACATAATTCCGGAATTCATTATCGTGCGATTCTCATGCGTGCCTTCCGCATTTCTTTAGCGTTTCAATTTTGAGTGACGAGAAATTTGAAATTTGAGTTTCAATTTTAACGACACGTGATTTGAATTTTCACGCGTTCAGATGGGAAAAATCGAACATTTCGAATGAAATATCTCAAATTCTAAACGTCAGAAATTTTTTCTTCATGATCGTTTACACAAAATTTTGAAAGAACCCAAAATAAAGTCGATTCGTGATGGTAATACCTTAAAGCCGGTGCAGATTTCTTCTGGCGTGACGAATGGATGAAAAATATGGAAACGTAAAGCAAAACTGTTGCTCAGACGATGTGTAATCGTCGCTTAATGAGTATCAGTTGATTTGATCGATTAATTATTTATAGATGATTCGTCGATGCATCCAATTCCTCGAGAGCGGAGGATTCCCGGATGCATTTGTGTGTCAGACGTTTGAACGCGGACTGCATAATTTATCTTGGGTTGTGTCCAGGGAAAAGTTTTTTTTCTTTTAAATAATAAAAGAAAAAAAAACAAAATTAAATTCGTCGGTGTTGAATTATGAATTTAGGAAAAACACATTCGATGACGCGCAGTCGATTGTTCGAGTCGCATCATTTGCTTTGCGCTCGAGAAAAAACTCGATT
Organism: Diadegma fenestrale; assembly: GCA_037043255.1. Taxonomy (NCBI): domain Eukaryota; kingdom Metazoa; phylum Arthropoda; class Insecta; order Hymenoptera; family Ichneumonidae; genus Diadegma; species Diadegma fenestrale. Next base: position 5,742,256 of record CM073311.1, on the reverse strand, counting down.
TGTCGTAGCGATTTTTTAAACTATAACGATCGACCCAGATTTGCTGCATTTTTACGAAGTCGACAGAATCATTCAACATTTTGTGCCGCTCAAAAATAAAAATTCGAAATTTCTCATTCTTTTGTTCGATAGAATTAGCAACGACGGTGGGATATTTGATTATGTGCGACCTTGCATACCTCACGCTCGTTGACAAAGGCACAGTCTTTGAACTTGTAATCGTCACGTGTTGTACGATCGCTTGTAGGAACCGCGTTTGAGTTTTTCCCACAAAAATGTGGCAAACAAAAGAATAATTTATCGCATCAGTGTCCAAAACGATTCTGTTTCTTTCGCGGTGCGTCTGCATGCGGGAGTTACCGATTCGCGGGGTTGAGACGGTTTCGGTATGATCGAATGGAAAACGTAGCGATGAAGCGACAAGGACGACTTTGCTTGACGTGCCAAGAAAATAGCACGAGGAAGTCGGAGCTTCGTCAGGGCTTCTGACGTGCAACGTCGTTTGATCGAATCGACATTTCACTCTCGCTCTCGTCCTAGAGTTCCCATCCATCGCGTATGACCCACATTTTAGCATGAAACTGATGGATCGACGCACTCTCACTCTCGATGGGTAGGTTCGCGAGCTTCCGATGAGGAATTCGAACCTGCGATCGCTCCTCGAATGAATGAAGAAGGTCGATCAATTATCCCGATAAATGCAACCGAGTTGACAACAAAAATGCACTTTTCCCCGAAGCAGAAAACATTTCCATAGAAAATTGCAGGATTAAATTAAATTCGTAACCAAACAATGATCTAAAAATAATAAAAAAAAAAAAAACGAATCCAAATAATGAGACCGTCGGCACGTTTTGGCGTGGAATGTCCCACAAATCAATCAAATACTCGTTATTCCAACCCGGCAATAAAACAAATAGATCTCTCCTGAATTCCAGATAGATCACGTCCGGTGTTTTTCTTTTATTGTACACGTGCTACGAGGCACAATTTTTTCAACAAACGTAGAGCTCACATAGAAATACCACGAATTGCATCAACTGCTCATTGTTTTGGGCCTAGTTGTCCAATCGAAACAGTGACATTTGGTTTTCTACCAGAAAATCAACATTGCATGTCGTTTCAAGTGTAGATAAGGCCCTTGAAAACCTCACGAAGTTACTTAACGAGCCCCGGAGATAAGGATTCAAAGTGAGACAGAACAAATTTAAAAACTTTTGGACGTGTGGAAAAAATGATCCAAAAAGATGGCCATAAACTCAAGAAAGTTGGATCACGACGATAATCATGATTGTCATGCTAATCCATGTTAAAAATATTGAAAATTTCAAAAAGATAAGAATTTTCTAAAATTTGGTACAAATATTCTTTAATAATAGAATGATATAATTATATAATTATTAATTAATTATATTATTTATTATATTATTCAATTTTAATTAATTATTATTTACATTATTCAATTTTAATTAATCATTAATTATATTATTCAATTTTAGTTAATTATTAATTATATTATCAAATTTTAATTAACTATTGATTACGTTATCCAAATTTAATTAATTATTAATTATGTATTCAATTTTAATTAAATATTAATTATAATATTTAATTTTAATGAATTATTCATTACATTATTCAATTTTAATTAATTATTAATTATATTATTATGTAATTATTAATATAATAATAATTGAACACTGAAGTTGACGTCTTGTGTTTGTGTATTTAAAAAACTTAATTTCAAATTGGGTTTCTGTACTTGTTGCCCAAGCTTGTAATCATCAAATTTGATCAAATTCTGATTATTTTGATTTCGTGATCCAATCTCCTTAAATAATCGAACTGTGAAAACGACTGGGGTGAAAGGGAAAAGGTCAGTACGTAATGACCACTTCAATGAGGATGCACGTAGTTCGGGACCTCAAAGAGAAAAGAGAGTCTCGAGAATCTTTGCATCTACGAGTGAAAAATAAAAGTCTGGCAAAACTGTAGGAATGGAAGCTGCGAAATGTTCGTAAGAGATATCGGGAAGAAGACGCGTGCTCTTTAGCGACGATGTGTGAGGGCTTGGAAAAAGAGTAAACTCAATGTGCAAACTACGAGGACGACGACGACATCGACGAGGTCGCGCGCGATCGTCTCAAAAGTGAGTGAGTGTGCGAGCAAAAAAAAACAAACGAGTAACAACGAGAGAGAGAGAGAGAGAAAAAGAGAAAGAGAGAGCGAGAGTGTGAGTAAAAGACGAAAGACGACGAATCGAGTCGTTGAGGTTACGATTGCCCGGTGAGAAAGACTGGCAATCAGTCTAGCACGAGCAGCCGCTCAGGAGACACCAACACGGGACTTGCTTCTTCGCCAAGGTAGTGAGAAACAGATCCCATTTATCTCTCACAATTTCCTTGTCTCATTTATCGAATCCACGGGGGAAACAACCCTCACTGCATATATTAAGCAAAAAAATTACAGTGTCGGAATAAAAAGCGTCGACGAGTTCGCGATAAAGAAAAATCGATTAAACAATTATTTAATTCGATTTGAAAAGTGTTTATTCCTCAATAACCATTCGTCGTAGATTATTTTTGTTTTCTGTACCGACGCGACGAATCTTGAGTTAAATCGACGTGAGCTCCAATCCATAATTTCCTCGTTGTCGCGTTATTAACACGCGAATTTGCGAAAAAGGGCCCGAGTACGCGAAATTCGTGCTCAGTTTCAGCTTCTGATCTGAATTTTCAGTGTTTCAAAGTCTAAAACGTGTTTTCCGAGTTCGAGATCGAACTTATCGATAACCCGACCCGTGCGCGTTGCGATAATTGCCTCGAGACTCAATTAATTTTGGATGATTTTCGGATTTTCATACGTTCGTAAGAATTCGCGTCTTGTTGTCATTTCAAAAATGCAAATACAAGATACGCCATTCGAAAATTTCTCTCATTTTGGCGTAAACAAATTTTTGAGACCGGTTGTAATAAAAATTTGAGGCGAAGATTATTTCGCAAAAATTTCGAGAGTGGATATTTCTCACGGATAAAAATAAACTTGTCGGTGGCAAAAAAATATAAATCTTTAATAAAAACGAACGATTTGGAAATATTCTCAACTTGTTATTTCGAGCATCTTATTTGAAAAAAGCGGCGATCCTTAACAACCAAGATAAAATGTTGAATTGAGTGTGATCGATTGATCTAATTAGCGGATTAAACTTCGTGAGCGACCGTGAGATTTTTCGCTTTTTTAAGAGGCTGGAAATAATGAAAACAATTCGTAAATATTGGAAAAATATAACGAATTGAATGGAGAGAATGATTTTTCCGACGAATTTAATTTATCGTGAATTGAACGCGTTGCATGACTCTGAAGTTTGCAACGTTGAGATTCAATGAAAAACATTTTTTCTATTGATTATTTATTGAATTTTGAAAATCGTGGCAATTTTTTGAGTCGATTGAGTTTTTTGGCCGCAAGAGAGAATCGTTTTATTGGCCGGAGCAAATATTCAATAATAATTATTGGCTCTGCTGAAGAAATAACAGAATTTCGTTGCATTCCAACGATGCAAACTTCAGGATCATACGCGTTGCATTATTTCGTTTTGTGCATATGTCGCGTGGATATTGCGTCGCGATCGAGGGAAATCTCTGTCTCAGTCAGGTGGATCGAGTTTAAGCGGGCACGTGTCATGGTGATAGTTAACCTGGTAGACCGCGCTCGTTACAACTCCCGCAGTGTGTTGGTTATATTCCATTTATGTACCCCGGATCTATCGTGTACCGAAATGCTTCGTATCGGCCGGTCTCTCGACTGACTAATGACCGACCGCGACCGACAAAAAGTATCACGAAACCCTTTGTAAGAAAAATATCTAGAAATTCCGGTTTTCGGGTGGAATATTCGAGTGTAAACTTGATTGGTGTTGCGAGCATGCGACGAGCGAATGGCACGAATAGAAAAATGGTAAATATTGCGAGAACCGAAAAATATTCGTTTGATTTTTCATTATTACACTGATGCAAAAATCAAAACATTGCAATCGTAATTAATCGCTGTTGGGAGTGAGTAAAAAAGTGCTTTCCGCGTGTGTGTATTTGTTGTTCGTGTTGTTTATATCGAAGCTGCGTGTCTTGTAGTAATTTTTCAGCGAAAACCTCACGAATTTCTGAATCCCCGTTCACATGAACGAATTCTGACGAAACTAACGTCGCATTTCAATTCCACTAGAATGTGCGTATGAAAAAAAACAACTGAGGAAACCGGAAAACTTCCTCTTCGGTATTGTTTGTCGTCCGAAATAAAAAAAAAAAAAGATTTCATGACGAAATTCGTTTCGACAACAAAGTACTTCCGGTCGTAATCAAAAGTTATTCCCAGGGGCGTTTCGACACACTGAATCTCAGGTTTACCATATTTTTTCAATTAAAACTTTAAAGAAATTCAAATTGTTCAACGACACGGAGAAATCGGTTCTGGTTCTTCATAAATTATCGGTACCAGCGTTTTGAGGTTATCTTGTCGGTTTTAGAATCACCGTTCAGAATTTAATCAAATTTGGTGCAGTAGTAGATTATAATTAGTAAAAGATCTAGTCAAATTTTCAAAATTTCACAGAGAACCAGAAAAAAGACATTCGTATTGGTATTTTCATACAAAACATTGAGTTTCATGATAAATCTCAGTTTTCCTTGTATTTTACAATGAATTCTTATCATTTCCTAGGAGAAATTACAGTTTTCATTGTGAAGTGAAAGTAATTGTACGAAATAAATGATCCTGAAGTTTGCATCGTTGGAATTCAACGAAATTCTGTTATTTCTTCAGCAGAGCCAATAATTATTATTGAATATTTGGTCCAGCCAATGAAACGATTCTCTCTTGCGACCAAAAAACTCGATCGACTCGAAAAATTGCCACGATTTTCAAAATTCAATAAATAATCAATATAAAAAAATGTTTTTCGTTGAATCTCAACGTTGCAAACTTCAGAGTCATTGAAATAAATGTTAAATTCATAAAATTACCGATCCGAATATTTTTTCTGGTTCTCTGTAGCATCTTGAAAATTTGACTGGATTTTTTTTTTAATGACTCTGAAGTTTGCAACGTTGAGATTCAACGAAAAACATTTTTTCTATTGATTATTTATTGCATTTTGAAAACCGTGGCAATTTTTCGAGTCGATTGAGTTTTTTGGTCGCAAGAGAGAATCGTGTTATTGGCCGGACCAAATATTGAATAATAATTTTTGGCTCTGCTGAAGAAATAACAGAAATTCGTTGCATTCCAACGATGGAAACTTCAGGATCATTTTTTTATCATAATCTACGACTGTACCAAATTTAATTAAATTCTGAACGGTAATTCTAAAACCAATAGAATTACCTTAACTAAGTTGAGTCAGAAACGATTTCGCTGCGTGTGAAAATTCGTTGCCGATTAACCTAAATTTCCCAGAAACTGAAAGACCATTCGAAAGGTAATTGAGTCGTTGGAATTGCAGCACAAAACAGTTGCTTATAATTGATTCGAAGATGCGTGTAATTACACAAGCATCTACGCGTAATTTTACGTAGGAAAGTTGTTGGCGGGTGAAAGACGTTCATGTGCGTTTAAACAAGTCTTGGATAATTAACTCGGGGACATTAATAAACAGTGCGCGTAGTCCACATCGTTCCTTGAATAAAATCGCCGAGAGTTTTGTCCCGAAGACGAATGTTTTTTTTTCCCCTTTTTTTTTATATAAACTCGCACTCGAATAAGAAGCTCCGTGCAACCTCGAGAGTTCGTAGAACTTTTCGCCATCGAAAGGCAATTTTGGAAACGCGATTGAAAAACATAATTCGTTTATGAAGAATAATTTCGTCCTGTCAGTAACGACGAACAAAATGTTGACAAATTATTTGCACGTGTCCTGGGGCTAGTCGAAAAAATGACAACGAAAAATTGTAAATTTCTGTTTAAAAAACGAAACAAAAACGACGTTTTTGCACTGACTGATGAAAAATCGATGTAAAATGAGTTAAAATCGTTGATTTTATTTGTTGACAGTTTGAAAGAGGAAAGACGATGCCTGTCCTGGGTAGCCTGGAGGATTTAAGTAGAAGAAGAGCCTGCGAGATCCTCAAGGAGGTTTGCCAAAGTTTGCAAAGTCTATTGACACTGGGAGCATCGGGTTCTTACGTGCTGGAGTATGCAAAGCGAGTGTTGAGGCCATATTACGTAAATTCATTGCCAGGAACGATCCGTTCGCGAATGATTGACGAGACATGGAATCATCTTTACTACGACAGCATCAACTCCGCGGGTTTGATTCAAAGCCCGTTGTATCTGTTGACAATATTGTTGGGACCGGATGTGAAAAAATTGCGTATAAGATTGTGTTGTTATTACGGATGCAGTCATCAAGCGGATTTGTTCAAGTTATTATCGAGCGAGGGTGTCGGTATGGAATCGTTGGAGCTGGAGCGGACCGCGATATTGCGTTTGGACTCGAATTTATTGCGAGGCGCTTTGTTTAATATGCGAAATTTGCGGAGCCTGACGATGAAGAACATCGCGGACGATTCGATCCTCGCATCGATCGGTCGAGCTTGTCCAAATTTGGTGGTTTTGGATGTCGCGTGTAGCCAACAAGTTACCGATCGAGGGCTCCAACATTTGTTGGTAAAATATCGTTTGGCACCGAAGAAAGAATCGATTAAAATAACGGAACGAGCGATCGAGACTCGGAACAACGAAACGCTGAACTCATCGGAAGCTGGGGATGGCGATCATCGTCGTCGTCGACGAAAAACGACCTGGTCGAGGATAAAAGCTTTGCTGCAAAAGCTCGAGATGAAAGACGACAAGAAGGAAGGAAAAGAAGAATATTTGCTGGACTTGAAAGAGACTCGTAATCCCATTTGCGACTCTCTCAGGGTTTTAAACATCACGAAAACGAGAGTGACGATAAATGGCGTTTTAATGCTGTTGTCTCAAGTGACGAACCTCGAATCATTGGCAGACTATTATCCAATAAGTTCCGTGACTGAAATCAACGATCGCAGCGTCGAGTATGGAGTGGCTCGGGTTTTTGGATTGAGGGAAGCCTACGACAGAGATACGACGATCAAAAAGCTCCAATCACTCGCGGACGCTTGTCCCCGATTGGAAAAGCTTTCGATTTTCCATCCCCGACATCCGGTAATCGCGTTAAGGGCGTTCTCCTCCTTGACGAGTCTCACTCTCGACGCGATACCTTCGGAAAGCCTCGATTGGGTCGACTCGCTCAACGATTATCTTCGTACCAACGGTTCCAGTCTTGAACAATTGAATTTGCGTGCAAAAAAGAGCAACAACAATCCGAACCGGCCATTGGAATTCGACCTCTCAAAAGTTTTCCTGAATTGTCCAAATCTCGTGAGTCTGACGAAAGAAGGAAGTCACGTTGTTTGGAAAAATGTAAACGAACCGATGGAGCCTCTGAAACGTTTGAAAATAATTCAACTCGGTAACAGCGTCAGTGCGAATGCGATCATGAAAATTTTGACACTCGCTCCCGAGCTCACTTCGCTTCACGCTAAAAGTTGTAACGAATTGACCGATCGACACTTTGAATTTTTACTCAAAAACCCACAGCCCGAAGCCTCGACGTTAATCGGTCCAAATTTTCAAATCACCTCCGAAAATCGTGTTGCCAAAAATTTAACCTGCTTCTACATCGACGAGGCGAATCAACTCACCACCAAAGCTGTCACGAAATTGTTAGAATCTTGCAATCATTTAGAACGAATTGGTAATCTCGACAATTGGGATTTGCATTGCTACGAAATCGAATTAATCACCGAAATGGCTGTCAAGCGAAATACTCTTTTCAAATGTTCGTCGGTTCATCATTGGTACTTGAATATTTGCCAATCCTTCGAGAGACAATTGCAAAAAAAATGTATTTGCGATTTTTAATTAGTCGAGTTCGATTTAATTTTTTCTAATTGCCAAAACCACGAGTGTTCACCGACGTGATAATAATTAATTGCTCATTTTCTCATGAATAAAAATGAACGTTCATAGTTCGAAAAAATTGAAGCGGAAAAATGTCGAGAAAACGAATTTTTTGGTAAATTTATGACTCTGAAGTTTGCAACGTTGAGATTCAACGAAAAACATTTTTTCTATCGATTATTTATTGAATTTTGAACATCTTGGCAATTTTTCGAGTCGATCGAGTTTTTTCGTCTCAAGAGAGCATCGTTTTACGATTCTCACGATGGAAACTTCAGGATCATGTAAATTTGTGCCAAATCGGACGCTGATTTTTCGCGCACTGACCTCTGTGAAACCGTGAGCTTGAAGCAGAAGACTTATCAGCTTAGTGTCGGCTTGAAAGATTTTGTAAGTCATGTAGAGCTGCTTGGCTGGAGGATTTTCCGGTGGAGTTGCCAATGCGGAACATCTTAAAGAAAAAAGTACGAATGTTCGATTTTACGTTGTGCAATATTTTTCATATCGGCACCGAAATAATGGTAATAAATAATAAAGAATTATCACTGAAGAAAAGATTTTGTTGAACTTTATTTGACAAGAAAACTCACTTGAATTTAAGAACGGAAGTTTTACTGCCGGCTGGTCCGTTGATAAGCCACTCGTTTCCTTTTGCACTCTCGGTCGATGTACTGAAAGACAAAAACATCCAAGAGTTTTATTTGCCGAGGCAGGAAACACTCGGCCTGAGTGTGCTCCGCGATGCTGCTGCAATAATGCGTGCGTCGTGTCGGTATACGAGAGACTCGATGACGAACGCGTATTATTAAGCTTCTACGATCGTCTGACAGAGAGCTCTGCTTTCCTCAAAATGAACCGTTCACCATATACGAGTCGATGTAAAGAACGTGACATGGATCGATGGTTTTATTCGATTTCCATTCAATCGCGGTAAAGATCGAGCCGGATGTATGGACGTGACGAAATATCGTGTCGATTGAAAAGCGAAGCAACCACGACGATTTTTTTCTTGATGAATGCAAACTCAAAGAAATTTTTCGTGTTCGTCAAATTCGACTATCAAATTTTACGTTCTTCTGAACTATTTAGAAAAAAAATGAAACTCTGTCAATTGAGCGGAAATTGTAGTAGAAAAAAAAATGTTTTGCAAAAGAATGCCAAGAATTTTTCCCTCGCGTTCCTGCAGTTCTTGGAAATGCGATTAAAAATTGATACAACAATCTGACAAAGTTTAAATAAACAGTCTACCTCTCGGTCTTTTCCGCTTTGTTGGGCTTGTGAACAAAAGGCTCAAGACCTTCCTCGCTGCTGTTTGACAACTGCGACATTCCGGACAGACTGGAGGACGACATTAGTTCTTTGGGCCTTTTGCCCTCGAGTCTCCTCGTCGACTTGCTTTTCAACGGTGCCAGCATCGTGTCTGTAAAATTAACAAAACAAAATGTTAATTTTTCTTTACCAAACTCTGTAAAACGAAAAGTAATGCAATTTTCTTGGAAATCTACGACATTGTCGCGCGGTGGGGTCAATGAGAAAAAAAATACAGCGTCTGCCTTGAAAGGGCGAGGTTGTTCGTGTGCGATCGAGGGGTGTGTTTTCGCATTGAATAATAAAAAGTATTGCTCACGTTCTCTCGCAACGGAGTCGCGACTAATTCACGATGCACGAGAATTTTTTTCCAACATACGAACATTCGCGTTGACCTTCGATCCATCGACAGGAAAAATTTAAACAAATCAATCGCGCCGCTGGTCGTAAGAGCTTTTTTTCTCTTTTTCGGAACGATGAGGAAAAATTTAACGGTAGGGGCGATACATTATTGCCATTTTTAAAACATAAAAATTTTCCAAATAATTCGAATTTGATGAAATTTTGTGAATAAATTCGTTAAAACAATTTTTTTTTAGATTTTTTTTTTAACAGAGTCTCGAGTCATTGGACATTGACGTTCACGTCCATAAGCATAGCGTTTTCGTGTATATTTCGGGCATAAAAATTTTGGATTAATGCTAAATTATTCGAAAACTAGACATCGGATGAAATTGAAAAAAAAAAAATGATGACTCTGAAGTTTACAACGTTGAGATTCAACGAAAAACATTTTTTCTATTGATTATTTATTGAATTTTGAAAATCGTGGCAATTTTTCGAGTCGATTGAGTTTTTTGGTCGCAAGAGAGAATCGTTTTATTGGCCGGAGCAAATATTCAATAATAATTATTGGCTCTGCTGAAGAAATAACACGATTTGGTTGCATTCCAACGATGGGAACTTCAGTTGAAGAAAACTGATGTTGAAGAAAATCACCAAATTTGATCAATTTCTCAATTATTTAGATTTTTCTACCGAAGCTCCTTAACTCGCGTACGAACAAAATCAAGATTTCGACGTGGTGAAGAGTTTGCACAAAAAAAACGAAGCAACTGGATAAATAAGCGACAAGAAATTTCGTGCGTGTTGTGGGGGAGAAGGGCGAGGAGGGAAAAAAGGCGAGCTATCGGCAAGGAGTAAAGAGCGCGTGACTCACTGCAGTAATTACGTGACCGAAACGTGCTGCTATCCTGCCTTTCTATGCAACATATATAAAGAGCTGATTCGAATGAAAAAAAAGGGCGGAAGTTGTCGGCGTTTGTGGGCATTGAGCGACACTCGTTGAGCCGTTTTCGTGTTGAGCATCGAAGAAGCAGGTTTAAGTGTCGCGCGTACGGCACTATTACGGAAATTGTACTACTGGGGCAAAGTAACGCTCGAGTTACCAGCATCATCGGCCAAAAAGTTCGTGCATCGTATAAAAACAAACAAATAAAAAAAAAAAACGTTTTATAAAAGTAGAATCGGAATGAGGAATCAGGAAGGACAGAAAAAAATCGAAAGTGTATATTTTGATGATCCTGAAGTTTCGATCGTTGGAATGCAACGAAATTCTGTTATTTCTTCAGCAGAGCCAATAATTATTATTGAATATTTGGTCCGGCCAATAAAACGATTCTCTCTTGCGACCAAAAAACTCAATCGACTCGAAAAATTGCCACGATTTTCAAAATTCAATAAATAATCAATAGAAAAAATGTTTTTCGTTGAATCTCAACGCTGCAAACTTCAGAGTCATATGTTTTGCGCGTCGTTATGAAAAAGAAAAAAGAACACTGCAAAATAAGTTCGATCCGACAGATGTCATGATTCGCAAAATTAACCGTGAAATATGCCCTGATGCGAAAGCAGCATCAAACAAATTAAAACGAAAATTCCGAGTTTATTTACTTTTGTTGCATTGCATTTATTGTTTTTTCACGCTAAAGAAAATTTTATGTAAGGGCTCGTGATGAGAAGGAGAGAGAGGGATTGTGAAAAGTATGCGGGAGCGTGGGATTGATGCTCGTTGAGAAAGAAGGCAAAGAGAAAAAAAATATCGTGGAAAGAAACAAAAAACAAGAAAAAAAGGAATTCCAAGGTGTGGCTCGATTGATGTGCATCGAGGATAATGGAAAACGCGGACGGGGATTGCTCGGGCAATCGCAAACGAGTCAAAACTTTTGAAAGTCATAAAAAATATGAAGATACTCCGAGCCCGAAGAAACGACGAATCGTTAAAACGAATAATCGAATTATCGATGAAAAAATTGATTGCGTCGTCAACGAGCCCAACGAGGTTGGAATTTCATCGATTCCCCTTGAAATATTACTCGAAATCATGTCCTATCTCGATTGCCGAGATTTGTACGCGTTGCGTGGAGTTTCCAAGTTGTTTGAACGTCTCGTACTCGAACCCAGTGTTTGGACTACCTACGAGGTACGTTTACCAACTTTTATTAACGCGACCCCCCATCGCATTTCCCGTAACAACATACGATTTAATTTATTCATTCTTCAGTCTCAAATTTGTAACGATCCCGTGCGTACAGCTTCGTGTCGGCTTTTCCACGAGTCCACGCACAATAATTAACCCTACTTTTTTCCCCGCTTCACTAACTTGCATGTCCGCACGAGAATAGTGCCCGCGCAGCTGTTCCTGCACGGGGTATCGAAGTCTGGATCATTGGAATGCAACGAAAAATGTATTTTTTGCCATTTTGAATCGCAAAAGAAACTTTAGCTCGGGAAAAGGAAAGAAATTTCGTTGCGTTCCAACGATGCCTACGGAATTATTTTTAATGCACGACCGAGCCGATCAGAGGAAAAATTAGCTCGTCCGTTGGTGCTGAATTTACGACACAAAATCGATAATTCGTTATATTCAAAGCATGCAACGAGGGTCTTAATAATTTGAAGAATAATCTGGTCGTCTGACGTAACGTGACTTGACAGGTGAACAATACAGGAGCAACGACTTTGGAAGTGATTGACGAATTAAAGAGAATGCCACATCTACGAAGAATCAGTATCGAAGCGAGAAACGATTGCGATGACATTTTACGACAATTGTCGTGCAGCAACAAAAAATTGCAGAGGCTCAATATATCGAATTGCACAGGTGACTAAAAAATATTGCCATGATGAGATAATTGAATGACTCTGAAGTTTGCAACGTTAAGATTCAACGAAAAACATTTTTTTTATTGATTATTTAATGAATTTTGAAAATCGTGGCATTTTTTTGAGTCGATTGAGTTTTTTGGTCGTAAGAGAGAATCGTTTCATTGGCCGGACCAAATATTCAATAATAATCATTGGCTTTGCTGAAGAAATAACAGAATTTCGTTGCATTCCAACGATGCAAACTTCAGGATTATGTAATTGAAATGGAGCCTGTTAGAACAAATTCCCATTTTTAGAACCTCCCAACGAGCCCAATCCTGCATCCCTAAAAATTTTATATATTAGAAACGATGTTGAAGTTTGCATCGTTGGAATGCAACGAAATCCTGTTTTTTCTTGAGCAGAGCTAACGATTCTTATTCAATATTTAATCAGGACAATAAAACGATCGTTTTTTACAATTTAAACACAAAATCGATACGAAAACTGTTGGTGTTTTCTAAGTTGAACGAATAATAAAGAGAGAAAGTATTTTTCGTTGGATCTCAACGTTGCAAACTCCAGTGTCATTATTAGAAACATTTTGCACCATGGTTTTCCCACATTTTCCATAATTTTTGCATGACACTGAAGTTCGCATCGTTGGGGTACAACGAAAAAACTTTTTCCATGAATTGTCTGTTCAGTTTCAAAAACCATGAGAGTTTTTGGACCAATTCTCTCTTTGGAGCGTGAAAAGATATCGGTTTATCGTTCTGATGAAATATTCAATAAGAATCTTGAGATTTGCCCAAGCAGAAAACTGAATTTCGTTGCATTCCAGCGATGCAAACTTCGAAATCGTCTGCAAACATGTAAATCGTTTTTTTTTCTTCCATATTTCTGGATGGAAAATATCAAAGCAGGCACTTCCGCGAATCTGTATCTCCGTCCTGGTTATCTGATAAGGATTCTGGAAAGATGTTCGAGGCTGCATACGATAACGATTCGGGGGAGTCGTTTTCGTGGACTAAAATTTTATCGAATACTCGGAGAAATGGGTCATCGTTTGAGATTCGTTTCGGCATCAACGACCTGCATGCAATTTCGTACATTTGCCGAGCACGTTAGTAAGGTCGATGAGAACGAGAGGGACGCTCTTTGTTCGATGTGTCCAGAAGGTACAAGGGACTGGGGACCGCTGAGATATTATATGGTAGAAAAATCGGACCGGACGAAAACAGCTCTCGTCAGTTACTTTTATCATGATTTTTTGTACGTTGATCTACGTCCGAGTACGAAAAGCACTACGAGAATCGAGACAGCCTCACTTTCACCAGTTACCATGTGCTCTGCCTCCTCCTCATAGGAACAAAAACGTGCTCATTAATCGTCTCGTCTCACTCCTATTTTAATCAAATAACCACAACCACAATTTTTCCCATTAAATGTCCATGTCGCATTGTTATGATTCATTATTTATTCAACATAAAGACGGATCTGAAAATAGCAAAAGAAAAAGCTTTTTTCATCGCTGAAAAGTTGGTCGAAAAATAATCATGTGCAATTTTTCCATCAAGACTTTCTAATTAAATCAGAAACAGTTTCAATCTACAAGCCCCTTAAAATTACCATTACGTTCAAGTTCTAGATAATGGGCTTTGTTCCATTGAGCACGATATTCAAGACGCTGTCGTGTCTGCTCTATTCGTTCATATATTTCCACTTGACGAGGCATCAACAAAGAGGCCACGCAAAGCAAGACAAATCGTACGCGTGCACAATTAATATGCTCGCTCGAACGTGTAATTTTTGAATGCGATCCTCCCCATCCAGTTCAAAAGTCGTTTTCACCAAGAAATCATTGTGCGTTTGTCAAGTGCCGTTTGATTTTTTTGGACCTTTTAGGAAAATTCATTTTTTTCGTCAAATTTGGGACTTTGTAGGAATTTTTTTGCAGTTTTCTTCATACGGGTTCACCCAATTCCTCCAACATAATTCCCAAGTGAATCCCTTGGGCGAAGATAAATTTTGTCTCGAACGGTTTGTCTCGGAAGGAACCGAAAAATCTTTGATTAAATTTCCAAAAAATTACAATATTCTTTAAAAATTGAATATTCGTTTCATCTCGAGGCAACGTATGAGTTGCTCGAGAGACGCAAGTAAGAGTTTTTAGATTCTCGATTTCTTCGACGTGCTTGATATTTCACGAGCTAGAAAAATTGCACTTTCTTCTCTATGACGAAGAAAGGCGACCGTGTAACTTGTATTTTTCGCCAAACGATGGATCACCTTGACGGTGCAATCTTTGATATTATGATAAGTCACATGCACACCCGTCGCGTGAATCACCATGGTCAGCAATAAATGCGGGAGGGGGGAGGGAACTAAAAATAAAACAAATGCTTCGACACGCGTAATATCGATCGAAGGTGCAGACCACCTGACGGCAGGAATGAGGCGAGCGTAGGGCCGAGGTCAAGTCTCAAACTAGTACAAAACCAAGCGATTTGTGATGTTTTATTATTTTCTTTTCCAATCTCTCGCGCGCGGCATTGCAATTCGGTGATTCCAATTTCGATGGAAACGGACGACACGATTTATCGATAAAATCGTTTTGATTTAAACCACGTAACTTGAAAAATCACTTCGATAGCAAAGTTTCGATGATCAACTTGTTACGAATCAAACTCAAGCTTAGAATTTTCTGTAATTTTTTTTTGGTCCAGAGGAAATCGAAAATTGCAACTGCTCAGTGACTCTGTCTCAAAAAATGACAGAAATTTACTATTCGGAGATACTTTCTGGAATATTCCTTGCAGAAATGACAAAATTTTTGGGATTAAAAAAAAAAAAACGTGTAGTCGAACGTATCTAACAAAATATCGATATTTTCCACGATCCTGAAGTTTGCATCGTTGGAATGCAACGAAATTCTGTTATTTCTTCAGCAGAGCCAATAATTATTATTGAATATTTGGTCCGGCTAATCTAACGATTCTCTCTTGCGACCAAGAAACTCAATCGACTCGAAAAATTGCCACGATTTTCAAAATTCAATAAATATTCAATAGAAAATATGGTTTTCGTTGAATCTCAACGTTGCAAACTTCAGAGTCATTATTTTCCAACATAATGTTACCCAAATTATTGATGACATAAATGGATCGTAATATTAATTAGCGATATCACGAAGATAGTCGATATTGCTATTAGAAGGAAGTTCGGGACTCGCAGGCGTGGGTAAGCAGCTGAATTTTTTAATCTTAGTTTGGTCTCAAAGGGAAAAAATTGAATTTTTAATTTAATTCGAAAATAAAAGTCATGGACATCAATGATACAGTAGCCTCGCGACAGTCACGTTCAAAAGTTGTCATTTCTTTCGTACCAATGATCGATTCGATTATCTAATTTGGATTCAAACGAGTTTATCAGGAAATTACGCGTGTTTGCAATTGATGCACGTCGCGCGCGCGTTCGTTTTCGTCGTAGTCGATCACCAGAGTGGAAAACACACGCGAGACCAAACGACTCGATTAACGTTCGTGTTGATTAAACCTTCAATGACTGCTTTGAATACCCGGACATCGTTACAGGTAATTCTTACCTGTTACTTCGTCATTGTACAAAGCGATTCCTGCAACTGTTTTGGCTTCCAACTTAATCCGTTCGATGATCCTGAAGTTTCCATCGTTGGAATGCAACGAAATTCTGTTATTTCTTCAGCATAGCCAATAATTATTATTGAATATTTGCTCCGGCCAATGAAACGATTCTCTCTTGAGACCAAAAAACTCGATCGACTCGAAAAATTGCCAAGATGTTCAAAATTCAATAAATAATCGATAGAAAAAATGTTTTTCGTTGAATCTCAACGTTGCAAACTTCAGAGTCATAAATTTACCAAAAAATTCGTTTTCTCGACATTTTTCCGCTTCAATTTTTTCGAACCATGAACGTTCATTTGGTCCGGCCAATATAACGATTCTCTCTTGCGACCAAAAAACTCAATCGACTCGGAAAATTGCCAAGATTTTCAAAATTCAATAAATGATCAATAGAAAAAATGTTTTTCGTTGAATCTCAACGTTGCAAACTGCAGAGTCATTTCGTTCGAATCGAAGCTCATGGAAATGAGATATTCACGTTGCATGATGCCGAATATTTACAGCATCTTCGTTCATCGAATGTGAATTAAGTAATTTTTGTCATAGTGAAAGAGTTTAACGTTTTTATCTGGGGATTGAAACGTTCGAGTAACTGAGTTCTCGATCTACACGAGGTGACGTCGTTTTATTTTCGATTTTTTCAATCATCTGGCTCGATTCCTCAATTCAAAATAAAAACCCGAGCTCAAGGATCAAAATAATCGACACCAAGGAAACAAGGGCGCAGAATTGGAAAGTTGAATTGATCGTGACGATCGAAGCTCCTCGAGACATTCAAATGGGCTCGAATTTTTCGAAAACTACGAGCGTTATTCTGGTAAGCATGAGAAATGGTTTAAAAGTTGGTGCAGCGAAACAGCAAGTTTTTTCGTTTGATTCGAGGAAGTTTGAGGGTGGAAGAAAAATCTTTTCTGCATCGAGTTTCCGGCGTTGTTGTTGATTTGCAACGTAATAATTATCACGGTTGATTGCGTGCTCAGCACCGAACGAAACGGTTGACCTAATTTTCGACTTTTGCTGGTGAGGATTTGTGTATTCGCCTATTTCGCACTTTTGCACGTTGAAAGTTGGTGATACGAATCAGAGGGTAGAAAAAAGTAATAACGATCTTTTGCCCTTTTCATTTTTCTACTGCACTTGCGGCCCCTTGAACTTTTTGCCTGCATTGGCGAGCATCTGAATATTAATCTTTTAGTAATTTACACAAACGCTTTGTCTCGACCTTAAAGAAGCGCTTCCGAGTGTGCGTGTGCCAAAACACTTTAGACTTGGCAACCTTATCGAGCTGGCTAGTTGACTGATGTTGAAAATCGTAAAACAAACGCGAAAAAAAGTTGAAAGTAAAAAAAAAAACTTCAAAATTGCACGTGACAAATTGGCTCTCGACATATTTCCAACCGAAAACCAAGAAGCCAAAAAAAGTGACTCTCATAAATTACAAGACACCCAAGAAACGATAAAAGTTCGAGAAAAAAAAAGAACCGAACAAAACATCCTGACCGATTTCGATCGAACGAGAAATTATTTCGATTAGCAAAGTTTTTTTTGAAAAACTAAACTTTAATTGAAAAATCCCAACAGTTTTGTCTTTGCAGCAAGAAATATTCTGGAAAGTCTCTTCGTAAAGTAAATTTTCGTCATTTTGATCATAAATTTTGCTGACACTTCCGTTAGAAGTCAAAAATGTTATCAAAATTACGAAAATTTTGACATTATCCTAAATTATTTAGTTTACCATGTTCAACAAAATATCGACAAAATTCCGTGAAGCTTTTGTTGATACAAAAGCTTCACGGAATACAAAAGCGTCACGAACAAAGGTCAAATCGTAGACCAAAGTTGTACCTCGTAAAGGCCAAAATGAGGGTTAACTTGTTTAGAAATAGACACACGATAAGATCAAAGATAAACGAATATTTAGCAGCCCCATAAACAAACATGACCCTGAAGTTTGCAACGTTGAGATTCAACAAAAAACATTTTTTTATTGATTATTTATTGAAATTTTGAAAACCATGGCAATTTTTTGAGTGGATTGAGTTTTTTGGTCGCAAGAGAGAATCGTTTTATTGGCCGGAGCAAATATTCAATAATAATTATTGGCTGTGCTGAAGAAATAACAGAATCTCGTTGCATCCCAACGATGGAAACTTCAGGATCATCATAATATGGATTTGGAAAAATGTACAAACGTATATGCACGTGAGTTTGACAAATGAACATCCTCTAATTAGTCTTGGGGTCACCAGGTATTTTGCTTGAGTTGGTATTAAAATCTACTGGGCATATATATGCGGACGCGAAGGAGGATAAAGAGAGAAGACGTACGTGTCGTTAGAATCGTTGTGGACTGATGTGCATAATAGGTATGCGAGTTTCTCAAATGCACGCGAGCAATTCACGACGGAGAAGCATAGCTCGATGCGAGGCTCGATGTCCTCGCTAGATTACCTCGCGCCCACACACGTTCATGGCTTCACGTAAATTGATATGTTTGTTACACAAGTGTAAGGCATAAACACATAAACAATTAAATTTTATTGGCGTGACCATGACCCCGACGATTTGTTCAAATTTCCCTCAATATTTTCGTCTTTTTAAAAAATCCACGTAAATATATTCACATCAATTTTCAGACTCGTGCCTGGATCGCTTTAAAAATGTTTCAAATTTACGAATTTTTCAATAAAAATCAAAAAATTGAATTCCGAATTAAAAAGGAATAGAAATAAAAGGGCTCAAGTTCATTTTTATGATGCTGAAGTTTGCATCGTTGGAATGCAACGAAATTCTGTTATTTTTCCAGCAGAGCCAATAATTATTATTCAATATTTGGTCCGGCCAATAAAACGATTCTCTCTTGCGACCAAAAAACTCAATCGACTCAAAAAACTGCCACGCTCTTCAAAATTCAATAAATAATCAATAAAAAAAAATGTTTCTCGTTGAATCTCAACGTTGCAAACTTCACAGTCATTTCATTTTTTATTTTTGCAATTATCAGGAGCCCATGAATAATTATTAAAGCTCAAATTCAATGGGAACGTTTGGATTGAATTTCGTGTTGGTAAATTTGATTTTTTAATCGATTCGAAATTTTGAGAAGATTTTAGTCACGCATAAAAAAAAAAGTTTGAAAAGGAGCTTGAGAAATAAACGAATGGCTTAATTATTTGGATAAACTGATTCGTTCCCTTCAATTGTAAATGAGACAGGTAGACACTTACACGTGTGAACATAACCGCGATGCATTGTATATATAGAGGCGAAAAGAGATGGAGTTTGGCGGGAGCCAGACATGATGGACGAGCGCCGGGAAACAATTTTAGGTTGTTGGAAAGACTCGAGCTTTTTCGCGGTTAGTGTGCTATCTATGCAAATTGGTTTGAGTGGAGATGGAGAAAGAAGTTTGAGAGGATAAGGGCGTTTCGATAATGTTTGGGGCACGTTAGACACGACATGCATCACATCCTTTCCCTCTCTTCCTCTTTTTCCTTTTCCCATTCTCCCTTTCAATAAGTTCAATAATGTTTCTCCCTCCGGAGTTTTTGCTCTCGTGGAATAATTCCACAGACGAAAATACAGTTGCAAGGCTACCAGCAGCGTCCATGGATCTTTCTAACAGACGAACAGACGTAACTGCAATGCCCGACTGGATAAAATTCGACAACGAAGGGCTTTTTGATTGTGAAACTTAGCCAAACTTGGCTGTATGTGTAGATGCAGGTTTTATGTTACAGCCTTACTATTATACACGCCTTGTTACGTGTCTCTGCGTGTATCTGGCTTCATTCATGAGGCCGACAACAGGTATTTCCGATATGCCGCTACCGGGCACCTCCTGGTGCCTCCTCCTCTTCTCTCTCTCTCTCTCTCTCTCTCTCTCTCTCTCTCTCTCTCTCTCTCTCTCTCTCTCTCTCTCTCTCTCTCCCTCTCTTTCCCTTTCTTTCTGGCCGGATGGAAACGTGAGGCATAATACCTTTGCCAAAGGCCCCGTTATTAATTCGACGTAATTGGTATCAGCACGAAAAATCATTGAATAATTGAACAATGAATATCGGGGCTAGGTACGGACAACACGATATCCAAATTACTACCTTTTATCAAATCGAATCGTTAATCGGAAAAAAATTTCATCATTTTTCGATATTAATATTCATCGCCGAAAATTGTTTCTCCGAGCAAAATTCCATGGTCGTAAACATTTTTAAATTACAATTTTTCGGAAATTACAACAACAACGAAATTTCCCAAAAAAAATGCATCGGAGGAGTGCGGTTTTTTTTATTAGAATTTCCGGCTCAATAATGCGGGACTGTACAGTCGCGATAATTTTAGATTCGTGTAGAAATCGTTGAGATGCTACTAAATTATTCGAAACCAGTCGCTAGGGAAGGAAAGGATGACTCTGAAGTTTGCAGCGTTGAGATTCAACGAAAAACATTTTTTCTGTTGATTATTTATTGAATTTTGAAAATCGTGGCAATTTTTTGAGTCGATTGAGTTTTTTGGTCGCAAGAGAGAATCGTTTTATTGGCCGGAGCAAATATTCAATAATAATTATTGGCTCTGCTGAAGAAATAACAGAATTTCGTTGCATTCCAACGATGCAAACTTCAGGATCATAGAGTGGTAAGCAGCAGCGGTCGAAAAGAAAAACCCATAAAGTCAATCAACTCGAAATCCGACCCAACTTCCTTCCCAACCGGAAATACCGAAACGGTGACATGAATAACTGATTAGAGGCTCGCAAACACAGTTAGCTTGAGCAAATTTTTGTCTCCATTCGACATCGCTACTCGATCTTGATAAAACAAATGCTCAGGCAACAATTTTTACGTAAAGACTATTTGATGGATATTCATTTCGATGCTATCAGGAAAAAGTAGCAAAGTGAACGATTTTCTTTAGCAGCTTTTACCAAAAATGACGAAAAACACGTTGTTTACTACTTGCCGCTATGAAATGCAGCAAATAATCGTATTTCGTCGGGGTATGTTCATGTTGCATTGGGCAATAATTAATGGCGAAGGCTATGCTCGCTTTTAGCGACACTGTTGAAGTTTTCATCGTTGGATTGCAACAAAATTCTCTTTTTTCTCGGGCAAAAAACTCATAATTCACATCCAATACTCGGTGAGGACAATAAATCGATCGTTTTCAGGATCCAAATACAAAATTCATACGAAAAGTGTTTTTTAAATTGAACAAACAATTAAGAAGGTTGTATCACGACGCCATGCTAAACGATGTCAAAAACATAAAAAATTTCAAAATATAAGAATTTCATAAAATTTGGTCAATATATTCGTTAATTAATAATAAAAAGACAATACAGATTTTATAAGATTTTTCCACAACGTAGTACTCGAATGACTCTGAAGTTTGCAACGTTGAGATACAACGAAAAACATTTTTTCTCTTGATTATTTATTGAATTTTGAAAATCGTGGCAATTTTTCGAGTCGATTGAGTTTTTTGGTCGCAAGAGAGAATCGTTTTATTGGCCAGACCAAATATTCAACAATAATTATTGGGTCTGCTGAAGAAATAACAGAATTTCGTTGCATTCCAACGAAGCAAACTTCAGGATCACGTACTGGAGTAATAGAACCCTAAAGTTAACCCTGCGATGAAACATTTCGAAAAAATGTCTGTTTCTATACTTGATGCCAAAGAATGTATCGCCAAATTTGATCAAATTCTGATTATTTAGATTTCGTCCTTCAACCTCTTTAATAAAAAAAAGTATTTTTCCTTTTCTCACAACTCTGTAAGCTTCAGTTTCATCACTTTTTGTCGCCTCTGCAGTCGGTGCGAAAATTTTGAAGAAACGTTAGTGTGTGCTCGTGCATGTGTATGATAATAACGAACGAAATCATTTTTCCCCTGTCCATAAGATTTTATTTTCATCGTCATTACTGGGAACGGCCGCTAAGCTACAAAGAGGTAAGTGCGTGTACGTATTACGCGTGTAATGACGAACGGAATCATTTTCCCCCTCCATGAAATCGTTGCTCAAAACAAAATGAAGCGATGGCTGGAGATTTTTTTTTTCCAGTCCCCCATTTTTGGAAAAGCCGCTTAACTAGATGAATAATTGCTCCTGCTTGTTTTGGCATTTGCTCGAGCGAAATTGATGTGCGGTGTATATAATTTATTGAGAAAAGCGTAAAAAGTGCCACCCCGTTGTCACAAAGGACAAGCTTTCTCAACTGTGACACGCACCTAAACTATGTTTCGGTAGATATCGATTGGTGAAAGTCAAAAGGGCGGACACCGTGTTGATAAACACCGAAACAAAATCCTTTTCTCGTGCGACACGACGACAACGATAAATTTTTGTAGAGACACGCGATAAAAGGGAATGTGATGATTTGTACACGAGACATTTATTTAGCTAAGGTCGAAAACCCCTCGAAATGGCAGGGCGTTCAAAGTGCCCGAAGAAAAAGTGAAGAAAAATAAAGATTCCGGTTCAAGGGACTGCCGGGCTATGAACCTTCGTTGTCATATCGTATTATGCATCTATTTTGTGCTCTAGAAATACACGAATATTCGTATATATATATCAACTCTTATCGAATAAAACTGACACTGTGAAAAACTTTGTTCAATTTCACACGAAACTCCTGCGATGAATTATTTAATCGATCGCTGTGGATATAGATATTTGTGTCTGTTCTCTCTCGCCACCACTACGAACATTTCAATTTCCGGGATTGAGCAGAACGACGAGAAGCAAAGGCGAGAGGAATAAAAATACAGTTATTGAAACCGGCAACCGCAAAGTCCTCATTTTGACTGTCAAGGTGACTCGAGGTAATCGATCTAGTCAATAGTTTTTCTGTCGGTAAACAGTAAAATCTCGTAATTAAAATCCCGCTTTTTTTTTCTACGAATTTCCCTTCGCAAGGGCTCAGCTGAGTAAACGGAAAATTATTGAAGGAAAAATGGAGGGCAACAGGGGAACTTTTTCTTGTATTTTAGTTGGAAACTTGGACGGTTTTCAGCCACAATTTTGTTGAGGGAAATCCGAAACGAACGAGAAACGTTTTGATCGTAAACTTTCGTTACGAGCGAACAAACTTTTCGCGTTTCGAATACCGCTGCTGTGTGTTCCTCTTCGTTCCACATGACGAATCGACAGACTCTTACTATTTTTATTTTCATACCTATATACAACTACGAAATTCGCCATGACCAACGTCTGCTTTCACCGATAAATTCTCGTTTATTTCTACGATGCCGATCTGCTATTTAATTGGGTGGATCGTTAACTGTTCGTACGCCAAGATTTTGAATGACTCTGAAGTTTGCAACGTTGATATTCAAGGAAAAACATTTTTTCTATTGATTATTTATTGAATTTTGGAAATCGTGCGGATTTTTTGACTCGATTGAGTTTTTTGGTCGCAAGAGAGAATCGTTTTATTGGCCGGAGCAAATATTCAATAATAATTATTGGCTCTGCTGAAGAAATAACAGAATTTCGTTGCATTCCAACGATGCAAACTTCATGATAGATTTTGATGATTTTTATGCTAAAATCTGTAGAGTTTTTCTTAAAAAGTGTGGAAAATGTTGGCAAGGCGAAAAAACTGCTTCGTACTGGACAAAAACGAATGAAATAGTCGGAGAAAATTTCAAGGTCGATAGACGAAAATGCTGCAAAGAGCCTTTTGGTAAAACTTCCAATTCGAAAAATCGGAGACACGCGAGAATTCGCCACGAAATGAGGCAATAGAAAGGCAAAAGCATGACTCTGAAGTTTGCATCGTTGGAATGCAACGAAATTCTTTTTTCTCTTTAACAAAAAAAATTATTCGAGCGCAGAATGTAATTACGATGATAAAATGATTGATTTTTGCCACCCAAAAAGTATATTTGCTTGAAAAATTTGGATGACATTGAAAATTGAACGAATCATCAACGAATTCAAATATTTTTCGTTGCATTTCAACGTTGCAAACTTCAGCATCATGGCAAAAGCTGCAATAGAGACTGTTTGAAATTTACGAGGTTTGAAGGTTTTTCTTTCCGAACGAGTTCAATGCCCGATGATTCATTATTGGGCACGTGCTAAAAATAACTTTACCGACAAATGGGAGGGCGATAAATCGTCCATTAAAAAACGTACGATAATTGAATGAATCGTGACGTGAAAAAGCTCCAGCCCATTAAGTCGACGGGATCATCCACTCGTACTCAAGTTGTACGATTCTCCATTATCATCAGGAGCAGACTTTTTTTTCGGATCCTCATGACGTTAAGATTTTTTAACCCACTCGCTCTCTCACTCTCTCTACCTCCGAGCTCTATTCCGCAGTGCTCGGAAAAAGATTACGTCGTTCGGTCGAGCCCATTACACTATTTATAAACTTCGTGTTGCTTGTATACCATTTCACTCGACGATAACGAAAGAACCAACTACTAAACATCTGCACGACTTGTGAGAATATCCAGAGACTGGGAAACAGAAAAAAGCAGGGAGCGAGCGCGAGGGAAAATTTTGGGAAGCAGGGAATGGGATTAAAAGAGAAAAATCGATCGCCCTCCAATTTCGAAAACATCGATAAAGACATCACTCTGAAGTTTGCAACGTTGAGATTCAACGAAAAACATTTTTTCTACTGATTATTTATTGAATTTTAAAAATCGTGGCAATTTTTTGAGTCGATTAGGTTTTTTTGTCGCAAGAGAGAATCATTTTATTGGCCGGACCAAATATTCAATAATAATCATTGGCTCTGCTGAAGAAATAACAGAATTTCGTTGCATTCCAACGATGCAAACTTCAGGATCATATAAAGACAGTTTCGTACATCGTACGAAATTTTACCAGGAAATACCAAAATTACGAGAAACTCGACTCAAAGAAATGACTCGGGCCGATTTTAAGAATTAAAAGGGAAAGAAATTGATGAGAAAAAGAAAATATTTATCGTTGCAACGATACGTATGACTCTGGTGGAGAGAACTTTCAAGGTCAAACTTGGAACTGTTCGAATGATGCGTTTTCTTTGATCAGTGTGATGTCTGGATTCGTTTCTGCTGCGTCCATAATTCTTGATGCGATGCAAAAACATTTTCGATACGTAGAACGACGATCCTCGCTATACAAAATTCGTGGGATTTTTTATTTGAGAATTCGGGAAATAGTTGATATCAAAACGATCGTTGAGATTATGGGGATTAATTATTGTTGTAAGTTATATGGAAAAGCTTGCCACGTGCGAAATCGGTACGCAATCTTGGTAAAAGTAGATTGGAAGCGGCGATTGTCGAGCACAATTTGTCGAGGTTATAAATTTGAGAATGCGAGGATTAGAATGATGTACGAATATGTAGTCTGTGATGAAAAACGTGTATTTACATAAGCGACGTTGGATCTGAAATGAAAAACGAAAACGGATTCCTGCGCAGGAACAAAGATTGCGAATTCGAAAGCCCTACTCTGCGGAAGTAGTAAAACGTCGAACAGTGACGTGCCCCTGCGTGGGTTCGATTATTTTCCTCCATTTTCGGCGCGCGATATTTCAGCTGTTCCAGTTTTTATTGCGGGTTTCCCGGGAATCTTGACCTTGAGGGAAGCGAATGCGGGATTTTTTCGTTTTGCACAAAAGTCGTTGGAAAACAAAACAATTGGGAGGGAAGGGAATACGCGGCAACGGAGAGGAAATGAGAGGAGGCGAGAAAAAAAAATGCTTGTCAGAGTGGCAGACGACGTGCGGTATCTCCGCGTGCGTGACAGTCACCTTTCTCTCTGAACTCTGTGTCGAAACGGTAGAGATCTAAACTTGATAATACGTTTTTTTTTGTGTGTATACTCACCGAATATTCGTTTGTTTAGCTATATTGAACGCCGAATTGAGGTTCGACCCGATTTTCACGCCATCACCACCATTTTCTCAACATATTTCTCGATGCTCTACAGTCACTTTGACACTAGGTTTTCTTTAGTTTTCCGTTTACCGACAAAAAGATACACGAACGCGATTCGAGAGAGATAAAAAATCGTCACCGTTCGACACAATCACAGCCATACCGTATCACGGCGCTGCGCCGACTGCCTATTGCCGACACAGTGCCTACTGCCCCTGCCTCCCCCTCCCTCTATCAGCCGGATGGCAAACTACACCGCGGCGTTGTACATTCTACCGCAAAACTTTTTCCATCTCGCTTATCCTCTCACTTTTTTTCTTCGTCCGATACACACACTCGACCCTCCGGTTACTTTTCGCGCCGAATTCGTTTTACCAAGTATCTATATGACAGGCTTATCGATCGAAATGTAAAACGATATTTTAGACGATGTAATTGATGAGATCTGTCGAGATTCGTCGGGGCAATTGAGACGAGGAGTTCCGTGCGCGCTTCGGCGTTGCACAGTCCAAATCAACGATAACGAGCTAGCGAAATCAAATATTTTTTTATCCTTCGAGTGCACACATCCTATAAGTGCATCTATGGGTCAATATGACCCCAGCCGTTTTCCAAATCGTTGTTTTCCGGTAAAAATGCATTTCTTGTACTGAATCATCCATATTTCATGACCTTGAATTTATTTTTTCACGAAAATTAAATGCCAAAACATTCGTGGCCATTTAAATGCCAGATTCGCGTTGGACAATTTTGTTGGGGTCAAAACGACCCAGTATGCACTCAACGGATTAAACTTTCGAACAGTCCGTGTCACGACCGCGTATTTGTTCACTTCTTCGAGCAACAATAACGTTGTTGATGGAACGAAATTACGACGGCATTTTGCCACGATTGTTTCTGCAAGGATGAGTGCAAATTTTCCATTTTTTTTCCTCCACATTTCAACAGACTGCAATGAGTGAGTTTCGGCTTTTTCTTACCATTTTTATGGATGATCCCGACTCGTGCACGTTGATTCTCACTGGAAGGACAAAACATTTTTGTTCCAGAGTTGTGGAAGTTTAATTATAGAAATTTATTGGCTTCCGATTCGTACATTACATAATTTCGATTAAAAAAGTGGTCAATTTTTATTTACAAGGTCGAATATGTCGCGGTTGACAATTCATTGTGTCCCATTCACGATTGATCGGTACAAATTACGATCGAGGAGCAAAAGTCTTTGAAAATCGACGTGATAAGCCCGACGAATGAAAATTACTTGATTTTCTTAGCGTATCGATTCTCGAGTTCCGAGAGTTTGTCGTCCAGTTCAGCTTTGGAGTAAGTCTGCAAAAAACCGAGAACAAAAAAAACGGAGTGAAATCGCGTGTAAAAAACGGTGGATTTTTGGGTTTGATTGCGATGCGGCCAGCACCGATCGGGTGTGCGATTGTTTCGGTGGTGCGGAAAGAATTTACGAGCCTAAAATCGATACGGTCGTGTCTGATTGTCGCGAGAGAAATTTCGCCTGGGAGATTCAACAATAATTTTATCACCGCGCTAACATATTCATGTACGTCGAGCGAAAATTTTGTTCTACAGATTTCTATGTACAGCAGACACATGAATTCATTTATACAGACTCAACCGGATACACACGCTTAACAATGTAAATATGTGTACTTATATCTATGTGTGTCATCGATATCTGTCGCATGTCGTTAGAACATGACTATAAAAGCGAATAGTGCGGCAAAAGAGAATAACTTTGTCGCAGAGATCAAAAGTTTGACAATGAACATTGACCCCATTTTTTTTAGAGCTTGCTAGTAACAGGCAATCAGAGAGTATAAAGAAAATCATGAATTAACGACTTCTCACCCTTTTTCGAACGTGTTTTTGATCGTTCGTCAAATTTTCACGGTTCTCCGGTATCTGCAAACGAATATTAAACAATTATTAACGAGATATGGATTTCGAACGGAAACTTGTGTCAAAATCGATCGTTGGTCTCTTTTGGGAACGAAGTTTGAATAATTCGGGTTTATTGGATAAACTCATAGAATTTTCCATGAGTTTTCACGTCTTCGAGTCTCTTCAGAGCTGCCAAAAGCAAAAATCTTATAGAGATACGAAAAATCGACATTTTGTCCATAAAACAACATGCGTTTTTGCTCAAATGTGCAGGCTCGCCTGTTTGTCAAATTTTAGAATTGGCGAAATGGATTTCTTATGGAACGTTGAAACCGATTAATCGCGATGTTAAAGAGAAAGATTTATCGAATTGGGTCGAGTGGTTGTCGAAAGAAAAATGAGGAAACACACTTTTGTATTATTCATTGGAAAAAAATGGATTTGAAATGTTGCAGTCATACCCAAAAGTCTTTGTATTCGGGGGAAACGCTCTCAAGATGGAGAATTCTGTCCTCGATGTTTTTCAAACGTTCGTATATATCCCTCGGCACTGGTTTCGCCAATCCAAGGAATTTTTCGGTAAAACGAAATCTTTCCTCCAGTGCTGGATGATCCGAGGCTTCGCTCGAATCTCTGCTATTCGAACTTCTATTACTCGATTCAGCGAATAACATCAGAGGATCCATCGTCTGAGGTCCGCGCGAATTCAGGACTCTGTGGACTGTTGAATCTCGTTGAAAATTCGTTCAACGGAAATTCGTTCTTTCGGTCAACGGAAATGCTAAAAAAAAATTATCAACTTGGAAATTTTCAAATTTGTTCAGTGCCAATTTCACCTTTCACGTGACTTTTCGAGTCCTTTCGTCGTACGAGAATAGCATCGACTCTGGCACACGAAATTTCACCCTCTTCGCTGAGGTACCTGGAGGAGGAACAACATTTTCATTCATAGTTTGCTCACGCATAAAAGACTTTTTCACTTTACGATAACAAGCCAAAGGAGACTCACCTGTGACTGCAAAACTCTTGAACGTTTACGACGTTCACCTGCTGACGTTTTCTCATTATGAAAGATTCGATTCTTCGATTAAGCTCTTGATTATCGGCTTTGATTTGAACTTGATTGGGATCGATAACGGCAACGTCGTCTTCTGGATCGCATTCCGTTTCCGGGCTAGGCTCGACGTTCTTTTCTTCGAATTTTCGTTGATAACGACAAAGGGCAGAAAAAAAGGAATATTTATTAAAACGAGTTATCAGAAAAATAATCGATTGTTTTATTGATTTTTAAATAGAAATCCTAAAATACAAAATCAACGCTCCGAGGGAGCAATTTTTCTCAAAATATTCAAGAATTCACTATTTACTCGTCGACCAAGAACACTCTTTGTTTTCCTTCCATTGGGGTTCCTCCGTCTCGTAAATTTCCTTCTTCCAGATCGGAACTTTTGCCTTCAAATTATCGATTATATATTCCACCGACTTGAGCGACTCCTGACGATGAGGCGACGAAACTGCTATAACGACGCTCGCTTCCAAAACTGGAACTCGGCCCAAACGGTGATGAATCGCTATGTGTTTGACGGCCCATTTCGATCGTACTTCTTTGCAAATTTTCGTCATCTCCTTGACGGCCATCGAGTCGTAAGCCTCGTATTCCAATTGCAATACTTTTTTGTTGTCAAAATTGTCTCTGGTCGTGCCGACGAATGTGGAAATTGCGCCGCAACAAGACGATCCTACGGAATCGATTATCGTCTCCAGCGGCAACTTCTCTCTGGAGAGCTCGACGATATCTTTGGGTTCGTCCATCGCTTTATCCTGCAATATGAGACAAAACATTGCGATTCAATTTCGATATGCTTCGTTAGCTGAAATGGTAGATTTTCTACTTGCGGGAATTTTTACCTGAGAAAAACGCGTTTTTAACCTCCACTGAGCGGGGGAATGACCGCGATCTCGTCGCCGTCGTTGATTTCCAGGAGAGTTTGCCTCTCGACGAATTGTTCGTTGACAGCGAGAATAAAATGGTCGCGAATGATTTCCAAATGGAATAATTGAACGATACGATCAACAAGTTGCTCGTAAGACAAAATTCTATCAACGATTATACAAGCCTCGTTGACACCTGTCAATTCGCGTGCTTTTGCGAAAAAGTAAATTCTCACGTTTCTCGTTTCGCGACTATTCTCACCGTCATCCATCACGAAACACTAAACGTAATCTCGTGCTCGGGTCTCGGCGGCGACCACCGATAGCTCGATAACATCGTTTCAAGTAGAGTCTCGTTAACGTGCAATCTCGCTCACAGCAACAATTTTAAAAAGTTCGATCTCTCGCACATGAACACACACATGGAACTGAAATTATATGGAATCTCTTACGTATTTTACGCATTATCATCGATTCTAATTGGCCGCCAGCAATCAGCGAGATACCAGCAGAAATACATGAATACGCTTCTGTATTGGTTATCGAGATTTTATGTGTGAACGTTCAAAGTCACGTGTTCCAGGTTTTCTAGAGGTGCTAGAGGTTCTAGAAAAATTGAGGTTAGGTTCGACGTCAAGATGCCGCGGAAACATGTTTCTATAACACAATTATAACGCGACGTAATGTACACGTATCCACGGCCGGAAGATCTACGCTCGTAAAATATTCCGCTTTTTTCCCAAACTATTTATTGTTTGTGTAAATAATCCGATCGAGTTTGAAAGACAAGGAATGTTATTTGTAAAGTCAACATTTTTTGAATCATCAAGAGTCCGTGCGTGTTCGAAAATTTGTTGACAGTCGGTAAGAACGGGTGGTAGAGAGGGATGGGATAGGAGATCGGTGCATGGTAAGTTAGCAAGATTTCCTACTTTGCGACGGTCTACGTGTATTGCGTTCACTTATTCAAAAGATAAGGATGAGTTTTCTTTTCATTTTGAATATCAAATTATATAATTATAAGTTTTGAAAAGAACTTCTGGCCGCGCGAAACGCTCGGAGCGCAGTCCATCGGAATTTTCAGGAAACAATTGCATGCCCCGACACAAGTTCGTACTCTG
Source organism: Diadegma fenestrale (assembly GCA_037043255.1). Lineage (NCBI taxonomy): Eukaryota > Metazoa > Arthropoda > Insecta > Hymenoptera > Ichneumonidae > Diadegma > Diadegma fenestrale. Next base: position 5,711,322 of record CM073311.1, on the reverse strand, counting down.
CTGCACACAGTTCGACGCCATGAAATGGGAAGACCGACACAGTAATTGTTACTTTTGCGGAAGTTTAATTTATTTTCATTTGCTGGTCTGAGTTTTTCTTTGTTTTGGTGGTCGTTGAATAGTGTACGGTGTGTGGTTTACATCCTTCGGTATTCTATCGTTATTCATGCAACAATTTGTTAAAGTTTTATTCCACCAAATAACTTTGACGCTGGAATGAATTGTTTCTCCAGTATTTATTTTTCACCTTGTATATTCCGAGAAAGAGAAAAGTTGGACCAGTTTCCTGACGATGAGAGAACAAATTGTGTAATTTTTATTTTTGTTCCACGCGTATCCAATGTGCAACAGACAATTGTTATCGACACATGCAAGTTACGATGCATATATAAATTTGGCGTTGATTTCACGCTCTGAAACTCACACGATCCACGACAGAAATAAACGAAACTCGCAGCTCCTCGAAAGTGATTTTTCCAAGTGAATATAAAGGAACAAACGATTGAATTGATTAACCAATCACCATCAAACGAAGGTGAATCGTTTAGCGTTTAAAAAAATTGAAACAGTCGGAGTGAGCTCAGTAGATGTGAAAAGCCCACTTTGGACTTCAAGCGACCGGAACGCGAAAGCGAAAAAGGATTGTTGCTGCTGCTGCTACTGCTGCGTGTCTGTCATCACGGCGGCTTGAGGAACGAGCAGCGATTTTCTGACAGATGTTTCGGGCTTTTATTGTCCCAAAGAGTTATTCCAAAATATAAATCGAGCAATAACAATATTGTTGTGTTGAAAAGTGAAAATCATAAAAATAAAAGTTTAAACGCGTGGTGAATGTGTTTCTCCGATAATTTTCTCGATCGTGATTCCACACGAGATTGATAACAAAAACAGAACAGCGGGACAGAATCAATCGTGTTCTTCGTGTGTATCTAGGAAGGTTTTTTTTGTTTCGTGTAAGAGTGGCCGTTTGCCGTTTCTCCCAGCTGTTGAGTGGAAGAAAAAGAAAAGAAAAGGAACAACGTATAAAAGATCCGGAGGGGCTGCAAGTGCTTGATGAACGCGCGCGAGTCTCGTTGCTAAATTGTGGTGGTGTGATTGAATAATAATATTGAGGTTATTCGTACGTCGGTTTCTCGTTGTTTCCTAGTTGTAGGCACAACTCGCGGACAGCTCTGCTCATCATCGGAGCTTTCAGCAACAAGCGCGATTCGTTAAAAAAAAAAAAAAACAACAACAACAAAAATCAATTAATAATGGCAAAAACGTATGACTACTTGTACAAATTGTTGCTCATCGGAGATTCGGGGGTTGGTAAAACGTGTGTTTTATTCAGATTCTCCGAAGATGCTTTCAACACGACCTTCATCTCCACCATTGGTAAGTGACAAAAGCAATCGCTCTATAGTTGCATGGCGGCTACGTCGCGCGTATTATCATTAAGCGCAATTCGATAATTCTCCTTGTCATTGGCCTTGAACCATTTTTATATTCATTTTTCAAATAATTCATTTACATATACAAAGATTTGGGTGTGTCTCGTGTCCGCCGCCCGCATTTATCATCCTCCCTCTTTCTCCCTCTCTCTATCTCTTTCTCTCTCTCTCCCCGTCTCGTTCTTTCTCTCTCGAGTTGTTCCGAGATGAGAGAAAACGTCATCATCCGATGGACAAAGGCTAACGTTGTTCGGATTTCACTTGAGAGCAAATGAGAAGAAATAAAAGATTATGGGTTGCGGTTGATGGCTCGCACAAACCTCGCGATTCACCACGATGACATTACGCTAATGTTATTCCTTCGGCTAACATAACCTCTCCAAAAAGAGTTGAATATGAAAAGCGCTTCAACGACGACGCACAACGAGACACAAATTTTCTATCATTACATCCACATTATACGCTAATTCACCTCTATATACATACATTTACATTCCACCGTCTATATATATATACAGAGTGGCGTTAGTGCTTGGTCTTTGAAATTTTACTTGTTGCTTATTCGCCGCTATACATTACATACGCGTAAATTCAACCAGTTTTTCTTTTTTTATGTCTTTGCAGGTATCGATTTCAAGATACGCACAATAGAGCTGGATGGCAAGAAAATTAAATTGCAAATATGGTAATTATAGTTGATTCATAATATTACGAGTTAATTACCTCTTTTTACCTTTTCGTTTTGTTTTTTTTCATCAATCACATGTTCAGGTTCATTTTTTTTTTCTACAAATCATCTGCTCTTTATTGATGTTCTTGCGCGCAGTTTTGAGAGTCCATGGCATGAAACAAATCGTTAAAAAATCGTTTTTTCCAACAACGTAATTCGTAATTTCTCAGAATTCAATAAATATATCATCAAAATTGTTAACTAAATTCTTTTTTTATGGCATTTCCTGTTTTCAAATACTGTCATTGATGCACGACGTGAAAAAAAGATGGAAAAAGGATACAAACCCGAGTCGAGGCCATTCATGCGTTTCATGAGTCCAAAGAAAACAACAAAAAAGCAGAAACACGTTTTTATGACGATGTTGAAGTTTGCATCTCTGGAATGCAACGAAATTCCGTTTTTTCCTGAGAGGAGGTCGAAATTTTTATTCAATGTTTGGTCAGGACAATGAAACAATTTATTTTGAGGATAAAGGATAGAAATCGGCGCGTAAAACATTATGATTTTCGGAATTGAGCGAAAAATTGATAGAAAAATTATATTTCGTTGGATCCCAACGTTGCGAAGTGAAATTTCATTTTTTTTTTTGACATGATTGAGATTTTTGCAATATATAACGATCTCAGCCTGTTTTGTGACAAAGCGAGAACGACTCGAGACCAGAGTCGTTGTTAAGGGGAAATTATTGGTAAAAAGAGAATAAATGTGATTCGTCCAAGCATTTTCACATGCGGAATCTTATTTGTGCAGGGACACGGCTGGTCAAGAAAGATTTCGAACAATCACAACGGCGTATTATCGCGGAGCCATGGGTATCATGTTGGTCTACGACGTCACCACTGAGAAGAGTTTTGAGAACATCAAGAACTGGATTCGTAACATAGAAGAGAATGCGTCGGCTGATGTAGAAAAGATGCTTTTAGGCAACAAATGCGAGCTCACAGAGAGGAGACAAGTCTCTAAAGAGAGAGGCGAACAATTAGCCATAGAATATGGTATAAAATTTATGGAAACATCAGCAAAGTCCAGCATCAACGTCGAAGAAGCTTTCTTCACGTTAGCCCGTGACATCAAAGCAAAGATGGAAAAGAAATTGGTGAGTTTTCATTTTTCTTCTCATATCGAGACAGTTTTTCTCTTTCTCGTCGATAAAAATTCACTCGAGATTCGATCGAGATGTTAATTTTTTGCGTCTGTTGACAAACACCAGACAAATTAGGCTACCGAACGGATAATTCAATTTTACTCAACATATTCACTCAAATGACGATACAAATTGAATAATCTTTGTTTCTCTGTTCCCCTATGTCTATTTCTCTCTGTGTTTGGTGCGGGTCTGTCCTGGCAGAAGGTAACTCAATCCCCCGAGTGTATTTCTCTTTTTTTTTTTTATTTACCCCATTTTTTTCCGCCAGCAATAATGCCTGCTGTTGGCTCAACATCCCTCGTCGCTTTGTACCTGCAATAAGCAATGACGCTATGGAAAAAAGAAAATCAGAGATTTTGCATGCTTGAGAAATGCGTTTGCTGCTTTTCTTCGGTTTTCCCAATAAACAATTTTCTCTTGTTTTCGCCATTTTTTTAAAATGCTTCATTACGACGAATCTGGCAACTTTTTCTGCGGGTTCCGTTACGATGGTTTTGCTTTTTGTTAATCAAATACATAACGTTGCAAAAAGTGATGCGAAAAGTGTTAACGAAGTAAATATTGTTTGGTAAAGCATCAAATATTGTGATTTCCAGACGAATTTTCTAGCTGGAAGTTCGCCTCGTTGGAATGCAACGAAAATGAGACAGTCTTTTGGGCCGTTTAAAAACTGAAAGTTCTAGAAAAAAGGGAACGACTGCATTAATTATCAAAATAATGAATGAAAAATAGAATTTTCGTTGTATTTCAACGATTCAAACTTCAGCATACAAATTTTCAACCTAAAGTTTCATTCAAGGTGATCTTTTAGACACGTATCGTTCGCAAAAAACGGTGCGTAGCATTTTATTTACGCACGGAGCGACTGACAGATCACCTTAAAGGCACTTGAAACCGTTTCCGTGGCTTTCGTTCATAGAAATATTTGGAGAAAAGACAATCGCGCTGAACAATCTTTTGTAATGGAGTACAAATTGTCAAACGGTTGAATTCGTTTTGTTTGTTTTTGTTTGGGTCGGAAATCGAGGTGTAATGACTTTCTACCGCGTTGTGATGTTTTTTTTCCCCTCAGGAGGCCTCGAATCCACCAAAGAGCGGGGGCAACCAGTTGAAAGCTTCGGAACCAGCGAGAAAACCACCGAGTTGGCTCGGACGTTGTTCTATACTCTGACCCCGTCATCACAATCGTTTTCTTCACCACCTTAATCAAGAGACGTTTGTTTCGTCGAACAGAGTCTGCAGCATTCAACGATTCTCCCCTCGGAGCCCTCTGATTCGGGCCATGTGATTTCTCGTCCCTTGATGCTCGGGGACACCCTCCTCATCATTTGGTGGTTTTCCTTTTTGACTATTATCATTTTTTTCTCTTTTACATTATTTAATTATCGATTTATTTCTGATTCGGGATCAAAGGGGTGGAATAAGCGAACGAGGGTTTCCGTTGACCGAATGCGCTATTGCACAGTACTCTTACGTTGGACTAGCCGCGAAAAATCTCGAGCTTTATTACAAAAACGCTACAATACTTAGTTTTACTTGCATATTCAATTAATACGAGAGAATGCGAAGGTGAGGCAACTGAGCAAGCAAAGGAGGAGGGAAAGGATGAAAAAACAATATGGTGAAAGTATACAACGCTCATCCACGCATTATTTGTAAATGGAACTTGTACTTGGCCCCATTTGTCAAACGTTGATTTTTCTCGTACAGAGATGACGCACGCGCGTTTTGTGACACGGTCAAACTGAACAAACGTCAAGTCAATATAAGAGAAATAAAAATAAATAAACAAGCAAGCCTTTTATGTACGAGGAAACGCGGAAATCGCGTATGCAATATCAAGACGAATGTTCGTCATTCCATCGAGAAAATATGGAATATCGATGGCTGTTGTTGCATGTGTCCATCGACAGTACATAACATCCTATCATTAGCGTCTCAAGGTAACCATTGGACTGCATTCTAGTCAAACGGGTGCTTAATTTTCATGATTTTTCAACGTCAAGTTTTAACTACTGACAAAACACAGTGAGGGTGAATTTTTTCATCACAGCCTGTCTCATTAAAGTGCAGAGAATATTCATAACAACAGATCCACGAAACGACCGCCTGACAAATGCAAATTATCACAATGGCACGTTTCGATCGAGAATTTCCAAAGAATAATCGCCCATGCGTTTTGCTCCTCTAGAAATTCTTCACCAATTCACCAGGCATCAATTTTTTTTCCTCAAACAAATGGCTCCAACTTTGAAACGCACGCGAAACTTCGTAACTTCTGAAAAATGCACGTGGTCAATGCCTAAAGAATCTTTTGAGCTACGATGTGAGGCGTTTAAATTGCTTTAAAAATACAGATTTCCCTGTAGAAAATCTCTACAAAAATGTGCCATCCTCAAAATTCGCACCGATTCGTTCACTTTGCGAATCGATTGTTATCGATATCTGTTTCTATGTCCGGGAGAAAAGCTGCGAGACAAAATCACCCTCACTACGTTCAGTGCTTTGAACCAGTTGCAAAGACTTTGTGACAATTTCGCATTCACTTGACTAGCATACGCGGAAAATACGAATCTCGGGATAGAATCGAAGAATGACTTTAAAACCGATGACTTTAAAAATGATTTCGATAAGATTGAAAAAAAAATTTGGATACCGCACTGTGAGAATTGCAGGAAATTCGCGCCATCGTTCTCCGGATTTATTTTGCTAATTTGATTTTGATTTTTCACGTGCATCGTACAATGGTTATTTCAAGGACGTTAATCAGTGAAGGAAACGGGTGCATGTTTAAGGGAAATGGAGAATAATTAGTAGATACCGGTCATGAAAACAAAAACATCACAATCATTCTTTTTTACATTGTTATCAGTAACAATAGCTTTTTCACGGAATTAACGAGAGAGAGAGAGAGAGAGAGCGAGATAACATAGTGAAAATTGTATGTCAACATCACAATATGTGGTGCGTGTGTAAATGTCTCAGCGGTGTATCGATTGTTGATTAATTCATTTAAAAAGGAACAGTCCAAGGTCTGGATTTTATGTTAAAAAGGGTTACAAGGGGGCGAGGGAATACGAAGAACAAAAAAATTGGATAGAAACTTTCTCCCAAACGCATCGTTTTATTTTTACTATGTTATTAGAATAACGAAAACACACAATCTCGTTTAACGCGATAAGTTTGTTCGGGTTGGGAGGAAAAAACGTTACAACCACGCGCGCTCGGAAGTCTGTTCTTTTCTTCGTTAGAGTTTCGATTGGAATATTTTGACATACACGGTTTTGTAAGTTAAATCATCTCGAGAGAGGAGAAACAAAAAGCCAACCGCAATTAAATGTACAGAGGGCCTATTTCGAATCTCGCGTTCATTCGTTGCTCTCGCACGGTTTATTGTCTTTCTTTTTTTTTCATCTTAACGTATAATCTTCTTTCTCGTCGGACTCGAATATACAAACAAGAAGATAAGAAGAACAAAACGACTATTATAATACATTTTATATTAATCCTAAATGTGTTAATCTTTGTCTCAAATTTTTCTTCCTTCCTGTCCAGATTCCAGATTTCTCTGTCCCTGAGAATCCGTGTCTTTGTCAAGTAGTTTTTGTGTTTGTTTGGGTGACGAATCTCCGCCGAAATTTCCATCCATTTTTCGGAGCTCTGTGCATATTGAAGCTAATTGCTCTTCGATAAAATTGCTCTCGACTTTCGAACGTAATTCTTTCAAAGTAGATTCAATCTGCATAGTAAAACGAGGTCAATTTGAGTACGAAAAAACTCGTAGGATTTCACAACAAAGGACACAATACTTTTCCATGTAAACTCGGGATACTCGTGTCCTTGTGGCAACTGTTGGTAATGGAAAGCTCGACGGACTGTTGGTGCGGAATGTCGTGAAGGACAAGTTGTTCCTTCAATTTTTGAATCTCCTCTCGGTCTTGCTTGCGGCCAGCATGACAGTTATCGATTATTGTTTGCACTCGTTGAGCAAAATTGATCGAAGCTTCGAATGATTTTTTCAATTGCCCTTGCTCCTCTTTCAATTTCTGGACATTACTGAAATTCACAATTATTTTTCATTCCAAATAATCGTGCAAACGTGTTTGAGCATTTTCGTGCTCGTGACGCTGTCGAGACCCGGCAACAATTATGCTTTGCGCAATCTCTATGGCGATGGAAATCCTCTGTCATTTCTATTGTCAAAAATGAATTGATTCGTGCACAACAAGACGGAGTGAGATTTTCGAAAATATAATGAAGCATCTGTGTCCGTTTCTCGGGAATAAACAAATCGATCGTTCGAAAAAAAATCACGATCGAGACCGTGTCGCGAATTACGAAACACGTGAAAACATATATTGTTCGGAATTTTTATTTGTTGATATCGGTAACGCGCTTGAATGAACCAGAACGTAATTTTTATTCTCGAAGTTTGTATTTTGTTCTGACTGGGCGAGAGATTCGAATTCGTTGGAGGGAGAGAAACTGACGGGTTTGAAAACGAAGGTCGCGTGGCTGCCATTACCTATCGACATTATCGTGCAATCTCGTTACTTGGTTTTTTAATTCCACGAGAGAAGCCTCGAGAGTGTCGTTGGTAATTTTCGTCTCGAAAGAATTCCGCTGGTACTCTTGAATTTTGAGCTTGAGATCCATGTTCTCGAACCTCGCGGTTCTCGCCTGATTCATCAAAACATTACGTTCCATCGAGAAGGAATCACATTTCATTCTCATGCGAACCTCTTCCGTTCGAATCTTTGTGTTTTCTTCTTCGAGGCGTTTCGCAGCTGCCAACGCTCTTTTCAATTCCAACTCCAATTGCCTCGATGACCTTCGTTCGTCCTCTAGTTTTGTTTGGATCTCGTAAAGTTTTCGACGAGTTTCACACAGTTCCCGCTGACTTTCCTCCAAGGATTGCTGCACTCGCGATAATTATGAGCATTCGTCGGATGTGACATTTAATAAGTTATCAACGTATAAAAATGGCTTCCGAGAATATTTGTAAGGGGGAAAAAAGAGATGACGAAATACAAACACTTTTCCACTGTAACTCGTTTAACTTTCCGCGCAATTCAAGCTCCAAATTGAAGATATCGAAGGAATCGGTTTCTTCCACGGACGCCATCCCAGGTAGCACCGATGTCAAATTGATATCTATGAGTTATCGTTTTTAGGTTGCCTTTTGGATATGACTAAAAGATAACTAGGAGTCACCTCTAATTGGATATCGATTAATGGTTGCCTTAGAGATGACTTTTTAGGGTCATCAAAACGACTAATTAAAAAAGTTATCAAAATGGCATCTTATTGTGGGGTCCGGGAGATGACTAATGTATCTGCGAAAAAGTTGTCCAAAAGATATCTTTTGGCGCCTTCTTAATGTTGGCATATTAAAGGTTGCCTTAGAGATGACTTTTTAGGGTCATCAAAACGACTAATTAAAAAAGTTATCAAAATGGCATCTTATTGTGGGGTCCGGGAGATGACTAATGCATTTATGAAAAAGTTGTCCAGAAGATATCTTTTGGCGTCTTCTTAATGTTGGCATATTAAAGGTTGGCAATACGTTGTCGATAATTTGTCATCCAATAGCGTAACCCAGATGTCATCGAAAAGGTAACATTCGACAGACAACACCTTATCCGCACACAAAAGGGCGACCGCACCTGTTGCGTATCCAAATGTTTTACGCGCGCGTGCCTAAAAATTGTTTATTTTGTGAAAGCAAGAAAAAAAAATCGCAAGTGTTACGTATTGTTTGCTCTCAGGGTATTCTGCAAGTCCGTAAGTATTTTTATAATGCTTAAAAAAGCTCATTTCATACCAATGTGTGTCATGCCGTGTGTATATCATTTTTTTAGATTATATCACGTCCAGTTTCCGACGATTTTGCTGGCATTTTTCGTCATGGCGTGGGATAAGCGCACGACACGTACATATTCTGGTACGTAGAATTAAATAGACGAATTTATAATTAAAAAGATGAGGCCATCGAAAAAGCCTTTTTTTGAACTTTCAAAACGGCAACGAACACGTAAGAGTACCCATGTTTTTTCTCAAAGTATTGAACTTTTTTCAGAAAGGAAAAATACAAGAAATCGGTGGCAGAAATCTCCAAAAAACTGTCAAATTTGCTATGGAAACGGTCATGACTGGCCAATTGTCTTCAAAAGTTGTCTGAGTACTTGGCGCTGACAATGTTCCGAAAATATCGAAATTCCAATTTCCATACCTCATCATTGGTACGTTCGATCTTTTTATTGCAAATTTTTTATTGATTCGGGGTCAAGGTAGTTTTTCTTGATTTGGATAAACATTTATATTTTCAGATGTTATACGAAGCGCGTTCGCGATGGAACCAAAATAAAAACGATCGAAGAGCGTATGGCCAAGTGGATCCATCGGGCTGGTGATCGGTCAAAGGCAGCCAGGGTAGCTGCTAGTTGCGGATAAACGCCGGGAACGCGAAAAAAACGAAGAGCGCGGATAATAAAAACGAAAAAAAACATTATACACCTGCGATTGTGTAGCAAAAGACAAAAAAATAAATGCTCCATATATTTTATCGAGCGCTTATGTTCAATATATGAATATATATCTGTTAATTTATTTGTATAATACAGAGGAAATGTATGTGAGATATTATTCCATATATACCAAATCAAACACTCAAAAATTCGATTACTCCGATCAATCTGAAATTTTAATATTCTTTTCAGTGTGGAAAATAATCTGCAAATATCAATATATTTGCAATATATTGCAGATTATTTTCCACACTGAAAAGGATATTAAAATTTCAGATTGATCGAAGTGATCGAATTTTTTAGTGTTTGGTTTGGTATATGGAATTAATATCTCACACACACACGCATATATATATATATATATGCGCTTCCCATACATCCTAAATGAGACATCGTTCGGATGTCATTAAGTTGACCGTTTGTCGACCTTTTTCATCCGTTTTGGACGCCTTTATGACAACATATCGATAACTTCTGCATTGCGATATTTGGTGCCTTTAGGGCGCCTTTTCGCGGCGACGTTTGGATTCCAATATGATGCCTTTTCGATAACATTAACATGCCGTATCGATAACCTAAATTTGACTAAAAGTTATCATTTCCGCTACCCGTAAAGTTATCTGCCGGGCGGACATTTGTAATCCAATTGGGATCCCGAAAGGCATCTTTTTGGACATCCAAAAAGTTATCCTTGACTTATTTTGGATCCCGTTTTGATTACATTAAGACATCAAATTGCTACCTGGGATCTTGCATTTTTAGTACCAACTTTCGACGTTTGTTCCGCTAGTTTGTCTGTTTACGAATGTGTTGATTGGACGGGAAAGGTGAAGCGGGACACCGAGTTTTGGGACTCTATTCTCCCTGCGATCGCATCAATGACGAAACGGATTGTTAAATTTTATAAAAATATGTATTTCTCGTCTTTATGTACATTTTGAATGAGGGCGTTTAGTGACTATCCATAAATTGTATGTCTGATAAAAGTAAAACCGTGTTCGGCAACGGCCTTGGTTGTGGACTCAAAACCGTGAAAGTTTGGCGTTCTACGTCGACGTTCGTTCTGAAACAAACAAACAGGCACGCACGTGCATGGTTATCGTCATGAAATAGAAAACTCTGCGAAAGTGTTGTGAAGTGGTTTACACGGATAACAATGGAATCGATCTCGGATAATTGGACGCTCGGTAAGTAAAATTACGAAAATATTTGTATAACGAAAACCAAAAATATAATGCGAACTCGTTACCGGCGTCGCCGGCGTCCATTCCCCCCTCCCATCAGTGGCGAAGCAACGAAATTTTGTCAACCCTCGAGAAAATTCGATTGCCCGGAATGCTCGGGCCATTTTTTTCGTTATTATACACGATTACAATCTTTCTCCATTTATTTATTTCGAAAATATTGAACTCGATCCAAAAAATCATGGCGTCTGTAGCACGAACGTTGATTCGCACCGCTCGAGCAAAAAATATACAAAATTAAACGAAATTGAAATTTTGAATGCGAACATTTTCTACACGCGGATTCGACACGGTCCCAGCAGAATAACGAGATTTGCGCACATTTCGGCCATTTTTCCTCGTCGGCTGACTATTCTAGCGCACATTTAGTAGCCGTTCGTTTTTCTCGAAACATCGAGAGTTTCTTTGGAAAAGCGAATTTCGCCGCCCGAAACTAGTCAAGCGCTCGAAAATAAAACGAGCTGAGCGATTTTGAATGAACAATTCAACTCGGTTTGACTTTCAAATGGAAAAATAGAGAGAAAAATGAAAAGTCACTTACACGCAAACGAAGCCGGCGACGTTGGTCTGGACGACGTCGTCCTCTGGCGAATCGGCAAAGGAAACGGACAATAAATGGTGAAGTAGGTTAGGCCCGGCCGAGACGGCAACCAGTTTGGTGAGATTGTCTTCGGCTTTCATACCGAGCGGCATACAGGAAGCAGGCAAGACGGGAGCTCCAATTTTGTATAATCTGGCTTCGTTCCATTTGACCTCGAAGCTGTGAGGATAGAGAGGCGTTCTCGAGCCGTAAAAATATTCTCTGACTCGTTGATCCCTGGCTTCGGTCCTCGTTGTCTGACTCCGTTCCACAACTCCCCCGCTCTTGGGCAAGAAAACAACTTTGACAAAGTCCGGCATGTCGCGCACGAGTTCGTTGTATAATCGTTCTTGGTCCAGCACGAGAATGGCATCGACTTCGAACGCCTGAGCGGCGTGAGTCAGTAATTTGTAACCGCCGCCTTTGACCCATCCGCAAGTATTTATAACGATGCCCGAAACTTTGGCCTTTTTATTGGCTTGAAGACGATCTGAACAAACTTCGGCGAGTCGCGAAACGAGAAGATTGTAAAGAGCGATATTCGAGTTTGGACTTTTGTGACCAAAGTGGAAAACGAGCGGAGCTTGTTGACTGAAACCCTCCACAACGTTCGACGGTCTTTCCACCAGGAGCGCCCCGACCGTTCCAGGAATCGCTATGTGGCCCTGTCCAACGTCGAGATCCACAAATATCGGCCGTCTGCCCATTCTCACTGCGTAATTCAATAGCAGGCGACATAGCGTCGATTTGCCAACGTCGTTCGGGCCAACTATCATTGTTATCGGTCCTCTCGTGTCTTCCTTCTCCGCAGCTTCTCTCATTCTCTCCATCGCCGCGTGACAATTGAGATACAGTCCCATAGGCGTTTCCTTCGCCACATAACTCACGTCTGTCTTTCCGGCTATCTCCAAAGTACATCCTTGCCAAGTAAATACCGCAACTTTTGCTCCCGACGTAAACTCATATTTTTTGCCCTTTACAAGCTCCGTACCAAACACTTCTGCCAGGCCGCTTCTCAACTGAAACACAACACGCTCTTTATTACGTTTTTACCAAAAACAACCACAGCTTTGTCATTTTGTGTGGAAAAACAACGAGTCAAGATGACTCTGAAGATTGCATCGTTGGACTGCAACGAAATTCATTTATATCTTTGACAAAAATAATTATTTAAATGCAGAATGTAATTACGATGATGAAATGATCGATTTTTGCCATTCGAAAAGCATATCGGCTCGAAAAATTTGGATGACATTGAAAATTGATCAAATCTCCAATAAAATTCATTATTTTTCGATGCATTCCAACGTTGCAAACTTCAGCATCATCCAGTCAAGTCTCTGACAAAAGGAGACTGAAGTGTAATTTTGATTTTTACAGAAAATTCGAGCGTATCGAAAAAATTCGTAGCATGATTTTCATACGGTCGAAGCAAGCAAATAATTTTCTTCTGACTTACCTCCAACGTCACTTTTTCATTCTTATTTTCGACTTCGAAACGTAATTCGCAGTCGGGATCGAGTTTGAATTCCTGGGTCGGAATTTTTTCTTCAGTCATTTTGTAATGTTAAGAATTCTCCGAAATTTTCGTTGTGTCTGGATCCTGCGAGCAGTGGATCGGGAAACGTAATGAATAACCAAAAAGTCGAAGAGCTCGACGAGTATCGCGATAGGCGAAATTGTTGTGATCGCGTTACGGAGCACTCCACAGTTACGACGTGGCTTTAGCCTTTCGAGGTCTGAGAATTTTCAATCTTTCGTATTTCACTCGAAAGTGATTGTTACAAAAATTATAATGTTTAGCAAACAGAGCCAACACTCCGAAATACTGTGACAGCACCGCCTGATTATCGCGTTGTTTTGTCAGCTCCGCAGCTGACGCTTGACTCTCTCGACCGATATCCGGTCTCGGCTGTCCGTTCGGGGGAGCGAGCGCCATGCGGCCGGCCGCGCAACTAATTGCCGGTGAGCAATTGGTGAGGCGATAGCGAGCGCGCTACGGGACTTCTGAACGAATTCTTGTACCAATTCTCAGGAGAAATCACAGTTTTCATTGTAAAGTACAATAAAATGCATAAAAATAATTCTAAATTTCATGAAATTACGAATGCAAAGATTTTTTTTCTGCTTCTCTCTAGCCTGTCGAAAATTTCATTAAATTCTGGACGGGGATTCTGAAATCGACCTTGAAGAATAATTTCTGCGACAAATTATATTCATATCGCGATTTAGTGTGTTTATACAAGTTTATTGAACAACCGAATCTCATTTCCGGTGAATTTTGAGTATAAAAAAAAAGGTCGAAGAAAATTTAATCGACCGGATAAGAAACGCCGATTTGGCGTCGTAATTCGTCTTCGATCTCCGCTATGAGCAACGATTCCGCGTGAGACACTCGGTCGCTCTCTTTTTTGCCTGCTCGAATGCAAGTCCGAACGTGGTCCGCTTCGTATCGCAATCCAACGCTGTTAACAAAATTGAATTTCTGGCGAGACGCCTCCGGCAGAGGAAATTGAACGGTTCGCGTTGGTAATTCCACGCTCGTGGGACACCAGAAGTTGGGAAGCTTGATGCTCCCTTTGGTACCTAATACGATAGCCTCGTTGGGCAAAGCCACTGTCCCATTGGTCGTTATCGTTGCGAGCCGTTCGTTCTTGTACAGTAAAGTCGCGGACATGTTCGCATCGACTCCATCCTTGTTGAGGTGACCTGCCCCTTTGATACTCATTGGCTTTTCTCCCCCGAAAATAAAGCTCGCGAACTGAATCGTGTACACGCCGAGATCGAGGATCGTGCCGCCGCCTTGCTCCTTAGAACTGAAAAACACAAAAAAACATTGATCTCCTTAAGACGATCGTAGAAAACAAGAATTTTTCGTTCTGTTGTTCTTGCGCGTACGATTCCGTTCGCTCAAATTTGTACCCACGATTTTGGGTGACTCTGAAGTTTGCAACGTTGAGATTCAACGAAAAACATTTTTTCTATCGATTATTTATTGAATTTTGAAAAACTTGGCAATTTTTCGAGTCGATTGAGTTTTTTGGTCGCAAGACAGAATCGTTTTATTGGCCGGACCAAATATTTTATAATAATTATTATGACTCTGAAGTTTGCATCGTTGGAATGCAACGAAATCCGTTTTTTATCCTGCAAAAATAATTATTCAAGCGCAGAATGTAATTACGATAATAAAATGATCGATTTTTGCCACCCAAAAAGCAGATTGGCTTGAAAATTTGGGATCACATTGAAAATTGAATGAATCATCAATAAATTCAAATATTTTTTGTTGCATTCCAACGTTGCAAACTTCAGCATCATAATTACTTTGGCTCTGCTGAAGAAACAACAGAATTTCGTTGCATTCCAACGATGGAAACTTCGGAATCATCGAATTTGGAGTTTATCGGTTTTTTTTGTGAAATAAATGATGGTCAACTTGCTTGAGTCGCTCGACGTGGCCCAAATCGAATCCGAAGGATACGATGACTTGCTTGACATCGCCGATCGTTCCAGCTGCTATTTCTTTGCCGATAAAATCGTAGGCCGGGAAGCATCGACTCCAAATGGCTTCCATGAGGAAAAGCTCTTTGCTTTTTGCGAACGCGATCAGCTCTGCCGTTTGTTTCTTGTTCAGAGTCAACGGTTTTTCACAAAGAACGTGTTTTCCATTTTGCAACATGAGTTTAGCGATTTCCAGGTGTTGTGGGTTCAGCGAACCGATGTAAACGACGTCTGGAACATGAAATACGATTCGTCACGAAATGTTCGCGCCCGGCAAGCTCTATTTAATGCATTTTCGCGATTAATTTCTCATTTATACTCGCCAACTTCGGAATCCCGAGCCAGTTGTTCGTAGGAGCCGTAAGAATTTTTTATGCCATGCAGCTCGGCAAATGCTTTTGCTCTCTCCGGGTCCCGCGCCGCTACAGCCACAGCGCAATGTTCTTTCTTGGACAACGTTGTCAGAGCGGATGTAAAGTCGTGAGAAATTTTTCCGGCACTCGCTATTCCCCAACGTAAAGCCATTTTGCGGTGATAATCTGTCGTGGAAACAACAAATCGATGCTCAAGTTTCCAACGCGTTTACGAAATTGACAAAAACTATTCGTTTCTCTTAAAATTAACTATTTAGCAAACAAATTTTCGTGTCGATTCCATTTTTCGGTCACCGAAGTGAATCGTTTCATTTTCTTGACCAAAAACTGAATAGGAATGCGACGAGCTCTGCTCAATCCAGAAGCCAATAATAGAATGTCTGATAACAAATGTGCGCGACAGATTCGCAATTAAAAAGTCACGTTGTCCATTTTTTAACCCTAGAACGGTAGCCTGGGGTCAAGACGACCCCAGGCGACCTCAAATCCCGCGCCCTTGTTTGGTTTTCCCGTTTTTTTCAACGGTTTTACCGCATTTTTGACTAATTTTTTAACATGAAGCAAAACAGCCGCAGTCTCACGTGATCCCGCATAAAAAAAGGAAGAGAATGAGCCGAAGTTGAGTGCTTTTCGTTAAAATTTGTCGGAGATATGAATTTTCCAAAATTGGGGTATAGACAAAAAATAATTAAGTGTTGTCGAGCATTTTGGACGATAGAATGAGAATCAACGGTTCATAATTAATTATCCTCATTTCCGAAAGTGACTCAAGTATACAATTTTTCGGATCTATTCACGATATTTTGATTATTAGGATGTAAGAAATTTCTAAGAGTATTTATGACTCTAAAGTTTGCATCGTTGGAATGCAACGAAATTCTTTGTTACCTTTAGCAAAAATAATAATTCAAGGGCAGAATACAATTACGACGATAAAATGGTCGATTTTTGACACCCGAAAAGCATATTGGCTTGAAAATTTTTGATGACATTGAAAATTGAACGAATTATCAATAAATTGAAATATTTTCCGTTGCATTCCGACGTTGCAAACTTCAGCATTATGAGTATTTGTGGTTTTCTCACCGTGTGGAAATTGTTAGGGCAACAGCAGACCGTTTGGGAATGTGTTCTCGTCGATCATGAACGTTTGTGATCGAGAACTCGAGAGGCGAAGCTTATCGCGTATGTTGCATAACGATAACTGATCAGAAAAGAGTTTTGCTATCTTGTTATTAGGTCGCATCGCACAAGGTCAAACTCATCGACAATTAACGGAAAACCTATCGATTTGGCAGAACCAAATCATTTGTCTCGTACGATTTTTCGTACAATGCGTCTCTGAGATTTTCTCACAACAAATATTACATAAAATATTCCTCATCCAGCACACTGGACACATGCGGCGATTCGTACCGACGCAATCAGTTACGCAGAAAAGCAGCTGATTTATCTTTCCTATTATTTCTGACCATCGTGAAAATATTGAGTCTGTTCCGTTTGTATTGATTTAGTTGCTCGAGCTATTTACGATCGATCTCGTTGCCACGTGAATGAACGTCGCTATGACTAATTAAAGCGATTGCCTTAATTTCGTGTGACATTCCCGCTCGAGCTCCTTAGATTCTCGTTGATAATGAACTTTGTCGCGACGTTACAGTTCGACCAGATATTTGCGTCGTCAAAAATCAATTGCCCTCCATTATCAGGCTCCAGGATTTTCAGATTTTTTCGCTCTTTTTGATGGAGCATTCAAATGAGTGAAATAATATTTACATCGAAACAAGACGATGAGATTATTCGAGAATTGATCTGATCGAAAATCGTTTTATAATCGAAAATATACCTGTTTTTGGTGCTCTCGTGGTGTGTCCACAGCTGCGATGAGCAATTGATTTTATCGCCTTGATTTCACAGCCTCGCATTGCCTGTCCTATCGTCTGTAGATAAAAGTGGAATTCCAATTCTAGTTCGCCTCGACCAATCGAATATACTGAAAGTATTCTTACCTCAGCAACTGAGCAATTCATTTGGACGCGCTACCGTACCTTAGTTAGTTAATTAGTCAGGATACCCTACACCACCGAATGACGCGAAACGATATGGAAAGAATTGAAAAAAAAAAAAAAAAATAATGTGTTGAATATCGAGGGAAGGGACTAGCTCGAAGGGTAAATTATGAATTTTCTCTTGTAAATTGAATCGAAGAATTCAGCGATATCACAGAGACGAATTCACCTTTCAATTCACTCGGATAAAACAAGTTTTTAAGAATTTTGGATCACGAAATCAAAATAATCAGAAATTCTTCAAATTTGCTGACAAAATTCTTGGGCATCGAGCATATAAACACAATTTTTTTACCTCATGGTTATCGAGTAATTACTCGAGTACAACGTGGCTGAAAAATCAAGAAAATTTGTATTGTCGAACATATTATTAAAGAATATATTTACCAAATTTTCATCTTTTTGAAGTTGTCAATGTTTTTAATGACGTTGAAGTTTGCATCGTTGGAATGCAACGGAATTCATTTCTTTCTTCGCCAAAGCTCATTATTTTAATTAAGAATTTTATTGTGACGATGAAACCATCAGTTTTTTTGCCGCAGAAAAAAATATCGGCTCGAAAAATGTGAATAATTGAAAAAATTAAGAAAATCGTAAATGGAAATAAATATTTTTCGTTGCATTCCAACGTTGCGAACTTCAATATATTGTTTTTAACGTGTTCTAGTATGGCAACATTGTGTCCTCGTGATCGAACCTCCTTAATCGTTTGTTCAATTTAAAAAACAATGTCAATGTTCGTATGGATTTTGTATTTGGATCCCAAAAAAAATCGTTTTATTGCCATTTTATTTTGAACATGATTCAACATGGCAAAATTGTTTCGTGGTGATCCAACTTTCTTAATAATATTCTACGTCATTGCAATCGAAATTGCAGTATAAAATAGAAATTGACAAGAAGGAATATTTTTCAATGAAAAAAATGATCCTGAAGTTTGCATCGTTGGAATGCAACGAAATTCTGTTAATTCTTCAGCAGAGCCAATAATTATTATTGAATATTTGTTCCGGCCAATAAAACGATTCTCTCTTGCGACCAAAAAACTCAATCGACTCGAAAAATTGCCACGATTTTTAAAATTCATTAAATAATCAATAGAAAAAATGTTTTTCGTTGAATCTAAACGTTGCAAACGTCAGAGTCATTGACAAAAATATATCAAGTCAAAGAGAAATCGTGGCGCTAATCGGATGATCAATATTTTATAATATAATTTTGAATATTTCAAAACTCTTTGAAAACGGGAACGAAGCGTACGAGCTTTCAAACGGAATTCGAATAGGATGAGTAAGTACGAGAGCACTCGCTGGGGTTCCGATTCGCATTGAATGAAAAGTTGCAGCTTTCACTTTTTATTTGCTCTGGCTTTGTCTCGGTTTGCACAGTAAGATTTTTTCTTCAATACAACAAAAAGTCGATGGCAATTTACACTTTGCACTTTCTAACAATAGCTGTGTCAGCCAAGTCCCGCGGTCGCAATTATATCGTTGGAGAAAAAATATCGAAAAAAGTAGGAAACGTTTTTTAATTTCCACAAGACGACGACCTCGCGGGCAGAGTACAGAATTTTATTACCCGATTTCGACGCTACCGAAAGGAGGGTAATGAGTTCGGTCCGCTGGTACCTACGAAACCCCACAAGTTCCACTTCACAGCCGGAATAGTTGCTGGCGATGTGCAAACATTCGTATTGCAACGAATATAAAAAAAAATGAAAACATCAATAAAGAACATCGCCTCAACATGATTTTGTGAAATTTGCTACACATAAAAAGATGAAAAAAGATGAAAAAAGTTAAAATAAATTGGCATCAGGTGCTGGCGTGGAAAAGTCGCTCACACAGAGTGAAGGAGAAAAGCTGAAAGACGCAATAAATAGGGTACTGAGAAGCGATCAGCATCAGATGAAAGAATCCCGCGAGTATGTAAGAAGCTAGCGTGAATGATGAGGAAAAAGTGTAAATACATGGCACGGACGAAGGAAGAAAAGACGATGGGAAACGAAGGAGAAAAAAGTAAAAATAATTAATTGCCTCTCAGTGTATAGAAAAAGAAAAGTAAAGATGACACTGGAGTTCACAACGTTCGTTAATTATGTTTGTTCAATAACCATGATGATAACGTATTTTTATTCCTTTATTTATGCCCGAACTTTTCTCTGTCAGAAACATGAATTTGGTAAGTGCGTCCATGCCCGATGCTCAATGAACCAATTTAAAATTTGAATTCGCGAATAAAATATTAGAGCTTCAGGGATAAATTGGGTAAATTTGAATTAATGGAAAACTTTCATAATATAAATAGAGGTTTATTTATGGTTTGCATATATTAAACTTGCGGATGATTAATAATAATAATTTTAAAAATCACGTTCCAATTTGTACATTAGGATTTGAAATTTCATCGACGTCTTTATCTCCATTTTTTATTTCTGCGACGTCTCCATTTCATTTTTTGATTAAAAAATCGAATACATTTGTTCGATTTTCAATATTTTTTGAAAAGACAAATTTTACAAATTATTTACTCCATAAATAAAGGCGCCTGCTTGATTTATACTTGGCGTCGAGCCGTTCCCGCGTCTCTTGATTATCGACCATTTTATTTATTGCTGGTCGGAGCTGGTGCATTTTTGGTCTATTCATCAAAAGGTAAACGTTTGCATGCGATTATAATGGATCGACCGAAATGTCTCCGGAATTTTTGTTTACGACCCTGGCGAGTAGACAATTATCCCTTTTCTTGACACGACACAGCCGTCTGCACCAGGTAGGCACCAAAAACGGTCCAGCCCTACGCGAGCGCGCAAGCGCTGCAATTGCAATGAAAGAAAACAAAGTGATCGTAATTTCAACAGTGACATCAATCATTCGCGGGACGCCGACGTCTCGTCGCAAAAAAACCGGCAATAAATAGATTAACTCTAATCCCGAGTCGGGGAATTTCCTATGAACCTGTTCCGAGACATAGACTTTGAAAAAGTCATTGTTAAAGCTGAATGATCTTAATTACAGACTCGGCAGCGGCTTGCCTTCAGGTATTGAAAAAAAAAAAGTTGCTCGAACTCTCGGTTTGGCATTTTTCCGTTACGTTAAAGTTAATCATCGGTATCAATCACGTATCGATACGCCATTGATCATTCGATTTGGCAAAACGCATTTAAATGCAAATGTTCATTATCTAAGCGCTTTTACGTTTACGAGGGATTTCTACAAATTGTTTTCAAGAACACTGTCCTACAAATAACGGAAGATCCTGAAAAAATTATGACTCTGAAGTTTGCATCGTTGAAATGCAACGAAATTCTTTTGTTATCTTTGACAAAAATAATTTTTCGAATGCAGATTGTAATTGCGATGATAAAATGATTGATTTTTGCCACCCAAAAAGCATATCGGCTCGAAAAATTTGGATGACATTGAAAATTTAACGAACCATCAATAAAATAAAATATTTTTCGTTGCATTCCAACGTTGGAAACTTCAGCATCATGGAAAAATTCGTCGAGACAGCCGTTTTAGAGAACTGGCGAAAAAGAAATTGTACCGCCGATCAGCTGTTCGCAGTGAGTCGCATAAATCTCATCCTTTCGACCTGCGGGCAGTCGGGAGATAAAAAAATAGAAAAACACTGATAAAAAATCGTGAAGTATTTTATGCGAACCAACAATATCCATGAACAACGAACGTGATTTCTTCTGATCCAATTTTACTGACGAATTAGGATTTAGAGAATGGACATGTTTGCGATAAAAACTTTCCATTAGTCGCGGTAGCGTATTGCATAGATTATTAATTAGTGAGCGAGCAGATTAGATACGTGGGCTGCAAGGTTCGAGTCCCAGTCGAATGGATTCTCGTTAATGATGACAAATCATCAATTCTTCTTGTTAATTCCACGAAAGAGACAAAACAAGACACAATGGTTAATAAAAATCGGTATAATTCGTGATGAAACGTTCGAGGGAAACGTTCAATGTGAAATGCTGGTCGTTACTGGTCTCCCAACAATATTTCCTCGCAGCTTGGGTGTAATTTGGTATCGAACTGTTTGCAACGACGAGCTCACGATTTAGCGAAAATTGAGTTTCAAGCAAACATTTCTTGTGATTTGATGACAAATGTCAGGACACGAAACGAGGTTCGTTTGCAATTTGATGTTGATCAGTTGTCAGGTTGTATGTGAAACGACTCCCGACGAAATCTGTGTGTAGATCCTCGGAAGAAAAGTGCTATGACCTTTGACACCATAATTCGAAGCCCAGTTGCTGCGAATTTGCTTGCAAATTGTCCGGAGCAGTCAGGCAGTCCTGGCGGCATGCGAAACATTTTATTTTTTGACGCATACGAGTATACGCCGAAAAATCTCGACATGCAACTTCAAAAACAACTAGAGATCGATTCCGAATTATAATTTCGGAAAATTCTCATTTTTTTTGGGTAAAAATTAATTTATAAGCATCCCTAGAGCTTGTTTTGTTGGTCGTGTCCTTGTGACGTCACGTGCCCTGTCTTATTGGGACCTGCGGTTGAATCCGGAAGCGCTCGGTGGCACGGCGTGAGTGTCCTTGATTCCGAGCGTCCTTCAGGAATCCCTTCCCATATATACGGTCTGGGAAAAGAAACGCGTTTCATCCACTCGCTTGAACCGTTTTTAACGTTCAATTTCAAACATACACGCTCGTAAACGTTTTCTCATTAATTTAGGGACGTTCGATCACGACGACATTAAAAATTCCAAAAACACAAGAATTTCGATGATCCTGAAGTTTCCGTCGTTGGAATGCAACGAAATTCTGTTATTTCTTTAGCAGAGCCAATAATTATTATTGAATATTTGCTCCGGCCAATAAAACGATTCTCTCTTGCGACCAAAAAACTCAATCGACTCAAAAAATTGCCACGATTTTCAAAATTCAATAAATAATCAATAGAAAAAATGTTTTTCGTTTAATCTCAACGTTGCAAACTTCAGAGTCGTGGAATTTCATGAAATTTCTTAAATACATCCATTAATAATGTATATGACAACACAATTTTTTAAAGATTTTTCCACCACATGGTACTCGAGTAATTAGACACTAAACTTCACGTGCATAAGCATAGAGTTCGCATATATACAGGTATACAGCTCGTGCATAAGAAATGCGATTGAACTCTCAATTATTCGATATCCACGTGGTCAAAAATTTGTAAAAAAAAGTGTGTTTTCATACTCGATGTCCAAGAACGTTATCACGAAATTTCATTGAATTCTGATTGTGAAAAATGTGGAAGAAAAAACTTATGTTTTCAACTATAAACTCGTTTTTTATGATCCTCGAACAGCAGTTCGACCATTTCGCGTACGTCTAAAATTAATCTTATCAGAAAAAAATTCCTGCCTAATTGGGGATTCGAAGCGTCCAACGTACGTGTCAGACTGTTGCAACGTACGCACCGCATATCTATTTTACTACTATACGAACTTATTAGTAAGCGAGCGCACTTCGGAGACTCCGCGTGGAGTATAGACTCAAAATTTTGAAGAGGACTCGCGACGAAATTGGAAACATTTCGCGTGCTTTTAATAAAAACGTTTTACCAAGTAAGAAATTGGCTGCTGTATCAAGTCGTGAGTGTTTCGTCAGCTTCTTCGTTGGTCCAGTGCTCTTTGCTGTTGCTTGAGAACACTGCACGCTGAAATGCTCGCGGTCTGCCTGCTGTGCGGAAAGGGCATCAACGCTACTTGCCAATTTGCTATTCGAATCAAAGCCCTGCATGTTTTGATCAGAGATGGGAAAAGTGATTGATCGTGAAATTGTGGGGACGACTGAAAATCATAGTGAAGTCGATCGTGCACCGAAAACCTTGCGACAAGTTTCCGAAAATCGTTTATCGCCGAACGAGATGGTTTTTGGACTCGGGCTATTTTCACAGAAAACGAATCAACGTCTGGCTTTATCAGTGAAAACTTTTGGTTGTCAATGGCCCAACACGTTGACGATCTCAGGTCAAAATCTCATTTTTAATCGGTATTTTTAAATATTTGAATCTGATGAAAATTGAATTCGAAATTCAATCGTCACTGTTTCGTGACGAGAAATTGAGGGTAAAAATATTTCTCTACTGGTGGCAAACAGTCATCGAGGGATCTGCAAATCGATCACGCAAAGATATCGATAATTCTGGATCAAGTGATTCGCCTTATCAGATACAGTTGGCGTCATGCTAGAGAAAAAAATCGATAAGTACAAATTTGTCGTTCTCGACAGCACGAAAAAAAACTTGAAATCCTTCGAGGCATCGAGACTCGTGTTGCCAAAAGTCGTACAAAATTGTCACCGTTATCGTCGTTAATCACTGGAATAAAATCTCAAGCTTCTTGCTCAGTTTGGCCGAAAGTAATAAAAGATAACGAAACGCGAACCAGGTTTGAAATTTGGTTCTCGGTTTTTGGAGGCTCCGAGCAAAGAACGACGCCAACTTTTGAAATTTTAGCCATCGAATCGAATTAATTAGTGCAACCATCTTTGGTGAACCATCACGAATGACAATAATTTTAATTAGTGAGCAATTTCGATTAATCGAAACTCGTTTCGTTCTCGTAGTGAAAATAACGATTCGGGAAAATTATTACGACGTCGAGAACGTTGTCCTTAAATCCTGACAGGCTTATGGGTGCGACGAAACTCTCTTAAAACTTCATCTTGAGCCAAAAAGTACGTGAGTGTGTATGGAACTTTTTTTTTGCTCGTTTTCGAATGAGCAAATTTGTATCGTTTTTCGACGCTCCGAGCATTTTGCCCACACGCGCGTTTACCTTTTTCTCCTGCCGTTCTGCAGAGAGCGTGTGCATTTCTTCGTCCGGTATAGAGCGTTTCTTTTAAGGTATGAAAGAGATCGGCAAAGGTGGGGAATGAGCCAGGGTGAACCAGAGCCAATTGGTCCTAAGGCTCTCGCCGGTTGCAGCATTACGTGCGGGGGAATTCCCAGTGTAGAAGGTAAGAAGAAAACGTCGTTGCGCCGCTTACTCTTCTCACAGCTCTGAATCTGTTCGTTCGCGAGGATCTCTCACTCTCTTTCTGTCTCTCCGTTTTTCGCGTCAGTCTTTCACCCAGTTTAAAAAACCTCCTGCCGGCATCAAATGTGCGTGGATATCAACAAGTAAACGTGCCAACGTTTACGCAATTTATTATCGTCAACTTTGTTAACATTTTCCCCAAAGGATTATCGAAGTTTCGCTGCTGCCTCGGTCGCCGTTTATTCCGTGAGTGAAAGAGTCTCGACTTATTATTTTTTTGACAGTTGGTCCATGAGGAAAATCACAAATTCCCCAAAATAGTTTTTTTTTCCAAATTTAGAAGAAACTGCTGATAAATCGTTGAGGAAAACTTTAAAAATAACAAAATCATACAAAGTCTCTGACGCGTTCGTCCCCGCGCACGTTATGGTGTTTTTTCACGGTTTTTTTCTTCGCATTAGCAATTCCCCTGTAAAGACTCGATCGTGTGACATGAAGTTTTCAAAGTCAAACCAATTCTGAACAGTTTTAAAAATACGAACGAAGATAATTGTTGAAAAAAAAGTTTCAAGTTACACGGTCGAATTTTCATGGATTTTATTCATAATCTTAATTGTTCGTGCGTTCGGATTTGATACCTTGACAGGATTTCCAAGAGTTTATTCGCATTTGCAGGTTCAGTAGATAAGATACTATATATAGCGATTAAACTGACCCTCAGCCGTAACACGAACGTTAATTGATGTCAATTTGAATTTTATTTATACATCGGATGACTAAGGATCGCAGAGATCATTCTCCTATTGGAAATAATTTATAACAATAATAACAATAATTTATAACAACGATAACGAAGTGAATTTTTATTTCTAAGGATAAAAAACAAACACGAATCGATCAAAAACGAATGAATAATAATCGAATAACCGAAATGATCGAGCTGTCCTTCTGAAAAATATTTTTGATCAATATTTCCCCATCCGTCGTATTTTAACGATGACTCTGAAGTTTGCAACGTTGAGATTCAACGAAAAACATTATTCCTATTGATTATTTATGAATTTTGAAAATTGTGACAATTTTTTGAGTCGATTGAGTTTTTTGGTCGCAAAAGAGAATCGTTTTATTGGCTGGACCAAATATTCAATAATAATTATTGGCTCTGCCGAAGAAATAACAGAATTTCGTTGCATTCCAACGATGCAAACTTCAGGATCATTTTTAATTGTTTCATTGCTACAGAAACATTCTGCGAGGTTTTTTCTCAGCGATCCAAAACTTGTTTTATCCTCGAGTTCTTTTTTTTCGTTGAATCGCAAGTTTAATAAAATTTAATGAAATCATCGAACGAGGAAATGCAGAAGCCTTTCTATTATTATTATTTTTATTATTGATAATATTATATTCGCAGTTATTTTGTGGGACCACCCAACAGCTGTTTTGACTGTAAAAAGATGATTTCTTGAGAATTTACAACTATCGTTTTTTTTTACGTTTAATCCAACGTTGTTCATTGATTGTTTAAAATTGTTTAATATCTATGAAAAAAAATCGGGCCAGCCTCTCGTTCCTGCAGATCTAATAATTGAGAACTCTTTCAAGTGTGTTTCAATTTCGCGAGTCTATATTCATGAACATTCTTCTTTCACAATCCGCGCCATCCACTTTCTTAATTCGGGCGAATTCAACAAATCTCATCGCAACTCAGATTACGCTTCCGGATGCGGAAATTTTCTCTTAGGGAAGATAACAATGTAGATGGAGAAATAAATTAGTTGAGTCGATCGTGCGAGCCATAGACCCGCGAGAGAATTCATTATTCCGTGCTGCACCGCGAGTGATTCCCCCCGAGACACCTACGCAGTCTCGAGCGAAGCCCTCGCTTGATCAAACGGAATTAAAAGTGAATTTCTGATCGAATCAGCCATCGATGCTTTGCGAATTATTTTTCTTGATCGGAATATCTTCTTCCTGATAAACAATTAAAATGTCATCGTCTTTCCATACGAAACTTCAATATTTTCTTCGACGCAACGGAAATTCATTTCAAGTTGGGCAATATTTGTATAAATTAATCATCGATTATTGTTATCAATTTTTCCCTTTGATCAAAACGATCGAGAAAATTTAAGTTGAAATTCTAGATCAAATCTAAGATCGCATCACATTTTTCTCGCTTTGCTCACGATCTCAAACGCTTTCGAAAGCCTTTTAACTTTACAATAAACACGAGCCTGATTAATCATCTCTTATCACTTGTAATGAATTCTTGGGTTTCTGCTATCCATGCGGGTAGTCCAGCGTCGGCTGTTTCGTCCGGTAGAAATTTAAGTACGTAGACGGAACTTCGTTCAATAAACCCAAACCGGAAGTTGTTTGTTTGAAAATAGTCAACAACGGTGCAAGAATACCTTGAAATTTTTATTGTTTTTTGTTTCGTAGCAGAAATGACATGAAAGTTTTTTAAATTCGCTGTTGTTGTCAGACTTTTTCCTGTCGGAACTGGCAGTCTTCCGATCCGGCATCAGGAAGAAAAATAATGACCCTGAAGTTTGCAACGTTGAGATTCAACGAAAAATATTATCTCTATTAGTTATTTATTGAATTTTTTAAATCATAGCTGTTTTTCATCTCGATTGAGTTTTGGGACTCAAGAGTCGATAGTTTCATTGTCCGGGCCAAATAATTATGAGCTCTGGTGTAGAAAAAACCGAATTTCGTTGTATTCCAACGATGCAAACTTCAACATCATGAAAAATACAGATCGCGAGCAAGAGTTTTTGTTCGTCGATCGAAAACTGCGTGCAGTTTTATTTTTGGAGACTTCACGTTGTACAAATAAGCGACGAATACATCGTCAACAATTGAGAAATAATGTGGATGAATAAGATACTGAATATTTACGTTGACTCGGATTACTCAAGACCAGCATTCGGTAACGTTGACGATCCAAACCAAAGCCGTCGTTTGCGATGAATTTGAACCGCACTCTTTCACGAATGCCAACTGTATCAAATCTCTGGGTGATACCGAGCCTCGGATACTCTTTATAGAATGGGAAATTCGGAAATTATTCTTTTGAGCGTTACCACGTGCTTGGGATCTTAATTTTTCAGCATCGCTCTGTGTGCTATATAGTAAAAAAGGATCCATACGTTCATTGAAAATTGTCGTAAAAAAAATTATCACGTTCGGAAAGAATTTCTCGCGGTAGGACTCGCTGCTTAGAAATCGAACGCGCGTACAAATAATTTCTTGAATTTTCATTAAAAATTCAAAATCTTTAACGGTAACGTTCAAGTTTGAGAATAACTTTCTGCGGAATTTAACTTCGTGCTCTAAAGTGTAATTTGTATTTATCATTCCGGATAATAGTCGAACGTTCGAGATTTAATGAAAAGAAAACGTACCAACGAAATATCACGCTCGAAAAGAATTCCTTTCGGTGGGATTCACTGACTAGAAATTGAATATGCACGAAGTACAAACGGTGTTATCGTCACGTTCGAGAATAAATCTCTATAAAATGGCACTGCATTAAGAATTAAATTAGAAAAAAAAAACATGACTCTGAAGTTTGCAACGTTGAGATTCAACGAAAAACATTTTTTCTACTGATTATTTATTGAATTTTAAAAATCGTGGCAATTTTTTGAGTCGATTGGGTTTTTTTGTCGCAAGAGAGAATCATTTTATTGGCCGGACCAAATATTTAATAATGATCATTGGCTCTGCTGAAGAAATAACAGAATTTCGTTGCATTCTAACGATCGAAACTTCAGGATCATAAAAAAACGTCGACATTTTGTTGAACACGATGAACTAAATATTTTCGAATAATTTATCTAAATTTTCGTCACTTTGCCAATATTTTTCTTCCTTAACCGAACTGTCAGCTAAATTTACGATCAGAATGACAAAAATTCACTTTTAAAGAGACTTTCTAGAATATTTATCGATGCAATGACAACATTTGGTACATTTTTGTGATTTTTCAACAAAAGTTTAGCCGCACGTATCCAACAAAATTTTCTTTTCAGTGTCAATGCTTGAAACTTTAATTCCGAATCTTTATCAAATTAATTTCATCTTCAAATGGGCGTCGTGGTCATGCGATCGTCACATTATTTTTTGAATATCCTTCTTATGTAGATTTCAAAAAAAAAAAAAAAGGCTTACGACGTCATTTATAACGACGTACATTTTTAACCATGACGACGTGTACGTAAGTGTGTCGTCGTGATAAATTATTGATACGCAGGGGCATCCCCATCCACACGCACACACACACACTCCTCTTAAGGTCATGGATCTGATCCATCAGCTGAAATCATGCGGAAGTAACTTGTGAATAACGAAACTTATAATTGATTGTTTTAATTGAAATAGAATGACGAGGCATATTTTTTTTTGCTTATTTCGAAGAACACGATATTGGCGTAAAAAAATCTCGATACAACGAACAAAAACGCTTGACATTTCATATGCACGTACATGAGAATTTGCACCACTCGTAAAACATTAATATTTATGAAATGATTCACCAACGAAACGAAACAACGTCGAAAAGGTTCGCGCTCCTGATGGTTTTTATTTTCACGACACCGTTTCTCTCAATTAAGAAACAACGTATCGAGTTCCATGCCCACCTGGAGGAAGTACGATATATCTTTCGAATATACGTACGATTGTCACGTGCATGAATTATGTTTGTGCGCACAACAGAAACGGAGGAGATACTACGAGATGCCCGGGCAGCAGAAAGTTGCTCGCTAAATATGCATGCAATATAACTGCAATTACTAGGAAACGCGTTAAATTTGTCTACGCGGCGAGATATCTCGTGGCTATTAAAAATTGAATAACGTCATTTTCTTCCTATGACTTCAAGTCCCAGTACAATTCGTTTTTTTTTCTAACACAAAGTTAGTTTCTTCTTTCGCAATAAAATTTATCACTTTGCTCATCAGACGTAAGCGAATAATATTCAAGGAGGTTGGATCACGAAATCAAAATGATCAGAATTCGATAAAATTTGGTGACAACATTCTTTGGCATCGGGTATAGAAACATGTCTCCGAAGTTTGCAACGTTGAGATTCACCGAAAAACATTTTTTTATTGATTATTTATTGAATTTTGGAAACCCTGGCAAATTTTTGAGTCGATTGAGTTTTTTGGTCGCAAGAGAGAATCGTTTTATTGGCCGGACCAAATATTCAATAATAATTGTTGGCTTTGCTGAAGAAATAACAGAATTTCGTTGCATTCCAACGATGCAACCTTCAGGATCATTATAGAAACACAAATTTTTTTCAAATTTTCAGCCACGTCGTTATCGAATAATTGAGAGTTGCATCCAACTTCTTATGCACGAGATGCACACCTGAATGTACGTAAGCTCTATGCTTGTGCACGTGAATTTTAGTTTTCAATTACTCGAGTACCACGTGGGGGAGAAATTTGAAGAAAATTGTATCGTCATATGTTTTATTCACCAAATGTTATGAAATTCATGATCCTGGAGTTTCCATCGTTGGAATGCAACGAAATTCTGTTATTTCTTCAGCAGAGCCAATAATTATTATTGAATATTTGATCCTGCCCATAAAACGATTCTCTTTTGCGACCAAAAACCTCAATCGACTCGAAAAATTGCTACGATTTTCAAAATTCAATAAATAATCAATAGAAAAAATGTTTTTCATTAAATCTCATCATTGCAAACTTCAGAGTCATTTGAAATTCTTATCTTTTTGAAATTTTCAATATTTTCAACATGATTTAGCATGGCAAAATTGTATCGTCGTCGTGATCGAGCTTTCGTAATGAAATTCTACGTACGAATACGAAATTTTATAAAATTCTTATCTCTTTGAATTTTTAAATGTTTTTAACATGGTTCATCGTGACGAAATCGTCGCGATAAACTCCCTTAACAAATTTCAATATTTTGAGGATAAATTTCCAAAGAATGGTGAATGGATGGCCCACATACTTAATAAACTACCAACAATTTTCGATTCACACATGACTCATGGGCTGCACATCCCACCAGAGCAACTGTGTACACATCAAAAGTTCTGCTTCGACACACATATATCCGAAAAGTTGAATTCAATATTCTTGCGTACTCCGAAACGCGACAATCGCGCTCAATTTCTGAAACTGAATCTTCCGCTTACGTGGAAAAAAAAACTTTTGATCGGAGTAGAAATCTCGTCGAGTTCCGTCACTTTGAAGGAGGAACGCGGAGGAAATTCCATGATTTTTGCGGTTTCGTAAGTAAAGTGGATGACCGTGGGTCGTCGAAAAAAAACTTTATCATCATTTTTTTTTCATTTTGAAATAGTTTTCAAGTTCACCCATATGTGGATTGTGGAGTTATGGATTTTTATGGAGCAACGCGTTAAAAATCTTGACAGCGAACATCTCAACGGATTTCATTGCTTTTGGTATTCGCGAATGACAAGAAAGTGACATTGGAATCGAGGGAACGTGCTCATAAGAGTTTTCACACACCGAGAAACTTTCTTTTTCGTATGATTGAAATTAAATTTGACGCTGGACCACGTTTTTTTAATATTTCGTATTTTTTCAAGCTCCGACTGTAAAAAATTGTTTTTTTTTGTGAAGAAAAAACGACGACAGAATTTTGCAGGAAAAACAGTATCGAGAAAGATTTTCTTTCGAGCAAGTTCGCTTATCAGAATAACGTTAATTGAAAATGTGAATGATTAATCCGTCCTCGTGAGTAATGGCCTTGAATTTTATTTTTTGGCGTGATAATGCCAAGAGCGAAGTGCTCAAAAATGTTGTCTTCGCACACACGAATGCAAAGATTGTCGCGCGAGCTGATCAGCGATAAATTTTAAATCCTTCGATCGATCTTCAAGTTTTGTTTTGATAATTGTTTTCAAATTGAAATTCATTCGGCACCCACGGACTCTACAGTAGTCTGCAAATATGAACTATGGATCGTACGAGATTACGAGAAAGGAAATTCCCATCGCAAGTTCTTCTCGCTCAATACGATTCGATTTGAATCGAGTTGCTTTGCTTCGACGATCGCGCGTTAATGATTCCTGCGGAGTAGAGCAGTCTTCGTTTAGATTCTCTGTCAAGAATTCGGTTAGCATTCGAAAGACTCAAAAAAAACTAGTCCTTGCGGAATTTTAAAGAGTCCAAAGAGCATCGCGAAGATCTACTAATTTTTTGCCGGGCTCCTTTAGAAAAACGTAAAACGCTTATTTTATTCTTCTCCATCATCTTCGAGCAGAACGTGAGAGAAATGCCCGATTGCAATGGCTTAGGAATGCGATGAATTCGTTTTACTTATTATTAGACGTATTAGAAGAATTTGATGATGGCGTAATTACGTTCTTGAATGACTCGAACGGCGGAAGGTCTCGGGGAAATAATTGCGAAAGTATAAACGTGTGCGGATGTCGAAGAAACAAATTGTTCGAGGCTCGTAGAATCAGGAGAATTCGATCTATGGGATGCCGCATGCTTTTTACAGTGAGACTGAGGGAGAGAGACCGAGATATGGGGATACGATTTTCTCAGTGATCAAACGCGTGCATCCGCGTGGTATTTCAGGCTTGCCTTGAACAAGAAATATCCAAAGTCTCATTCTACGCTGTATATACTTTCACTGTATGTTTTACCTTCTGCTGTTCTGAATATCGTTCCTTCATTATTTCTATTTTTAAGTCGACACATAAAAGTGTATTAAACCCGAATAATAAACAAACCGGCGACCAAGTTGTAACCGCTCTTGAGATAATCGTGAAACGATCGTGGAAATCTTTATCGAAAGGCATCGCAGGGTCTCGTGCTAGGGAGCAAGAATCCGGTATTCTCGAAAAATCCTGGCCAGTCGATTCGAAAATTACAGTCATTTTCGAAACCGTAATCTGCCAAACCACAATTCCAAGAATTTCGTAGCTCGAAAATCCTGCTTTTCTGCTGGTTCCCAACTCATCAAAAACCCACGAGAGTCTAACTAAATTGCTGTACACTGAAAAGAAAATTTTGTTGAAAAAGATCGATATTTTGTTGGAAACGTTCAATTAAACGTTTTTTTTTTTTCGAAAAATCACGAAAATGTTGTCATTCCAGAAAAAAACATTCTGGAAAATCTTTTCGGATAGTAAATTTTTGTCATTCCAATCGTAAATTTTGCTGACAGTTCCGTTACAATGAAAAATATTGTCGAAATGACGAAAATTTTGAAATTATCCCAAAATATTTAGTTCGCTGTATTCAACAAAATATCGACGATTTTTGATAAAATTGAATTTTCAGTGTACAGCAGTCTCGTTCCTAACCAATGACAAAAACTTTGAAAAAACGTTCGAATAATGAAAAACCAAACGAAAAGCACGTTGGACTCGCTGCAATCGTACGAAATTCTGTTTCTCGATGAAAAAAAAAGACGAGAAAACCGAAAGTCCACGTCGAGTTTGACACAAATTGACGAGACTCCCCCGCGAACCTCTCTCGAGAAATCTGATTGCCATTGTTTTTCAAAAAGCTTGCGACGAGTACGTTCTCGAAGGATTGGGTTAAAGAGCACATCGAGCTCGATGTTACCACCCGGAGGATTGACGAGCGTATTCTTATCATCGATCTACGGGTGCGAGTCTCGATTAGCGCGAGATGTCGAAGACGATACGCGCGGAAATACGCGTTTCGTACACGTTATATATAAACCGTAGTGGCCACGGCTACGCTTAGTCTTTCATGCTCGTCTCCGCGCAGAGTACTTAAACTTTTTTATATTCTACAGATAGATGTTGATTTATAAACCATCTATATCGATAAATCCCAGTCAATGAATGAATAAATTAATAAATCGGTGAATAAAGAAGGACACGCGTCAGCTATAGCCATAAAATACATACGTATATGTCTATATATTTGACGAGACTAGAATCGTCCTCCCGCTATCTTTTGTTTTGTGACCAAGTGATCGAGCGCAAACTCCGTGTGGGGGACGTCATTACAAAATCTTCGTAGCGGAAGAGACTTAAATACCAGGTACACACACACACATACAATATATATATGCGCAAACACACGAATGTGCCTATAAACAGAACAGAAAAACCGAGTGCAGTTCTCAGAGAGATGTCGCAATTAAAAACAGGAAAGCGACACCTCATTGCCCATTATCGAGACTAAAAAATAGTCGTAAACAAGTTTTTTTTTTTCATTTATGAAACTTTGCTTCAAAATATTGGATTGTTGCTGGAAAACGTTGCTGTAAATTATTTCGAAGGTTAAAATTCTGGAAATGGTTGATCGCGTCGCTGACTTTCTTTTTTTGTGTGAGTTTTCAATTTGTCAGGAGAGACTCGGAATTTTCAGCGTTTATTGTTAAGAAAAATTCATCAAGTGCGCGGGGAACTCCTGAGGAGAATAAATTTGCCGTGCGACGTGCAATGCGAGATGGAACATTCGGGGAATCCCCGCGTATGGTCAACGCAGGATTTCTTTTGTAAAACTCATCGTATCCTCCTTTCCTCCTACAAGTTTTCGATTATTTTTTTCACAGTTCCGTCCAAGCCTTCACTTTTTAAACATTGGATCGCGCCGTGCTTAGAAAGCGAAGTGAGAACTCCAAATTGCCACATTTCCTGGCTGCCTAATTACAAGAGAATTCCGAACATTAATTAATCGAAAGTCGTAAAAAAACTAATGAAATTTCTATATTTTTAACTATACATTCCCCTTTTTTTCATCAATTTTACGACATTCAAGTTCGCATCGTTGGAATGCAACGAAAACTCATTGTTTTTGATAGCAGAGTGCAAAATTTTGATGCAATATTTGGCAACGACAATGGGACAGTCTTGTTTGCGGTTGTAAAACTGAATTAACCACGAGAATTCTCAGTATCGCATTGATTATAAAAATGAAGAATGAAAAATGTATTTTTCGTTGTTTTCCAACGATGCACACTTCAGGATCATTCAATTTGCATTTCCACACGAATCAAGTACTAAATTAAACTGCTTTAATCGCGTCCTGGGAGTTCCCCGAGTCATTACAGTTCCGATCGAGACTGTAATATATAAAATTTCACGTCACTAGATAATGACGAACTTTTACGGTAACCGGACGAATGCACTTTATATCCAACCCACGTTGGAATGATATGTCCATTCTATGGTGGCCGACGACGGCTGCACGAGTGATTGTACTTTATTCGACACTATAGTCTCAGACAAACTCAATTCACCCGACGTCTCAATCATTTCCAACTCTCAGTCTCTGTCTTTCTTTTTGTTTTGAACGTCAACGAGATTTCCTACCAAAAAAACCCAAACTGCTCTCTGCTTTTTAATTCGGAAGACAATGAAACGATTTAATTAAATTTTCGAGCTGATTAATCCGTCGCGTGTTAAAAATCGCCCAATTAGTGAAAAGTTTTCCACATTTTTTTGCTCATCCAACAAGGCCACAACTATTTTTCATTTAAAATTAATGAATACTCGGAATTTAATAAAGTGTAAACTCGAAATGAGTGAATTTATGAAAAATATGGAAAGTAAATGTTTCGTACCAATGAGCAGAAATTGCTTGTTGCTTAAATTGGAAAGTAAAAATGTTGTAATCGTGGAGAATTTTCGATAAATTGGAGATTAGATCGCATGCTTAACGTTGAAGCATCGATATGAGCCGTCCCGAGATGTGATTATCCGCTTTAATGCTAATTATCTTTGATTACTCCATTAACCCGCATTACGAAGGATACAGATATAAATCTGATCGTAAAGTTGTTTCTCTAGCAGGCTCTCATTTTTATCGCATAACAAAAGTTTTCCAGCTGTAATAATAAGATTCATCGTTTAATGCGAGGCTAAACGTGTATAGACGCACTCTTTATAGATCCCGCGATGTATACGACGAAATATAAAACATCTCTCAGGGACTTGGATTACATCTTCACAGGAATTCACCAAAGAAATTATCCAATGATGATCTTCGTGACTCATATCCCTACAATTGTCATTTCCTTAAGGCGATCCCCCATAAACTTTATTCCTTGAATTAACCAATAACGAAAGCCCAATAATCTGCTTTTCATAAACCTTTATCACCGGATATTACACTCTACAAACTTTCCTTCGATACGGTTCAGGCCAGGACGTGGACGAACAATAATTAAACTTCTCCAAACTTGTCGGTCTATCAATCTCTATAGAAACGCTTTGTGCACTCGGTTGCAGAAGCCATAGAAAACAAAACAAAAAAATTAGTAATAAATCTGACACTTTACGAAAGTTTCATTTTAAAATGCCGTATTGCCGCAAAATCCCGATTTTTCGAATGATCCTGAAGTTTCCATCGTTGGAATGCAACGAAATTCTGTTATTTCTTCAGCAGAGCAAATAATTATTATTCAATATTTGGTCCGGCCAATAAAACGATTCTCTCTTGCGACCAAAAAACTCAGCCGACTCAGAAAATTGCCACGATTTTCAAAATTCAATAAATAATAAATAAAAAAAATGTTTTTCGTTGAATCTCAACCTTGCAAACTTCAGCGTCATATTTTTCGAGGTTTTGGGGCATTTTAAGCACATTGACATTCGAAACTGGAAAAAAAAAAAAAGTTTCACGCTCAACAACATTCATTGGGTTGAGTGTGATTTTTAAATTCTTGGAAATTGTTCCATTTTTCTTTTTTGCATGTAACAAAAGATTCCCGAGCATGACGTGGAATTTAATCACGATTTTCTCTTTTTTGTTGCAGCAGAAAGACAAATTTGAGGACAACGATTGCATAATATAGGGAAAAATGGAACACGTTCGAGATAATGTTGAAAGAGTCATCGCTCACAGGGTGGAAGAGGAGGCTGAAGGGAGCTCAGCTATTCTTGTTGCCAAAGGTGTGACGATGGTCGTATTATGCAGTGTCAGCATATTAATGGGCCTTTTGCCTCTGGGACTCGCCATGTTCTTCAACTGGTCGTCATCAGGAAAATTCGCGAACCCGAGGTTAGTGTAAAACGTTAAAAAGACAATTTACACGCCCATGAAGACCGTGAATGGAAATTTATCACTTTTTCACGTCACGCTCGTGTCTCGAAATGATGAATTTTTCGAAAAAGTTGAATATCCTCTGAGCAAGAATACAGCACGAAAAATAAATAACGGTTGTCAGTTTCCGTGACTAATTTGTCATTCATTATCGTCACCTGAGTAAATTCTGGACTATCGTAATTTGTTGGTAAAAAACGTGACTGGGAGCACGTTTGAATTTTTCCAACTATTCGTGAGAAATATTTTTGACTGAATTAAAAACTCTAATAATTAACCGTAACTCGCACAATTAAAATCATTTTTTCAGATCAATTTTCGTCTTTTCGTATCTCAAGACGAATGCAAAGGTTGCGAAAATAAAAAATTGCATTTTTTTGTTTCTTTCTGCAGGTCTTTGCGAGTCGTTGGTTTGTTGTTGGGATTCGGTGGAGGAGTTTTGTTTTGTACGACATTCTTGCACATGTTGCCAGAAGTGACTGAAAATGTGGAGTCGCTCGTCGCAGATAAACTGTTGCCGGAAATGCCGTTCGCGTTGCCGGAAACCTTCGTCTGTTTGGGGTAATTATAAAAAACAAATTTCTCGGCTCATAATCTTTTCCGCGTGGGTCAAAAAACACACGTACAAACATTCAAATGTTTTCAATTAAATTAAATGTCTTTTGATAACATAAATCGAACATATTTCCATTCAATTTCAATCGTTTCGATCGTATAGAATACCAAAATTGAATCCTCGTGTTTACTATGCCACGAGCATTCCCAGAATATTTCATTTTTCATGCAATCACTGGACTCAAAAATGATCCCAAGCGACTTGCGCTCTTTCGCTCTTCGTCCTCGCCTTTAAAACCAAAAAAATTATATTTTTTCCGCATTTTTTGCCATTTTTTCAATTGCATTAAAAATTCTGCATCACAAACGAAAAGAATGAGCCCAAGTCGAACTCTTTCCGTTTATTTTTGCCGGAGAAACGAATTTTTCAAAATTGGCGTCATTCACGACACCGAGTTACCGGAATAAGTAAAAAAGGATTCTGGGGTTAAGAACAATTTGAAATTAAAGTATGAAAAACAGGAACGAATTAACGTTGAAAAAATTTGGTAGTTTTTTCATCATGTACCTGGTCGAAGAATCCGTGCACTCGAGGTTGAGGAAACGTCAAGCGAGTGCGAATAACAACGTCAAGAAAGACGTCAATCGAAGCACGAATGAATTGGTGGAAAGCGGCGATTCGAGTTTATCAACATCAAATGGTCATTCTCACACGTAAGCGACACTTTTTTCGCCCTTGAAAAATAAAAGTTATAATTCAATCATTTTACTTTTCTGAGTTCCATTTTGATCGACAGCATGTTTTTTTTTTATCGAATTGGCGTGATGCAAAACGAGTCCACTTTATTTTCAACCGATGAAAAATACAAAATCGAGCTTTTCTGACGAATTTGAAATTCCTCGAGATCGATATTGTTTTTACAAAGTTTCGATTGATTTCACAGAAAAATTCAAACATCTCGAGACGTCGTTCAAAAAAATTGACTCTCAATTGATGTTTTTTTCATTTTTCAAGAGAATACAATGAAGCTTTTAATCGAATATAGATATGGTCATGGACACAGTCACCTGCCCAGTCAAATGATGGACGAACACGATGATTTCGTAATCAGCTCGTTGAGAGGTCTTTTGATTGTGCTGGGATTGTCAGTTCACGAGCTCTTTGAAGGTCTTGCCATCGGTTTGGAGAGTTCTACGAGTTACGTCTGGTGAGGAAATAAATCCATAAAAAAAATCAAACGTTCGTTTATTCGATATCGAAGTTTACTAATTGAATATTTTGTTTTTTTTTTATCAAGGTACATGTTCGGCGCTGTGGCGGCTCACAAATTCGTCATAGCGTTTTGTATCGGCGTCGAACTTATTGCCTCGAGGACAAATCGCTTTTTGACTGTCGTTTACGTCTGTACATTCGCTGTCGTTTCGCCAATGGGCATTGGAATAGGAATGGCACTGACCGGAGGCGACACCACGGCTGCGAGCGGTCCATTGGCCGTCATTCTCCAGGTTAAAATCTTTGAACGTCTTTTTTGACAGTCCCCTCAAATTTCTTTGTCAATTCTCAATAAATTTTATTTCGATGCACACAAACTTTCAATTCGTAGTCAATGTAAACGAAATTTACTTGCTCACGATAAGCTCAAAGATTAACTTTGCAGCAATTCCATCAACCTACACTGAAAATAAAATTTTGTTGATCGATATTTCGTTGCATACGGTCAACTAAACGTTTTTTTCGAAAAATCACGAAAATTTTGTCATTTCAGCGAAAAACATTCTGGAAAATGTTTTCGGAAAGTAAATTTTTGTCATTCCAATCGTAAATTTACCTGACAGTTCCGTTACAAATGAAAAATATTGTCGAAATAGGAAAAATTTTGAAATTATCCCAAAATATTTAGTTGGCCGTATTCAACAAAATATCGACGTTTTTTGACAAAATTGAATTTTCAGTGTATGATTCTGAAGTTCGCAACGTTGAGATTCAACGAAAAACATTTTTCCTATTGATTATTCATTGAATTTTGAAAATCGTGGCAATTTTTTGAGTCGATTGAGTTTTTTGGTCGCAAGAGAGTTTTATTGGCCGGACCAAATATTCAATAATAATTATTCGCTCTACTGTAGAAATAACAGAATTTCGTTGCATTCCAACGATGGAAACTTGACGATCATCATTAACTTCTCATCGTTATTGTGTGTTTTTATTTTATCAAACAGGGTATAGCCACGGGCACTCTTCTCTACGTAGTGTTCTTTGAAATCTTACAACACCATCGTGATGGCCTTCATCAGTACCTTTCAATTCTCATTGGATTCCTCGTCATGTTTGGTCTTCAAATAGCGAGTGAGTAAAATCGCTTTATTTCCATTAGCTTAATGAGAAAAAATTCTCAAGTCGTGAATTTTTGAGTGCATCAATTATTCTTCGTCTTTCGAACTCCGACCAATTTTCCTCTTATTTTGAGTCTGTTCGATTGATTACGATGTACCTAAAATTTTGATGGAAATGCGGGCAGTTAATTTTCAGTCACAACTTGGTTTCTATGTGCTGAATAATCTGGAGTTGGAAATAGTTGGTGATGACAGTTATGAGTAACTTTGCGAGCCTTTAATTGACAAAAGCCTCGAGCTTTGTCTCGTTCTCTTTCTCCTCTCTGGCATCGAGCGCGTCAAAAGTTATCAAGAAGCATTCAATGGCTTCGCTTCGTCACAAAGCACACACGTGGCGTATTTATTTATGTAGGTCTCTCGATATCCCGGTCAAACACGAGCTTCGTCCAATCTCACGGTCCTTATCAAAAGAATAAATTGATTCACCGGCAAGTTGAAAGAATTTTCCAACTTACGAGAATATTCGCGATCGTTTTGTTTATAATTATTGAAAAAACGTCTATGGCGGGTCAGCACCACGAAAATCTTCTTTCCAACTGTCACAAAAGTCTCCGAACGTCGTCCTCGCCGTAGAGTATCGAGTTTTCGACAAAAAAAAATATTTTTGGGAACGTACGAACCAGTTAAATAAGAAACTCTGGACAACTCGGCTCTCCAAACGCCCTTTGGCACTTACAGAATCATTTCTAAACGCGGGTGATTCAGACGATAGTCCACGGAAGAAAACGCGCCAAGATAAAGCGAAATTACCCTCAATAATAAATTTAATCTTTCGATCCAACTTATCTCACGTTGTTGTAGACTTTTTATAGAGCATGTTGAACTCCCCGATGGGTAGGTTTGTATTTTATCTCGATAGATGCTCGATATTGGGGTCAAATTAGCAATATTTTTATAGCAAACATTGCACGAGTGCAAGCACGAGATGTTGCACTTTTGCGGTGCAGCAGTTGTCACAGGTGGCGTGAATTATCGTTTGACTGCAAATTCTCAGGCAATGCAGTCACGTCGAAGCTTCTCTGTGCGTTGTCGATTATTGTCGTTTGACGTCAGTCATTATTTCTGCAAAATATATTGACGTTCTCGCACAACAGAGTCAAGTTCACGTTACTAAACATTCAGACCTAGTTTCCATGTGAAAATTCATTTCAACCGGAAATCCGGCGACTGTCCAAGTATTTGGAGACTCGAAAAAAAAAAGAGAAAATTACATTTCGATGGATCTACGAAAAATTAGGGAATACGAAAATTGCGTTGCTCGCTGTGGGAACTTTTGGAATGGCATTTGAGAGGCGAATGTGTTTGTTTTTCCTGTGTGCCTTTCACCGCGGTTCTCCACAGTTCGAGCAACATGTCGACGGCGTTATTGTTACAAGATTGTTTCAGTTTCATGCACCGGAAAATTGATTAACGCGAATCGATCAAGTTTTCGCCTCAAAATACACAGAACGAAAGGGAATCTCAAAGAGAAGGCTCGATTTTCTAGTAGATTATTCCGGGATTGGTCAGACATGGTTGATTCGTTATTTTACATCGATTCTGTAAATCCAATTATTAGAAACGATTTTATTCGCAGAACCTACATTCGTGCACGATATTCCATCGCAACGCCCTGTGCGCAGTAGAAACGCCCGCGTAATGTTCAGCCACATTTTGCAAATCTTTACTTTCACGTAGAATCCTTGACCCTTCGGAGTGCAATCGTACGTATATGTGTCATTTCAAGAGGACCGTTCCTTCGAGAGCCGGAATGCAACATCGCCGAATTCACGTGCCTCGATGCCAAGGTTACCACGTGCTACTTTTTTCACATTTTCTTTTGCCGCACAACATTTTGCAGCTACAGTGCAAAACGTTCGTACAGATCAACTCCAAAACGGTAGCTTTGATGACTCTGAAGTTTGCAACGTTGAGATTCAACGAAAAACATTTTTTCTATTGATTATTGGCCGGACCAAATGTTGAATAATAATTATTGGCTCTGCTGAAGAAATAACAGAATTTCGTTGCATTCCAACGATGCAAACTTCAGGATCATTAGCTTTATATTTTTTTTTTTACTGACTCCGGCAACCCAGAGCGATAAATGACCTCGATTTTGGAAAAATTCATATCTCGGGTAAAATTTAACGAAAAGAGTTCAACTTGGCATCATTCTTTTCGTTTTTTGACGCAGTATCACGCGAGCCTAGGGCAATTTTGCTAAAATCGAGGAAGTTGGTCAAAAATGCAGTAAAACGATACGAAAAATGGGAGAACGAAGGGCGAAAGGGCGCGGGCTTTAAAGTCGCTTCGAATAAAATTATTAATTCACTATTCGCCAGCGATTTCGATATATTTTAATGGATATTTATTAATTCAACTACGGGACAGTATTTTGGAACGAAAAAGTATCGATTGGAGCGAAAAAACGTATATAACGCAAATGCAGAGTTATTCGAAGCGCAGAACGGAACGATCAATATTTCCGATGCGAGGCCATTGTTTATTTATCCCGACTGCTATAAAAGGTGCTGGAAATTACCTAAATCGATTGAATTTTTGTGTGTCGTCACAGTGAAAGGGCAAAATCCAGGGGCTCGAGTCGAGAATATCCGAAAAATGGCAAAAATTGTGTCAACATTTTATTTATTTCGATCGGGACGTAGAAAATTAGCGTCGATTTTTCTCGTGGGCATTTAAAACCGATAGAGAAACGGCTTTCGAGAAATTTTGTCCCGAGCGACAAATTGCAGTCAAAGTTGGAATAAAATTTAGTTGGCGAGTTTTTTGTTCGGTGAAATAAATGAAAAAATTGATGCGGATTTCGTACGTCGGATGGAAAGCTCGATTGAAAAATGCGCGTATAAGTTTTTGTGATTTAGTCAGAAAAATATGACTCTGAAGTTTGCAACGTTGAGATTCAACGAAAAACATTTATTCGATTGATTATTTATTGAATTTTGAAAATCGTGGCAATTTTTTGAGTCGATTGAGTTTTTAGGTTGCAAGAGAGAATCGTTTTATTGTCCGGAGCAAATATTCAATAATAATTATTGGCTCTGCTGAAGAAATAACAGAATTTCGTTGCATTCCAACGATGCAAACTTCAGGATCATAGAAAAATGGTGTTTCGTTTGGAGCAGCCCGTACAATAGGACAAATCCATATATTTATAAACATGCATAATGGTTATGCATGTGAATGCAAGTGCATGAACGATACGAGTATATTCCGGTGTCGAGGACCATCACGAGAATAGGGAGGGAAGGAAATGGTGGAGGGACGACGTAAGACGCCCCCGAGGGGATAGCCTTCGACGAGGGCCCCCGCCGTTTCTCCAGGAGTGTCCGGTTCGCTGCATCGCGGCGAGGACGTCGCGCTGCTGTGATTCTCCGGTTTTCACATCGCACTCTCATCTCTCGTTTTCTCTCTTTCCGTTTTTCTCTCTCTAAATCAATGTCCAAAAATCATTCCGAACGTTTCCGGCCTCGTTTCGAGCCCCACGAGAATTATTTCGAATTAGTATTTTTTTGATAATTCCAAGTCCTCGCCCGGCTGTAAAGTTGCTCGAGAAAATGGAGAAAATTTTGGTAAAAAAATTGAATAATAATTCATTCGCCAACGAACCATACGTCGAGCATAAAATCGAATTAGTTTGATTGAAGGATATAAAGAAAAAACCGACATAGGAGTCAAAATGTACGTGACCGAGTGAAAAGAGAATCGAACGCAACGCGGAGTAATTGTACATCGAGGCACCGTTCGGTTTATAAACAAAACTAACCGCACGCGGTATTGTCAATACAGTGAAGCAATAAGCTCGCACTGAAAGCTCAACCGAAATGAGCTGCAGTGATAAAAACAGACGCGATTAACAGTCCTTCGACAGTTGATAACAGAGAATCGATTTTATTGAGGAATAAACAAACGCGTTGCGTAAGTGTGCGTGTGAATTCCACATTAGATTCAACAGAAGCACACGCGTCTCGTGAAATTCTCGTTCGATCGATCAACATACCCGCAGCCACCGTTATATTCCCAGCAGTTGATGAATGCGAGATTCGAGTCACACTAGCGCCGAGCGCCGCTTTGGAATATTAAAATTCACCGGTTCGGAC
Source organism: Diadegma fenestrale (assembly GCA_037043255.1). Taxonomy (NCBI): domain Eukaryota; kingdom Metazoa; phylum Arthropoda; class Insecta; order Hymenoptera; family Ichneumonidae; genus Diadegma; species Diadegma fenestrale. Next base: position 5,667,604 of record CM073311.1, on the reverse strand, counting down.
GTTTATGCAAAGAATTTATAACCAGTCGCGACTCCATTGGTCCATCAGCTAGTCCACAATCGTTTTTATTTTGCTGAATATTTCGAATATCCGCGTAATCACACATTTGGCCTCGAATCTTTCAAACTTTTCGCAGCATTTCCATTACAATTCTCCATTATTGCTATCACGAAACTACTTTATTATGATCCTGAAGTTTCCATCGTTGGAATGCAACGAAATTCTGTTATTTTCTCGGCAGAGCCAATAATTATTATTCAATATTTAGTCCGGCCAATAAAACGATTCTCTCTTGCGACCAAAAAACTCAATCGACTCAAAAAATTGCCACGGTTTCCAAAATTCAATTAATAATCAATAAAAAAAATGTTTTTCGTTGAATCTCAACGTTGCGAACTTCAGAATCATACTTTATTTCGGGTTCTTCCAAAATTTTGTGTAAACGTTCTTGGCACGGAAACTGACAATTTTTTCCTATGAAGAAAAATTTCCTGACCTTCGGAATTTGAGATATTTAATTTGCAATTTTTTCCATCACAACGCGTGTAAATTCGAGTCACGTTTCGTTCAAAAGTTGCAGAAAAAAAGTATTTAAAATTTTTTTGCAGGAAGCCAACAAGGCTGTGAGGCAAAATTTTCAAAAACAAAATACTAAACTCATTTTTTTGCAACTAATAAAGGAAGCGTGACGTTAATTTACACGCGTTTAGATGGAAAAAGTTAAAAATTGTTAATTAAATATCTCAAATTCTTGACAAAATTTGTCTTCATAAGAGAAAATTGTTAGTTTTGTTGTCAAGAATACACTGAAAAGAAAATTTTGTTGAAAAAGATCGAAATTTTGTTGAATACGTTCAATTAAACGTTTTTTTTTTTCGAAAAATCACGAAAATTTTGTCATTCCAGCAAAAAACATTCTGGAAAATCTTCTTGGAAAGTAAATTTTAGTCATTCCAATTGTAAATTTTGCTGGCAGTTCCGTTACAATGAAAAATATTGTCGAAATAACGAAAATTTTGAAATTATCCCAAAATATTTAGTTGGCCGTATTCAACAAAATATCGACGTTTTTTTGACAAAATTGAATTTTTAGTGTACAAAATTATTAAAGAATCCTGAATAAAGTAATTTTGTGATGGTAATACGTTGAGGTTTTCGTTATTATCGTTTTTGTTAGCATTGTTATTATTATATATAGTGTACAACTCCCGAAATACCTTGCGCGTAGTGCGCTCGGAGAGGGAAAAAGATCTCGGTCACGGAAGCGAGAGGAAAAGGTATGCGAGAGAACGTGTTCAAAGCCGGTTCGTCTCGCAGCGAATCGTTTGGTCAAAAGTTCCCTGACACTGGCGAGTAGTTAATGCATACGCGGGGATTAGCATCGCGTGTAACAACTTGGTCACTAATATTTGTTGCGCAGATCGAATAATTTTCGCTTGTGAGTCGTCACGCGCTGGATGCGAGCGTTGTTAACGAGGATTTGCATTCGCGCGGTTACGCACGTGTACGAGATGAATCAGAAAGAATTAATAATCTCGAGTGTCGCGACCGACGCGAGTTTCTCTGATACAAAGTTACATTATCGATCTCAGCTCAAGGGATTTTCAATCTCATTGTCACTCTGATAAAATACACATCGCGTGATAGCACCGATAACGCCTGCAGCCTTTCGGATTTAGACCCAAAGAGTGATAAAGTGATTCAAGTATTTTTTATTAATGAGCAGTTCCGGACGTTTATTCGTACGTTGAGATTTTTTAATCAGAGTCTTCGCATCGAGATGAAAAGTGCTTGAAAAAAAAGTGATTCTTATGGCCAATCGCTTTTCGATCCGTTGATGAGAGATTTCATTGACGAGCGTGTCTTCGATAAGAAATCGAGTCACGGAATAATGACGAATTATTGACGCTCAATACAGCTGTGCCCTAATAAAATCCTCGAAACTTGGTTGACTCGAGTTTCATCGATACAGTTCCGCGACGCGATATCCGCAACAGGATTTCGTCAATCCTACGAAATCACTCGGGCTTCCTTTGGAATTTTTGTTAAGCGATAAAAAATGATTTTTTTTCGTACTTTTTATTGATTTTTTTAACGATTTTTTGGACGTTTAAGAATTGATGAAAAAAAGACTGTATCGCGACGCGACTATTAAGCTGATGCACTAGCTACAATATCATTGTGCCTTTTTAATTGGATTCCGGATGTAGGAGGGACCAGATGGTAGCTCAAGACACGAGGGGATCTCGTGCATCGTTCAAACAGCGTACACGTCTGTGTCTCTCTCTACTTTTCCACCGTGTACAAGGATGAGCGCATAAAGCACAATAGAGATAAAAAAAAAAAATGGCATACTCCAATCCGTATTGTCTCTCTAGCTCGTCTACTTATCGTTCGCCACAATGAAATTCCGGCGTTGCATCCCAAGCAATCTCTCAACGGTCGTAAACGTAACGCTGCCGAGAGCTCGTTCCGATACGAAAACGTAAGATTTCAATGTGGCGCAATCGATAGAGAAAAAAAAATCTTTTTTTCACTCGATTTTTACTTTTATTTACACAACCGCGTGATAACCAAAATCCTCAAATAATTTTCTCTACTTTCTCGATAACGATACGTAAATAGTCGTCGTACACCCAGACAACTCAACTCGATCAGGATGCTGGGTATCAGCATTCGAGTACAACGACCTCGTTCAAGTTCCGCGTGACTAAAGTCAAAGTCGAGCCAATCTTTCATAGATGATACACCGCTAAGAAACTTGGACTTGAGTTTCGTTTATCCACGATAATAACGGACCGATATGAGTTTGTGAGTGAGCTACGAATAGCCAACGAGCAATTGGTGCATCATAGAGCTCCTGAAACTCGAAGGAGGACGACTCTTGAAAAAAAAAGCCTTTCTCCGAGCCTCCGAGTGTTTTCCTCGCGTATTAAAGTTGGACCAACTGCGTTTTTAGTTGTGAGCGATTCTTATACAAAATGGAAAGTACGGAAGATTCAACGTCATCGGCGAACACGACTCTCGTCCTCGCCAAAATTGGTGCAATGTGCGTCCTTGGATTAGGCTCGTTGCTTCTCGGTATGTTACCGCTTGTCGTTGGTCGATGCAAATTTCGCAATCGTGACAAGTGCCGCGCAATATCGAGCAGCAATTCCAGCACATCGACCAACGCCTCTTCGAGCATCGACTCTTCGACTCAAGTACAGTGATCCTTAATCCATATTCATGCACAATTGCACGAGACATCTCATCGCGAATCGTCAATACCGCGTCAAATTCGCAACCAAATTCCGCGCATTTGTCTCAAAAGTTCTCACCTCTGCTTGTCAATCATTAAATCATGATGCTAATCAACATCATTTTCGTGCTTCGATCTTTCCACCATTTTGCGTCCTGGTTTCTTACCGTTCGCCTAGAAGTCTGAGAAATATCGTGCAATCGCGCTCATCGATTTGATGAAATTTATAAAAATTTCGTATCAATTATTATTTCGTACAAATTACTTAATTTATAGAATTCTTTGCTAATTTCGTATGAAAATTCTCGATATTTAATTTCCAATTTTTTAAAACTTTTCGCACCTAAACGCGTGTAAATTCAAGTCGCGATTAGTTTATGCATCGCAAAATAATGTGTTTACGATTTTTCTTAAAGAATTTTGGCCCATAGTCTTGCGATCCGCAAAAAAAATCCTAAGCACATTTTTTTTGCAACTTTTCAACGAAACGTAAATTTAATTTCCACGCGTTTGTACGAAATTTTGAAATAACTCTAAATAAAATCGTTTTTTGATAAAATTTGATAGAAAAACCGATTTTTTACGAAGAAACCAAAAACTAAATTCGCGGATTTTAATTCTTTCCTTAATCTCTAAAAAACATCGCGTTCTGTATTGTCTTCCTCATCCTGGTTATGAAAATTGAGTTCACGGCGCATTTCGGGGGACGCGTTTGTATTGACAAGTAAAAGTAAAAAAAAAACGCGCAGAACTGGGGCACGAAAAAGTTGGAATATGTAGATTCGTGTCTGAATATGGACGAATCAGCGGCCGGAGATGATTGAAAGTACTTGAGCGAGCGGAGCACGCAGTTATTCAAAGAGCTCGACTAACCACGTGCTGCGGTAAAGGGTCCTCATTAATACTAACGTCCTCGACTTGAAAAACATTCTCCTAATCGTGACGAGTCACTGAATCCTCCTCAGGGAACTTTGACGATGAATCGGACTGGGGAATTGGTTGCGCACAAAAGTATTGACGATTCGTGCTGCATGAACTTGTGTGTGTGTGTGTTGAACGCATTTCGAGACAAAAACGTTGCCGAGTTTTTACGAGTCATCCGGTCTTGTGATCCACTTTCTTTAATTTTTCTTTTATACTGCAAAGCAAATAATCGATGTAAATGTACAACGTTTAGGGAATGAAAGTGACCTCGACACCCGAGAGTCGTCTCGTCGGTTGAGATTGAGAATGACAAGTTGGGAAGAGGGAGCTCCTCATTCTTTTCACACCACCCACACACCGACTGTAACACGGTCTCGTTTCAACGAATACAATTGATCGAAGTAATTGTAACGTACAGTACGTACCAGCGAATCAAGCTTCCTGGATAAAATTTGCTTCGTCCATTTAGAGACCGGGACGATTTTTATTTCTCTCTATAAAATGCTCATTTCTGTGCTTTGTCGATCGTTAAATCGCTAAAACTTCGATATACTCAAGTTTTCAAAGTCCATAAAAGTTACACGTCAGAAAGAACGATGCAATTTTTATTGTTCTCGAAATCTGAAGCGAGGAAAATGCGAATCTGCTTTTCAGAGTCGCTTCTCTCGCATCAACGATCACGCAACTCCGATAGAGCGCTTTGACCTTGCGACGATTTTCCTTTTTACGGATGCAAGAGATTTTGATCCTTCATGAGATTTCCATCACGGGCGAATAATTGTCTAGTGGAATTTTTTTTTTTTTTACTCGTAAATATGGACAATTGCACTTCCGGTCCGGTGTTGTCAAGGTCGAAGAGTGACAGGATAATGACGAGACCGAATAACCTCGTAGAAACTCGGGAACGTATAACGAATGTGAGGCGTGACAGAAAAGTCAGGAGATGAGACGAAAATAATTGAAATAATCGAATTTAGGGACTGCTGACTTCGATGCTACTGTGTTTCGGGGGCGGCGTTCTGTTGTTCACGACGTTTCTCCACCTCGCGCCGGAAGTGCGTCAAAGTGTGGAGCGTCATCAATACAACGGACAATTGATGAGCCTCGGTACATTGAGTATGGCGGAATTGCTTTTTTGCATTGGATTCTTTCTGGTGTATCTCGTGGAGGAAACGGTGCACGCGACCTTAACGAGCAAGCCGGAAGCATCGGAAGATCTTCTTTACAGAACGGTGTCGGTGAGACGTTGCAACAAACAGGCATCGACGTCGCTCTCTACGACGACGATATCGACGGTGACGGCACCGACGAGTGGAAGCAAATCAAGTTCTTGGCGGGTCGGGAGATTCAAGTACAGCGACGACAAGGAAGAATTGGGAACGGAAGCGAAAAATACATCGTCCGGATGTTCGATCGCGCATCAGGAAATCGATACGAAAAGTAACGAAGTTTTGCCAGCTTTGTTTGTGCGTTCAACGCATTCGGTAGAATCTTCGAACGAAGCCCAGGCGAACCGAACACTCGATCGTCGCTCGAGAGAACCGAACAAGCATTTTGTCGCTTGCAAAAAAGTGCCGATTCTCAAGGAAACCTCAAACAAAACCGACACTTCCGCTCGTGGATTACTCACGGTTGTGGCCCTCTCGTTTCACGCCATTTTCGAGGGTCTCGCCGTTGGTCTCGAGCCATCAATCAGTTCGGTACTTTATTTAGCCGCTGCCATCGCGACACACAAACTCGTCATTGCATTTTGCGTCGGCATGGAACTCTACGTCGCTGGTGCATCGACCAAAACCGTTCTCGGTTATTTGTCCGTATTTTCCCTCGTTACGCCACTCGGCATCGGCGTTGGTCTCGCTCTCGGACACTTTAAAAACGACAGCGAGAACCTTGGACCAACCCCGACGATCCTTCAAGGCATGGCAGCTGGAACGCTCCTTTACGTTGTTTTCTTCGAGGTACTCGCTCGAGAAAGGGCTAACGACAAAAGTGGATTGCTCCAATTGCTCGCAATTATCGTGGGATTCATGCTCATGCTCGGTCTCCAACTAGCCAGTGAGTTGTTACCGATTTTATATTTTAATTCAATTGCAAGAAAAAATCATCGTTTTTTCATCAGAAATATAGTTCGCGACTAGCTGGATGGTTCCTGTATTTTTACCGTTCAATGCGCAACTAATTTTGGCCTAAATCGCTCGTGCCAACTAATTACGAAAACTTTTAAAGCCAGTCATCCCCACGAGGCGTTATCGCATTCCACGTCACATCGAAAAAGTGATGGAAACGTTACGTTTACCCTCAGACGGCCAAAACCTCGAAGGCCAAAGGTCTCGAGTGCACAAATCGAGAATCGCACGAAACGAGCTCAGCTAAAGTTTCCCCAACGAGCTCAAAGCAATTTTAGGGTTTAAGGGGCCAGCCATATAACGCACACCTATAGTTATACGCAATTTTCATGTACGAAGCCTGGAGATTCGGCTTGAAAGGTCTCAACCAGCGTCTCTCTTCCTCCCTCTTCCTTTTATCTACTTCTCGTACTGTTGGTGCAAACCTATTTGGCGGTACGTCCTTGCTTTTCTTTGAGCGCTCCGCTCACCGAGATATCGTTCATCCAAATATATCGGGTGTCCAGCAATTTCACTAAAAACTTCACTTTATCGAGCAAGCTCAACATTTCGGTGAAAAAAAAAAAAATTAACCAACTCACTGAGAAAAAAAACTAAACTTTTGACCTTTTTACAAGAAAAATGGCTTTTCAGGCTTCCAATGAAACTTGATGAGAAAACTTTTGACGTTTGAGACTTTTTTAACCGATTATTCGGTCAACAGAAAAGTGAAAAGTGTGGAGAAAGTTATTTCGGGTTTCTGGTCGCAGGGCCAGTGCCCGAAATTGGTCGTTTTTAATATTTCGTAAGAAAAATCCCTGGAGGCTTACAGAATTTCTCATCTTTAAATTAGAATCTAAATTCATTGAGTTTTTTAAAATTTTAATCCTGTTCAATTTGTTCTGGCATTTGGAACGACGTGAAGCAAATTTTGGCTCAGTTTTCGGGAATTGAAGGGAATCGTTTGAATGGACTCGACAAGGGGTTTGAAAATCTCGACATTGAGTGACACTCCGATCCAATTAAACTCAGAGATTTGGACAGTATTTTCAAGACACCGTGTGTATTGAGCATATTGAAAATGAAGCACGTGCAGCCTCGTCTTATCGTATATTAGTGAGACCCACATTTACAGTTCGTCACAGGTTGAGGGGAAACGAATGAAGAAAGTTGTTTGGAGATCGATTAACCGAAAAGAGGAATATTTCACTAGAAGTGCATGCACTTTTCTATTACCAGGGGTCACGGTGACTCGATGAGGAGTCACGGACGCTTGAAAATCGCGTGCCCAGCTGATCCTCTCGTTTTTCTCACTACGACTCGTATTACACTTTGTTTCGATTCTGTCATCAACCAATTTAACTGACCAACCTATTGAAAAATCTTTCAAATGTCACATTCGCCCAGACAAAATGTCAATCTTTCAACATTCTTTAAAATTCCTTCCGCTCATTCTTTATTTCAATAACATTCAAATAAATTCCGAATCCTTTCGTTAACTCTCGTATTTTTTTTTTTTTACCTATTCCGGTCGAAAAATTGATTTCTCTGGTAAAATTTAGCGAAAAGGGCTCATCTTGGGCTCGTCCTTTTTGTTTTTTCAAATGCAAGACAAAATTTGTCAAAAATATGGTAAAACGATTAAAAAACAGACAGCAGAACGTTAAATTCGCCTGGAGTCGTTTTTCATACGAAATTTCCGTTCTAAGGTCAAAAATGTCTTTTTCCTTGACACAATCAGGGGAGCAATGCAATTTCCGGATATTTGTCTAAGCGTTGCATTACGTTTTACGTAGCTACGCAATATTTGCAAGTTGACGTTAAACGGACTTGATTTTATTGACACTTTCTACTTAATTGACACAGAGCAAAGTCTGACATAGTTGCAAATTGCAACATTCTTATCTAATACCCGTCGAGTCTGGTATTAGCACTTTTTTTCCTGATTACAGAGTTCTCGCGTACTCTTCGTTCGATGACGGACTTTTGAGTGATTCTTGACGACTCGACTTGCAAGAAAAATCTCGAAAATATGGCAACACGAACTTTTTTTTCAAATGGAATCGAATGATCACGTTTTTTCGAATCAAAATCGCAAGGATTTTCATTCTTTCCACACATTTTCACGTCAGGATTGAAATAAAAGTTGGCCAGTGAACAAATTCTTCTCAATTCGTCTCCGGAAAAAGTTGGAGCTCCTCCACTAAGTTGTAAACATAAAACGGTTGTTTGAAAACTGACAGAATTTGATGGACGTGTTAAGTCGATTAGATATCAAATGACAGACATTTTGGATCACTATCGCAGACACACTTGACATATCTCTATTTACATACATAATACAACTTCACCGAATTAAAGCATGGATTAGATTAGAGATCGACGAACTCTGTACTATTCAAGATTTCGAGTACCGCACGAGAGCTCGATTCAGGATTTTCAAAAATTGATAAATTCTTGTGAGTTCTAGGAATTTGCCAGTTCGATTGTTCCCTCCATGTCAACAGGTTCTTGTCATTTTTTAATCTCTCAGTAAAATGCATTTTCGATCATTTATTTTTAAATGGATTCGAAAAACCCATTGGACGGTTCCAAACTCGACGATCGAGAAATCCCGGAAATTTGCTACGCTATTTCGAGTCTAATGACTCGAACTAATGACTATTTAGTGGAATTTGTAATGGGTAATTAAGTACTCGATAGTAACGTCAAATTCAGACAGATTTGTTCAGTGACAGCGAGAAAAACTCACGTGTCGTTGTGTTACAAAACACTCGTGCTCGAATTTTCATTTTTTTTTACAATTTTGAGTGCTAACGATGTCTAAACTTGATTCGTTTGACCAGAGAAGCTCAAATTTTTATCAACCAACGGTGACGTCCGCAGGGAACACAAAAAAATAGATAAATTCGAATTTTCTTGCGACTATATAGTGCACCGACAATGACTCCGAAGTTTGCAACGTTGAGGTTTAACGAAAAACATTTTTCTATTGATTATTTATTGAATTTTGAAATTCGTGGCAATTTTTTGAGTCGATTGAGTTTTTTGGGCGCAAGAGAGAATCGTTTTATTGGCCGAACCGAAAATTGAATAATCATTATTAGCTCTGCTGAAGAAATAACAGAAATTCGTTGCTTTCCAACAATGGAAACTTCAGGATCATGCGCCGACAGAAATGAGATAGCTCTGAAAGTTTTGAACGCTGCCTTGACGCATCAGACGATCGACGAATTTGAGACTTTCGAAAAAAAAGGAAGAAATCAACTTTCTATACGAATGGTCGATCGGTTGAGGCTCGAGGATTCATCGCTAGCCACTCGATGGGAAATCGATGGCATTGTTCGCGATATGTAACACGTTTGCAATGATTAGCTTTCCTCGCCAGTGGCGAAATAGCTTAACCGGCGTCTAAAAAGTTAAACTATGTGCGTGGATACACACGAGGTCGACGGACCGTCGCATGGATCGACCGACTTTCGTCGTTCGCTTTCACGCCATCATCTCTACCAATCCCGTAAATCTTTTTCATATATATCTGTATACACATGTGTGTACTATTTTTTCTGCCTTCTTCCAGTACTTTAGCAGTAATTAAGGGTATCAAGAACATGTTAGCGCCATTCTACCGATTTTCATTGCAAAAAGTAAGGAAACTCGTGCGATGAGCATTGACGCGGCTCGCACGTCTTCACGGACTTCCGGTTTCGGAAGATCGATCGATAAACTGGTCCTGATCCGACACTTACGACTTGGAGAAATTTTATCACATTTTCCGTTCACCTTCCGAGAGGATGATTGAAAAAAATGACTCATCTTGAGCCACGCGAGATAAAACATTAAGAAAAAGTTGAAAATTTCAAAAGTTTCAATTTTCGTTGATGTGAAACTTCAAGTGTTTGACAGTTTAATTTTGCATTTTCTCAATGTATGCGTGTCAAGTACACTCTGGGTCAAATTGACCCATCGTCCCAGAGGCCACGTTCAACCTGGCCCATAAAAAATTAACAATTCCTCGTAAATAATGACCAAGGAACGGATTTTAGTGGTTTCTCGATCTGCCGGAAAAGTGCCCGTTTCATTTTTGTGTTTTTGCTTGTTTTCAGCTGCCCACACTCACTCGCATTCCCATGGACATGGACACAGCCACGATCATTCTCATGGCGGTGAAGAAGATCACGAGCATTCAGGTCACGACGATGATCACGATCATTTAAGCACAAACGCCAGTCCGATAACGAAGGCGATTGAAAAAATGACTGGCTCGGTTGTGGACACTGTGACGAACGCTATCGTTTCGACGACAACAAACTCTCCAGCATACACGAGGAACAGCACGGACCCGAGTGGCATCAGCACGTAGTAAATCCAAGCGTGTGAATCATCTGAAGAAAATAAACAAAAAAAACACAAGCCTCGACCGAGTCACGTCCGTCGAAGGTCGAGAAGATGAAAAAGGAAAATTCTGATTTTTCGAGTCAATGAGAACAGCAAAGATATATACTGGGGTCCCCAAAACTGTGAGCTTCCCAGAAATCGTTGTAATTTCATTACGCTAAGATCTCACTCGAGCGAAAAGAGGAGAAATCATTTTTGTAGATAGTAAAGAATATCGTGGATAGGAGAAAAAGTATTTTTATACGTCTCGAAAAGAGACGAAACCAAGGGAGTCCGTGAATTTACAGAAATTATTCGATCCTTCGTTTCCGAAAATGGCAGTTTTCAACCGAATTTGTTCCCATTACACTAAAGGAATCATGTCTCGTAACGTATTTTTTCAATCCCAATTAACTGCAAAAAACTCGACGACACTGTCAAAGAATTTTTTGCTCAAACGTTTTAATCATTGCTCACCGAATTGGCTAACGATGAATGTATAAAGGTCAATCAACGACTCTTTCAAGTAGCAGTAGAAATTATCACGAGGGAATTATCAATAAGACAATTAATTTGAATGAAGAAATTTGTGATTAAGTATTCACAGTCATTCGATCTCGTGTCATTATCCTGAATTTCAAAATTCGTATAATGCATGAAACGATTTTTATTTACTTCAATATCGATTGGTATTTGGCATAAAATCAAGATTCCATAAAAGCCGTTCGTTTTTATTAAGCCAATCAATAAATTCTCGACGATTCCGATGCATTTGCGTCTTTTAATTACGTTCAAATATATATTTTTTTTAATTAAAATGATAATAATCGACATTGAACGAAACAATTTGATATCCCTCGAGCAAATGACACGAGTTCGATCGACATTTTATTCACCTCGTTCGTGGCAAATGAAATTGCCCTGTAAATATGAGACTGAAACTCCGTATGCCAATGTTTGGAAATTTTGTTGTTTATAATGAATAAAAAAAAAGAACGTTCGGAGTTTGAGGCCTGGATAGATTATATAAAGCGACTAGAGCGAATAGCCGTAGGATGAGTTATTTTATATTTATATTCATGAGATTTTTCGTACGATTAATTTGACCGATTTTCCATTTGTTTTGACGAGCATGCGTTTTTTTTTACGGAAAACAGCTCTACTGTTTTTTTTTTTTAATTTCCATTACCTTTTCATTGTTTTAACGTATTTGTAATTAATAGTTTTGAGCCAGATTTAGTAGGTCATTCTCCTGGAAAGAAATGATCCTGAAGTTTGCATCGTTGCAAATAAACGAAATAGAAATTCGTTCAAAGTCGAAAAGGCAGATTTTTCAATCCACCAAAAGTTTTGGAGAAGCGTAAAAATGACGGAAAAAAGTTGGTGGAATAAAAAAGTTTCCTTTTCGACTTTGAAGAAATTTCTATTTCGTTTATTTGCAACGATGGAAACTTCGGAATCATTGGAAAGAATGATGCCCGAATATTCTACAGGGATTTACACTTTATCGTGTGAAAATTGTGAGTCTAAAGAATGCTCGTTATTTATTATCATTTATTATGGCGGAACTAATGCAGATGCCTGTGTTTTTCATCAATTTTATTTTCTCTCTTGTAAGAATGTTAATTCATATGAATTGTGTTGAAAATTTCCAATGGCCATTGGCTTATTTACAGAAGATAAAAAAACTGGCAATAAAAATGAACTTACGAATTAGAAAAATTCTCAATTCCTTTCACAAAGTTCCTGAAAAATCTTCCTCTCCCAAAAAACTCGAAAATTTTGCATGAGAAATTAATTTTCAAGCCACCACGACGTTTTATTGTCCATTCTTAACGACATATTGATTAGCAATCTACAGAATTTCCCTCTACTTTCGACCACGTGATTTGTTAGATTTTTCCGATGTCAAAGTTCGATGGTTTGGATAATTTTTTTTTTCCACGAAGTTTCTAGATCTTGTTGCACAAAACAGATCAGTCATTAGAAATATGTAATGGATAATTATAAAAGATATTTTATTGAGTTCCCGTGCAAACACAAAACTCGTCAATCTTATTGTATTTTTTCCCCACGAAGATTTTCTTTTACAATTACGAAAAAACTAAACTAAATCTGTCCTCGCAGCACGTAGCATTAATTTTCAAGAAAAATATCAAGTTTTTTTGTTTATTGTTTTATACAAACATTGGTTAGAAATTGGTATTTTATACAAAAACCAATGTCCCCGTGTTCTTTGGAGTTGACATCCTTTAGGGTGCCTTTGGGTCGACTGGGAGCGACGTGTCACGACAAAATCGGGGGATAATAAAGAGGGACACGAGGATCGTTTGTCGACGGACCAAGGCACAAGGAACTCGTTGAAGGTGAAAAACAAAAGGATTTAAAAATGGTACGCTCGCAGTACAATTTGTTGGACAATGCGATAACGCGTTGTCGCTGAAACTCTAGAAATATCGTGAATTTAGAACTTGCTGTTTGTATTTTCATATTTTTTCTACTTTTTTACGATTTGCTGATCGATGAAGTCGAGATAGCTCGAGCCGATCTTTATCAAAGCGAGGCCTGATCCAATTCCCGCAATCGTGCATAAAGTTGGGTTCGGTGGGACGATCGAACGAAGGACTGCCCAGGCTAACACTGAACCGAAACTCAAGAGCACTGCACCTGTTGCGCTACAATTTCCCAAAAATTCCAATCGTTATCATCCAACTATAAAACATTCGGTTTACTCACTAAAAATTACGAAAACACTCGGTACAATTAACCCCAGAACGATAACTTTTCTCCCTTCGATCTCCGATTTTTTCATCGTTTGACCACATTTTTTACCAATTTTTGTCTCCTCAAGCAAAATTTTCCCAGGCTCATATGATCGTCCATTAAAAACCGAAAAAAATGATCCCAAGTCGAACCCTTAACGTTAAATTTTACCAGAGATGTGAATTTTTCAAAATTGGGTCCATTTGTGACCCCAAGTTACTGGAATAAGTAACAAAAAAATAAAGTTATGATGCTGAAGTTTGCAACGTTGAAATGCAACGAAAAGTATTTGAATTTATTGATAATTCGTTCATTTTTCAACGCCATCCCAAATTTTCAAGCCAATATGCATTTCGGATGGCAAAAATCGATCATTTTATCATCGTAATTGCATTTTGCGCTTGAATAATTATTTTTGCTAAGGATAAAAAACGAATTTCGATCCATTCCAACGATGCAAACTTCAGAGTCATAATAAAGTTACCGTTCTGGGGTTAACGATGATCGTAAATCGAAGATTATCCAAGTTTCTGTCATGTTTTAAAACGCCCATTCTACTGTATACAAGAGTGCAGTGAGGCTACGCTTTTTTTTTAATATCAAAAAGCATGTATGATTGAAGTAACGCATTGAATTCTGTGTTTGAACGGTAGCAAAGACCATCAGGAAAATAAACAACGTAAAATCAAATTACTGCTGCACATGCATGTGCTATGAGACTTTTTCGAACAATCCTATAGGAGGATTGACTGTCCTAAAATTGTAACTAGCATCAGCAATTTTTTGATCTTTAACAAATTCATTTTTTTCTCCTAATGATGGAACAGAGATTTTCACAACGTTTTTAATCTGTTATTTTTGTTTTTTCAAATGGAAAAAATCTCTTACGAGAAAAATATTTTGGAGCAGGCTTTTTTTTACCTGTAAGTGACTCGCAGACACGTGTGCGCGCTCTTGAGATGCTCTCTTGTGTATATGTACGATGCAGTTCCAACGAGCGCGCTGCCCAGCAAGAAATTCGTGATGTCTCGTTTGGGAAATATTCTGGAAATATTGGCACTCGTTAAAATTTGAAATTGTCATGTTTTAACGCGATCAGCTTTAGTCAAATTTTTCTGTTATTGATTTTCATTTTTTTGATTCGCTGGGAAACCGAATTGTCTTTGGCGTATGAAGCACAAAAATTTGAAATTTGAAAGCACAAAAAAGTTGGGGGATTTTTATTCAGTGGTAAGTAAACATTATGATTTTTTTTGACGATGAAAATTCATTCGGAACGAGTTTGGTGAAATGTCGATAAAAATAGCTCGAAAGAATTCTTGGTATTCACGTGAAATCGGAGTTATTACGTAATATAATGAAAAATGAAGAAAGCATGAGTAGAGTCGAGTGAATTGTACGTTTGTCGAAATTTTTGAACATGCAGTTGAGCTTAATTCGTGTTTTTGGCTTTTTTTTACCTGATAACGAGGCTCGGGTTCATGACATTGACGGACAATGCGGTGTAAGATCCAACCCCAATTGCCGGGACGTAGAACTTAACGAGGCTGCATTTAGTCACCGGTTGTAAGCCCAGTTTACTCAAAATTGAAGGAGGACCCGAATTTCCAGTGCCAGCCATTATAACGGAATTCACAGAAAAACCTGAGCAATCCAATCGTTTCACTCTGTGTTACTGACGTTAATCCACGCGAGGGGTATAAAAAAAACTATTTCGCGAAAAAACTGATATTACACGGATAACGTAACCTCACCGAACTCCACAGCAAATTACAATCTCCCCTAGAAATTTTCTTCCAACACACTGCCAAGAGAAAGACGGAGAAGGAGTATGATAAAGGATGAAGAGAGGGAGAGCCCGTCCTGGCTCGTACGTGTGCGATCAAGATAACAAAATTGACTGAGCTGACGGAAATTTACGTCAACATAATCGAGCAATCGAGCAATATCACGCAAAATACTTTTTCTCCTTCCAATCCCTTCCCAATTTCTTCATTAATAATCTTTTCGACTTCGCGGACTATCATGTGCATGAAAAATCTAAATTGAAAACGAAGATGTGACCAATCGTTGTAAAAAAGTTACTAGGAATATCTCTGACGACGTGAAGTTGTGCACCGTGACTGCCCATTTTGTTTTTTCGATGATTGACTTTTGTTATGTTTATAGATGAATGATGACAAATATCAACTCTATTAAAAACTTTGCGGATATTGTACGGCAACAAAATAATATTTTGATGGTTCAATTCAAATAAATAAATAAAAACGCACGCATTCAATCATTCAGTTGGTAAAACAGTATCGATTATTGGAGTGTGAAGTTGTCGCATGTTTTATGACGATAATAATAACAACAAAAATTTATATATATGCAACGTAACATTATAAAGAAAAAGGTGGCGTACCGCGTACAGTACGGGTTCGGGTTTGGGTTATGCGCAGAAGTGCTCGATGCGCGGTTTAGTGAGACACACGGAGCCATCTCCGTAGTCGGAATATATCGTACGTCGTGTTAAAATAATACGCGCAACGTAGAATCACCGTCGAATGCATCAAGAAGCAAAAGGATATTGTTACACGTGTGGAAATAAAAGTGATTGTCAATAGAAAAGATTGAAATAATAAAAATAAGATCGTGAGAATGGCGGAGAACGAGCAAAAGGCGATGCAACTAATCGCGGAGGCGGAGAAAAAATTGGGCTCATCCAAGGGATTCTTCGGCTCTCTGTTCGGGTGAGTTCATATATCGATTTGCACAAGTGGGGCTGACCAAGAGATCCTAAACATAAGAACCAAAGCGAGAGAGCGAGAGAGAAAGGTAGAAAAAGAGAAAACGTGTGAGATCTGTCACGTCACGTCATCGATAACAAGCTGTATTGATTTTTATTGTCAACGCGAAAATGTATCGCTTTCTTATTTTAATCCATCCCAATTCTGTGTCGAAATATCGACGAAGCATACACAAATAGAACGTTGAATCACTATCACGATTTCACGGACCCAACGAGATTTTCATGTACTTTCTACGATAAATATGGTTCCCAATCTCGATCATGTGTCACAATGACAGCAGATGACTACTCATTCGATCCCGTCCAATCGACTGATTTCCCGTTATTGAACAGTGCAGCTTCGGAAAATTTGCCGAAGAAACTCGATATTTTCAATAATTTGGCATTCGATTTATTTTCATTACGACTCCAAGTCAACACGACGCCATTAATTTATTTTACTATACGAAAATGCTCCGAAAACTGAATCTTTTTATATTAATTTCTGAAAAATAATGACAAAATATTTTTCGACTCGTACGAATATGCGTTTGTCACGATGTTCATTGCAAAAATTCGTAAATATCCATGAAAACTGAAAATAGAATGATCTTTTTACTCGGCATCGCTCCAACCTTTGCCGAACTGTTAAAACTTGCAAATAAAATGTGTAAAACGATTTTGAATCTAGCGGATCGTCCAAAGTCGAAGAAGCTGTAGAATGTTATCAACGAGCGGCGAATATGTTCAAGATGGCAAAGAAATGGGCTTCGGCAGGTGCAGCTTTCTGCGAAGCCGCTACTCTTCATTCCAAGGCTGGCAGTCGTCACGACGCTGCAACCAATTACGTCGATGCTGCTAACTGTTACAAGAAGACCGATCCCAATGGTCAGAATTTGAACGCAAAGACACATTTTTTAAACCCTGGAACGGTAACCTCATTTTTGTCGTGTAATTGACCCAAATTTTGAAAAATTCCTATCTCCGGTGAAACCAACGACAAAAGTTCAGCTTGGGCTCATTCTTTCCCTTTTTTCAATGGAGGATCACGCGAGCCTGGAGCAATTTTGAAACAATAAAAAACGCGGGGGGTTTAAAGTCGCTCGGGGTCGTTTTTAACCCCACGTTACCGTTCCAGGGTTGGAATAACTTGTATGAGCACAAACGACCATCATTAATCGGATTTTTATAATATAATGGAAAGGGGAAAGAAAAATGGGTTGAGATGGGCTCATGGGTTGATTTTGATTTGTTCAGAGGCGGCCAGTTGTTTAGTAAAAGCCATAGAAATCTACACGGACATGGGCAGATTCACAATGGCTGCGAAGCATCACCAAAGCATAGCCGAGATGTACGAAAGCGAAGCGGTCGACCTAGAACTAGCCGTACATCATTACGAACAAGCGGCGGATTACTTTCGCGGTGAAGAAAGTATCTCTTCCGCCAACAAATGTTTGCTGAAGGTTGCTCAGTACGCCGCTCAGCTGAAAAATTACGAAAAGGCGATACAGATCTACGAACAGGTGGGTGGGATCGAAAATTATGACTCTGAACTTCGCAACGTTGAGATTCAACGAAAAACATATTTCCTATTGATTATTTATTGAATTTTGAAAATCGTGGCAATTTTTCGAGTCGATTGAGTTTCTTGTTTGCAAGAGAGAATCGTTAGATTGGCCGGACCAAATATTCAATAATAATCATTGACTTTGCTGAAGAAAACTTCAGGATCATTCGAAAATTCCGATTCTGTGGTCTCGCCGCCGATTCATTTGTAAGGCTCTTTCTCTTTGCTCAGGTTGCATCCGCGTCCTTGGAGAGTCCGCTGCTTAAATATAGCGCCAAGGAATATTTCTTCAGGGCAGCGCTCTGCAATCTTTGCGTCGATCCTCTGAACGCTCAGCATGCGATCGAACGTTATCAGGACCAATATCCAGCATTCCAAGATTCACGAGAATACAAACTCGTCAAGGTACGCACCAGATACACGCGATGAGAAAAGTTCTTCGTAGTAATGGTGGGGAAACTTGGGGAAAAAAACAGTTTGCACATTCTGGAGAAACAATTACGAATGATTAATATTTTTCCATTACAGTCTTTGATCGATCTGCTGGAAGAGCAGGATCTCGAAGGTTTCACCGCAACTGTTACGGATTACGATTCGATTTCCCGGTTAGATCCTTGGTACACGTCCATGTTGTTACGCATAAAAAAACAGATCAACGACAATCCCGATTTGCGCTGATCGAACCCAATGGCGAAACAATGTGTTATATCGTCGTTACTCTTCCTCCTACCCCGTGTGTATTCTTCCGTTTTTCGAATTCTCTTCTCAATTAAGTTTCTCAAGTAGAAATCTCTTGTGTCTATAGCTTCGAGTTCCCTCGCCTGCCTGCCTGCCTGCCTGTTCCTCGATAATCCTTCCCCAAAACTCAAAATGCATTTAAAATACAGTTAACTAGCCGACGTTGTATAAAACGTGTTTCAACATTGAAATTTTTATCGCTCCGATGCATCGACAGTTTGTTCCTTTATTTTACAATTTCGTTATTTCGATAATCGTCCAATTTTCTTGAAATCGATTCCGCAGTCGAAAAAGACCGTCTGAAAAAATTGACAAAATTCCGTGGCTCATGTTTGACAAAAATGTTGATTCGAATGATGCATCAAATTTTCAATAATCAGCTTTGTTGAAATTCGGCACAAAAACTCGTTCCACGACGATTCACGAATTCTGTATAGAGATCCGACCGAATCTCGATGTTCCACACATCGTTGGCTCGTTCAAACAATTCGCGAGAAACTTATCACGAGTGAGAAACAAAAGAGAAAAGCGATGAGCAAGAATTATACCGTGTAGGAGTTTGTTTGTTGTTTTTCTTTCGATTTTTACTTTTTCAACATAATTCTATCTTTTGTTATTCGGTTAATGATTAAATCGCACCATTATTTATTGTATATCTCTGCTGATGTAATTATTTCACGAATACGGTACACGACGTGTTAGATCATGTTGAAAATCTGCAACTTTGGAATGCAATGAACATCCGTTGCGTACTTCTCCAACGTCCTCGGCTTATTTTTCCTCGTTTACTTAGATTTCTTGATTCTCGATGTCTGGACGATTACAAAATACTCCACAAAAGTTGCTCATATCCGGAAAAGAAATCAGCAAATATGCATAAAGAAATTTCAGTGCATTTCAAAGATGCAATATTGAACATCGTGTTAGATCATTAATCGTTGCAAGTACGTAGTGAATCTTCAAGTGTTTCATCGTCGAACACCAAGGTACTTGAATAAGCGTGTGAGAAAAAAGAATGAAAAATCGTACGTGAAAGGCTTCGAACGGGGTCGCGAATTAACGCGTTACCATCACAAAATTACTAAATTTAGGATTCTCTAATGATTTTTCATCAACATTCTTGGCACTAGAACTAAAAATTCAGAATTTGGGATATTCAATTT
Source organism: Diadegma fenestrale (assembly GCA_037043255.1). Lineage (NCBI taxonomy): Eukaryota > Metazoa > Arthropoda > Insecta > Hymenoptera > Ichneumonidae > Diadegma > Diadegma fenestrale. Next base: position 5,647,953 of record CM073311.1, on the reverse strand, counting down.
CCAATTTTCAAGTTTTCCCTTCTAAGCGTGTAAATTCAAGTCGCTTCGTTTACGACTTGCTAGACAACGTGTTTGGGATTTTTCTTGAGAAAATTCGGCCATAGCCTTTTTGGCAACTTTGTAACGAGACTTGAGATCAATTTACACGCGCGTAAATGCTAAGAATTTGGAGATCAGAAAATTTTTCTTCACGGGAGAAAATTGTTAGTTTTGGTGCCGAGAACGTTCATAGAAAACTTCAAAGGAACTCTGAATAGTCGTTTTGTGATAGTGATACCTTAACAGCAACCTTGATCACTTAAGAATAGGGAAAAAAAAGTTAGGAGGCTCTTGTATTCTTGCGTAATTAAGTAATAATTATAATTATTGTCCGTTTGAGCCGACGACACAGTAAAAAAACAAACGACATTGCAAGTTGAGAAAACTGATATTAACGATATTCTCAAATCTAAGAAGAAATTAATTATACGATCATAAAAAATCACTCGTTTCGTCTGGAGATTCTGTTGCGTTTAGATGGCGGGGGGAGGGGGTAAGGAAAATTGTCAAATCTGCACTTATTATATGCCTACGTCGTTGGAGAATCGAGAAGGAAAATGAATCATTGCATCGACCACATTTTTCAAACTAGAAAGGAAAACAATGAAACAGATACAACATTTTTATTCGTAGACAAGTTTTATCTTCGGGCTATAATTAACGATGAAACAATTAATCGTAGATTTAACACCCACGTGCATAAATATACAATAAAATATGTATTACATGAAAACAAAAAACAAACCAACAACGACACATCCGTGTGTATGTATTCGGGCATACGCAAATAAAATTGAAAAGTCGTCTCACCGATTTTTTCTTCGCCTGTATAGTCACTCTTTGTGACTTGGATAAAAGTGGACTGCTAAGCTTAGTAATAAATAAATGAATAAATAAATTAAACGTTATGTACTCTTTAGGACGTACATATATTCATCATTACTTAATGAGCTTGAGCGTTTTTTTTCTGTTTTTCGTGCGAAATAACGATTTTATTCAACTTTTATTCTTTACAGCCTCCTCAACCACTCGTAACAATTCTTCGAGGTTCGACACTTCTGTTGGTGAAATCTCGAACGCACGTACCTGTAAATTATCATTCTTATCATCTAAATCGGTTCATTGGATTTTATTCTCTTGCAGACGCGACTTCTTGCACAAAAATCTCATTATGTTTCGCTAATTAATGGTTTTTTTTCTTCTTACCGTTTCTGCATAACTTCGCACATCAATTTCCAACTGCACGCGAATTTTTTCATCGTCGCTTATCCCTTGTGTCTCCGACAACGAGACACCACTCGATTTGTCTCGAATTTTTTTCAGCCTCCGTAAACTTTCCTCCGTTTTCTGAACAGATTCCAAAACGTCTTTCACCGACGAGAAATATCTGCGAGAAAAATGACGTTTAATGTATTAAAAACGCAATAAATCTGGTGCGATTTATTGTAAAATCTAGTTTGATCATTCCATAAGCGACAGGTCAATTGAAACGGAACGAAAATTGTTCATTTTTGTACAGCCAACCAAATTTATCAATATTTACTGCTCCGTAAGCGATGACAAAGTTAATTTCAGCCAATTGTCCACAGCAGTCGGTGCTAATCTTTGGTACGTCGATTGGAATTCAATCAGATGGCTCAGAGCATTCTTCACGTATGCGCAAGGCTGCGTTGGTTTTTCACGCATTGTGCGTCTGAAAAGCCGCGGAATATCGCTGACTTGTTTCAGTTTCGATGCACCATCCACGAGCAATTCCGAGACTATTTTTTTCGATATATTCGGCAACGTGAGCTCTAAATTCTTTTGACTTTCTTCCAAAGAGTCTAAAATTTCGTTAACAAAGTAAATAATCGTATTAAAGAAAACAATTTTGTGTAATTGCCAATTAAGGCAACTACTGCAATACACTAGTCCACGGCGTCCAAAGTTTTCACAAAATTTCCATGCCAAGTTTACCTAAAAATGAATCGTAGTGAAAAAAAAACTATTCCAAAATGTTTTTCCGACGTGACAAAGTTTCATCAACGCTTCGAAAAAGTTTTAATCACGCAACATTTTTATCGGGACTTTCCATAATTCAGAAATCGCAGAGTAACGCGCTGCATAAAAGTTTTTGTTTCGAACCCGAACTAAAAAAATTACATTTTTAGTCACATTTTCCACTTTCAAATTTCACAAGCAACCCAAAAATGTTGATATATCAAAAATCGCTAGTTAGAAATTACGAGATAATTGGAAAACGAGAATGACGAGTTTTAGCTCAAGTGCCAGTTTGTAGAAAAATAATTATAGCGATTTTCGTAAAATCAAAGTTTGATCATTGAACAAAAAAATCCAACTCTTCATATTCAGTTAGTTTGGATAAATTAATTAATTTTCGGTATGTTTAATCCGTGAATTGGACTTGGCACGATGTCACGTGGCATTCGTTGAACTAGCGTATTAAAAAAACGTCGAGTTCAATAGCTTCACTGACCTCTCAACAATCCCTCTGTAGACGCCTTAATATTTACGAGTTTGGATCTAGCCACGTCCAACAGAGATGGTAAATCTTTCAACAATTTTTCTGCATCGTTGTAAAGACACACTAAAAATTCCAATTTGGTGATTCCTTCGGCCTCGATGATGTTGCTCGTGCCAGGCGCTGATACCGGCGACGGCCATGACTGGAAAAATTGGATTTCGATGAATGATGGTGTTTTCTTTGTTATTTGAAAGTTACTTCAAGACTTTTGTTGGGCTGTGATTGGGGGAAAAAGTAATTGAAGCCAACCTGTTTCAATGCGTCCGTGCACCAAATTTGATACCTCGAAACTATTTGAAGACTCAATTTCCAAAATCTGTGAAAAAAAATCAAGTTTTGGAAATTTTGCATCGTTCAAGGTCAATTTATGGCTCGAGTTGAAAAACTTGGTACGAACTGATGCAGCAGCTGAGGCAAAAATATACCATCGGTCCAAATCTTCATGAGACATTGCCAAGTTATGCAAGTCGCGTGTAACGAATAATCGGAATTGGCCGATTTGGAAATTGGATTTTTAATCGACGACGGTGATATCGTTTGGTGCAGAATTTCCTCGAGACTTGCAGCTATTTCTTGGAATCTTATTTGAAAGTAAACTGGCAAATTCCATTTTTTTAGGAATTGCTTGTAAAGAGGATGAAGTTTGAGCAACGCGAGGGTTTCAGGGCTGTCGCATTCTTGCTCCAATTTTCCAAGAAATTCCAACGTCTCCGTGTAACGCTGCGAAATTTAAATCGACATGGATTTTTGTTAAGCGCGCACTCACGCCCACGTTCCCGGACGAAAATTTTACTCGATCGGAGCTGCAGGACTCGCTCACTTTGTAATTGCGATCGAATAATAATTTCGCTTGGAAATGTGTGTAAAAAATTGCCGTGGCAGCTGAATTTTAAGAAAAGGCTTGTCCAATAAAATATTTCGTTGTTTTACCCCATGAAACAGTTCCGGATTTCCTGGTGCGAATATGAGCTTCAAGTTCAATTCTATTCTCTGTTCAACTTCAGGCCAAAAGCTGTTGACCAAAAAATTAAACCCTTTCACGCAGTTTCTGCAAAGAAAATGCAACAAAACTTTACATGGCGTAAAGTTAAAACGTTGGCAAACGTTAAAATTGAATAATCAATGGGAAACCTGTCTTGTCCGGTGGTTACAATGAGCAGTTGATGCATTTCTGTATGCAAAAAGTTCAAGAGCCTCTGATAAATGCCATGAAGGCCCAGAGGCTCATTCTGCAAGTTTTTTTCCACGATAATGCTTTCGAGAGCTGGACCGATGATGCGAATTCGTGCCAAAATCTCAGCTTCTTTGATTTTATCTAACGTTACGTAAATTTGGAGACATCGTTTGAGTTGCTCAGTTTCACGTTTGTTTACGCACGTTACCAGCAATTCGGCAAGATTGTCCATTAAACGATTGTCTAGTTGTTCGCATTTCTGTGAACAATTCATCGGTTCAAAAAACAAAAAGAGAAATAAATCGATTCATTCGTCAAATTTACTGGTTTTTCTCGTTGAATCTTTTTTTTTACTTCTCTCCATACTTTTGTGTGCTCCTGGTCAATGTTGTCCCGACACCTCGAAGAATGGAATTTCAACTGATTAAACTCTGTGGCTGCTCGTTCCAACATATCAGGCTTGAGGTCGCAGCTTGCCAGGATCACAGTAAGTTTTGTCAGCGATTTGTAAACTCTTCCCAAACTGTGCAGACTCTGTTTACGCTCTCGGATTTGTCTGTGTTCTTCGAGACGCTCTGACATTTCGTTGGTCGCGTCGTCCAACGTTTGACGTATTTGCTAGCAGAATGCACAGTTTTTTTATTAACATTTGGAAATCCAACAATTGAAAACATTGCGACTTTCAATTTCATTTCCCAGCAGGGACTAGTTCACTTTTTTTTTATGTGCAAAAACTTTATTCAGGCTTCTTTAAAACTTTTGTATAAACGTTCTTGGCACTAAAACTGAAAATTTTGTCCTACAGAGAAAAATTGTCCGACGTTCAGAATTCGAGAAATTTAATTTTTGATTTTCTCCATCTAAACGCGTTCAAATTCGAGTCACGTTTCGTTTAAAAGGTGCAAAATGAATGTGTTGAGGATTTTTTTTGAAAATAGCCGGAAGGCTATGAATCAACATTTTTTAAGAAAGATCGTAGAAACATTTTTGTGTATCTCGTGAACAAAACGCGACCCCAATTTACACGCGTTTAGATGGGAAATGTTAAAAATTGGAAATGAAGTGTCGCAAATTCTTAGAGCTGGAATTTTTCTTCATAGGAGGAAATTGTTAGTTTTGACGTCAAGAATTTTCATGCAAAGTTATGAGAGACCCCTGAATAATGTAATTTTGCGATAGTAATACGTTAAGATACACTTTACCATGACTTCTTCGCGCAATTGGCCCAACGGTGCTTGCAATCGATCGATAGCTTTGTCAAGGCCTATGAGGTTACTGGATAAATTAACAAAGTCCGCATAATCCTTGTTTATGAGTTCGATCATAGCGGAACGTAATATTTTCAAATAAACTCCGAGATCGTCTCGCATCACTTCCAAGCTGGCATTTCCTCTGTGATCGTGGAGGAAAGTGTCTACGTCGAAATTTGGCTTGAAATAAATCGAAATATTTTATTTGAGGTTTTTATTCTACGAAAATTCCTCGAGTCTATTGCGGAGGCTTGTTTCCCCCTTTTTCAAAACATCGCATTAATTACCTCGATAAAATCATTTCCGTCGAAGCATAAATCGCTCGGGGCACTCGGTGGTATAAAATTTGCTCCGGACATTGTTTAATTTATTTAATTCTTGCATTCGACAGACAAATGTGAGTTTTGAAAGCTACGAGTCGACCGCAGAGTTGCACTTGTCGACGTGAACACTGACACTTGACCAACTTGACAGACGCGATTTGTGCGATTTCCTAACCTAAAATCGACGATAAAGTAAGCACGAGCTAAAATTTTGTAGATCAACAAAACTCAATTGAAATATATAACGGTATCGCGGGATTATACCGGCAGAGTAAAAACGTGCTGAGTACTTAACCGTATTCAGCGGCACCGAGCGGTTGCGACTGAAGTGAAAAAACATCCCACCTGCCTCTCATTCGAAAGTTCACATCTGGAGGATCGCTGCAGTTTCCACGGTTTCGACTTTCAAACGGTTTCCGATTCAAACGGATAAACCTGAAAAATTAAAAACAGCTGCAGTCCTGCAGCCCAACGTCAAACACTCAATTGCAATGCTGCGAGCATAAGTTTTACAAATATTTGAAGTTTTTTTTTCCGTGAGCAGTGTATTCGTAGTTTTACTAATTGCCGGTGCAGACGAAAATAAGGCGAGAAAGAGTTTTCCAATCTTCTCAAGATCCGTTGTCGTAAAGCGTGCCGAGGCAGAGCTCGCATTTTTGGAGGGAATTTCGTCAAAGACTATTCGAGCCTCAATAACAATGGCGACGCCCAGCGAAATATTTGCCATACCGTCAAATGTTTCGAACAAATATATCGACGATGTCGCTAAAACTCTGGCCACGATGGAAGCGTGTGTCGAAGCCCGCGGTGGCCTGTAAGTTTTTCATTATCTCATACAATTTTCTTTCCCTTCTTTCCCGCAAATTTACGTTTCTGCTTCCCGCGATATTTTACCGCAAACAAGTTTTTGACGTTCTTAGCATAATTGTCACGCTGTAACTCCGTTAATTATTTCTAATTTCTGTCATAACGTTTTCCGAAACTCAAACCGATCTACGTCCCAACTCGTTTTGCGTCATTTTGAGTTTTATCAAATTCCCCATCATGCCAGACCAGAACTCTGTGCAAAAGTTCTGAAATTGCTTCAAAAAAAAATCCAGCAAACCCAGAAGAATTTCTTGTTGTTTGAATCCATTACATTGGGGAAAAATCGAGATAAATTTAGTTTCGATGTGCAATGATCCTGAAGTTTGCAGCGTTGGAATGCAACGAAATTCTGTTATTTCTTCAGCAGAGCCAATAATTATTATTGAATATTTGGTCCAGCCACTAAAACGATTCTCTCTTGCGACCAAAAAACTCAATCGACTCGAAAAATTGCAACGATTTTCAAAATTCAATAAATAATGAATAGAAAAAATGTTTTTCGTTAAATCGCAACATTGCGAACTTCAGAGTCATCGATGTGCAGGATTATAAATTGTTGCGATTTGGATATTTCAGCCACGCAGACTATACCTGGAGTAGAAACGATTTTGTTCTGGGAGCGCCTCTCGGCAGGGGAAAGTTTGGGAGAGTTTATTTGGCCAAAGAAGCATCCACAAATTATATCGTAGCATTAAAGACGCTCTACAAAGTCGAGCTGGTAAAAGGACGGGTGGAGAAACAAGTAATGCGTGAAATTGAAATCCAAACGCATCTTCGTCATCCGAACATTCTCCAACTGTTCACCTATTTCCATGACGAGAAGTTGATTTATTTGGTTTTGGAATTCGCCGCCGGGGGTGAGCTGTACAAAGTAATGAAACGTCAACCCGGAGAAAGATTCAACGAGCACCTGTACGTACAAAAAATCGATCCAACGCCTTTTTCCACGCTGAGAAAACATTTTTGCATGCATAATTCTTGGAGCTTCGATTTACCGCACTTTTCGTTGATTAATTTATGCCCCAAGCGATTTTTATGATGAATCGTAAATTTTCTCGTTTTACCAAACGAAAATAACGAAGTTTTTTGTAACGCATTCCACAGGTCCGCAAAATATACGTATCAAGTTGCCGATGCTCTTGATTACTGCCACAAAAACGACGTGATCCACAGGGACATCAAACCAGAGAATTTGCTATTGGATTCTCAAGGAAATATCAAATTGGCCGATTTTGGATGGTCCGTTCATGCCCCCTCGTCCAAGTAAGTTACTCTCATTCTCAAGTAAAATAATAATTATAACAATTTTGCCAAATCAGCCGAAAAACGTGAATTTGCATGATCATTTGCCTTCTCTAGACGTCAGTTTTAGAATCACCGTTCAGAATTTAATAAAATTTCGTACCACAGTGGATTATAATGACAAAAAGATTCTGTCAAATCTTCAAGAGGCCACGGAGAACCAGGAAAAAGATATTCGCATCGGTAATTTCATGAATTGATTCATTGATTTCATACATTCAATTTCACTTTACAATGAAAACTGCGATGATGCAATGATTTCTCCTAAGAATTGATAAAAATTCATTGTAAAATGCAATGAAAACTGAGAACTTTCATAAAACTCGTTGCATGAAACTACCAATGCGAGTATTTTTTTTCTGGTTCTCTGTCGTCTCTTGAAAATTTGACTGGATCTTTTTATTACCATAATCTACTGCTGTACCTAATTTTATGAAATTCTGAACGCTAATTCTGAAACCGACAGTACCGGCTTAATTGATTCGATCGAGACAATCAATACGATCGGTCAATAATGACGAATTCGTCGTCATTTCGTCACTGAAACGCTTAACAACGTTTCTGACCTGGTGCGAGAAAATATCGAAATTTGCTAGTTTTTAAAAACTATTCGAAATGTTGGCTTTTGGAAAATTTAGAATTCCGTTGAATCATAATTTTTAAAAATAGTTTTGCGATCCACACAACCGGAAAACCGGAAAGGCTGGTGCGAAATGACTCATTGAAGATTTTTTTCTTGCATTTTCGCCTGGCAAGGGAATGCGACACGCATTTGGAGAATGAAAATCAAAAAATGAGTATGAAAATTTAAAAAATTCCAGACGCAACACTCTCTGCGGCACCCTGGATTACTTGCCACCGGAAATGGTAAACGGTCAAACGTACGATATTTATGTGGACCATTGGTGTCTCGGGATTCTGTGTTACGAATTCCTCTCCGGAAAACCGCCGTTCCTCAGCGATTCGCAGCAAGAAACGTACACGAGGATCAGAACTTTGAATATGCAGTGGCCGTCGTCGATAAAGCCGGGCGCCAAAGATCTGATATCGAAAGTGCGTATTTATAGAGCTCGATTCGATCGAATAATGGAAATTTACTCGTTTGCTTATATATACATTTATTTACAGCTGATAAAACGTCGTGGGTCGGAGCGGATTTCGCTGTCGGCGGTAAAAAAACATTACTGGATCGTAGAGAACAAGGACCCCAAATAAGGATTCTCGGCGTGTTCGTAGTTTCTATTATTAGTTAAACTTTTCACTGCAACAATAAGATTTTATGCCATAATATCGATCAATCTAATTCCAAGAGAGAGCATGCGTACAAGAATATTTTTTACAATTCATCATAAGAATTACATGTATATACATATTTTGTAAATATAAGACTGTCATTCTTGTATCCGGCGATTCAGGATATTTTGCGAGGAAAGAAATCAACGATTTTCGATTGATTCCTCTTGCCACTCGGACTATTTCTTTTTGCTCGCGAGTTCACGACCGAGGAAGAGGGCGAGGATAAACGTGAATTCTTATCAGGACTTATTTGCCTGACCCCTGGACCCTCTTCCATCGAATCGACGTCCATAGGTTGAGTCATTTGACTTTTCGCGATGATATCGAGTCCGCGAGTTCTACGCACGCCACTGATTCTCCTCGACTCGCGATCCCTCATCGCTTCCCATAGTGATTTCTTTTTCTCCTGTTCATCCGAGTCCTTGTCGCTATTTTCCGTTACTGCTGTCTCGGTCTCGCCACACGTCCGCTCGTTTTTCGGGTCCGCAGGATTCCTCGCAGCCTCGTTCAGTTTGTTCGAGTCGACCGATTCTATCAATGCATTATTCACCGATTTTTCCAACATGTCGAAAATTCGATCCTCTTCCTCCGTCGTCCGACTGCCGCTCGGCCATCGATACGAGTTTGTACTTTTTTCCACGTTCTCGAGACTGTTTTTTGTCGTATCAAACGACTTTTCTTCGTCGGGATCTTTTGTCGTTGTGGTAAAGTAATTTGTCAGAGTTTTCATTCTGCTTCGGTTATACAAGAAACGGTAAAAATCCGAACGCACAGTCGATGGAGCTCTTTCGTATTGCGACAGCAACGAGAATAATTGGGCTGCAATTAGTAAAACGAAAAATACAAATTTCGATCGTAATTTTTCGCCTGGATTCCATCGAATCGTTCAGTTTTCTTCAACGGTTTGATCGACTCACCCAGATCAATGTTACGTTGTACGAGATGCCAATACATATCGGCCACACTGTCTCGCAAGTTTGTGTCACCGAACGTAAAGTAAACCATTGAACGTCCAGCTACGGCGGCTGCCATCAATTGCAGCAAAACTTTGAGCTTTGGGTTCCCTCGGAAAGCCCCGCAACCCCAATTTCCCGTTGCTATCGCTGGCAAATTCCCCTGGTCCATGTCCCTCGAACTAAATCCCACGTATGCCTTTTAATCAGAAAAAGACACGAATTTGGGTGTTTCTGTTGCTGGGAATTTATTCAGAAAAAGAACGAAAAAAAACTGAAAGTGGATGCCTCAAGATATTAAAAATCATAATCACAAAACGTCTTTATTCAGAATTCGTTCAAAATTTTGTGAAAACGTTCTCGGCACCAGAAGTAACAATTTTCTGACGTTTAGAGTTTGAGATTTTCAATTTTCCCTATCGAAACGCGTGTAAATTTAATTCACTTTCGTTAAAGAGGTGCAAAAAATGTATTTAGGATTTTTTTTTGCAGGTAGCCAGGAAAGCTGAAGCCGAAATTGGTTGAAAAAAATCCTAAACACATTTTTTTGCAACTAAATTGAAACCTCGAATTTTCAACGTCAAAAAATGTTGCTTCATGAGGAAAAATTCTTCGTTTTGTTGGCAAGGATGTTCAAGCGCGATCATTGAAGAATTCGAAATAAAGTAATTTTGTGATATTAATACGTGAATTGTGAATAAAAATCAATCAACCTTGTTGAGCTCACGCAGCATGTTCTCCTTGCTAAATTGGACGTTCGGCTGTTTGAAATAAAGAGCGTCTATGGCAACGACGGAGGTCCTTCTCCTGCCGCTATTGTCACGAGGTGTTTCGTCGACAAAGTCACCAGTCCACGTGAAATTGTTACTGTAGCCCTCGTATTTGCTGTAACGTTCGATTCCGCTGACAATGAGCGCTTCGGTGTCGTCCAGAGCTTCGGTAACGAGCATGGTGACCATGAGTTCCGGGCAAATGACGAATCTTATTTCTTCTTGGACGCAGCCCCAATTGAGAACTCCGCCGCCCACGAATCTGAATCAGTTTCACAGGCTTGTACTTTTCAATCGTCCATCTCACGAGATTCAATGACATTTTTAGTTTTTGAACAAGAGTACACTTTACTTGTTGGCAAAATCGACCTGCAGCAATCCTGCACCCTCGGTCTCGATCGTTCCCTTGCTCGTTATATGAAGCGAAGGAAGTTTCGTATCCAGTTTCTCCCATTGTGGACAGTCTTCTTTTGGTATATAGCGCCGCTCGATCGTTATCGTACCGTCCGGGGCTGCGCTACGAGAAACTCGAAGCTTTATTTACTCGTATCAAAACGAACGCGTGACGAAAGCCACCACTTGATTATAGGGAAAGCTAATTGAACTGTAATGGCATAATTTTCTTGTCGACTCATAAGAAATTTCTTTCACGTTCTGTGAACGCGAAAATTTGTAAACTGGCTCGAAAAAAATTCAAGTTTTACGTTGAGGCTACTGACAACAATGGGTGTGTTTATAGCAACTAAACGTTGAGCAACGTTGAGCAACGTTCCAATACTTCAGCGTGTTCCGATACTCAACGTTGCTCAACGTTTAGTTGCTATAAACACACCCAATGTTGCCATGTTAAAAGCACAGGAAAGTTCGTAATGATTAGAATTTAATGAAATTTGGTGAGGATATTCTTCAGTATTAAATTTGAATATCCAAATTTTTTATGACTCTGAAGTTTGCATCGTTGAAATGGAACGAAATTCATTTTTATCTTTAACCAAAATAATTATTCAAATGCAGAATGTAATTTCGATGATAAAATGATCAATTTTTGCCATTCAAAAAGCATATCAGCTCGAAAAATTCGGATGACATTGAAAATTGAACGAATCTTCATTAAAATTAAATATTTTTCGATACATTCCAACGTTGCAAACTTCAGTAACATAATTTTTTGAGATTTTTCTTCTACACAGTTATCGAGTGATTGAACACTAGAGTTTACATACATAAGTATAGGATTCAGATATATATAGGTATATCTTTTGCATATTGTAAACTCGAATTATTCGCCAACTATGTAGACAAAAAATTTGAAAAAATTTGTGTCATTGTATTTGATGCTTAAGAATGTTATCACCAAATTTTATTGAATTCTTATCATATCGTCGTATGTAGACAACCTCCTCCCATTTCTTCCAAAAAGCAACAGCGCGAACGTGAATATTGACGAGGTTTTTAGAGAATTATTGAAAGAGTGACTGTTTGGACGCACCTTTGGTAGTGACTCGTCGAAAGTAATGGAAGAGACATTTAAGTTTTTCCATTACTGCGTTCGATCTGTTTGGTTTGTCCGCTTTGTAAGCTGAGAATAGCCTGGAAGAAAACATGGAGAATTTCGGCAGCTGCGATGACTCGTTACGAAAGAAATGGTTGAGAATCTCGTGAAAAGACGATCGAGACGATAGTTTACCTGTTGAAATTGATGTAAGGATAAGAGGCATATTCCGATTGCGGATTCGTTGAGTTGCGTCGAGGAAACGTGCAGAGAAACGCGTTGGCGAGGAGAGAAGCGACTTGCATTTGAGTGAAGCTAATGAAGCGATTCGTGTGCTGTTTCAAGAGAGGCACAGCGCCGGTAAGGAGAGTCGGTAATTGGAGCGCGAGGTCAATTATTTTCGGTAACAATGCCGTAAAAAAGTGACGAGCTTCTTCCTCTTCCACGACCTGAAAATCGCTCCCTCGATAATCGATCGTAAACGTCCTTTCGAATCGGAGTTTTTTATTCGTAAAGAAAATTCGGCTCAACTGACCTCGGTAAAGAAATGATGCAGCGCACAAAAATCCCAACGCTGCGCGTACTTGTTATTGTACGACAAAACTGCCGCCTCGAATTGGCTCGTCGATACAAAACTCTGAAGCATTTTCTCTTGTATAACTTCCCATCTGAGCCGGAATTCACGTTTCCCGTTGGCTCCCTCTATGGGGTAAAGACTGTGCGCCGAATAAGGCATCCGGACGTATCCGACGTTCCATTTTTCCACTCTGTGAGATGGATACGCTTTGGGCATTCCTCTACCAGTTACCGGCAGCTGCGACAATTCAATTTTCCATGCATCATTCCCATTTTCTCGCTCCAATTTATCCACCAAAATGTTTTAACCAAATTCAGCATTTAACGCGAGACTCGCCGTTACTTTTATCAGCAAATTATATTATTTGAAAATTTTACCGTAAACAAAACTGTGTGGAATTCGGAATGCGCGATCGGGGGATGTTGTTGATATCCGTAAGGCCCCATGCCTTTGTGTATTTCGTCCATACTGATCCCTTTCCATTCGGGCGAGTCGTCCATGGGTTCCGGTTCTTCGGGCTCGACGGATGTAGAATTTGCTGTGAATCCATGCAAATGGTGAAATTCAAAAAAATCCGCGATCCAAAAACTTATTGAATCTTTGACCAAGAAAAGATCGAACGTGTGCAAGAGTAAAATTGAGTTTTCTGTTTTTTCGTATCATTCCATTTTTGGTGTCGATGGAATAAACAAAAAATGTCGATAATAAAATGTGACGCTTGTTTGAGTCTGTATAATTTGTCATGCTCAAAATAAATAGAAAAACGTTCTTACATTCCGTGAAAATTGGGGTTTCGGGGGAAGTGACAGCTTCCGAGTCGGAAAAGATATCGGGCGATTCATTTTCACTCAGATTCGAGTAGTTTATTTCCGACATTTTAGAGAAACGTTTTTCCGGCACTAGACACGAATAATTGCAATTTTGCTCATTTTTTATACTCCCAAATGTCCGAGGATGGTTTTTCACTTGTGTTTACACGAGTCCAGAAAACAACACACGAGCCATAACCTATAAATCGTACTCCCGAGTCTTCGGGTTATCGAACCGTTGTCAAACTCGCGCGTTTTTTCCGACCCACAGTTTTGGGGAATGCAGCACGGAAAATGCAGGATTTTGAACTGTCTACCGAAAAGTATTTTGAGATCGAATTTGAACGAGTGGCGATTTTTGTATTCGACTTTGTCGCAACCGTCAAAATCTATTGGCAAAAAGTGAAATTTTTGAGTGGATGAGAATTATTTTCATTCAAAATAAACGCGTTCCCTGATTGGCCGAGTTTCTCATTCCGCGTGCGCGTGGTATGCGCGAATTTTATGAATGGCGCGTCATTTTTTCGATTAGTTCGGAAGGATTTTGCGAGGGAAGAAATTTAACAGACATTTAATAATAAATAAAGCTTCGAGACACAAATATGAACTTATGTTCGTCGACCTAATATATTATAACGTCGCGATATATATTTTTCTTAAATTACATCAACAAAGATTGATCCATACATAAAAAACAAAATTATGCGGATTGTGATTGAAAATAAAAAAAAATAATAAAGATCTATGTAGAATAAATAATTTCAGTTCGAGCGATAATTTGAATTGTCAAATTCTTTGATCTCTTTGAATAGAATACGTTGGGAAATTAGTGATTTTTTTTTGTACACTTGCTCATTGACTGTGCGGAAACGCATTGGAATTTCCAAACGCACGTTAAAACTTTTCATCTTTTGATAAAAGTGTCAGCGTGTGAAAAAACTTCTGATTGCCGATCAAAGTTTCAGTCTCCAATCTGGCAGTGTTTTCTAATAAAACAGTATAATGAAAATATGTACAGAATTCCTATCCAATCGGCTATCGTAATAATTAGTGACTGCGATTTCGCGAACGTTTGCAAAATCGTTCATCGTTTTCGTTGCTCCAAGAAATTTGTACGTTTTCTTGGAAAATCAATGAATGTTTGCCTAAAATTTGAGAAAACAAACTCGAGCAGCAGTTTGAATTTTACTCCGTCGTGAAAGTTTGCACTCGAGACGAAATTCTCAAGCGCATTGTCGCTTAGACTGCTGAATCGGCTATCGTAATAATTAGTGACTGCGATATCGCGATCGTTTGCAAAATCGTTCATCGCTTTCGTTGCTCCGAGAAATTTGTACGTTTTCTTGGAAAACCAATGAATGTTTGCCCAAAATTTGAGGAAACTAACTCGAGCAGCAGTTTGAATTTTACTCCGTCGTGAAAGTTTGCACTCGAGACGAAATTCTCAAGCGCATTGTCGCTTGAACTGCTAAATTGAGGATTAATGGTGGCGAGATCCTTTTATAGCTTTGTCAGCGGCGTTGATCATTTTGGAAAATTCGGAATAAGGGTCTTGCAGTAATTTCGATGGTGAATCGAATTCGATAACATCGCCGTCGTCCATAACGAGAATTCGATCGCAGCTTAATACGGTCTGAAGTCGATGGGCGATCGTCAGAATAGTGCAATCGAAGAATTCTCGTTGTATGGTCGCTTGAACGATCGCTTCGGTCTCCGGATCGACTGCCGCGGTCGCCTCATCCAATACGAGGATCTGGGAAAATTAGAAAAATCGGGAAAAGTGAGCTCGTGCTCGAAACAGGGAGAAAAGAGATGGAACTGAAGGTTACCTTGCTCCCTCGAAGAAGCGCTCTCGCCAGACACAAGAGTTGTCTCTCCCCCATACTCAAATTAGCGCCACCAGCCTCGATCATCCCGTTTAGCTGGCCCGGCATACTTTGCACTTTCTCTTTCAATTGTGTCTTCTCGAGGGCCATCCATAAGTCATTGTCAGAACTATCGCCATGTGGATTCAAATTGAATCTGGAGATAAATAATCAAAATTATCGAAACATTTCATCGAATTTCCCAAGCAATTTCGAAGTTACGAAACAATTTTTCCCAGCGGCAAGTTTATATTGCAAAATAATCCAAAACGGCTGAATTTTTCTGGCGTTTGATTCACGATAACTTTGTATTCGTGTTTGAAAGGTCGAATTTTGAGATTGTATTCACAAAAAAGCGTAATATCAAACGAAAGAATTGGAAAATTGAATTTTCGCAGCATTCGGATTCAGATTTATCGATCGATTGGTTTCTCACCTCACACTGGCATTGAAAACGACGGGATCTTGGGGTATGATGGAAATATTGCTCCTTAATCGTTTCATGTCTATTTCCGACGTGTCAATACCGTCGATCGTTATTGTGCCTCCGGAAATCTCTACGAGCCTGAACAGAGCAACCAAAAGTGAACTTTTCCCCGACCCGGTACGTCCGACAACACCTAAAGGAAAAAAAAGCATAAGAAAATGTTCAAACGATGGCTGGATTTTATCGAGTTTTCTGCCGCTTACCGATTTTCTCGTTGGCTTCTATACGGAATGAAATTCGATTCAATACCGTCGGCAAATTTTCTCTGTATCTAAGCTCCACGTGCTTGAATTCGATTTGGCCATTTTGGGGCCAATCGACCAAGTCTTTGGTCGACAATTTCGTTGCATCGTTCTCGTCAGTCAACGTCTAGAAACGAATTAAAATTAGACCGTAATCGACGATGAACTTTTTATCAACATGAAATTTCGAAAATATAAATTAATTGTAATTTACCTTCAAGTAATGATTTATTCTCTCGACGCTTATGAATCGCAATTCAGTCTCGGAAAAAGTTCTCATCGTAAATTGAAAGACACCGGATATTTGGCCACTGTAAGACATTGCCAGTCCTGCGAGAGCTGGAGGAACTCGACCTTTTAGGAAAACTACCAGTAGAGCCGTCGTCCCTGTCGCTATACCAGCGAGAGTATCGAATCTCACAGCCAACCATCGAAGAGCAATATTGCAAATGTACTGGCATCCGCTGTTAACATCGAGATATCCCTGGAATCTGAAAATTCATTCGATTTTTGTTTATCCGATTTTTCGCCTTACGGCAAAAGCTTTCCAGTTTGATTCTGAAAAAATCGACGTCGTACATAAGAATTTCGTGGAGCAACGAATCAGCAATTTCGCAAATGCTGCTACTGCGGTTGAAGGTGCAAAAAAAGTATCAGAAATGTGAAGATTTCGCTGAGAAAATGTTGAAGCGTGGCGATATAAAAAACATTATGGGAGCTGAATTTATGAAAATATTGAAACAAATTCTTCATGAAGTCAATAATTTTCTTACTGTTTTATGAAATCGTTTTCCTTTTCGAAGGCGTGGATCGTGTCCAGTCCCTGGACAGTCGCTGTAGTGAAACTGAACACGGGGGATCGTGTGCTGCTCTCGAAACGTTTCAGATCTCTAAGCGCAACTCTGTTTTTAAATAAAAACGTTAAAACGCATTGTCGTTCTCTAATTTTTCTCCATATTATTCAATCAATTGATACGTTCGCGATATCATTCATGAATTCGTCTCTTATCACGGTTTATTAACCCTTCGTGGTCACTGTGGGTAGAATCCACCTAGTGACTAACTTGTGACGTAAACATCTCCTAGTTCCCGGTAATTAATGGGGTTGTGATCGTCATTTAACGACAGTTTGTAGTGTCCATTGCGCGTTGGCGGCGATAAGTATTACCGCCGCTAACGCTAAATCTCTAAAATCCACTCTGAAATCGACCCACTTCCAATAACGGAATTAATATGTTTTTTCAAACGCGCGCTCTCCTACTATTTTTTTCCCAAAAGAACAAGATCCGATGAATATCAGGTCTAAATTTTAGGCAAAAATATTGAAAATCCACAAAGTGACGATTATTTTAGTGAAAAAACTTTTTTTTCCCCGTTTTTTTTTTTCATTTTGCATTTAAAAAAATATGTTGGCCTTGGATTTCTTTCAGGAAAGTTTTTCGTATCTAAACTGGAATGTTCAAGGGTTGTTCAGTAATTTTTGAGAATTTTCGGGCCGGTAGATTGGTCACAATACGGGTTCGAAAATGGTCTGGGTAGAATCAACCCAGTGTGACCACCGAGATCGGTGGCGGAAGTGTGACCACGAAGGATTAATTGCAAATTAGCAGAATAACGTTATGCATTGCGAAAAGTGTATTCTTACCGAAAAACTTTCCCGATGTAGTAAAATATGCAGCCGAGAAAAATGAGAGCTATGAGGAACCACGGAAAAACGGCGCAAATGAATCCCAACGAGAAAATGCAAATGAGACTATTTTGCAAAAGTCCCTCGAGCGATATCGGCAAATGAGTGTCAACTGAAAATTCCGAGTTTCACATAATCAGTAAAACTGTCAAAAAACAGCATTTTTCCTAGTAAAGTCAATGGATCCATTGAAACGAGAAGCAAAAAGAATATTAAGGAGAATCTTCACTTTCGTCACGTACTTTCGTCGGCGTCACGAGTAAATATATTTTGAATTCTTCCTCGAGGCGTGGTCTCAAAGAACTGCATCGAAGACGCGAGTATCTTTGCGAATACGCGATTGTGCAAACTCGTCGAGGCTCGAATCGATGCTTGAGTCAATCCCAAGCTGCGAAGGGCGCTCGTCACCAAAATCGCTAAAATGCAAGTCCCATAGACAGCCTCGTAATATCCAAGGTCCGGATTATCCATTACGCTATCCGGAGATACCGTTTCGTTCCCTCTCACGATAGTTGCCGACTGTTTAATCAAAATCCACACATTATTCAGAATGACAAATCGCTTCGATTTGGAGCTGCTACGATTTTTTATATCCCGTTTCGAAGTCTTTGCCAAAAGTTTCATTTTTCTCCACATATTCCTCGACAATAACACCAAAAAAACACGAAATAACAGTTTAATAAGCAATAATAAACAATAATAATTGTTTATTATTAATAAACAATAATAATGATTTATTATTTGTAGGAGAAGGGTGGAAAATAGTAAAATCAATAAATTCTTAGACTCCCAGGACACAATATTTAGTTAAACGTAATTACAAAAATTGATGAAAAAACGGGAGAACGAAGGGAGCGAGGGCGCGGGATTTAAAATCGCCCGGACTCGTTTCTGACCCCGCGTTACCGCGTTCTAGGATAAAAAAATGAGATTATTGGAGGGCAGAAAATTTTTTGTAATGAAAGTATAAAGTTTCTTAAAGTTTCTTACCCCGGAACCGGCTTTGATCCAGTGGGCTAACCACCAAGAACTAAATGCCGTACTACCAATGTTCAAGGTGAACGTTAAAAGTAGAAAGAATGCGACGAAATAGCCACCTGCGGCTTGAATGTAAGCGAGATACGTTTGAGCCGTGATATTCCCCGTTCCCAGTTTGTCCGGTACCATTATCGATGCGCCTATTCATAATTTCAAAAGCAACATTTCCAAGTTTCAAAATAAATCTGCACTGACAATCCATAGAAACTCTTCATGGTCAAATAATTTCCTGATTACCTGGAGCTGGTCTGTCTTTTTCTTTGTCCGTATTTTCGGCGTCGCCCATTCTTTGCGTTTCCGAGTAAAAAATATTCTTTCCATTTTCATCAGTCTCGTAACTCTCTTCCCTGCCATTATCCGAAGAAGCGCGTCAGACAACAAAAAACATAATAAATTCGAGCGTAAAGACTATACGAGGATATTGCGAGAAATTTTGGAGCTCGCGCACACCTTGCGAGGCCAAAAAATGCAATTTCCAAAATTGTCCCGTCTCTATTTATCATTTATAGAAATTTTCCCGTGATCGATAACAGGTTGCAGCTTTTAGAAAACGATTCATGCCTCCTAGAGCGATTCGATGGAATTTGATAAGCAAGAAATTTCTACACGCTATTGGTTTCGCTTATTTCGAGCGTTTCTCAAGCAAAAAGAAAATAATTTTTTTCTTTAATCGGGAACCGACAATTTAAACCGATGAACTCATCTGATTTTTTTTTATCAACAAGATCCGTGGCATAAAACTTTTGAATGAATGAGTAGAGTTTCTCAGTTTTACAAGAAAATTCGTCATTGAGTCTTGTTTCCGCCTCTCAGCGTGAAAAGCTCTTGATACGTACTCGTTGTTTGATTCTTTCTTCTCCTTGCGCATCATGCTCTTAACCATGGTAGCATATTTGTTATTGGCATCCATAAGTTGATCATGAACACCGTATTCAACGATTCGTCCATTATTCATCATATAAATCTCGTCACAGCGATTCAAATACTAAGAGGAAACAAAAAAGGAAAGAAACGTGGCGTCAGTCTCGGGCGTTTATATCGCTAATTGAACTGAGATCATTAAATTACTCATTTTCGAACAATTTTCAATTATATTGATTTTATGCGTTGTCCAAATATTCTCGCTCTGTCATCGAAACTTGAGATTCAACTTACTTGAACCTGATGAGTGACGAAAAGAATCGTTTTTCCTTTAAGGGCTCCTTGAATCAAATTTTCAAAGATGTAAGCGCCGACGTGGGCGTCCACGGCGCTGAGAGGATCGTCGAGGAAATAAATGTCTCTGGAACATCGAGTAAGAAAAAACAAGAATTGCGATGAAATAAAAAAAAAAAAAACACTGGCGAGAATTGTTTGTTGATCGATTGGATGAATTTCGATATGAAAAATGTTCAAAATTGGTATCAATTTCGCGAGAATATTGAACTGCATGAAATTCTCGAAAATACCTGTCGGAATAAAATGCTCTGGCGAGTGCAACTCGTTGCTTCTGTCCTCCGGACAGATTGATCCCTCGTTCGCCAATTTCGGTTTCGTCGCCAGCGGGAAACGAGTTGAGATCTTGTCGGAGGCAACACGTGTCAATGGCACTGTGATAACGCTCGGAATCGAAAATTTCACCAAAGACAATATTTTCTCGAAAGGTGGCATGCAATATCCAGGCTCGTTGGCTGACGTAGGCGCAAGAACCGTCTCTCGCCAGTTGTCCCGAGATCAGACGCATCTGCCCAAGCGCAGCGAGCAACAAGCTCGTTTTTCCGCTTCCTACGTGACCGCAAATACCGATTAATTTACCCTTCGATGCCACGAACGTTATTTCCTTCAGAATTTCGACTCTCTTCGGTCGCAGCAGCAACGCTTCGCCGCTCCTATCCTCGGATTGCAAATGTTCACTTTGCCCCTTCCTGAAAAATTTAAAAATTCTTGTACCTCCTTGACGATAAAAATAAAAAATTTGTGAAACTCGTAAATAAAGAGTGAAACATTTTTATGAATAATTCGCGTCAACTTACTCGTTATTCATTTTTTTATTCTTTTTCGTTTCGACCAACTCTTCATTGGCTTCGCACGTGAATGTTCCATTCACGATGGAGAGTGCTTGAGTCTTGACGATCGGTTTAGGCACGTGATAATGCAATTCCTCCATAACGAGGGTGCTCTAATGGAAAAAATGTGTCATTAATTTTTCCATCCGGTACGAATGACATTTATAATGAATTATTAATTGTTTTGTTAGTTTTTACGTGCACATTTTCACCCTTTACGAAGCAAACGATACGCAGCACTAAGCAAGCAACATATTTACAGCATTTGCGATTTTTTTCCCGATTGACGGACAACTTGGGCATGATGAATTTGATGAGGAAAAGCTCGACGATTTTGAAGGACATTGGGCTCGAATTTAAATTGGAATTAGTCAAACATATGACTCTGAAGTTTGCAACGTTGAGATTCAACGAAAAATATTATTTCTATTGATTTTTTATTGGATTTTTAAAATTGTGGCAATTTTTCGAGTTGGCTGGACCAAATATTGGATAATAATTATGAGCTCTGATCAAGAAATAACAGAATTTCGTTGCATTTCAACGATCCAAACTTCAGGATCATTCAAACATGAAAATATTTACGTGGAAACATGAAATTACTACTGCACTTGACTTCACCTTCCGCCTGCAAATGCCCGTCAAGTTTTTAGTCTACAAAGCATTTCCTCGGTCAAAATGTCTGAAGAATCGAGTTAACGCTTTTTACGTTTTTGTTAATTTAAATATGCGAGAATTACATGCGAACAGGTGGGATCACCATGAATTTCGGGCAAGAGCTAAAATCGTAATATCCCATGAAATAAAATTGGAACGAAAGACAAACGAAACGTTTATTTTTCATTCCATGGCGAAAACATGAACTTAGGATATTAATTCGTTCCCGTGCGATTCGATGCTTAGATAATATTAATAATTGATAAACACCTTGAATCTGTTGCAACAAATCCTTGCCTCAATGATACTAGTTATCGAGATTTCGACGAATGAAAACATGTGTCTAATCTGCGTATTGAGAAGCGTTACAAACGGAAATACCTGGAAAAAAGATTTTTAACGTGGTATTTTGAGAGAAAGAGGCAGAGAGAGAGTGAGAAAGAAAACAAATGTTTGTCGACTTGACAGATTGCGGTTCATATTCTCCGGCGCGGGTTAATAATTGCGAATATTTAATTGTCTTGCCTTTCCGATCAGTTAGAGTTTTTAATTTTCTTCCTAATGCTGTTTCAGGGAAGGGAAGCCAAGTATGCAGTTACCGTAAAATTACACGTGCCAAATTCCCATTTACCATGGAATTCGTGAGGTAAAATTCGTTTTTTGAGCTTCTTCCAATGACTATTTTGTACACATTAATTAATGCCACCACTCGAACCATCGTGTTTCATGTTACACAGAAATATACAAAAAAAAACATCTATTGAGAGAAGGAAAGAAAAACCTTAATTCTCATAAATGCTATTTTGCATTCGAAGTAAAACCGGATTGCCTCCCTGAGTGTCGATAATGCCTGCTTCATATGATTTGAGAAAAACGTTGTGATCGGAAAAGCCTGCAAGTTTTTACAGTGTCAGAATATTATCACAATGTGCGTACGAGTCAATGTTCGTGCGTGTGTGGTTGCAACTATCGTGGGAAAGATTCATATCAAGAAAATTTATGCGAAAAAAATTAAACGTCTAGACCTTCGTTGATACGCCGATTTCGACCGGATTTTTTGACTTTTTTCGCCGAGATTCACGATTTTTTCGGTTCTCCATGATTACCATTTTTTCGATAATCTCGTCATGTCAATATTTAAATTTATTTTATGCCTAGTGATTCAATAATATTCACAATTGGAAAAAGTCAAATTGAACAATAATTCTTAACCCTCCGTAGACACACATGGGTCTGGAGTGCCCATTCACGTGGATCGCGTAAATTTCTCGTTTTTCGTATCGATTACCATTAAATAACAATAATGGGGAATCATTTTTATTCATCACCCAATGCAGGCTCTTTTTTACAGGTCAGAAACTACTTTCCTGCATTTTTTCGAATGTTTCTAACGAGTAGGACGCCCCAGACCCATGTGTGGCTACAGTTTGGTTTTTTTTTCGCGGTCAGTCGATCGAGCGTATCAACGTCGACGGGGGACGTCGCGGTTGAATGTAGGAGGCATTTTTTGAAAAAACGACGCTGCCGCAAAGTCAAAGCAAAAAAAATGGTGGAAAGAATGAATAATTTCAAGACAAAATATTCGGGAGTTAAATTGAATGGGAAAGGCTTACCTGAGCCGCGGTTAAATTATTACCTCCGGCTACATGAGCGAGAAAAGTGACAATCGCCGAAATAACGGGGATCGTGGGAGACAAGGAAACACCGAAACTTCTGGTGTAAGTGATTCTGTGGAGCCATTGTTGTTCCTTCGTCCGCACATCTGTGGCAAAATAATGTTCGTATCAAACGAGTCCGATTTTTGTATGGATTTTCATTTTCCTTTGATTTACCCATGAGATTCTGACGAAACGGTTCTTCCCAAGCGTACATCTTGATCAATTTTATACAGTCGAGTATTTCGTTGACCGCCGATACTCTTTGGTCGGATATTTTGATGCTTTTCGATTTGAAATAGCCGTTCAGCCGCGATATCGAATACTGTAATGAATCAAATGAAATCGTATATTTCACAGACATTTAACCCTTCCTGGTCACACTTCCGCCACCGATGTCGATGGTCACACGGGGTTGATTCTACCCAGTCCATTTTCGAACCCGTATTGTGACCGATCTATCGGCCCGAAAATTCTCAAAAAATAACTGAACAACCGTTGGACATTCCAGTTTAGATACGAAAAACTTTCCTGAAAGAAATCCAAGGCTAACGAATTTTTTTAAATGCAAAATGAAGAAAAAAAATGGGAAAAAAAAGTTTTTTCACTAAAATAATCGTCACTTTGTGGATTTTCAATATTTTTGCCTAAAATTTTGACCTGATATTCATCAGATCTGGTTCTTTTGGGGAAAAAAATAGTAGGATAGCGCGCGTTTGAAAAAACATATTAATTCCGTTATTGGAAGTGGGTTGATTTCAGAGTGGATTTTAAAGATTTAGCGTTAACGGCGGTAATACTTATCGCCGCTAACGCGCAATGGACACTACAAACTGTCGTTAAATGACGATCACAGCCCCATTAATTACCGGGAACTAGGAGATATTTACGTCACAAGTCGGTCACTGGGTGGAATCTACCCAGAGTGACCACGAAGGGTTAACATCATCCCGAGGATAAAATTCTCTGGAGCCTTGCCTGAACGGGGTAAAAAAGAAAAAATGCCAACATTCCGAACAGAGCCATTGGACTCAAAATCCACAATATGTAAGCGATTCCACAAATTGTTACGACCGGTCCACCGATTATTGTTGGAGCAAAGACACAAGCATCGAACATGCGTTGTCCATCATTTGACATCATATTTATTAACTGAAACGAAGAGAACAAAATGTATTTGTACGAAGTGGATGGATAGAGGGGAATGAGAAAATAATTTACCTTGCCCGAGCTTTTGCTCCCGAAGTCATTGAGCCTTATTATTTTTCTATACAGCATACCCAAGTACGCGTTTTTAAATCTCAGGGCTGTTCTGTAATTATTGTTCCAGCTCCAGGTGAGAAGCATCGTCCGAGTCATGTCGCACAGAGACAACAGGAATGCCCATTTTATTCCGTCCCCGATAGTTCCTTCCCTCGATTCAACGAATTCCAATAGTTTTCGCATGAGCAAAACCTTCGCGAAAATCGAATAATTCAAATACAGAATTTCATTCGTTTCGATTGCTATTTATCCTCGCATTGAGTTTTTGTCATTTTTTTCCATTTTATGCAACAGGAATATGTATAACTAAATAATTAGACTGACGGAACTGAGAAAACCAAGGATTACTGCTACGGTGAGTATAAAACAAGAAGCGAGACATCTTGTTCTATTGAATCTCCAAGCTGCTTTGCCAAACGATGCTGCATTCACACCGTGCTGGGCAACCTCTTCGTTCCACAATATTTCGAGCCTATGGAATGAAAATAAAAACCCTCATGAGGCCCCGATAACTTGCAGTTTCAACCATCAGTCCTTCAGCTACGATAGCAATGCAATAGTTTCTCGAGAATAATTTTGTACGAATATTCTCGACACTAAAACTAACAACTTTTCCTTATGAAGCGAATTTTTCTGACGTCAAGAATTCGGGATATTTAATTTCCAATTTTTAACCATTTCCATATAAACGCGTGGAAATTCAAGTCACGCTTCGTTTACGAGTTGCGGAAAAATGTGTTTGGGATTCTCCTCCAATAATTTCGGCTCTTGAAAAATCTTGAATCCATTTTTTTTGCAATTTTTTTAACGAAACGTGACTCTAATTCACACGCGTTTAGATGGGAAAAGTTGAAAATTAATTAAAAAGTTTAATTAATCAATAGTTTCAAGAAAGGTAAAAAAATGTTGGTTTTGGTGCCAAGAACGTTTATATAAAATTTCGAAAGGACGCTAAATAAGTTGTTTGTGACCTCAAAAACAATTTATGCAGGGAGTGAGTTTTTTTTTTGGTATCTGAGCTTACCTCCGTCATACATTGACAGCCTCGTTGGAAAAAAACAGAAATCGAATGATTGCTTCAATAAAAATGTTTAATTCACACTTTCCAGGTATAATTCAGTGTCCTGAGTGTTCATTGCACACTCTTATCCAATATAATCCTCAGGACAATGAAAAATCCAAAGGGTATGTGAATGTGATTTTTTTATTCCTTATTTTCATTTCTATGGGGAGAATCTTTTTTTTCTGGCTCACCTTTGAGAATTATACTCGCACGTGTCGTACGGTGAAATTGTGGGCAAGTCTTCTAGATGGGAACCGCCTTGGCGATACGCCTTCCACAAATATTTAGTCAGCCAAGCCCCAAAAATAGTGGAATACAGGCTGGCATCGTCAATTGGCATTGTTCCATTGGGTCTAATCGCATCGGCAGCAAATAAAATACAATTACTATCGCTTATTCCACATTTTATCAACATGGACTATGAAATTCATGACTCTGCATTGTCGCAATCAGTTCCGACTGTGCGCTTTCAAAATTTTAACTACGTTGCAAGTGTTTTTGTTAAACCTTCAGTGATTCCTCATTTTTGTTCTCTTTACAGACTTTTGTTGAATTTCCTTGCCTTATAACTCGACTCAATGATTGCCAGTGAACTAGAGAATGGATTTGTACTTGATCGCATGAAAAAAACGTTGTTTGCATAAGGTGCAGATTGCAGTTTAGTCTTTCAGTGAATTTTGAATAAAAACGAAGATTCATTGAGTCTCATGGGGAAATTGGATGTGGTAAAAGTTTCATAATTCTTGAAGATTCTGTCGCTTACTTTTGTTTCCGGCGTACAGGCATGAGATTTTTGAGAGCATTGCCGTATCTTGCCCAGCTGGCGCTCCTGCGATACTGTTTGGTAGCGTTAACGGAGACTCCATTGACGAGAGGCACAGCTCTGTTTTTTCTGTAGTTTGTAAAATGACACGGTAAATGTGGAAAGGAAATTTTCCCAGTTTCAATTTTTGTGTCATTAGCTCGAAAATTTTTCGCGAGGAAATCATCGTGACGGGAATTTAGAAAAAACGAGTATGAAAATTGCAACGGATGAGCGTTCAAGTCCGTACGTCAACAAGTATTGTCGAAAATCACTTACCTGTCATCGCGGCCCACCATGAAATCTCTTTCTTCTCTGTGGCTGTGTACTTTGTTCATGATGTTTCCGGTTAATTTTAAATTTGAATTTTCTTCACCGCAATCCTGCCGAAATTTTGATTTGAACGCTCGATGAAGTTTTCGGGAAGATTATAAATGTCATTCCGATTTTCAGCTGGGCCCAAGTTCTAAATCGCCATGAATTTGATTGGTCGTAGTTACGACCAATTACGATCAATTGTCAAAAGGATGGTGAATCGCAGTAGAGCAATAACTTTATTGTGTGTTTATTTGAATGAAATCTCACTCGGGCGGCTCGCGGGAACAAAGGAAATGACAAAAACGCCCATAAACTTTGTCTCTGAGTCGTTGCACGTTTCTCGAAGGTTGAGAAGAATTTCTAATTCAATAAAACCGCGATAGATAGAGGAGCATCATTGTTGTTTTTTCTTTCAAACGCGATTCTTTATCTCGTAGCCTGATTTTGTCAAATATTATAATCCTCTCTTATCGCGTTCGTGCCGGGTTTTCCTCGATATGACGCTCAACCCGTTTTACCTTTCTTATCAATTATGCACAATTTTCCGAGCGAGAGATTTCGCATTGTCACACTACCGGAGAAAAAGACGAAAAAAAACGCAGAAAAACTTGAGGTTATGTTTACAAGCTTGGCAGTTGATTTTGTTATTAGTTTTTTTCCGTGACGGCAGAGCGGCTGCTGGAACCGCGTGGCACAAACGTCAAAGTAAACGGCGCGGCAACAACGCCAGCGAACGTGATTTTATTTATAGATTCGACGATCCGATCGCTCGACGTTTCACTCGCGATGAAAAACTGACTAATAAAAATGCGGATGTAGAAGCTCTGATCGAAATCGAGAGGTAAAAAAATGTTTACCGCTCCCTCCTCCGCTCCCGCAATCAAGTTTTTATCTAACGAACCGCGCTATCGAGCCAATCACATTTTGAGTACGAGCATCCACGCCTACTCCCGTGAAGCTGTGATCACTCGACTCTTATCACAATTCGTCACTCAACGCTCAAGTTTTAATGATCTTTAAGGTAATCTATCACGAGTCTTGCACGAGTGCACGAGAGAAAACACAAAGGAGGCAG
Source organism: Diadegma fenestrale (assembly GCA_037043255.1). Lineage (NCBI taxonomy): Eukaryota > Metazoa > Arthropoda > Insecta > Hymenoptera > Ichneumonidae > Diadegma > Diadegma fenestrale. The sequence goes on along the minus strand of CM073311.1, from coordinate 5,620,380 downwards.
ATGGAACGTGTCGTGGAATTTTTACCGATAGTACGATCGTTAAATCACCTTAAGGCCATGAAAGCGTCGGTCTCGCGAGCCTATGAATGCCAGACAGACTTGAGCAAATTTCGAAAGTCAAATTTTCCGACGCGGCTCGTTTCATCGAAGTAAAAAAAGAAAAAAAAATAGAAAACTTCTCAATTAATTTCTGATCAAATTCGGCCTCTCGGTTTCGACGTAATTCAAACCGATTTCTCCGAAAATTATGGGCGTAACGTGCAAATTTCACATTAAATAATTCTCAATGAACCTGTTTCGACTCTAAAGACGAAAAATTCATTATTGAGCAATTTGTTTTCAACTTATCGAGTGCGACTGAACTCATTAAGACTCTCGATAGAAATCGAAATTCCAATCCGACGTGTTTTGAATTTTTCTCAGCCGAAATTGTTTTCGAATGAAAATCACAAATGGAATTTCTACTTGAAGAATATTTTCCCTTTTAGCCAGCGACTCGCACCATTCGAATGTTCGTTCGAATATTTTCGTAGACTCCGTTACGACTATGAAATTGAAAACGGTTTGGAAAGATCAGTATCATTGATATCGCGTCTATCAGTCGTTATCACGATTCCTGGCTCGCATTACGCAAAAGCATACACGAACAACTTGGACCCGCGACACCTTCTGTTTCGTCATTTCAACTTTTGTCCCCGTTATCTCGTTAATTGAGGCGTCTGCTCGAATCTCAAGAACACGCTTTCTCCGACACGTTTTTCCATGAAAACGATAATAATTTAATGTTTTATTATTTTTCTTATCGAAAATGCAAAAATTCCATTTTCCAGTCACGGAATTTGTGAAGGAATTGAATTTCCAAAGAAATTCTTTAGCGATCGTCCGCTTTGTTTATTTTTCAAAGTTTCTAAAAATCGTGATTTCTTGACCTTTGAAACATTTTGATTGGCATTGGTGTCGAAAAAATTCATTTAATTAGTTTAATAAGTCATTTGTTTTATTTGCTCTTACTTTTTCAAAGTACAACTCGCTTAAATAATACGTTTTGACGTTTGTAATAATAGTTTATTCAGCCGACTGTCAAATTGCACGATAAGCCGAACGTATATCCGCGAGTCAATCAACTACGTTTGTTGGCTTAGTTTTTTCTCATGTACATATTGTGTAATCCGTAGAAAATATACTTTTTCAACACTTCGTACCGAGATTTCGTACAACGCTGACAATGGTCGCTCAGTTTGTATTTTTCGTGACTGTACGCGAGACGATAAATTGAAATACGCTGACGAGTGTAATTTTCAAAAGTTATTGGTAAGAACTCGAAAACAGTCGAAAAGTCTTGCGTTTTATTAACTAGTATTTGAGTGTCAACTTGTTGATCGTTTTTCGTTGAATTTGAGCCAATTAATGGAAATTTTTCAACTAAGAATAAGCCTCGTCGAGGAGGTGACAAATTTTGCAATGATTGATTAAAAAATAAGAAAAAATGAATGATTGAAAAGTTTCATGGAAAGAATGCCCATCGCCCGAGAAGCGAGGAAAAAACAAACAAAAAATCTGGGCAATTGGTGAAAAGACTGAATGAATCGCAGCTCCGGTTGCTCTCAATGTTTCCAGCGTAAAAGCGTCAATTTAAATTCCACGTCGATCGACGGACAAGAGAAAATACATTCCTCCAATATTTTTCTTGTGCTTCTCTGTGATTCGTTTGAATGTTAAAGGCGCGTTTAACCGCTATCTTAGCCCAAGTTTAGGCGAGCTTACGTTTCAGAAACTGTTGTAATTGTTACCGCCGAGTTGACTGTTGTAGCCTCGATTGTTTGGCGAAAATCCTGGTCTGAAGTTGTTCCCCAAGCCTGCCAAAAAACAAAAAAATATATTCGTACATAATTAATTTTAACCCTTCGTGGTCACACTTCCGCCACCGATCTCGGTGGTCACACTGGGTTGATTCTACCCAGACCATTTTCGAACCCGTGACCAATCTACCGGCCCGAAAATTCTCAAAAATTACTGAACAACCCTTGAACATTCCAGTTTAGATACGAAAAACTTTCCCGAAAGAAATCCAAGGCAAACATATTTTTTTAAATGCAAAATGAAAAAAAAAAACGGAAAAAAAAGTTTTTTCACTAAAATAATCGTCACTTTGTGGATTTTCAATATTTTTGCCTAAAATTTAGACCTGATATTCATCAGATCTTGTTCTTTTGGGAAAAAAATAGTAGGAGAGCGCGCGTTTGAAAAAACATATCAATTCCGTTATTGGAAGTGGGTTGATTTCAAAGTGGATTTTAGAGATTTAGCGTTAGCGGCGGTAATACTTATCGCCGCCAACGCGCAATGGACACTTCAAACTGTCGTTAAATGACGATTACAGCTCCATTAATTACCGGAAGCTAGGAGATATTTACGTCACAAGTTGGTCACTGGGTGGATTCTACGCACAGTGACCAAGAAGGGTTAATAGTCTTGGCGAAATTAATTCACCAAACGTTGGTCAATGAGTATTAGAAAAAAATTCTATTTTGTGAGAAACTTTACCTCCACAAAAGTTTCCAATTCCACCGAGAGACATTCCTCCTCCGCCACCGCTCGATCCACTGGACGAATTTAGGAAAAGTTCGATGTATCTATGCGACATATGGCTTTTGTCCTGAAAGTATAAATCAGACGTTTTGATTTTGTTTTTTTTTTCTATTATAAAAACAAAAGAAATATTGAAATCGTGACGAACCTTGGTCATCGCTTTAACGGCTTCTTCGTGGCTTCCGAACTCGACGTCGGCTTCGCCGGATGCTCGACCACTGTTTTCCATTATTATTCGAATGTTAACAGGTACGACGGGTCTGAAAAACTGTCGAAATGACGAGAAACGAATGAAACGATTTTCAACAATTTTCAATCAATTTTTTTTTCTTTTTTGCTATTTGCAGCTTCTCTTACGTCGGCAATATCTTGTTCCGTTGCTCTGAATGGTAAACCTCTCATGTGTATGCAATGCATGCCACCTCCCGAATTGCCGCTCCAATTGTCTCCACTCCCACGGAAATTGACATTCTTCATTTCCATATTTCCCCGCATCGGCATATTTCCACCTCGCGCGGGAAAATTGTTCGAGCCCGCCCAAGGACTGCCGTCAAAGTCTGAACCAATAATCCCCATAAAAACAAATTACTTTGCTGCCTTCGAGTCTTTGCTTTTTTGCTCTATCAAGAGACGCGGCAGCGTAAAAAAATGGATTGCACTTTTTTATGTGCTTAAGAAGTTCAAAGAATTCATCAATAATTGTAAACTCAAATCTTCAATTCAAATGTGACTCAAAAACACACAAAATCTGGTTAGTAAGCGTGGAAGATTTGCGTGAATCGAGAAAAAAATTTTATGGGAAATACTTGGATTTGTATTTTTATTCGTTCGAGTTTCTATCGTTCGGTGTGACTGGGAAAAAATTTAAAATCGAACCTCTGTTTCGAGCTCCTCTGCCGTTATTGGCGAATCGATTCATGCCCCCGAAACGATCTCCCCGAGCATATGGAGTCGGTCTCTGACTAAATCCGCCGCCGCCCATGGGTCCGGTGCGCATTTTCGGTCCAATACTCGCTCGCACCTCGGACAAGCTGCTTCGGAATATCTCGATATATCTGTTGGACATTTAATGAGAATAATTTGACGACCGAGCCGAGTGAATTCTTGCAAACACGAATTATCTTTGCTATTTTCGGTGAAGAAAACAGAGCGCTTGTTCTATCGTTCGTCGATATTTATTCATTATTACTATTTTTTTTTCAAGATATTTAATTTGCAAGAAAGCCGTTGCAGCTGCTCCGTTTTCGGACCCCGTCGTGATCGGTAATTCATGTTTCCAATGAGGACACGTATAAGACAAAATATTTGGATAAACTCAGAATCGCATATTAAAATCGTTTCCGTAGACGCCCTTCGTAACCCTTCGACCAGCCTCCATGTTCCTCTTCAATCTCCTCCACGGTTAACCTAAGAAATCCCTAATCTCGTACGACACTTTGCGATTAATTGAGCTCGCCGATCCCCACGTGGACGTACGAAAAGGTTCCTCGACGCGCGTCATCCTAAATCCGACATTTGCATCAATCAACAAATATGAAAATCTTCAAAATGAAGAAGATTGGTTTATCGTTATGAGAAAAGCTTCGAGGAGCCTCCACGTTACATGGGGAGGAGCGAGGCCGAATAAACAGACGTTCGAGATTATTTAATGAGTTAATTTTCTTCTCGTTTATCTCACTCTTACTGCCTCGGAAGTGCCCACCCATCGACGAGGAGAAACAGCTCGGGGGTAGCCCAACCCACCTCCCACGGGGTTCGGTGTCGATGAAAGGGGGTACGTCCCGCCCGGCACCCACCCACGGGTTTCCATAGGGCCGACAGTACTTTGTTTTATTTTCATTTGCTTACGTACAACTATTTCTCACCCGGCTCTACACCGGCGTCCATAAACCATTGCATCTTGTTCATAAAATCGTAGAAAAAGCTTCTCTACATTGCAAATAAGTGAAACAGCTAAAAATTCATTTGTCACGTTGTCTTGGACCGAATACCGCGAACGAGGGAATCTCCGAGCGCGCCAGAGTTTCATCAGAGATGGAAAATTCTAATTTGACAGAATGAGTAGAGAAACTAATTCTGAACAAAAAATGTAGCAAAAACTTTGCCGAGCCCATGTTTGTTTCTCGAAAGAATAACAAAAAGAAACTGTAGAAAAATTCTATGTAAACTACGATCGTTAGACGATCTTAAAACACAACTGTCGTTGCAGATGATAAAAAAAATATAAAAAAATAAAAGAAAACAAGATTAATGAAGAAAATAATAAATATACCCAAACCCATCTCTATCGTTCAGTGCCCCACCTGTGTCCTATCTTTTCCTTGTGTTTCTGCAGAGCGCGCTCCGCGACATCTTTGTTAACAAATTGAACGTAAGCCTCCCCAGTACTGCGGCCCGTGTAGTCTGTTGGTAGCGAAATCCCGTTCGGCAATATCTCCAACCCTGACCCACACATAATCAAACAACGATATTGTAGCGTAATTACCCATTAATTATAAAAATATTGTTGTTCTGCTTGTTCTGCTTGATGTTGTTCTATTTCTTTTCTTTTGCTCAATATTTGAAGACAATTAAGAGTCTCCGATTGCATTAAGGAATTGCATTGATGCGTCGCGCGCATTTTCCTCTAATGGATCTTCCGGGCTTTTACGACCTTGAGCTCTCCTCTGCATTGCGAAACGATCGCAAAAAAATTACAGAGCGGAGCGTAAGTGCAGCACTTTTTTCTTTTTTTTTTTCGCATTGAAAATCTGCTCGTTGAGGCGCTCTCGAAAGAAACTCAAAGTCTCGTGAGTTCGTCGTAGAAATTAATATTTTCTGTCCTTTTTTTTTATCGAGTTTTTTCTCGTTTTTTGATTTTTCGTTTCTAGCATTATCTCTCCGCCCTTTTCGCTGGTTTTTCGTCAAGTTGTCCGAACCCTCGGTCTTTAACGGACAGTGTTCAAATAAAAATCAACAACTTCATCTTTGGAATGGTGAGAAAACGTCGAGTTTTCCAATTGCTTTAAAATTTGTGACTGTTTCGTCAAAGACCGACAGTTCAAACGGCGGGTTATTCGTATGAAATACTGCATGATCCCGGAATAATGAGGGCCTCGATTGTTGGTCAGAGAAATCCGTACCTGAGAAGAATTGCGCTATTTCTTCTTTGGAACAGCCGAAAGGTAAACCTCGCAGTCTCACGCAACCATCGTCCATGGCATTTTCGAGATTCAGGCCGCTTCGTTTTACGACCCACTCCATTTCTCCTCGTTTTGCTTTGAAAACTGGTGAAGAAATGTAAAATTTTTTGTTTTTTCAACTCACATCATCATTGCAACGAAATCAATTATCAGAGCTTTCGAAAACTCGATCAATACACAATTGATTTGTATGGACAATTAACCCTAGAACGGTAACTTTATTTTTTTTTCCCTATTCCGGCAATCTGGGGTCATAAGTGACCCAAATTTCGAAAAATTCATATCTCCGGCTAAATTTAACGAAAAGCGTTCAATTTGTGCTCATCCTTTTCGTTTTCGGATGCAGAATCCCGTGAGCCTGCGGCAATTTTGCTCGAGACAAAAAAAATGCAACAAAAATGCAGTGAAACGTCAATAAAAAACGGAAAATTGAAAAGAGAAAGGTCGCGGCATTTAAACTCGCCTGGGTTCGTTTTTCACCCCAAGTTACCGTTCTCGGATTAATGAGCATAATTTCGGGTACTTTATAATCGATTTTTATAGCAGAGCCAAGAGTCCTTTGATTGAGAATGAAAACGTTCATGAATCAAAGTGGAATTGAACGAGAAAAATGGCCAAATTTTTAAAAAACAATTCTTGACCGTTTTAGTTAGAAAAAAACATCAAATGATGAATAAATTCTGAAAATTTATTCAGAACTCGTACAAAATATAACAAACAGACGCGTTATCTGGTTTGACCTACTTCCAAATACAAAAAAACTCCCGACACGTGACTTCTAATTAAAATTTGAAGGTCGAGCTGCGCTATTCGGACGTGCAACGACTTTGTGTATAATTTTTCTATTCTCCGGCAACTGGATAATGAATTTCCAGCGACCGGTGAGTTTGGCAAAGTACGTTGAAAAATACAAATCGTAGGAAATGTTTACCTTCAATGTATCTATGGCCCATGTGATCTCTGTCCTTTTTGCAAGCTTTCTCAATGTCCGCTTCGGATTCCATTTCTATGTAAGCTTCTCCGCTGGGTCGACCTTCGCGCGACATGGTCATGTGTATACCGGCTTTGCCGTGACATATGCTGCAGTCGCTGAAGAACTTGAGGATTTCGTCGACGGTGGTTGACCAGGGGAGTCCTCTGACTTTAACAACGAAACCTTCGTCTTCGTGGTCGCCACCACCGGCGTTGCTGCCGCCGCCGTTGCCCCCGCCGCTGACGCTACCGCCATTGCCGCTCCCTCCGTTGGACATTTTCCACCTTTTTTTCCTCTTTATCTAAATAGAGCATTGACGATAAGTTCGTTTTCGCAATTGACCAAATTGTTTCGTTAGTGGGAATGCGGCAAGGTCAATGATTGTAATTGCGGCGAGAAATGGGGAAAAAACGAATTGATGAGGTGTCGTCAATGTCGTTTGTATTTATTGATTTTTGGCAGATGCGAATCGGTGACGAGGAACGATATTTCGAAATGACGCATTTGCAATTTCGCCCCTTCGGCAAAAAGTGAGGTTAGCTACACGCTAAATTGGTCTTTACCGATTCAAACCGCGTCAGTTTGTTTCGGGTGACGTATTTCACGACTACGAAAAAATCAAATGGCTTTTCGACTGTCTTTTATTGACGGTAACGATGAAATGGAAAAATTACACTATCGCGTTACATGTGCAAAGAAACTCATCCGATGTGTAAATCGGAGACGCTATAGGAAAAGTTTTACTTCGGACTAACCCAAGACAATTTTACGCCAGTTGTACTCACAGAGATCGCCTGCCTCACGAGAAAATCGTCATACAGAGAGGTGAGAATAATTCACTGTGTTTCCGATCAACTACCAGCAATAACACAAAACTCTTCGGCGAAATCAACACGCGCACCAAACGAACAATTATCTTGAACACAGGAATACAGGATCATACGAGATACTGATCGGCCAAAATGGCAGCAAGGCCGGAAATGACGCTGGCGACACAGTCGCGCGGCGGTAACCGTACGAAACTTTTACCGGAAAGACGCTCAAAGCTCATTTTTTATTGGACGTTGTAAACGCGAATCGTCGTTATGACACATCTATACATATCTCATATTTCGTTGTTTTGATATTTACAATCTTTCGTAACAAAACAAAGCAGTCTGCTTGAAACCGGCGAGTCAAGGACATCGTCGTACGACTCTCTGAATTCCGAATCGTGATTCTCGCTCCCCTCGCTTGCTTTTTGTAACATTTCATGCTTTTTTCTCCATCGCATTTAGACGATTACATCGAGTTTTATACGAAAATGCATATCAGAAAAAATTGTACGATTAAACGAACTTACCTGTAAGTGAAGTTCTATCGTAATTGTATGGAGCGCCTCTTCCGAAGAGATCAACATGGTAGTACCCCCCCTCTCATGCCGATGTCGCCACAAGTTTACAGTAAAAATGAAGTTTTTCTATCCACCACCGCGCGCGCTTCGCGCGTCTCGCAACTCATTTCTTTAAAGTACTGCCGTAACTATTTTTGGGACTAACATTGGTTAGTTACGGGTTTTGGGTGGGAGTGTGATCTCTTCGGAAGAGGCGCTCCATACAATTACGATAGAACTTCACTTACAGGTAAGTTCGTTTAATCGTACAATTGTATTTCGCGCCTCTTCCTCGAGATCAACATGGTAGATGTTGAAAGTTAGTTACGGCGGGTGAATGTTTTTGACAGAGATCTTTAGATTAATCGTTTAATGCATCAAGGATTATTTGAGTAACAACAATATAAACTTATGACTCTAAGATCGCTCTTGCGAAAACATCGTTAGGCTCTGTTATTTCTAAGTTATAGAATTTTGCAAACGTTTCTGAATTTTTAGTCCATCCCGCGGTTTTTTTGATTGTTTCTATGCTTATCCCTTTTTTGCACGCCGCCGACGTAGCCGCGTGACGGGTGCTATAAGCTGAAAAAATCTCTGTGTCGACTCCGCTCATCTTTAGCACGGATTTTATCCAACGACTCAAGGTTTGAGTTCCAACCTTCTTGTAGGGCTTTCTAAATGAAATAAATAGAGTCGTTTCGGTCTCTCTTATTTTTTCCGAGCTTTTTAGATAAGCCTGCAACGCAGTTGCCACGCATATTTTTTCGTTTTCCGGGTAAAACGGCAAGATTAACGTGGGCTGTTTTTTGTTTATGCCCGAAGTCTTTATTTGTCCCGGTATTTTGATTTCGAGCCCGTTTTCTTTTTTATTTATATTGCGGATGTCGATGAGCGATAGAGTTTGAGGTCTGTGGCCCGTTATTAATGCGAGCAATGTTATTAATTTTAAGGACAATTTTTCAAAAGATAACTCGTTATTTGACGGCCAGCGCGCAAAAAGATCGAGAACGACCTTGGGGTCCCAGGTAGACTCGTATTTAGGTGCAGGGGGCCGTTGTTTCGCGGTTCCCTTGCAAAAGCGCTTTACTCTTTCATCGTGTCCGACCTGGGGTCCCAACAGTAAAGCTATCGCTGACCGAAAGCTGTTGATTGTACCATAGGATGCTCCGTTATCGAATTCGCTGGCCAGAAAACCCAATACGTCAGGAATCTCCGCTGTGAGACTGTCGATCTTTTTCTCTTCACAAAATTTCCACCAGCGCTTGAAGCCGGTTTCGTATTGTCTCAAGGATGATGCGGATATCGAGGAGACTGCGACGTCCGATGCTTCTTTTGGCATTCCTCTTTTCGCAAGCGCTTGCTTGATATAACTCCGGCCACCAGGGTAAGTCTCCGCCACAGCGGGTGAGGTTCCCTGTTCATAGAGCGTAGAAGTTTAATGTTTGGCTCAAACAGGATCGGTTCGTCTTCGAACATGGACATGCACAATGGAAACCAGGCTTGGGAAGGCCACTGAGGAACTACTATAATACCTCTGGCCTTTTCGAGCTGTACTTTTTTCAATACTTTTAGAATAATGGAAAAAGGTGGGAACGCGTAAAAGAAATTTTGCTTCCAATCAATTGTAAACGCGTCCACTGCAATTGACCCCGGGTCTTTTTTCCACGACACGTATTTCTGACATTTCGTATTAGCTCTACTCGCGAACAAATCAATCTCGGGAATTCCAAAACTTCGCGTGATCTCATTGAAGGCCGAATTTGACAACGCGAATTCCGTTTCAACCTCTAGCCTTCGCGACTCAGCGTCTGCCATCGAGTTTTCTTCGGAACGAATGTAAGACGCGAAAAGCCATAAATTTCGCTGTTCGCACCATCTCCATATGTCTTTTGCGAGCGTACTTAGCTTTTTCTTTTGAATACCACCCATGCGATTAATATAGGCGATCGCCGTGGTATTGTCAATACGGAGTAAAATATCGCAGTCCTTCAAGTGAGATGCAAAACACTTGATTCCGAAAAAGGCTGCAAGAAGCTCGAGATAATTGATATGGTGTTTGCGTTCTTCTGTACTCCAAAACCCATGGGTCTTCTCACCCTTGCAACAGACGCCCCACCCCGACAGCGACGCGTCTGAAAAAATCTCTATCTCGAATTCGAAATTCTTAATCGGGTTCGTTACCGTCATAATGTGAGATTCCCACCAGAATAGGTCTTCTTGGACATTCCGCGATAGTCTCATCATTGATTCGAAATTGTCCTCGTTTTCTCGAAGAGCAAACATTTTTTCGCGTTCCAGGTCTTTCATATACGCCCAGCCGTATTTCGAGGCTTTGCAACAATCACCGAGGCTTCCAATGAATGATGCGAATTCCCGTATCGAATACGAATTCCCGACGCGAAATTTTTTGATCGTTTTGAGCATTTTCTCTCTTTTTTTATCGGGGAGCTTGATTAACATTCTTTCTGTATCTAGTATAAATCCCAAGAATTTACAACGTCTCGACGGGTTGGTTTGACTTTTTTCAACGTTAATTATGAATCCCAGCTCGCGTAGTACCGTACTCGTTATTTCGGCGTTGGTTTTGCACTCTTCGAATGTGCTACCAATCAGCAAGAGATCGTCCAAGTAAATAACGGACATATATCCTTGTTCTCTCAAGAAAGCGACTACGGGTTTCATAATCTTAGTAAATACGTATGGTGCTATATTAAGGCCGAACGGCAAGCACGAGAATTCGAAACACTCGCCACGGAACAGGAATCGAAGGTATTTTTTGTACGATTCGGCGATCGGAACTACGTAGTACGCGTCTTTCAAGTCGAGCGTAGCCATGAACGATCCCTCAGAAACCAAGTCTCGAGCTGTTCGTAAATCCTCCAGTTTAAAATGCTCCGCGTTAATGAATTCGTTCAGGTTCTTTAAGTTGAGTATAAGGCGACAAGAACCATCTGGTTTTGGAGTAACGAAAATTGGCGATATAAACTCTCCTTCGGTTCGTTCGCACTTCGACACAACCCCTTTATCGACCAATTGATCGACTTGTTCTGCGATTTGAGATTGTTCAACATTTGACCAATGCGGTTCGCGAGGAACCAAATTCTGAACTACCGGTGCTTTAAATGGAATTTCGACCCCTTGGATCCAGTCCAAGACTCTGTCGTCGGTAGTTATTTTTCCCCAGGAATTATAAAAGAATTTTAAGCGGCCCGCCAACATACTTACTGCGATTATTGGCGTTTCTTTCGCGAATATTTCTCGTTCTTCGGTTCGGGTTTGCGATGACTCGCCGAGCTCCTCGATGAGTTCATTTTCCTCTGCCCGCCCCACGATGATCCCCGTTGGCTGTAGCTGCGTTGCTGGAGCGGGCCCTTGGAGTTTTTTGCGGGAAAACCAGCTGGTCCTTTGGTAACCGCCTTGATTTGTTTGGACGAGCGCTCCAAGGTTTTGGCAGTTTTTATATTTTCGTCCAACTGCTGGCCAAACAGCCATTCATCAGTCGCAGTAGCGTTGAGCGTGTCCTTGATCGAGGCGTTCAAGTTATTCACTATGAGCGCCTTGCGTGTCATAGATTCCTCGCGTTGTAAATCGATGAGAAGCTTTTCGGTATCGGATAAAACTTCGATCAGAGTTAATCTTTCGACTGTCTCGCCGCATAGCAGTTTCGAGAGAATAGGCGCAAGCGCCGAGATGCAGACCGTCACTTTGTCTTGTTTCGCCATTAGGCGATCGTCTCTGCTAGTGATTGGTTCCGTGAGTGAAGCCTTAACTTCTGGATTTAGTTTCGGTGGATTCACCGCCGGACAATTAGCCGGTGTTCCGTACTTGGCCATCAAGGCGGCCCTGTCCTCTTTGGGGAGCCCCAAGGCTAAAATCTCGGACCAACGTGACACCAATTCGTCGCAAACCGGCGGTCCCGCTGGCTTATTCGCCGTCAAATGTTTCCCGAGGATTTCGAGCGCTTTTTCGTCGATGACTTGTTTCGGAACGCTTTCTGAGGTCTTTGAGGTATCCACCGACGACGCTGGTGCCGTTATATTCGTTTGTTCTTGCGAATTATTCCCATTCGCTGGCGGAGTACGGTTCGAAACCGTCGATGCTTCACCAGCGTTCTCTGGCGATTTGTCTCTGGATTGCCTGCGCACCCTCGACTCGGATTTCGACCGCGATCTCGATCTTGATTCGGGCCTCGATCTTGATTCGGACCTCGATGTCGATTCGGACCTCGATCTTGATTTCGACCTCGAGCTTAACCTCGAACTGACTTCCGAACTCGAAGAATATTCCGAACTTGAACTCTCACGCCCTATGATAGTAAAAAACAATCCAAGCACAAAATCCTCTTAATGAATATCTCCTAGAGACGATTGAGGTTATGTTGTCTTTGTGCGTTCAATTATATCTCGCCGTGCGAGTCATATACGAAACTGTCCCTCAGACATTTCGGCATTTTTCGACATATATTTTGTCTAAAAGTTGCTTGGACCTTGTCCAGCACGAGCGGGCCTCACCCACTCGTTTCGAGACCTAGTCTCTTCAGTCGAGGTGCGCTCGATTTTCGTAACGGCCTAGCCCTTACGTAGAACACTGCTGTCAAAAACACGTCTGTGGCTTTCGGCACAAGGAGAAAGAATGAGTTGCGAGACGCGCGAAGCGCGCGCGGTGGTGGATAGAAAAACTTCATTTTTACTGTAAACTTGTGGCGACATCGGCATGAGAGGGGGGGTACTACCATGTTGATCTCGAGGAAGAGGCGCGAAATACAATTTGACATTTCGCATGAAGGAAAATACTGCAAATTAGTGCAGCTTTAGTCGGTGACGCGGTCACAAACTCCGCCTGTACAAAAATGAACCAGAATTCTCAATCTCAATCTTAGCCATGCAACTTGTTTCCGCACAAAATTTTACTCAACGAATCCTTGGGGGAAAAATCAATATCAGCAACGATATTATAATCGCGATAAATAAATGAATTCCACTCAAATCCTGTATGAAAAATATAAAAACGATGAGATTATGACTCGATTCGATGAGTTTCATTGACATTTCCATTGAAGAATCTGCGACTAAATAAAATAGAACGGAACCAGCACCTCATCGTAGATCATTTCAAAATACCTATAACTTTCCGTCCAAATTTATCGTTTGACGATATCTCGAAAAATACATAGAAGAATATGCGTCGTTTGATAATTTACGTTTTTTTTTTGCCCGCAAGAGCACGTTTTGCTTACGATCTACTTTTCGCGGGATTTCTCAGAGCTGTGTAAAGCACGCAACTCTTATCGAGTTGTTACACCTACAAATGTGGTACGCAGTGTACACACGTAACCTACACATGGAAGATTTAGTATGACTCTGGGGAAGGAGAGAAATTGAGAAGCGAGAAGTTGACAGTAGGCACAGCCGGTGCGGCAAATACAACGAGTAGTATTGAATTCGGTTATTACGCTGTTATTATGTGGTGGACCAAGCGGTTAACTATTTCGACGAAGCAATTAACGGCGACGTAATTATGCGACGAATCTTCATCATGCAAAAATTATCGACAATTTTATTCTGCATAACATTTCTTTGCATCTCGACTACACGAGCACGGGCGGTATGTTCATAGCGTATTTCCATGTATATATAAATACGTTAGTACCTGACGAAGTGTGCGTTGTTTTCTTACCGCCGACTGATAGCAGCAAGACGAGAAACATAATTTTTCCAGTTGCCACGTTGAGATAAAACAAATGAAATACGTTCACGAAATATTTTCCAACCTCGTCGTATATACGACGAAAAAAAAGTTTTTCATACAATTTCAAAAAGATCGAAAATGTGAATCATGCTTTTCAAGTTGATTAAATCGCACTCTACGCTCGTTTCTTTGTCAAAAGGCTGTCGAACGTTCGTCAAGGTCTTATTGCGATGTCGGCGGCGCCGTATCAGGAGCTCGTTTCAATTTTAACACTCTGGCCGACAAAGAGCGTGTCATCAAGGATGAAAAATTCGGCAGGACCTTGAGACTGTCACTGTGCCGTCCTTTGCAAGGACCTTGCGAAGGCGGCAACGGTTACAGAATTTGCCTCACCAAAGATGACCAAGAGTTTGGCATAGGTAAACATTTTTATCTAAAAAAAAAGATTTTTTGATGCCGACGCAGCGGCCGTTGAACAGTTTTACAAAAAAGCATCGTTTTGCGTTATTTCTGACTAAAACACACTCAAAAACGTTCTGCGTAACTTTCCAAAACTTTTGCACCCGCAAGTACAGAAGCACGAACCACAAAATGCGAGAATCGTCATTTTTAGCTATAAAAAAAGCTGCTTAAAGTTGCTAAGACAAAATTTGGTGGAAAATTTCTTTCACATTGCTCAAGGAATTATTTTGCTCCACTGATATTCCGTTTCAACTTCAGGACTGAAAGAACCGGATGGCATGGATGTGGATAAGGGAAATTTGGAATTTGTATTCTGGGGCAATGCATGCAAAGGCGAAGAACTTTATTCCGTACACGTCATTATGAAATGTACCAACGAAGAGGATCACGATAACGAGCCGAAACTCATACCGCAGGTTGTGGATTGGTTGTGGATCACGCTTGGCCGTTTCTCATAATTATCACTATTTTGACTCGGACTCTTGGTCCTTTGCAGAATGACGCAACAGACTGCGCTTACCACATCATTTGGGAGAGCAAGACGGCTTGCGGCCCTGAAAACATCATCAACTGCAGTGCGGTCTCGAACGCAGGCGAGCACTATGATCTCAGTCCGCTCATGAAGAGATCGGGGAATTACTTTGTTGATACAGCCAGTGGGGACTCAGAGTCTATTATGATTCTTAACGTTTGTCATTCCGTCGTCTTTGACTATGACTCGAGATGCCAGCAATCAGTGGGAGCGTGCCTCAGGCAACGTACGCCGAACGGGAACTACAAGTAATTAAAAAGAAAAAAATTCATGTCCATTATTTGAGATATTTTTTGGATTTTTACAGGTTTGAAAAATTTTATTATTTTTCTTGTGTATTTCCTTTAGGGTTTTTACGATTCTTGCAAAAAATTTAATGCTTATGATCCTGAAGTTTCCATTGTTGGAATGCAACGAAATTCTGTTATTTCTCCAGAAGAGCCAATAATAATTTTCTAATATTTGGTCCGACCAATAAAACGTTTCTCAATCACGATCAAAAAACTCAATCGAATCAGAAAATTGCCACGATTTTTAAAATTCAATAAATAATCAATAGAAAAAATGATTTTCGTTGAATCTCAACGTTGCAAACTTCAGACTTTTCTTATTTGGATCTCGACAATGGAGGAGTTTTCAAATTTTTTGTTAAACAAATTCTAGAAAAAACATTCATTATCAATTTTATCATTTGGACTGATTTTTTTGTAATAGAAAACATTCCTTTAAATCAAGTTACAATTTTTACTAAAACCAAATTTTCGAGATATCTTGGTCGTGGATAAAAAAAACTTTTGAAAAATGGTTATCAGTTTTTTGTCTTTGCTTTGGAATCGTGGAGAATGGATCGCTAATGAAATCAAATTTTTCGAGCACTCGTTAGTCTCATGTCGGCTTTTTCGATCTTTTACCAAAAAACATTATCATTCGTTTGTTTTTTCGTTACGAAACAGCTACACGACTTTGGGAATGATTGGTCAACCACCGAAATTCGATGAGAAGACGAAGGAACTCAGTTTGACTTACGAACAAGGCCCAATTTGCAAAAGCTCTCACAGGAACAGCGTGGAAACTGTAATAACATTCCAATGCGATTATAATGCAGCCGTGAGTATTGTTAACACGGTTTAAACTCGATTTTGCAAAGTTTGACGATCGAGAATTGAAAAATTTGGTCGCATCAACTAATTGTTGTGCATCGAGTCAAATTTGCTGTCAACTTTTTCCATTATCTCTCGTTTCCAATAACTTTGTCCCAAGTCAATTTATTTTTTCGTTTAGTATTCCGAACCGGTGTACGTGGGAGGCGGCGATAGCTGTCAGCACAGACTCGAGTGGAGAACTTCGGCCGCTTGTAGTATCGAATCATTGAAGAACGAAAGCATCGCATCGGCCGGAACCTGCAGAGTCACCGATCCTCTCACCAATAACGAGTAAGATTCACTAATTTTCATAAATTGAGTCTTCCTCCAGAACTTTACGGAATTTCCCAAATATCAGTCAAACGAGAAATTCGATTTTTGAACATTGAACATTTACACGTTACAAGACTTCGAAATTTAACCCTGGAACGGGCATCTGGGGTCAAAAACGACTCCGGGCAACTTTAAATATGACTCTTAAGTTTGCAACGTTGAGATTCAACAAAAAACATTTATTTTATTGATTATTTATTGAATTTTGAAAACCGTGACAATTTTTTGAGTCGATTGAGTTTTTTGGTCGCAAGAGAGAATCGTTTCATTGGTCGGACCAGATATTCAATAATAATTATTGACTTTGCTTAAGAAATAACAAAATTTCGTTGGATTCCAACGATGGAAACTTCAGGATCATCTTTAAATCTCGTTCTTCCGTTTTTTTAAAACGTTTTACCGCATTTTTTACTCATTTTTTTGCTTCAAGCAATAGTGCTCCAGGCTCGGGTGATCCTGCATAAAAAAATTAAAAAGAATGAGCTGGAGTTCAAATGTTTTCGTTGAATTTTACCAGAGATGTGAATTTTTCAAAATTCGGGTCATTTACGACGCCAGATTGACGGAATGCGTGAATAAAAATTAAGTTACCGTTCTAGGGTCAAATCGCGACTTATCCTTTCAAATATTTGACGATTCGTCGCGATTGAGGTCAAAGAATTGTCTCCATAATTTTGGAGGCAGAAACATAATAGAAATTCCCATGAATTTACATTTTTCTTTGATAGCAACGTCAAAAAATGATTTCCTCCACGAGTTGAGTTCTGGATTTTAAAAGGAATGTTTAAAATGTTGATGGAACTTTATAGGAACGATTTGCGGCCACTGATGCACATGGATTATCGTAGTAAATCGCAAGACGGAATTGAATACAGTTTCCAAGTATGCGGCTCAGTTTCGGATGGTTCCTGTTCGAACGACGCAGGCGAGTTTTGCCGTCGTAAATGGGATTTGCCGAAGTGAAAAAATGAAGACACCAGAAGAATAAAAATCTTTTTTTTTCACCAGGTGCATGCATCGTTCAAAACAAAACATCAACGGGCTTGACAAACTCGAATTTGCTGTGGAGACAAGGCGGGCCATATCTAAATTATACCAACGGCGCGAACTGCGGAAAAGGTCGACGTCGCTATACATTGATCGGATTTTTTTGCGGCGCTGAACGATCTGTCAGCGGACCTACAATCATGGAAAATGATGAGTGCGCTTTAATTATCCATTGGAACACGCCGTTAGTTTGCGCAAAACGGGTAAAACATTCTTCACATTCATTCAATCATAAAAACTATTCTCACGCAATCTTTTCTCTGATTTACGCCGAATTGCTGAGAAATTTCTCCGCCGCCGCCCCCCGTCCAATTGTTTGAGGACCAGAATTTTTTCTCACTCGAATTTTCGTAATTTGCAAATAAAGAAGCTCCGGAAATTTAGCCCCGTTTGAAAATCTCCACGGAAATTCGTATTTATTGGCTAAAAATCTTGGTTTAGATTAATTCAACATTTAATTTGTGAATAAAATTGGTAAAAAAATTTACGGTCGATCGCAATTTTCGCATTTTACAAAATGCAAATTTTTTCTCCGAGTATCCAACGAATTTTCGTTTATGTTTTGTGCAGATAAATTGTCAGACGAAGGACGGAGAAGTAGATTTGGATTCGTTGATAAAAGGGACCGATAATTACGTAGTCAAAGCGAACGATACCGAGTACCATATAAACATTTGTCGTCCCCTCGTTCCCAAAGCGTATCTCACGTGTTCACACGGTAGTTCGGCGTGTCGCGTCAGACCGGAAGCGAATGGGAAATTCAGTGACGAAACCGTGAGTGATTGTTGACTTGGAATAAAGAAAAAATAACTCGAATAATGACTTTTCGTCAATGCAAATTTTCAGAGTCTCGGATATGTTGACAAAGATCCCTTTTTCGACGAAAATAAAAACGTTGTGTTGCGATACATCGGTGGATCTTCGTGCCCGGAGGACAAGAAAACTAATATCACTTCCAATTTTACGTTCCTCTGTAATCACACCGTCGGTGTCGTAAGTAAAAAGCAAACAAACAATCAGTCCAATGCGAATTCAGCGTATTATTATCACAAAATTACTTTGTTTAGGATTCCTCAATAATTTTGACACCGAAACCAAAAATTTTCTCCAATGCAAGAAAATTTTACTGATATTCAATTCGCAATTTTTACTTTTTTCATCTAAACGCGTGTAAATTCAATTCGCGTTTCGTTCGCGAGTTGCAAAGAAATATGTTAAGGATTTTTCTTCAAAATTCCTGTCCAGCCTTTCCGGCTATCGGCAAAAAAATCCAAATTCATTTTTTTTGTAAGTTTTTAACGAAACGTGACTTTACACGCGCTTTGATGACAAAAATAAAAAATTGTAATTTGAATATTCCAAATTCTAAACGTCTAAACTGTTAGTTTTGGTGGTGCCAAGAACTTTTATCCAAATTTTCGGAAGAACCCGAAATAAAATCGTTTTTTTAAAAAGCGCAATGACGAATAAAATTCGTTGATAAAATAACGATTTTTTGGGTTTTCAGGGTTCCCCGATTCACAAATATTACAAAAATTGTTCGCACGCCTTCGAGTGGCCGAC
This sequence comes from Diadegma fenestrale, assembly GCA_037043255.1. NCBI lineage: Eukaryota > Metazoa > Arthropoda > Insecta > Hymenoptera > Ichneumonidae > Diadegma > Diadegma fenestrale. Next base: position 5,601,497 of record CM073311.1, on the reverse strand, counting down.
GAGCATAGTTTGCCCAACCGGGATCGGCCAATGGGAGAGCGATTGCGTAATTTACAACCCACATTTGTCGCACAGAATGAATTTGAGTCCCTTGAAAGAGAAAGTACGAAAGGTGAGTGTTGTAATTTATTGTTTATTCTCTTACAACTTAAAAATCAAGGAATAAAATTTCGTCAGAAAGTACGTAAATTTACGCATAAAATAATAACAATTACTTTACGTCGCTAATCAAGTTTGTTGTCGTTGCAGGTATTGAACCAATCCGGGAACGAGTTCAACATTAGTTTATGCGGTGGGGAAAATTATTGCAAAGGTTCGGCAGTTTGCAAGAATGGTGAGGGGTATGGAACCGCGTCAACGGTGATTTTCGATTATAATCGAAACATGATTAAAGTCAAATTCTCGAACGGAAGTGCCTGCAGAACTGGTCAGTAAAAATATGATTAAAGTCAAATTCTCTAATGGAAATGCGTGCAAAATTAGTCAGTAAAAAAAAATATTCGCAGGTCGATACTCGTCGGAAGTGCATCTGAGCTGTGACTATTCTTCGGGACTCGGAGAACCGAAGCTCGTGTGGGTGAGTCTGGCAGTTAAAAAAAATTTGTTTTCTACATCTGCGCTGCGTGGCTGATGATGATTAAAAAAAGGCCGAGTCGTTGAGGTTCAAGATTGTGCGCTGGTTTTTTTGGTCGTTGAGTTAAAATTGGGGTCGTCTCGCATAATTATGTGTATGGAATTGGAAGCAACGTCGATCAATTCGGATTTGTCGTTGGATGTTTGGATGCAAGAGGGCTGCGTAGTTTGGAAAAAAAGTTTTTGTCGTCGCGGTTGTTTGGTGGCGGTGAATTCGGGCGGATGAGGCATCGCGTATTTGAGCTTTTGCCAGAACCAAGGGTCGCCCCATTTGACGTAGGTGTTTGTGTTCAAATAAGCTCTGAGCTCGGGATCAAGGTCCTCGGTCGGTCCGATGTCGCCGTAAAGAATGACGATCAGCCGCGCTCTTCCCTCGCTGAGAGCCTGGCTGTGAGCAGCCCGAAATTCCATTCGGCCCCAGACGCTTTCCAAAAAGTTGGGCGAGAGCACGACGATCGTTCGTCGCGACTCCTGGACCGAGTTTGCAATCTGCTTCGGTATCCATTCGCCGGCCAACCAGTTTCTGAAGTGAACGCAAAGCTTGAACGGCCGCGGGCCTGCCTCGAGATTCGGCATCAGTTCGTTCACGACGAAATCCTCGTCTCTGTGAGAATAACTGATAAACGCGTCAAAGATCTTGTCCCTGTCGAGTTCGCTCTCCGTCACCAACCACAGACACAAGTTTTTCGCGTACAGCCAGACCTTGATTTCCCTTTGATAACGATAGTACAGAGCGGCCATAGTCCCGAGAATAATCCCAAAAAATGCCACGATGCCACAACCAACCGCGATCCACGCGATACTCGTAGGACAAAAATCCTCCGGAGTCATTTGGTAGATCGGCAACGATTCTCTTCCCTCGCAGGTCACTTTCAACAAATCAGGCATTTCCAGGCTCTTTTTTTGTATCAAGTTGAGCAACGGGCGCCCCTCGCAGTCGCAAGTCCATTGATTCGAATGCAACGTCAATTCCTTCAGTTTTGTCGAATTCTCCAAATACTCAATCACCTCGAGATCCAATCTCGAGAAAGCGTTGTCGTGCAATCTCAGTACCTGAAAATACATCCAACATTATACATCGGAATTTTACTCCACCGGTTATTTCGTTACAAAACATTTTGCTTCCTCATAGACCAAGCTATGTGACGGTGAAATTTTTTTTTTTTCCAGTTTTCAATTTCAATATGCCTAAAATGTCCCAAAACGTCGAAAAATCATATCTAGAAAAAATGTCCGGGTGTGTGTGTGTGTGTGTGTATGTTCTGGCACTGTAAAATTCAAACGTTCATAACTCGAGAACGGTTTGAGCTACAGGGCTGCCGTTTTGCACAGATGTTAATCTACACTGGCTTTGCGTTCGTTGCGAATTTTGTTGGAATTGATAGAAAACTACGGATCCTACGGCATTTTGGAATTTTCAAAAAAAAAATCGTAATCGCTCTAGCTTGCGCAAATTTCAAGATTCATTATCAATTTTTTTTTTTATAAATAGAGTATCATAATAGGAAGATTGGTATTGAATTTGGAAATGATCGGTTGAACGGTTTAAATTTTATGGATTTTTGAATTTTACGAAAATATTAGGATTCCGAAAAATTGTCTGGGCGCTTGAATTTTTGCAAATTTCGTAAGATATTAGGAATCAATCTGTACTTCCTTTTTCTTTTCCAGAAAAGTTCTTGAAATTTTATTATTAAAATGCAAATAAAAAAAGGCTGCGAATTGAACTTTGCAAATTGCTTCCTCAAGATGCTCAAGATGCATGATGCTCATGATCCTGAAGTTTGCATCGTTGGAATGCAACGAAATTCTGTTATTTTTTCAGCAGAGCCAATAATTATTATTAAATATTTGGTCCGGCCAATAAAACGATTCTCTCTTGCAACCAAAAAACTCAATCGACTCAAAAAATTGCCACGATTTTCAAAATTCAATAAATAATCAATAGAAAAAATGTTTTTCGTTGAATCTCAACGTTGCAAACTTCAGAGTCATATGATGCTCAAAGCTTCCTCTATGAGGAAGCCAAAATTCAAAACATTGCCAAAATTCAAAATATAGGCTTCCTCATGGAGAAAGTTTTGACCATCATGCATCTTGAGCATCTTGAGGAAGCAATTTGCGAATTTCAATTTGTTTCTTACCTCGATATTAGGTGGGAGGGTTTCGATCGAAATGCTCGAAATGTCGTTGTGCTTCAGATCCAATAGAGAGATTCTTTCGAAACCAGGCCAGTCGAGTTTGGGCATGCTCGTCAATGAATTTCCACTGAGATCCAATTCTATCGTATGGTCGGAGGGACACTCGATGTTTTTGGGACCATCGACGAATCCCTCGTTTGCACAGTCGACCAAGCACGCTCTGTTCTCCGGCCTGACGTAACATCCGCATCGATCAGGACAAGAAGCCGTGAACTTGGGAATTTCACTCGCTTTGCAAACGAGAGTTTTTGATCGCAACTCCGTTATCGATGTTTTCTTCAACTCGTTAGGCGCGTGACACTTGGTCCCCCCGATTCGTAGACTAAACGCTTTCCTCACGTTTTCGTGCAATCTCCCTTCCAAATACCGCAGCAAATCGTAGATGTCGCAGTCGCACTCTATCGGATTTTCCTCTATCGTGATTATCAAGTTTCGCGAATAACTCCGCTCGGTTGCCCACAATTCCACCCCAGACAAATACACGTGACTTATGTTGTTGTGCGAAAGATCGATCAACAAATTTTCCGATAAAAACTGCAAATCTTCGTGCTGAAATGACAAAATTACAAAATGGCGATTAATTTTCATGGGAAATCGATACATTCCGATATAAAACGAATTCCAAATTTTTCCAAAGTGTTGTACAACAAATTGCAGGAAAAAAATCATCTTGTTCGAATCTTCCTGCTCGTCATCGAGATATAAACAAACACAAACGACGTACCATCAAGTATTGTAGTTTGTTGTACGCGAGGTCGAGCACTCGGATCGAGTTCATGGAGAACATCCAATCGGCAAAAATATTGCTGATGTTGTTGTGATCCAGACGAAGTTCCTCAAGTTTTTCGGCATAGTGGAACGGCGAGTGGATCGTCGTTTCTGAGGAGCTCAGCGTCAACCAATTGAACGAAAATTTCGCTACGCGAAGATCTCCCAAAGAGACGAACGCCCGATCGTGAATCGCAATAATATTGTTCCTTTCCATATTCAACTCGCGCAACGACGTTAATCCGCTAAAGAGATTCCTGTACGAACCAAGCATAAACACAAATTAGCATCAGTTCCATTATGTAGCGTTTGGGGGAAAAAAAATGTTACACACTCAAACAAAATTTCGTTGGAAAACGCTCGATATTTTGTGGAATACGTTCCGATCGATCTATTCGTTTTTTTTTTTTTTAAATACAACATTTTTGTCTCTGAAAGCGAAATTTCTGCCGATCCACTCGTAAATTTCGCAGACAGACTCTTCACGTATTGCAATCACAAAATTACTTTATTTAGGATTCTTCAATAATTTCGAATGAACATTCTTGACACTAGAACTAAAAATTTTCTCCCATAAAGAACATTTTTCGGCTCTTTAATTTCCAATTTTCAACTTTTCCATCTAAACGCGCGTAAATTCAATTCGCGTTTCGTCCATGAGTTGCAAAAAAACGTGTTTAGGATTTTTTTCATAAAATTCCAGTTCAGCCTTTCCGGCTATCGACAAAAAAAAATCCAAATACATTTTTCTTGCAACTTTTTAATGGACGTGACATCAATGCACACGCGCTTGGGTGAGGAAAATTCAAAATTGGAAATTGAGTTGCCTTAATTCTAAGTGTCAGAAAATTTTTCCTTATGAGTGAAAACTGTTGGTTTTGGTGCCAAGAAAAATTCTACAAAATTTTGGGAGAACCCGAAATAAAACCGTTTCGTGATGCCTTAATTAAAAAACCCAAATATATTTTTTTAAATTACGAGAATTTTGATATTACCCGAAAATTTTCAGTTTAGCGTATATAAAAAAATATCGACCTGTTTTCTGTTCTGAATGATCTGATAATTGGAGAATGGAGAAAAAAATGAATGAATCTTACTCTGAAATGGACGTGATGTGATTCCTGGCGAGATTGAGCTTGGCAAGATTAGGCAAATTGGAAAAAACACGATCTGGTATAGAAGTGATTTCGTTGAGGCTGAGATCGAGGCTCGCAAGTTGGTGGTTGTCACGAAAAATATTGGCAGGGATCGTGGAGAGAAAATTCCTCTCGAGGTTGATGGTTTTGAGATTGACTGCACCGCGGAATAAATCTTCGGACAAATTGACAAGCCCGATTTTCCTCAATTTGAGGATGTTGAGGTTGGTCAAGTTGGCGAAAAATCCACGTGGCAAAGACGTGATGTTTCTCCGGTTGTCCATGAGTAAAACGATCCGGAGTTTCGTGCAGTTTGCGAGTAAATCAGAGGGCAACGAGTCCGAGGTGAAATCATTTTGGGAGAGATTGATAGTTTTGAGATTCCGGAGAGGAGCGAAAATGCCGGTGGGCAAAGTTTCGAGTTTGTTACGTTGTAAACCGAGGGCTTCGAGGGCGACGAGTTCGTCGAACGTGTTTGGTAGCAAATTATTGATTTTGTTGTTCCAGGCGTTGAGCAATCGAAGATGATGCAGTTTGCCAATAGCGGCAGGATTTAGACTCGTCAGCTGATTGCTGCTCAGTTCGATCGCCTCGAGTTGTCTCGTCGAAGAAAATGTGTCATTAGGTAAAAAGTGTAAATTTGAATTTTGGAGATTGAGCGTTTTCAAATTGGGCAAATGCACGAAAAGATTCTCGGGGAGTGCGCTCAGATCAGCGCTGAGGGTCAAGTCTTTGAGGCTGTCCAAACCGTGAAAAGTTTCGGACGTGAGGCTCGATCTGTGATCGATCGGCGACCGGAACAGCAAAGACTCGATTTCATCGACGAGCAATTTTTTCACGATCGATCCCAAACGATTCGGCTCCGGTAAATTGCAACTCTCAAAAGACAAGGAATTCACGTGCCGAACTGGATGCTCCGAGCCCAGATGAAATCTCGTCCAATTTGCCAAATTTCTGCACGTCAATCTGACGTAATTTTCCGGTAGAATTTGAACTAGCACGACGCCGGTTTGTGTCGTCACGCAATTTATCGCGTAAATCTCTTGCTCGAATCCCAATCGACAGTCGCCGCAACCTTCGCCTTTTGGACACTTGAAACTTTCAGCGATCGTTACGATCGAACAAACGATCACCCACCAGCAAATCCAATTCATATTTGCAACTGTTTCTTATTTATTTTGTCACTCTTGGAATTTTTCACTGCGATTCACCGTGGTCGAGTCACGTCAACGTTGGGCACGTTTCTCTTGAACCGGACGATTCCGAGTGTGCCGATCGCGGCACCTCAACTCGAACTATTCACCCAGTTTGCGATTGTGCTCGTCCGGGGCTTGAAACAATGATGGAAAGCGGTGGGGAGAATCGAAGCGACCGATTGGCCGGTATGAACCGAGAAAATGGGTTTTTCTTCAAAATCCTGCATGTCGCCGTCTCCATTCATATTTCCATTACCTGAAGACCTGCCGGGGCAAGCACCGAGCGAGGATAATCCTCTCTCAACGTTCTCGGGTTTTGCCCCGGACACATCTGATCGTAAATCTATCGATTAATATATTTTGACTACGTTCTTTCAGGTCTTACGGGATGTTGTTGTCGCCCAGACGTTTTAAACGCTAATGACCGGCTCCTCTCCATTTCGCTTCAAAAATAACAATTTTTTTCCATTCTACGAAATTGATTCGTGTAGTCTCGAAGAAACTCAAACTTTTCCAACATTATCGTTCACTTTACTGTTAATTATCATTAACTCTGACGAAATCTACGAATTCGTAGTTAAAAAAACGAAAATTTTGACTTGAATTTTCCGAAAAGTGACTAAAAACTCAAATTACTGAAAAAGTGAATCGATTTTGACGACGCACAGTATTCAAAGTAAAATCCAGACGACTTGAAATTACGTGAAATTATCCAATTCTGTCGGGAACACCCCGCCATATTTTTTCACCATAATCGCATAATATTTCATGTCTGGGAATTCCGCCACTTTTGAGGTTTTATAATTCCTCACTAAACCCTAGCAGCTATTTGGGGAGACCGAAGCCTGCTTGGGCATGGAAAACTCCAATATTTGTCGTACGACGAGAAAATCTCTTCGTACTTCGAAAAAAAAAATCGAAATCATTGATAAACAGTCCAACCGATTATTGTCTCTTGATTTTTTTTACTCACCTTTTTTTTCGAATGAAAAAAATTGTTTTAATGCGGAGCAATGGATTGAAACTACGAAGAGAATTTGGTCCAGACGTTTCGATGACGAAGATGTAAATGAAAATGTTACAAAAATTCAATTTTTCACTTTTTTGAATCATTTATTCTGTCGTTCAACGTTTTTGTTTAAATATCGAAGAATTCACGCGGTTTGAGTTGGTCCAGGAAATGCTTCAATTGCATATTTCCAAATGTCCCAATCTAAACGGCGAGTCTAATCTCCAGTTCAGTCATGTGTACACGCGATGAAGAAATTGAACCAAAATTTATCCATCGGAAAGATAAAAATTGAACAAAGTTTCATTAAATTATAGAAATTAACTATACAAATTAAAATTATAGTAATTTCAATGATCCTGAAGTTCCCATCGTTGCAAATAAATGAAATAGAATTTTTTTTTAGAGTAAAGCCAACTTTTTTCATTCCACCAAAAGTTTTGGACAACTTTTTTCCGTAATTTTTATGCTTCTCCAAAACATCAAACATTAAAACATTGGATTAGAGAATCTTGCCTTTTTGAATGAAAAAAATTTAATTTCGTTCATTTGCAACGATGGAAACTTCAGGATCATGTAATTTCATGGCCCCTGTACTTAATTACGGCGCGTTTATATTTTTATACACGAATCAAAAATCTACAGTAAATGCCACAATTTCAGGAGTTGAAAAAAATGGGGCGTGCACTGCCGGTACCACGAGGGTTGGGTCGTTACGTGGGTTTTCCTGATCGAGTTAAAAGTGAGGTATCGAGCTGAGAGTCACGTTTTCCTTTGAACTTTGTTTGAAAAGTCTCAGGAGGTTAAAAATGCGTGAGAATTCTCTGTGCTCTGGTTCCGTTTCTGCTGCCTCTTGCCTCCTTTGGCCTTGACTTTTGTCGCGTTGCAACGATGCGAGCAACAAGTTTCAAGTTTGTGCGACGAATCAAAGTTCAGGTATAAAAATTAAAGTAATTTTCCACAGCTTGAAAATAAATTGCACACATTTTTCGCAGTTGCAAAGACGGACTTCCGGTTGAGGCTTGAGAACTGGCCGTTTTACCCTGCGATGTTGTTTTTTGGTGGAAAAAATGACTAGAACGATCGTGAGAATAATGAGGACCCGTGGATTTCCGCCTGCCATTTTTTTCCCTGTTTATTCCGAAGCTTTGCGATACTTCAGCGATCCTCGAACCGCCTCGAACGAGAGATCATTTCAGGAACCATTTTCAATGGAGCCCGGAGCCTGCTACGTCGATAGAATGAGTTTCCATCAAACGGTCGTACATTGAATTTTGTGGATGAGACTGGCGTTGTTTTTGGTGTTGGGATTTATCACGACTGGTCGTGAAGGGTCTTGATTGTTGATGTTGCTCGATGGTTGCTTGTTGGATTGATTATTGGCGAGTCCGTCAACGATGAAAATTTTGACGGAATCAGCAGGCGGAGTGGTAGAAACTGGAGGCGTAGAGGGAGCTCCGGGTGGTTTGATGAGTTCGGCCTTGTCATTGGGCATGGCGATGCGCGGAGGTTGCGTTGTTTCGAAGATGCTTTTGCAGTTTTTTCGTTTGTTGAATCCGGCCGGATGAGGCATTGCGTATTCGAGTTTTTTCCAGAACCAAGGGTCGCCCCATTTGACGTACGTGTTCATGCTCAAGTAAGCTTTTAGCTCGGGATCAAGATTCTCGGTCGGGCCGATATCGCCGTACAGAATTACGATCACTCGAGCTCTCCCTTCGCTGAGAGCTTGGCTGTGAGCCGCTCGGAATTCCATTCGACCCCAGACGCTTTCCAAAAAGTTGGGCGAGAGCACGACGATCGTGCGACGCGATTCCTCTACCGAACGAGATATTTGCGTCGGGATCCATTCGCCCGCCAACCAATCTCTGAAGTGCACGCACAGCTTGAAGGGCCTCGGCTCTGCCTCGAGATTCGGCATGAGCTCGTTAACGACAAAATCCTCGTCTTTGTGAGAATAACTTATGAAAGCATCGAAGATCTTGTCTTTGTCGAGCTCGTTCTCCGTCACGAACCAGAGACACAAATTATTCGCGTACAACCAGACTTTGATTTCTCTCTGATAACGATAGTACAGAGCGGCCAGAGCCCCGAAAATCATTCCGAAAAGTGCAAGCAACGAGCAGCCAACCGTGATCCACATAATATCCGTAGAACAAAATTCTTCCGGTGTCATTTGATAAAGCGGCGCCGATTCTTTGTCCTGGCAAGTGACGTTCATCAGATCAGGCAGTTTGAGGCTGTTCTTCTGAACAAAATTGAGGAACGGACGCGCTTCGCAGTCGCACGACCACGGATTCGCATGTAGCGTAAGCTCCTTCAGTTTTGGCGAGTCGTTGAAATAATCGATCACGGCTTGATCCAATCTCGTCAAAGAGTTGTTGTGCAGATTCAGTACCTGAAAGCCAATCGCAAATTTAATGCCTTAGTTCGTATCATATTCGTCACGGCAACTTGGGAGATTGTTTTTAAACAACAACGACCCCAGGTGACTTTAAATTTCGCGCCCTTTCTCTCTTTGTTCACCCTTTTTTATAGTTTTCCCGCATTTTTCACTATTTTTTTGACTTTAAGTCAAGTTGGCCCAGCCTCACACGATTCTGCATCAAAAAACGAAAAGAATGAGCCCAAGTTGCATCCTTTTCGTTTAATTTTACCGAAGATATGAATTTTTCAAAATTGCGGTCTAAAAAAATAAGATTCTATATAGGGTTTATAATCAGGAGACGCGGAAGCGGCTCGACGCCAAGTTTTGAAGAAAAGCGTAGCGTGCGAGCCCGCCACACTCTTATATACAGTAAAATAGGCGTTTTATGACGTCACAGAAACATCAAATCGTTTTTACGAGAAAACGGGGCGACGGAGAAAAATTTCATATTAGATTTGAATTTTCTACGATTTTTTAACTTTCGAGTGGTCCTCGGTGTTTATACATACTTGTAGATCGCTCGAGAGGCTGTCAACAGAGATGCTGGAAATGTTGTTGTGATCCAAGACCAAATGGGTAACTTTTCCATAATCACGTTCTTTCAAATTAGGCATGTCGGTCAACGAATTACCGCTGAGATTCAGATGTATGGAAGAATGTCTGAGCAAGGTGTTGACTCTCCGCGGTGACTGGGTCAGACCTGCGTTAGCGCAATCAACCAGGTATGCTCCGTCATAGGGTCTGAATCCGCATTTGCACGGACAATCGTCGTCATTTTTAGTGGCTTTGGTGTCGCAAACTAAAGTATTCGATTTGAAATCGGTTATTGGCTTGCCGAGGATATGCCCGGGCGAGCTGCATCTCAATTTTTCCACATCCAAGCGAAAAGCGTTTTGCACATTCGGCGACATTTTTCCCTCCAGATAACGCAGCAAATCGTACAGTTCGCAATCACATTCGATCGGATTATTTGCCAACGATACGATCACGTTCCGTTGATACGTTCGGGTGCTTGCCCATTGTTCCACGTCGTTGAGATTAATGTGACGGATCTGGTTCGAACTTAAATCGACCTCCAGATTCACTGACAAAAACTGCAGATCACTCCCCTGAAATGGCAAAAAGTTCATTACCACATTGAAACATTAGTCCGAAAAGTTTGTGCTGCAAGTTTTCCGATAATATTCGAATTCAGAGTTTTTTTTTTTAATCAAACATGGGGGCCCATGGAATTGGAATTATTTGGATTCTTATGGTCACTGATGATCGAGCCATCGAGCAGTTTTTATAAATCAAGCTAATAATAGCGAATCCTAAAAAATCTAGAAAATTCTATTTTCGGCTTGATAAACGATCAGGAAAAAGTTACTTGAGAGCGAATCAGAACTGATTATTATTTTATAATAATCGTCTGTTATGATGCTGAAGTTCGCAGCGTTGGAATGCAACGAAAAGTATTTAATTTTATTGTTAACTTGTTAATTCCAATGTTATCCAAATTTTTCGAGCCGACATGCTTTTTGGGGTGGCAAAAATCGACCATTCGATCATCGCAATTACATTCTGCATTTAGATAATTATTTTAGCCGAAAATAAAAACGATTTTCGTTGAATTCCAACGATACAAACTTCAGAGTCATTCGCCTGTTTAGCAATCCTGACCAATTAGTCCAAATTTAACCAAACATATGAAAATTGAACTGTTTGACCTCGCGTGTCATTTTTTTAGGACAATTTCTCAAGATAAATGTTTTCCGATGATCCGGAGACTCGTCAGAATTTCATAAATTTCTGTATCTCGAATTGTGGGCTGGCGATTCTTCGGCAGAGAGAAGAGAATGAAAGATGACTCTGAAGTTTGCAACGTTGAGATTCAACGAAAAACATTTTTTCTATTGATTATTTATTGAATTTTGAAAGTCGTGGCAATTTTTCGAGTCGATCGAGTTTTTTGGTCGCAAGAGAGAATCGTTTCATTGTCCGGACCAAATATTCAATAATAATTATTGGCTCTGCTGAAGAAATAACAGAATTTCGTTGCATTCCAACGATGCAAACTTCAGGATCATGAATGAAAAAAAAATTAAATACCGTCAAGTTTTGGAAATTGTTGTACGAGAGGTCGAGTATTCGTAGCTGGTTCATTATGAACATCCAATCATCGAATATATCCGAGACGTTGTTGTGATTCAAGTAAAGTTCTTCGAGTGCCATGCACGATCGGAAAGGTGAGCCAAGTTTGCCCCACAAGGATTTCAGGTCCAGTGAATTGTATGAGAATTTAGCTTTTTTCAATTTTTGCAAAGACATGAATGCTTCGAAATGAATATTGCTGATGTCGTTTCTTGCCATGTTCAATTCGCGCAAAGTTGTTAGTCCGGTGAAGAGGTTTCTGCAATTGAAAAAGCACCAAATTAATTAATTAAATGAAAACAGTTGAAGGAAAATTGAAATGCTTCGAGAAAAATTATAAAAATTAATCTTACGCGGAAATAGTGGTGATGCGATTTCTGGAGAGATCCAAACTGTCGATCTGTCGTAAATTTGAAAAGATGCCATCGGGCAGCGATGAGATTTTGTTGCCGCTCAGATCAATGTGCAAAAGTTGTCGATTATCACGAAAAATGTTGGTCGGTAACTCGGAAAGATAATTGAAATCAAGGGAGACGCTTTGAAGATTTGTCGCGCCGGCAAATAGATTTTCAGGCACCGTTGTCAAACCGATTCTTCGCAAATTGACGCTCGTGAGATTCGTCAAGTTGGCGAAAAATTGTTCGGGCAGGGTAGTCAAGTTTCTTTTGTTATCGACGAGTAAGAAAGAGGAAAGATTGTAGCAGTTTTTTAGCAAATCAGGGGACAAGGAGTTCTCGGAGAAATTGTTGTATGATAAATCAATCGTCTCGATATTGCGGAGTTGAGAAAAAATTTGAGCGGGAAGAGTTTCCAGGTTGTTGTTCCGTAGATCGAGGCTTTGAAGAGCGTCGAGTCCGTCGAATGTGTTTGGCTCTATTTTCGCAATATGGTTGAAATGTATGTTGAGAATCTTGAGATTTTCGAGTCTCCCGAAAGAGTTTTCATCCAGAGTGACGAGCTCGTTGACACTCAACTCGAGAAATTTGAGTTTCGGGGGGCTGAAAAAGTTCTTTGGCAAGGTGTGCAAATTATTTTTACGGAGAAGTAAAACCGTCAGATTCGTCATATCTTTGAGTAGGTCATCGGGAAGGCTGGTAAAATTGTTGTTGGAAAAAGTGAGTGCTTTGACGCTGCCCAAGCCTCTTAGAGTCTCGCTGGTGAGTCTGTAGCTAAGATCGTTGTAGGAAGAGAAATGCAGTCCCTGCAGGTTTTCAATCTGCAGTTGTTTCACAATCGATGCAAAACCGTTTCCTTCCGGCAAATCGCAGTTTTTGAAGAGCAATTTTTTCGCCCCTCGAATCAGCTCCGACGAGTCGAGATTCACTCCCGTCCACTTGGATAACTCGTGACAATCGAATTGAACGTACTCGTTCATTTGCATCTGCACGGTGATCATCGTATCGTTACTCGTCACACACTCCATCTCGTAAATGTCCTCCGGATACCGCGAACAATTGCTGCAGTCAGGGCCCTCGGGACATTTCGAGCCGCGAGTGAACATCGACAATGATAAAATTATGCACCACCATGGCCAATCCATCTCTTCTCTCTTTCCACCTTTCCGCCAACCTCTGATCCCTGCGCAATAAAAAAAAAACAGTAATTCCATTACAATAATGCGAAAGTCAAACACAAGCCATAAATAACGCGAGCTCATTGCAAACTTGAAGGCAAACTTTCCGAGGGCACATGTTCATCGGGATTTTTCAAACAATGGTCAGTATTTTCCAGGATTAAAATTACCGCGATTCACTGCGACATCTGTTGACAAGTTGTCGAAACATATTTAATCTTTCGCGGTGTATTTTCAATTATTTTTAATTAAATATATTTTTTATTCATTATTCTAATGATTGATTATGGAAAAGTCCCGGCAGACATTATTGTTGGGAAATACTGTATGACAATTTTGTCCTCTGCTATAAAAAATAATCAATGTTGTTGAATCGTACGTCACAAAAGTGCCGGCACAAATTTACCTGCTTGATCTTGAGAAAACGCACTAAGAATTCTGTTTTTTTTTTGTATGATAGTGATTTGCAAGGGAATGAAAGTCAATGGCAATCGCGCCGTCACTATTACTTCAATTTCCGCTCTTCAAACATGGAAGGGCTACAATCCGACGTAATGCTCATTCAATATTTCCATCAAAATATTACAACTCTTTATATGAACACGTAAGTTCAGGATCTCAAAACAAAGTCATCAAAATTGGCCTTTTAAGGTGTTGAATTTTCTCATTACGTGCGATTGACTCGAGAGCTTTCAAATTTTGCGAGAATCATGAACAATTACTTGGAATGTGTTGCGAAGGAAAGACAAAATTTTGGCCAGTAGTTCGCACACGATAACGAGTCAATTAATAAACAAGCAATGTCTTTTTTTTCGTGAGTTCACGAATGTCCTACGGACTACGTACGATCGAAAAATCCGGAATTTCCCGGATCTTTGGGTTTCAAAAGTAGTTATAATCGGAGACCCTTGTCTTAAGGGTTCAAAGTTCAGAATTTATAAGCTCTGACGTAATTAAGGGAAAAACCTCACAGTCTCGAATTTGGTTACTCAAGTTTAAAAGTTTATCAACAAATTACTACGGTGACTAGAAATTTATGACTATTTCGCTTTCAATTGTGAGCTATACTTATACTTTTTTTTCATTTTCGTAATCGCATAATGGTCTGGGAAACGCCCAACCGCGTCCGTTGCGGTATTGTAAATTGTAAATACAATCGCGCGATATTCTCGTCGCACGGCCATTCTTGTTTATCAATATTCTGAGGACGCGCATGAGTCGGCTGCACGAGCAAAGAGTCAACTAATTTTCGTAACTCTTTCTCTCTCTCTCTCTCTCGCTCTTTCAATGTATTCTGACGGGGAATCCTCTACTACAACTCCAACGCGAGTGGTCAAGGCCGCAACTCTGATCACTCAGCTATCGCTCACCAGCAGCCAAAGTTTTGTCTCTCTCGCTCTCACGGACACACAAACTCTTACTTTCCGTTTGTCCGCCTCGTCGTTCACTCGTTCGCGTGTTTCCTAACAAGAGTTTCGTTCTATCTGTAAAAAGTGAGCACAGCGTATTTTTAGAGAATTCGAACAACAGCGGCTCTCCCCATAAAAGAATATTTAAAAAAACCCAGCATTTCGAGTAATCTAACGAAAAAAAAACCGAATTAAAAGAAATAAAAATGAAGCGATATTTTTTCACTCGGCACGTGCAAAATTCATAGACACCCGAGGGAGTGAATTTTAACAAGTTTCTCGTAAGCCCAAGACCGATAACATTTTTTTGCTGTTTCCTTCGAAGACTATGGACCAAAACATTTGAATTAACTGGTTTAGCGAAATTTGATTGGAGTATATTTTGAAAAAAAAACGTCTAATCAGGCACGAGCAGCTCGTGTGCTTATCTCGGATGTCCTTTGACCACGAATCTCTGGATTCGCTAGATAAATCCAATGAAATTACAAGCAACAATACAAAAAACATTTGAGTGATTATAATTATTGAATCAACTCGTATACGTATTTGCATTGACGATCTTCACTCAAATCTTCGGTCAGCAGTGCTGAACAACAACATTGACCAATATTCGCGGGTTACCGACCTCTCGATGGCTCTTCAGAATTCAACGACAACTTTACCTGCACTTTTGCGTGTTTCGAAAGATGCGATTTTATATTTTTGGTGTCTATGGCTCGCCATTATCATCCGCTCCCCTCGTCTCGCTCTCGCAAGGTCTTTCGAATGAAAATTCTCGCATTCCTGACCATTTTACTTTGCATTCTATAAAGGCTAATCACAGAATTTTCTTTTCCCATTTTCCTACATCAAATTGTTCGCAGTTTTACCGCATTTTTGACTAATTTTTTGACTCCAAGCAAAATTCGCCCAGGCTCACGTGATTCTGCATTAAAAACGAAAAGTATGAGCCCGACTTGAATCTTTTTCGTTTAATTTTACCGGAGATATGAATTTTTCGAAAATTTCAGTCATTTGTGTCCGCAGATCATTTTTAATGAACAAAAATGACAATTGGCCGCAATTGGGATGCTCGCGTAGATTTTTTGAGGCCTAGGAACGTCGAGGCAATTGTTCGGTTGACGAATCGCCCAAGCCCATCAGGGACATCGACCTTTTTTCCTGGCAGCTAATCCGGTTTTGCTTCATTGTTCTCGGCAATGAAGACTTTCGCAGTTTTGGTGTTTCTACGGTGTGCTGCATGAAAGACACGACGTGTTGTATGAAAATTCACGTATTTGTACGCATGGAACGTTGTTATGTGAGCAACGCTCTCTTTTGACATGGATATACGCACACGCAGGCGCGTTCACACACGCGTGGACGCATACGAAACCTCTCATTCCGGTCGGATAGCTTTTTGAAAATACGTCAAACATGGGTGCGTCGGAATGGATACGAATTCTGTAGATATTTGCAGGCCAAGTATTGGCTTTGCCGATACTTCGAATCGCGGACACACGTGTACGTTTTTTTTCAACTTCACGATGATTCGCAGCGGAAAAAATCATTTTCCGATCATTTTTCCGAAACCCGGATAATTGACGGTTGAATCGCAGAGATGCGCGCGATTTTTCTTTCAATGACAACTTTTCTCTGTCCCACTGGCTCGTAATCTCTAAAACGTGACGAAAACTCTTGAATGATCGATAACTGATAACCATCCCGATTCCCCTCGCCCGGCCCCCCGTCACGCCGCAGAAACAAGCGAGCGTTTTTCCGTGTGCCACCGGCTCTGACAATTATTTTATCGACCATGAACTTGCCCTTGTTCCGGAACTAGTGTTTATTTTTGAAATAATTGCAACGTCGCGTTGCACGATTTACATGGGGATTCACCAGGGACATTTCCATTTGCGACAGAACACGATAAAGCTGCAGCAGCGTCTTTCATATTTCTTTTCGATTCCAGTCTTTCCTAGAACTCCTTGATTATGCCTGATCACGAGGAAACCTGTATTTTATGTGTGTGTGTTTATTATACGATCGAAGAACCGATTCTTTAATTGAGCGACACGAGCATTGGCGCCGCAATATTCCCGTAACGTACGACAATATGAAACTGAAGTTTGCATCGTTTCAACACGACGAAAGATACATTTTTATTTTAATTTGCTGCATGTGAGTGCTAAATTTTCAAAACGCTTTTAGACCAAGTTTAACGCAACAATAATAGCAATGTATTGCTAGTGAATTTTTATTGCAGCGTGTCTCGGTATCGTGGAAAAATGTTGAAAACGATAATTTTGTAAAATTATCAATTGATGAATCCAAATTTCCATGATGATACATTTTCACTAGATTTTTTCAAAGAATTGTCTTTATTTTTCAACCGATTTTGATGCACTACGCCTCATTTTGTTCCCGATCCTCCATGAATCTATGACGTGGATTTTTTTCAACCTTAACCGTTTCACTTTTGCAGCTTGATGTTTATGAAGCAAAAAAACTTTTTCTTAATCAATTTCTGAACAAAGGATCAAAATGAAACGTGGTGCATCAAAATCGGTTGAGAAATAAAAATTATTCCTTGAAAAATCTTGGTGAAAATTGTGTCAACATGGAAATTTGAATTTTACAGTGAATGGCTTTGCAAAACTATCGTTTTTAATATTTTTCCACGTTACGAAGACATGCAGCAATAAAAATCGACTAAAAATACATTTAATTGTTACGTTGAACTCGGTCTGAAAGCGTTTGGAAAATTTAGCACTCATTCGATTAATATGCAGCACAATATTTACCTTTTAATTTGATAATTAATGCACGCGTCCCAATTTTTCTAGTAAATTCCATTTTCAAACTGCAAAAACGAGTGTCCCATTATTTTCAATGATCCTGAAGTTTGCATCGTTGGAATGCAACGAAATTCTGTTATTTCTTCAGCAGAGCCAATAATTATTATTCGATATTTAGTCCGGCCAATAAAACGATTCTCTCTTGCGACCAAAAAACTCAATCGACTCAAAAAATTGCCACGACTTTCAAAATTCAATAACTAATCAATAGAAAAAATGTTTTTCGTTGAATCTCAACGATGCAAACTTCAGAGTCATTTTTTTTTAACAAATCCCGTATGAAAATAATGAGCCTTCGTTGCATTCTGACGCATTCGGCACAAAATTGTTTGTTACGTCAGTATTGTTCAAAATGAAATTCAGAGGAAATATTTTCTCGAGACTTTCAGAGATCTGATCGGCTTGGGATAGATATAAACGACACGCGTGGGAAGATAAATGTCTCATCGAGACGCCGGGTTCGTTGTTCGCATGACAAAAATTCTTGTCATTGTTTTGTTTTTTTGCCAAGCGGAAAACAGAGCGATACTGCTGTTACGATTTCGGCCGGTGGAGTTCAAGACTCGAGCGACGATCCACTCTTATGGATAGAAAAATCCGTTAGCGCGAATGACGTCACACGCGATATCTGGCGTTCCGGAAACTGTCCTTTGCGCTCGAGTGGACTTGCAAAATCGTACGAGAAAAAAAAACACACACATGCACAGTGTTGAATAAAGTTTTTATTCGGTACGAGGGCGTCCGCGATCTCGACATTTATCTTTCGACAAGAGTGCGATTTACAATGCGCAGTTATGTCGAAATGTCAAGAGGAAAACGATTATCAAAGGCGATAGGAGCTTCCGCGATTCTTTGAGATTCTGTTTTTTTTAACATTCTTTTAAATACTCTCGCCGGCAAATCCCTAGCATGAAGAGCCTTTTTTTGACACCCGGCGGCAAATCCACTCGCGTTTTTATGTTTCTTTGTATTTATTCGATAAGAGACACCGCGAACGAGCATTACGTAAAAATACAACCATAAGGCAAGTCCACTGTTCGCTACTGTTGATTCGCAATTACTCACCGTCCGATCGTCGTCAGATCCGAGTGGATTTCGTCTTTGAGGCTTGAATGTTTCTCAGTCTATGTATCGCTGGTGTTTACACATGTAAAAACGCGTAAATATGTAAAGATGTTCGGTTGTGTATACAAAACAACGTAGGACGGCGTATCGGAGTATTTTTTAACCTCAATTCGCACGCACTGAGCAACACTCTTATAAATGATTTTTCTCCGAACCACCGACGTAAGAAAAACTTGATAGTATACGCGCCGCCGATGCGTGTTTATTTGCTGAATGAAATTTTTCACTTGGTTTGTTTAAAGTCGATCGAACACGCGCGACTATCTCGCGAGTGCGATACCAGGCGGATCTTCTCGGGAGCGAAGTTCGAGACAAACTGACGGCTGACGCGGTTTTCGCGCTCCCGGATACTTCGACTCGATCTCCGATCCTCCGCGCGTTTCGATGGAGAGCACGTTTTTTCTCCCCCGCCTCCTCTTTCACTCTCTCGACTCGCTTCGTCCCACTACTTCTCGCTCAAGCGGCCGCACGATCTTCCCAGCGTAACACGCACATTCCGTCCCCTACTGGGAAAAAATGATCCTCGAAAAAAACATTTCCATGTTATTTTTTCGTCTATTTTTTTTTCCAATCGACCAGACGACATTGGCTGTTTGTTTTTTTAATTAGATCACTCATACGTCATGGAGATTCCATCTTTCGATTAATATGACTCGAATGAACTTTTGGAGCTTGATGTTTATGAAGCAAAAAAACTTTTTTTAAATCAATTTCTGAACGAAGTATCAAAATGAAACGTGGTGCAACAAAATCGGTTGAGAAATAAAAATTATTCCTTGAAAAATCTTGGTGAAAATTGTGTCAACATGGAAATTTGAATTTTACAGTCAATGGCTTTGCAAAACTGTCGATTTTAAATATTTTTCCACGTTACCAAGATATGCTGCAATGAAAATCTATTAAAAATACATTTTATTGTTACGTTGAACTCGGTCTGAAAGCGTTTGGAAAATTTAGCACTCATTCGATTAATATGCAGCACAATATTTACCTTTTAATTTGATAATTAATGCATGCGTCCCATTTTTTCTAGTAAATTCCATTTTCAAATTGCAAGAACGAGTGTCCCATTATTTTTAATGATTCTGAAGTTTGCATCGTTGAAATGCAACGAAATTCTGTTATTTCTTCAGCAGAGCCAATAATTATTATTGAATATTTGCTCCGGCCAATAAAACGATTCTCTCTTGCGACCAAGAAACTCAATCGACTCAAAAAATTACCACGATTTTCAAAATTCAATAAAAAATCAATAGAAAAAATGTTTTTCGTTGAATCTCAACGTTGCAAACTTCAGAGTCATTAAATAAAGTCGTTTTGTAATGAAAAAAACTTCGTCGCTAAAGCTTTTATTCTTATTTCCTATAAATCGCTCGAATAACGAAAAACTTTGACTGATATACGGAATTAATTAATTATAAGGGCGTTACGATCCCTGTTTTTTTTTTCCAATTAACGTTACGTGGGAATAATATCGAAAAATTTACGTAGTTGACTCACGTATCAATAACGACTAGTCCAGGAGCCACCGCCTGTTTTTTTCATTGATTAATAACAGGCTGAATCTTTGTGAGTAGTTTCCATTCGACGAGACGCCCAAGTTTTTCCTCTGTGAAAATTCTCGATAGAGGTAGCTAATAAAGTGCGCAGCTGTAAAACATGTCGATTTGATGAAGTGTCGAAATTGTCTGACTAACCGTTTATTTTTTATTACAATGTTTAAATAATTGTATTATAAACTGGGAGGAATAATTGTCCTACAAAATGGATGGTTTGTTTGAGAGCGTCCTCCACTCCGAATATGTCGAAATGACGCGGCCATAAAAATAATTAATAACAAGCTGATTTTTTGTATGCAGCTTTGTAAATATTGTTGGAATGGAATGACCATTTAGTCCTACAAATTTAGTGGTAGGATTTCTCAGTCCGACACTTCGAAGTTGTCAATTCTATGGTAATACTTTTTTCATTAATAACAGCCTAGTTTGAATTTTTTCCTATCGGGGATAAAGTGTAGAAGACTATTTTATCATTGGCCTACAAAAAAAGTAGTATGTATATATATAATTAAATATTTATCAAGCGGTCCTGATAAGCATGTACCATTTTCCACTATTCTTGGTATAAGCACGATCTTAGCAGCGTGGAACAGAACTGGACTCTCGTCGCGGAGGTACCGTGTTCGATCCCTTGGTGAAACTTTTTTTTTTTTAATCGGGGAACACAAATTGTCAACAATATTGGAACAATGAATTTCCGTCGCGTATTGAATAAATTGAAACGTATTAATTATTAATTATTTTTCGGCAGCGGCTCGACGCCAAGTTAAAAAAAAAAAAACAGCGTAGCGCGCGAGCTGCCGCACTCTTATTTACAGTAAAATTGGGGTTAACTAGTTACAACACATTGAAAGCAGCTGCGTGGGGGCATTTAAGGGATTTTTCGGCGAGAACAAGCGTCGACATCCGAATCCGACGACGATTAATTTTTTTATTTTACTATTTTTACATTTTTTATTTATTTCAATAATTGTATTTTTTTATTTTCATTTTTGCAGTTCATGCAACCACAGTCATATTATTGTTTAAAAATGTATTGATCAAGCTTGCGAATATATGCCTCCAAGCACCAAAACAACAGCAACGAAATAATGTTATATATTTTTTATTTTCTTGTAGGACTAGCGATACATACCCATTTTTTTGTAGGACACTGTTTGATTTAGGCAAAGGATGCGGTAACTCATGATGTGTTTTTTTTGTCCTACGGTTATTAATGAAAAAAGTATTACCATAGAATTGACAACTTCGAAGTGTCGGACTGAGAAATCCTACCACTAAATTTGTAGGACTAAATGGTCATTCTATTCCAACAATATTTACAAAGCTGCATACAAAAAATCAGCTTGTTATTAATTATTTTTATGGCCGCGTCATTTCGACATATTCGGAGTGGAGGACGCTCTCAAACAAACCATCCATTTTGTAGGACAATTATTCCTCCCAGTTTATAATACAATTATTTAAACATTGTAATAAAAAATAAACGGTTAGTCAGACAATTTCGACACTCCACCAAATCGACATGTTTTACAGCTGCGCACTTTATTAGCTACCTCTATCGAGAATTTTCACAGAGGAAAAACTTGGGCGTCTCGTCGAACGGAAACTACTCACAAAGATTCAGCCTGTTATTAATCAATGAAAAAAACAGGCGGTGGCTCCTGGACTAGACGTTACGCTCGTATGTGTCCAAATAATCCAAATTTACGATTATAGTGTCGATTCAGGTAGGGCGTTCACTTTAATGGCTCTCGTAGGGTCTCGAACAAGCGCGTGGCCGCCTGGGGCCGACATTAGTTATTTTTTGTATCCAGAACTGAAGGATTTTCAATGAAATTTCGTCGAGCCAAAGAACGCGAGGTAAATATTTGCAATCGTGGGTTTCGCGGATTTTTTTTGGGAGAAGCTGATAAACGGAGTCGGAACAATAATTATTAACAATTTAAAAAAGTTGGACATTGAAAAAATTCAAGTAATTTACCGTAGTCGTGGCATGCGGTACCAAAAACGAGCGTTTTTATATTCCGATACCCGAAATAAATCTTTATACTGAATCCCATGACTCCAGGAATTGAGAAGAAAAAAAAACGGGACATGGGATAATAGAGGATCGAGCGAGAACGCGAGAGCGTGGGATTATGTCGAGAAAACGAGCCGAGGATCACGTTTTCCTCTGCATCATGTGTCAGAAGTCTGGAAACTTTCGAGAAATGTCAAATTCCCGTATGCCCTGTTTCCTCCACGCCGCCTTCTCCCACTTTTCGCTCTTGACTTCCGAAACGTTGCGACGATACGCACGCTTCTCGGAGCTCCTTACATCTGCGTTGCATCCCTTTTACGTCCCTTCCAGAGCTCCCAGATTATTGTTTTTTTTTTACCGCCTGACTCCAGACTGAGTTTGGCCCTCGTAATAGCCTGCTTCTGGAGAAGCTCATGATAACTAATTCATTTTTCTCCTCATAGACTCTGGATTAAATAATTAAATGAATTGCTATCCTGCACCAACGTAATTCGAGTGAATCATTTCGTTTTGTTGTTAAGGACGCTGTGCGGCGACGCTCTTATGGGAAAATATTGAAAATTGTGATTTTTATAAACAAATATTTTGACATGACTCTGGAATTTCCAACGTTGAGATTCAACGAAAAACATTTTTTTTATCGATTACTTATTGAATTTTGAAATCCGTGGCAATTTTTGGAGTCGATTCAGTTTTTTGGTCGCAAGAGAGAATCGTTTTATTGGCCGGAGCAAATATTCAATAATAATTATTGGCTCTGCTGAGAAAATAACAGAATTTCGTTGCATTCCAACGATGCAAACTTCAGGAACATTATTTTGACTTTTACATGGTGAATCCTCTCAAAAATTGCGCCAGCTATTGGACATTACCATGATCGTGGTGTAGTGCAAATTTTGCATACAACGGCCTTAAAACCTTCAGTAAATATTTCAAGTGGTTCATTAACGAAAAATGGTCTTGGAATTTATTCAAACCATTTTTATCAATAAAAAATCACGTCACGATCAATCAGATCGAATTGTTAGTTTTGTTGTCAAGAATGTTCATACAAAATTATTGAAGGATCCTGAATAAAGAAGTTTTGTGATCGTAATACGTTAGTGCTGGATAAATCCGATGAATAATTCAGCGATCGTGTAAGGGACTCGGTTGGAATGGAGTGGGTCGTGGTGTTCTGGCCGCCACGTGGGTTTCACGAACGTGCCGGAATAAAAGCAAATTTTCTTCTCTTGTAATTATTATACGAGCCCTGCCGACTCACGGCTCTTTTTCTATTCTTGCTGCTGGAAAAGATCCGCACGCGGGTGTGTGATCCATGTGCACACGTGCTTCCGCCGGAGCTTCTCTTGTTCTGGCGTTATTGATGCTCGTGTTGCTGCCGCTGTTGCTCTTTCCGCTTGCATGCAGTCGAAGAATTCCTCGTCGCGCAGGCATCGAGCCCCTAAAAATTACATTCGAGCCTGGAGGAGATCTCGTAAAAACAGAAAATTCTCGAGGATTTTCCATTTATTTATACAGACTCCATCTGAGCACGCGACAGATTTTTAGGGAGGCTGCAGGCCACACGTGACCTTGTCGCTCTTCCTCCCACCGAATACCAAACTCGATTAATGCGGCGCACGTGCATGATAAAAACTTGATGAGCGATCGAACTCGAAAAGCATCTGGAGTCCTCAAATTTTCATTCTATATTTAATCTTTTAAAACGATAGTCCTGGAACGCAAACGTAAAAACTCGCTCAATGCACTGCCAGTCGAAAGTGTTACGTAGGCTGGAAAAATTTGATATGGCCCAAAAATCTCTGCGCCGGGAACAAAAGCCGGACAAGTAAATTCGTTGACCCCAGTAATTCGTTTGAAAATTGTTGGAGCTATAAATCTGTGAAGCTATAAAAAAGATTCTAAATTTAGGAGCAATGATGCCTGTAAATTTGAAATTTTCTTCACGCTGCCCAGTTTCCCCTTTTGTCGTAAAACATTTAGAAAAAAATTGCCTCCCAGGGTTCGAGATCGAATTTTCAATGAGAAGATTCAGTGACTAATATTTGTCCACCCGACAGAGAGTTCCAACTTTCACCGAATATTCGAACGGTATTTTCTTTGACATGGGAATTTAATATCCCGAAGGGATCAAGATAATCGAAGGAATGAACGAATTAGGGACAGTTGACTGCTGCCTTGAGTTACAATCGAATCGTGTGGTGGAGTAAACGAGTTTTGACTGGAGGTGCAGCGCCGCACTCGTGGCTGGACGCAGCGGCCAAGTTGTCATGCAAGAAAAATCATCCGGACTAGAGAGTATTCGGTATTCGAGCCTGAGCCTTAATCCCCGAACCTTTTTCCGATGATATGATCGAATGTGCGATCGAGCGGACACAGCGTGGTTACGGTACAATAAAAGGGAATTGAATAAATTAAGTAATCTGTCCAGTGAATATTCGAATAACTGTAAATTTCCAATCGACTGAAAAATGGAAAATATTCCAGGAAATCCTTTGGCATGTGCTCAAATCAGAAACGACATTTTTTTAATATGACGATAAAAACATAAAATCGACTGAATTGTTAGTAAATTAACACTTGATTGTCACTAACAGGGAAAAGTGTGTGTCGGGCACGAAGATTTCTCATTTATGGGTGAAATTCGATTTTTTAATATCGTTACATTATAACGATTTAGAGAAAGGTAAATTTTTATAAAAAAAAAAATACTCCTTAGATGTTCATTATCAACTTCCAACTGGAGTCCATTTTGGATAATGTGAAAGTCTATCAGAATGCTTGAAATTTTAATGCAGTTACAGCAGATTACATAATTCACAATGATAATAAATACATAACTAATTGAATACTTGATCTTGAATTAACGACGCAAAAAAGCAAGATTCAAGAATCTTTTTCGGCTTCTGACTCGCCATGACGATGATCGTCACTCATTTTTTCGATACTCAACAAACACATTTCCCTATTCCCATGATAAAGAGTTCATGGGTTACGATATATTTCAGTAGTGATTGGTGCCATTTTAGTCGTTCTGTGCTTGGTCGGACCGGATATACACGCGCTGTTGATCAATGAAAAAATAATCTTTCTTCATTTTTGTATCAAACTAATTTCGTCCATTAAGAAACTTCTGCTTTACAAGACTCTGGTTTTGTACGACGCAGAAGACGCTGTTCGTCGCTAAGAATAGTACAAGATGATTCTTCATTCTGCCTGCTCCGGCCCTTGTGCCTTCAGGGGATCTTGTACTTGATAATCTCTTTACCGGATGCATCCGCAACTCGAGTGGCCCTATTTAATCCACGCGATATCTTTTATGTGTAACTCAGATTCTCCAGACTTGATTTTTTCTCAATTCTGAACGTTGAAACTGAGCTTGAAAAACTTGGAAGGGATTTGAACTTCCGTACGCCTTCGAGAGGAATAATTCGACTATAAATAAGTGCAATCTTTGTGGAAAAGTATTTGCTTTTTATTTCAAGCCAAGAAACTCGCTTGTCAATATTTTTGTAATTGTCCCATTGTTTTTTTTCGGGTAAACGTCCAAGTTGCGATCTTCAAGAATCTGCGACACTGTGAAGTGGAAAAATTCATAAAATTAATAATCTTAATAAACTCAGGCTTTTCTTCCACATATAATATCGAGAATCGTGCGAAATTATGTTTCCATCTGAATTACAGAATGTTCGGCGAAATATCGCTATGAAATTGTTTTATTCCATTATGATTTTTTCTCCGTTGCCACCCTGCAATGATCATTTATTCTAAGTGCTCGATTTATTGGGTTGCAGGAATACTCGTGCAGCGCCGTTTTCGAGTGGAAAACGAACGTCGTCTGTCCGAATCGCACCTTCCATCAAGCCTCGATAACGGAGAAGCCCAAAATCGCAGACGCCATAGAAAATATCGAAGAAGCTGCCAAAGGACATGGTAATAAATTTAATTATTGGGTCAATTTTCCACTTCATTGTACGATTTCAAAAGAAATTCCAATTCCTTACGATACAAATTAATTTAAAAACATTTTCAACCATGAAAATGAACATCCTTATAACGGTATAAAAAGCCTACAACGACAATGCAGGGTCGCGAATGGACCGAATTTTGAGAAATTCATATCTCCGGCAAAATTTAACCAAAAGGATTTGAACTTGGGCTCATTCTTTTCGTTTTTTAATGCCGGATCACGCCGATCACGTGAGACTCGGGCAACTTTGCATCGAGTCGAAAAATTCGTAAAAAATTCGGTAAAACGATTAAAAAAAATGGGTGAACGATCAAAAATTGTTCGCGGGATTTCCAATCGCCCAGGATCGTTTTCGACCCCGGGTTACCGTTCTAAGGTCCAAATTTGGAGACTCGTTTCTTGCAACTAGATTCAAATCGGGAAAGAAATGAAAAAGATTCGTTATCAAAATTGGATCAAGTGATGAAACTGTGAGTTTAAATGGATTTTGCAGTTGGTGCGACCGTCGCAGCTGCAGTTTTCATCGCCTGTTGTACAGCGCTGATAATTTACCTCTGGAGTCCGCACAGGAGAGCACGTTTGCGATATTTCTTCAACTCGCTGACTTCGAGACGCGATACCCGTCGCGCTCAATACACCAAAGTAAGCTGCAATCTTCCGAAGCCACTAAACCTCGCATGCTTAATTTTTATCCTCGTGTCACCCGTACGATTTTTTTTGTTTTGCTTTTTTTTTTGGTACAATTTTACCCATCACGTATTATTTGTTCACATGATTTGCAAAGGTGTTAGTCCCGGTGGCGGTTTCGGGTGATGACGATGAATAGCTACACTTGTCATTGCTCTACATTTACAAAATGAGAAAAAAAAGCGAAAATGAGAGCAAAACACAGATCAGTTATGCTTTTTGCGAAATTTGACATTATACATCGAAGGGAATTGGTGTGGGGTTTTTAGGGTAAGTAAACGACAACTGGACGACGTAAAAAATGCTCTGGAGACGATTTGACTATTAACACGAATCGATTGCGACGAGACAAGCTTAAAATTAACCATCACCAGTCCCATTTGAATCGTGTCCATTGGAATGCTCAACTTTGATGTTGTTTTTGGTGAATTTTGGGTCTTGTTTGAAATTTTTTTTTCATAATAATTTGTGCACAAAATTCGAGTAACAATTGTTTGAAAATGATTCGAATAATCTGCATAGACTGTAAGTTTGAAAAAATATTCTGGAATTTTGTTGTCGTAGCTATTCGGACTTGATTTTTATTTTTCAGGGATAATGACCGATCACCATCAAAGTATTATTCGAGTATTATTAGCTCTATAAAGTTGCTTCATCGATGTCAACAAGTCTACAATATTTTGATTGCATTTACATTATTCAATTTTATTTTCTCATCCAGCGATATTTTTTTTTTTTTATTATCCAAAAATACGTTTCACTTGTTTTTTCTTTCAAAGACGCATTTTTCTTGAGTTTTGTTATCGCATCGCCCGTACGAATCACTGAGAGCACAAGCCGTAGTTCCGTTTGCGTTATGCGAGGTAATCATTTTTTTTACGTTTCGTTTTTTTTCTTTCATTTTATTATGAATCCGTTGATCAGAACGGGCAATTATTTTTCGACCTTATTCATCGCTCGACGATTATGAGAAAAAGTTGACATTTTTATTATCCACACACGCTTTCTTCCTTGTCTTTGTTGTTCTTGTAATCAATACACAGTCAATGTTTATCGACAACATTTTTTTTTGAGGCTGATCAAGATCATCACTTTTTATACTTATCATTTTTCTACTCTCTTAGCAATACTTTGAAGATTTTCGGCCGTATAATGAAATATCGATCGCAGTTTTAGAATTTTGTGTTCAATTTCTGTAACGACGTCATTGGGGGTGAAAAATTATTTCGAACTCGATGATCCCGGTAATTCGGGGTCAAACACGACCCGAGGCGAATTTAAATTTCGCGCCCTTCCTCCCTGGATTCTTGCGTTTTTTTATTTTTATGTTTTACCGCATTTTTGAGAAAATTTTTAACTTTGAGCAAAATTGCCCCAGGCTCACGCGATCCTGCAGTAAAAAACGAAAAGAATGAGCCCAAGTTGAATCTTTTTCATTAAATTTTATCAGAGATGTGAATTGTTCCAAATTGGCATCATTTATGACCCTGGGTTACCGGAATCGATAAAAAAAACAAGGTTACCGTTTGAGGGTTGATAATTTTGTTCGTTTCAGGTGGACGCTACGGAAGAGGCTCGATTGTTACAAAGAACATAGATTTACATGGAAGCACAGGTCTTATGGGCGGATTTGGCACGGTTTTTCTGGGGTCCGTGTAGTGCTGACCCCAGCCACCGCGGCGCTGCTTACGTATCCGTGTGAACTAACACTCTGACGCTGGGGTCATAGCGCGCACTCTCTCGCACCCAGGCGCTTGGGGCAATAGTGCGTTCTCGCTCGCTCTCATGCGTCTTGTAATGCTCGGGGTGCTTGGGGTCCGATGTACTTTGCTACGTCTTATTGTTATCTCTTTCATGTGATGAGACTTGTAGCAAAGTAACAAACTTCCTCTAGCCCGGCAATAAGATTTAGGTTAATAATAAAGCATTTGAACAATAAATCAAAGCAAATTATGTTAGATATTAAGCCCCTCTGATGAATGCGATCGATAAGTACATAAAATTCTCCAAACATTGCCGTAGTCGCATGGCGAGCGACCAAGGCTGGAAACGCAGAGGATCACGGATCGATCCCCCGTGATTGCTTTTTTTTTTCACGAGCGAAAATACACAATTGAACAAACAAATTTATTTAATTATAAAACAATAAAATTAGCGTCAAAATGCGATCAAAAAAGAGTCTCAATAGCATATTTTCCACTGCTCATATTTTTTGGGCAATTATATACCTCGCACTCTTTATTTATTAAAATAAATTTCAGCAATTTTCGTGCAAATGTATATGTTGTTAACTATAATCCCGACGTTTGCATTGGCATGAACTTTTAAAGGTCCGAGACATTTAAATTCAGTTAAATGCTCGTGCTTTTCGACAACCCTTTACAATGTTGCATTGCTTTTCTTCTATCTTCCTCGCATCTTTCGTGGCTCTGTTTTTCAACGGTTCTCGACTGTCGAGCAACAATTTATCGCTCTCATTTCGAGAACGTTTTCACACGAGCTAGCTCGTGTTCGGCTGTTCGGAAAAAATAGTTTTGTCCTTATATTTTGGATCTAATCGGTGTTTTTGATTAATTGTTGGTGATTCGTGATTGCTTTCGTTTAATTATGCCTAAAAATAACGTTTGCGCTTTCAATGGGTGCGATAATTCTGCACGGAAGAGGCCCGATTTGAGTTTTCACCGTTTTCCCCGTGACGACGAGCGGTATGTAGTGAAAAGGAAAAGTGACGAGAAAAGACGAAGTGACAATCATAAAAAATGACACCGTGATCGCATCAAAGCATAATTATTATAAATAATTCGGTCTGAAACGACGTTTGCATGACAATGATTTTTTGTACAATTTTCACATGCACAATTGAAGTGGTTGGAAAATTTCCTGTTTCGTGAATTCTTCGTCTTTTCGTTGCAATATTTTATATGATTTCCTTATTTTTTGTGGTTTTGAGCGTGTAACGAAAGACGAAATCCATTTTTAGTCCACACTGAGCAACGATTTCAAAAAATTCTGGAATGCTAAGCAAGAGTTGACGACACTTTCTGCTTCGTGTGTAAATTCATTACAACTAATGTTTGTTAATAGTTATTTCTAATAAATTGACGCGATCCAAATTATTGCACAAAAATTTCGGGGGTAAAGGGTTTTAAAAACGAGTCAAATGAAATTTGATTCATTCCTGCATGCAACTTTTGTAATGAAATTTTTCCATTTAGCCCTTGAAACTTTATTTTCTTTTTTTTTACCTATCTCGGTAACCTGGGGTGTTAAATGACCTGAATTTCGCCGAATCCATAAATCCGGTGAAATTGATAAATATTAACGGAAAATTAATAAAAAAAATACAGTAAAACGATAAATTGACGAAAATTTTAAAAAATTCAAATCTCCGGTAACATTCAACGAAAAAAGTTCGACTTGGGCTCATTCTTCTCGTTTTTCAATGCAGGATCACGTGACCTTCGTGCAATTTTTCTCCAAATAAAAAAATTGATCAAAAATACAGAAAAACGATAAATTGACGAAAATTTTGGTAAATTAAAATCTCCGGTAAAATTTAACGAAAAGAGTTCGACTTGGGCTCATTCTTTTCATTTTTTAATGCACGATCACGTGAGCTTCATGTAATTTTGCTTCAAATTAAAAAGTTAATAAAAAAATACAGTAAAACAATGAATTGACGAAAATTTTGAAAAATTCAAATCTCCGGTAAAATTTAACGAAAAGAGTTCGAATTGGGCTAATTCTTTTCGTTTTTTAATGCAAGATCACGTGAGCTTCGTGTAATTTTGCTCCAAATAAAAAAATTAATAGAAAATACAGTAAAACAAAGAATTGACAAAAATTTTGAAAAATTCAAATCTACGGTAAAATTCAACGAAAAGAGTTCGAATTGGCCTAATTCTTTTCGTTTTTTAATGCAAGATCACGTGAGCCTCGTGCAGTTTTACTCTAAATAAAGAAATTGATAAAATATACAGAAAAACGATAAATTAACGAAAATTTTGGCAAATTAAAATCTCCGGTAAAATTTAACGAAAAGAGTTCGACTTGGGCTCATTCTTTTCGTTTTTCAATGCAGGATCACGTGAGCTTCGTGTAATTTTGCTCCAAATAAAAAAATTAATAGAAAATACAGTAAAACAAAGAATTGACAAAAATTTTGAAAAATTCAAATCTACGGTAAAATTCAACGGAAAGAGTTCGAATTGGGCTAATTCTTTTCGTTTTTTAATGCAAAATCACGTGAGCCTCGTGCAGTTTTACTCCAAATAAAGAAATTGATAAAATATACAGAGAAACGATAAATAATTGACGAAAATTTTGAAAAATTCAAATCTCCGGTAAAATTTAACGAAAAGAGTTCGGCTTGGGTTTATTCT
This sequence comes from Diadegma fenestrale, assembly GCA_037043255.1. Classification (NCBI taxonomy): domain Eukaryota; kingdom Metazoa; phylum Arthropoda; class Insecta; order Hymenoptera; family Ichneumonidae; genus Diadegma; species Diadegma fenestrale. The sequence goes on along the minus strand of CM073311.1, from coordinate 5,570,428 downwards.
TTTCGTTTTTTAATGCACGATCACGTGAGCCTAGCGCGATTTTGCTCCAAGCAGCGTTTTAAGTCGCCTAGTGTCGTTTTTGACCCCGAGTTAATTGCAATTGATCTAAGGCTAATTACAACTTTGTTCTACAGATTCTAACTAATAATCACGATTCATTTGATACGTTTTTAAAAGTTGCAACGGCAATAACATTCCCGGTGAAAATCTGATCGTACCGTTTGAGTTCCTTAAAGTATTTACAATAATTATCTGTGATATGTTTTCACATTTATCAGACAGTCTCAACTCATGATTATTTCCCCCATATTATTTATTTCTGATGAATTTAATGACAATAATCACATTTCTTGCTACAACTGGACTGTGATTGATTTACTTCTTGGGTGAAAAATGTCACATTTAAACATTTTATATGAAAAAATACGTTCGATTCTTTTCTTGCGAGCATGAAATATTGCATGATTTTTTTGTTATGGTGTGTTTAGCTTTAAAAAGTGGATCGCTCGAATTGGGAGGAATGAGTGGCTGCAAATGGAGCCTGAAAAAATGCAGAATCATCGTGTCTGTTCGGTGCATTTTGACAAACGCGATTTCAGAACTAACAACCGCGCCCAGGGTAAGCCTCTATTAAATTCTGATGCGCTACCAGCTGTGAGTAGCTTGAAAAATGATTCGGTAGCTTCTCAGTCCTCTGGCGAACCAACAAACCTGATCGAACCGGAATTGCCCGTTTCCGGAAGTGCACAAAGTTCTCGACCGCATGAAGTAGTTGCAAATAAAGCGCGTAGCAAACCTCATTTATCTCGACGGGAGCAAATTTTGATGAAGAAGCTAGCCACTGCCACTAGTAAATTGAAAAAATCCCGTCAAGTTATCCGTAATCTCCAGCGAAAAAGTGTAAAACAATTATCAGTTCCAGATATAATCGAGGGCGCCGCGCATCATGTAACTGGTGACCGTTTGACTCTTTTAAAAATGCAATTAGAGCACATTAAAGTTTCACCTTGGTTAGAAGACGAAAAGCAGTTTGCTTTGTCTCTTTTTTATAAGTCGCCCAAAGCTTACGTTTATTTGAGAGAAAAAGATATTTCTTTGCCGTGTGTCACTTTGATTAGGCAATGGGTAAATGAATTAAATTTAACGACTGGAATCAGCTCCGAACTTTTCGAATTATTAAAAATAAAAGCTTCGACATTGGAAGAACGCGAACGTCAATGCGTTTTAATGTGGGACGAAATGGCAATCAAAAAAGTGCTGGAATACAATTCGAAAGCAGACGTAATAGAGGGTTACGAAGATCTCGGTCATCTTGGCCGTACCGATAAAGTCGCAAACTATGCGCTGTTATTTATGCTTCGCGGTTTAACATCTTCATGGAAACAGCCGATTGTTTTTTACGTCTCGCATGGAAACGTTGCTGGTGTACAATTGCAAGAACTTATAAAAACTGTTCTCAGCTCCGCATTCAATGCCGGATTTGTCGTAAGATCTATGGTTTGCGATCAAGGATCTCCCAACAGAAAAGCAATTAACGCTTTGGGGATAAATGAGGAAACACCGTTCGTTACGTTATCTGGGCATAAAATATATTTCAACTACGACGTTCCTCATTTGTTTAAAAGCATCCGGAATAATTTGATCAGCAAGGACTTTCTCGTTGGACAATCGCGTATATCGTGGAGTGCAATTCGAGAATTGTATGATTCCGAAAATTCGAAAGCGTGTAAAGCTGCGCCCAAACTAACCGAGCGCCATCTCAATCCGAATGCTTTTCAACGTATGACGGTTCGATATGCAACCCAAGTTTTCAGCGCTTCCGTCTCCGCTGCAATGACTACCGGAAGAATGACCGGGGATTTGAGGATGAGCATTTTAATGTTTTGGAACGATCTCCGCGCAGAGGGGAATCTTTATCTTTTGACTACACGTTTGAATCAAGATCCGCTTGAAAATCAATTTGGAGTTTTGCGCAGTCGTTCCGGGTACAACGACAATCCATCTGCGAAGCAGTTCAAGCACAATTTGCAATATGTTATTAATAACGACTTAGAAACAACTCCGAAAGGTACGAATTGCGAGGAAGACGGGAACGTTACGTTGCTCGCGAAAAAAGCAATATTGAAAACTGGTTCGGTCGAGAATGCATCGGGTTTGTTGGTCGCTGGCGACGACGCCATGAAAGAAAGTCATGATGATGATGACGTTTGTGCGACGAATATTCTTACGCATGAAATCGTTGAGATCGACAATGACGTACCGGACCCAACAGATCAAATTCCGACAGACGAACAGAAAAATAGTGAAGTAACTCTCGAGACTTGCACTATGAATTATGTTGCTGGTTATCTCCTCCATAAATGTTTGAAAAAGTTTAATTGTTTGAATTGTAAAGATCTCTTCGTTAAAGAAAATCAAAATTTCGAAAACAATAACGAGCTCTTAGTTTTTTTTAAAGCGTATAAAACTGCTGACGGGAACGAACTAGGACATTTAACAGCCCCTGTCGACAAGTTTCACACTTTGATAGTTGCTGCGTACAGACGTTTTCAAACAGAATTTCAATTGCATTCCCACGAAGTCGGCATTGGTAAATACTTAAAGCAGTGCATTCACGAAACTTTGGTAAAAACTGACAGTGACTTCTGGCTGACGAACGAGGACTGCCATGATCATCGCGATTTCATCGTAGATTTGTTCGTTCGCACTCATATTTTTAACCGCCTCAAATGGATGTCCCGGGATATGAGAGATGCGACGAATAAAAAAAGGGCAAACACCACCGTTCTCGCGAAGCCAAATCGCAAGATGCTGAAGGTTACTCACAGTTGAAGCGATCTGCCTGCAAAATTTTTCGCGTTTTTTTTAACAAAATTTAACTTCAATGTCGTTTCTTTTGCCAATATGTGATAATTCAAATTTTGTTTACTGGTAACTTCATTTCGCATTTTCCATCACTATTTTACGCGTTTTTCGTTTTTTAAATCATTTTATCCCCACTTTTCCAACCTACCCTCATCCTAATTCCTTCCCATCCTGACGGAAAAAACTCGCCACCTTCACGTGGTTTCCGTTGAGTAATATCAATCATATAATGTCCAATTATCCTGATTTCAAACTTTCGGATTGCCATGATAACTAACAACGCCCATCCTTGCTTGGCCTGTTTCTCTGCTTGATTGATATTAGCTAAGAGCGAGTACACTTTAAAATAAAAATATATTTTGTGAAATTTTATCGATCTTCTCCTCTACAGAGTTCGTTTTTTGAACAATTTTCACTAAAAAATGTAACATTTATTTTGGAGCCAATTTTGTTTATTTCAGCACAGAGAACATTTATGTTGACATGATGTTTATGATGAAATTAAGTCCTCCCAAAGAAGACTCAATTTTGATTCCAAATTAAAGAGAAAAATCATCATGAATACCAGTAGAACGTTAACGTGGGGACAAAAACGACCCCAGGCGACTTAAAACGCCGCGCTATTTCTCCCTTTTCCCGTTTTTTAATCGATTTACCGCATTTTTTTTACTAATTTTTTTGGCTTGAAACATAATTGCGCGAGGCTCACGCGATCCTGCAGTAAAAAACGAAAAGAAATAAGCCTAAGTAGAATTCCTTTTGTAAAATTTAACAAAGATGTGATTTTTCAAAATTGCGGCCATTTGTGACCGTATGTTACCAGAATGAGTTTAAAAAAAATAAGATTCTCGTTCCCAAAATAAAAAAAATCGTATTAACATTGATTCCAAAAATAAATTCTTTTATAACTAGATTACAAGTATAAAATCATAGTAAATGTTCTTATTATTTATCAAATATATTAATTTACTTGTAAATCGGCTGAAATACGACTAAATATACAAAAAAAAAATTTATCTCGCACCGGGATTTGAACCCCGGAACTCTGCGTGTTATCCCCTCTCGAATTCCAAGCATGAATCTTGCCTATGACTGAGCGAGATAGCGTTATTGCCGTTCGCTCGTAAGAGCAAGCGAGACAACGCGAGGGGAGGGGCCAGCTGACTGCTCAGATGTGTGCGGCACACCGATACATCGCCGTGCGCCCTATCGGCAGAAAGTGGAACTACATTTTCTGTGCCAAAAGTTAACATGGGACCTGTGCTTCCATGTAAATCTATCTTCTTTGATTGTTATTAGATATCGGAGAAACAACACAGTGTGTACCAGATTCCGACAGTGATGACGAGCTTCTAGATGCCTAATTTTATTATTCTATATTGTTAATCCTATGATTATATTCTGATTATTCCTTCGTAAGAAAATAGTATTTGCCATAGATGCTTATATTTGTAATTAAAAAATTCATTATCGAAAAACTAGTGGAATTTTATAATTCTTAAACGATCTCCTCCCGCACCCCTTGAGTTTTTTCTGAAATTGGAAAACTGAAATCGCACCGTTTGTCTCGTACAAATGTGCAGCGGAAAGCATCGTTGGATTCCTCGAGAACGCATACAGTTCAATGCACAAGACTTTGGATTTTGGCTGTCGATCCGATTATATCATCGAATTCTTACGGTCGGCGAACTGTTGCGAATTACAGCACTGCCAATATCTTTCCTCGATCAATGACAACGTATGATGAAGACAAAATACATGAATAAAAAAACACAGACACATTTTTATTAGGAAATAAAATAATTGCGACTAATTTTTCTCCACCAACAACTAAACTGACGGGACAAATTTGATTCAAATCAGCAACAATACGAAATTTTCTCAAGTACCTCGCTCCTAGGATCTTTTGGCTCTTGATCTTCGCTCCTGTAGATTTCGTAATATCGCACTTTTTTCGAGATTTTTGGGTTAAGATATTTCAAACGATGATCACGTACAGATATTGCGCTTATCGTTATTTAGTTCGCGAGAGATCGCGATCATGACGATTGTGTACTTACCGTTTTGCTCCATTTCAGCCACGCAAGTCGAGGATTTGGCAAAGTTTGAAATCTTGGATTCGCTGCATATTTTTCTGAATGCAGTCCAGAACAAAAACAGACTCAAATTTCCTTGCCATGTGCTTATGATTATAAAAACAAAACGATAAATGATACAAACAAATGATCGAGTTTATTATCCAAGTATATATTTTTATTTGCACAAAGAGAAAAATTGGAATGTCAAGATTTTGGATGGAGAATATTAGCGCGAAGTTCATCGCGTCGATCGCGGTCTCTCGTGGCTGGAAGATCGAGCGAATACGAACAACTATAAAACGATTAATTAGTTGCAACGTAAATAGGAAGGTCGCGATAATCGGTGGATGCCAGTGAGAGCGGCGAGAGACGCGGACGAACGTCCCAAGAATATATATGACGAACGGGAAGATTTTCAAGCAAACGGTTTTCTCGGTTTTATTTTTTGTGATTTTTTTTTTGTTTTTTTCTTTTTCATTTTTTTTTTGTTTGTTTCATGTAGCACATACATTCAATTATTCATACGTAGATTGTTCATAGCTTATTATTCCTCTATTTTTTTTTTTCATAGCAACAGCAAGTATTACAGTATTACAGTTTTTTGTTGTTGGTCAGATAAACAAAGTGTATAGTTCGCCAATCTGCCGTAGAGTTAACGTATTATGCAAGTTGAACCGGATACGATGCATAATAAGCAGAGGCCCCTTTCCTCTGCGGCAGGTTAGAGATCGAAGGAAGCCGTCCGTTTATCCGGAAACGAAGGCAACCGATATTATTCCATTTGTTTTATTTCATAGATATTTCTTTTCGTTTTGTATTATTTATTGGATTTGTAGTAATCAAACTTGCCACGAGTGTTTGTCGTCATTTCCGGTATTCTTTCGCTGCTTTTTTTTTTAATCTTTTTCCGCTTAGTTTTCCGTATTTCCTGTTTTTTTTTTTCATTTTTATAATCAATATAATTTTAAGACATCCAGCGGAGTCTACGGGATTAGTCCACTAGGTGCAAGAGCGCGTTCTACAAGCGCTTTTATAACACAAACTAACGTTTTTTTTTTTTTAATTTCTCCATTTGTCTGTATCCGTCGTCGTCTCTTGTTCGAGACGTTGCGTCAAAGTTTCATTTTTGTCGCGCTTGTCCTCTTCATATTTTCCACGTTTCTTCACTCTCGCTCTCTCGAAAATTTCAATTCCGATGTCCCCGCGAATGGAGAAACTTTTTTTTTCTCCCCTTTCTTCGCATAAAAAGGCATGTGTGTTATTTTTTTTGGAACACTCGACCGCGATAATCATTTTTGTTCATTGTTCGCAATGGCCCAAGCGCAACATCAGGGAAAATGTGTCAGCCAAACTCTCCGTATTTTCTTAATCGCATTATTTTCAATTCGCCTCCCGATTATAATTCCGTATCGTTTATATATTTATTACAACTTTGCAAAAATTTCTCTAGTTTCGGGATGTGTTGTTGTCTGTCAGTGTGCGTGTGTGTGTGTGTCAGCGCAAGTGCGCACGTGTAAATATGCGTCGGTGTGTGTGTTGTGTGTGTGTGTGTGTGGTGTGTGCGTATGTTGGCGCGCACGATCGCAACGATTTCTTGTCTGCATGTACTTTATCCTGCCAAACACGTATATATATTTGTATATATTTTTTACATGTGTATATATATATACATAATATATTGAATACTATGATCGGAGAATAAATACAATTCGCGTAATTCGCCTGTTGTTATCCGATTATAACCGCCCAATTCGCTTAGATTCTACATTTTATATTTTATTATTTACATCTGGTTTTGGCACCGAAATCGTCCGTCTTCATCCAAAAATTATATACGATGCCAATCACACACATTCTATACATATATATATATATAATATATATATATAGCCAGCAACTTAAACCGTGTTTTTGTTTTTTCTTGCATTTCAGTTTCGCCCTCACGTGGCAAATTTTCATTACTCGCAATTTCTCATTAGTATTAGTAATAATAATGATGATGGCAATAATAATAATGACAATGATCATAATGGTAATCATAATAATGACTAGTATTCCGATCCTTTCGAACTTTTGACTCGTCGGTGCTCGCGCTTCGTGATCGCGGCTGAGCGTGCCTGTGGCGCGCTCTATGCCGCGCAGTGTTGCCTTATATATAAATACATATTCATACGTGTTTACGTTTTTATATGCCCGCGCGGTTTGTTTACATTTGAACCGACATGGATATCGTCGCGATAAAAAGATGGAATGGGAATCTGAAAATTTGGAGAATTTCGATTTTAGTGTCGGATCGAAAACTCGCGTTTTGGGTGTATTCGCGCGTTCATGCCCCCAGCGGTCGTCATTTTTTGTTGGTTATTTGCTGCAACGCTTTTTCACAAGTTTCTCGATCCGGCAAATCAGTTCAACTCGCGAGATCCAAGATCGAATTTGGAATTTGGAGAAATACCGTTCTCGGAATTGGCATTTCGCGATACGAATACGTATGTATATGTGTTTTATATCTTGTATGTGGCGATGCCCGAGGAAGAAAAAAAGGCCGCTCCAGTGGCGGCGCAGCAGACGCGATGGAAAATGTTGAATGAGCCGACTATTGACGGAAAAATCGTGCGCGAGAATTAACATCAACAGTCTGCATCGCCGCCACCGTCACAACAATACCGCGCCATGCATGTTCTCACTTCGAATGGATATATAATAATCGTATCGACCAGTTGGCGATTACTCTCGATAGACATCGCGCAGCATTAGATACAGGCAGTAAAATATCGAGGCTCGATCAGCAGTGTGTGACAGCGCCCACGCCTCCTTTTATTCTTTTTATTCGCTCGTCCTTATTTATTTGTAAATTTCGCAATTTCTTTGCCACGTGACAGTGGAATGTGTTTTATTATACCGGAGCAGTGGCTCGAGCAAACTCGTCCGTTCAACGTTGCGCATTTTGCGTGTTTATCATTCGAGTTTGCGGGAGCCAAGGTTTTCTGCTTTTTCGCGGCCATCTTTGTCAAAACGCCTCGACGCAATGTCCGTTTTCACTCGTTATAACCCTCTCTATTATTTTTTTTGCTTTTTTTTTCTATTAATTTTAACTTTATTGTTTATCATTACGCCGCGTCGTGGGAATAATGATTGGCGAATTTTTCAAAAGAGACGAATTGGCGAGTCTTGACGTGGTCAATCTTTCTACGAGAAAAATTACAACAATAATTCTATTCTTTTCCCTCCATTCCGTGTCCCTTGCTCTCTCTCTCGCACTCTCTCGTTCTCTCACTATTTTTCAATGTATACTTTTGCGATCTAGGAAAAACTGACTGCGACTGGTTATACGAGATATAATTCCAGACTGCCCGGCAGTCAGATTGACAACAATCACAAATTAAAACAGTATCGCTAATACAATGGTATGTAAATATATTAATATTTAATCGTAAATATTTTCATATAATAATATATCAATAACAACCGACTATTTCTCTTTCTTACTTTTTTTCTCGCACCACCGCCCCCATTATAATTCCTTTTCATTCCGCGCGGCATATAAGTAAATTGGAAACACCAATCACGTCAGGATACTCGCTGTGCGTGTGGATTTGGTAAAATACCATACGAAAAACGTAATGTACATTACACTGTACTTTTTCTCATGTCAATTTTTATCATCAACTTTCATTTTCCTTCACCGTTTCATTATTTCGCCAAACTATTAGAACGCGACTGCGAAATTCGTCTCGAAATCGCATGGAATCGGCGGCTGTTTTTGTTTTTTTTTTTTGAACAAATATGGAAGCTTTTCTCTCACCCACGATTTTTTTCGTTTTTCTGGTGTTTTAATCGATTGACGAAACAGTTGAAAATTTGTTTATTGCAAATACCGAAATTTCCCACTGGAATTTTGATTTTTCGTTCGTTCCTCGCGAACATTTTGTCTCGCTCGTGAAAAATGTCGGTAGTTTGTAACAAAAACCGCAATTCGACATTTCTATACCGGAAATGCAATGCTTTTGGATTTTCCAAAGTGTCAGTACGTACCGAAGAGAAAGCGAGAGAGAAATGGAATTGAATTCGATCTTCGGGATCGTATAATATCGTTCGAATTTCGCGGGCTCGTGAAAAAGTCCAGGGAATAATATTTGGTCTCTGGCCCTTGCCATAGCCGAGGCTTGCTCTCTCGCAGGCTCTCTCTCTCGCTTTCTCAGGCTCTCATTGAATAAGCACAAAATATGGGAACCAGCAATCCGGCGTTCAAGCTAGAAATGGGCTTTCCGTTTCGTGGGGTAGCGGTCGCGGGCTGAGAAAAACGTGCCGCGCGATCTCGGGTTCTTATTTATTCTTGGACTCCTTCTCCTTTTCCTTCTTCATCAGCATCGTCGCCTAGGAAGGGAAGAGGATCAGGGAAATGCACGAAAAAAGGAATCGATCGAAATAATACCAAAAGTTATTTTCGTACTAAAACTGCATGAACAAACCGCTCGAGTATTTTTCAATACACGAATATTTCACTTAAATATTTTCATCTGTACGCACTATATATAAATGTGTATGAATCACGTGATCGAATCAAGAATACTGTTGTGACAAGTAAAAACGAGGAAACAAATAACAAGAGAACAAATAAAGGAACGATCGAGTGTGAGGTTCGGATGCTCGCGTGTGCGCCCATGTCAGTAACATCCGCGCACACGTGCAACACACAATTTTCATATTATAAATATATATAAACAAATGGTGAGAGAATATATTAATAATAATAGTAATAATATAAATATACGATCGTACGGCTCGGTTGAGAGATAAAAAAATACTGTACGAAAGAATGCATGGCTATTCCATGCACTCGTAATTAAAATAATGATAAATAAATAATAAATACGTGTCATACGAGAAGCTTCAACTGCGTAGGGCAAGTGGGCGGCTGAGGTTATTCCTTATTCGTTCAATAGCCGGGAAATTCGTGGTGGATAATTTGGGAAAAAGTTGGATGGTATTTTTGGTTTGTTAGGATTTTTTTTTTTTTTATATACGTTCATGCATGAAGGATTTTTCCATGGACAGACGTCCCGGCAGCGAGGATCTCTCGCCTCCTTGTTGGAAATTCCATCCGATATCCAATCGTCCCATTTTTCCCCCTCTGTGACATTTCTCTCCACACGCTATATTACACATTTCGCTATCACGAGCACGGATGAGTCGTTTTCGTCTCGTTCTCTCTCTCCCTCTCTCTCGTTCTTTCGTGTTTTTTTTTGTTTTTTTTCTCGGTTTCATGACGATCTCGATCGACTAATCGCCGATGGTAAAAAAGGGCGAAAGCATCGCGATTCTACGTCAACAAAAAAGATTGAACGATTGACTACTGCCTCTCGCAAGTTGCAGTATCGTCGTCCCTTTTTGCTACTCATCCGTGCTCTTTCCCCCCTCCCCGTTAGCGGGCAGTATCGACGGTTCTGTATTCCGACGCTTGATCTTAATTTTCTTCAACATGGTAGCCTGAAGTGAACAAAGGAACAAGGAAGACATTAGTAGAGTGACGAATAACGAGCTCTCGTGTGTTTTCGTGTTTACAAAATTTATACAAGATAAACAAAAGGAATTTATTTGAAAACAACGCTTTACAGAACTTTATCGATCGCGGTTTTTTACAACTTTTCGACGACTTTCAAATAATCCGTGTGAAAACGTGGGGGTGCTTGATCTTAAAACCTCGAAACAAAACTTGATCAAAATGTCATCAGCACTTTTATTATCATGAACCTGAAGTTTTCATCGTTGCAAATAAACGAAATAGACATTTTTTTAAAGTCAAAATGGCAACTTTTTATTCCACCAAAAGTTTCGGGCTTTTTCCGTCAGTTTTATGCTTCTCCAAAACTTTTGGTGGATTCAAGAATCTGCCTTTTTGGCTTTGAAACAATTTCTATTCTGTTTATTTGCAACGATGGAAACTTCAGGATCATTTTATTATCAGGAATTTACGTAACAAGGTAAATTTTAATCGGAGAATTGAGAATAATTGCACAATTATTTATTACGAATCGTTGACACGTCAATCGTTAATTTTTATTGATTATTGTGGAAGGAAAAAGTTTCCACAACAAAAAGATGTCCGAACACGTTTGAAAATGGTCGAAAATACTAAAAGTTTTCAACGACTTTTTACCGATCGATAAATATGCTCATCTTTCCGTTTGTGTGCGTGTTTTTTTCGGGTCAGCCGATGACAGGGGAGAGGCATAAGGGAGAGGGAAGAATTTCATGCGCATTCGATTTCTTTAGGCGATCAGTAGCGGTTTTGGGTTTTTGATTGCTCAGACTACAATATTTTTTTCATCACTTGTCATGCTGTGGACGCCAATGCCAGTTAGGAAAGGGTTCGTGGATACAAAAACTACTTTCTGGCTGCTACGGGTGCTGGTGCAACTTAAAATTCCGTGCATAAAAGCATTTCAGTTGATTCAATGAAAACAATAATTAAAAACGATGTAAATAAATTATTATATTATTATTAACCCCAGAACGGTGACCCGGGGTCAAAAGCGACCTCAGGCGACTCGAAATTCCGCGCCCTTTATCCCTTCGTTCTCGCATTTTTCCGCATTTTTGCTCACGCGGTCCTCGGTTAAAAATCGAAAAAATGAGGCCAAATTGAATCCTTTTCGTTGAATTTTACCGGAGATGTGAATTTTTCCAAATTAGGGCCATTTGTGACCCCCGGATTATCAGAATCGAAAGAAAAAAAAATAAGTTCACCGTTCTAGGGTCAAAATGGTGAATCGATAATTCAAAGACGTCGAAAATTGAAACCACGATGAGTTTCTCTCCGTGTAATTAATGTTAAAAAAATGAAAAGCAAACGAATGATCCTAGAGACGTCAAGAAGTATTTCATGTATCTCAATTATCGAGGAACCTACGAGAAAGTAATAATGAACTTGTAAGAACGTTAGTTACCTTGAGTGCGGATTTCAGGACGACGACTTCTCCGGCTGCCTGGAGCCACGGCTCGCCATCCACTTGTACAGGCATGTCCACTTGTAGTCGAATTTTTATGTGACCTCCCTGTAAATTTAGAGTTTCCTAGGTCAGAGCTGTTTCAGAAAAACGAGTCGAGCCCGTACAAACGTTTCTAATCAGTCGTTAAAGCCCCCGGCCCTCTCGCCGAACGGACTTTGTACGGACTCGAGATTTTTCAATCGAGTTAACGTCAATTAATCGCTCCGAAAGATTGTCCAATATTTTTGACAGTCGCCAATACGAAGCGAAAGGAGATTTCAAAGTCTGCCTCATTTTTGAACGACCTGAGCTCTGAGAGGCTCGAGGATCGAAGGCGAAGATATTTTTGCTCAGAATTTCGAGATTCGTTCATTTACGTGGCAATTACGCGATATAATCGAACTTATTGACTGACCTGAGCTATTCTGATTGCTGTAGAGATTCCTGACTGTATTCTGCCCAAGTGAATGACGCTCGTTACACCGACGACCTCCAACATTCCGTCCCAGTGATTGGGCGACTGAAATCGTTCGTCTCTGTCCAATCCCCATGGATTAGCTCCGGAGCCCCAACTGTTGAAAAGATGATCGTTATTATTTGATTATTCGAAACTCGAATCCTCCAGAGTTTAGTGAAAAGTTTTCCGTCATAAGAATCTTTCGTAACCTCAAGATGTTGAGGAGAATTATTCCTTCGACTTCCGGCAATGGCACGACTTTGCCATCGACCTCCAAATGGACGACTCGCTCCAAATGCAAGACCGACGATCCTCTGCTCACCATTTTTCTCAAGCCCATTTTAACGTATACACCTTTGTTGTGCAATCTGCTGTTGAATTTGTTCGGATTCTCCTCTCTCGCGTTGTGAAAATCCAAACAAAGATCAGCGTCAATTCCGATACCAAAGTAATTGTTCATTACCATTATCTGGGTATTGTCTTCGCTCGTTGAACCGGATCCTGCCCAAAAACCCAACCAACCAAACGTTTCTTCATTTTTTTTCTTATCATCTCATTCATTCACAAAAACAGTCAATGTGCAAAGTTGCATATGATCCTGGAGTTTGCATCGTTGGAATGCAACGAAATTCTGTTATTTCTTCAGCAGAGCCAATAATTATTATTGAATATTTGCTCCGGCCAATAAAACGATTCTCCCTTGTGACCAAAAAACTCAATCGACTCAAAAAATTGCCACGATTTTCAAAATTCAATAAATAATCAATAGAAAAAATGTTTCTCGTTGAATGTCAACGTTGCAAACTTCAGAGTCATAAGTTGCGTGTTCGAAAGCTGAATAAGAGGAATAAAAAGTGGCAATTTCTTTGGGAATTTACCGCCAACCGTGTTGGGCACCGAGGGCGTTCTGTCGTCTTTTTCCTCAGGATGAAAAACTACGGTCCATCGGTCGAGTCTTATTTCCTCTGCGTCTATGACGTCCCTCAGTAGGTTCAAGGGATCTTCGCCGCCGGTGTAGCCCGCCCCCCATCCCAATACTCGGGCAAGGTCGTTTCCGGTACCGAGCGGAACTATCGCGCATGCCGGTGACGAACACTCGCTGTCTTGGCCGACGTTGTCCAAACATTGGAGCACCCAACCAACAGTTCCGTCGCCACCGCACACCAATATCTTGTAGTCTTTTATGTGTCGGAATACGTACAACCTGCGGTCAAAATCCAAGACATTTACTACAGATTCACCTCCTGACATTGGACTCGATTGGTCATCGATTAATTTGATCAAATCGTTTTACCCTGGCAGCGGCCCTCCGTTGTCCAAATCAAATACTTGATAGGGATTCAAAAATTTACGAAAACTAGAGATCAACGCGAGTCCCTGGCAGCCTCCTGATTTAACGTTGACGAATACTAGCAGAGGTTGAACACCAGGTGGCACCATACTCGGTTCGATACTCGGCAGAAGCATGACTGTGTCGAACAATTATTATTTTTATCCTTGTTTCGAAGCACCTCAGTTGCAACGCCAAAAAAATCGTTTTTTTCCCGATTTTTCATCTTAAAAGGCCTGGAGGTCCTTGAAAAAAGTTCCTGGCGCGGAGCATGAAATCTCCGGTTCGCATTATCGAAAATTAAAAATCCAAAAAGACTCTTCCAGTGGATTTTTTTGGTTTTTTGGCTCTTTTCATTTTCGATCATCCAAACCGGGAATTCGTGCTCGTCGTCAGACCTTTTTTTAAGGACCTCCAGGAGATCGTCTACAGGGGCAGGGTCGAGTGATATTATTGAAAATAAAAAATGCCGATGCAAAGTCAAAAGCCACAACGCAATTTACATCCCTTTACGAATGCTGATTGAATAAAATGCGTTTTTGAAGGAAAATCGTGAAGAAACCGTCTATTTTCTTGGCCCTGCGACTAGGACTTAAAATTGTTGAAAAAATATTAATAAATCGATAAAAACTCAAAACTGCCTACCTAAAAGGTGTTTGTCCTCGTATCTGGATTCTCTCAGGGTGTACAAAGCTCGAACCGCTTTATCAGAATCTACGTATGTGATTACCATCGAGCCGTACTCGTAGTAAATCGGTCCGATTGACGAAAATTTATTTTCTGCAATGAAAAGACATTCGTTCGATTAATTTTCAGCGAAACGATTTGCAATCATTTAATTTGAGACTTGATCGCTGAGTCGGAACTTTATCTGACCTCTTCCTAGAAACTCGGTCAGTTTGTTCTCGTAGGTTCTCTCTGACAAATTGGGCGGTAAGTTGCCCACAAATAACGCGAGATTTGGACCGTGCGGGTCCTGTTTTAGTTGGAGATAGAATCTCATCAATTCCATTTGTCTTATAGAGTCATTGCCCAATTGTTTAACTATTTCCCACGGTCTCTCATCCTCGGCAAGCACTCGCTCCGTAACTGTGCAACAACAAATGACACGATATTCGTAAATGTTAAAATTTACACAGAAAGAGGGAGAAAGAAAACTTTAAAACTCTTTACAGCAATAAAAGCTGGAGAAAGTCTCTGATTCGAAATAGAATCGGAGATTTTCGCAACGCAGCGATTTTTACTTTTAGTTTCCTCGGGAAGAAGTTTTTGGAGCGGTTGGCCGTTTCTATAGAAAATTCAATTTTCTACGAAGTTATTCCAACTTTTTGAGATCAATCGCAAAAACTTGTTTTATAAATTGTCCCGAAACACCTTTTGTGATTAGGAATTCATCGAATTATTTATTACAGAGCCATTTAAAATAATATCAAAATTAAAATCTCTTGGTGAATGAAAATTTCATGAAAATTTGCATGTTTTTTTCTTGCTTTAGTTTCTATTGCGTTTCTATTGCTGTAGCGGTCGATCGGCGGAAAACGTGCATTCGGGCGGAACGGTTCGATTGATTTGTCATTCCAAAATCGTTTTTACGATTTCGGGAAATGAAAAATTCGAAATTCGTGATTATTGGGGCGATTTTGATTTCAAGATTCTGTTAATAAAAATGGGGGAGATAAAAATTGGAGAAGATTGTCCAGAACTCATGAGGAACGTCAATAATTTACCTCCACGATCCAGAAGTACTTCGCTGCACCGAAACTCTTCGGCGTCGACGTCTCTTCGATCAAAGTGTACGAGCGATTCTTGTATGAGATCGGTAATGGTGGTAGTCTGATCGACCGGAACTGTACAGAACGGTTGGGAGACTTGAAGCTTGCCGGGATAAACGCGAACCTCGCCGCTTTCCCGATCACGGTATCGCAGAAAAACGGCCCTACGTTTGCCCTCTTTTCTGTGAAGATTCATGATCGGGCTCGGATCGCACAACTCGGTCTCGTCCGCGGCATATAAATCCGTAAGGTAGAAATTGCCTGAGTGCAACAACAACAAACATTTATCAGTAAAAACAGTTTTTCTATTCTCGTGAAATCGAACGTATTTCGTCGATACACGTTATAATTTTCTTTCTTAGCAATAGCCCTTCGTGGTCACACTTCCGCCACCGATCTCGGTGGTCACACTGGGTTGATTCTACCCAGTTCATTTTCGAACCCCTATTGTGTCCAATCTATCGGCCCGAAAATTCTCAAAAAATTACTGAACAACCCTTGGACATTCCAGTTTAGATACGAAAAACTTTTCTGAAAGAAATCCAAGGCTAACATATTTTTTTAAATGCAAAATGAAGAAAAAAAACGGGAAAAAAAGTTTTTTCACTAAAATAATCGTCACTTTGTGGATTTTCAATATTTCTGCCTGAAATTTGGACCTGATATTCATCAGATCTGGTTCTTTTGTGAAAAAAATAGTAGGATAGCGCGCGTTTGAAAAAACATATTAATTCCGTTATTGGAAGTGGGTCGATTTCAAAGTGGATTTTAGAGATTTAGCGTTAGCGGCGGTAATACTTATCGCCGCCAACGCGCAATGGACACTACAAACTGTCGTTAAATGACGATTACAGCCCCATTAATTACCGGGAACTAGGAGATATTTACGTCACAAGTTGGTCACTGGGTGGATTCTACCCACAGTGACCACGAAGGGTTAATATTTGAGGCAATTTGTTGATGCAAAAATATGACGTACTTGGATCTTTGGTGATGTGGAACGCTCTCAGAGCAGCCGTCAAAACTTGCTCCGTCGTTGCTTGACGCGAGATTGTAACAACTCGAAATATTCGACGTCTTACCGAACTGTTTCCATCGTACACCTTGATCATTTCTAAACGGAGGGAAAAAAATCATTTTCCGTATTTTAACTTGTGGTGATTAATTTTTTTCCTTCGATTTGCATAAAAAATTCATGCCCAAGAAATTAAAATTGGCGGAATCGGGAATAATTCGTGCTTTTTACAAAAATATATTTTTTTATTTTTCCTCGAATGTTTGTACCTTCGTCACCTCGTTCTTTTTCGTCCTTTTCCTTGGGAGATTTCGGGTCGCGGCTGTGACCAGAGGTGCTCGGTTGCGTGGGATCGTCATTGTCCCGATATCGAGTATCGGTACTGCTGAACTCTTCCGATATGCTCCGCGCTGTAAAGCAAACAATTTAAGAATTAAAAGTTCGCTCGAGATCAAAGAAAATCGAAATTGAAACACAAAGTTGTCGATTTCGTTCTTTATTTTTCTATTTTTAATATTCAATGCAATCCTCGGGAGTTTTTGCAGCAAAATAAATTGCTCTCCGTTTTAATTTCCACGTGTGTCGGAAAAACGATATTTCATGACGTGATGGAAAAAAAAAACTGAATCTTTCCACCCAGCAGCGATCGTGCAAAAATCTCATTCTCATTGTAATTACAAAAATTTCGAATACAAATTTCCTTCGTATTTGTCGAGATTGTTCGTTTCATTGATTATGTTTCCGGATTTTTAGGATTAAATCGTTGTTGTTGTTGCTTGTACCGTTTATTCGGTTTTTTTCGTCGTTTCTTTTACGAATTCGTCGTCGCTTACCATAGTCAGTGCCGAGAGCATGCAACACACAGTTATTGCAAAGCGGACAAGTAGTTGTGGTAGTTGTAAGAACGGAAGTGAATAACTCGGGAAGATTTCCTGCTGGGCGGATGTTGGGCGCAGCTTCGTGGTAGAATTGTGCTCGCGCGCGTTATATCCGACGACAAGTGACAGAGTGACATGCATTTGCGGCCAAGCGAACCAAGTGTGCACATGCTAAAACGAAATTTACGATAACAAGACAACATACGAACGATAAACAAATAAATAAAAACAAAGGTATGCCAAAACAAAAATATGCAACGAAATAAACAATTATAGATTGAAAGTTAACGTTTGTGCATCCGAAACGTCATTGATTTCAACATTTTGACTAGTCAAGTTCCTCCTACACTAATGTTGATTCGCTCGACTCGATTTTTTCGTTCCTTGCTCGCGAGAAACGATGAACCGGGCGGAAAAAGCGTCTTGTGGGTCAAATTGACCCGGAAGTCCAATTTTTTTTTTTCTTTAATATCAGTCGTCCATTTGGAACATTTTTCAATTCGTGTGCGTCACGAATAGTAGAAAATTATTGGAACTAAGTGCAGAAAAAACAAGTAAAACGATAATTTGACATTTTACTAAAAAAAAGTCACGATTATTCAGTTTCGGGTCAATCCGACCCGATGCGCTAACGAAGGTTTGATGGCAAACTAACGAAAAACCATTTCCATCTCACCCAGCTGCGTGAATTTGATAATAATGACGTTTTCGTGGTAGATTATGAAAAATTGTCACGTGTCAAGCGAAAACACGATCCGAATGATTTTGCGGAGCCAATAGCAAACGTTGGAGGCAGCTGTTTTGGTCGTGTATAAGGGAATTGGATTCGCAGGGCACTATTAACGGCACAATGAGGTACGTGTGAAAAATGATACGAATGAAAATAAGGCATTGCGGTGTCGTCCGATATATTGACATGCGAAAAAGCGTATAGATAACTATTTTCCTCGCCTCCCCCCCCCCTTACTCCTTCTTCCGTTTCAGTCGTAGGGTGTAAAATAGCACGATGCTTTGAATATAATGAAGATATCGTGTCTGCCAATACATTAAACAAACCCATTGAAAGAGTTCCGTGTGTTCACGCAGCGCTGAATTCTCCCGCGCCTTCATAATTCCGTAAAACACGCACAATAACATTTCCAATACTTGGTTAAATGAATTTAGTCGTAACTCTGAATAAACAGTGAAAATAAATAAAAAGGCGAACAACTAAAAATGTTACCAGTTGTGAAGAGTCTCGTCAATATTGCAGAAGAACAAAAAACAGTACAAAACGCACCCAGCAATCGTTGTCTCGTTTATTTTTTCCGGATTTTCGTTTTTATCCTTCGCTCGATAAATATATCGTATTTAAGATGCAATTTCTTTCAACAATATCGATATTACCGATTGAGAAATAAATATATGCTCACAAACATAGTTGCACGACGACGTTGCTGTTTTAATAAGTTTCTAGGTACCTCGAACGTAAGAAGGGGAAGCATGACAATTTCCATGGCAGCTACGTGGCAAAACTAGTGAAAGGCGCCTCAAAGCTTCGGCCAGATGGCCCGCGGCCCCGATACCTTCGCTCTCCGCGAAATCGAATTGTTCTCCGGTGTTATCTTCAAATGAGAAGCAAACGATTGTTGTTTCCAATTGTCTTTTTTCTTTATCCTAAATTTCGAATTTTCTTCCTTTTATTTCTTCCTTTTTCGTCACAATTTTATCACTTCTCTCCTGTGTGATCCTTCATTTTTCAAATACCGAGATACAATCTTAGGGCCGAGGCCAATTTCAATGGGCAACGCTCTGCGACTAGAAATTTAATGCGGTGCGAGGCAGTGCTATTTGTAAATACCTCTCAGCAAATCAACAAAATTATTTACGCGTTTCCAGACGCACGAGATCTTCAACGATTTCTCCCTCAACATTGTCTCAATCATTTTTCATTTTTTTTTGTTTTCAACTCGAAAAGATTCCCATAAAATATCACCCAAGACTTGCAGTTTTAAATCGCTCCGTCGTATTCCAGAAATATTGAATTCTGCTTTTGCGATCAGACGGCCTCGCCCATGTTTCCTGAATTTCACGACACTCTATGAATTGTAAATTTTTTTGCACAGTACAGTCCCAGCATTTCGTTCCCGCGTTTTTTATCGTTTCACCGAATTTTTCCCCACTTTTTTTTACTTTGAAGGAACGAACCCACGCTCGCGTGATTCTGCACTAAAAAACGAAAAGAATAAGCCCAAGTTGAACGCTTTTCGTTAAATTTTACCGGAGATGTGAATTTTTCAAAATTGGATCCATTCGTGACCCCACGATACCGAAATGAGTGAAAGACAAAATTAATTTACCGTTCCAGGGTTGATCGGAAAATTGTCAAGTCAGGTGAGCGAACTTGTAACGAAGAATTGAAAAATTCTGTGCAAGCAATGAAAATTGCAAGTCACTGAATGCTTGCAAAGTATATTTGTTATAAAGATTCGCAAGAAGTGGGCAACTGCCGATTTTTCGTAGTCGTGATATTCAAGAAATAACGCGCTGCTCGTTACTCCGAAATTGCAATTTACTTCATTCCAAAATAACCATTCGATACAATTTGAAGATTGTAGCAAGGCCGGCTTATGCACGTAAAAAGTATGCACAAGTTTTCGCGAAAGGAATTGATCGCTGGGCATATCGTCGAGCTATTTTTTGATGCTGCAGATCGTGGACGTTGTTTTTGGGCTTTGGTTTATGAAAAATGTACAAAAGTATTTACACGATATGTACAGAACGTCGTGAATGTGAAAACATGGCAATTTGTTGCTGTTTGCTATGGGAAAATTGTCGTTGACAGGATAATATGGAATAGTTTTCTCTTATAAATATGAATAGCATTGCATTTATACATTACAGCGGAGAGTCTTTGATTTTTTTGATATGATCGTGCATAAAGTTTGTGCGATAATGAAAAATAGGAATTTTGAGAGAATTTGTGATTTTTCCTCGCTTTGAGAGACAAAATTTGATTCCCCTCTCTGTGTCTCGAAAAATCGAAAACTCCGGGCACCACAAACCCCCGGAAACTTTATAAACGAGAAAAAAAAGTGAGAAGGACTATTTCGGCTGAAACATGCTAATCGATTGAAAAAAATGAGCCTTTTCAACGAAATATCTTTGCGAGTTCTAAATTTGACATAAATGTATAAAATTAGAGGCATTGCATGAAAAAAACGAAAGGAAAAACGAATATAGCGAGAAGACATTTATGTAAGAGATAATAGCGAGCATCGATGCAGTATGTACAAATCGAGAGAATGTTGGTTCGACCATTGGGCTCATTTGAATGATTTTCAAGAATTTCATCTTGTGTAATTAGCTATAGCTTTTCAACTCGCGGCCAAAAAAGGCGACAGAGGGTTTGAAAAATAATAACAGAGGAAAACTATATTTTAACTAGGAAAAATCGTGTGTGGATTTTTTATACTCACGCGTCAATACTTCCCTTCGTCGTACTTGTACTCCAATTATCGCCTCCATTGGCACTTCCGTTCGCGGAATACTGATCGCATGCGGAGGCAGATAAATCGGCTCCAAATTTCCGAACGTACATATTTGCGGTATATCCTTGTAACAGTACGCGTGTCTCTGTTTTTTGGTGTTTTTTCCGACCGAAAACAATTGATGAACCAAAATTTATTATTTATATGTTGCAAGCGTTATTACTTAATAATAACTAATAAATTTAATAATAATTTAATAATAATGAATAAATTATTATTTAATAATAATTTAATACATTTTTTAATAATAATTTAATAATAATAGCGCCTGCAAGCTTCGCTCAGCAGCCGACGCAGTTGACGACAAAGGGTGAAGCCAACTCAAAATGAGAACTTGAAATTTTTTGTATATTTAAATCCACAAACTTTGATTTTACGAAAATCGCCATCACTTTTTTTCACAAACTGCGGCATTTCCGCTCATTATTTTCGTTTTAGAATAATCTTTGACTTGGTCATTAGCGATTTCTGATTTATTGACATTTTTTACTTGCTTGAGAAGTTTGCGAGAGGAAAATGAGACGAAAAATGTGATTTTTTTTCTCCTCGTAGAAAAGAGAATCCAAAAATATTGAAAAATTGCTGGGAACTGGTCCGGGATTTTCCTCAGGAGCAATAACTTTTGACCATTCCAATAAATTTCAATTTGAAAGACAAAAGTCATTTGTTTATCGAATATTGTGAAGCTACTGACCGTCATGCCGCACCATTCGCAACGAAAGCCAGAGAGACACTCGGCGGAAAAGCATCCTTTTTTACACTGGGCGCATTTCGAGTTACTGGGAAGATTGCCCTCGCGCCAGTGATGCTGATGTTTCACCGACGCCAAGTCCTTCCCTGGCAAATACGTAGCGTTTTCCTTGCAGTCCGCAACTGCGAAATCCTGGCACTCCGTATGCACGAAGTACTCGCAGACTGAAATCATTTTTGCCATTCTTAAAATGTGTTCTTTTTCTATCATTCATCCACAAAACGTATTGAGAAATACTACGAGACAATAAATGGATAATTTTTATCGACTACTTGGCCAAGAATGAACATTTCCAATAAATGTTCGAATAAATTAATCAATTATGGCTTATTAAATTGATGTTTCTAATCGTAAAATCTCGTAGACCTTTCGATTCTTCACGAAGAATGAACGAAACAGTTTTTTTTTTCCAAAATACTCACTTTCGCAGTGTACCGAAAGATTGTCTTCGGCGTTTTCGAGACGTTTTCGACAAACATTGCAAAATTTTTTCTTGTGATTTGTTGGTTCGGACCAACAATGTGCAACCGGGTTCTGCAATGAAAAAATTCCTGATTAATGTCCAGTGACGTAAATTTGATTATACCGTGTGAATACAATGAATAAAAAAAAAATGGAAGCGAGCTGTTTATAAAAACGTCTATTTGCATGTTTTTAAAATAAATTTTTCTTCAGTTTCGTCAAGTGAGAAATTTCCTGATGACGATTAAAATCAATATGAAATATTGTGATCGTGTATTTTGGTTGTGGCGAACCAGGCAGTTGCGTTCGTCACGACTGCATGACTCTGAAGTTTGCAGTGTTGAGATTCAACGAAAAACATTTTTTCTATTGATTATTTATTGAATTTTGAAAATCGTGGCAATTTTTTGAGTCGATTGAGTTTTTTTATCGCAAGAGAGAATCGTTTTATTGGCCGGAGCAAATATTCAATAATAATTATTGGCAAGCTGAAGAAATTTCGTTGCATTTCAACGATGGAAACTGCAGGATCATCACGACTGCTCGGTCCGGCTGACTATTGCACGGCCATAACTACTTGCGGACAGAGCAGAGCTCGATTTGCGCCAGATTTTGGATCGACAAGTTTATCGTTTACATTCAAGACCCTAATTATTTTAACGCTCGTTCCTTCACATTAAATTGTCGAATATCAATGCATTGTGTAGACGATTTTTGATTCTCGTACAGATTTCGAATAATTACACGAAATTTCAACAAAATTGAATGTGCATGCAACATTTTTACACATAGAAACGTTCTTGGACTTTTTACCTCTGCATGGGAATCGAAAGTTAAAAAAAAAGGCTTGAAAAAAAAATTCGGAAATTGCATAAATTGAGTTGTTTTTCAATGATAATGAAGTTCGCAGCCCTGAGATCCAACGACATGCATTATTTTTATCAATTTTTAGTTAAATTTCAAAAACCATGAATATTCTCGTGCCGATTTTTGGTTTGGAATCTCGAAAAAAATTGTTTTATCATCCTGGAATATTATTGGACAAGAATCTTGAAATCTGCTTAAGAAAAAGCGGAATTTCGTTGGATTGTAGAGCGATGAAAATTGCAACGTTTTTCATACCTTGATCAGGCATGCCGCGATGCTGGAGCAGGGAGAGACGACGGCCTGGAGACATTTTTCGTGCACTACGAAGTTGCAGACTGGAAAAAAAAAAATGTCATTATTATTTATGAAATATTTGACGGACGATCGATAAGGCTGCACGCGGCAAATATTCAAGGAGAAAAGGTTTGTGAGAGTTATTCTGAAAGGAGCTCATAAAATGTTAAATTCGTTTGGAACGGCTGGCGGCGAAACGATTCGTTCATTTTAAAGTTGACGCTTAATGATCATACGGCGTGTCGGTTATAATTGCGTAACGCACGCGCGAGCGGGCATAGATCGCCACGTCCGTGGCATTTCTACTTTTAAACCAGCATACAGAGTTTGAAAGGGAAATGAAAGAGAGAGAGGGAGAGGGAGGGAGAGAGAAAATACGTGGTATTGAGTTATAAGCATGAGGAAGAATCGTGCGGGCAAAGGGAATGAGGAGCAAGCAGGGCAAGTGAATTTTAGATCTCTGCGAGGTTGTGCCCGCATATGCGTCCGTTTACATACAGAAATACGTGCAAATACGTCATCAATATTACCCGAATATAAAGGAAAGTAAAAAAATAAACAGAAAATATAAGTCGCACCGATGTAACGAGGATAACATACGGGGATTGTGACGCATGTCCCAGATTCGATCTCGCGTTCAAGTACAATTTCATTGACATCGAACCCAAGGCCCGCACCTTGTTAATCATTTATATTCTTTCCAATGATCCTGAAGTTTGCATCGTTGGAATGCAACGAAATTATGTTATTTCTTCAGCAGAGCCAATAATTATTATTGAATATTTGGTCCGGCCAATAAAACGATTCTCTCTTGCGACCAAAAAACTCAATCGACTCAAAAAACTCCCACGGTTTTCAAAATTTAATAAAAAATCAATAAAAAAAATGTTTCGATTCTAAAATTCAACATTTACCTTCAAAATTTCTAGAGTTCGATAAATTCCTGACTTTTAAAAACACGATCTGAACATTCCGGTAGAGACAAAAAATTGATAACCAGTTTTAAAACGTTTTTTTTTTTTATCCACGACCATGATATCTCGAAAATTTGGTTTCAGTAAAAATTGTAACTTGATTAAAATGAATCTTTTCTATTGAAAAAAATCAAATTTATCATTAAATTTGATTTTGAAAAATCAAATTTAAATTTTTGAAAAATCAAATTTATCATTAAATTAGATTTTAAAGTTGGATAAAAGGCTTGAAATAAAATTCGGAAATTGCAGAGCTGGGATAAAACTACAACAATAAATTGAGTTGTTTTCCAATGATAATGAAGTTCGCAGCGCTGGGATCCAACGACATGCATTATTTTTATCAATTTATTAAATTATTAATAAATTTAGTTAAATTTCAAAAACCATGAATATGAATGTTTTTTTTTAGAATTTGTTTTAGTCAAAAATTTGAAAAATTTTCCATTGGCGAGATCCAAATAAGAAAAGTAATTCGAAAAACGTTGCAAAATGTACTTTAAATAGACTCTGAAGTTTGCAACGTTGAGATTCAACGAAAAACATTTTTTCCATTGATTATTTATTGAATTTTGAAAATCGTGGCAAGGTTTTGAGTCGATTGAGTTTTTTGGTCGTAAGAGAGAATCGTTTGATTGGCCGGACCAAATGTTGAATAATAATTATTGGCTCTGCTTAAGAAATAACAGAATTTCGTTGCATTCCAACGATGCAAACTTCAGGATCAATTTAATATTTAAAAACTTTTTTAAAGCATTGCTGACTCATTCAAATCCCGTATTTTCAAAAACTGAATACTCGAGTCTGGAGTTTCTTTTTATGCCGGAGCAAAAACTCGTTGGACTCGAGGCTGGTGATTCGTTGAGTATGGTTTTAAATCTAAAAAATTTATACGCGGTGCACAATTTGGCTGATCCACGGCTTTGTCATCCTGTCCGGGAAAAATCTCGGGTGACTGCGTTCCCATATAATGATGCCTGTACAAATCTACTGTAATAATGATTCTTATTCTCTTTTTTCAGCATTTTCTCTTCAAGCAAGGTTTATGAATTAATGAGCTCTCCTGCCTCGAGCTAAACCTCTGGAGCCATACAATTTGAACCATACGATGCTGTTTGCTCATTACAAATCCCAACCGAAAATTAGCGAGTTCCAAGTCCATTGTTCCTTTGGTGTTGTCGTTTTTTTCTTTCAACCTGCAGCGCAAAAATCAAGGGAACTGTTCCGAAGCGTATTAAATTTGTAAAGAAAAAAAAAAATTGCTGATGCGCTTCAAAGATTAGTGCAAAATACATTTTTATACGCGGAATCTTATTTTTCAAGATTCATCAATTTTCCAAAGACCAGAATCAAAATGGCTGCACGATTTGCGAAACGCCGCGAAAGATTTTCCAAAATTGCTACAATTATTGTTGGCTTTGATGATCCTGAAGTTTGCATCGTTGGAATGCAACGAAATTCTGTTATTTCTTCAGCAAAGCCAATAATAATTATTGAATATTTGGTCCGGCCAATCTAACGATTCTCTCTTGCAACAAAAAAACTCAATCGACTCGAAAAATTGGCCCGATTTTCAAAATTCGATAAATATTCAATAGAAAATATGTTTTTCGTTGAATCTCAACGCTGCAAACTTCAGAGTCATTTGGCTTTGTACATTTTGAAAAAATAAGCGCTCCGTTGAATCTGAGACTTGCACCCACTACTTCAGCCTTTTCATGACATTCTAACGTGTAAAACGGTTCTCGAAATACAGAGTTTTTATTAACAAACTTGCGATAATGAGGAAAAATTGTTTATTCGCTGAAAATAGTGAAACTGCTACGTTTTTTAACCCCAGAACGGTGACGTAATTCTCGCGCCTTTTCTCCCTTCGTCCTCCCGTGTGTTTCATCGTTTTACCGCATTTCGGACTAATTTTTTGAATCGAAGCAAAATAGCTCGAGGCTTACGTGATTCTGGATTGAAAAACGAAAAGAATGAGCCCAAGTTGAACTCTTTTCGTGAAATTTTACCGAAGATATGAGATTTTCAAAATTGCGGTCATTTATGAGACGAGGATGCCGGAATAGGTAAAAAAAAAAATGGGTTAGCGTTCCAGGGTTGAGTTGTCGTGCCTCGGTATGACGATAATGAAGCTCATAAAATTACAAAATGATATTAGACCGAGGCAGGATAATGGAAAAGTGAATTCGAGGCATCGTAGCGTAATAATGATTGTGTTAGAAATTTGGGTGGTGGAAAATGGAGAGCCTTTGAAAGAGCTGTGTTGGTGGGAGCGGTGGGAGCTCGATATCGTGTACAATGCACGAAGCTTCTTTGGGTTTTATGTGGACAAACTGAAAACGGTCCGTACCACGCGCCTCGGGAGACGAAAAAATCTACCGTGTGTGTGTGTGTGTGTGTGCATGTGCTTTGTCGGTCTCTCCTCAGAAAGGCGGCGAGGTTTAAGGAAAAGTTGAATTATGTACGCGTGGGCGGATCAACGATTCTCTCGTCAGTCAACGTTGCCACGAGGGACGAGTCTACTACTCGGCTTGTTGCGCGAACAATGCGCGGGAGAGCGAGCAAATAGCCAACTCTACCCCGTTCTCTGGCCTTCTCGCTCTCCCAACTCTCTCCATCTTTCATTCCACCTGTGTGGAATGAATATATATGTCGAAGCAATGCCTAGCAAGCTTCTCTTTGTCAAGGGAACAATGCTCGAGCGTTGATGGGGGATGCTCGCGCGTTATACCGTGCTGCACCAGTTTGCGCACTCGTTGCGCCTTATAACAGCTATCAAGAGATGACCGCCCCAGCGCTCCCCTTTTCCAACGGTTGCGTTTTGTACTAGAAATTTACCATCGAGATCGAGAGACAGAAACTTGCCTTTGCCTCTCACGTTCACCCTGCTCTTTCTCCCCTTCTTGCCATGCACCCTTGAGCCTCTAGACCTGAATGGAACCAGCGAGGACGCATTTCGCGAGACGACAACGTTGAATATATCGCCGCCCCGCGACCTGCTGCTCCTCCGAGCTTTCTCTTTTCCTTCTCTCTATTTTATTCCTCCCTGCATTGTTTCACCAACTATCGCTTCTCCCAACACCATTAGCCCTCCGCGCGACTTGTTTCTCGTGTGTAAACTGCTGTAAAAATAACGTGAGCCCGCGCAGCCTCTTGCATTCCGTTCGTTAGATCGTAATCTCCAGGAATTTCAATTTAATTCAATCTTCACATTTTTTCATCGCACGATCCATTGCCCAAAACACTTGAAAGAGATTCAAAAAGGAAAATGAAAAAAAAAAAATTCGTATTTCGTCAAATGAATCCAAACCAACGAATATTTTTTGTATTCCGTGCGTTTTGCATTCAAAAAGTTTGACTAGAACGGAATCGATGTGCGATTAGGATTTTTACGAACTTCCGCGGATCAAATTTCGGGTCAATTTGCATGGACGTAAGAGAAAACGCAGTGCTCGTCGGTCAAGCGAATCCAGGAAAAGTGGAAATCCGTGTTGATTGAAATGTCGAATTCTCACGTGACGCTGAGTGTTGTGTTGACGGTTGAGACCGACTCGTGGGGTGCAGTGTCAGTGTAAAATTGCGCGGACGCGACATCTTTATAGAGAAAAGTGAATTTAATTTCCTCGTTGCCGCGTGTTGTAGGCTTTGGAAATAATGCATTCGCTTCGAGATTCTCGTTGTTGTCATCAAGTTATCGTGATTACTGCGAAATGTCTCATTAACATGTACGCGGTCAATGGTGAATGTTAAATCAGCACGTATATTTTCTAAAGCTTCGCACAAAATAGTGCGGCCTCGACGCGGTGAAGAAATTTTCTTCTACCATTCAGTTGGATCGAGTTTGTCACGAAATCATAAATTTTTTTCCTTTTTCGTATTGACGGATTCAAAAAAAAAAATTGAAAAATCGTTCCGAACGTTTACTTCGAAATTAGACCGTTTTTTTTTTCCAAAATTTCTCAAAAATTTCAACCCCCATAAAGCCTGAGGTTGTTTCCGTTTTTTAAAATCCATTTCTCTCCGTTTTTCCATGACTCTAAAGTTTGCAACGTTGAGATTCAACGAAAAACATTGATTCTATTGATTATTTATTGAATTTTGAAAATCGTGGCAATTTTTTGAGTCGATTGAATTTTTTGGTCGCAAGAGGGAATCGTTTTATTGGCCGGACCAAATATTCAATAATAATTATTGGCTCCGCTGAAGAAATAACAGAATTTCGTTGCATTCCAACGATGCAAACTTCAGGATCATGTGGAAAGAATTTTTGGACAAATTTCGAGAGCACGATTTCGTGGGTGAGTGTTGTGCTCAAAAAAATGATTTTGTCTAATTAAAGCGTGTTTGTTGGACTGGGGAGAGCGCGTATAGGCGGAGTTATCGATTGGCCGTGCTAAAGAGCGACACGAGCGGACGCAGCAGTTGAATTAGGAAAAAAACTATTTTCGTGCGTATATCATTGGACAAACGGTTTTCCAATGAATCCTCGCGTTACCAAAAGTTTTATTTTTCATCTGACAGGATGATAAAAAAACGACGATCGCCTACTTGCATATGTCGAGCGACGCGTTCATTCATTCTGTCTTCCTAAATTTCCATAGGATACGGCAAATAAAACAAGTAAAAAGAGTATTTTCAACGCATTGTTTGAATTTCATATCGCCTGGTCCTAAAAGAGCTGGATTTTCGAATTCTCGGAAAGGTCGAAACTGAGTTATTCGGAAATGCAGAATTACTCGATAATCTGACGGATTAACGGAATAAAAAGGATTCGAACAAAAATGCATAAAGGTCACGTGTCGTCGTGGATCATACAAAAAGTGAGCCTGCTCGCGTTGCAACGATATTTTTCATTAACACTGAAGTTCGCTACGTTTTCCATTCATTTTTCATTCAATTCGAAAAACCATGAATTTTCGTACCGATTTTGTGCCTCGATCCTTAAAAAACGAATTAAATTAGAATCTCAATTTTAAAAAAGTAAAAAAAAACATAATTTCTAGTATTTTTCTCGTAATCATATTTAGGTTCTCGTGTTCGTTTATTTTTCTCCGTAAAATATGGAAAATAATGGGGAATTTTCACTCTGAAGTTTGCAACGTTGAGATTCAACGAAATAATATTTTTACTATCAATTATTTATTAAATTTCGAAAATCATGGCTATTTTTCGTATCGATTCTATTTTTGGGTCGCGAGAGACGATCGTTTCATCGTCTAGAGCAAATATTGCATAATTATTAGGAGCTCTGCATAAGAAAAAATGGAATTTCGTTGCATTCCAACGATGCAAACTTCAACATCATTGGGGAATTTGAATATTTGAGAAAAAATGAATGGCGAGCTGGATGAGAGAAATTCAATGATCCTGAAGTTTCCATCGTTGGAATGCAACGAAATTCTGTTATTTCTACAGCAAAGCCAATAATAATTATTGAATATTTGGTCCGTTCAATCTAACGATTCTCTCTTGCGATCAAAAAACTCAGTCGACTCGAAAAATTGCCACGATTTACAAAATTCAATAAATAATCAGTAGAAAAAATGTTTTTCGTTGAATCTCAACGCAAACTTCAGAGTCATGAAATTCAGAGGTTTTTTTAGGGGGTTTTGTTTCGAAAGTTGAGTAGCTGGTGTGGTCCATGGGGGAGTAATATACGCGCGGCGAATTTACACCGTTTGACGCGCAGGCTTAATTCCATCGCCTCTGGCCTCTTTATTTGTTGTTGTTACCGCGCGCGTTTCTTCTCTCGGCCCGTTAGACCGTTCTTACCCTCCTGCACACAGCACCGCCGCGGCGGTGGTAGCGCCGCGCCACCCCCGCTGTCGACGTTCAATTCCATCCCGCCGTCCCTGCCTGAAGCCCAACTTGAAACCCACCTCCTCACCCCTGCGATCGATGCTCGTGCGAGAGAGAGTCGCACGCGCGGCACAGGCGCCCTCCGCCTCACCCTTGTACCAACAGCTTACGAAAGCTCACCCAGCAAAAGCTCTCGAGTATCGTAATAACGTCCAAATACGAGTCAACAATTGTTCTTCCAAATACCAAAAGCTTTGAATTTCACCGTGATCCAAATTGAACGCGACTCTACGAAAATACTGCATGCACAGCCTCTTCATTAACGTCTCGAAAAAAAAAAAAACGTCAATTGGTCTATTAAGTTTTAACATTTTTCAGAAAAAATCTTCCGGGAGCATCGAAATCACAAAAGTTCCTTATTCCCGAAGTACCAGACCGAATTCCTTGTTTCGTCCATTTTGTTTCATCTCAGCGGCAAAATCCCACATTCTGAAATGACTCTGAAGCCTGCAACGTTGAGATTCAACGAAAAATATTGTTTCTATCAATTATTTATTGAATTTTGAATTTCGTCACTATTTCTCGTCTTGATTGAGTTTTTCGGACTCGAGAGACGTCCGGGCCAAATATTCAATAATTATTATGAGCTCTGGTGAAAAATAAACAGAATTTCGTTGCATTCCAACGATGCAAACTTCAACATCGTCTTTCTAAAATGATCCTTGGAGCAAATGTTTTTCCTAAAAACTGCTTTTTGGATTCCGCGGAACCCTAACCTGAGGTCAAAGCGACTGGTAATTCCGCAACTTTACTCCTTTCGTTCTTCCCCGTTTTTTCATCATTTTACCCCATTTCTGACCCATTTTTCGACTCGAAGCAAAAAAGCTCGAGGCTCGCGTGATTCTGCATTAAAAACCGAACAAAATGAGCCCAAATTGAAGTCTTTTCGTTAAATTTTACCGGAGATATGAATTTTGAAAAAATGAACTTTTTACAATACGAATGAGAAATTTTGAAATTCAATTCGACTTTTTGTTTTGTCCCTGGAAACATCTAATTTATGATCCTGAAGTTTGCATCGTTGGAATGCAACGAAATTCTGTTATTTCTTCAGCAGAGCCAATAATTATTATTGAATATTTGTTCCGGCCAATAAAACGATTCTCTCTTGCGACCAAAAAACGCAATCGACTCAAAAAAAGGCCACGATTTTCAAAATTCAATAAATAATCAATAGAAAAAATGTTTTTCGTTGAATCTCAACGTTGCAAACTTCAGAGTCATCCATTGTTCCGATATTCCGACAAACGCGCCTGAGCCCATCTGCCTCGTCCCTACTCGACCATGTAAAAAATCCGGAGCCACAAAAATTCGGCTGGCATAGGCATTTGAGCATTCCCTTAAAAAAAACATCGTACAAAATTGTCAAAAGCCCAAAAAACTCGCAAAGTTTGTAGGAAAGAACTCAAATTGTTGTTTGTTCGCCAAGTCATTGTTGAAGCGGAAAGAATTCCTTCGTTCTTGCGATCGCACAAGCCAAGATTTAGAGAATTGAAGAAAAAACGCAAACTTTATGGAATTTTTATGTAAAAACGCAAAAAAGATGGCAATTTCTGTTGAAATTTTGTTGTGGAACGATTAGTCGATCCGATACGTCGACTCTCATCATTATCGCCCGTTTGACCTGTCTATTTCGAGCGAGGTCAGAAATTTCTCGAATGGGCCTGTGTTGCATGGTTTTATCAACGGCGGAGGTTGCGAACATACTGAATGAGCACTTTGGCCATTCATCGCGTACCGCCGCGGTTGGAGGTCAGCCAGGAGAGTTTAGAAAATGGTAACGAACGGAAAGGCCCCTCGTGTTAACCTGCGCACTAGTTAGGAAAACCGTGCACAGGACACGGAGGCGCTTACGAGCACACTGACGAAAACAAGAAAGGAGCAGGATCGCGCGTGAAGCATGACCCAGACCGAAAGAGAGATTGATTGATATTTTTATGCCCTGGAATCATCCGTAGGGCAAATAACAAGAATAACCAATACAGGAAGCGAAAAAAAATAATTTAAGATGAAACGAGATTAAAAATCGAGATTACATTGCGAATGAAAATGGCGAGTAAGTTGAGCATGCAAATAGAAGAAAAATAGAATAAAAAGTAATGAGTAAATACAAAAAATGCCAAAGCCAGTGGCGCGCAGAGAGGGAGAGAGAGAGTCAAGGTTTTCCCGCGCGCGTCATTCAACGGGCCAACCCCTGATCGGTGTGTGCGTGGTGCGGGAGCGAGGAAACTCCTCGAGGCTTATTTTCTCGCCACGACACGAGGCGAACGGCCCTTTACCAGTACATAAAACTGGATTTACTTCCGAGAGACGGTTATCGATCGCTCGATAGCTTATTAGATGCTGCGAGGCGACCGAGAGAGCCGCGATCAACCAACACACAGTTCTGGAAAATGATAACGCGAGTACTGCCCTACATCACGATTGAGAGTCTTGCCTACCAATTCCGCAACGAAATGTCGAGCGGTAATCTCGAAAAAACTTCGGAAATCCCAAGAAACGGGGTCTGCGGGTTCTAACCCTGCCCCGCAATCATCATGGAATTTTTCTCACCAGCAAACCCACGTTCATTGATCGAGAGATTGAAATTTTACTGCGTTATCAATTTCATTCGTTCATTTTGACAAGAAACGTCCAAGAAAGCACCAGGTTTGCAGGTATTTTTTGCCCGTTAAGGGGATGCTCGCACCGGCGCCTCGGACCAAACTTACACACGTAATCGTATCAATGAATGAACGTGTGAGTTTATCCACAGAAGCCATGCTCGTGAGAGTCTTGAAACAAGAGAGCCTTGGCTCTAATCGCGGAAGTGGAAGGAAGAGAAAGAGGCAGAGAAGAGCGAGAGAAAAGTAACCCGACACGTTGGTGGGTTCCCCATTGCGTGTTGTATTCCAGTAGGTATGTGGGACGCCCGAGAATGACCGAGTTCGAGCTCTTTCGTATCGCTGTAGCGTGTGCTATTGCACCTACCGCACGAAGCATAAGAAAAGGAAAGAAGGAATTACGAGTGTGCGGAGGCGGTTGAGCACAAAGTAGAAAAATCCGGACCGATCAGACACGCGAATTTAACGGAAACCCAACTAAACTCGATTTTGCCACGAATCTAATAAAATACCAACGAATCAACCTCTTTTCCATACAAAATCTCGACCAAAAGATTGACGAACAATAATTAGAAAAATCATTCGAAATACCTTCCATAATTATGAAAATTATCCACTGAAAATTCAATTTTGTCAAGAAACGCCGAAATTTTGTTGAATACAGCGAACTAAATATTTTGGGATAATTTCAAAATTTTCGTTATTTCGACAATATTTTTCATTTGTAACGGAACTGTCAGCAAAATTTACGATTGGAATGACAAAAATTTACTTTCCGAAAAGATTTTCCAGAATGTTTTTTGCTGAAATGACAAAGTTTTCGTGATTTTTCGAAAAAAAAAAACGTTTAGTTGAACGTATCCAACAAAATTTTCTTTTCAGTGTCGCAAGGTTTCGGCGATTGAAAACCCTTCGAAATATCGTGGCAAAAAGTGGCCGACTGATGTTCACGAAACATTGAAATTCAGAATTTGAGAGAAGAAAATTGAAGGAAAGTCTTTACAGTGGAGGAAAAGTGAGAGGACAGTGAGACTCTCGTAAAAAACGGAACGAGAGGAAAAACCATGTGGATCAAAAAAGTCAAAATCATTTCTCCATGCCCCAGTATTTCCGTGGGTTTTTCAACGATGCGAAAATGTCAAGATTTACAGACGAATAAGCATCATAGAGGCGCGCAAATAAACAAGAGACCATTGCGACGATGTTGGAGTTTAAATCGTCGGAATGCAACGAAGACTTTTATGCCAGAGCACAACATTTTCATGCAGTATTTATCAAACGTAATGGGACACTCATTTTTGCCAGTTGAGAATGAAATTCACTTGAAAAATTGGGACGAGTTCCTTAATTATCATAATTAATTAATGAAAAATGAATTCGTTCGCGTATAACATCGCGTTCGTTCGACGCACTCAATAAACTTGATCTTTAAAGATTGATTCTGCCAATTCTTCGTGCACAATATAAACCTCGAGCAATTTTCTCTCGTCGTCAAGTCTAGGCGTCGCGATGTCTCGCTCTGTACAAATATTCGTCGATCGAGAGTTCTGTTCACGAAGTTTGATCGTCGCAACGATTCGAGTCGACTTGACCCTCGGAGCGTACCGCGAATTAGGAAAACATTGAGACCGGAGAAAAGTTACACGAGAAAACGAGAAGCAAGTAAAAAGGAGCTGGTAAAAATGAATAAATTTGGTAATTGTCGTGTCACGGCGGGGTAACCGATTAGCTCGTTGCCGAGAGCGAATGAGATTCTGGAGTTAAACACAAAGCAGGAGGGTCGCAGGTACATATTGCGATATGCATGATTAAGCCTAGAGCGGTAACTTTATTTTTTCGACCTATTCCGGTAACCTGGGGTCACGAATGATCCGAATTTTGAAGAAAATCGTATCTCCGGTAAAATTCAACGAAGGCTCAATCTTTTCGTTCGTTAATGCAGAATCACGTGAGCCTGGTGCAATTTCGCTTCGAGTAAAAAAATGAGTAAAAAATGCGGTAAAACGATAAGAACCAGGAGAACGAAGGGCGAAAGGGCATGATCGTGAAGTTTCCATCGTTGGAATGCACCGAAATTCTGTTATTTCTTCAGGAGAGCCAATAATTATTCGATATTTGGTCCGGCCAATAAAACGATACCTCTTGCGACCAAAAAACTCAATCGCCTCGAAAAATTGCCACGATTTTCAAAATTCAATAACTAATAAATAGAAAAAACGTTTTTCGTTGAATCTCAACGTTGCAAACTTCAGAGTCAAAAGGCGCGGGATAAAAAAAGGTTCTGGGGTCGTTGTTGACCCCCAGGTTAGCGTTTTAGGTTGAAATAGACGGGGATGAGGTTTGGATATACCTTCGCAGATGTAGCCTTTCAATGTCCAGTGTAGGTCGGTGCAGTTATGGCAAAACGTTGGTTTGTGAAACGTTTTTTTGGTGAAGCTGTGACCGTGGCTCTCCGGAGTCTCAGCGGAGACCGACGCCATGTTCCCCGTTCCGCCGCGGCGCCGTTCACGCCAGTATTTCACCGTGAAGCTACGCAGGGCGAGAGCCGCGCGACGTACGACATACGCGTGTATATATATATGTATAATATATATATAATTTGATAAATATATACATATATATATTTATAAATACATTTATATATATATTAATATTAATATATATATAAAATAATAAATAAATATATTTATATATATATATACATGTGAGGATGTATTACATGCCTATGTTATCTCGAAACCGTACACGTACATTTCTCTGCCACGGGCACTCCCGTTTCACGAGTTTCACGTGCCTAAGGCGCATTTCCGGAGGCTCGCCTTGCCCAGCACTTGCCCACTTCACAGCTGACCATATCACTTGTGCTGTACTGCTGGGCAAAGAAGTATCTCGGTGGGTTCGCGCATCCGTGACACGGAGCTCGCCGCCGAATAGCTGCGATCTCGCATCGGCAGCTAACCTCCCTCCCCCAACCCCCAACCCCCAACCAATCAACCCCTTTCTCTCTCTTTCGTTCTTCCGCCGCCCCCTCGCCTCCGTCGCAGCAGCAGCAGCAGCAGCAGCAGCGGTGGCGGCGACGACGACGACGACGACGACGACGACGACGACGAGGACGATCGCGAAACGCGGTGATAGCGTTCTTCAAGGGAGAGGGCGGGGGCGGGGGCGGGCGCCCACTACGAGAGAAGAAAATATATATCTCGAACGGCACCACCCCCCTCCGAAACTATGCGCGCTAATCGGCTCTCTTTCTCTAGATTTTCTTCAATCCCTTTCGCCCCCTTCACTCGCGATTTCCCCTTTTTTATCCTCGTTTTTCTTTGTTTTTTACTCCTTCGAATCTTTCATGGATTCTCGAAATTTGGCCCAAAACTGCTGCTGCCACCACGATCCACCGTTTTTTTTTCGATCCTCGAGGACAACGATCATTCGACCTTAATCCAACGATTCACGCAGCACCTCCTAATATCCGGCGCGATTTTCGCGATCCCATCCGTTCTCGATATAAACACTCGACCGAAACATTTCTTACGACAAGGACGAAAATAATAATCACTCGTTTGACGATCTCGATTCGATCCACCGCACCGCGAGTTTCCTCTTTGAAATTTATCCAATATTTATTACTTTGTATAGATTCCTTTGCTCCGCGCGCGGCGCAAGCGATGTCCTGTCCTCTCGTTTCTCCCCCGGCCGCTCTTACCGGAAGTGCCTATTGCCCGCGCCACCCCTTCCTCCACCGTTGCCTTCTCGTGCTGCTTAATTATCGCAACAAATATCGCAGTCCGCCGTGTTTTCGACACGCTCTTGCCGTTGCCTCTGCCGCGATCGTACGAACGTCGCCCTCTCGCCAATTAATCCGACACTTTTCCTCTCGAAAGTGGACGAAAATAATCAAGATCTCTCGCGCGAGATTCCATCGAGGACTTTTGTATATATATAACAACGCGTATGCCCGCACACACCGACTCGGGAACGCGCGCGCGCACACAATCACACACATACACACCCAAAGAGCACAAGAGCCCGAGCTCCCTTTTCCACACCCTGCTCGTTTCTTTGACGTTCGCTTATTTCGACCCGACAACGCACAACCTCCTCTCCTCGTACAATCTCGTTCCCTTTTCCCTGTGATACGACTTTTCTTATTTATTTTCACCAGTCGTTACCGCGCGACCAGTTCAACGTTTTTTTTCTCCTTTCGCGACCACCGCTGGTTTACACGTACGGCGCACGACAGCCGCGACCTCCGACTTCGCTACACCGAGCGGCCACTCTACCACCTCGAACTCACTCCCATAGTCGACGGAAAATCTGCCACACACGGACACACGCACACTCAACCACCGAAGAGAATCAAACGTTGCGCGATCGCACACTCACAGACTCCAGAGAACGCGCGCGCACACCCCCTTTCGTTCTGTTTCGGAGAAGGGGTAGCGCGATTTCGTCGTCGTCGCGCTCTCGTAAGGGAAACGATTCGTCCGCGAGAAACTACCAACGGAACTCACACATACGGAGAATCATCTACTACGAGACGCGATGAGCAAAAGCACGGGGTATGTCGCCACCGCCGTTCTCTCTCGCTCTCTCTCTCTCTCGCGTATGTCCAAACGATCAGAGGGATAAACCAAGACGTCACAAACACTGTTCCGAGCTTTCTGCCCGCGCCGACGCCTCTAACCTCTTCCTCACGCGCATCCCCTCGCGCGCTTCTCTATATCTCGCTCTATATAACACACCACAAGTTACTACCGCGCCACGCGCGCCCTTCTTTCCATACTATACACACCCGACCATACCATACATATCTATATATATATCTTATCGCTCCTTCCCAACACGACTCTCGCGCCACTTGGACTTTTACCGACAAAGTCGCGCGTGGGCGACATCCCACCGCCGCGTCGCGTCAACGCGTCACAATGTTCTCCAGGACTGCTCAACACGTGCCCGCAAACTTGTCTCGCGTGTACGCAATCGTACCATGTTCTCGACTCTCCGTTCTACGGCTTTCGCGTCTCCGAATCACCATGCACGCAGCCCTTTTCAATTATTCTAGAAATATTCTTTGATTTCGTGTCTTTTTATCGCTTTTCAGTAGATTTTATCGACAAAGAGAAAACTGCCGAGCGGATCGATCGAGCTAAAGCGATAATTTACTTCCAAAAACCAACAGATTTCCTTCCTCATCCCTTTTTCCACCTGCGCCATCGGACCATCTTCTTCGCGACATCCTCCAGCTTTAGCCGATAGACTCATCAGGCTCGTGATCATGAATTTCCGCCACGTTTCCCGCACACACTCACGCTGTCCTTATTTCTGATTCGTTCTCTCTGGAATCGTACGCGCGCGGAATCCGCTTTTTCGAACTACGCGAATTGCCTCAACTCCGGGAACCACCCTCGTCGATACCGACCCCCGGTGCCTCGTTCCTGACAATCTTCACACTTTTCTCGTAAATGTCAGATGAAATTTGACCCTGTCGGACGTTTTGGCCCTTCTGGTACGAAATGAAACCAAATCGACGTTACAAACGATGCGTTTTCAGTCGCAGGCAAAAGCTCGTTCCAAGATTTTCTTCTGCTACAGAGAATTTTCCTCGCAACTGAACAACAGAAAAATTTCCTTCGTCCGAGTCTAGAAATATCCTAAAAATCACACTCCAAGATTTCGACCCTCGAACCGTGAACTGCTGCAGATTCGCACCAGCAGAAACGATACTCGAAAATGTTAAACACGGACATATTTACCGAAGTTCCCTACAGGATTGAATCCTGGCACGAATGAACTTCAAAGCTTCGATCGGAAATATTGAAAATTTCTTCATTTTCCAACCCTCCCCGTATAATATGCGTTTTGTCCGACCCGAGCGACAATTTTGTCTCAAAAATCGTGTCTCCAAAACGTTCATTCACCAGTAAACGGAACAAATGCCAAAAAATCGGTTTTTCAAATATAAAAATCCAAAAAAAATACGAACAATCACGATCTGTTAATTGCAAAACTGTCACACATAAATAAATGTTGGAATTCGATGATTGTTCAAGAAATATTTTTCATCATTTCACCAATAAACGTCGAAAAGACAATTTTTGGGAAAGAAACATTTGATTAATCTTGAATTTTCCAATTTCCAGTTTACATTCGGATAAATGTCAGTGTGACGACAAAAAAAAGAGAACGCGGTAGGAAATAATGGGAGAACGGACGATTTTGCACTTTCTTCGTGTTATTTCAACTCGTTTGCCATCATAATCTTTATTGTTGGTATTTCACTAATCGAGTATAATGATGATGGTGGTAATGATAATAATAACATATTTACGATAATGGTGGACGGAGCGTGAAGCATGAACTATATACCATAGAAACGATTTTTGATTCTCGAACGATTAATTCGAACTCTTAATTTAAATATATATAGCACGCTGTGAAAGTCCTGCTTCGAGGACTTTTTTTTTTTATTTAGTCAATGGACACGATCGTTTCGAGTCACGACTCGAAAACGAAGCACGTGTATATTGAATATTTTAATCAACAGGACGTATGAGCGAAAAAATGAATTAAATCTAAAATAGTCGACGATAAAATGTCCGAATGTTTCTAGAGTTCGAATGCTCAGAGTATTTTTCACAGCAACCAACATTTCCACTTGTAATGAGATTCACTCAAAAAAATGCAGTTCCTTTGGAAAAAATATCTCTGCTTATTATTCGATCTCTCAGGCGTCGATCAACTTTTACCCAGAATCAACATTGTGCATAATGATTTATATATTTGTTCGATATGTTTCGTATACGCTTTGAAATTCTCACTCCGACGAAAACTACCTCGCGATTAAATCGCGCGTCTTCATTTTTTTTAATTTGCGCGAAACAGCAATGGCCCGAAAAGATTATCTCGGCGAACACAATTTAATGGATTTTCAATTTTTTCTTCGCTTTGAAAAATATTTTATTGTTGCATAGTAAAAATTAGGCCCGAATTTTTCTGTTTCTTATTTTGTTTCCATTTTTCTGCGACGAAGCAATGAATTTAAAAAAAAACAAGCGAAATCGAGTATTTTTGATTCGAGACGGAATTCGCGAAGAGGGAAAATAGCGACAATTAAAACTGACACATTTTTGTAACAAAGTTACTGATTGGGCAAGCAAAGTTTGTGCGTGATGTCGAGTCTCCAATATCCGTGCAAATGAATGCCACTAATTGTTAGAATATAATCGAATAAAATTCCAGCTCAAAGTTGAGATGGGTGAATATTAAAAAATCCTATCTAAAGTTGCGTCGAGATAAAAATAGCAACAAGTGCACAAGTGTAACAAGCAATTCGCAAGGATCGTTTCAAATAAATGAGCATGAATTTTTGGCTTCGTTCGAAGAAACGCGGCAGCTTCGAACGAATGGATGATCAAGTTTTTTGGCAATTGGTCAGTCGAAAGAGCGAGATGATATAATAATTAAATAAAATGAGGAAACGATAGCGACTGGACAGTCGTAGTTTCGCGTAGTGATGCCAACAATAACATTTAAAAGCCTATATATATATTTCTTCATTGCAATGTAACGAGAGGGCCTGTATTTGATGGAATATTAATTAGAGATGAGCGCCGCTCGCCAACCCACAGTGCAGATTGGTCAAAGTGATTGGTGAATTGTTTTTCGTCCGATAGGAATTAACCGAGTCCATGATCCTCGAAGAATCCTTGGGGAGTTTCCTCCTGCAATCAAAATGAAATAAAACTGCATAAATGACGAAACGAGAATAAAATAAATGTTAAGTAATGATTCATTGATGTGATGTGACTGTTGCGACCGTATATGAAGAGGGATCTCGATTTAGTTTTGAGGCTGCACGTTATTCGACAAATCTCTACGAGGATATAAACGAAAATATTATTATAAATAAACAATAGACGTACCTACTCTGTGTAACAAGTTATCTTCTTGTTGCAGCTTCAAATGGTGAACCCTTTTCATATACAGCCAATGATATGTAAATCAACATTGATGTCGTATTGAGATAACTTTTCAACAAAAGCCTCGTCATCGGTAAACAGTTAATTACATTTGCAATGCATTTCAGCGCAGAGGAACATAATCGCATGCTTTTTCAGAGCTCATTCGCTCAGCTTTTATTCCTTTATTTTCGGCACAATATTCAATATTCCAATAAATATGAACGGTGTGTTTTTGGGTCGATATAAAAATATATATAAATAATTATTCATTCATTACAAAAAAATAACGTATCAGTGTCCAACTATTTTAGGTAGAGAAAATTTTATTGTATAAGTGCACGTGATCTGTTTTTCTGTACATTGAAAAACTAACGCGATTTTCTTTTTTCTTACAATGTTATTTCATCGAAAAAATAAGGATTCTACGGGTTTGCTAAAAAGAATTTCCAATCGCACCGAGGGATGCCGCGGATCTTGAAATAAATCCGCAACAGTCGATTCGACTACGCTAGCGTTTTTTTTCTTTTGTAAATCGTGTCGGTACTTGATGTTTTTTTCTTTTTCGCTCGCATCCTCGCTCGATATTTTATTGCCACCGTTTTTTTTCTTATAAAAATGTAGAATATCTACGGGAATTAATAATAAATACACCGATAATCGCAAAAGACGGAAAAACCTACGTAGGCTAAATATAAAGATCCTAGAATGGCAAAATATGAATATTTATTAATTTATTTATGAATATATTTCAAGTTTTTATATTACTTTCATCTAAGTGTTCCTAAAGCACGTCGGAAATCTGTACAAAAATATGAGAACAACGATGGGCCGTAGTGACATCGGGAATAACGTTGGAACGCCGGGATTCGTAATTTTTCTTCGAAATCTTGTTAACGAACGAGTAAAGATAAAGAAAACGAAAGAATAACGTTTATAGGATTAAGTGGAGATGTGCGACGGCATCGTTCAGCAGATGAGCTTTTGTTGTCGAGGTTGGTGGTTGTTGGTGGTCAGTTTGGTCGACGGTAGGGAGAGACGGAGGAGCGGGGGGCGCCTATAAAAGCCCTATTTCCCGCAGAGCACCTTCGACAGCTTCGTCCTTACACAAACAAAACAAACACTAACTAGTTTTCCGTTTCGTGCTCGCTCCAATTATCCAGCTTATAACATAAGGCTCAATCGCATTCTCTCAATTCATTTCAAATTCTATAATTCTCGTACCAAACGATTATTCGCCATTTGACAAACCCAAACAGAACCAAGTGTACGCACGTATGGAAAACAAACGTTTGAAAAAACACCGAACCGAACGAGCAACGACAAACAAATTACAATTTGGATTAAAAATACAAAAAAAAAACAAACACTTTTGAAATTTTGGCATAAACTCATCAAGGTTTCCAACTCGTTGCTTATATTCAATAAATCTACGCTATGTAAATATTGTAAACATTAAGCATATTGATGCAGCGGACAAAAGTTGTTTTATTAGGTTTTATAGACATGTACACGTACATTATCAGCCTAACTATTTACAGCAGCATTCCCACATTCATTTGAATCATGTATATGTATGCAAAAACTATACGTATGAAAATAATCATGTCAAATAATAGTTATATTAATTTCTTTTTGTGTCAATTTATATATAAATATATAGATATATATATGTGTGTATAATATATGTGTGTATATATTTAGTGGCAATTTTTGGACTCAATTCAGCCAGATTATTGTCGATTGAATCGATTGTGTCTGGAGAGGTACGATCCCTTGAGACGATCGCATCAATTCTCTTTATTTTTTCTTCTCATGCCATTTGACACTTTCGCACCGGTTATAACCGATAAAATTGCCATATAACGCGAAAGGAAGATAATGCAATGTTATTATGTTGCCAAGGCTCATTTCTGATGCGTCATGAATCAAGCGCAAAAGCTGACGCGGTTCACTCGAAAGACTGAACGCGCGTGATCGACTAGAGTTTACTTTTGTTTTATCAACATTTATACAGAATGATGGATTAACTTAGGACCAATGGCTATCATTTTTTCAGGCATGAGATTTCACAGTTTCAATCATTTTTCACCCGTTTTACAAAACCCTCACGATATTCAACTCGCTCACCAAGTTTCAGCCGGTTTTTTAATCTTAGTCCGTTTCTTCTCTGATGCTTGTGTAGGAAAATTCATACCACTTTTTTAAGCTCGATACTTTACTCTATTATGCTTAAACGTTTAATTATGCCTCATTTAGACGTTTACCCTATTAACCGTGTTACCCATTTTCGTCCTCGGACTACCAGTTTTAACAATACGAAAAAATTGCAAATATTCTCGTCTGGGTTTCCAGATGATCCTGAAGTGTGCATCGTTGGAATGCAACGAAATTCTGTTATTTCTTCAGCAGAGCCAATAATTATCATTGAATATTTGCTCCGGCCAATAAAACGATTCTCTCTTGTGACCAAAAAACTCAATCGACTCAAAAAACTGCCACGGTTTCCAAAATTCAATAAATAATCAATTAAAAAAATGTTTCTCGTTGAATCTCAACGTTGCAAACTTCAGAGTCACGTTTCCACTTCCCTTGTAGAATCAATTGTTCAAAATCGGTAGAAATAAAAAAAAATTATAATAGCGAATCTTAAACATTTTCTCACAAACAAATGGCAACTCGGAGCGATGCATTTCGCATCATCTCGAAAAATATAGGAGTAAAAAAGACTTACGAGTAAAATATGCCCAAATCCGAAAGAAATATCGTGATACGAAAAACGTAGATTGACAATTAAACACCAAATTGATAATTTTGATTGAACTTTTTTCAATTTTTGACGAAAATTATTCAAGTTATGATTGTGAATGAATTATGCGCGATATATTTGAAACCCTGTCCCTCTTTTCTTACATTTGCAATGCAAATTCGTGGCCATCCGATCAAAACTAGCTTCAAAATTCTACTTTGTTAAATCTCTCTAGAAAAATGCCTGAGTGTATTTCAAATGTGCAATCACGCGACGAAACAAAAAATGGTTTTCTAAAAACTCTTCAACGATGGCGAATAAATCTCGTAAAAAATTGGCTTTGTACTTTCGATCCATACTCGAAGAGTCATTGGACAAAGGAATAAGCTTCGTACACGCGATTCAGCATTCATTTCTCTCGGTATATAAAAGACAAAAGTTTCGAGAGTAACGTGTCAACGTGTCTCCTTCGGATAATCGTTAAGTTTGTTCCTTTTTCTCTCTTTTTGTTTCAAAATCACAGAAACGCGTGCGCACGCTGTACCGTCATGCATACACGAAGACATTTTGTTCTGTTTTAGTGGCTTTGACAACGATGGTTTTCGCACGTGCGATCAAAAGCATCAGGAACGTTTTTGTTTATGTACATTCTGCAAGTTTACACGCGTGCGGAACAAACGAAAATTCTATGTAAAACTAATTTGTACATGGGACAGTGTGAAGCAGAGAATTTGGCACAAATAGAGAACAAAAAACGATGACGTTTGAAATATTTGTCCACGTTCCGGGATGAGAAACGATCAGAATCGATACTGAGCAATCTTTGCAATCATGAGCTCTCGGCTTATCA
This sequence comes from Diadegma fenestrale, assembly GCA_037043255.1. Taxonomy (NCBI): domain Eukaryota; kingdom Metazoa; phylum Arthropoda; class Insecta; order Hymenoptera; family Ichneumonidae; genus Diadegma; species Diadegma fenestrale. The sequence goes on along the minus strand of CM073311.1, from coordinate 5,526,141 downwards.
TGAGAAATTGATGACACTGAAATTCGCAACATTGGGATCCAACGTAAAATCGTTTTATATGAATTTTTAAATAAATTTCAAAAAAATATGACAATTTTTCTACCGATTTTGTGTTTCGATACTGAAAAAAGATCGATTTATTGTCTTGACCGAATATTGAATCAGAATCTCGATTAAAAAAAATCAAAATAATAGAATTTCGTTTCATTCCAACGATGCAAACTTCAACATCGTAGAAATTTACTGTCCAATTGATCAATTATCGTCGCTGCGTTTTTTTTTCTCCTGCCAATCCCTGATTAGAAGCACAAAAATGTTTGTGAACTGCGTGACATGCTTTCGCGGGTTACAATTGTATTTCATGCCGGACTGTCGAGATTCACATCGCTGAGAGTCAAGAAAAATTGCTCTTGATTGCTCGTTACGTCAATATTTTTTTTTTTTCATGAAAACAAAAAAAAATGACTCTCTCAAGATGCGAATTTCGACGCGATATTTCGGAACAACAACATGAATAAAAAGTTGTCACGATCGGCTCCGGGGCCGTATCGAGAGTCAAGTATTTTCGTGCGACAACGTTGGTGCTTCGAAATAAACGAGACGGACTTAATAATCCGCCGAGACACGATGCTTATATCTTATTTTGCATAATACTGCAGTAGCGGGGAAAGGGACAAAAAAATCAGTACGATATCTCGTGAAATGATGCTGAAGTTTGCATCGTTGGAATGCAACGAAATTCTGTTATTTCTTCAGCAGAGCCAATAATTATTATTGAATATTTGCGCCGGCCAATAAAACGATTCTCTCTTGCGACCAAAAAACTCAATTGACTCAAAAAATTGCCACGGTTTTCAAAATTCAATAAATAATCAATCGAAAAAATGTTTTTCGTTGAATCTCAACGTTGCAAACTTCAGAGTCATTCTCGTGAATGAACAAACGAGAAGAAAATAAAATGGTAAGAATGACTGATCGTGCGGATTCTTTGTACAAACGAATGGGTTTTAAAGGTATGCAGGGGTGCGGGTTACAGCCTTCAACAAAAAGACGATAATATTGTGCATTTGAATGACAACAAAGAGCCTCTAACAAGCAAACATTGTACTTTTTGTCTACGCGATCAGGAATCATGTCGACAATAGTCGTCCGATGAACCTCGATTGATTAATACGAGAATGCAGCTTTTGGCTCTGCAAATAACGATTATTGCACGAACGAAAAAGAGGAACGTTGGTACATGGGAAATTTTCTAGATCGAGGTGACGACGCGCCAGGAAACAAACATCTTCAAGTGCCCAACGTAAATAACGTTTCGTAATACATGCGATCGGCGCTCATATTAATCATCAACTCGGCTTTGATAGTCAGAGAGAAGTAGCCGTTTGTGAGGATAGACAAATCACAATTCTAGGGGTACATTGCCATAACTAACCTCCTGGAGAAGATCTTGAGCGGCTATCGCCTTCAATACGTTCTTCTTACTCGTTTCTTGAATTTCTCCTCCTACCAACAGTTCGTCCAAGATGAAATACGCCTTCTCAAAATTGAAGATTATGTCCAATTCGCATACCTGCCGATATACAACAAACGTTATTCCCTCATTCCTCTCATTTATCAGTCTAATTACCATTTACTTAATTGACCATAATCCTGAAGTTTGCATCGTTGGAATGCAACGAAATTCTGTTATTTCGTCACGAGAGCCAATAATTATTATTCAATATTTGGTCCGGCCAATGAAACGATTCTCTCTTACGACCAAAAAACTCAATTGACTCAAAAAATTGCCACGATTTTCAAAATTCATTAAATAATCAATAAAAAAAATGTTTTTCGTTGAATCTCAACGTTGCAAACTTCAGAGTCATTAATTGATCTTTCATTTCTAAAAATAGAGCAAACTTACACTTCCAAAATATTTGTCCAACAATTCTACGTATCTGTGGATGATCTCTAGAGTCAGTAGCTCGTTGTCGTTTTGTTCAATCGCGCAACAAAAATATAAGCTCGCGTATCTGTAAATAATTCCCTTTTTTATTAATCATTCCATCGCCCAGCAAGTTTCTTATTATAAATCACTGTGTTCCATTTTCCGGCCAAACTCCAAAAGACTATGAGGATAAATTTGATTTTTTTAATCGGTGGAAAAATTTCATTTCGTTTCAACAAACGTGGGCAGTTCTGAAAATTTTACAACTTGTGAATGGGTTTCTACAGTTTTGGGGGCTTGAAGTAAGAGAATTATCTTTGCTTGTTAACTCTAGAACGGTAACTTCATTTTTTCCATACCAATTCCAGTAACCTGGGATCACAAATCAGCTCAATTGTGAATAATTCACGTTTTTGGTGAAATTGAACGAAAAGGATTCAATTTGGGCTCATTCTTTTCATTTTTTGAGGCAGGACCACAAGAGCCTGGGGCAATTTTGTTTCGAGTCGAGAAATTAGTTGAAAATGTGGTAAAACGATAAAAAACGAGAGAACGAAGGGAAAAAGCAGGGACATGCTTCGTTAAAATTGCGAATACATGACGAGTCTCGACCGTTTCGGTTACCAAGTCATTTTTAATCATTTTCCTACAAACTCTCATATTTGCATATTCATATTTTATGTGTCCACCTGAAAATACGTGAAATGTTGATTTTCCCCAATTCTGGCATGGAAAAATGGATGCAAGAGCGCATTCTATTGATTTTTCATCGCTTCAAATGCTGCACAATAATTTTGCGCACAGTTCCAATCGTTTTTCTCACCGTTGCATGACAAATTGATCAAATAGAAAATGAATCGAATTTTTATCATGCAAAGAAGACTTTTTACTTCTGCCGCTGTTTTTTCTTTCAAACCATGACCGAAAACAACTTTGTCAAAGAAACCAGAGAGATTTGTACAAATTGGACTCGAATATAAGGCGCGTGTGACATTTTCGAAAATCATTTCAGGACCTTAGCCCGATAATACGTCAAATTTACGAGAAACCGTTGTCAGTTTCAACACCAAGATGAAAATCGATTATCCGCGACCATGAACCAATATAAAGATCGACCTAACCTCGTTTTTTTCGTGAATTAAAAGGATTTTTCTGCATTAACTGATAAACAACGAAGACACTCGGTGTCGCCTTTGTATTGATTAAGTAAAAATTATACTTTTCAGAACGTACCTTTTGTAAACAACTTTGACGTCTTTCCATTCCAAGAAACTGGACATTTTGGGTTTCCGAGCGAGGATAGTAGTAATCAATTCTCTGGTTATTTTTTTCTTGAGTTTGTCCGGATGGGCGACGTACCATTTTTGCAGTCGTAATTTGCCTTGACGGCTGAACAACAACATGAACTGCATCTGGAAGAAATAATGACCAAATTGCTCGTGGAAGCGGAACAGCAAGTGTACGTGGACGATTGAAAGAAAAGAAAGGATTGGACAAGCTTCCGCCGAGTGGACGAGTCGTTACTAACCATTTTTGGAGAGTTGGAGATTTAGCCGCTTTTTGCACTTATTTTTCGCACTCTTGTATGACTCTTCGGAATCGCAACGTCGTCAATGAAATATCACAGCTTTCTGACGCCACCTTGTTAATTTGCCGTCATATTCTTCGTTTTGTACACGTACGCGGCGATTGGCGGCTTACCAAGTGATACGAACGAGCGATATCAAATACCTGTATAACTATTTTATCACTCGTACAGCATATCGAAAACCTCAATAAAAACAAAACCAAACAATAAGATAAACCCCGCCCATCCGCAGGTGTACGTAAACCCTTGAACTCTTACGACACCATCGCTTGATGGTCGCTTCACGTCGGCCGTAAAAGCTTTTACAAAATAAATACAGCGAGCTCGACTAGAGATTGCCAAATGCCGGAAATGAACGTTGCCAAGTAGCAAATAATTACTGCACGCGACTGCGCTGTTGACCTCAAATCCGGAAAGTCTCCGATGGAACTGCAATTGAGAATCTTTTTTACCCGCCGAGAGATTAGCCAAATCGGCCAAAAATCAGAAACGAGCGAGAGAATCAAGCCGAAGCTCAGAGATGAAATTCGAATCAATTTTCAATATTTATATTTTGTCACCGTTTCGATCTATTATGCTATATATCAATCTTGGATTCTAAAAACTTTCCATTATTGTTACATCAACTTAGGCAACTCAGTCGGTAAACTTAATTAACCAAAGAAACGGGATGGGAAGATCGTGTCCTCCGCCGTTATAGAGTGTGTGAAAACTCGCCAACTGTTTATGTCACTTTTTGATTCAGAGCCGCAAACACGTGAGTGAATTGAATTCCATTCAAATTAAATTTCCTCCTCATTTTCCAAACTCGAATTTTTGCACAACGCGAATCGATTAACTAGTTGACACTTTCCGAAATCATATTCGGGGTGTGACAAGTCTTCGATTTACATCGAATTTGAGGTTATGTCGGCCAATTGTTTATTTTTCAAATTGCCCAGCGTGTAGAAAATTGGAACGATTTTTCAAGCGATTCTCCACGACGAAATTCTTGGCTTACGAGTGGATTTTTGAGCTCGTGCTCGTCAGATTGCTAACGAACGATCCCTCGGATTTGCGATTCCGAGGCGGTTCGGTAATTAACGTTGAAAATTTTCTTAACAGGTCCTTGAAATATGGCATCGAAAAAACCAGTAGAAAGCAACAACACGAACCTGTCAAGTGTCAAAATAAAAGTCGAACCCGGTACGTCGACAGGTCCGCTCCTAAAAAATATCAAAATTGAACCCGGTTCGGCCGGGACAACTACGAGGTTAACGTCGTTTCGCATTCCAAGAGATTTGACGTTGGGAGCCAACATAAAAACTGAAAAACCTAAAAAAGTCTACACGCCAAACATCAACGTACAAAGGAACAAGAAAAAAGAGTACGTCGACTAAATTTTTCATTCATTCTAGCTTTTCAAGACTTTTCAATGAAGTACCATTGGACCATGAAAACTCCGAAACGATCTAAAAAAAACGACTCTGCAGTAGTTTGTTTACGAGTTATTAATGTTAACTTGCAGCGATGGAGCTTCCGTTAAAAAGGAAATTAAACCAGGGAGGGGGAGAGGTCGAGGACGAGGTCAAGGCGAACGGGGGCGAGGCAGAGGAAAAACCCCCAGTAATTTGATTCAGGTATGGAAAATCGATGTTCGTGTAATATAAAAATTGCCGATTTCGGAATTTCAATTGCATTATCTATTGTTGCAGTCGACGGGTATATTTTCTGAAGGTATAACAGACATGCCACGATCGAGTAGACGAAGCGGTGGTGGATATCGCGAGAGCGGCGGCGATTCCGAATCCAAGTCATCGTACATGGAGAAACCGTTGCTCAAGATCAATCAAACGATCAATAAAGCGGATGAGGAAGAAAAGTTGAAGATGCTGCTCAGAGACGATTTCATCGACGATGGCGTTGAGTCGTTCATTGAAAATCCTCCAGTCTCACTGCCGCTTCTCGATGAAGGTCAGTCAACGTTATTAATATTTTTCCTCGTTTATGAGGCTGCAATAATAACTCACGGTTTATTTAATAGTTTCTTGTATTCCACTGCCCAATTGAGTATCATGAATATTTTACCCTAGAACGGTGAGTTTGGGTCAAAAGCGACTCCAGGCGAATTTAAATTCCGCGTAATTTTTCACTTCGTTCTCTCGTTTTTCCGCATTTTTGACTAATTTTTCGACAAGAAGCGAAATTGCCTCAGATCCACGAGATCCTGCATTAAAAAACGTAAAAAATGAGCCCAAGGTGAACGCTTTTCGCTAAACTGTACCGGAGATATGCATTTTTCAAAATTGCCGTCATTTGCGACCACAGATTACCGGAATAGGTAAAAATTCACGATACAGCATTTTATGCCGAGAGCCTGAGGCTCGTTGACAATCAGAAAAGAAATCAAACTCCGATTTCCTTGAAATTCAATACTGAAACATACGTGCTGCAATATTTTCCACAGGAAAGTTGTACAAAAGCGAATCGAAAACGGAAGTTGAGATGCAGGCTGTGCCGGAAGAGGAAGAAGTGGATGTGAAACCGATAATCTTGTCAAACGGGGAAGGTAAACCTGCGCTCAATATTTTCTCTACAATTTCGCGAAATCCAAATGTATATCAGATGTTTGAATACTTTCTATTATTGCAGCTGTTATGCCTCCCAAGTTGACGAAAGGGAAATTAAAAGCTGACGTTGACCACAAAGATCGGAAAATGCACAACTCGATTGCACAGATTATTGAAGATCAAACAAACGGCTACATATTGATTCAGGTAACGACAAATCCTTCAACTTGAATAATCACTCGAGTCCATAATGAAGAATCGAGTTTAATAATTTAACTCAATGAAAACCTTTTTTTACGCGCACGAACTTTGACTGATTCTTTTTTTCAGTTTCCTGACTGTCTTCCTGGCTTGAGAACGAACGACGAGCCGACGGATCCACGTTCGCGGAGGCAGGCGGAACAGAATCCACCAGCTGCAACGGAGACAACCGGAAAGTCCGAATTCTGTACAATGGGAAGTTTGAAGGGTGGTCTCTTAGGAAAAATGCAAATATGCAAATCCGGCAAAACGCGATTCGTCGTAGGCGAAAATACGATGATCGTTGACGTCGGTTCAAGGCCGTCATTCCGTCAGGTAAAAGTTAGCGAAATCTTTAATCTACTTGGCAGGCCCAAGAATTCATCAATCCAAATTTCTTTTCGTTCCAGGATCTGGTGGCTACGAAAATCGATGCAGATAACTCGGGCGGCGAATTGATCAACTTGGGACGCGTTACAAATACACTTATATGTTCACCCGACTGGGAAACCATGCTGGCTAGTCTGTAAATAATAAAAACTTTATTTCTCATAGAAATTGGCATCTTGTCCATTTCAAACTTGTAAGTTTAACCCAAGAACGGTGACTTGGGGTCAAAAACGACCCCAGACGAGTTCCCGCGCCCTTCTCCCTTCGTTCTCGCGTTTTTTCATCGTTTCTGCGCATTTTCGACTAATTTTTTGACGTTAAGCAAAATTCCTCTAGGCTCGCGCGGTCCTGCACGAAAAACCGATGCGAATGAGCCCACGATGAACCTTTTTCGTTAAATTTTGACGGAGATACGAATTTTTCAAAATCCGGGTAATTTATGATGATCGGAATCGGTAACAAAAAAAACAAGGTCACCGTTCAGGGGTTTAGAAAACTTATAAGCGAGCAATAATGACGTTTTTCTCTTTTTAATTCCATGTATTTATCAATATTCACTCAGGGCGTTAGTCTGCAGTGCAGATTCGATGAAAATATAATAATTATATAAATGAAGCACTGCAATTTACAAACTGATGGATGAGGGGCCAGTCGGTTTGGAGAGTCCCAGAATTCGAGTCGGTGAATATTATCAATTGATAAAATAACTTTTCGCGTTATTTTTCATTAAACAGAAATCGGTGACTGACGGATTATCGAAACGTTTCGATTGTCGATTACACTGACAAAAAAAAAACAAATGACGTACTCGATGATCAAATTACATCGAAAAATCATAGTTGTACACTCTTTATATTCAAATCAAGGCGTTAAGTCACTCTAGAGTCAAAGATATATCGGCATAGCTTGAGAATTGTTGTTCGAACGAAATGATCGAATGCTCGAAATGCTGTGAAAAGTGTTTCATCAAACGATTAATTAATTTCGCAGAAAAAGATTGTTTCTCGCACTGATCGGCTTAATAATTGCGGCTTGAGATTGAAAATTGTACGAGCCAAGTTTTCGTCATCGATTGTTGCGAAAAAAAATCCCCTTCGTGATTCATCAATCATTGTACGAAGAATCATGCCCAAAATTTTGATATTTTCCGTAAATTCATAAAGAAAAAAAAAATTGCCAAGATACGTCAACTTTTTCTTGGTCCAGAATAGCCCAACCCCTTAAACATGAAATAGTCTGCTTTGACATTTTCTTAATATTTACTCGTTATTCGTCCAACACTGAGATCGAGGAGAGAAATGAAAATCCATCCTCGAGAATAATAATCGGGTCACGCGCGATAGAATCGAAATTTACTCAGCAGGTAAAAACGCCAAATTTTCGTTCTCGTCGAGCAAGTGTCGATGGTGCGAGAATACCTTTCAAGATGACGCGGATAAGATAGTGGCTCGAGTATAAAACGAAAGAAAATATATATGTGTTCATATATATTATTATTGTTATTATTACTCTCGATCTCAGTCACTTTGTTCACTGCTGTGCCCTTTTTTCATCGACTTCAATGCTTTCTCGCGCAGCTTTTTCTCTAGTTCCTCCGTGTTGCCCTCACTGATGTCCGATTCCTCGGAGTCCGCGACCTTCTTCTTTTTGTGCTTCCTGTGCTTCTTGTGTTTCTTATGCTTCTTGTGCTTCTTGTCCTTCTTCTTTTTCTTCTCCTCGATTTCGCTCTCCTAATTAACACACAACCAAATAACGTGAAATTTTTCAAGTCTAAATGTCAGTTCCAAGTTATTTTGGGGTTTTAGAAAAAAAAAATTTACATTTGGGCGTGGAATTTTTACGAAAATGTTGCAATTTGGAAATATTGACGGTAAAATTCAAATTCCAACATTTTCAATCGTAGAATCAATTAAATAAAAACGACAACGCACCTCTGACTCGCTCGTACTAGTTTTGGTTTTCTTCTTGCGTTTCTTCTTCACTTTTTCCTCGTCGCTGCTGTCCTCAGTTTTCCTCTTTTTCTTGGCTTCTTTTTCAACAACCTCATCCTCTTCGGAGCTGGAATCTTTTTTCGGTTTTTTAGCTTTCGGCCGAGTCTCATCTTCGCTGGTCGAATCTTTTCGTGACTTTCGAACTTTGGATTTATCGACGTCGGACGAACTGTCGCGACGTTTACGGGACTTTTTGGGTTCTTCGTCGGAACTCGAATCCTTTCGCTGCTGCTTTCTGGATCTCGATTTATCCTCCTCGCTCTTGCTCAGTTTTTTCGTTTTTTGTTCCTCATCACAGGACGACGATTCTTTTCTCGAACGCTTCGCTTTCTTCGATTCCTCCTCCCCATCTTTTCGTGATCTCTTGCGAAGCTCGATCTCGCTCAACTCGCGCTTTTTCTGATCCTTCCGGTCCTTGCTTCGATCATCGATTGAAGCTGCGACCGAGAAATATGTCAAAAATGAAGAATAAGAAAAAATTGATGGAAATTCAAATGAAGCGAATTCATGAAATTTCTTTATTTGTGGAAATTACTCACCAGCTCGGCTCGTGTCGCGGGAACGCTTCAATTTTTCCACGTGTTTACGCTCGTCTTCGGACTCGGAACTGCTGGCCGATTTTTCATTATCGGACAAAGTTTTGCGGGACTTTCGTGGCTTGTCTACTTTGCGGGATTTTTTTCTGGCTATAAATCAAATTTCACGTTATTGAGGGAAAAATAAAAAGCCGAGAACTGATTTCCTTCACAAATAAGTTGCTGATACGTACATTCCATTTCGCTGTCTTCAGAATCCGTCGATTCATCGCGTTTGTCTCTACGCAATTTTTTCACCTCGATTGGTCTCTTGGCGCTCGAGGCTTCCATCGGTTTTTGCACGACTTTTTTCTCTTCCGGCAACGATTTCACGCTCTCCTTCGTTCTGATGAGCCTTTCGTCCTTTTTCAGTTGGAAAAAATCGACCGAAGCCATCATCGCCGTTTTCGGAGAAGCTTCTTTGCTCTCTCTGAAATAATTCGAAACAAGTCAGAGTTTGAGAATTATTCGATTATTCCCCATTTTTTTTCGTGGCGTCGACAAGACAACCAAAAAATCAAACTCACTTGAGCGTCAGCATTTTTGCTTTGGCTGCGGCCAAGATGTCTTCAGTTTTTTTAAAAGGCGACGGTGTGCGGGATAAACTCTTGGAGAACTAAAAACGACAAGAAATCAAGCCGGTTCATACAATTCTGAAAATTTACTTTCCCGAAATGGTTTTTCGAGACGCGTTTCAATTTTCAAAGGCAACGATTTACTTATAAACGATTTTTTCGTCAATTAAATAATTAGCAGTAACAGCGTAACGACGAATTGAATCAAAAAATTTGTCGGCAGAAAGACAAATGTCGATGTGAATAGGGCATTAAAAAATAAGAGAAATTACCCGGTGTCTGCTGATGGGCATGGACGAAGGTTGTAGTTTTTTCGGCGAGACGCTGACATCCATTTTCCTGGTGACTTCGACAGTTTTTTTCACTTCTTTTTCGGATCGTTTGACAACGGGTGGTTCTTCCTTGGCGGAACGTTCTTTGTCGCGTCGTTTCGTCTCCTCAATCTCGAGGTTGCGTTTCTCTTGCGATCGTTTTCGTTCCATAGATTTCCTGAAGGCAGAAAAAACCTCATAGATCGATCTTCGCCAATTGCAGACATAAAAGTAAGAAAATAGAAACGCCAACGAGTCCTGAATGCGAAGAAAAAGGAAGGAGGGAAGAAAGAGCCCGAAACCACGACGAATTCTGGGCTTGTTAAAAGAACAACGTGAAAAAAAAAAAAAAAACAGTTTTGTCATCCCGACTCACCTGGGTGATTGCTCCCCATCGCTAGAGGAACTACTCTCGCTACTTTCCGTGCTACTGGACTTGGACCTGCCGTTTCGCAATTCTTTTCGCGAAATCGGCACGTCCGGTCTCTTAATTTTTTCATCAATCGGTTTAGCCTTCTCTCGCAGTGACTTTTCCCTCGTAATGTCCTTAGCACGCTCAGGAGACTTGTTAGCAATGTCTTTGCTGTGTCTTTCCACCGATGGGCCATCTCTCGATCTCGATCTGCGCTCCTTCTCAACTCGACGTTCTCTGGAATGCTCACGCCTGCTAGATCGGTCGCGGGACGAGGATCTATCGTACCTGTTCGATCGATCGCGGCCCTCGGGCGAACGACGTCTGCTGTTCCGACGATCTGGCGATCTACGACGATCGTGTCGCTCCGACGATCTTCGCCTACGATCAGCCGAACGCCTCCTTCGTCTGTCACCAGGACTCTGCGATCTACGACGATATCTCGGCGGGCTCCTGCGTGGTGGGCTGTCCGGACCAACATATTCATTTCGATTATTTTTCCGACCCAGGCACTTTTTTGGAAGCATTTTATTTAGTTGTTTGTCCCGAAAAATTTGTAAACTATTCATTTTCAGTAGCAAATTTCAAGTTGATTGCTCGTGAGTGAAAATTGATGGCTCAGAGTTTATGGAATCGCTTTTTTTTTGCCTGATTTTGAAATATTTATTTCTCCAGTAAAATTTCACGAAAAGGCTTTAACTTGGGCTCAGTCTTTTCGTTTTTGAGTGCAGAATCACGCGAGCCGGGAGCGATTTCGTTTCAACTAAAGAATACAGTAAAAAATGGCACTTTTTTGGTAAGTATACTTGAAAAAATGCATTTTATTTAGTTGTTTGTCCCGAAAAATTTGTAAACTATTCATTTTCAGTAGCAAATTTCAAGTTGATTGCTCGTGAGTGAAAATTGATGGCTCAGAGTTTATGGAATCGCTTTTTTTTTTGCCTAATTTTGAAATATTCATATCTCCAGTGAAATTTAACGAAAAGACTTTAACTTGGGCTCAGTCTTTTCGTTTTTGAATGCACAATCACGCGAGCCGGAAGCGATTTCGTTTCGAGTAAAGAATACAGTAAAAAATGCGGTAAGACGATAAAAAATGGGAGAACGAAGGGAGAAAGGGCGCGGGATTTAATGTCGCATAGCCCATAAATGTATTATGAATAAAAATGATTAAAAAAGGTACTAAAAATTACCTTCGCCGACTGGGGGCCCTGCGAACTGAAGGCGGTCTCATGCCGCGACTGCCGCTGTAGCGATCAATTCTCTCGCGTTCCCTCTCGCGATCTCGATCTCTCCTCCGATCGCGATCACGATCCAGCGATGATCTTCTTTAAAAATAATATTGGAAGAAATTTTGTAAGAAGCTTTGTCTCACGAAGCACGCACGAAATGTGTCGATAATAAAATTCTCGCCGTTTGGAATAAAAATTGACTCCGTTTTCTCCGGTCACGGCCGGAGGTGATGAAATTAATGGAAAAAATTACCTTCGATTCCTGTCTCGCGAACGATCCCTCGACCGATCTCGGTCCTTGGAGCGATCACGATCTTTGCGTGGCGACGGGCTCCGCCTCTTAGTCGGTGATTTTCCCTCTCGACTGGAATCGCTGTCAGTGCCAGTGTCGTCTTTATTGGTTTTTCTGTACGAGCGTTTGGCTTGGACGCCATCTTTTTTCTTTCTTATTTCAAAATCGTTCTTGTCCTTGCCGCCTTTCTCGTCGTCGCTGTCGGAGGTGCTGCTCGAGCTCGGATGGCGTTTCCGATCACCGTTGTCCTTCCGTTTATCGGGCGATTTAGAGCGAGACTTTGAGGATCTCGAGTGACTGGACTCGGATCTAGCTTTGCGCAATTTTCCGCGATCAGCGCTCTTCGATCTTGATTTCTTCGAGCGCGAACGAGACCTCGAGCGCGATCGTGACTTGGATTTCGATCTACGAGTTTTGGAACGTTCTACCGAGCGAGACTTTGACCTTCTCGATTTTGATTTTGATCTTCGTGACCTTGACTTTGAACGAGATCTCCGACTTTTCGATACTGGCGAGCGCGAAGGCCGCCGAGCTTTGGCGATCGGGGACTTTGAGCGTGATTTCTTCGGTTTGCTCACCACCGGAGACTTGGAACGCGATTTTTTTGCCACCTTTTCTGGCTCCGGGGTTGGCGAACGATTGTTCTTCTTTTTACCGTCCGCGATGCTCATCAGCTTAGCCTGAAGTCTCGAGATTGCTACGACCGCTTCCCTGGTTAACAAATTTCAACGAAAATCCATTAAAATCATTGCAAACATACAAAATAATCATTAACTTTAGAACCGTAATTTTGAGAAATTCATAACTCCGGTAAAATTCAACGAAAAGGGTTGAACTAGAGATCATTCTTATGATCGTGAAGTTTCCATCGTTGGAATGCAACGAAATTCTGTTATTTCTTCAGCAGAGCCAATAATTACTATTGAATATTTGGTCCGGCCAATAAAACGATTCTCTCTTGCGACCAAAAAACTCAATCGACTCAAAACCTTGCCACGATTTTCAAAATTCAATAAATAATCAATAGAAGAAATGTTTTCCGTTGAATCTCAACGTTGCAAACTTCAGAGTCATTCATTCTTTCCGTTTTTTATTGCAGCCTCGCGTGAGCCTAGGGCGATTCGACTTAAAGTCGAAAAATTCGCCAAAAATGCGGTAAAACAAGAAAAACGGGAGAACGAAGAGATTTTCAATTTAAACGATAACGTTCCTTGACGAATTTTCAAAAAAAAAAAAACTCCAGACTTCAACGAAACTTAAAAACTCTGAAGATTTTTTTGGCAATAAAGAAAAATTTCTATTCTCTTTAAATGTGTTTAAATATTTCATCCCTACCAGAGCACAGTTGTGTATAAATTTCTGTTCGATAACCAAGGAAGAACTGGCAATGACTTTTGCTTTAAAAAAATGGGAGAACAAAAGAGTAAAGAGCGCAGGATTCAAGTTTTTCACCCCAAGTTACCGTTCTGGAGTTAAAAATGCAAAATGGAGTTTTTAATGCAAACGATAAAAATGACTGCTCGAACAAAAGTTTAGACACTTGTTCAAGTTATTCTCTCGACTGTGGCTTCGAAATCATAGGAAAAATTGTAAAACTTTTGATTTCAAGGACCGGAAAGACATTTTTTGCAGCACCTCGACCTTTTGTTTACAAAGATTCTCATGAACGACTGAAATATTTCCCTTTGGTTTTCTCTGGGCAGTGATAAATTTGTAACAATTAATAATCAACAGAATTGATGAACTTTCTCTTACGGTTTGGTTTTTATTGGCATCATCGGGATCGCGTTTTCTGCCTGTGGTGAATCTTCCCGCTCAATTTTAACATCGTGCAAATCTTTTCCGTTGTCCTTGGAAGATGCTTTGCTCGGAGACCTCGAACCCGATCGGCGCTTGCGAACGGAGCGTTCTCGTTCCCTGTGGCGATCGCGTGATCGACTCCGCTTGCTTCTGGAAGCAAGTACAAAGTGTCGAGAAAAATTTCATGACGTTCCTACCAGCATCGTTACAATGCCCGGCAATTTGTTGGCTTGGCAAAATTTTTTTCGTTCTATTGTGCACCGTTAGGTTACGAGAATTGACGAAACTTTTGGCAAATTTTACATTTTAACTATTGAAACTCCAATATCTTCAGTTTTTCTTCAAAATCTGGAGCTTTTATGAATAATAAACGTTTCGATTTAGTTCTGAAAGTTGATTTACACACCTATCTCTGTCTCGATCACGACTTCGTTCCCTTCGTCGCTCTTTGGACGAGCCTCGTTCTTTATCCTCCTTTTTAATTTTATCAGTGTCGTCTTTTTCCTTCTCGCGTTCCTTTTCTTTTTCTTTCTCAGCAATCGAAGCCTGAAGTTTCTCCTGTTCCTCCTGTGACGATGAGAAATCGAGATAAAGAATTGCGAACGTTGGAAAAGGGAATAGAAAGCAGTAAAAAATTCTAATATTTACCAATCGCTTTTTAATTTGATCTTTCTTTTGCTGCAAAAAGGCCTCGGGAATGCCAGTGACACTTTCCTGGGCGGACACAAGCAAGTCCCAGAGTTCGCCCATGAAAGATCGAGCATTTCGACCATTGAGAAAGCCAGTGAGGTTAATCTGCATTTTGCGCGGATCGGGAAACTGTAAAGCAGGGGTAAAAATTTATGAAAAATCATAATCGCGTAACGAAGCCTCACGAAACTCCTGTCTAAATATGAGCGTGTCGCAATTCATTTGATTCAACTTTACGATTCTTCGTCTGCGCTTTCAAATAATAACAACAATTGTACAATAAACAAAAAAAACCCGCAAACTGCTTTTCCCCCTCGAAAAAAGCAGACTCACTTAAATTCTAAGCTTATGACTACCTTACCACCCTGGCGGAGGTGAACAAATCCTTCGTTTCGGCTGTGTGACCTGAATAGAGAAATTGGGAAGCACGAAGGATTGGCCAAGTAGACGATGAGCGAGAGAACAAAAATGTAAAACTACAAAGAAAAAATCGTTTTTACGGAGAATAAAAAATAAATGGCACGAGCTACGTGAATAAAAAGAAAAATGGTTGTTTCTCGTATCGTCAGAGATTGAGAAAAAAATTTTGATGTTAAATTCTATTGATTTTTTTGTTCTCTCCTTGATTTTCAAGCTCCTTCGAGATACTGTAAAGGTAATAAAATGAGGTTTTTTAGTTAGATGAATGTTGTTACCCAATTAAATCGGAGGATACGCGTGAATGAGCAACCAACCTGCCGAAATGGATATGGATGTTCTCGTATCTCTTGAGATTAATGAGAGATAAAGAACAAGCAAGGCGAGAAGTGCAGGTGATGAACGAGCACATCTCGTTTCATTGTTAAACGGAAGGCTGAACGTATTTGTTTGTGTGTTTGTTTGTTTTTACCACGCATTACGTTTTCAACAGTACCTCCTAAGGAATTTGAGAAGTAGCATCGGTTTCGGGACTCGACGATAATGGAAGGAGACCACACTTAACCAGTTGCCCATTGAGCGTCAACGGAGGATTGACGAGGATCCCGAGCGGTGGTGCGGTGACCCGAAAGCGGCGGTCAATGAGACGACGCGTGAAGAAATGCGCTTTTGAAAAAGAGCGTCCGGTTGAGGAAATTAATCGATGAAAGGCTGTCTCGATGAGAACGGCGAGGACGTTATTCAGCTTGAGAGGATGACGACGATTTCCTGGATCTCGATGCCAATGGTCGATTGGCATTTTCAGTGAAAATGCGCTCCGGCAAGACGATCGCTCGGAGTGCCGATGCTGGGCAATCGTTGCGATCAGCAAGACTGGTTGGGAGGCAAGAGAGAAGATACCTCGTTGACAAAACGAGGGTTTCTGCGTCGTCGGTGAGACGAAGATCTTGAAGTAAAGCAGCAGCAAAAGACTGGCTTGCGACTGCTCCAACGAAACGAACCAAAGACTCGTTTCTCGCCTATAGTTGTCGTGGTGATGATGGACCATGCTGGAATGGCCCTCCGCGATATGTTCAACGAGCACCAAGACACTGACTCTCGGCCGGTTGAAATAACGTCTCGTTGATCGACAGACATCTCGGAGATGCAGCGAGAGACGGAAGCACACCCGAATGCCATTTGGATTAAAGGGTTGAATCCCCCATCAACGGTCTCTACTTATACTAACGGGGAATTCAAAGATAACGTGATAAGAGATTACTTGTGCACATTACAAAATATGCTTTTTTTTTGCTTTCTTTTTCATTCCTCCCTCTTTCTCCATGGCATTTGCCTCGACGCTTTCTATTCAATTTTCATTTTTTCTCTCATTTTTGTTCATCACCATCGCTACTCAGAATTAGCACGCCGTCTAAGCGTACGAGCTAATTCATCGATCGCAATTATACTTTTTCGCTGAAACAATGTGTGTGTGTTTGTCGTTTTCTTTGTTTTGCCTTTTTCTGTTTAATCTACGTTGAGGGGAAAAAGCTGAGCGAACGCGCGTACCCGCGACTTACTTCCGGATTAATATTTTTCGTATAACACTATCGAACCTAAACGCTAATCATGTTTTTTCTGCTTTTCTTTTCTCTCTCTTTTCTCTCATCAATTTACTTCTTTTTGTATTTTTCTCGTCTCCTAATTCCCGAACGAGTTTTTAACGCCGCAACGCTTCTCTTACCTTTTCCTCCAGTTGGTTATAAACAAATTCTACCACAACGTCGTCCTCCATTCCGAGTATCTGCGTTATCTTTGTCGTTATCCATGGCTTTATGACGTCCAGCTTCACTTTCGTCATGTCAACCTGACGGAACAATAAAAATGGTTTAAGCACACAATCGAACAATCGCACTTGACAAAATTCCATTATTTTCTCTTCAAAGTTGTCGAGAGAATCTCCGGCTCAGCGCCATGACTTTGAAACGCGCCGTTAGTCTCACTCGTTTTGGAATTTCGGAATTTTTGAAAAATTTTCCAAATTTCCCACAGCAATAATTGCCGATGCTCGGCGACAAATCAAACGGAATTGAAATGAATTTATTTTGAGAATCAATTATAACGAGATCGCCAATTTTGAGCGGTTGCGAATTCGCCAACGTCGACAAGGACAGCGGGAAAAACATGGAGGAGGGAATGAAAAATATAGGAAAACGTTACCTTTTGCGTCAAGGAGTCGCCGAACTTCATTTGTTTGAGTAATTTTTTTTCTTTGTCGCTAAACCTGGTGTCCTGAGACGCAGTTGTGCCCTGGGAAACGAAGAACGAACAACTGTTGGTTATGCGAAGCGAGATCGAAGTGAAAAGAGCAATGAAAATATCAGCGTGAATTGTTCGAGTTAGTGATCGTCATCGATCGATAGTCGTTTGTTTTTTTGTATTCAATCGGCCGCGTGTTTGTTAAACTTTCGATATTCTCACCGTGTACATCATTTTAACGAATTTTCTTGAAGAGCCGCCAACGGTGGATCCGGTGTGTGATCCGCGATGCTACGATTGACCGACGCCGATCATACACGCGCACACACAGCCACACACACAAACATGCACAGCACGAACGCACCGCACTCGCGAACCCGAGTGGCGATAGAACCGCGTTGGTCTTTTCGTATCGATGACAATACGTGTTATTCCGACATTAGCCTCAAATCGCCTTTTCGATCGAATTCACTTGTTAAACTTCATTCAGAATCGAGAAACCAATTTTTCTGCCACTATCATTTAACACTGTACGAGTGCCGAAACGATCAAACTTTGCATGCTTCTCTTTGCATAGAGTAACGCACGATAAATCGATCCGCCAATATGGCGGCGCCTCTGCCGTTACAAGCATTGAACATACAATATCATGTTGAGTCGTCATATTTTTTTTTTCGAAGCATTTGCATGATGCGCCATCACGTGGTGATTTTGATAACTATTTTTCAAATAGTTTCTACCGCCCTACAACAAAATCGTAAAAACGCGCGTCATTCAATATAAATAATCACAGAACCCACAGAAGAAGCAGGTGCGAAAAAGACCTTGTAAAAAAACTGCGAAAGGGCGAACGAAAGCTCAGGAGGAGGGGGAAAGTCATGTCGGGCGATGTCAAAACCGGCTGTATCGAATTATCGTTCACCCGAGGTTCGAGTTCGACGCGACGTAACAAAGCTAAAGAATTTTGGGCGTTTATGGAAAGAGAATCTCCTATAAAAATTTATGAGCCATCGGACAACAACGACTGTATGAAAAATTCACCCCTCAACGATAATAAACGTCAGGCTCAGAAAACAGATATCGAGAAATGTCATCGTCGTCGCGATGAGGCATCTCTCTGGTACGAAACATTGGTACTTTTCCATCGACTCGGCCTCGACAAAACCGCTCTAGCTACAAATCGCATTTTACGGGATTCGGTGACTGAGGACGAAATTAAAGATCCCATGTTGTAAAATTAATCTCAAGTTTTATCGGAGGAACGACCAAATTATGGAAAAAATCTTAACCTACAAATTATTCTTTTTCTTTGGCATTGTTCGATCGTCTTGATGAGACAACTGTAAACAAAACGAGATATGATTGTACTTTTGGCCGGAAAAAAACAAATTTACGGACGACCTTGACCAATAAAGTGACTGAATTAAATATAAACAATCTTTCAGAAAGCCTATTTTGCGAATTAATTCTCTATAGTGAATGGGAACAGATTTCAGCAATTTTTGCAATTCTCCAAAGTTGGGAGGGTTAATGCTCGCGATAGTTGTCTTTTCGACCTGCAGATGGCAAAACCGGCTAAAAATTGCGAGAAGCATGATAACCATTCTTACGTGAGAATCACACATCGCGTAAATGGTTTTCGTCGATAGCGAACTTTGTACCGAATTGTTTTTTTGATAATCGTAAAAATTCATCGACTTTATCAGTTAATTCCGGTGTTTTTCACTCTCGTTGAAAGATTGACAACAATGAATAAGTCATCACTGTACAATAAAGTAACGTTAACGAATTCGTAGCAGAAAGTGCAATAAAAAAAAGACCGTTATAGCAGTATGGCCGTCTGCTTCGTTTCGAAAATAATCCGGAGGTGAGAAATGAAATATCGATGCTGAAAGATAAAATAGTGAATGAATATTATGTCGATTGGTCGAAAATACGTTGAATGTGTAAACAGCTGTATTTCTCCTTGTTCGGAGCATACGAAAACGTGATGACGACAAGCCTTCTTGCTGGATATTCGAAACGTTTGTTTTCACAATCGCGTGCTATTTTAGATCGATGACCTTCGTTTTTGAAGCTTCGCAAGGCAAAACTTTGTCGGTATTCGCGATTTATATGTTTCCTTTCCACGTTCAATTGCAGGATCCGCGATGTCTAAACTGTTGTGACTCTTCGAACTATAAACAGTTGAAAAAAAATGGCTGTCGGTGTTTTCCCGGCCCTGAAATTGGGCGTTTTGTTCATTAAACAAATCAGCAAACCACTGGCCAAAATGCTTGTCCAACAGGCCAAAAACCATGCAGTATTTCGAACTTACTTCATCATCCCTCCGGCTCAATGTAAGTTCAATAATAATCCGTTACCCACCAAATCTGTGACCCGTCCGTACAGAAGCCGATTTACGAAATTTTACGAATTTTCTTTCATTTTTCTCCTCAATTTTCCGTCACCAATTGTTTGTCAATTTTCGTCTCGACAAAAAAAAACCAAAAATGCATATTTACCTGAATACGACCATTTGGAAATTGCTCCGGGTCAAATTGACCCGAGACGCACGCAAAAGTGTGCAATCGAGAGATTAATAATTATAATTTATAAAAATCCTGACTTATTTGAATGAAACCGTTTTTTCATGCGCGGGCTAAAGATAAAAAATGCCCGAAAAGCAGTCCCGAGAGAAGAATAATGAATTATTGAAATTGCAGTTTACCATTGGATGGAGGTGAAGACAAAAATGTACATAATGAATCTTGGCAAGCCGACCAAGGTGGCCAAGTTGAACGAGCAGATGGCAATAGAGTTGGGAGCGAGTTTGATGGGGGAGGTAATAATATTCAGCGTAGCGGGAGGTTGTTTGATCCTGGAGTACAATCGCCAAGTAGCCAAAGAGACAAAGAAGGAGGAGCTCAGATTGGCTCAGATACAAAAGTTCACAGAGGACATAGAGAGTTTGCACGTATCGACTACTCGACAGGAGGAAGAAATCAAAGTGTTGCAAAACGCGGTAGAAGAATTGATCAAACACTCGAGACACAAAATGCCGAGTTTGGAACAGTTGAGAAACGAAGAGTCAAAGAAAACTGCGAGTAGTGACAAGGGCACGAAATCGGGGGAAAAAAACACCGAGACCGATCGCACTAACGAAAAAGACCAACAATCCCTGGTACGACGAGCAATCGTCTACTTCGAAAACGACGTCAAGGGCAATAATAAACTTAGTTAATCGTCTTTCTCTCTCTCTCTCTGCAACTATTGATAACAATAGCGTATAAATTTACATAAGACAGCAGAAAAAAACCCAAGGTTTGCATTCAAAAGAAAAAAAATGACTCGGAAATTGTAGTTCGTACGATTTTTGCGAACCATGCCACAGGTTTGCATAGATCTAGTCATTTTATTACTGGTTTTTAGTAACTCGGTCCGCAGTCTTTTCCAAACGATGTCGTACTCTTCGATTTTTTTTTTTTAATCATTTTTCTCACTAGTTTCCCGAAATATCGTTGTCGTCTGTTCATTTCACGAGGAACTCGGCACGTCGCTGAAAAAATGTGACTTGTAAATAGCTTTTCTGCTTGACGCAGTTGTATTTCACATGAAAAATGTTGATCATTGGGGTATTCAAGGGAAAAACTTCACACAATATAGAAAATATATTACGAATAATATATGAGTGTCTTCTCGATGTTTTTATGTACACATCAACCTCCAGGCAATTTCCATCATTTTAGATTTATTCCTTCTTTCAGCATCTTTTGTACTGCTTGAATTTTCGATTCCAATTTGCCAAAATCGATTTCTGCAATTTATTACGAGTTTCAGTCCTTTGCGATGGTTATTAATCCCAGAACAATAACTTTTTTTTACCTATTTCGCTAACCTGGAGTCATAAATGACGCCAATTTTGAAAAATTCATATTCCAGGTAAAATTGAACGAAAAACGTTCAACTTGTGCTCATTGTTTTCGATTTTTAATGCAAGATCACGTGAGCCTGGCGCGATTCTGCTGCGAGTCAAAAAATTACCGGAAAATGCGGTGAAAGGATAAAAAACGAGAAAACGACGTCAGACAATGCGCGAGATTTAAAAAGTCGCCCGCGGTCGTTTTTGATCCCAGGTTAGCGTTCCAGGGTTAACGTGAGTTTTGTATGAACTTTACAGTGACGAACCTTTTGCCCCGAAATGATAAGACCGCGTTACCCTGGGGCGAGAAGAATCTCGAGATCTCAACGACTCGACAGAACTTCCTGTGAAAAATAGAACGAGTTTGTGAGCAAACGTCGCCAATGGAATATTTACTTTTTAAAAATTCTTTTACGTAGCGATTTCGGTGGAGGAAACGAAAACCGAAATAGCCTCGATAAACACAATTTTTCATTTGAACTCTCTGCAATACTTTCCGACACGATTATTATTGGAAATGAATATTCGGGAAATGGCTAAATTTCTGGAATTTTTTCAGATTTTTGTTGGATCGTGAAGCAACGAAATTTTGGTGGCAATGAATTGTTCATTGGATCGTAAGGCTGGATTTTCCTTTAGCGGGCTTTCTAGAATTTGGTCAACGGTTCGAATGCAAATTAAAAAGGATTCATCAGTTGCGCGAGTGCCCGAGAAATCTGCAGAAAGCAAAAGCGAGATTTGTCCTAAAAATCTCGATATTCCGAGAAAAGCAGACGCTGGCTTTGTGCTCTGGCGAAGCGAGTCGAGCGTGGAGTACAACTGATGGATCGCCTTGAGGGAATGAAGCGTGCACCTGGCGATAAGCTCGGAGCAGCTTTGTAACGGCCGGACAACGATGGTGAACGACTTCGCCCTTTCCGACTGAGAGATCGCCGGCTCCGCAGCGATCTCGGGGGCGGCGTGGATCGTCTTCTCAAAGCCGGACTTGCATCGCCCGGTTTCCTACTTGGCGCTTCCGTCAATTGGCGCAGCTTCAAGGCGAGACTAGCGTTTTCCACGCGTAGTTTTTGTATCTGAGTCCGGAACGAAACTCTCTCTTTCGCGACCTCATTCTCGAGGGTTTTTATCGCGCTGAACAAACGCCGTGCGCCTTTGTCTGGAGAATTTCGATAAAAATCGTTCACCAATCTTTCGGAAATTCAATTCGAGTCAAAAAAAAAAACATTGCGGAACAACGAACGAACCGCCACTCATCAACTTCCGGTTCTCTTCAACGAGCTGTCGATTCACCAACGTCAGCTGATCGACACGCTTCTGAAGATCTTTGTTCGCTCCCGTTGTTCGTAGACGTTCATTTTCGGCAGTGAGTCGTCTGATGGTCGCTTGAAGAACCGACGGATCCGGAAACCCGCAGTACTCCAGGGGCAACGGATAATGGATTCTTAAGGACGTTTCTTACATTGGAAAATAATTTATGGGTCGTCGATTCACAATAGAATTATTTTAAACGGATTTTTTCATCCCTTCGCATTTTTGTGCAAAGTTTTTTCTCAAAATGTCTAATTCGTCCGAAAAAAAAACAGTTTTGAGAAAATCGTTGATCGGTTCGTAAAAAAGGGATTTGCACGCGACGTGACGTTTGGGGAATTTGACCAAATGTACCTGTCGAATTCTACGCTGTAGGTAAGAATGAGATATCGTCGATTGCTCCCTTTATTGCTCATCGTCGATGTCGCACTCGACTCCGTTCTCCTTGCGCGCAACATTTCCAAATCTTCGAAAGTCAGAAGATCCAGAGTCACGCAATCGCTCGTCTATTTAAAAACGACTGGTTCATCAGATTGAGCATATTTAGCGAATGGCTTAATTTTAATAGCATTACCTTCAACAGCCCGGACTGCAGCATCGTTACGAAAACGTCGAACTGTTTGTAGTTTCCGGTTTTGTGTGTCAAGTTTTCGATATCTATGAAAATATTTGAATCCGCATAAATAAACAACGAGCAACGATTCGAAAAATGTAATTTCATGAAAAATCATAAATTATCATGAATCTGGTACGCATGCGTAAAACCGTATGGTAAAAAAATCATAAAATCTGGAATTTTTTGCATCTTTTTGTTTTGATTAAAATTGGAGCTCACTAACATGCGGTATCGTAGGACGATTGCCAATTTTCGGAGGTGTATTTGTCAGTGACCGACAACTCGAGATTACGTTGAGATCCTCCACGAAGTGCAGTGACTCTCATTTTCGTGACGTATTCTCGGCCTCCTTTGAAAGCGTAAATAGTGACGAGATTCGGGCTCAATTCGTTCATAGCTTCGGCGCACGATCCCGCGTTTTTTCCTCAAAACAATTTATTTAACCTTCCTTTCGTTGGTCTCTCCTTGTTTTTCGAGCTCAGTACAAAAATCGACAAGTTCCCGAGGAGGATTTCGAGATAATTTTTCGAACAGTGTAGCAGTGTGTGTGGGTGTGTCGTGTGTGTGTTTCAGCGACGTCGGCATCCGACGAAACCCAAGAAGGAGCAAAAAAAGCAGATAAAAAACTAAATGACATCGACGAGTGGTCGGTGACGTGTGTGCACTTGTATCAGTGCTGTTCGTCTTCTGATGCGTGGCTGTCACTTAGCGAATTTTATACATGTCCTATCCGTCCCATATATAGTGTTTACGCGAGGATGAAACTCATTTATTTTTTACTCGACGCGAGCTAATTAAATAAGCCTCAATTTTCGGTATAATATGTGGTCATTGTTCTCCAGAGATCCTACCAAGGACTTTCCTTACGAGATCGGCGATCACGTCGAGTGCCCCGATAACAAAAGTATTTGGTCGCTCTTTCGAGCGAAAAAAAAGGTAAGAAACTTAACCTCAAAATTACATTACAAAATGATCAGATGTTAAACGTCAATGGCACGATGTTTGAGGGAGCGAAAGGGAGGGGGTTCCTGGCAACCAAAACAAACAAGTTATCGTGATATGAATAAATGAGAGAAAAAAAACGATGTTTCATCGTAATTCGAGTTTCTTTCATTGTGCACGTCTCAAAATTCAATCGAATTTCGAACTCCACGATTCTGTAGGGCGCAGCGGGGGGTGAAGATGTCTCTGTTTTCGTTTTCGACGTCAAAAATGGGGAAAGTCAGCTGGAAATTGCTCGCAGCACCGTCAAACGACTTAAAACCCTGCGGCATCCAAGTATTCTCACATACATCGACAGTTTGGAGGTACATCATTGTTCTAGTATTAATTTCCACCATTTGCAACTGCAAATAACAAAATACCAGCCTGTATAGCGAGTGAAACGATTTCATTTGCTCAATAGACGGACAAGGTGATTTATTTAGCAACGGAACGCGTGGAGCCTCTGCAGAATCGTCTTTCCCGGAAGGCTGACGTGGGTGAGGGGACCAAGAAAGAATTGTACTTTTCATGGGGCATTTTTCAAATAACTGCAAGTATCAAAATAAAAAAATTCATTTTGTCTCGCTCGGAATACAAATTTGGTCTCATCATTCGGGAAATTTGTTTTGCTCGGCTTTACAGAGAGCTCTGAGTTTTTTAAACAACGACGGCAACCTGCGTCACAACAATGTCAACTTGCACTCTGTGTATGTGAACGAAGAGAGCGGAGAATGGAAACTCGGAAGCGTCGAATATATGACTGCCGTAGACACTCCGTACATGTCTCTTCCACATATTCTGCAGGTCTACGCACCCCCGGAAGCCAAGGAGAATGCCAAACCTGCTACCAAATGGTGAATTTACGTTTTGTTGATTATTCGGTGATCCTAGAACGGTAATCTGGGGTCAAAACAACCCCAGACGACTTTATGACCTTGAAGTTTGCATCGTCGGAATGCAACGAAATTTATTCTTGTTAAAAATGCAGAATGTAATTACGATGATAAAATGATCCATTTTTGCCATTCGAAAAGCATATCGGCTCCGAGAATTTGGATGACATTGAAAATTGAACGAATCTTCAATAAAATTCAATATTTTATTGATGCATTCCAACGTTGCAAACTTCAGCATCATGACGACTTTTCCGTGCCCTTTCACCGTTCGTTCTCGCATTTTTATCGTTTTACCCCATTTTTCGCTAATTTTTTCACTTCCAACGAAATCGCTGCAGGCTCACGTGATTCTGCATTAAAAAACGGAAAGAATGAGCCCAAGTTGAATCCTTTTCGTTTAATTTTACCGGAGATATGAATTTTTCAAAATTGGGCTCATTTATGACCTCGAGTTACCGGAATAGGTAAAAAAAATGAGTTACCGTTCTAGGGTCGAAGTTGTGCTAACGTCGTAATTAGCTAATCACGAAGAAAATGAATAAAAATTATTGTGAGGAAGAAATTTCGGATTAAATGTAAAAATTTTGAACGCTAGCTCCATCGATATGTGGGGTCTGGGCTGTCTGATTTGGGAATCGTTCAATGGCCCCCTGACGCAACGAGCGAACCTCAAGAGCGTGGATCAGGTATGACGAAGATGAACGACAGTTAAAAAATATTTTCGCACCTCCGAGTACTTAAAGTTTCTGTGACTCTGAAGTCTGCATCGCTGGAATGCAACGAAATTCGTTTTTCATCCTCAGCCAAAATAATAATTCAAGCGCAAAATGTAATTGTGATGATGAAATGATCGATTTTTGCTACTCGAAAAGCATATTGGCTTGAAAATTTGGAATGACGTTGAAATTTCAACGAATCATCAATAAATTCAAATATTTTTCGTTACATTCCAACGTTCCAAACTTCAGCATCATAAGTTTCTTGTTGTTGACAAATTTCGAAGAAGTTTACTGAAGAATAACCGATTTTCGTAGATACCGAAACAATTATTAACGGTGTATCGAGAATTGACTGGCTTCCAACCTGACGGTAGGCCAAATCCAGCGGACGTGATAGCTCGATGTCGCAGCAACGGAGGTTTTTTCAAGAACGACCTTGTTGACGCACTTCTCTTCCTCGAAGAGATCCAGATGAAAGAGCGCGGCGAAAAAGGCCGATTTTTCGCGCAGTTGGCCAACCAATTGGATAGTTTTCCCGATGGAGTCGGACGCTTCAAAATCCTGCCGCAATTATTAGCAGCTTTTGAATTCGGCGACGCAGGGAGTGCGGTTTTACCTCCACTTTTGCAGTTGGGACGACAATTGCCGGACGCCGAATACCAGCGTCGCGTTATTCCGTGCGTTGTTAAATTGTTCGCTTCGAATGATCGAGCAACGAGACTCCGGCTTTTGCAACAGCTCGACAGATTCGTCAGTCATCTCCAACCGGCAACCATAAACGAAGCCATATTCCCACAAGTACTAAAAACGTTATTTAGTTCTAAAAAACGACGATTAAATTAGTCAAAAAAAAATTATTCCAAGTTTCAACCAATTAAACATTTTTTAAATCTCTACTGCAAGGTGGCTCGAGGTTTTCTGGATACGAATCCTGCCGTGAGGGAACAAACTGTCAAATCGGTCGTTCACTTAGCCCCGAAGTTAGATTACAACAATCTTAATGTCGAAACACTTAAACATTTCGCGAGACTTCAGTCCAAAGACGAACAAGGCGGCATACGAACCAACACGACCATTTGTTTAGGAAAAATCGCCCAACATCTTCATCCACAGATCAGACAAAAGGTACGAAGCCTCATTATTTGATCCACGAATGCGATCGATTCACTCACTCGGCAGTAATTGGTTTTCGTCGAAAGTTGCACAAAAATCATTATCACAGACGACAAATGAATTTTATTTAACGAGATTCAACGCAAAACATTTTTTTATTGATTATTTATTGAAATTTTGGAAAGCGTAGCAATTTTTTGAGTTTTTTGGTCGCAAGAGAGAATCGTTTTAATGGCCGGAGCAAATATTGAATAATAATTATTGGCTGTGCTGAAAAAATAAGGAATTTTATCGCAATGTCGACATTTCAGGTATTAATCGGTGCGTTCATCCGAGGCACTCGAGATCCTTTTCCACCCGCGAGGAGTGCAAGTGTATCGGCCCTCGCGATAACCCAACAGTACTTTTTACTCCAAGAAGTCGCTAATAGAATATTACCAGCTCTGTGTTCGCTCACGACAGACTCCGATAAGGGGGTTAGAGACAGTGCGTTTCGAACGATACGAGGATTCTTATCAAAACTTGAGAGAGTTTCGGAGGATCCTGGACTGCGCGAATCTATGGGTATTTTATTAATTTCTTCAATTGTGAAATTAACTTTTTTTTTCAAGTGTGAGCTTCGTAAGATAAAAAGTGACTCATTCAGCAGTTGATTCTTTTGTAAAATTGTGATCGATCCTTCCGTTGTACAGAGGCAGACGTAAATACCGCGACTCCGAGTTTGAGCAACGCCGCAGCGACGTGGGCTGGCTGGGCCGTTACCACCATGACTGCGAAATTCTATCGAAGTCAATCGGACACTCCAAAGTCTTCGAATCCCCAAAATACGTCGCGAATTTTACTCAAGAAGCCCGCATCACTCGGTAAAGTGCAAATGAAACATTAAGATTTTTTCATTTAGGAGAAAAAAGACAAAGAAAATTTGTATTTTAATGGAAACAACTTGATAATTGACGATTGAAAAATGCTCAAGAAACGTTAATGATTTCTTATCTCAGAACAAGCGAGCAGTTCACAAAGCAGCGCGAGTACAACAGCGACGACGAGCAGTGCAACGAGTATGACGTCACTGGATCATGATCACGATCACGATTCTCATACAGCCAATACCAATTCAGACTGCGATTGGGACTGGGAAGCCGATAATTGGGGCGATATGGAGCAACAACCATCGGCTCCGGTTACCACGACGACCAGTTCCGTTACCGCGACTTCTCATTCACCCAAAGCGAACGATCACTGGACCAGTTTGGAGGAGGAACCAGTAAGGATTGAATTTACGATAAAAATGCAGAATCGCCGATGATTTTCTTGTTTTTGCTGGAAAAACATGGAATTTTCTCATTTTGTTATAATTTTCGAAAGATTTTTACAAAATTTTCTTCTTTTCGCAAACTTAGTCATGATACTGACGAATTTTGAATAAAACTCAATGATTTTTGAGCCCGAAACGCATTTATTTACCGCCTGATTTCAGGAGGAAGAAGCCG
Source organism: Diadegma fenestrale (assembly GCA_037043255.1). Taxonomy (NCBI): domain Eukaryota; kingdom Metazoa; phylum Arthropoda; class Insecta; order Hymenoptera; family Ichneumonidae; genus Diadegma; species Diadegma fenestrale. The sequence continues at coordinate 5,497,881 of CM073311.1, read as the reverse complement.
CCGAAGGAGCAGAAGAAAAGACCGAAGTTTCTGAGACTGGCTGGGAAGACTCCGAGTTTCAGGTTCTCGACGATTTCCAAGCGATCGAGCAGTCCGGTGAGCAATCGCTTAAAGATCACACGTTGATTAACCCTTCGTGGTCACCGTGGGTAGAATCCACCCAGTGACCAACTTGTGACGTAAATATCTCCTAGTTCCCGGTAATTAATGGGGCTGTAATCGTCGTTTAACGACAGTTTGTGGTGTCCATTGCGCGTTGGCGGCGATAAGTATTACCGCCGCTAACGCTAAATCTCTAAAATCCACTTTGAAATCGACCCACTTCCAATAACGGAATTAATATGTTTTTTCAAACGCGCGCTATCCTAATATTTTTTTCACTAAAGAACCAGATCTGATGAATATCAGGTCCGAATTTTAGGCAAAAATATTGAAAATTCACCAAGTGACGATTATTTTAGTGAAAAAACTTTTTTTTCCCGTTTTTTTTCTTCATTTTGCATTTAAAAAAATATGTTAGCCTTGGATTTCTTTCAGGAAAGTTTTTCGTATCTAAACTGGAATGTCCAAGGGTTGTTCAGTCATTTTTTGAGAATTTTTGGGCCGATAGATTGGTCACAATACGGGTTCGAAAATGGTCTGGGTAGAATCAACCCAGTGTGACCACAAAGGGTTAAAAATGCGTCGATGGATATCTCGTTATTATCAGTATTTCTTTCAGGAGTCCCTAGCAATTCGAACAAATTTGAGGAAGCAAGAAGAAAACGAGAAGAGCGAAAATTGGCTCGACAGCAACAGATGGAAGCGAAGAGAGCCGCGAAATTGCGGACTGGAGTTCCCGCTAAGAAAGTCTAATTTGTACAACCCAAAGCCATTAAACAACCAACCATTTGAATACGTCAATCCTGTTGTACTATATAAATATTATTGAGATTAGATGATTGAAGATGAAATAAACATTTTCATGTACCCTAAGAACGAGGCAGAATGACGTCATGTTTTTCCAATTTGCTTTTATTCATCGTACGATGAAAATCCACGAGCGTCTCGATGAGCTCATTCACTTGAATTTGAGTTTTGGCAACTTTGGTATTCGAACATGGGCTTGAACGACTTTTCTATGGAATCAGTATTCGTAAAAAACATCTTTATAGATAGAGGAAACTTGTTTTGTTTTTTTGAGGATTAAAATCAGTCGTTGGGTTCAACATCGTGAGAACAGGAACTACGTCACAAGCGGGACTGTTCAACGTATGTTTCAAATCGTATATTCATGCTGTTCGCGTTTCCTGGTTCCCTAACGAAACCGAGGCTCTCGTAAAAGGAAATTAGTCGATCACGACAATCTAGTGACAATTTGTAACAATGCAATCGTTTCGCCAATTGTGATATCGTCGTCACAATTAATTTTCCAAGCTGCCTCCCTCTGTACGAGCTGTTCACCACCACGTCTTCCAAACGACCTCGCTGAAAACAAACAAACACGCTTTTTATCTACCAAAATAAATTGAGAATCAAAAAACTTTCAGTATTCGGTCCTTATTTTTTAAACCACAAGAAAATTTTGACCCTAGAACGCTATCGATTTTTCTTTCCAACTATTTCGGTAATTTTTTATCATAATCGAGCCCAATTTTGAAAAATTCATATCTCCGGTAAAATTCAACGAAAAGAGTCCAACTTGGGCTCATTCTTTCCGTTTTTTGATGCAGGTTTACGTGAGCCTAGGGCAATTTTGCTTGGAGTGGAAAAATCAGTCAAAAATGCGGTAAAATGATAAAAAACGGCAGAACGAAAAGATTGTTTAATTAATTTGATTTAAAATTATTAATGATATGAATTTTCAACCTTTGAACATTTTTTTGGAAATAAGGAAAAATTCCTGTTCTCTTTAATCGTGTTTAAATATTTGATCCTCACCAGAGCACAGTTGTGTATAAATTTCTGCTCGACGACCAAGGAAGAACTGGCAATGACTTTTCCACTGTCCAGATCCTCGACGACCACAATGTAGTAGCCTCCAGCACGTTTCATCTTTGCAAAGCAATCTAGGACCAAAAAATCGCAATAAAACCAAACTTTTCTCTGAATGGAAACACAAAAGATGGTCAATGATTAAATTTACTTAAGAATTGGTCTTTGCTGACGTTTCCAACTTCCGTCAGCTGCCCCAAAAGTTGGAGGAAACCTGTAAAAAATATATTTACCGCTAAAACTTGAAAAATGTTGCAACGTCGAAATAAATACTGCGCAATGGATTGTCATGAGGATATTTTGCCGAGGAGCAATAATTTAAAGCCAAAATTTGACAAGGAGCAGAAAATCCTTGTTACGTTACCATTTTCGTAATCTGTGGATCGTAATGGACGAACGAGCAGGCCATTTTCTTGCCTTTGATTGGGCAAGCGATCGAGCAAGCTTGCGTTAAATAAATCTGGATCTTGGTCGACCGAGACTTCTTGGTTTTCCAAGCGTTCCTGTTGACGCAAAGGGACAAACGAAAAATTGGTTGTGACGATACGATTTTAAACGTCGAATCGAATTTTTGATATTATGGCGGATTTTTCCTTTGGGGAGAATGCGAAAAAACTCATCAATAAGCGTTGATGGTTGGAGAAAAAAACGAAAACAAAATAGAACTCAACGACCTTGACTTGGCGTGATTTTGAACGGAAATATTGAAACGTATGTTCGATTCGAAGGTTTACGAGTGGCTTCGAGACTTGAGATTTCGCGAAAAATCGTTTGAGCGACGCAAATTGCTTTGCACATGGAGTAATTCGATTAAACTCACCACTTTCGATTCACTCATGATGAAACTTCGTAGTTATCCAAGGCGAAAGGACGTAACGAACGATTAGCGAGATCTGCTTTTTTTTTGTTCTCTACTTTGTTGCTTATTGACAAACGAGAAGCAATGGCAGGTCTCCCACCATGTCAAACGAGAAATTCCATCGTCGTGGCATTTCACGAGCGACACTTTCACACTCGCGCCTCGGGCTATCGAGTCGGTCGAGGATTATTACTATCTACCGGTTTTTTAGCTTTACATGAGCGATCGGGAAACGTCACACCTCATGCAAGAGACCGCGGAAGCGGCGTTCACGGTCGACTCACACACGTGGATTCTTTCAACTGTGTTCGTATCGCGTATCGTGCCCGTAACATGTGACCGGACGGTCACGTGACTAAGCACAATGCGAGGGAGGGAGAACGGGGCGAAAAATGAATTTTCCAGATAAAATTAATTGCTTCGTATCAGATGTTGTTCGTTTCAGAAACAAAAACGTCGTTTTTTGCTCGAGAGTAGGCAATTCATGCGATTTGCTGAACAAGTTGAGATCCAAGATTCAATATGGCGGCTGGAGCAGAAAGTATAACGGCGTCAGCGAAAATAAATTTGCAGAATCGCAATAAAACACGCTGCGACGAAGAACATTTTCGTTTTCAATGATGCTTTTATTGGCCTCTGTCCAGCACTAATGAATTATTTCTATTATTTCCCAATGGAAAGAATTTCATAATCGCACCCCCGCGTAATATCATGCGCATACATGAAATTCACGATTAAAAATATTTCTCCTTCTGCGAGAAACGTTTTTCTAATTGTATTAGACAATTACAATATAACAATAAACATTATGACGTTTATCTTTATACCCTCATGGGTTAATTCCAACGAAATTTTGATGACGATGATCATTTACAGAATTATTTATACAATCGGATGAATTTCTGGCATTTCATGCATTCTCTGCACAAAACGATAATAGCTTTTATTTCGGTTTTCACAAAAATATAAGAGTTATATATTTTATAACTTTGGATTTGTCGCTGATTTGTGGTACAGTGGTATTCGTGAAGCATTTGTTTGTTTTCGTCATCCGCGTATGAGCTTTTTTCATCTCGATACTCTTTCGAGAATGAATTCGTTTATTTTGTTTCTCATCTTCCTCATACGCGAGTATGGTGTGCGAAAAGGTACGAATTTTATCGCGACGAACGATCGCGCTGTTGGAAACCGAATCGAAACCGGAAAAGACGAATGGTCGAGCTCAATTCCATTTTTAATTCAATTGTGACATTTATCAAACGAAAACTCCGGTCATAATCGGAACGGTGAAAATTTGCGACTGAGTGTCGGAAATCGGAAAGTGGAAGTGGTGGAAGTGAAAAAAAAAGTGACGGCAACTTCAACTTATTGCCGCAGTGGCGCTGGGCGACGGCCACCATTTTTCTAATCTGTCAAAACATTGATAGCTCTGGAAAATTATCTTAATTTAATAAAAAGAAAAAAACGATGGACACGTTGTTTTCTGATTCGTTTTACAACAACGACTCTCACGTTTGTCTGCATCGCCAATTTGTAGTTTATATATGTATATCATGTACGGCTCAGGTTTTCAGAGAACAAAAAACTATTGAGACCGGATCGAAACAATAGAATTTAAAAAAAATGTCAAAAACGTTTTCAAGCAAAGGCACAAAACAAAAAACAAACGAAAAATTGCACCACGATCTAAAAACTTCTATCGCGTCTTCATCCCCAGTTTATTATTACGACAATAAATTTTCTATCATGAAAACTTTCACACACACGATAAACAAACACGTACCCTCCGACTCTAAACCGAAAACAGCTGTTTTTGGATACTTTCCGTTGATTGGCACGAATTTCCCCGAGTCGCCACAAGTCATTCGCCTCGTCGCAGTTTGCGTATCGCGCGCTTTACGCCAGTGACCGAGTTCCGACCGTTTGGCTCCGAATTATTTTTTCCCAAAGTTTCTTAACGTCTCCATTAAGTTTTTTCCTCAACAGCATCACAACTGTGATTTATAATCCTGATAACCGGCAGTTCCATACATATATACATATATTTACACAAAACCATTTATTATTGACGTGTGTGTACGACGAAGCCACCGGATTTATAGGTACGCGAGTATACAGGTAACTTTTTGTTTGTTTTCATGACTGTGTGATATACAAAGATATATATTTATTAATAATATATAGATTTTATATCTGTATATTAATAATACGATTATTAGAGAACATTATTTTTCGGCTTATGTATAAAAAGTAGTTTTCATTGATTGGCATTGATTTACAAGGATGATAATAGCTCTGACGTAATAAACATTTATTTCGTTCGAGACTAGAGTGTTCATAACTTTGCTTATCGTTTAATTATTCATTGTATATCGATGCCCACGACTGAGAGTTCCGAAGATATCGGTTTGTAGCGTTTATCACCAGAAAAATTTGGCTTTTACAAGATTTTCGGAAAACAACACTTTCGTGCTCAATCTTTTCACTTTTTCTGCTGTTTTTCCGTTCCAAGAAAAATATTTATATCCTCGTAACTATATTTGTGACAGAGAACGAAATCGAAGGAAGAATCGACGTGGAATGATTCTTGGTTATTCGCGCGCGCGGTATTGGCTCCGTTTTGTAAATTTCTCAACTCTCTCTGTTTTATTTTTAATCTACTTCGACTCTATTTTCATTGGTCCTCATGGTACTCGTCTCCGCACTTTTCTATACCCATGTGTTGGTGGACACGAGGCTCACCAGCTACTCACTAATAGTTGAACGGACTCAGTTTGCATATTTTTCAATAATTTAGTCCAAGTTATTGTTAGTGCTAAATAAAAACAGATTTTTAACCCTAGAACGGTAAACTTTTCCTTTTCCTTACCATTTCCGGTGTGACGGGGTCATGAATGAGCCCAATTTTGAAAAATTCATATCTCCGGTAAAATTCAACGAAAAAAGTGCAACTCGGGCTCATTCTTTTCGTTTTTTAGTGCAGGATCACGTGAGCCTGGGGAAATTTTGCTTAAAGTGAAAAAAATCATCGAAAATGTGGTGAAACGATAACGGGAAAACGAAGGGCGAAAGGGCGCGAAATTCAAAATCGCCTGGGGGTGTCTTCACCCCAGATTATCGTTCTAGGGTTAATTAAGTCTTAATGTTGATTGATTAATCAAAAAAGCAGGCTCTGCGGTCAGTGCTTGCAGGATAATGACAAAAATCCCTCACCTGAGATTATACAAATAGAGTTTGAAGTTCTTTTTTTTTTACCAAAATGGACAAGTCCCAGTTTTTAAAATTTAAAGGTCCTCGCATTTTCCCACCAGTTGGCGTGTCAATGTTTTCGTGGCGCTCGAGGACTTTACTCCGAAATTAGCAAACCGTTCCAGCGGATTATAAACACGTTTTCTCCATTTATGCATAAAAATTAGTTTGAGGATTCTTGAAATTTCGTCGTCGCGTACATCAACCAGCATTTCTATCTTGGTAATAAAAATATTTTTTTTTTTTCGCCAAACCGCTTGTCCTTGTCCACACGCAAAACCATGTTATGGGTTTTCTCACTATGGACTCCATAGTTCAGGTATCTCTCGTTTATAATCGTCTCTCTTTGCACTCCGAGTCTTTCGGGTTAACCCTAGACCGGTGACCTTATTTTATTTTGGGCCATAAATAAGCCGAATTTTGAAAAATTCATATCTCCGGTAAAATTCAACGAAAAGAGTTCAACTTGGGCTCGTTCTTTTCGTTTTTTAGTGCAGGATCACGTGAGCCTGGGGCGATTCCGCTCGAAGTTGAAAAAATAGGCAAAGATGTGGTAAAACGATTCAAAAGAGGGAAAACGAAGGGAGAAGGGCGCGGGATTTCGACTGGGGTCGTTTTTGACCCCAGGTCACCGTTCTAGGGTCAATTCCAGACTCAAGACCAGCCCGTGACAATCCTAGTATAAATATATATATTTTTATATGTTTTTCTCAACAATCTGTCCTTTCCGTACCTATCACAGTCCAGCACCTCGACGACGCGGATCAAAGATCGAAAAATTCAACATTTGATCCGACACTTGCAGTAGATTTTCCTTTCTATTATTTTCTCGGTTTGTTAAATATTTCAAAATCTTAAAGTGTGTAGGAAAATGAATATTTTTGTTACTTTGTTAGAAGAAAAGTGGGAAATGAGTGTATCGAAGCTTTTAGCTCTGAAATTGACGTTTAGGAAACGTCGATAATGTGTAGAAACTCGAAACCTTTTAAATCAGAACTGTCGTAAAAGTCTCAAAACTGGAAAATCGTTCCACAGATTTGTTTCCAGTATTTTAAGTGAAATTGTCAAAACGCACGTCAAAATCTTTTTTATTTTCTCTTCGATAGTGAAAAAATGTTGTGGAAAGTATAACGCAACAAATTGTTTCGGCATTTTTATCGCAATCGCGATTTTGGACGTGCGACGACGCGACATCGGTGCGAATCTGCATCGCGAATTCAGCATTTTTATTAATTATCATTCATATCAGCGAATTGGAGCAGGAGAATGAAAATCGTTTTGAAAAGCGCGTTAAGGGATTGATCAAAGTTTGTATATAAATCTGTTTACCGGAAGTGATCGACGGGCGCGGTCAATACTTGGTTCGGTGACCGGTAAACCTCTACACCGTCCCAAGCTTAGGATTCCTCGACAGTATTTCCGAGTTTCTGACGGTGCGAACCAACCGAAACGCAGTTAAGAGTATTTTGCCTTGTGCTTCGTGCGAATTTTCGGAGTCGTGGATGAGGAAAAACTTGCTCGCGATGGGTATGGGTTCGTGGAAAGCTGGAAAGTCTCAAAGCAGGAACTTTAAGTAACGAAAAACAGTTCAAACAGGATCGAAAAGGAAAAAAAAATGGAGTAAATTTGATGATTTGCGAGAAAAGGAAAAATGGATTTTGTTGCTGGAATGAAAAGGAAAAAAAAATATTGTTTTATTCGGGTGTGGTGGATTTTAAACCCGGACACCCAGACCGGACGTTCCTTTTATTTCAGCAGCGGTGTCGTAAGTGGGAGTGCAAATTTCCATTGGTGCTGGTAGCGCCAGTGGAGCTAGTCTCGGAATTCTCTTGAACGGTGAATCTTGGATAATACAGTCTTTGCCAGGGCGGACACGAGGTCTGCTTCGATGTACGGAGGCTTCGAGTCTCAAGATAGCACGATGATGATTTTTCAGTACCGATTCGCTAGATTTGCTCTGAGTATTGTCGTCACAATGTTGGAGGCAATTGCTCGGTCGCTGGAGGTTCGCAGAAGAGACGGAATAATGTACCATGGGGATTATCGAAGACGCGGACGTTTTTGAGTCAATAATCGGGGACAAGGTGTCGGGATTCTCGAGGTCCTCGAGCGACGTGAATACTTCGGAATTGGGTATGGACACAGGCTCAAAAAATGACTCTCGTAAGGAGGAAGTGAGGGCATCGGGACAAGCAAACGATCCGAGACACGTTACGTCGTTAAAATCACTCCCACTTGTGCAGCTTTTAACGTTATTGACTGAGTAAGAAGACGGTGATTTGTGATGATCGTTCACGCTCGATAAAATCTCTTGCGACCTTGACGATTCTGACCATCTGAGATCGGACGGTCGTCGGGAACTGAATCTCGTCGAATCGTGCTCCGGAAATATTGTACCCGATGGACGTCGCTCTTGGGCTTTCTCTGCGCTCAAAATTAGCGCCGCCGCCAATTCTTCAGCCACTAATTCGCTCGATGTCCCGTCTGAAACTATGTCTCGCAGTCTGTCCAGCGAATACGAAGCTCCGGACATGGATCCGACGTCGTTTCTCGCTTCCATCGAATCACTGGATTCTTCCAAATTTAATAGAACGTGAGGTATAGGGTTCGAGAGCCTCGATGGACTTCGGACGAAAGTTTCGTGAATGTTACGCCTTCTCGGCACCGAACTAGTGTCCCATGGACTCCGCGACGTCGGGCTCGAAGCCTGTTCACATAAAAAACACGAGAAATTATATTAACTACGAAAACTTTTAGACTAAAGCTCATCACGTTGGTAAATTGATTTTGTATGAATATTCTTGACGCCAAAACTAACAATTTTCTTCTATGAATAGAAAAATTATCTGACGTCAAGAATTTGAGATATTTAATTTCCAATTTTTAACTTTCCCCATCTAAACGCGTGAAAATCCGAGTCGCGTTTCGTTTAAGAGTTGCAAAAAAATGAGTTTAGGATTTTTCTTCGAAAAATTTCGGATCATAGCCTTTCTGGCAATCTGTACAAAAAATACTAAATACATTTTGCTTTGCAACTGGATTTTTGCAACTTTTTAACAAAACGTGACTCCAATTTACATGCGTTTATGGGGAAACTTAAAAATTGGAAATTGAATATCTCGAATTTTTAAAGTCAGAGCATTTTTCTTCGTATAGGCTTTGCAACTGGATTTCTGCAACTTTTTAACGAAACGTGACTTCAATTCACATGCATTCATGGGGAAAATTAAAAATTGGGAATTGAATATCTTGAATTTTAAAAGTCGGAGCATTTTTCTTCATATAGGCTTTGCAACTGGATTTTTGCAACTTTTTAACGAAACGTGACTCCAATTTACATGCATTCATGGGGAAAATTAAAAATTGGGAATTGAATATCTTGAATTTTAAAAGTCGGAGCATTTTTCTTCATAAAGGCTTTGCAACTGGATTTTTGCAACTTTTTAACGAAACGTGACTTCAATTCACATGCGTTTATGGGGAAAATTAAAGATTGGAAATTAAATATCTCGAATTTTAAAGGTCGGAGCATTTTTCTTCATATAGGCTTTGCAACTGGATTTTTGCAACTTTTTAACGAAACGTGACTCCGATTTACATGTATTTATGGGGAAAATTAAAAATTGGAAATTAAATATCTCGAATTTTAAAAGTCGGAGCATTTTTCTTCGTATAGGCTTTGCAACTGAATTTTTGCAACTTTTTAACGAAACGTGACTCCGATTTACATGCATTTATGGTGAAAAAAAAAAAATGCAAATGAATTATCTCGAATTTTAAAAGTCGGAGCATTTTTTTCATATAGGCGTTTACGTTTTGATAAAAATTTGAAAGGACCATGACTAAAGTCGTTTTGTGACCATTGACCAGAGATAAAATCATCTCGAACAAGCGGCGGACATGTTTTTTCGAAATAGCAAAGTAAAAGATGGGAAAAGCGTTTCCGAAAATAGAGAAACGTTGAGAAAATCATTTCTGGATGGAGCGGACACAGATTTAATTGGTACTCACGTATTTCTCAGTGCGAGAAAATATGGCGAGTGGTTCTCCTTCGGAAACGGAGTCAAGCGGAAGTGGCTGAACGGGACTGGTTGGTTCGGAGTGAATGGCTGGAACAGCGAGATTGTCCATGAACCTGGATGTTTGGGCCAATCTCGCATGAAAGCTTCTCTCGATGGCGCTTATAGATTCCGAGTGTTTCAAAAACTCTTGTCTGAGTCTTCCATTGGTGTTTCTGGAGGGAGTCGAAAGTTTATTAATTCTCCTTATTTTTCGATCTCCCGAGCTGGTAATATTGGCGAGTTTGTTGGTCGTGAGTGTGATTTGTTTTTTTGAATATTTCCGATCGCCGCTGTGTGGCTCGTTGAGTTTGATCGAATCCACGGACCCGACGAGGGCGTTTGGTGAAGCATCAAATTCGGTTTTCGAAACTGACGCACAGCTCGGAGAATTTGGGGATTTTTTGAGTTTCCCGAACCTACGAAATTGCAGGCTCAACTTTCCCATAGAATTCTCGTGCTCGAGGCTCCGCACGGAGCAACCGTGATTGTCATCCTGACCAACGTCTCGAGGCTTGTAAACTTTATTCGATCCAACGAGCAAAGGATTAGCTTGGGTGGTTTTTAGATTAGGATCGGACATGGAAGATAAATTGGAGTTTCTTCTGTGAGACAAAAGCGCATCGTCGCACAATTCTTGATCGAGGGCTGCCCTGGAGGAACTTGTTGACTCGGAATTGTCAGCGTGCAAAGTGGGATCCGACATTGTGTTCAATTGTCGTATAAGTCGATTGGCATCTTTCTCAGTTTCGAGATTCTGATAAGAAATAAATTTGGGCTGGTCCAATCGATTGCTCGTGGTTTTGGTGGCGATGCGTGGTTTGTTGTTGAGACACTTGAGTTGTCGTATTTTGTTGAAAGTTGGATCGAGCAGATATTTTAATTGTTTGATTTTGTCAATGTTGTGATTCGAGTCGATCAAATGATTCCGATCGATCGCGTATTCAGGCTTGAGCATGTTTGTCAGATCGTGAATGTCCTCCTCGATTATATCGCCCGACAAACTGCCGATGGAGAATCGTCTGCTGGGGTCGATGCCCTCGGGCGATATGTCGGTGTCGCTGCTCAACAATTCGCCGGGTGTGCATTTTGATTTTTCACGTTGATAAAACGTCGACAAGTGTTTCGCTGCGAAACAATCTTCCACAGGTGGCGCTCGTATTTCGTTGCTTTTGTTCACCTCGGCAAGCTCGAAATTCGTGTTGGAGCCACGACGAACCGGTGAACATCCGTAACGACTCGGATGTATCCCGAAACGCGTTACCACGTCCTCAGCTATTTTCGCTGCAGCGACGCGCATTTCCCCGTGATGAAACGCGTAAATCCAAGGATTTACTGCACTGTGACCCAGTATGGGCAAGCCCAACCATACCACCAGCCATTCGGAGAGTATTTTCGTGCCGCAAAATATGTCCAGCAGCATGCAAGCCTGCAAATCATTTTCGAAATTTACACTCATTCGTTTTATTCCCATTTAAAATGTTGTATAAACGTTTCTTGGCACCAAAAATGACAGTTTTCTGGGAAGAAGAATTGTCTGAGGTTTAGAATTCGAGATATTTAATTTCCAATTTTTTATTTTCCCCATAAATGCATGTAAATTCGAGTCACGTTTCGTTAAAAAGTTGCAAAAATCCAGTTGCAAAGCCTATACGAAGAAAAATGCTCCGACTTTTAAAATTCGAGATATTTAATTTCCAATTTTTAATTCTCCCCATAAATGCATGTGAATTGAAGTCACGTTTCGTTAAAAAGTTGCAAAAATCCAGTTGCAAAGCCTATATGAAGAAAAATGCTCTGACTTTTAAAATTCGAGATATTCAATTTCCAATTTTTAATTTTCCCCATAAACGCATGTAAATTGGAGTCACGTTTCGTTAAAAAGTTGCAAAAATCCAGTTGCAAAGCCTATACGACGAAAAATGCTCCGACTTTTAAAATTCGAGATATTTAATTTCCAATTTTTAATTCTCCCCATAAATGCATGTAGATTAGAGTCACGTTTTGTGAAAAAGTTGAAAAAATCCAGTTGCAAAGCCTTTATGAAGAAAAATGCTCCGACTTTTAAAATTCGAGGTATTTAATTTCTAATTTTTAATTTTCCCCATAAACGCATGTAAATTGGAGTCACGTTTTGTTAAAAAGCTGCAAAAATCCAGCTGCAAAGCCTATATGAAGAAAAAGGCTCCGACTTTTAAAATTCGAGATATTTAATTTCCGATTTTTAATTTTCCCCATAAACGCATGTAAATTGGAGTCACGTTTTGTTAAAAAGTTGCAGAAATCGAGTTGCAAAGCAAAATGTATTTAGGTTTTTTTTGCAAATGGCCAGAAAGGCTATGAGCCGGACTTTTTCAAGAAAAATCCTTAACACATTTTTTTGCAACTCACAAACGAAACGCGACTCGAATTTACTCGCGTTTGGATGGGAAAAGTTAAAAATTGGAAATTAAATACCTCAAATTCTTAACCCCTTGACTGTGGGTGACCCGTATAGGGGCAAAAAAAAGTCGTGCCATTTTTGTGTCATGACACGTATAGGGGCATTTCAAAAAAAACCTATTTCTACTGCATCGAATCGATCGTAACTTGGTACACCATGGTTTTTGGGGTCGCTGAATTTGAATTTGACATCAAATTTCCAAAATTCAAAATGGCGGATCCAATATGGTGGACCGAAATTCGAAAAATGGTTTGATTGCGACAAAAGTGAGTACCTTATGGTTTTCGGAGTCGCTGAATTCGAATTTGAAATCAGATTTGCAAAATTCAAAATGGCGTATCCAATATGGCGGACCCAAATTCGAAAAATTGCTTGATTGCGACGAAAGTGAGTACCTCACGGTTTTCGGAGTCGCTGAATTCGAATTTGAAATCAGATTTTCAAAATTCAAAATGGCGTATCCAATATGACGGACTCAAATTTAAAAAATTGTGTCATTCCGACGATAGTGAGTACCTCACGGTTTTCGGCCTCGCAGAATTCGAACTTGAAATCAGATTGTCAAAATTCAAAATGGCGGATCGAATATGGTGGACGCAAATTTGAAAAGTAACGGAATTTTGACAAAAAATTGTATCTCTAGATGTTTATGGTTGCGAATTTATAATGGTTGCGATAAAGTGATTTTTCAAATTTGCGTTCGCCATATTGGATCCGCCATTTTGAATTTTGAAAACCTGATTTCAAATTCGAATTTAGCCACTCCGGAAACCGTGACGTACTCACTTTCGTCGAAATCAAACCATTTTTCAAATTTGGGTCCGCCATATTGGATCCGCCATTTTGAATTTTGGAAATTTGATGTCAAATTCGAAGTCAGCGACTCCAAAAACATTTACACTGATACTTTAAAGAAAATCTATCAAAATTTTTTCCCAACACAAAAATGGCACGAAAATGTCATTTTTACCCCACTGCGAAAGGGTTAACGTCAGATAATTTTTCTATTCATAGAAGAAAATTGTTGGTTTTAGTGTCAAGAATTTTCATACAAAATTATTAGAAAATCTTGAATGAAGTAATTTTGTGATAGGAATTTGGAAAATTTCTTCTTTTTTTTTCGTAGTTTATTTCTACGTTTATAAATCTCCAGTGAGAATGTGCGTTTGGACGGTTGGCACTTTATTCCGGTTTATAATACAATGTAAAGGTTGCTCGTTTATTCACCTGGAACGGCAGCCACAGTATGAGAAAAACTCCCACGGTGAGAGCCAGAGTTTGACCATAGCGTGGAAGAGCCATCGTCTGAGTCTGATGCCTGAAGGATAATTCGACTGTGTATATCGCTCGTGCATGTGACCGAGCAACGAGATAAACATACATGTAACAACCCAACAATACAAGGGCACTCGGTGCCCATACCGCTAGCACGAGAAACACTTGCACAGGAGGACGAACCGCTGCGGCGAAACGACAATTTCCACTGCAACAGAAAACAACTTTATAGCTTTCTACGAGCCTGTGTCCATCACGAAAATGATAAAGTCAACGGTTAAGATTTTTATTTTGTACGGGCTCAAAGAAAACTCAGATTTTTCAAAGTTTTCCATGAAGTTTCATCAAATCTTTGAATTTTCGATCAAGAAAATGTCCTAAATTTTCAACATTTTCCGAAAATTCCGTAAAATGATTTTTTTCGTAATCCCAAGTTTCTCGTGACGAGAATCCATCCAAATATTCGAACCTAATTTTGAGCGAGAAGAGAGTTGATTGTTGTGTTCAAGAAATTTCATAAACGGGAAAAGCTTTTAATCTTTAAAACTAAAATCATGTAAAATGAGCACAAGAAAGTTTTCTCGGAGTTTGAAAATTCATTTTCTTCACAAAATCTTGATCTTTCCTCCGTTTTTTTTCTTTTCGATTTCGCTGCTTCGAGTTATTTCAGTTAATCTTAATTCTTCGGCAACAAGAGGGAAAATTCGAGTTTTTTCGGACGTCAGAGTATTCGGGACCGCGATGCGAAAAGGTAAAAGCAAATATGAGTCGAGACTCGGGTGCTCGTGTAGGCGAGACGATCTTTGTGTTGTTCTCGCTCGTTTTGGTACGTTGGGCTAAAAGTTTTTCAAGATAAGAATTTCAAGATAAAGAGAGAAAGACTCGAGCCTGACGTGCATTTTCGACCGGATTTTACGCGCCATCGCGGAAAATTATAAACTGCCAAATGCACAGTTTTGCATCCATCAAATTGGAATGAACCCTCCGTGGTCAGCAGGGGTCAAAATGACCCCGAGCGCAACTTCGAGCTGGAATTACTACGAGCCCGAGACTCGGCGATCTCTCAAACGGTCTCTGGGGTGCGCAAAATTTTTTTTTCCTTTGTTTTTACACACATTGCCTCCTTGCTGATTTTGTTCGCCATTTTGAAAACTGAACAACATTTTTTTGGCACGATATTCTGATTCTGAAAAGTTCAAACTAATGTCCTGAATTTTTATGTGTCCTTCGGAACTTTACTGGCAAAGCGGCGAGGTTTTAAACGTGGCTGGGGTCATTCGGACCCCGTGTGACCAGCGCGTCATTTCTAGAACCTGTAAAAGTGCCAAAAAGTGTCAAATTTACCGTTAGAAACTATAAATACAAAATAAATAGTAAAAAATCACTTTTTTGTGAGCAAATCAGTTTAAAAGGTTTCGGATAGTAGGTAAAAAAAAAAAATGGCAAAAATATGAGCTCAGTAAGAATCGAGATAGAAAAAGCAAAAAATAACATTCGGCCTCGTTGATGGCTTTGTGAATTTTTCAAGACGCTCTATCAGTTGCGAGCACGAGAGAGCTGAAAAGTAGATTTCCCGCATTTTCGCCGGAGACGCTCGATATTTTAGAAAACAAAAAAAAAACAAGATTGACTTTGCCTTCTGATGAAAGAGCGTCGAGGGTTAACTCGTATTTTTCGCGAGTAACCAACTATGTGAGAAAATGGGCGCAGGATACAGCGCCTTGATAGAAAACTCGTATAAATTTTCATTGGAAAGCCAAAAATTGTGTAAGGACCGTGGAGCTTTATTGTAAATGCAAAGAAACCTGTTAGAGTTCCTGTCTGGAGGTTTTTTTCTCAAACGCCAGGGGAGTGCTTCGAGAAAAAGCGAGAAAAGGATAAACTGCGAGAAGGAAGAAAAAGCAGAAAGATATTGCGTTGTTGGTGAAGAAAAAACGTCTTGGTTGCCAGACGTGAAATGCTTTCAAGTGTATGCCGGGGTGTGCCACATGCGTCCTATAAAAAGGTCATTTGCACGTAGGAATGAGTTGCACAGGGATTTGCGGATGACGAACCCTCGACCTTATATCTGAGGTTGAACCTCCGCGCACTTGCTCGCAGGGTCGAGAGGTCATGACCCCGGTACAAGGACCCAAGCACAACTTTAATCCTCTCGATGCCATAAACGCGCGATAGTTTCGGCGATACGAATCGTAAGAGCCTCTTGCTTCTATACATCACCGCGTTTTACCTTCTCGCTGCACACGAAGGCTCTGTGCGTTAATGATTTTTCCCTTACCATTAAGGTCGTTGATTCCCGAGGGCCAAATCTCAATGTTGGCTTTCAGTTTTTCTAACATACAAAATGGTTCGCGAGTCCCCGAAAAAAGTTGTTACAAATAACTAAAAAACAACATACTCAAAATTGGAAATTTCCCGAAATAATCTGTATTTTTTATATAATAATCAAAATAATGAATAAAATTTAGGACTGATTTTGTTGGGAAATTAAATAAAGCTTCTTCGATGTTACGTAAAAGCTTATGCAAAGTTTTAAGAGTAATTATTATATATTGTATATTAAGATTACGTATTCTTGCCATAATAACGAAAATTCTCGACAGCAATTGCATTTAAGGTCGTTGTATGACAACGCTCAAATATAAATGTTTGTTTTCGGTGTTTCTTCCATCCAAAAACGCTCTGCGAGCCCGAGCTCATTAAAAAAAAGTTGTTACAAATTGAGTCAAGAACGCAGCGTACTCTAAATTCGAGATTTTCCGAGGTAATTTGTAATTCTTGCACAATAACCAGAATTTCAAAAATAATGTACGGGCGATTTTTTTGGAAAACTGCATAAAGCTTCTTCGATGTTACGTGAAAGCGTGTGCAAAGTTTTTAGAGGCTTCAGAGTTTAAAAATTGAAAAATTCAATGTTTACAATTGGAACTTTTGCCACGCGATTTTTATAAATAAATATCTCGACTTCTACACGATGAAACCTCTTACAATTGCGCAAGCCATTAAATATCAGTTTTCTCTTTGAGCGTGGTGCAAATTTGAAGGAACTCTATCGATAGAAAATTTTGCAACGGCCTTAGGATCAGAAAAGTACAATTTTCCCGTCCGCAAAACAAATTTTATGAATTTTCATATTTTATTTTGTCGACAAACGGAAATGGCTCGAAACACGATTTTTTTCAAGTTGAGCAGAAAAAAATTTTAATTTGTTCAGCTCGTTAAAGTTTTCGAAGAGAAATAGCCCGTGGACATGGGCCGTTCGCGATGTCGCGGGTTAAACTTTTTTCCTTGCGAGCTGCGACCTTACGGCGCGGGGTCGCGTATTAACCTGGTGCGTAGCTTCGAATTTACGCTACCGTGCATATAAGCCAACGGCGTTTTAATAATAACGTGTACTCGGAGCCCTCTTACCCCTCCCCCCCCCTGCAGCAGTCTTTTCGTTCTCCCTCGAGGCAAGAAACTTTTTCGAACACTCAAATTACATTTTCTACTTTTCCTACCAGTTTTTTTTCTTCTACGAGAGCCGTACGAACTCTCGTCTGGTAAAACGTACGCGATGCAGCGAAAAGTGTAGCGAGCTTACAGCAGGTCGTGTAAATATTAATATAAAAACGATACAGCCAACATTTTTTATTCGATCGTTACCAGCAGTTTCTTAATTATTCATGCCACGAGCATTTTTTCCATCGCCACTTTTTCAATCTCCATTAAATCCACGTGCACATATTAAATTAGCGAAATTTCTTTGCCTCAGGTTAACAAATTCGCGCCTTTAACGTTGCCGAAAAAACTGTCAAAGACTAAAAACTCTCTGATTTTCAACTTTCTTGAAATTTGAATTTTCGTCATAAATTTTGGCTGGAAATTCCTCTCGATTAATTTCCCATCCCCATTATTTACGATCCACACATAAAAAAAAATGAAAATTTGATGAAATCCGGGAATAACGTCGTGCGAGGTAAACAGTTTGGAACGTTCGAAAGCAAATGGAACGGAATTAATAAATCCGGAAGCCGCACGTGTTTTTTGAGGTCGAAGCGGGGGCGAGTAAGCTGCGGAATTTCGTACCGAATTAACGCCGAATAAATTAGTGGCCCGGGACCATTTATGGCGAATAAAAAAATGAATTTGCCTCGGACAAATAGCAGGAAAACTGCAGGCGTTGAAAAATTAGAATGTAAAAGGCGGAAATTCGAAGATCCGGTTTGTAATTAAGGTGGATTTTTAAAAGGGATTTCGTTACCTGTGCGATTGTGTGAGTCCCGTAATGTGGGCGTAAATAAGAGGCGAGAGTCCAACAGCGATAGAGTAAAGCCAGAAAACGGCGATATACTTCTCGACGCTGCTGTGGGTAATGATATTCTTGTAACGAAGTGGTTGAGCCAGCGAAGTTAGTCTGTCGACGGCGATAGCGACCGTTACGAGAACGCTGACGCTACACAGAGCTATGACTATGCAATAGGGAGCTATACAGACGCTCGAGACTTCCGTATTATCCGGTAAACCGGAGAGTTCCAAGTGCATGCCAAAAGGCATGAAAACTCCGACCTGTTGAAAACGAATTCTTGTTGATTAATTATCTGAAAATCCCCATTCCACCAGGTGAACGAAATGATTTTGTAAATGTTGACGACAACATTTTTCAAACTCTAGAAAAAAACCAAATTCTCTGTCAAGAATCTTAAAATCAGATTTTCTTGCCACATTTTGAGAAGCTCAAAACATGCTGAAAATAAAGTTAGTCATGATCCTGAAGTTTGCATCGTTGGAATGCAACGAAATTCTGTTATTTCTTCAGCAGAGCCAATAATTATTATTGAATATTTGGACCGGCCAATAAAACGATTCGCTCTTGCGACCAAAAAACTCAATCGACTCAAAAAATTGCCACAATTTTCAAAATTCATTAAATAATCAATAGAAAAAATGTTTTTCGTTGAATCTCAACGTTGCAAACTTCAGAGTCATAGTTAGTCGCGTAATTGAGATTCACTTCTGAGAGACGACTCGGAGGAGAAAAGATTCGACTTACCCCAAAATCACTGACTGCGAGGGAAGCCAGCAAGCAGTTCGAGGCTGTTCGTAGTCTTTTGTAACGATAGAAGGCAGCTAAAATCATGGCGTTACTGCTAATGGTGATTGGAGCGAGTATAAAGACTATGGAGATGGCTAATATGACTGAGAGAGGATTGACATCGATCCGTGGTTCTACCCTCGTCACGGTTGGCATAAGGGTCGTACTGCCGCTCGTAATATCCCCTGTTACGGAGATTCCAAGTGTCTCCGATGCCAGAGTAGACATGATATGCTCGGAATAAACGCACAAATAGTACGTTTTATTCCCCCGCCCTCCAGTTTTGCCTTGTCGCTCGGAAGCCTCGAGATTCACCGCAGATTTGCGAGGGTTTTGATTTTTTTTCGGACGCTCGTACCGCCGGAGGAGTCAAGTCTGGTCCGGAAGTGACGAAAACATCTTTCCACTTTGTGATTTTGTCTCGGTGTATCGAGTCACTTATACATACGTTCGTATATTTTTGTCATTTATAAATATATATTCAGGTCACACGTTTTCACAAGGACAGCCTCACTTATTTTCAAGGACGCATCCACCACTTTTTTCCCCTCCTTTCGATCCTCGCTTCCGCTTTTATTTTTTTTACGTTGTAATTTCAGCATCGTTGATCGTCTTGAATTTCCGAAACTCCTCACGTGTCCTCTTGCCAAACAACTTTCGCTTGCTCTCCGTTTTCATCTCGTTTTGGGCGATCCTACTGAAACAGATTTGGAAAAAATGGTCACGTCGTACACTCGGTCATTTTTATACACGTTTTATGATGATTTTTTATCAGTCTGCGACGGATATTGCGTCAGCTTTTCGCGTCTATCGTTTTTCATTCGAAACAGCATGTTTTGCGTACGTTTTTCCACGGATGAAAAATTGTTCCTCAACAACGATTTATCGTGCTCCGTTGATAATTATTGTAACCACCAAATTTTCCTTCTTTTCATGATTTTTCAGCAAAAATGTCGAAATTTTTATCCAATTTTTTGATCGACCAAAATTTTCGATGATTACTTGATTTTTTTTTCTTCATGCGTGTAAATTGGCATTTTTTGCGAAATGGTGGCAGAGTCAACTCGTTTTTTAGGAAATTGAACAAAATTTATTGAATTTGGATTCAACGAGATTTTTAATGAGGAAAAAACGATCTGCAGTCCATGCAAATCGATCTACAGTGTTTTGGAGCACGAGATTGTTCGCAGATAATGAGCCAAGAGAGCAGGAAGTGATAATCGTTGTTTGTTAAATATCATTGGCATAGCTTCAGGAGCAGAACATAATAAAAGATTATTTCAGTGCTTTTTGTGTCGTTCAAGAGATTAAACTCTAGAAGCAGCGTAGAAGTTGAATGAAATTGTTGGAGAGTATAGTCTGCCGCGATGTCGCGGATTCGTGGAGGATGGAAAGAGGATTGAAAGCTTTTCATTCAAGAGCGATCAGTACACAGTCGAGAGCAGGTTGGGCCATAACGAAGGGACGTGATGAATGAATTTCCGTCGAGCGCTACTTCAAAAACTCTTTTGTTCTCT
Source organism: Diadegma fenestrale (assembly GCA_037043255.1). Taxonomy (NCBI): domain Eukaryota; kingdom Metazoa; phylum Arthropoda; class Insecta; order Hymenoptera; family Ichneumonidae; genus Diadegma; species Diadegma fenestrale. The sequence goes on along the minus strand of CM073311.1, from coordinate 5,477,432 downwards.
CGTATTTTTATTAGGCCAACAAATCGCTCATTGAAATGGGAATCTGCATATTGCAGATAAGTTCGTGACCATGGAATCGAATGGTAGCCCAAAATTTTGGATTTATATGACTCTGAAGTTTGCAACGTTGAGATTCAACGAAAAACATTTTTTCTATTGATTATTTATTGAATTTTGAAAATCGTGGCCATTTTTAGAGTCGATTGAGTTTTTTGGTTGCAAGAGAGAATCGTTTTATTGGCTGGAACAAATATTGAATAATAATTATTGGCTCTGCTGAAGAAATAACAGAATTTCGTTGCATTCCAACGATGCAAACTTCAGGATCATCGGATTAGTTATTAAGGAATTCAGCCAAAAATTCTGTGACTCTGGGAACTGACTTGAAAAACGGTCACGTGACCGAATTTATTGAGAAAATTTGAAGGTATGCGAAGCCACTTGTGGCCAGAAAATTTTCCGGGCCAGTCTACACTTCACTATACTCAAAAAATTTTCTTCAAAGTTATGGAATAATTTGTTGTAAAATGCGTGAAATAAACAGCTGAAAAATAATTCGAATTTCTCAAGATCTTTTTTTTCAGCAGGATTCGGGTAGGAATGAATTTTCCACCAGAAATAATTATTTGGTTCGCGTTTTTTGTTTTTACGGTATTTAAACTGCTTTTGGACAGGATGAAAATAATCGGCGAAGGTCAATGAGGACAATACACACGATCACATTTATCTTTGACTTTCATGTACATCTGCACACCTTTCGAAATAGTGAGCAGTTCACTGAGTAGATAATTGTTATGAGAACTAAGCATTGTTCTAGCGCGTGCACAGCAGTGTGCTTTCCAAAAGCATTTCTGTATCGCATTTTCATGGGGGCGAAGCGAGCTGCGGGAAATCGGGCCAGAGAAATGTATCGTTAGCGAAACGGTACACACGTTGATCGTGTACTCGTCGCTGACGATGTATTTCAGGCTATCATTCCGGTAGGATGATTCCCAATTGATTCTTATCGGCGCTAAATTTTGTTGTCAGGGACAGATTGTCGAAACTGATATCGAGCCTGCAGTTGAAATAGCGAGTATATTTATCGATTGGATGCCCAAGCAGAAAAGACGAGAAAAATATTCTCTGCAAAGCTTAAGATCGACATTTTGCTGCCCTAAAAATATTCAATAATTCGCAAAGCCGAGTGTTTCGGTAGAAATCGTGATCCTGAAGTTTGCAACGTTGGAATGCAGCGAAAAATATTTGATTTCATTGATGATTTATTCAGGTTTCAATATCATCCAAATTTATCCAGCCGATACGCTTTTTGGGGATTAAAATCGATCATTTTATCATCTTGATTAAATTCGGCACTTTTGCTAAAGATGAAAAAGAATTTCGTTGCATTCCAACGATGCAAACTTCAGAATCATGTAGAAATCGAAATTCTGCCTTTTTCTTTTCGACCAAATTTGTCACGTCCTAAAAAAAAAACGAGGTTTCCGAGCTGCTGCTTCGAGCTCCATAATTGCTGCTGGAAATTTGATCGCAAGAGAACGAGACCGAAAATATGTAATTTGTTTGGGTACGTCAATGTGGGCCGTTTTAATTAATTGATAAGTCACAAATTTGTCGGGGAGGAAAAGTGAAGCGGCGTTCCAGTGGATTTGTGTAAACAAGATATCACTTTGATGTAGTCATTTTCCAATCGAATGGAAAACAACGTGTTAAAATAATGGGGGAGCGTGAGTGAGCAACCAATTGCTTCGTATTAATCTAGAAATTCCATAATACGCACACGATAGTGACATATTGTGTTCGTGCTATTACGCGGAGAGACGAAAATAAAGTTGCATGGGAATGCTCAACTTTCCAGCAAACTTCCCCACACAATCCATACAACGCAGTCTCATCGAAAGACGCGCAAGCAGCTGGACAAAAATTACAGCCTGCGCGAGCCCTGTAACGATGTTAAAATTTACATAATTGGAATGCAAGCAAAACTTATTTTTTATGTCAGAGGGCGAAATTTTGACTCAGTATTTGTCAAAAATAATGGGACAGTCATTTTTGCCATTTGGAAATGGATTTCACTAGAAAAATTGGGACGAGTGCATTAATTATCAAATTAATTAATAAAAAATGTAAAAAACTAAACTAAAACTAAACTGAAAACTGAATTGCGAGCACGAGAAATGCAAAAACCAATTTATTTCCTAATTAGCAGCAGCAAGACCCAAGGAGAATGAATCTGAAATCGAGTTTGTAGAAGTTCCGTATTAGCAGGATATTCGACGTGAATATTATATGGAGCGTGTCGTGTACAATGTATTACGCGCGATATATTACCAGGTTGTTGCGATGTTGGTACACGGAGAATCGAGTCTCCGAAATTAACGTTTGTTACGGAGCAGAGACCGGTAAGTGCGGGGAGAAAGGGCGGATCGAAACAATTCGAGCCCCAGGGAAGTCGCCCTTTGATTTACTATAAATTGTCGTGTGTTCATATACATCCGGGGTTGTGCAGATATTGGATAACTATACATAAGGAATCGGGTGTGCTTGCATGAATATTCAGTTCTCTGTCCAGCTTTCATGCATTCTCAATTAATCCACCCTTACCATGTAAATACCTTTGAATCGGAGGGTGCGCTCTGCACACTGTAGAATCTGCAACTCATTCCGTGCTTTTCCTCTCTCTTTCTCTCTCTCTCTCTCTCGCCTTATCGCAGGCTTTTGAGTCTGGAATCTCGCTCGCTTCGCAGAAAGTGTCTACCTTCAGCAAAAGTGCCCACAAAACTTGAGGATGTTTGCGATTCGAACTTGGGCGACGAGCGAATTCAATTTTTTTTAATTCGATGGGAAAAAATTGAAATCTCATGAAAAACTTGTGTGTGCAGTTGCATTTTCCTCGGAAATTTCCACTTCGATGTTTTTTTGAATGCTTTTTATTGAGCACGAATATGAAAAGCGAAGTGAAAGTCTTGCTTTTTATCACTGATGAGAATTTATCATTTTTTTTTTTTTTTACTGACAATTTAATATTGTCAAGAAACGTCGATATTTTGTTGTATATACGGTGAATTCAATATTTTTTGTTAATTTCAAAATTTTCGTAATTTTAATAACATTTTTGATTCCTAACGAAACTGTCAGCAAAATTTACGATTGGAATGACAAAAATTTACTTTTCGGAGAGACTTTCTAGAATATTTCTTGCTGCAATGACAAAATTTTGGTGATTAAAAAAAAAACGTATCCAATGAAATATCGATTTTCCGACAAAATTGGAACAAAATTTTCTTTCCAGAGTTCGCGTGAGGACAGCCTCAGGAGGTTTCGGTCGAGAATTATTTGCTGCAATTGCAAATGGACTTGTAGGCGTGCGTTTCGATTTTCAAAAATGTTCAATGTTGTTTTTTTTGTTATTTAAACAGTTTTGAATATAAATTCATTTTTGGATGAGAAACGTTGGCAAGTTAAAAAAAAAAACACTCAATAAGAGAGAAAAAGTATTCAGGGGCAATTTTTAGCTTGATCCGTATATACTTTGTGGGGGTCAAATATATGTGATGGCAGCTTTTAAGAAATCCTACGCGTAGCATGAATAATGGATTGCGGGACGCGCGACGAAGTGTCACGTTTTTCAATGAAAAACAAGAATATTAATGTTTCACACATGGAACTCCTGTCTCTTGGTCCACCGTGTCAGTCCAGGGTGAGGATTGTTCTACGCACCCCATTTATTTACGCATATTTTGATTGGTGTTGGTCAAGAGGGATTAAAAGTGAGGCATTCGGGCATAAATTTCATGTCCTTTTCGCGATCAATAGCTGGTTATTGCTCCTCCAGAAAAGAATGGAGGGTGGACAAAAATATACTATTAAACTGCCCCTATTTTGTGCTTCTGAAATCTTTTTTTCCTCGCGGGATTGATGCCGAATTCGAAAACAACTTTGTCAAACTCATTAGTATTTTTTCCACGGGAATTAATTCAATTATCATGATGCTGAAGTTTGCAACGTTGGAATGCATCGAAAAATATTTAATTCTATTAAATATTCGTTCAATTTTCAATGCCATACAAATTTTTCGAGCCGATATGCTTTTCTAATGGCAAAAATGGATCATTTTATCGTCGTAATTACATTCTGTAATTGAATAATTATTTTTTTCAAAGATAAAAATGAATTTCGTTGCATTCCAACGATGCAAACTTCAGAGTCATCCATTATTCTTGAAAAAGAAAGATTCCGAAGTTGACAACGTTGGAATGCAACGAAATTCTCTTTTTTCTTCGTCACAGTTGATAATTATTATTCAATATTTGGCCCGGATGATAAAACGATCGTTTGTCGAGTCAGGAAAAGTGAATCGAGACGAAAAATATCTGTAATTTGAAAATTCAAAAAATAATCAGTAGAAAGAATATTTTTCGTCGAATCTCAACGTTGCAAACTTCAGAGTCATGAAAAAGAGATGGAAAATATCGTGACCAAAGAATCGAGTCGTCTAGACTTTCGTTTCCGGTGTTGAGTGAGTCGGGAGAAAGTGAAGGTTGAAAAAAGGTCAGTGCTCAAGTTTTGTCGTGTGTGAAAGGATTGAGGCGAAGGTAAAAGTGCAGGGCGTGTGCAGGGATACGTGGCAATAGAATCCAAGCAGTTTGAAGTAAAAAAAAGAGAGAAAAGGTTGGATAATACCGAGGAATAAAGGCTAAAAGGCAGAACCAGAGAAATGGAAGCGATTAGGAGCAGAATTAGGCGGGGCTTCAGAGAAAATTTGTTGATATGGCTGCCACGTGGTAATAGTGACGACGAAAAAGAGTAAAAAATGTCGAGTCCAAGTGAGCGAGGATAAAACGGGAAGTGATAAAATGAGGGACGAATTATTTATGGGACGTAAAATGGAACTGAAAAAGCGGTGGATGAAATTCGGCAAAAAAATTCAATGTGAGAGCATAACGAAAATGTAGCGGAAAAAATTCAGCAGCGAGCAAAGACCGAGATAAAGATTTCCAGAAGTAAAAGGAGAAGATGAAACGAGTTATCGAGAGTAGAAAAAATTAATTAAGGGATTAAGGAACTCGCGCAGGTGTTACGAATTGAGCAAAGGGACAAAAAATATCGCGCTAGCGAGTGAAGAATTGAATTAAGCTAAAAGGATATAAGTTAGGAAAAAGGCGAAAAGGGATTTTCCTCGAGTTGGGTTGAGTAGGAATGAGGATTAGGAAATATACTTGAAGGACGAAGCGAGCGAGTTTCAGAATTTACTGAAAATTAAACTAAAAGATTCCAATAACTTTTCCCAACCGAGTCTTTCCGTGAAATTGGAGTAAAAATTTACCCTAGAACCGTAATCTGGGGTCAACAACGACCCCAGGCGACTTCCCGCGCCCTTTCTCCCTTCGTCCTCCCATTTTTCAACGTCTTGCATCACTGCATTAAATGCAACAGCATCAAAAACCGAAAATAATGAGCCCTTTTCGTTAAATTTTGCCGGAGATATGAATTTGTCAAAATTGGCGTCATTTATGACTCCAGCTTACCGGAATAGGTATAAAAAAAAAAATAAGTAGACCGTTCGTTTACCGTTTTACAAGGCATGAATAGGGCGCGGTCGGATTACCAAAGTCTTGAGTAAATTATACACGAGGAAATATCGATGTTTGTTAAATTAATTTTGACATCATGTGTTCTGTATATAAATAATACATTATAGGTCTCGTTAATCTATGTAATAGTGTCACAATATTCCGTGACTGGGTGTCGTTATGATTATTGCTAAGGTATATTTCTTTCATGCCTTATTAATAAGGTGGGTGCAGAATAATCGATACTGTATGTACGCACATGAAATCTTATTGGACGTATAGCAGCAGTAATTTCTTTTTTGTATTTCATTCGAGTCTGCAAACACGCTGAGAAATCGAATTCGTAAATTCTCAAGAGAAAGTGGCGAATAAAATGAAGTTTGGTGCTGCAACATTGATATAGAGTCAGAGAGTGTAGAAACATGTTTGTCAAGGAAACTGCAATGATTGCGATGGAGAATTTTTTCGAATTATATTTGTTTTTTTTTCGAACCAGTTTTTTTTATTTAATTTAACTTAATTTGATTTTTTAATTTTAAAAATTTTTTTATTATTTTTTTTTTTATTATCTTTATTGATTTATTTATTTTTTATTTATTATTTTTTTTCGAACTATTTTTGTTTCGAAATACGTATCGCGGAATGAATTTCTCTCATTTTCGCGCTTTCTAAAAATGTGGCGGGATTGAGGGTTCACTTTTCGCGGTTGATTTGAGGCTCGATTTCAAGTGAATTCGTAACTTCGACCATAAATGTTGAAAAGAAAAATTACAGGCAATTTTTTTTGAAAAACCTGAAGAAAATGTGAACAAAGCTTTAAAATCGTGGGGAAATGATTCTTAATGGATCTCTTGAGAGTCGTTTCAAAATCATCTGCTGACAGCTGAAATTTTCATGAAATTTATAAAAATGTACTCTCTCGAGTGTGCATGAAAGTTGAGACTGAACATTTCATACAACCTTTTGGCTGTTTTTTTTTTTAAACTTTAATATTGCTTCGGTCTTCTGCTCCTCGTATATCCCGGTTTCTCGTACCCCCTCACTCCCGTTAGTCTTGCGGCTTTTTACGAGCCCATCAAACAATTTTAACCCCAGCTGACTAACTTCCTGTTCCTGTGAGACTTTCTCTCAAAGTCTTGTCCACAGCAACTTCTTCCTCATTCACTACTGTGCGGCGTTTGCACGAGGGCCCGGGGAAACTGAATAAAAATACTTGCTCCATATATTTTTAATGAGACTCGAAAAACTGCCTCAACGAGCGATGCGTGAGTTCACTGACGTTGAGCTTTCTCCGTTTTTTACACTGAAAATCAAATTTTGTCAAAAAACGTCGATATTTTATTGAGTGAACTCAATATTTTTGGATAATTTCAAAAATTTCGTAACCTTGACAATATTTTTGATTTCTGACGGAACGGGCAGCAAAAATTTACGATGGGAATTACAAAAATTGACTTTTAAAAGGGACTTCCCAGATTATTTCTTGCTGCACTGAAAAAAATTTTGTGAAGTTTCGAAAAAAGTTTATTCGAACGTATTCAACAAGTTATCGATTTTTTTAAATTTAAAAGCAATGATCGAAAAGAATGTCCAGAGCTTTAATGAACAGGTATTAAGGGCCTGAGCAAAAAAAAAACAAAACAAAATGAGTCGCACAAATGTTGAGAATAACGAAAAACCCGTCGTGACATTTCAAGTACCAAAAAATGATCCTCATTATTCAGTTTGTTGCGTAAGTCAAGGGATGTTTGTGTTTATAGATTCTTTTTATAATCTAGTGACCGCGGTGATGCATTCCACTGGGAGTCGTGACTCGTGACATAACGTAACACATCTCATTAAAACTTGCGTTCTCGCTTCGTTGTTGTTGTCGCGATAACGTGTCTCGTATACAGGACCTTCCAGAGCTCGATCTCGCTCCAGGTGTCAACAGTTTTGAGGCTAATGAAATATGGCCGAGCTGGGCTGTTGTTTAAATCTTGAAAGCAACGAATCAGATGCTCAGATACGAGGCAGCCTCATTAGTCATCGAGAGAATTCGATTATGATAAAAACACGTCCCTTTGCAATTGATAACTTTGTGCCGAATTCTCAAGCTAATTAATAAGCTCATCAACGCGTTGCATCGGACAAGGCGATAGCTAACGACTTTGTTCCGCAAAAATTCTGTGCTGGAGCAAAATCTTTGGAAGGGGTCCAAATTTTTTTCTCTTTTTCAACAGCCTGTATTTCCAAGCTCGCGGTAAGTCTAATGCGACATAACACACACATGCTGGCACGTGCGTGGCGCGAGCCCTTCCATATTTCCCTAGTGAATACCGAACAAATAGGCAACGAACACGTTCTCTTAACCACAAGCTCGGCTCTGGGTCTACGAGGTTTTTTTCCAACTGTCAACTTGTGGTCGAGTGTTTAATGTTTTTTTTTTTCATGAAAAAGATTGAACCGATTCATCGATCAAAAGGTCAAGTTACAATAATTTTTACTGTCGAGACCCTCGAGTCAATTGGCGACTTTCCAACCCATCGTTTATTCAACAAATTAAATATTCGGCAATGATCAAAAAACAGAAACCAAAGTGGGTGCGAAAATACAAAAAAAAACGTGTCGTTATCATTTTTATAAAATATTTGCAGTGACTTTTTAATTTTGGTATCAAAGTTCAAAATCCCCGAGAATAACAAGCAATAATTCGTGGACACGTATATATGTTTGTATATCTCTGTATATATTGACAATAAAATCATTGGCTGTGTCGCGACGTAGTCCTTGAACCGAGCGTGCAACGAGCCAGCCAGCCCGCACGTGAGCTTGCACTACTGGCTCGCCATGTACGATCTTCACTACTGCGCATAGTACGAAGAACTCTCGTCCATTCTACCCAACCCAAGACAAAGGCCAAGGTCATTCTATTCGTTCCGAAACCAAGGAAAAAGATCGTAAAACTGCACATCCGGAATAGCAGGAGCAATAAAAAAGATCGAGATAGATATCGCATGTTTTATATATACGTAAAACGACGCTGCATCAAAATCGATTAGATAATACGGTGAGCCAAGTTTCAATCGAATGATCGCTGTAATCATAAGTCTGAGCAATATTTATTCGGCATTTACCGTCTTCTAAGCAACGCTTTGGAACTTTATGATTATCTCTTCGGTTTTTAAGGTATTACGATCGCAAAACGACTTTATTCAGGGTTCATTCAAAATTTTGAATAAACGTCCCTGGCTCCAAAACTCAAAGTTTTCTCCCGTGGGAAAAAAACAATTTTCTGACGTTTAGAATTTGAAATATTGAATTTACAATGTTTAATTTTCTCCATCTAAACGCGTGTAAATTGAAGTTTAAGAATTGCAAAATTTGAGTTGGAAAAAAAAAGTATTTAGGATTTTTTTGCAGATTGCCAAAATGCTATTGGCTGGATTTTTTTAAAAGAAAAATCCTCAACACATTTCTTTGCAACCCTTTAACGAAACGCGACTTGAATTTACACACTTTTAGATGGAAAAAGTTAAAAATTCGGAACTAAATATCTCAAATTCTTAACGTCGAAAAACATTAAATTCGTTTCCTTCTATAGTCGTTGGGATGAAATTTAAAAAAAAAATCGATATCCGGACAGACGGAAAAAAAAACAGGAATCCTCTGGTGAACGGATGATCGAGACAGATTTTGGTGATGTGAGATAAAAATGAAAATGAGGGAGCGAATCAAAGTGCAAGTTTCCGGTTGCTTTTGAACTGGAAACGAGTTTCTTGGTGGAAAATAATGGAAGACGAATATCCTCTGAGGTTTAGCACCGCAGTAGCCGAGGGGCAGCAGCAGGAAATGGGGGTGTGCATTGATGCGATGGAGCAAGATCGTCCATTGGCTATTGGGGCATTTCCCCTTATCCTGCATTTGCCCCCGCCCGACCCCGACTCTGCACTATATAATCTCATGCGAAGCAACCCCCTACTTTTCTCTATTCAAGGTCACGGTCGTTCGGTATCCCCGCTATGGTACCCGACGCGTTTCTCACTCTCTCTCCCTCCCTCTCTCTCTTGTTTCTCATCCCACACCCTTTCCTTCCTAGCCCGTGCATCCAATGTATGCGGAAATCAAAGTTAAATCGGCAAATAACACCCACCAACTTTCCAAACGTTTTTGTTTTATCGCTGCCACAAATTTCATGCAGTTGCCAACACTTTTCATTCGTGCTTTATTGGTCGTGAAAAAATCACACAGGAATCCAGAGCATTTGCCAAACTCCTGACTCGGTCTCGTTCTTGCCATCAAACAACACTTCGCTGGCTTTCCATTCAATTCAGCTCTCGTTGCTCTCTCCGTTGCACGTTTTGTGCAAAGAAAAATCGATCTCCGGATCGTTTCGTTGCATCGCACAGCTTGCACGAAATTTCGCAACTAAAGATTCAATTTGATCGACTTTTCCAAGACGTGCATAGAAATTGAAATCATTCGAGTATTTTCACGAGCGAATTCAGCGCTTTCAAATTAAATTCAACGAAACGAAACTTAGTGAGATGGAAATGATCAAAAATGGGAAATAATTAAAAGGAAATCGCCCAACCGCCATGCAACGTGCGAAATGCTGCAAGCCGAGATTCACGAGTCTGTTCATTTCGCTCGGAATGCCTCATGCATGTAATATATGTGTGTACAAATGAATGCCCATATATCTTACAATATATACATATATGTATACACGATTGCAAGCTTTTTGCTCGTGCAGTGCGGCATCCACGCCCTGATACGAGGGGAGAACGAAATGCGCGAGCGCTAAGCTCCAGTCGGCGCGGCATTCGCCTCGACACTGTATGGACCAACGATCCACGGTCACTTCACCAATTCGGCAATGTAACCCATCCCTTAAATTCCCCAAACGATTCCTCCGGACTGCATCAGGATCGATCCTCCTACCCCCTTAAAGCAACTCCTACTTCATGTCCATCCTGCGAAACCGATTCAAAGATATCGAACAGCGTCGTAGCTCGTTGTAAACCGAATTAATTTTGAGTCTGGTGCTTTAACGTATCACTATCACAAAATTCGAGCTTTGTTTGGGGTTCTTTGATAATTTTGTGGGATCATTCTTGACAACAAAACTAAAAAAAATTTCTCCCATGAAGAAAAATTTCTCTCGTCAAGAATTTGAGATATTTAATTTTCCAATTTCTAACTTTCCCATCCAAACGCGTGTAAATTCAAGTCGCGTTTTGTTTTTTTTACGATCCTGAAATTTGCATCGTTGGAATGCAACGAAATTCTGTTATTTATTCAGCAGAGTCAATAATTATTATTCAATATTTGGTCCGGCCAATAAAACGATTCTCTCTTGCGACCAAAAAACTCAATCGACTCAAAAAATTGCCACAGTTTCCAAAATTTCAATAAATAATCAATAAAAAAATGTTTTTTGTTGAATCTCAACGTTGCAAACTTCAGAGTCATCATTTTTTTCGCAACTTTTTAACGAAAAGTGATTTCAATTCAGACGCGTTTAGATGGGGAAAATTGAAAATTAACAAAGACTAAAAAAGAAAATTAAAGAAAAAAAAGTGAAAAAGAATGAAAAATCTGAAAAGTTTCCATATAAGATGCAGCAGGTGTGAAGACTGCATTTTATTATGGGATAATCGCAATTTTTTCTTAGCATCAATAACTAATTTTGCAAAATCCTTCTTCGTGCCTCATCATGCTAATTTTTTTTTCACGTAAAAAAAAAAAATGATAAAAATGCAGAAAAAATTTTGAGCGAAAATTGAATTTTTAAGGAAAAACGAAAAGTCTTCGGGATTATTGAAACGGTGCACTCGGTCTGTGCACTTTGACCGTAATTAGTGGCCTCAATCGACAAATTTTGATGACCGAGTGGCTCTTTCCATTTGAAACAAAAATCCATCTGGTTACTCTTTTGATTGACTGTCGCGCATAACGTCAGTTTTTTACGGACGTATGGCGACAGCCTGCCGATCTGTTGTGTCTGTTGTCAAGGCACCAAATCGTGGGACGCGATCCCGATGGCACAATAAGTTGACGTCAAAGATGATTTCATTGTTTTTCGATAAAGAGAGCAATATAAAGCCTCGCCCGGACGAGCATAAGAATTCTACGTTTGAACATTTGTTCTGAACTGCAAAAGATCGAATACGTCTCGACATTTTTTCTACATAGTACTGTATCTCGGTTGTCAGTTCGATCCTACGACGGAAATTCTGCATCAAAGTACAAAAAATTGCAATCATTTTGATTCTCATGAAAGTGTTTCTGCGAATTTAATGAAAATGTATTTTTCTAAATCGCTGCGACGAGTTTTCAAAAATTCTTCAATAAAAATCCATAAAAAAGCATTTTAAAAACCATCAGCAATTCGTGAGGCTATAAGGCTGAAAAATGTATTGAATCGTTTCGGTAGTTAGCGACGACATTCATTCTAGTCAGCGAATCGCTCAACTCACAGCTGATTTTGTTAATTTTACAAGATTCTATCGCCATAATCGAAAGAGTATGTCAAACAAACAAATAACTCGATTTCTAGACGGTCAAACTTTCTTCAAGTTTACCCACAGTTGAGTCTGATTGTTAAGACGGTTCGTACGAATTTAAAGAAATGAAATTTGGAATTTATCTAACGCATGAAAAATGATGATCGTGAAGTTTGCATCGTTGGAATGCAACGAAATTCTGTTATTTCTTCAGCAGAGCCAATAATTATTATTGAATATTTGGTCCGGCCAATAAAACGATTCTCTCTTGCGACCAAAAAAACGATAAAACCTTTTTCAAATTTTTTTTTTTCCTTTAGATAAGAAAAACTTTGTGGATCCAATGAATCTAGTTTTTCGAGTGTATCGCGTGTCGTAATATTATTCCGTAGTACGATATAAATAAATCTCTGAAATGTCGATCAATATGGAGATTCGATGCTCCGGCGAAAATTGCGACACAACAACACACCCGAGTGAATATATTCTGAGGGGGATGGTTTTCTTATTGGAAACATTCCACTCTTTCTTACGTCTGGATACGTATGTACTACGTGTACGTTCATGTCAGCCTGCCGACGTCATTGGCTCTTGGAGTACCGAGAATTTCATCAATGTAGTAGCTGCAACGACGCAGATGTCAAAGACGACGCAATGCTCGGTTTTCCGATGCATTTGTGCGATGAGAAACAGAAAATCGATACCTACACAATTCTTTATCACGTTGATTTATTTTGTAATGGGAAAATGTCTGATTTCAGCAACAGAATTTCTTTGCAAATAAGTTTCCCTAGTTGTCCTGCGTGTGCGATCATGATATCGAATTTTCTCTCGGTCCATATACCCCAAGGGATAAACCTCTTAAAATTTGACTCACCGTCATAAGTTACGAGAAAGAGAATAAGCAATGAGCTCAAGTTGGCGAATTGATAATTCGATTATTCCTTCAGAGTTCTGGATAAGGCAACGGAGCTGAGTTTAATCCTGGATGATGAAGTTAAAGAAACGCCAGAGAACTTTGTTATTAAAGAAGCTTGTACACAGACGTTTGGCAATTTCCCAAAAAATTGCCAACTCTGTTCAGATTCACGCCAAACAGGCTGTTGCGGTAGCGTCACTGAATTCGTGTCCAACTATTTCCTCGGACAAAAACGAGTTCTGTTCGTAAAAATATGGATTTTCTCAAGTCCATCATATTTTGGTACGCACGGAGTCCAGAAGTGCTCGCAAACCGCAAAAACGTCGATACTTTGTTGCATATTTTGCGATAATTTCAAATTTTCCGTAATTTTGACCGAATTTTTTATTCCTGACAGAACTGTCAGCAAATTTTACGATTGTAGTGACAAGAATTTCTTTTTCGAAGAGACTTTCTAGAATATTTCTTGCCTGCAATGACAACATTTTTGTGATTTTTCGAAGAACGTTTAGTCGTATTCAAGAAAATTTATGATGCTGAAGTTTGCATCGTTGGAATGCAACGAAATTCTGTGATTTCTTCAGCAGAGCCAATAATTATTATTGAATATTTGGTCAATCGACTTGAAAAATTGCCGCGATCTTCAAAATCCAATAAATAATCAATAGAAAAAATGTTTTTGATTGCATCTCAACGTTGCAAACGTCAAAGTCATGAAAATTTTCTTTTCAGTGTGCGTTGATAAATTTGAAAAACAAAAACGTGGATGCGATAGCAAAATTCCTTTTGCTTCGAAACAAAAATTGTCGAGGATATTCGAAAGGACGAAGGGTGGAGGTCACAAAAGCGTTGTAGCCGCGTACACTGGGACTACAACTGTGCAGATATTTGGATGTCGAGGCATTGAAACAGAAACTTTTCTCGGTGCTAAACCGCGATAAGGCACGTGTATACATTTCGCCGGTCCATTTCAACGCTGGGTAGAGAGAACCAGATGGGCAAGATTGCTAAAAAGCTCTTATCATGGCAGGGACGTCCCACGGGTTTGGACGATCGCAAAAGTGCAAAAGACATAATATAATTCCTACTTTTTTTTCCTCCTTATCTCCGTGAGGTTTCCCCCACTGATTTTCCATAAACTTTTTGCCTGGGTAATTAACTTCCGAAAATCAGAGAGAAAAGCTTCGGAAAATGAAAATTTTGCACGTAAAAAAACTCCACAGTCTTTTTTTTTAAAAGGAGGACCGAATTCTGGTTTATTAAATTTCCGCGATAAAAATTATAGAAAAAATTGTTTGCGGTTTCGAGAAATTTCCGAGAGAACGATCGAGCCACAGATTTCCATATGAATTAAAATAAAATCACTGGAATTGCCGCTGAAAAGGCTGCCGCAGAAATTCCATCACGTTTGCGTAACGATCGCACCACTTTAATCGAGTTCGGCTGTATTACGCCCAATGCGAATGTGTCTTTGGTACAGACCACTCGACAAAATGAGTTTGAGAATCCAATTAAAAATAATCTGTTGCCAACAAAATACGTCGGTGTAAATTTGATGGAATATTATTTCTCGGCGATAAGTTTATCAGAACGAAAAATTCCAGGTACTGACTAGTGATCAAACAACAAGAAAAGAATCGTGGGCTAACCAGACAAAGCAAAACATGAGCAAAAGCGATTCAATTAACGAAATCATTTTCATAGAGTCCCACGACGCGTTACGTTGATCGGGGCTTTGTACGGGGAAGCAGTAAAGGAAGAGTCACAGAGATATGAGAAGCGTTGAAAAAGTTATTCAATATTATTGCACATTAATAATGCATACTCGCAGCCCTGCAGGACGTGTTTGACGGAAAAAACGGAGCAACTTTTGTACCGGAAAACGTTTACTTTCGATTCCGGAACTGCGAAAGGTGCTTCCTCATTATTCTGCTAATGGTAATGGAAAAATAACACGCCCTTTGCAAAGTACTTGCATTTTTCCTTATTCCAACGATCCTACGACCGTGGAATGAAAGATATACTTAGCTTTGTTGATATTTTCACTCTGTTCGCAATGAATAACAAACAGTTGCCACAATTGACGTTTTTCCTCGCGCCCTCTTTTCACTCCCACGATTATATCGAGAAAAAAGCGATGCCACTACAATCCCCGCTGCTTCATAATACTAATTATTATTAAATAAAAGGAATTGAAGAAAAAAACGATTCGAATAAAAAGTTTGAATGATTTCATTTTGTTTCTGAAATCACTACGATAATCCATGACTTTTTGACTTTGATCGAGGCGTCATCGATGGCAGAAAATATAAAGCTCCAAGGACCTTGTTGCTCGAGGCTCTAGCCTGACGCTTTGTCACCTCCGTAATTCTCCGTGATTTACTGTTTCCATGAGCTTTGTTCGCTGCCATCGCTGTCCCTAGACTTCGACTCGAGAAAGCTGCGTCTCCTCGAGACAATATGCTATTTATCTTCTTCCCTCTGTCTCGCTTTCACTCATACAATTCTTAAAGCATCGAGGGATTTCGGCTACTACACCAGGACAAAGCGTCTCTGGAAAGATTGAATTTGTCGCTACTCTATATGGGATATTCCCAAAAGGGTCTGCGAGTCTATGTCCTACCGCAAGATGCGTACGCATCGTACTGATGGGGCTGCCAACCCCGGATACGACTTGAAATTTTTTTTCTCAAGCTCTTGCGAACTAATTGACAAAAATATGCACAAAATTTCAACAAATAAACCCAAAACTTCATTTTGTCTCGATTCTCATACGAATAAGTTTAAAATAATTAGAGAGAGAGTGAGAAAATGTTTCACTGAAAATTGAATTTCGTCAAAAAACTTCGACAATTTGTTGAATCCGGTGAAATATTTTTGGATAATTTCAAAATTTTCGTAATTTCGACAATATTTTTCATTTCTAACGAAACGGAATGACAAAAATTTACTTTTCGGAGAGACTTCCTAGAATATTTTTTACTCCAATAACAAAATTATTGTGATTTTTGAAAAAAAAAACGTTTAGTCGAACGTGTCCAACAAAATTTACTTTTCAGTGTACGCAATTATGCATAATACATCATTTGACCTTGATCGTAATTTCAGCGTGGGCTTCTGAGCCGATTTGCATAACCGGCAATAACGTCGACGTCACGCGTCGTTGCATTTAACGTCATGTCGAGAGGGGCTGAGACCAAACACATTCGTACGGTCCGAGCGACAATCGCTCGCAAGGGGATGATGCCGAGGATAATTCTCCATGGCATCGTATATACAAGGGATTCCGTGGGTGAAGGCAAATTCTGGCGAAGCTAGTCATTCAGAACGGCTAATGTGTATAACTGACGAAATTAGAACACAACGTTCAACCTTTGTAAAAGATTTTTCCATTTTATCGCGACTGTTATTTTTATTCAGTTTATTATTCTCTGTATTCCATGGCGAGATAATGTATCCGGCAGAAAAAAACTTGAACGCGATATCCACTGAAGTGAAACATACACGAATAAAAAAAGAATCTTGTCTTTGAGCAAAGATATTTTCGTCACTTGGTAATTCTCTTATTATGTACCCTCGTTTCGTGGAAAACTCTTTTACATAATAATTTTCCGTTGCTCAATATTATTCTTTACGATCATCACGAAATTAATTACATTTCGACAGGCTTACGTAAACCAACCGATGCCAAAAGCAGAGACAACGTCGATCATTATTTTCTTACTCAAAAAATGTATCGATTGCAATTTCCCTTTCTTTTTTTATCTCAAAAGTTTTAGCGGGAAAACATTTTATCGGGTTTATTAAAATTGATTTCGAACTTGCGCAAATGTTTCAGTCTCGCGTTTTTTTTTGTTAGTATATTTTTGGGACGTGATCATTGACAACATTTTCGAGTTATCTAAATATCCTTGAAGATATAGCTCGAAGATTAGAATGAAATGCCCTTTAGTGTCCGGCGGTGCTGCGCAGCATTATCGCCAGATTTGTCTGAATCGAGGTCACAGTATTCTCATGTTTTTTTATTTTGCCGATACTGACATGTGGTGAGAAAAACGAGTAATGAGTGAAATGAAATATACACTGGCAACTTTGCGTTTATTGAAAATCTGGCCGGAAATCTGGCTGGAAAACTCAAATGGGTCATCCGGCTATTTTAATTCAGTGGTTTCGTTATAAAAAAATCGAATTCCCGCGCGTCGCACTTAAATGAGAGAATATCGGCAGCTCCTGACTTTTTTTTAGCCGGAACAATAATGAGAAGAATCGATGAAAATCCGTTCGCCAGATGGCAAAAGAATGAAATTCGCGATGTCAAAATTTCGGGCAAGAATGTATAGTTCGAGTGTAAATTGAAGAGAAACATATGAGCGTTGAATGAATTTCCATTCGCGAATGTTTCAACGAGCTTGACTGCGGCGGAATGTCATGAAGTTGTTATCCTGCCGACAGCAGACTCTGCCATTTATTCTAGTTGTGGAGAATTTCGTACGAGACACGAAATCACGCAGTCGAGCGTTTTTTCGGAACGGTCAATCAAAACTTTCCCTTTGGGGAAATGGAGGTCCCATGGAAAAGTTTTTTTTCCGCAAAATTGTTTATTATAATACGAAGTTTCAAATACTGATGACTCCAGAGAAAAGTCTGCTCGGAATTGTGCAGCTGCTTAAAAAAAAATCATCCCTTCGCGATGCTCAGGTTCGCAACCCTTTTTCCCATCGTGTTTAGTGGTGAATTGCACAACGAAACTTTTTTGCTCTCGCCGTACAAAGCTTTTTATTACATGACCCAGATTTCTTTGTTAAGGAAATTTGCCGTGTACGTCCAATTAACCTTCAATCTATAATAATGACGTGAATTTATAGATTTTATAATAATTCGCTCGACATTTTGATAGAAACGCAGTATCTTCGCTATGAATAATCTGAAAAATCTGCAACCGCCTGGCAGTGTCGAATTCCGGTAACAAAATCCAACGCGATTTTTACATAAAGCAAGATTGTTGACCACAATTCGAATTACGTCAAAATACCAACCCTCCGAGTCTCAAACTATCCTCTGAAAAGAACATGGACCATTTTTGAGATATTGGCCAAATGAAATAACGATATAGTTACGTGCTCTCGCAATATCACAAAGTTCAACGGTTGAATCGTCAATTTCGTCAAAATATCATCCTCACAATTCCTGAAGGGCCCAAAGGGATACAACCTTGTCATATTTCAACTAAGCTGCAATTTTTTATACTTTTGGTGGCCTTTTTTTTCATTCTTCACCAATTTTTCTAGCTGATATTTTACTACATGACAATATTTTTTTAAGATTGTAAAAATCGTGGATTCTCGTTGCCAGTGATTTGCACGATGGATCCTCGTGCAGTGAAAAAATGATTCATATATAACAGAAATGCGTTTTTTCATCTGCTGATAAAGACATTTTGAAAAAAAGTGTGACTTTGACACGAAGGGCAATTAACGAGACTATTTTTTAATTAACTGAACTACAACACAGCAAGTTTGTATGCAATGAAAAAAATGCTCAAAGTATTTGCACGAATGGTGCAGAGACACGTAAATATGAAATAGACTAAAATGATATCCTCGAGGAATTGTCTTTACAGCGAGTTTTTCTGTGGGTTTCGGTGAAAGGTGGAGAAGGACATTGCGAGTTGGATACTAAACTGACATCTGGATATCTTTCCCTTGACATCAGGGTCGCGAAAGATTATTTGTTTTTCGTCTGTTAGACGCAATTCGTATGGATAAAAAACTGTCCAACTTTAGTCCAACATTCTCACTCGGGACGGAAAAAAGGGGCCAGTTGTGTGTATAAAAACTGTTTGGTAGAAAAGAACAGATAAAAACCTTGAAGGATTAATCAACTCTTTTGTGAGAGAAAAACAAATTGATGTACGTTTTCCGATAAAGAAACGCCTGGACCTTGAATTATTGATAAATAAAAAGAATGGCAAATTTTTGACAAAGATGATTCGTTCGTACATTTCGAGAACGTCATCACCTCGAACAATTGTTCATCATCAGGGTCGAATTAATTTCCATCCTCCCATGACGAGTCGAAAACGAGAAAACCTTGGGGTTTGAATAATGAAATAACGTACCGAGTGGTCCGTTGAAAAATTCATGTATCCCTGTGCAACTTCCTGAACGGAAGCTTTCGTTAAACGTCAGACTCGAGTGCAGTATAAAATATTATTACGAGGAAAAAAAATATATTGGTCATGGTCAGCCTGAAATCATGTATTCGATTAAGCGTCAAGTCCCGGAAGCGAGAAAAAAGAGGAGGAGCATGGAAAAAAAAATTCTGTTGGATACGTTCGACTAAACTTTTCTTTTATCACAAAAATTTCGTCATTGCAGCAAGAAATATTCTACAAAGTCTTTTCAAAAAGGAAATTTTTGTCATCAATCGTAAATTTTGGCGACAGTTCCGTTGCAGAAATCAGAAATATTGTCAAAATTACGAAAATTTTGAAATTATCCAAAAACCGTTCAACAAAATGTCGACGTTTTTTTGGAAAAAATCAATTTTCAGTGAGAGGAACGTGAAAAAATTGAAGCTAACACGAGCTACTCGAGCAATTGGAGCTACTCGTAGGATTTTCGGGTTCATAGATCAAGAATTTGAATCAGAATTTCAGAAACTAAAAATATGACTCGTTTTCTTTTTCTCTACGAAAATGATGGCAAAGAGGAACACGCGAGTGATTCTGCT
Organism: Diadegma fenestrale; assembly: GCA_037043255.1. NCBI lineage: Eukaryota > Metazoa > Arthropoda > Insecta > Hymenoptera > Ichneumonidae > Diadegma > Diadegma fenestrale. Next base: position 5,457,720 of record CM073311.1, on the reverse strand, counting down.
TCGTTCATGATGCAGAACAAATATCTTTGTTTCTAGGAATTCATAGCAATTTGCACTTCCGAGGCAATTTCGTTGCCCCGTGGGGACTTTTCTGAGAGCATCATTTCGTATAGACTGAAAAATGATGAATTTTTCACAATTTGGTCGTCACTGAAGAAAACATTCTGAATAATAAAAACGATGAAATAAAATTTAAACAACGCTGGTATGGGATACTATAAAAAAATGCCCGATGGGTTCCAAGATATTTGGAGAGTGCACAATGTTTTTGCCACACTCTGTACAGCTCGATTACGAGTTTTTCCGACCGCTAAAAAGATTTTCATCTATCTCCGAAATAAAATGGAAATGGGTCATGGGTTTAGCAAAAAAAAAATGAAAAAAGTTTTACCAAGTTCTACATCGACATGCTGATTCCATGTAACCGTGTCATTTGTTCGAAGGTCGTTTCGTTCCAGGCCATTACGTTGTGTATTTTATGCAAAAATCCACGAAGCATGAAACCCTTTTCAAAATATACATTTGCGAAATGTTTGAGAGTGAAAAAATGGGTGGAATTTGAGGCGGGAAATGGTATAACATGTCGACAATGTTATTTGTCGAGCCGCAGCTCTCGGGCGATTTTCACGAGATTCTTTTCTCTTGGCAGAGTGAAACGTATTGATCTCTCAATAACGAAGCCTACGGCACTACAGTCCAGGGATTAGTATTGGGATGCAGCGAGCCAGTTATTCGATTATTTTCAACCATCGGTGAACATGTCAATGACCACTTTTTAATCAAATTATAAGCCAATTCAAATTCTTTCCAATTCGACCACAAAACGTACATCTGTATGACCTTGTGCACTAGGATTGACCCTTCGCCAGGATACAGACCACTCAAGACGCATGATCCTGAAGTTTGCATCGTTGGAATGCAACGAAATTCTGTTATTTCTTCAGCAGAGCCAATAATTATTATTGAATATTTGGTCCGGCCAATAAAACGATTCGCTCTTGCGACTAAAAAACTAAATCGACTCAAAGAATTTCCAAGAATTTCAAAATTCAATAAATAATCAATGGAAAAATCGTTTTTCGTTGAATCTCAACGTTGCAAAACTAAAAACGAAGAAAACAGATGGATTTTTTCATCACGTTGGTGTCGGGATCGACGAGAATTTTTCCATTTTTCCGATAACTTTGGAATAACATGAAATTTTCAAGCCATTAGCGCGCTACGAAATTTTATCGTTTTCGGACGGATGCCAGGGCGAGTTCCGGCGAGCTGCTGACTCCGCGCAAATGCTACAGTTTGCATCATCAGGGCTGAGAGCTCCGGCACTGAAATATTCATCGATACGAGCGAATGCGAATAAGAGATCCGGCGAACGCGAGATCTCGAGCCTGACACAGATGTATGACTTGATAGTCGATGCATAGAATCCAATTGGAACATTTAAAAAGTGCCTAACCTTCGTCTATACCAGAGGAATCGAAATTACTCGATATAATTCGTGAATATCGCCACAACTTTTCGTTCCAATTGGTAAAAAATCGTAATGAACTCCGACGAAATCAAGATGAAAAAAAATGTCCCTTAGGCTGATTGAATTAGTTACGTGACACGAGCTTTTGATAGGAATCTGAAAAGCAGGTCATTTCCGATATTCAACGAGAGCTCCCAAGATGTTTTAATTGAATAAAAATTACAGTCCATTCCTGAGGGAGAATCGGAAGCCTCTGATCGTTCGATCATCCGGCTGCTCACCTATTTTTAATGGCAACTTTTTTAATGGTCGTCTTTCCGGTTAATCGTCGTCTCTACGGACAGTTAGTGGATTCGAATAATGTCAAATCTGAATGGACCGAAATTTCGATTGTCTAAGCTCTTTGCTAATGTCCTGTTTTCATACGACACACACATACACACTAAATCGTCTAATGTATTGCGAACAATTGTACTCGGACGTCATTCCTCGTTCCAGCTCTTCTCTGCTCGCTATATATAGTCCACAGCAGTGTCGGGTCTGTCCAATTAGTGAGAGGCCTCGGGGTGCAAGTAAGACTGCTCTGGGTTGCCGCGGGTAAATGAACTACGCGCAAACATCAGAGCAACATGACAAGTTGAGGAGAGATTTTTCTCGGGCCTGCGTTTATTCTTTTCTTTTCTCAAACTTCTCCCTCTTTTCTCCTTTGTGTCGGATCACTTTTCATTTTCATTCAACTTCTCCCTTCATCTCGTACAATGTTTCATTCTTTTTTCTTCTTCAAGTTACAATGAGCAGAAAATTTTGTTGAATACGTTCGACTAAACAGTTTTTTTTGGAAAATCTCAAAAATGTCGTCATTGCAGCAAGAAATATTCTAGAAAGTCTCTTCGGAAAGTAAATTTTTGTCACTCCAATCGTAAAGTGTGCAGACAGTTTCGTTAGAAATCAAAAATATTGTCAAAATATCGAAAATTTTGAAATTATTCAAAACATTTAGTTCAGCGTGTTTAACAGAATCGACGTTCCTTGACCAAATTTAATTTTCAGTGAATTTCTTTTATCCTGCTATCGCATTGCCTATACTTTTGGTGTTTTTCCCCTTTTCGCATTTCTCAGCTTTTTCGTGTTGTTTTTTTGCCTTTCGCTCTCTCTCCGGTTCTCCCTGATTTCGTCTCTTCACGCTACGAGAGATTCTTTGGCTCGGAGTGAAAAAGCTTCAGGCAGTCGACCCACGCAACGATTGTCCAGCTCCAGTGCCATCTCGTAAGATCACAGAGCATGTGTAAAGCTTACGGAATTGTCCGGTGTATCGTTCACCCCTTTCATCCCCGTAAGCTCCCGTACGCGTTGTACATAACGATACATGCCAGAAGACAGACACTCGAAAGGACTATTTCGCAGTATACGAAATAAAAATGCTCAGCGCGGAACGCAGTTACTATTTCTTACAGCATTGCCATAGCCCCAAAAGTGTATGATCATCCAGTCGAGTGTACATTATCGTTTGCCTGAGTCTGCGGAATGGGTAACGCAGTCGTTCGAGAAATTTTCTCTGACGAAAGTATCAATTTGTTTGGACCCAGTCCATTTTCGTTGCTTTGAAAATTTAAGCTTCAACGAGCTCTCCTGGTGCAATGACAATTCGAACAAAGTTGCAAAGAGAGCACAGGCAAAAAATTCATCGACAAGTTTCTTTGAGATCATTTCTTCGTCGCTCAATACTGAAACATTGCTCGAGACTCTGATGCGCATGAAAAACAAACGGTAAACTAAAATTTCTGCGCCCATTCCCCCTTCAATTTTCCGTTTTTCCATCATTTTACCGCATTTTTGACTGATTTTTTTTTACTTGGAGCGAAATTTCTCCAGGCTCACGTGATTCTGCATTGAAAAAACGAAAAGAATGAGCCCAAGTTGAACCCTTTTCGTTCAATTTCACCAGAGATATGAATTTTTCAAAATTGGGGTCATTTACGACTCTAGGTTAGCGGAATAGGTAAAAAAAAAATAAAGTTAACGTTCTAGGGTTAATATTGACGTTCTACATATTGACACAACCTGAACCTTGAGTATATTAAAGCGTTGGTTAATTCGATCAGTCTCGAAATGACTATTTAACGTCCTCGAAATTTGTCCTTAGAATTTGTTGGCATATACGCGCGGTTTGGATCTGGTCCGCGTAATATGGTGGGAAGCTCAAAATAGTTTGAAATAACAAGAGAACGGAATCTATGTCGCTTCCGCAACACAAGTGTTGAATTTCCAGGGTGTTTAAAATTTGTGGCGACGATTATAATGTCAAGTAATTGGGAATGGACATTGTTTAGTCAGATAGAACTTGGAAAATACAAGGATAACCTTGCAACGAGGTTAACCAACGTTTTTTCTCGATATCACACGTTCCTAATGGGGCTATCTCTGACGGACCGATCGATCGTTGCGTATATGTGTAGCCTCGCTCTAACGTGATGTGAATATGTTCACGAATCTCCCCGTTTATTCGTCTCTCTCGCGAACTAGTGGCATCTCCTAGACGCACCATTGCTCCTCTTTCATACATCTCCAACTCATTTCGCTCATAAAACGACTTTATTTAAGGTTCTTTCAAAATTTTGTCCAAACGTTCTTGGCACCAAAATTAACAGCTTTTTCCTATGACGGAATGACTCTGAAGTTTGCAACGTTGAGATTCAACGAAAAACATTCTTTCTATTGATTATTCATTGAATTTTGAAAATCGTGGCAATTTTTTGAATCGATTGAGCTTTATTGGCCGGACCAAATGTTGAATAATAATTATTGGCTCTGCTGAAGAAATAACAGAATTTCGTTGCATTCCAACGATGCAAACGGCAGGATCATTATGACGAAAGAATTTTCTGACGTTTAGAATTTGCGATATTCAATTTCCAATTTTCCCTATATGAACGCGTGTAAATTCAAGTGGCGATTCGTTCAAAATCAGTTTTTTTGCAACTGATAAACGAGACGCGACTCGAATTTGCACGCAATTAGATGGGAAAAAGTTGGAAATTCAAGATGAACAGAACATTTTTCTTCATAAATATTTCTCCAAAATTATTAAAGAATCATAAATAAAGTAATTTCATGATAGTAATACGTTGAGTATGTTTCTGCTCGTGTTTTCGTGACGAGGAACGTTCTGAAGTCGGCAGACGTCATCTTAATTCTATTAAAAAATCAATCATCTTGGGCGTCTTGTCATTTACCAGCAATTTCAACCATCACAAAATGCATTTTGTTATGTACCCACGACTGACTGACAGAGCGATTACGAATGCGCGAGAAATCGCTAAGAATTCCGATTGCGATGACACTGAAGTTCACAACGTTGGGAGCCAACGAAAAATACTTTTTCCCTTAATTTTTTGTTAAATTTCAAAAGAAAAGCCAATTTTCGTATCAATTTTGTGTTTAAATCCTGAAAAACGATTGTTTTATCGTCCTGCTTCAATATCTCATAAAAATCATGAGTTTTCCTCAAGAAAAAACCGAATTTCGTTGCATTCCAACGATGCATACTTCAACATCGTCGATTGCGAACAGTTTTAGCCCATTTAACTTTTTCACTTTTGGTAATTTATTGACATAAAAATCATAAAATTCCCTTCGCAGCGTTTGATATTCTGAGATTGAAAGAAAAATTTTCCTCAAGGCGATTACGGAAATAACTAAAGTCGATTTTACTAACAAATTGTTCTTGAGGGCTGATAATTTTCTTCCCCTTTTTCTCATCCGTCATAGGAAGAGCCCCGTGGCGGAGGGTTCGTTTTTTCTTTCGAGCTTCAGACCTAGTGTGCCGAAAGAGACGCGTGATTGTGTTGGAAGACTAGACGAAGCAGTACGCATGTGCGTAAAGGTCGTAGCACACAGAAAACTCTATGAGACCGGGTGCGACGTTGAGCAATGCGGGTCAGCATGTTGGGGTCGTCAGGGATGCGGGTTCTTTTTCTTCCTCTTTATTTTCTTGCTCGAAACGAGGGCGTTCATTCGTGTGCCCTTTGAGACGGCGCGCTTTACGTTCGCGGTTTCTGAACTTTAATGGCTTTCAATTTGTCTCTCAGTGCGGATATTTCCCGAATAATAAGTTGACGTCTCATTAAGTCAGCGAACACACGTGAACAGAGATTTATTTCCGTCTCTGTTATTTACTAAATAAGGGTTCGTAGTTGGAGGAAAAAAAAAGAAACAAATGAATCGGAACATGAAACCCTGGCTCGTCGCTATGACATTCAATTCCGATTTCTCGTTCTGGGCGATAAGAATCCCCTTGACCCGAATCCGCTGTTTGGATATGGGAGATTTGCGCTTGTTTGTTTATTACCTTAAACCCAAGGGTGGAATTCAGGCTGTTTCTAAACGCGTGTATAATATTAAAGTTTTATCACGTCGTTAATGAAGCACGAACGATTGCTAATTATTAGATTTTCATAATTCGCTAGAAATACATGACTCTGAAGTTCGCAACGTTGAGATTCAACGAAAATTTGTTTCTTCTATTGATTATTTATTGAATTTTGAAAACCTTGGCAATTTTTTGAGTCGATTGAGTTTTTTGGTCGCAAGAGAGAATCGCTTTATTGGCCGGACCAAATATATTGAATAATAACAGAATTTCGTTGCATTCCAACGAGGGAAACTTCAGGATCATTAGAAATACATTCATTAGCGATAACTTTGCTCTGCAATAAGTTTGGTGCAACGAAACAATCCATTTATTGGGATATGGGGCAGGAATAATAGGCGTGCAATGATTATTTGGATGTAATGGATGTCTGACGATAAAGACTGGACGAAAAAGCAGCTTGCAACTGAGCGAAAAATGATTGATAGCGAGCACGAGTCAGCGAGTTGTGCTTCGCGTCGTAACGAGGTTGTGACGAAAGAGAGAGCGAGAGAAAGAGAGAAAAATATTTGTTGCCTCGCTTGCGCAGTTATTTCAAACGGGGGATGGATTCATTCATAATCCGCGCGATGTCAAGGTCGTTCCAAGAGGAATTAGAGAGAAGGAAACAGAATTGTGTGCGGGAGAGAGAGAGAGAGAGAAATAGTGGGACTGGAGGCGAATCGGCGATAACATATCGAAGGTCGTCCAACGAGCTAGATATTATGGATTATATGCTTTATGCCCCAATGCTTTTCACCTCGTAGCAATTTGCGTAATGAAGGAGGAACGTCAAGAGAAAAAAAAAACACTTTACGCGCCATTTCACGGACTGCAACGAACATCGCGTTCGTAATGCTGCCATGCCTTGAACACGTGACTTTTACATTTTTTCACTCATTCTTCCCATGAAATCGACTAATTCAAAACGAATTAAAACGACAAAACAATAAATCCTTTCAGGCAAAACGGTTCTCGAGTCTAAACACTTAAATATTTGGTAATATTTCCTTCGATGCATTTCTATCGACAAAATTCCTTCAAATTTGCATCACGCAAGGAGAAAAGTCATTTCTGATAGCTCGCGCAATTTTAAGGAGTTTCATCATGTAGAAGTCGAGATATTTATTTATAAAAATCATCATTTCCAGTAGTTTCTCATGACAGAAACGTCTCGCAATTCTCGATAAATAATTTTAGTATGCACTTCATATGAAATTATTGAGTTTATGAATAGTCAGTTGGCATTCGATGCGAAATCACGGTTCCGAGAAAAGGTTCGGAAATCTGATGAAGATTTAATTAATCCAGCATCAATCCAATACCCAGACAAACAACTCTAAACAGCCTGAGATGCGATTAGGGCGAAAAGCCTCCAAGGATGCAGTATAAGGATTCGAATCGAAAGTTTCCCTAAGAGGAAATATCTCTTAATCAACGTTTATGGGGGAAGAAGATCGAACGATGGGCGAACAAGCTCCGACAATTTCATCGGAGGTTGGCGGGAAATAAGGGAAGCTCAACCAGGAAGTAGAGATTATGTGAATAACGCAGGAAGGTTATTGAAAGACTTTCAGGGTCTTTCGGAAACGCCAACTTCGAAACTGCCGGCTGTTATGATTGGAATCTTGGAAATAATTTATAAACCATGTCGATAGTTTTCTGTCATCAATTGCTAAAGAATTCCAATTGCAAAATATAAGAAGGAGCTGGGAAATGTTCATTTTGCAAACATTTCATAATGTTCCGAAAGGATAAATGTGTGAATTTGAAATTCATCGTAAGCAGCAGGCAGTGCTGGGAACTTATCATAAAATAAATCTCGTAAAAGTACGAAAAGAGATGTTCCCTTTAGCCAAAAATCGGATCACCAAACATCGAGGCATAGAATCGCGATAAATCAGATACAGCAACGAGCACACGAAAAATTTCGTCTCAAGCTTGGCTGTCCCCATAGGGATTCCGTAAATAAATATCGTGCAGATTGTCATTTCCACCCTCGGTTTTAGGGCTGTGTGAGTATGCTACACGTCTGCCTCTCGTATGTCACGGTGTTAGACGAGACGGCGAGCTTTATATCCTCTCTCGACTGAAGCCAAAGAGTCTGCGTGTTTCTCGACTACCTCTTAGATTCAAGGCTAAATCGTAAAATGTGGGTCACGCGTGTGTTTCATGATGGATTACTACAATTCGATACTGCTCTTTACCCTGCCCAGCTCCGTCCTACTTGAATCTTAGACAATACTATTCATTATTTATTTCAAGAACAAGAAACCTCCAGCGTTGAGCCATGACGAGCAGCAGTTTCCTGGAGGCGTTTATTTCAATTGTAACCCTTACTCGCCGCACCTCTGTAGAATTACGTACTCCCGAGCACGAGGTAGATTTGCCCCGTAGTTACAAAAATTTCAATAGAAAAAAGGAACGACTTAATATTTAGACTTGAAAATTGTTGTAAAATATACTGACAGCTTTTTTTTTAAAGATATTGTTCACTTCATATAGCCAAAAATTAATTTCTTTTTCTAAAATTGAAATACTTAAATTTTATGGATGACTGTGAAGTTTGCATCGTTGGAATGCAACGAAATTCGTTCTTTATCTTCGACAAAAATAATTATTCGAATGCAGAATGCAATTAAGATGATCGATTTTTGCCACCCGAAAAGCATGTTGGGTTGAAAATTTTGGATGACATTGAAAATTTAACGAATCATCAATAAATTTCAATGTTTTTCGTTGCATTTCAACGCTGCAAACTTCAGCATTATGATTATGGAGGTTCTATCGCCATAATCATAATAGTCCATACAAAGTAACAGCAAAATCATCAGATAAAATTGTTTCAAGATAAAGTTTTGACATTTTGCGTGAATCTTCTGGAGTGTCGTCTTATAATGTGTAAAAAATTGGAGAAGATTTATATTCAGTGCTAAAAATCGCAACTTTAACCTGAGGTCTTATGGGAAATTGCGAAAAAGAAAATATTTTACAACAAATAACTTGATTTCTAGACCGTCGAACTTTCTCACAGTTTACACACAGTTGAGAATGATTGTTAAGAAGATTTATACGACTTTTTAACAATTAAACTTGGAATTTATTGATCTCATGAGAAACGATAGAACCTCTTTAAGGGAACACAGGCCTGGGGTAGTGTTTTGTACCGAAAGGTGGTAAGTAAGGGTTAAAAGAAACGCCTCAATCCCCCGGAATCCCCATGATCCTGAAGTTTGCATCGTTGGAATGCAACGAGATTCAGTTATTTCTTCAGCAGAGCCAATAATTATTATAGTCCAGTCAAATTACGAAATAAATAAACATGAGCGAACACAGTTTGGGGATTTTGAGGATCGATAGGGGGGTGCATCTTGAGCATAAATTCCAATTTGAGGGGCTGTACTGAGGTCAGCTCAAGGTCATTTCGATGGAAACGCGTTTAATTCGATATCTCGAGAAATATCAGTGTTAGCCAAAAAATTGTAGAGACCTTTTCTCTTCTAAATGAAATTTATTAACTTTTTTATTAAAAACTTTTTTTTATAACATCAATATTTTTCAACTTATTACTCCCGCAAGGCAAAACTTTTATTTTTTTTCCTATTTTTCGTCGTTTTCTCCCCAACCACTCAATTTTATTGAATTTTACCGATCATCAACGTGTATATCTTTTAATTATACACAATTTTGTTCTTAAACTTTTTTCTGTAATGCCAATACCTTCGGAGTTATACATTACTTTACCGAGCGAAATCCGCGCCACTGTCGCAATATAAAAAGGTAAATCGATTAAACTATTTAAAAATTGGGTATTTAATTTGGGTAAATTTATGGGTTTGTTTGGGTAAGAAGTAAATTAACAATTAAAACTGTTTCACACATTTATTGTTAATTATTTATTTATTTGTTTGTTATTTATTTATTTATTTATTTATTGTTTATTATTTAACGAGGGTTACCCCAGGTAACCCTCGTTAAATTAAACTTTTTTCTGTAATGCCAATACCTTCGGAGTTATATATTATTTTACCGAGCGAAATCCACGCCATTGTCGCAACGTGTATCCACAGACACACTGTTGCGTGTATTAGTGCGGGTAAGGAACATCTGTTCTCGATTTTTATACCTGGGGTAACCCTCGTTAAATAATAAACAATAAATAAATAAATGAATAAATAAATAACAAATAAATAAATAAATAACAAATAAATAATTAACAATAAATGTGTGAAACAGTTTTAATTGTTAATTTACTTCTTATCCAAACAAACCCATAAATTTACCCAAATTAAATACCCAATTTTTAAATAGTTTGATCGATTTACCTTTTTATATTGCGACAGTGGCGCGGATTTCGCTCGGTAAAGTAATGTATAACTCCGAAGGTATTGGCATTACAGAAAAAAGTTTGAGAACAAAATTGTGCATAATTAAAAGATATACACGTTGATGATCGGTAAAATTCAATAAAATTGAATGGTTGGGCAGAAAACGACGAAAAATAGGAAAAAAAATAAAAGTTTTGCCTTGCGGGAGTAATAAGTTGAAAAATATTGATGTTATAAAAAAAAGTTTTAAATAAAAAAGTTAATAAATTTCATTTAGAAGAGAAAAGGTCTCCACAATTTTTTGGCTAACACTGATATTTCTCGAGATATCGAAATAAACGCGTTTCCATCGAAATGACCTTGAGCTGACCTCAGTACAGCCCCTCAAATTGGAATTTATGCTCAAGGTGCACCCCCCTATCGATCCTCAAAATCCCCAAACTGTGTTCGCTCATGTTTATTTAACCCGTTTTTTTTCGTAATTTGACTGGACTATTATTGAATATTTGCTCCGGCCAAGAAAACGATTCTCTCTTGCGACCAAAAAACTCAATCGACTCAAAAAATTGCCACGTTTTTTAAAATTCAATAAATAATCAATAGAAAAAATGTTTTTCGTTGAATCTCAACGTTGCAAACTTCAGAAGTCATGGAATCCCCCTGGTCAATATTGTTCGAACATTTTCATTGACCCTTCTCGATGTTTTGGAAAATTCTACGCACCAGATTGAAAATTACGTAACTAGCAACGGAAATTAAAAAAAAAAAAACAAATAAATAAATTGAAACTTTGTTGAATCATCCAGTTTTATCGAATCAACGAGTTGATACAGATCAAGTTTTCCACCTCAAAATTGTAGAGAACACTTTTAATAAAAAAACTTCAATACTAGTTCGTGCTTTACAGCAGCGCGATATCCCTGATTTTTATTTTTCCCAAGCAGAAATATTGGAACGCAGATTGAACCATCGTGTGTATGCAAAACTGTATTGGAACATTTCGATTTTTGGTGCAGCCTTTTTATGTTATGGAGCGAACGACATTCGTGCACGATGCTCGAGAGGGAAAAACATTCTCGAAGGAGGAAGGTTCGCGTAGGGAATGATTCGCATATCTTCCCTCAAGAATATTGGGGTAGAGATAACATTCTGACATACAATACACATCGCGATACTCGATACCCGTACATTTCTTTCGATAAATCTTAATCTTTGCACCAACTCATTTTTATCCACTACACTCGTGTTGTCGATCGTCCTAGGATTGCGAACAGGAACAGAGAAAAAATTCTGGATAGTCGAATTTAGAAAGAATATTTTCCAGGGATGCTCCGAAATTGGGGTTTTCCGGACCGCGTTAGAAATCAACACGAGCATGAACGATTTGACGTACGTTCCTTACGAAATTCGGCGATTATTGCAATTTTTTTAAATTATTTTTACGATAGCGACCAGGGAACTGAGAACTTTTGTTAATAAAACACGAAAGTTCTTGGATTGCGAAAAAACTCACATAAATTCGCTAAAGTTTTTTTTCGAAGGCTCATTCAAGTATTTACGTCATATTTAAGATTGTCGGAAGACATTCAAGGCTTGCTGAGAATTGCTCTTGGTCATTTTGAGTATCGGAACTTTGGCATCGTTAAGGGTTTACGACAGTGAGGGTTCGATGTTGTTTTTCTTTTGCTCTGCCCTCGGAAGTCGTAAACCTCATTTCTTCTACGTCAGCGGGTAATTCTCCGAGGCGGAAGCGACTCAATTCGGAAATTGACTTGGGAGAAAAAGTGATTTTGCAATGAAAATATCATTTTTGCATATTTGCTGAAGATGAAACGCAGACGCGTCGATGATCCTGAAGTTTGCATCGTTGGAATGCAACGAAATTCTGTTATTTCTTCAGTAGAGCAAATAATTATTATTCAATATTTGATCCGGCCAAAAAAACGATTCTCTCTTGCGACCAAAAAACTCAATCGACTCAAAAAATTGCCACGATTTTCAAAATTCAATAAATAATCAATAGAAAAAATGTTTTTCGTTGAATCTCAACGTTGCAAACTTCAGAGTCATGACGCGTCGAGTGCGGGAGGTTCTCGCGAATTGGATAGAAAATAATTGGAAATAATGCCCACAGAACGCGAAATAACTTCATTTTTTCTTGTAATAATTTACATGCAATTCCTTTGCTCATTCCTACGACAATTTCCCTCGGCCATTGCGCGTTCGCGTGGCTCTTACAAGTATATATAGGAGGGCAAAACTATGCAACGAAATTTCTTTGGCTCTTCATGATCCTCGCCGAGATGCTCGCAGAACAAGTTATGCATATTTTTCGTGTTATATCTCTCAGAGAACGTGTATACACATAAAGGTTGAAGAATTCATGCGATTTTCTCAACGTTAGTTGCACCGCAATGCCCTACAGAAACAAGCGCTTCAAACCACTAAATAGTACGTCCAAGTATTCGCCATACAAATCTGAATAATTTGCGATCTGCCAAAAGCCCGCAACGGTAAACACGCTGCAAGCCAAACGCGTAGGAGTATGAAAGAATCCATGAGAGATAACGCGACCAAAAAAGCTCATCATCATCTTTCCATAGGACGCCTCATAAATTTACAAACTTGCCCAAACTTTGATTCGAAATGTCGAAAATTTACTTTTTAAACTAAACTATTCCCATCATCTGGCAGGAAATATCAAATTCTGCGGCGACTTAACATTGCTTTGGCATGAATAAATGAATAAAATGATTAAAAAAAAAAAAAAACGAGGAAAATCAGGAAAAATCACTTTGTATAGGAAACATACACGTGCAAGTGACGACATTTCTGAACCTTTTACAGCTTGACAGCTGTTTTTTCTAAGTTATTGATGTCCCGGAAACCTCAAAGCGGATTTATCGCCGGAGCATTTCGTTCAACCCTCAGCGAGCACTCCTCTTTTCGGACTTCCGCGTCAGCTTACTCGGGATTTTCGTTTTAACGGAGTTTCGTCGCATGTTTTGGGTTTTTCACAAAGAAAACCCGATCCGTGCATTCAACGTATTCGAGGAAGTGTGAAATTTAGATTTTCAAATCTAATGTCAACTTTTGCTAACAAAATGCTGTTTTTATGGGATGGGCGATAAAAATCGTTATTGAAATTTCGTGGGCATTTTTCTTTGTCAAGAAAATTGAGGAGTGAAAGAAAAAATCAGGAAAGAGTTATTAACGATTTGAATCGAATGCAACGAGAATTCGAACGTCCCATTCGATAGTTTCGTGAATCAACCAGAACCTTTTTTTTCTCCTCAAACAGAAATATATTGACAATTTTTTTTTGACAAATTGACAAATTGACAAATTGACAACGTTGAAAAGGCAAAACGGAGTTGTGAAACAAAACAATTTCCGCTTTCCAGCTCAAACGAGCAGGAAAATGACGGAGAGGGAGAGAGAGAGAGAGAGCGAAAGGTAAAGAGCTTGAATAAAAGAGCTACACGAAGAAAAGGTACCGCGGGCGACAAGTCGAGAACTTTTTACACAAAAAGAACCCTCGTCAACTAACTTGGTAACTACCTGCTCTCAAGTTTCTCCTTTTTTCACTCCCTTCCCTTACCGCGTTCTATTTTAAAAGCGGGAATGTTATCGGAAAGACGTTCGACACTAGGCATATTGTAATAAATTGTGCGAGCAACTTTAAAGTTTTCCAAACAAGGATTTTTTGACGTTCAGGCATTCGTGAAGTTGCATCGAAATTTCGTGCTAATTTTCCCGTTTCTTTTCCATTTCTTTCGATTTAAATTTCGCGTTTGTATAATTAATTTTTACGCGTTAATAATTAAATTCATTGAATTTAATTAAAAAATTGTTATTCATTGTCCAGCATCCTATATTCATCGTTGATAAACAATCGGATTACGCGGACGGTAATTTTCATCGAGTTATAAAAGTAAGGCTGAGTTTCCTCAACTGTTTCATATTTCCTCTGGTTCGATGTGGATGAATCCGAGACATATATATTGGATTACACCCGACGGTGTCAAGTTTTTCTTTCCCCCAGCCACAACTGTTTCCTTTTCTACTTGTTCGCCTCCTCGAAGTGAGAGACGTTCCAAAACTCATGTTATAACAAAGTTTTCGTCAAATCGGTATGATAGGGTGTGGAAAAGCAGGACTTGGACGTTTCCGATGATGAATTACGCGAAATTTCCATCGATATAACAGCAAAAATATAAGCGGTTAACCCTGGCCCTTGATACGTGCTGAACATGTAGCAAACTCGAATAAAGATAAATCTTGAAGCCAGGCCAAAGAAAATAAATGAATCAAACGTCCGCGAACTTATTGTGGCGAAAAAAATATTCGAAATGAAAAATATTTAGTTTTGTGATAAAAAGAGTTGAAAATCCCATTTTTTCGAAAGCAATTCATAAATTTGGAAAAATTTCGAAGCAAACTCAGAGCATTTACGAATAGATGAAAAAAAATAAGCAAATTTGTCGTTTTTCCATGCTAATCCTGTCGTTTTATTCCCTCTCACACACCTTGAACGTTCGACCTCGAAAAAAAGCGAAAATTCTTCCTCAAGGATGAAATAAACGAAATTGAGTTTTTATTTCTCGAAAGGGTTGTCCTTCGTGTCTGACCATTCGTACACAAAAGAACATTTCTCCAGCGTTAGCCTAATTTACTCTCCTCATAAGACATGCAACATGCGTCGAGGGAGCAGACTCAGGACTATACGGAGAACGAAGCGTGCCACGGTGCTGGCAAATAAGTTACGCGCAAGACGCAAGTTTTCAACTTTAAACATTTTCACTAAACTTTTCATGCCTCATGAAACTCGATACCTTCGATTTAACTGTTTTTAACTCGTCTTCATACTTTCTCAGTGAATAAATAAAGATGAAATATTGAAAAATACATCGAAATAGATGGCAACAAAATATTCAAAACCATTTCATACGTAGCCTTTGATCAATGTGGCCAAATTTTGAAAAATTCACATCTCAGGTAAAATTTAACGGTCCGGCTTAAAATTGTGCTCATTTTTTTCGTTTTCCATGCAGAATCACGTGAGCCTGGGGCAATTTTGCTCCCAAGTGTAAAAAAATACGTGAAAAATAGGGCAAAACGATGAAAAACGAGAGAACGACCAGGGAAAGGGAATTAAAGTCGCCTGGGGTCGTTTTTGACCCCGGGGTCGATAATGATTATGTTAAAATTTACCCAAAGCCATCAGCTTCATATGCACATTGCAAGGACTCGACATGATTCCGAAAAATGAATAAATCACCTGATGTGATGAAAAATGAATGAATAACGATCAGCATCAAACTATTTCGTGAACGCGAATAAAAAGTATCGGCGCGAATCGATTTTTCGGCAAGTGACGTTTCGATGGTGGGACCTTAATTATGAAATCATTTGAGAAGGTTTTTCATTCAATTAGGATGAGCTCCATGCTCCAGATTTTGGTTCAAGCCACGAATATCATCATTAAAATCTTCTCCCTGCACTCCTGTGATCTGAAGATCACGTTTCTCGTCGCGAGCAATATCGAACAATGCAAGTGCTCTAATTACTTGGATAAAATTTGAGGCTGATAGAAGAAAATTGAATAAAGTTCAAATTTCCAAGTTTTTTCCATCGGCTGCGACTCCCGGAAGTTTGGATAATCAATATTTCATCCAATTAAAAATAAGCAGGCCATATTTATTCGCTATAACATTCTAATTACCACGAGAGACCGAAGACTCGCAGAATTAAGGTTAATTTTTTATGCGCAAGCATCAGATCTTAAGAACTTGCCTGATACCGGAAACGCTCCAGTTTTTCCAACCAAGAGCGGTCGCCCCTTCACAGAAAAGCCATCAATCAAAATTGAATCCACTTGAAATTCATTTGCCAACGTGATTAAACCATCAGAATCAAATTATTTCGATATTTTACGTTTTAAAAATATTAATTTCGTACTGTTCAGGATTTGCGAATACTTTGTTAGCTAAAAGTGAAAAAATAGATGACTCTAAAGTTTGCAACGTTGAGATTTAACGAAAAACATATTTTCTATTGATTATTTATTGAATTTTCAAAATCGTTGCAATTTTTCGAGTCGATTGAGTTTCTTGTTCGCAAGAGAGAATCGTTAGATTGGCCGGGCCAAATATTCAATAATTATTATTGGCTTTGCTGAAGAAATAACAGAATTTCGTTGCATTCCAACGATGCAAACTTCAGGATCATTAATATTGAGCTCGAACAATGGTTTCGTATTTCGATGACGTTTCGTGAGAAAATGCAACGCAGTCTCGATGTGTAAATAACACGATCCGAGTATGGAATAAAAACAGTTTTGCAGGATCGTTTGAACAAAGAACAAAATACTCTAATATGTTAATCAACGGGAAATTGTCGGTTTGGGGCTATAATTGTATGGCACCGATGAGAACAATTGGTAATTAGTTGAATCGTGTTTAATGGGGGCGAACGTGAGTGACCGATGAAAACATGAATTAGAGAGTATAACAAGTAACTGCAATATGTAAACGTAGGTAAGGAGAGCACAAAGTGGGAAGGGGGTGGCGAAGATAATAATAGCGAAAGGACGCGGGCCCGTATTACGTGGACGAACCGCAGAGCGATGATAACATTTCGTGGCATCAATTTGTCCGCTATGACTAATTTACTTCGGCTCGCAAGATGTCCCTTCTCCGTGTGCTGGACTAATAACGTCACAGGGTGCGCGTATGCCGCGTATAATACCTGCAGCTCTATATGAATACCTTATGCGAGCAATGGCACGTATAGCCTGGGGTGGTTTCAGTTGATTGGACGCATTCGTAAACGTGAACCTGATTCTATAGGCCACAAGCCAAACCCCACGATTCTCTTGATTCCACATAACGTCCTGGATCCCAGCCCTCTTTATGCAACCCCCTTCATTGTGGCGCACGTTGCGAAGCAGAAAATTTCATGTTGCAATGGCAAACTCCTCTTACGTGCAATAAAACTCAACTCTTTGCGTAACGAGCTCGTTATGTATATTTTTTCATGAATTTATCGACTCTGCAGCTAACACAGCTGCTTGATGATGTTTTTCATTTACAATCCACGTGATTGCGAGAATCACGAGGATTTTTTTTGTTTTTGCTTCCTCATAGAGGAAGCTATATGTGACGGTGAAATTTTTTTTTTCCAGTTTTCAATGTCAATATGCTTAAAATGTCCCAAAACGTCGAAAAATAATATCTAGAAAAAATGTCCGTATGTGTGTGTGTATGTTCTGGCACTGTAAAATTCAAACGTTCATAACTCGAGAACGGTTTGAGCTACAGGGCTGCCGTTTTGCACAGATGTTAATCTACACCGGCTCTTCGTTCGTTGCGAATTTTGTCGGAATTGATAGAAAACTACGGATTCTACGGCATTTTGAAATTTTCAAAAAAAAATCGTAATCGCTCTAGCTTTCGCAAATTTGAAGATTTATTATTAATTTTTTTTTTATAAATAGAGTATCATAATAGGAAAGTTAGTATTGAATTTGTAAATGATCGGTTGAACGGTTTAAATTTTATGGATTTTTGAATTTTACGAAAATATTAGTATTCCGAAAAATCGTCTGGGCGCTTCAATTTTTGCAAATTTCGTAGATATTAGGAATAAATCTGTACTTCCTTTTTCCTTTCCAGAAAAGTTCTCGAAATTTTATTATTAAAATGCAAAAAAAGGCTGCAAATTGAAATTTGCAAATTGCTTCCTCAAGATGCCCAAAGCTTCCTCTATGAGGAAGCCAAAATTGAAAATGTAGGCTTCCTTGTGGAGAAAGCTTTGAGCATCTTGTTCTTATGTTGGGATCAGGAAGTAGGAAGAAAAATCTCTAGAATCGCGCGGAAATACTTCGGCGAGGACTTAGACATGCACATCGAATTAATCTCCATTCGTGGGTGCATATCACCGAGTTGCAGAATGCATTACTCTTGCTATACAACTCTAGGGCAGACGGAAGTTTTACTTGCTTCGTAGGTCACAAAATTGGAGGTACAAGTCACGCGTGCAAAATAGAAATTGCGAGAGAGTAAAAGAAGGAACGAGGCAGATGAAAAGAAACACCACGTGGTCTGCTCTGCGGGAGATGAAGAAAAAAAACACCTTCTGTACGAATGCGGGAGACTGAATAAAAATAGTCCGGAAATTAACTGCTATGAAAGGACTCTCTTCCGAATTTACATCTCATTTTTCGCTCGCTCTATTTTCAAATCGCTTTTATTCCTTCCGTCTGCCTTAGCTACAGCGCCATATATTTTCACTTTGGTTTGAATTTACGTACGTGCTGATTTTAATTCGAATACATGAACAAAAATGAGCGAAACATTCGGAATTTATTTCAATATGAATTTTAAACCGGAAATTTATGTGGCAAGTCACATAATTCGTAAAATATTTGCGTTTACCAATGAAATACCCCGAGATTGAAAACTTTTATAGTTTCAAATACTCGCTAGATATTCGAGAAAAATTCCTCAGATCTGGATAACATCGATCACGTGGAAGAAAAACAAAACAGCTAAAGTTATTTCATGAAAACTGTGAAATCAATTAATCAGAACGGAAGTAGCTCATTCATAACCCGTCGATTTTGTTTCTTTTAGACTTTGAAAGTAAACTCTATTCGTATGAGGATTTCGACACGTTGGCCTTCGTTTTTCCTAATATTTACATGATACCAAATTTTATGCACCGGATTGGAAAAAATATCTGTGAATCGCCGAGACTGGTATTTAATCGATTTGCAAAATTACGCAAACCGAAAGATTCTCAACAACTACAAAGAACATTGAAAACGCATTTCTGATGTGTAAGAAAAAAAAACGTGTCGCAGGGCCACGTTGAGGCAATTTTTGGAAATACTTCGAACTTTTATCGTGATAATCATTAATCGGACTAATCCAATATTTTTTATGCAAATTTAGCGAGCTACCAATGGAGCATGTCGAATATGAACGTGTTGGCATGAATTGCACGAGAATAGATAGATTTTTTATGATCCCGAAGTTTGCATCGTTGGAATGCAACGAAATTCTGTTATTTCTTCAGCAGAGCCAACAATTATTATTCAATATTTGGTCCGGCCAATAAAACGATTCTCTCTTGCGACCAAAAGACTCAATCGACTCAAAAAACTGCCACGATTTTCAAAATTCAATAAATAATCAATAAAAAAAATGTTTTTCGTTGAATCTCAACGTTGCAAAGTTCAGAGTCATGATTTTTTGTTGAGGACTCACTATCAAAGGATCCTGCTGATGGTTAGGAAAGAAGCAGGAATTTCACTGCTTAATTATGGGCAAGCGGAGAGTGCCAGTGGCAAATGAATATTTAACAGGCACATTAATGTTTATATATCCTTTTCGGACGAACGGGTAAGAGAAACAGGTACGACGACAAGAGGCAATGAGATTCCACATGAAACGGAAATTCGGTCATTTGAAAGCTCTTGGTAAAATATATATAGATATTCAAAGAGGAAAAGAAAAAGAGGGTTCATGTAGAAAGATGAGAACCGCGGAACTAATATCCAACGTTGATGGAAATGAAGGTACGCTTAAAACCCAAAAGCTTTAATCTTGAACTTTCATTTTGGTGGTTTTGGGGATATTAAGATTGGTCACCAATCTCATTTAATCCCTTTTTCCTTCCTGCCATCTCGCCCTGCTCTCCCTTCTTTCCCTTTCCGAGTCTTCGTGCTCTGGCGATGATATATATACGAATAATTAATTAAAAGTGATTACAAAGCGCGCTGTGTACTCGTCCTTTCGGTTAAACAAATTCTTCCAAAAGATTCGACCCAAACGTAGAGTTTCGGTACGAAAATTCAAACGTTATTGAGAAATTGGTGAAATTTCGTCATTACGTTATTCAGCATCGAGTGCGAAAACAAAAATTTTAAAGCAAAATTCATGATCCTGAAGTTTCCATCGTTGAAATGCAACGAAATTCTGTTATTTCTTCAGCAGAGCCAATAATTATTATTAATTTTTGGTTTGGCCAATAAAACGATTCTCTCTTGCAACCAAAAAACTAAATCGACTCAAAAAATTGCCACGATTTTCAAAATTCAATAAATAATCAATAGAAAAAATGCTTTTCGTTGAATCTCAACGTTGCAAAGTTCAAAGTCATCAACATTATTGTGAACGTAAATTTTCAATAACTCGAGAACTGTTTTGGAGAAAAATCCGTAAAAAATACTGAAGAATGCGCGAAAATTTATTGAATTCTAATGATTTTAATAAGGTCTTGAAAAATGCTGAGAAATTACAGATGTGTGCGTTGTCATGAGAAGTTACGAATGTTCGTAATACTTTTTATCATTTCGCAAAATTAATTTCACCGTGTAATGGAATGAAAAAGTTAAATTACGAAAGTTCACCATAAAAATGTTGAATGCTATTCCTTCATGCGGCACCCACGGAAAAACGTCGTAATGACAGCTCCCTATGGATCGCTAGTCCGTATCGTTCATAATGATCAAAGTGGAGTATATATCGTATTGGTATTTATACCGCGGTGTATTTTTATCTGACTCGACTGGTCGTACTGCCAGCCCACGGAAAACGGGTAATAAAGATCCATATTACATGCTCGGTTAGAGTGTTCTGTGAATATTTAACCCTAGAACGGTAACCTGGGGTCAAAAGCGACCCCAGGCGACTGAGTTCCGCGCCCTTTCTTCCTTCGTTCTCGTTTTTTCAATAGTTTTACCGCGTTTTTGCGTGGTTTTTTGGTTTGTAGCAAAATTGCCCAAGCTCACATGATTCTGCATTGAAAAACGAAAAGAATGAGCCCAAGTTGGATTCTCTACGTTAAAATTTACCGAAGCTATGAATTTTTCAAAATTGGGGTAATTTATGACCCCAGGTCGTACAAAAAAGTCTTTTTTCCGGGTGAGAAGCAGACGTGGAATTTTTCAAAAGCTTTCATCTGCTTTTCTTTTTTCCATAAAACAAAGATTTCGCGAAATTCTCCTTTTTTTTCTCCATAACTCAATATTTTGGCTGATTTTTCCGGCGATCAGGAAGCCAACAGTTTATCTTTTCCGATCACCGTTAAGTTCAAATCCCGAAGGTTTCGTGTTTCCGGAAGTGAGAGCATTTCTACGAGATATTTATCTCCGTTTAGATCAAATCTGATCGCGGCACTTTATCGGGTGAAAACAAATATTCGTTCCTGAAATCGAATCTTCCAGTGGGGGCAAGAAAAATCTGGGTATTGCCACAATGCACAAACGAGACACGTGTGTAATTAAATTTTAAGCCAGATAATCCACACTGAAAAGAAAATTTTGTTGAAAAAGATGGATATTTTGTTGGATACGTTAAACTAAACGTTTTTTCGAAAAATCGCGTAAATTTTGTCATTTCAGCAAAAAACATTCTGGAAAATCTTTTCGGAAAGTAAATTTTTGTCATTCCAATCGTAAATTTAGCTGAGAGTTCCGTTACAATTGAAAAATATTGTCTAAATAACGAAAATTTTGAAATTATCCCAAAATATTTAGTTCGCTGTATTCAACAAAATTTCGGCGTTTTTTGACAAAATTGAATTTTCAGTGCAGAGAGCAGCGTCTTTTCCCGACGCATTGGAAAATTATGTATTCAATAAGTCAAAGCAACGTGTATGCTCCGCGAATGAATTATTAATGAGAATTGAAAAAATTTCGATTGTAATAAAGTTTTGAAATTCATCAAGTCCGCATAGAATTTATTAAATCGAGAGCCCGATGCATTGATTTTGAAATGGCAGGTCGAGAGACATTGGAGATTAATAATGATTTTTGCACGGCGTTCCAAAGTTTTCTCTTACATTTCAATGCGATTTATACATCGAGATTTCTTTGAGAAGATCTCGCTTGAAATTGCCTCAGTGCACGAAAGCGATCAATCTGATCGACGTTCACTTACAGCGGGAGCAATCGAGTAGACGCGATATCACGCGTCTTCGACTGTGCTTCCTTTCTCTCCACCTACTCGATTCACAAGCTTTGAGCAGCTTTTCCCCGACTCCTCCAACATTCCGTAATGCACTTTGCCAATATTCTCCATTCATTCGTATTCGTATCTTCACGTACGTATTTCCAGTCCCGAAAACAAACGCCCGAATTACTGATTCGTGTTATTTATGATTTTTAACTTTCCCCTTCGGAGTATAAAATTACAGGGGGCGTGTACGATCGAAATTGCCACAAAAATAACAACTCCAAACACATTTCAGCAAATTAATCCGGAAAAAACTCCAACAGCCAGAAATAAAAGAGACTCGCGACGAGAGAAAATTAATTATCCCCTCGGGGATAAAGTCCGTTTGAAAATTTACGGTTAATTATGAATCATGGAAACCCAACTGAAGATTATTAATAAAAACAAGTTAATTAAAAAAATTACTTATTTATTTCTGTAAAAGTGAAAAGAATCGAAAAAATGGGATTCGCTGCAATTTTCCTGCAGCGTAAAAGTCTCTGTGTATAAAAATTGTGGGAAAAATAAGAAAATTGAAAAGTGTAGAACCGAAAATTCACCGTTTTCACTGTCTCGTAACCTCCACAGTTCACAAGAACATTCAATGGAAAAATAAATTTCGACATAACCCATAAAAAAGTTTCTTCGTTTTGGAATTAAACGATTTTCATGACTCTGAAGTTTCCAACGTTGAGAATCAACGAAAAACATTTTTTCTATTGATTATTTATTGAATTTTGAAAATCGTGGCAACTTTTTGAGTCGATTGAGTTTTTTGGTCGCAAGAGAGAATCGTTTTATTGGCCGAACTAAACATTCAATAATAATTATTGGCTCTGCTGAAGAAATAACAAAATTTCGTTTCATTCCAACGATGGAAACATCAGGATCATCGATTTTCATGATAGCGAAAATTATTGTTTTTCATATAATGCTGAAGTTTGCAAAGTTGGAATGCAACGAAAAATATTTGATTTTATTGATGATTCGTTCAATTTTCAATATCATCCAAATTTTCCCAGCTGATATGTTTTTCGGGGGGGCAACAATCGATCATTTTATCATCGTAATTACATTCTGCACTTGAATTATTAATTTTACTGAAAATGAAAACGAATTTCGTTGCATTACAACGATGAAACCTTCAGAGTCATGTTTTTCATCCGAAAGTGGATGCGCGGAAAGAGCCTGAGCGACGATTCAAGAATTTAATGTGCGCGAATAAAAATTCAGCACAGGAGAGCGCGAAAGGGGAAGAAGAAGCGGAAGAAAGTGCGAGATGGAGAGAAATAAATAAAAGGGAAAAGACTTTAATAACGAGAATAATAAGCAGGCGTGGTAGTTGCATTGCGACGGTGAGGAGACCCGCACACAGTTCAAGACATTTATGAGCCAGTATTGACAGCGAACTTGCACCCCTAACCGCCATATTTTCTCTACAGGGCGTAAGTTCAAGTGGAAACTTTTTGCACATACGCAGCGATGCTTTTCAAAGTTTAGCCAAAGTATAACGATCGAAGTGGAACGGAACGACGAATACGAGAGAAAAAAAACTTGCTGTGAATCGGACGATTCACAGCAGTAGAAAAAGTTTTTTCACGACCAAGTAGAAAATTCCGTCAATGGTCAGACGCGATTCTCGCGGTTTTTCACTCCCACCGAAATATTTTCGATCTTTCAAACGTTACTATATATTTATGGTGTTCAATGCTCCGTGCACCATACCGAAATGATGTTCCCCATTAACTCGTAGGACGAGTAAAAAAAATAGAAAAGAAACGTGTGAAAAAAGCCCAGCTGGTCGCACACGAACGTTCGCTCGTCACCGACTATTAATTGGATTTTTTGTCGGCCATATTTTCCTCGTCTAATTGATTGAATCGTGGAAAATATTGTTGGAAATGAGAAACGCACTGAAGCGAAAGAAAAATCGGAGCAAACCACATCATAATTTTAATTTTTCATGGCGAGCCGAGCTTTCGCGTTGTTTCCAGCGGAATGAAAAATAAATGCAATACGAAATAATTTTACGACTCACCGATCGCGGGAGGACGACTCCAAAATCGAGTTTCTCGGGAATTCTGTGTCTCACTGAATCGTAAATGTCGAAAGAAATGTCGCACTATTTTTTATGAAAAAAAAAAATCACTGAAAATACGTTCGTTGAATGATTTAAAAAAAAAAAAAAACGATTTTGAAATCAAGCGCCGAAAATGCACGGGATGAAAATTTATTCGGAAATTCGTAAATAGAATTTGGAGTTTTCCGCGACGTCGATCACGCGTATTGCCGTCGTTTGCGTCGCGCTACCGCGTGTCGACTAAGCGGTGCTATCGTCGATTGCCGGAGCATGAGAGAGACGGCCGGCGCGCAAACCCCCCTCCCCGCTACTCGCCTGCTTTTCGCACCCCTATCCCCTTCTTCGTGCAACGCTCTCTCCTCGCACCGCTCGCACCGCTCGCCAGCGATACTAGACATAGACAATTATACGCAAATTCCTCTAGTTTTTCTTTCCTTACAGTCAATTTACAAACAAACCAAGTTTAATCGAGCCGAAAAAATCATTTCATCATTAAAAATTGCAATAAATATTTTTTAAATCGTAACTCAATAAATTATCGACGAATTACATAACATCAAGAGTCGCGACAGCGGCTTTTTTCTTTTCTTACAGTCAATTTACAAAGAAAGCAAATTGAATCGGGCCGAAAAAATCATTTCGTCATTAAAAATCGCAATAAATATTTTATAAATCGTAACTCAATAAATTATCGGCGAATTACATAATATCAAGAGTCGCGGCAGCGGCTTTTTAGTCCATTTACAAAGAAAGCAAGTTCGATCGGACCCAAAAAATCATTTCATGATTAAAAATCGGAATAAATATTTAAAAAATCGTAACTCAATAAATTATCGACGAATTCAATAATTAATAATTATACAAAACTCTTAAATTTTTTCCCACCTCTGCTTTACCGTGGACTTAATTCTTTTTTTTTTTGTTTCGATTAAATATGAAGAAATTGGCCAAAGTTTAACGAAATATTGGAATAAGCGATTCCGTAGTGATTAAGATAATTTCCAGTTAGATGAGTTAGTCAGCTGAATGAATGGCAGAGCGTGTGGCTTTTAAAGTACATGAGCGTTCTGGAGAGTGGCTTGAGAGTAAACATGATGAACTGCTGGAATACTCGCGATTTCAGGGTTTCTCTGAGGCTTTTGCGGATGGAAGCTGAGTGCTCCGATTATCACCAAGGACCTCCAGCGTATAGAGAAAACCAGCAAATAGGGTTGTACGATTCAGAGAGTGGAAACGCAATAGCGAGGAGGGTTAACAGAGAGACAACGGGGGTGGGGGCGTGAGGCTGCAAGAGGAAGAAGGGTGAGAGACTGGAGAGTGATAAGTAGCAAGGTCATCGGGCAGTAGTGGAACTCCGATGGAGGTCAAAAGGTAAGGCTAAGAGGCAAGAGTAAAAAGGCAATGGTGGCTTATGGTATTAACACCATAGAACGAATTCATTTCGAATCATTTAAAAATGTTTTGTATCGAATTTTTCATTTTTAACGTTGCCCCTCTAAACCCGTGACATTTAAGGGGAGTAAAAAAGTTAAGGGGGACATAAAATGGTGGTTCAAAAATTATCAGCAACAAAGCTTGTAGCGACCACGGGGGGGGCACTGTTGTCGTTTTATTCATGCGGGCCACGACGATTTGAGCACGACACGATGTCAGATTTTCTATAGATTTCAGAACATTGTGAAATTAGTCACGGGAGCCTATTCTCCGAATTTATTCCTTTTGTTTTTTATCCATCACATGACGCGCAGTTGGTGACGTCATTATTTTTCCTCCTACGGCGGTTCGGCTCGCGAGGAACCGGAAAAGAACGTTAAATCAAAATTATCGACGACGGCCTCGTCGAGAATCGGTTCACCTTCTCGAACATCAATCCCGGCAGACAAAGCCCCTAGTCCGCTATATTCATGTAGAATTTTGAGCGCAAGATTACGAAAAAAAGGGCCCTGATATCCAGCGACACGGTCCATGGCGCCCATGAACAGGAATCGAAATCGAGACCACAAAAAAAGTGAGCACACGGCAATCGTACGAAAAATGTCAAAGAAAATCATTCTCACTGCAATTTTTAATTGACGGATCGACCCACGTCTTGAAAATCGAGGTTAACTCGAACTTTTATGATCCTGAAGTTTCCATCGTTGGAATGCAACGAATTCTGTTATTTCTTTAGCAGCGCCAATAATTATTATTTAATATTTGGTCCGGCCAATAAATCGACTCAAAAAATTTCCAAGATTTTCAAAATTCAATAAATAATCAATAGAAAAACTGTTTTTCGTTGAATCTCAACGTTGCAAACTTCAGAGTCATCGAACTTTTCGTCAAAAGCAATTTCATATTTGTACGAAAAAAAAAATTTCTCAGGGCATAAATTTACGCAGTTTTCCAAAATCGTTTTTTCTCAAAATCGCATTGCTCCTCGATCAATGAGGAAATTCATATTTGAGGAAACTGATAATTAATCTGTTAATAATATCAATTAATATTTTTAAACTCCTGATCTTTGAGAAATCGATTTTATAAGTTGACGCGTAATATTTCATTTTTTTTTTCGTTTCCCAACTTTTTCGATAATCCGTGGATGCAGCAGCAGCTCGTCGACGTGGCAAAAATTTAAGTCGCCTGGATTACAAGTATTCCGGTTCGGATGGTTCGCGGATCCGAAAAAAAGTAGCGGGTCACAAATTGGAATTATTTAGTGGACGGAATAGAAACGGAGGCAAAATACGAAAAATGGGGATCGGTCGTTTTTCCAGAATGGGCAAGGAAGATCGCAGATCTGCCGAATCAGGTTTATATTCGACCCGAAACAATACGAATCGTGTTTGCATGTTGGTGAACGAGTTACACGGTAAAATTTCCAAAATCTCGTGCAGATGAGCTACGAACGAAAAAATATATTCGAAAAGCTCTCCAGCTCGGTTTGTCCGCCGGTTATTTGATACCTGACGAAAATTCCGAGAGTCAAGTGTTGCGAGTGGTTTCGGACATCGGAAATTTTGGTCAGCTCGTCGAGGAGGGAAGCGGCAGTGACGAGAAGCTGGACAACAGTTTAACAGGAGCAGGAAGAAATCGTGTCGGACGTGGAGCCGCTGGTAAGACCGCGGTGAAACGCCTCGCAACGAAAAACCGACGACAAAATATGCCCAAACGAGTACGATCGAGAACTAAAAGTCCAGCCAGACCGGCCGCTCAAAAACGGAGACGAAAGCGAAGTGACAGGTGAATAAGAGCCATTTTTAATTGCAATCGCACTGAAGATAAAATTCTGTTGAAAAAGATCGATATTTTGTTGGATACGTTCAACTAAACGTTTTTTTCGAAAAATCACGAAAATTTTGTCATTCGGGCAAAAAAAATCTGTAAAATCTTTTCGGAAAGTAAATTTTTGTCATTCCAATCGTAAATTTTGCTGACAGCTTCGTTACAATGGGAAATATTGTCGAAATGACGAAAATTTTGAAATCATCCGAAAAAATATTTAGTTCGCTGTATTCAACAAAATATCGACGTTTTTTGACAATATTGAATTTTCAGTGCGTTTTATTCAACATTCAGCAAACTTTCTTTCCAATTATGCTAAAAAAAAAACAGAAAAAAACCGTCCCAAACGCCACAGTCTTCGCGAATAAACAATTTATTAGTTTCATCAACTTTAAAGACTAAAAAACGACCATTTTGTCAGAGTTGGATTTAAGCTGTACAAGCCCAATCAAAGATGGCCCGGAATGATTGTTTATACCGAATAAATAGCCAGAGGTTCGATAATCGTCACAGAACAATAATAATTGTTCATTTTTCTCCAACCGCTGGGACAGCAAACTGAGAGTAAAAAAAAATAATTAAAAAAACGATAAAAGGAAAAGGGTAAAATTTGGTTGGAGCAATTGAAACGTGAGGCAGGTGGTTGAGGCGTAAAATGGCGTTGGTACAAAGGCGAAAGAGCGGCGGGAAATAAAGTCTCGTGAATTAGCATAAATTTATTGGGGAATTTGGGTTGAACAGTCGCGGAAAGGTGAAAGCCCGTATCCAGAAACGGAAACGAATGCCAGGGGCAAAGAACGAACCTCGTACAAGAAAAAACGAGGACGATGATGAAGAGGACGACAAGGATGATGGAAAGGATGAGGACGACGAACCCAACACCGGGAATAATGAGAATAAAAATTCAAACGATGAGAATAAGAAATTGCCAGTTGCTGGGAGATCGAGTTCGATCGCACCAAAGTCAGACAACGATTCAACGACGAGCACAAAGCAAAAGAACAACGACAAGGAAGCCTCGGATAACGAGAGGTCGAGCGAGGAAGGAGGAGACGAGGAGGACGAGGAGGTCGACTATCAAGAGCAGGCGGAAGGATTGCCCGCGGAAGAAGACACTAACGAGAATAACGAGGAGGACCAAAACGCTGAAAACTGATGAAATTCATTGACCTCTTTCCCCTTTTAATAATCACCACCAAATGAAAATTTCAATGTTTCCTACGAGATTTATTTTCTACGTCTTTTTTACGACCGCGATTCCGCGAATAAAAAAATCCTGTCGCGACTTGTGTGCGAAAACTTTTACATGTACGTGCGTCAATAAAAACATCGATTTGTGCGTCGAATCATTTGTCGTTCCCATGGGAAATCCCATTCTCATGTGTGCTTAACCGTTTTTTTGTGTTTATTATTTTTTTATTCCTCCTTTTAATCGTGACCCATGGCCCAGAGACGAAATTCCGTTTCGCTGTATCTACACACGTGTATTATTATTTTTTCACGTGTCCATTCGGTCGAAAAACCCATAGAAATAATTAATTTCAAGCGACGATACAGGAAACTGTGGAAAGAGTGAATCCGCCTCAACGTTCGTCAAAAATTATTTCAAGGGCTTGCGTAACAATTTTTTTTTAACTCCACTCGGCCCTTTTGATCGAAAGACAATATAATTTTTGACCGACCGTCCGAAAACGACGAAACTTTTCTCTCCCATTTGCTGTGGGTGGAAAAAAATATTGTTAGCCAGAAAATGATTGAAACGATTGTTGAAGAAAATTGAAAAAGTTGACAACATTCAGCAAGTTACGTGTGCGGGGGACCGATATTATGAATTTCGAACTTTAATAAAGTTGGGTAAAAAAAATTTTTTTTATCGGAGAATCACAAGATACGCCAGCTTGTGGACGACACGTAATAAAATAGAATTTTACGTGCGGGCGATACGAATGTTGCCGTTCTTTTTATCCTCCAACACGCTGGAATTATCACAATATGGCGTCCATTCAATCGATATTGCGTGAAAATGTGGTGAAGATAAAAAAAAATCCACGACACTTTGGGTCATGGTATTTTCGGCTTTCAATTGCTTTTCGTTTCATCTTAATCCGCCCCCGCCGCCAAACTTAATACAACTGGGTTAATTTATTA
This sequence comes from Diadegma fenestrale, assembly GCA_037043255.1. Lineage (NCBI taxonomy): Eukaryota > Metazoa > Arthropoda > Insecta > Hymenoptera > Ichneumonidae > Diadegma > Diadegma fenestrale. The sequence goes on along the minus strand of CM073311.1, from coordinate 5,428,019 downwards.
TTTTATCAGTTTCTTCCATATAAATATATAAACATAGAGCTCACGTTAATAACTTTTTCTCGCTATTGGTGACACGTTCAATTTTCGCCTCACCGGATCGTCCAATGATCGAAATACAACTCCACTTTTTGTGGGAATGAATTTTCTCAGTTTTTGCAGGTTTTCCCAAGGAATGAGCGAACCAGAGCGAACGTTGCTTCAATCATTTTATTTTGGATTCTTCAATAATTTTGTCCCAATATTCTTGACACCAAAGCTCATTTTGTCCTATTGAGAAGAATTTTCTGACTTCAAGAATTCGAGATACATATTTAATTTGCATTTTTTTTATTCTTCCCATCTAATCGCGTGGAAATTCAATTCGCGTTTCGTTTATGTGTTGCAAAGATCTCGGCACTATCCGAACAGGTTTAGAACAAAACGTGACTCCAATTTACACGCGTTTAGATGGGGAAAATTAAAAAATGGAAACTCTTGAATTCCGAACTTTAGAAAATTTTTCTTCCTAGGAGAAAACTGTTTGTCTTCGTGCCAAGTTTTATACAAAAATTTTAAAAGGATCCCAAATAAAGTCGTTTTTTGATGGTAATACTTTAATTATTTTTCATAACTCTGAAGTTTGCAACGTTGAGATTCAACGCAAAACATTTTTTCTATTGATTATTTATTGAATTTTGAAAATCGTGGCAATTTTTTGAGTCGATTGAGTCTTTTGGTCACAAGAGAGATTCGTTTTATTGGCCGGACCAAATATTGAATAATAATTATTGGCTCTGCTGAAGAAGTAACAGAATTTACGATGTTGAAGTTTCCATCGTTGGAATGCAACGAAATTTGGAATTTTCTTGATCAGAGCTCATGATTCTCGTTCAATATTCCGTCCGGACGATAAAGGGCTCTGTTTATAGAATGGAAACATAAAATCGGTACGAAAATTGTCATGGTTTTTGGAATTTAACAAAAAAATGCATAGAAAAAGGATTTTTAGTTGGACCCCAACGTTGGGAACTTCAGTGTCGTACAGAATTTCGTTGCATTCCAACGATGGAAACTTCAGGATCATTATTTTTCAACGGCTCGATTATAAATTTTCCCGAATCCGGATCGTCTCTCTGGAGTTTGTAGATAATTTTTCGTCTCATGGATATTAAATAAACGTTCGCCAGAAAAATCCGCAGCACAATGGCCTCGGGTTTTCCGTATTCGCACGATATCCACAATAACGTGGCTGCGTATAAATCGTTCTGGCTTTTCACGAGTCCACGACTGCAGCCCGCTAATCACCTGTTCTTGAAGTTCCTGCGAGGCCCACAGGATCGTTGCAGACAGCCCTTTTTCCCTAAAAGACAGCACCAAAGGCAGCCCGAAGGCGAAGGAGGGGAACTATGGGAAACGAGGTAGCCAAAATTTGAGTGAGTTTCGGTTAGTTAGCACCATGAGCAACTCCGAAAGACTGTTCCGTGCTCGCTGATCGACATGCGAGCCGATGCATGGCAAGCCGGTCATCTAACCGAGTATATTAACTTCGCCCGAGGCTGCTTAACTTGGGGATTGAGGTGCACGATCGAGCAGCATCGCGAGCATCGCTGTGGGCGACGAAATGTCGATAATTAAGCAATTCATCTCGTCATGGGTGATTTTAATAAAAAAAAAACAAGGACTTTGATCCAGAATTTCAAAATTGCGTTATTTAAATCCTCCTCGACACCGGAGAATTTGTTATTTTGCACATTCGTACGATCCTGAAGTTTCCATCGTTGGAATGCAACGAAATTCTGTTATTTCTTCAGCAGAGCCAATAATTATTATTGAATATTTGGTCCGGCCAATAAAACGATTCTCTCTTGCGACCAAAAACTCAATCGACTCAAAAAATTGCCACGGTTTTCAAAATTCAATAAACAATCAATAGAAAAAATGTTTTTCGTTGAATCTCAACGTTGCAAACTTCAGAGTCATCACATTCGTTCAGTTTCCGGGAGAAAAAAAAATCCGCAGGAAAACAAATACGTCGGTGGCGGAAAAATTGCAAGGCAATTTTTCGTTCGTTAAGGCGTATATACGCCCGTAAAATCGGGTTTACACCTGGGAATAGATTCGTTCGTGACACGTACATCAGAGCGAATGTACATCGTTCGATTGTATATTCTGTTCCTCTACGATAGTCCTCATGGGAATAACACGGCGACTCTGTACGTGTGTTCCTATAACTGTACGTATATACGATGCTCCCGAGCTGAGAGATCAAGAAGAATATACTGGTATGAATTATCGAGAGATGGATATAATACGGAACGTAGCGAATCTATATACTCCCTTGGGTATGACCGCGCGTTATTGAGCTTTCCAAATCGAGTGAACGAGGTAGAATCAACGAGGGATATATGAATAAATAATTCGTGCAATCATTCAGAAAAGCCCTTGCATCGTGTTACAGCGAAATTTGAAGCAGCGTTTACAAATTCCATACAATACGAATTTTGATACGACGTCGAAGTTCGCATCGTTGGAATGCAACGAAATTAATTGTTTCTGTGGCGAAACTCATTATTTAAATGCGGAATTTGGATAATTTTAAAAATTAAGCAAATCATCGATGTAACGAAATATTTTTCGTTAAATTTCAACGTTGCGAACTTCGCTTCATCTTTTAGGTTGCTGTCATTCATTTTAATTAATAAGCCTGGAACGGTTTTCGATCGTTTTACCGCATTTTTGTGTATTTTTTTGAACTGAAGCAAAATCGCCCCAGGCTCACGGAATCCTGCATCAAAAAAGGGAAAGAATGAGCCCAAGTTGGAGCCTTTTCGTTTAATTTTACCGGAGATATGAATTTTTCAAGATTGGGGTCATTTATGACCTCGAGTTACCGGAATAGGTAAAAAAAAGCGAAGTAACCGTTCTAGGGTTAATTACAGGTGATGGAATAATTAGTTGACGGAGGTTTCTACTCAGTTTCATGAATTGCAATCTGATTCGTCGTGTCTGTACTGAAAGGGAACGACGAAAAGGCTAAACCCTAAAGAATAGTCAGCCCCAAATCTTGCCTAATCACTGACTGCGGTGTATAGAGACGTCGTAACTAAAGCGAGATACACATAACGATAATAAAGCACGAGGACAAAGAGCGAATAGGACTTTTCTCGGAAAGTGCTAGGGGACGAAACGAACCCGCGAGACTGAGATTGAATCAGGTCCCATCATATGACCCTCCATCCTGCGGTTGGAACCACCGAAAACCCGTTCAAGGCCGATGAACGTGGAGACCACGAGAGAAGAGGAAACTCCGAGAACTCCGAAAAGCTAGAGAAAAGAGTCTGCTCGGAGCTCGGTCATACGGAAGAATGGATCCTCAGGGATATAGTTTTCCACCCTTTTCTTTTTCTTTCCCCCTTCTCTCTCCCTCGCTTTATCTTTTCGCCTGCTCTCTGTCCCTTCTCGTTCATTATTCGGAGGGCTGCTGTCTCTCGTCCTCCGCCGCTTCGGTCTCAAGCACCACCGCCCGTTTCACTTGCAACCAACCCGGCAACCCTATTATTCCAATTTCTTTTCAGAAGCAAACGTTTATTTCCTAGATCAATTCCACTCCGAGCTCAGCCTTATAAAATATCAAATTTTCATCACAATTTCCTGCTCCCAAACCGTTCCTTCTTACATAGAAATTCCATTGCAATTTAGTTCTTGAATTTTTCATTCCCACATCACGAATCGCTCGAACGATCGTATTTTTTATGAATTGTTACCCTTTCGGAAACAGCGGATCTTCGTAATCATTCGCGCGGGCTAATTTCGTTCGTTGATTGAATTTTTTTTGTTTTTCTTTGTTCGCACACCTTTCAATCACATTTCTGTCATTCCAATCGTAAATTCAGCCGACAGTTCCGTGTTGGAAATCAAAAATATGGTCAAGATTACGAAATTTTTGGAAGTACCCAAAAATCTTTGGTGCTCCGTGTGTTCAAGATAATTTTGACGTTTTTAGACCAAATTTAATTTTCATGTAGTCCGAAATTGATTCGAATTTGTTATTGCAGACAATTGCTTTGCGGCGAGCGCACTTTTGATGTCGGGCCAACTCCAGTTATTTGAGCCTTCCAGTACTAAATATGTTGACAAAGCGGTTTTCATCCCATATACAAACGTCACGCGCGTCTTCGTCCTAAATTCTGGTGCAGCTCTCCCATCCAAATCCCTCACTTCAGTCTCGTCTACCATTCCGAGCACCACATCTCTCGTGCAAGACTTAATATACGATCGCTTCGGTTGGCTTGAACCTGCTTCATGCACCGCCTGGAAGTGCATACAACGAGTGCAACACACGACCAGACCGTATTTTGCAATCCCGGAGAATTTGCATTTGAGCAAATCAAACAAGCATCAACAACATTTATCGTTTTCTCGTGGAAAGATCAAGATTTTTGAACATTTTTTATTGTGTTAACTAAATTGGCTCGATGGCTTTGAATTATTGCAGAAAAAAGTTTGAATAATGAATGAAAATTGCGCGAGTTACTCTGGAAATGGTTTTGAACATTTTTTGAAGGTCAAATGCTGACCCTGCAGTATTTTCGGTTCAGGACACTGAAGAAAACTGTCGGGACTATGTGACGAAGGCATTTTGCACTATATCGAGGACAAAATGGATTTCAGTCTCGTCCATTTCCTTTTACATTTTCCAAGACACAATTTTGTTGCTAAAATACCATTTTTTTTAGAGAATTTTTATTTTTTAGACAAATAAAAAAATTTTGCACCCTATCGAGGACGACGAAATGGATTTCAGTCTCGTCTATTTCCTTTTAAAGGCTTCAAGACACAATTTTGTTGCTAAAAAACCATTTTTTCAAAGAATTTTTATTTTTTAGACAAATGAAAACGCGACGTGCGGTTAGTAGCCCAGTGTGCAGGAAAAAATGGAGGCATTTTTTTACGATGTTGAAGTATGCATCGTTGGAATGCAACGAAATTCGATTTTTTCTTGAGGAAAACTCATGATTTGTATTCGATATTGAATCAGGACGATAAAACGCAAAACGCGATCAAACACAAAATTGATACGAAAATTGGCTTTTTTCTTTTAATTTGACGAAAAATTACGGGAAAAAGTATTTTTCGTTGGATTCCAACGTTGCAAACTTTAGTGTCATTTTTTATTTAATGTACGTGATTTGATAGAGCGCAATTATTATGGTCATTGAAATTGTCGAAAAGAAGGTGAAGGAAACCTTAATGATCGATGATCATCCTAATCTCGTGTATTGGAATTGGCATCGAGAATTCAGTCTCAAGAAAATTGAAATCGAATCTGTCCTTGAGCATCTTAAGTGCGTATTTCAAGTGCCTGGTGAGGATCCACGTCATGCTCTACGATAATTTCCACCCCCGTTTCTGCATATCCTTTCTTAACCTGATTCCTCTGATTCCTTACGTTCTGAGACAGCTCCCAACCCTGTCTCTACTTCCACTGTCTACAGATTTATCTCCGACATTTATCGAATTCCGAATCGATAAAGCTTTCGTCGAGGAACGTGCCATGTACGAAGTTGACGCGCCGAACACGCCTTCGTGCCCATACTGTGAAGCCGATCGTGGCGGTTCATTTCGAGAGTGTAAATACGTCGCTTTTTATAAAATTGAAGAAAAATTCATAAATCTTCGATATGCCGACGTGAAAATATTCAAAATCCCAACAGTGAGATTCCGAGGTCATTGAATCTAAATAAAAGCATCGTACGTGATTAATGATGACACTCGGGTCTCGACTGGAAAGCCTGGAAGAATCCTCGAGATGCATTCGAAACTTCCAACATCTTTATTCTCTGAAGTTTTTCCAATCGCAACTTTTTTCATGCATCGGTCCAATATTCATAAAATCCCTCAATAATGAATGAATAATTCACAATTTTTCGATACACTCAACAGTTATAAAGAAGCAACGTTTAACCTCATCGAATGGCGATGTAAATTTCGATGACTCTGAAGTTTGCAACGTTGAGACCCAACGAAAAACATTTTTTCTATTGATTATTTATTGAATTTTGAAAATCGTGGCCATTTTTCAAGTCGATTGAGTTTTTTGGTCGCAAGAGAGAATCGTTTTATTGGCCGGAGCAAATATTCAATAATAATTATTGGCTCTGCTGAAGAAATAACAGAATTTCGTTGCATTCCAACGATCCAAACTTCAGGATCATAAATTTCGTACTGATTGCCCCATTTTTTAATGCAATTTGACCAACTTTTTTTGAGAGTACCGAAAAAACGCGAGCGTTCCTGCTGATAAACGGAGAGGGAGGAAAAAGCAAAAGGTTATAATTTGTACAGAGGCTACCATGAGGCTAAAGCTAACAGGAAATTTGGAGGTGCTGGTGTTCACGGATGTCTTTGTTTCCTACATGGCACAACTATATAAAAAGCTTGTTGGTGGAAGGAAACACCAATCTGTATCTCCCACGCCTCATCGCTTCGAAATTGCCCTCTTTTCCTTCCTCATGAAGGGAGCTTTACCATGGTGAATATAAATTCCGAATTTTTACCATCGTTCATACACCTCCAGACTGACGGTATTACAATGTTGGAATAAAGTCCTCAAACGTGCTTATCAGGGTAAACTATACGCGTTGAATGCATCAATTTCAAGAGAATGACGTTATTTTTTAAAATGGAATATCGAATCGACCTTTCCATGCGATAAACTCAAAATGCTCTACGAATTTTTCACATCCTTGAAGTTTTGGGCGCATTTAATTTTCATCTGACTTCCAAATTTTCGACGCGGGCTGCATAACTACACGAGATTCCCATGATTCTTTTGACAAAATGAAAAATAATACCAAATTCAACGATTTTCATTGCCTTCCATAAAAAAAATATAAATATTCATTTTTTTCGACTAATAAACGCAAAATCATAATTCTTCAGTTCTTGATGAGTTTCAACGATAGTTCCGGCGATGAAACAATTAAAATAGCAATCTGAAAAAAATGAGACGCTAACTTGGCAAATACATCGAAGCATCTCGTCGAATTGCGAGATGCTACCCAAGAATCGTAATCCATTAAGTTTTAATGATGCTGAAGTTTGCAACGTTGGAATGCAACGAAAAACATTTAATTTTATTGTCGATTCGTTGAATTCTCAATGTCATCCAAATCATTCGAGCCGATATGTTTTCGGGTGGCAAAAATCGATCATTTTATCATGATCCTCAAGTTTGCATCGTTGGAATGCAACGAAATTCTGTGATTTCTTCAGCAGAGCCAATAATTATTATTCAATATTTGGTTCGGCCGATGAAACGATTCTCTCTGGCGACCAAAAAACACAATCGACTCAAAAAGTTGCCACGATTTCCAAAATTCAATAAATAATCAATAGAAAAAATGTTTTTCGTTGAATCTCAACGTTGCAAGCTCCAGAGTCATTGAGTTTGATGTTCAAATAGTCGAACTGTGTTTGAATTTATTTGTGAAATTGTATAACATTTGGGATGCTGGATTGACAGACGTGAGCGAAGGGGAAGAAAAGGAGACAAAACGATTTCCCAAGGGAAAGCGATGAGAATTAAAACACGAAAACAATGTTTTTTCTGCGGTTGTTTTTTAGTGTTCTTTGTATTGTCGGTGAATGAATTTTGTGCGTGGTTGTTGGGTGGACTGGGGTAACGAAGAGGCGTACGGTAGACGAAGGAAGTGTCGCGTTCGTGGATACAACTGGGCGAGAAGTCATCGACATCTCGGCCTGGAGAGCGACGACCTCTTTTCAACATTGCTAGTGATTTCCCCGAGGTCCCTGAACCGTTTATACACTTGATACATATCTAGCGACATTTTCAACCCCTCCCCTATTTGACTACATATCCATTTTTACTCTCTTATTATCTCAGACAAGTGTGCTTATTTCGCCCTTTTCCCTTTCAACATCCCTTTGAATAGTTTATCATCTTGAGCGCCCGACCGGCCATGACCGAAATGTTTGCCTTTTCAGCGAGTTACCGAATCACATCACGCTCCGAGTCGACGACCTGGCTGAACGTGTTCAAAGTTTCATGCGAGACACGCTGAACAATACGGGTTCCAATATATAAAACATAATCATACAGCTGTCATCCGCTCAATTCATCACAGTCTCTAATTAAAATCAACGTCTCAGCTCTATTTTCATTCCCAAATAGTTACCATTGCAAATACGAGTATTTATGGATTGTCAATTATCTAATTACAGATTATGTGGAATCTTTGCAAAAAATTCACAGATTATTAAGTGTGAATTGTGTGCATTCAATTTGCTGCAACATGCGTCTCCATTTTTCTAAGATTTTTCTCATATCACGAAGCAAACGAAAAAAAAAACTCGTTTAGAAAATTATTTCATTTTTTCAAAACGTTGCTATGACAACATTTAAAAAAATAAAAAATCTCGTGGAAATTGGCATCGTTTCCATTTGCCACGTTTGAGGAGTCTCTGTCAATTAGAATTTTATTTAAAAATTTTGATGAGCTGCTCAAAAGACAGCACAAAGACATTTCGACCAATTACAAAGACTTTTTGCTCCGAAAATACGATGTTGAATGCACTTACGGATAATCGAGCAGTATGTCACGATTACAAATGACTTGTATGTCCCTTTTCGTGAGATAAACAAACTAATAAATGACTCTGAAGTTTGCAACGTTGAGATTCAACGAAAAACATTTTTTTATTGATTATTTATTGAATTTTGAAAACCGTGGCAATTTTTTGAGTCGATTGAGTTTTTTGGTCGCAAGAGAGAATCGTTTTATTGGCCGGAGCAAATATTCAATAATAATTATTGGCTCTGCTGAAGAAATAACAGAATTTCGTTGCATTCCAACGATGCAAACTTCAGGATCATGCTAATAAGATCGTCAGGTCGCTCGTTTGCGACCTGACCTCGCAGAGTCGAAACTTTGTCATTGACTGTGACGTCGTTGATCACTATGAAACTTTAGCATATGAGAAAGGCAGAGACGCAACGGAATCTGCGCAAATGCGTTGACGAAGATGCCTCGGGGATCGAGACAGCATCAGGAATGAGACAGTCTCCCGCATCGTTAACCATGCGGTAATTGGAAATTACGATGCTTCGCGTGATTAATTATAAAATCCCCAGTACGTTAACCAGTGGATGGCGATCGAGGCACCAAAAGTGTCAAGTTCGGATTCGGAAGTGTGAAAAAAAGGGAGACGAAGTGAAATCTTGCTGGAAATCTCTCATTGTCCGAAATATAACGACAAAATAGCGCAAAAAATCGTGTGAGGCCGTTTTGAATGTTGGAAACAAGAGTGATGAACGACTCGTGACATTTTTGAGTCCGGACCACTTTGCTTGTCTAAACTTCGTTTTATTGTATCGTGGGATGGAATAATTTTTTCAATTGAATTCCATTCATGAGTGAAGGGCTCGAAACTGGCATTTTTTCATAAAATCCCACGAAACCGAAATGATTTAGCTCGTTAATTCATATTTGAGGTAATGCTAATGGACTCCAGGAATAGAAAAGCTCGTTATATCGTTGATGTGTACAGCGAATATAAATAATTGACGAAAGCTCGATCCTGTTTGTGGCCATCGAGTTCGTGGGCTATGCTAGAATTTCTAGTCGCATTAACCCTCGCAGTAGACACACATGGGCCTGGGGTGTCGAGCCCATTCAGCGAACGTCGTGAATTTCGCCTTTTTCGTATCAAATACTATTGAACAACAACAACAATAATTCGAAATCTTTCTATAAATCCAAAACTACTTTCCTGCATTTTTCTTCAACTTTTTTCTACAAGTTCGAGTACAGTAAAAAAAAAAACAGTTCGAACACTCCAGACCCATGTGTGTCTACGAAGGGTCAGCAAAAAGCATCGTTGGACTGCAACGAACTTCATTTTTATCTTTGACGAAAATATCTATTCAAATGCAGAATGTAATTACGATGATAAAGTGATCCATTTTTGCCATTCAAAAAGCATATCGGCTCGAAAAATTTGGATGACATTGATAATTGAACGAATCTTCAATAAAATTCAATATTTTTCGATGCATTCCAACGTTGCAAACTTCAGCATCATGCGAAAATCTTGCTCAGTCGTTTCGGCTATGATGTAAATTATGCTCGAACGTCATAAACTCAGACGCACATTGTTGGCCATTCAATATTGAGCATTTGCTTCGTGGTAATTGATTCGGACGTTAAATATTCAATTTTGTGGGTATAACGACGATGGATCGTTGGAAATTCCAGCGTTTCGAAAACGAGTAAAGCACTAAAAGAACGTCGATGGATTTTTTTGCGTGGAAACAATCGAGCTTTACTTTTAGTAAAGTGAAGCGTACGAATGAGCAAGAAATGCTTATGAAACGTACAAAGAACACGACAACTTTTTTTTGTCTGTCATTGACGCTGACCATGAATCGTTCGCCGCGGCTGCTTCGGTAAGAAACAAAACAAACGTTTAGTTCCCTCAACGTACGTATAGCCGAAGGTCGTTCCGATGATTCGAGATCGCCAACGAATGGAGGGATTTACGGAAATGCTTCAATTTAGGAAAATAAATGGGTCAAGGCTTTTCCTCTCGAAGTTATTTCCGATGCTCTTCAACGAGCGAGGATACGAGGCCAATTTGTCTCCATACATTAACGACGATATATCCGATCGAATGGTCAATCGCAAATAATATCTCCAACGGCCTCGTAATAATCCATGCGACCATATAAATATTGATTTTTTTATGTTTCACGGCAACTTCGATACCACCAACTTTCAACCCCTTTTGTCATCTCGCCCCGTTGCAAGCTTGTCGATCTGTTCGCATTTTTTGCTGTCCAAACAAGTGTTAAAACTCCCGAGAAATAACGTGAAAGTGACATTACGACGATACGAGCCTCCCTCTGTAAACGAATGAACCGGAAGTGAATAGCCACGAGGACCGCCTCCACTTTTGCTCGCTCGTAAAAACAAGAGGATCCTTCGCCTTTATACGAACCCGTTACGGAAGTATCGCTCGTACATTCCGCAACAAAACTAACTTGCCCAACGCTTTTTCTCCAACCCACGGCAAAAAAAAATACTAACAAATTTTGAGGAAACTTCTGCGAAAAACGAACGCCGAGGTATCGAATTTTTTCGGATAAACATATTTCGTGTCTTCTGCAATTGGACAAAATTGAAAAAAATGTAAAATCACGAGTTAGTTCGATTGTTTTGTATTTTCTCGCGACACTACGAACTTTTGGTTCGAATTGTACGTGGAAATATCCGAAAAGTATATGTGGCCAGAAACACGAGGCTTGAGGACGAAAGCTGGACAAAACCATGTAATGTCAAGATTCTCCACACGCGAACCATCTTTTAGTAAATATGGCGAATAACCCGCCGCTTTTTCTTTGTCAAGTCCTTGGCTCAAATTTTATTTCGTCCTGGTGGGTAATGAGACGAGTAAAATTACCGGAAGAGACCGATGCTTCGAGTTCTGCTTCAGGAACTACGGAAAGCCCTTAATAATCATAACACGAGAACGTTCCTTTCGTTCGGGGCGTTAAAAAATATCCATATCCGAGTCATTTGTTTACAAAACGTTATCTCGATCGGAAAACGACTGTATGAACGTAAAATTTCATCGACAGCCTTCTCAACATGTGCAAGTTCGTCGCCCGTAAAATAATAATACGAAGTTTTGACAATTTTTCCTAACTGTTCGGCCGTTTCTTCGCTTCGCAGCTGCTCTAGCGCGAGACAGTCCGCTTTACTATATAAGAAAAAAGGGAATAATCAGGGATGACCTTGGATTCGTACGACAAACGACTAAGCGTTCGGGAAAAAAGCGCGAACCTGTTTTTCCCTCTCCCCCGAATCATGAAACTATAATAAAGCGCCTTCGTCATAAAAACACGAAAAACGAAGGCATTGTTTTACGAGCTACACAAATAAACAGTGAAATGAGACAAAATAGTGTGCTCATCGGTCGGATCGCAATGGTGAAAAATTCTTCTCGAATTGCAACGATTTTCATTTTTGTCGGCGAGTGCATCGTGTTTTTATGGGGAATCATGAAAAAGTGGAAAGATGATCGTGGATAAATCATAATGAAACACCGGAGAGAGACGCGGATTGAAACTTTGAAACATATTATCGAAAAGTGAAGGAACAACTACGAGACACTCACCCTTTATTCACAATAACGTGTAGCAGTTTCGCGCGAATGATCCGGTTCCTCCCGCGCATTTTTGATGATTTTTATATTCCAAACAAGGCACACACTTGACACGGATGTTTATTTACGCACGAGGCACTTTTTGATGCAAAACACATGCATGCAGTTGGTGGGGAACGAATGTACCGAATTTTAAGGTGATCTAGCAGTCGCGTGAGTGCGAGAGAGATAACCAAAAAAGTAGATGCACGTTTTTCTCAGAAATCCTTCGTATTTTGAGAAAAATAAAAGTTACACCTTCTTCTCTGGTGAAATGGGAACAACGTGTAACTAATAGTTTTCTTTGAATAATAAGTCTCGCCAAGTAAAACGTGTAGCGGGATTTTTACCGACCGATTAACGTTCATACTCGCCCACGCCACGCCGCGGCCGGCTTTCAAACTAACTTAAATAAAAAGATGGCGACAATATCGATGAACGCAATCGCACCGCGACCGCAGTGACAAGAATTTCGCGTTCACCCATCGCTGGTTTCCTACCTTCGAGTGCTGCGACGTCCATGACTGATGGGAATCCAAATGTTGGCTGGTAAGTGATCAGCAGTCGGTAACGTTACGCATGAGCATTCTGGGGCAAAGCACACAGTTGGCACAGTTCAATCGCGATGAAACACGCGAATCTTCGACCTTCTCGACCAATATTTCGAGCCTGTCCTCGCTCTTGACCCTTTCCACCCTTTTTAACCTTTTCCGCGGAGTTTTCTAACATAAAAGACTTTGAAAACATTAAACATGCGAAAACGACCCAGAGTGCCAACTTCAACCCAAATATAGCGACGAAGGAGAAACGAGCGAGCTAGTGCTGCCAAGTGGCGATTTTTGCAATCATTCAGTCATATGTGCTCGCGCCATTTTTTACGATTGTACCAACGGTCGATAAAGAAATTCGTTACGTATAAAATATAACAAATACACACGTATTTGCCAAGTATTTCGAAATCTTTACGATGATCGGTGAATGCAGCACGTGTGTCAACAACGACATGACATAACTGGACGGTTATTACGATAATAATAAAGTGAACCCGGGCGGATTTAATTGACGAGTTGATAATGGCAATTGGGATGATACAAAAGTGCGAGTAACACTTGTGCATAAAAAGTGATACGTTATTGATTGAAATTGTCGTGACGTCATCAAGGATCACGCCACAATCCCCACTTTTTGATCACTGCGATCTCATTGGTCCAGGTGGATAAGGTTGTGAACCATCGTCAGCCAAATCTCCACGCTTCTCCGCGCCCGAGTCCAAAGTTACTTTTTCCCGACGTTACATCCGAGTTGAATCGCGTTTTTTTAATCTTTCGCCATAATCCAATAATGACAATCGCTGTGAAACCAACTCACTTTACATCGAGTCCCATGTAATACAATTTTCTTATCTCTCATCCCATAGATCTCCAAGTTTTATCGATAAACTCAGTTTTCTGTTCGAAATTTTTGACATCAACATGATTTACGCAGCGCAGGAAAACCGCGACACAGTTTTTTCTCCAACGCGAGTCAAGAATCTTTTAAAGGTTTGCTTTCCGAAGCCGATAGAGAAATGAGAAAAAAAAACACAGAAAAAACTGTAAAGAGAACGAATTAATCCGGTTCACCAAGCAAACGCCGGGAAATCTTGTCTGGAAAGATAAAATTTTCATGGCATCCAATTATTCTGATCGTTTTTTTGATACAAAGCTTGACATCGGAAGTGAGAATGTTGATAAATTCTCATTACTTGGAAAAATTGCACGACATTTTTAAAATGTCCGTATTTTCCACGTTTTACGCATTTAGTTTTGTCCTTATATAGTCCACACGGTGTTGTGTGTACCAGAGATATATAGGCAACTCAGTCGATGTCGAAGACTATAGGATGCGATGGGAGGGTCGCTCGGCCGTACTGTCGCTCTCTCTCTCGCGCCATGTCTTTTGGTCGCTCTCATGGATCCCGCGAGAAAGAGAGACAGATAGTAACTGCGCGGCTGTTGAACAGTGTACATTGGGTACGTTAACCGTTTTCAACATAAACTCGAGATTCGAGGCCTAGGGCGTAGGGCATTAAAGATTGAGAGCGCGTAAACAAACTGAAATATCAATCGAATCCGTGGAATCAGTCTGTCAGTATTGTCCGGTGTATTTTTCCGATAAATCGACATGAAAAAATGATGGACCCCTTGAAAAGCGAGGTTATGATTTCCTCGTCATCAATTCTCCGCCGTTGATTCTCGCGTTTTTCCAATTCTCGTGGAATTGCGATGAAAAATCGTTGAGTTTCCCGTACAATCCGGGCCAGTGTGTTCGTCGAGAATATCTGTCGTTGGTCGACCAAGCCACAAATACGATTGAACGGTCGCGCGCGAGGTACACGAGAACAAGGGGGAAAAAAGAGCAAGAGGTAGGGATATCCTAGAGCGAAATGAGTGAATCTATCGAGAGCACGTGGTGTGTGTGATACGTTGTATTTATTTCTGATTCCATTCGCATCCGAGTGCGATAAAAACGAACGAATTAGTGCATCGACCAAAAAGCAGGTATTTCCGATCGCATTTTCAGTGAATCTTGCCTGAGGAAAATAATAAACTGACGATAACAGAACGCAGCGGAAAATAAAGAGTCTTAATCATTTTACATTAGTTTCATCCGCTTATGGTGGAGACGGTGGCACAGAGCGAGCGCGCGCGTCAGTCGTAAGCGGCGTACATGTACGCCAGCACACGTCACGGAACGTTGAATTTAGCAGTAAACTCAAAATTCACCATATTTCGCAAATCTCTCGTTGGTTTCATTCAAGAAATACCAATTTCGTGAAATTAACCTCTAAACGAAGCCACTCGGCAGTGAAATTCGCCACAGTCGAGTGCGTGTGTGTGCGAGATTGAGTGCGTCAGTGCACTCACGTGGTTTTTTTTTACGAAGAACCTTGTGTGTGTGTGTGTTTTTTTTTCGTACGCAGATTCAAATACTCCAAAGTTCATGAGTTTTATGACTATTTCTATCGACATTTCGATCAATCGCCAATTAATCTCGCTTTTACGCAATAAATAATTATTTAACTATTAGCCCTAGCCGATCAGAGAAAAAGCAATAATTGTCGAGGTTCAAAGTACAAGCGATCTATCAATCATCCACACGCTGAATATTTTACCACGCAAAGAGGGGATTGAATTGGAAGGACACGTGATCCGAGCGCTGAATCGCCTCAGACTCGGAATTTACGCGTCGTCCAACTACATCCCGGGGACTTGCTGTTCCAACGCGAGAGAGAGACCGAGAACTTCGAGCCCGCTGCTGCTATTAACTTCGCTGCATCGCTCGGAATCGTCGTTCAACTCTCTCTCTCTCTCTCTCTCTCCCTGCGTGTGGGTATATTAAAACTCTGTTTTTCTTCGCACACAACGTTCGGACTATTGTCTTTAAAGAGACGAAAAAACAGACACGAATTTACGAGCCATTTATAGAGGCGTTTTTCCTCCGAACTAAAATGCCTTGCAATTGCGATTCAAACGTTTCTTACATTCCGTGATGCTGCAGTCCGCCTCGTTGGGATTCAACCGAAATCTCTTTTTTATATTCACCAACATCCACATTTTTAGCGAGTCTTTCGCTACGATAAACAAACCATCGAGGTTCCCGAATTGAAAATTTACGAACACAATCCGCATCATGAAAAATTCTTATCAAACGTCAATGGATTTTTCTTTTCAAGTTTCTGTGCCATTGCCATTGACCCCATCAAAACCAAAACAAACGATTGAGCGTGCGTCCAAAAACACTCCAGTCAAGTACCTCTTTCCTTTCATTTATTTGTTTACCGGTCACAGCTTTTTTTTCATACCTCGAATAGGGAGTAAAACTTGACTGTTTCATGACTCTGAAGTTTGCAACTTTGAGATCCAACGAAAAACATTTTTCCTATTGATTATTTATTGAATTTTAAGGCCGTTTCGTTGGTTTCATTGGCCGGACCAAATTTTAATAATAATTATTGGCTCTGCCGAAGAAATAACAAAATTTCGTATGACTCTGAAGTTTGCATCGTTGGAATGCAACGAAATTCATTTTTATTTTCGACAAAAATAATTATTCAAATGCAGAATGCAATTACGATGCTAAAATGATCCATTTTTCCCATTCAAAAAGCATATCGGCTCGAAAAATTTGGATGACATTGGAAATTGAACGAATTTTCAATGAAATTAAATATTTTTCGATGCATTCCAACGTTGCAAACTTCAGCATCATCAATTTCGTTGCATTCCAACGATGGAAACTTCAGGATCATGACTGTTTCGAGTAAAATCTGATTCTTATCGACACAAATGATTTCTTTTTTCAAATAATCCACGAATTTTGAGTCCTTGAATAAGTATTTTTGCGCAGAATTCAAAAGGGTTAGAAAATTCAATATTTGTCCCTTAAAGTACAAAAATGAGCAGCGCGTCGTGGCATTTTTAATGATTTACATGGTAACGTCGATCAAGTTGATCGAGATTGATTGAAAATAATGAAATTCACAAGTTTCTTATCAACCATTTTTTTCCAAAGATTTCTGCAGTTGAAAAATTATTTTTCAACTGATTCCCCCCTTTTGAATCGTTGAATCATGACGGCGATACGATTAAATTCAATAAACCATAATTTTGTCGATCGTTGCAGAAATGCAATCAATAAAAACGTTGTGGGGAAAAGTGGGCAAGTGATAAAAGCAAAGAAATATGATAATCAATGAAATAATGAAAGCAGCTCGAACGATCATCGATTAGTGTTCGACAAATTGCGTAACCTTCCGGTCAGTGGTCGCTCTCGGGGTCACGGCGATTCGATTAAACGCAGTTATACATTTCTCACGCGATACGTGAATGCGTGTTCTCGCGTCTTTATTCACGATTCGCCGCAGTATAGGAATAACGTTATTGTTATGCAAATTGCATGAATATGTTATTTGTGGTAGAGAAATGTAAACGTGGCCCATAATATACGGACCCGAATGTTATTTCGTTGAACTTGAAACTTCTCAGGGTCGGATCCGTTCTTAAAACGAATGAGTGGAATTTCGGTCTATGGGGAACAATAAGCCAAGAATTAATGAGTATTTTTGTGTGATTTGTTCATTCTCGTCTTTTCGCGAATTTTTCGTTTCTTATTTCATGACTGTCTGAGATTTGAGTCGTTTCATTATTACTTAACGAGAAAATTGCGATCGTTAATTATTTCTGACCTTCATTTTTGCGGCTGGAGTTTGTCAACATCTTTGTCACGTGGAACGAGAAACAAAATTTTCGAATCTTTCGAAATTTGTTGATCAGAAAATGATTCTGAAGTTTGCATCGTTGGAATGCAACGAAATTCTGTTATTTTTTCAGCAGAGCCAATAATTATTATTGAATATTTGGTCCGGCCAATAAAACGATTCTGTCTTGCAACCAAAAAACTCAATCGACTCAAAAAATTGCCAGGATTTTCAAAATTCAATAAATAATCAACAGAAAAAATGTTTTTCGTTAAATCTCAGTGTTGCAAACTTCAGAGTCATATCAAAAAAATATTTGGTGACGTAAAATTTGTCGATAATCGATTATAAATACTTAATTGGATTTGGGATAATGAGGCAGGACAATAATTTGGAGATTTATGGAGTTTACACTCTAATGATAATTGATGAAATTCAAGGTTCTGTAATTTAATAGTCTTGTGTGTGTGTGTTGGGCAGGTCGTCTATCAGTTTCAAATACGATGGAAACGATAATCGTCGGCTCGAGCTATAATTAACGGCGACACGAGTCCTTTCTGGCGTTTTCGCCTCGGTATTCGCCATTGGTGAATAGACATTCTAGAGTTTATATATAGCCTGACCAGAAAAAAGTAGTCGAGCGAGACCAAGCTGCATAGAGAAAATGGCACTGTCCTCGGCGTTCACCGATCACACTGATGAGAATGACGATTCGATCTAGTCGATCTCGACCTTCGTTTATACCCCAATCGCGTTTTTATATCATCACTAGCCGTGCCTGCGGACTTCGTCCCGCAGCACGCCTAGTTGGCGCTAAAGGGCACGGCTGGCTTGATGTGAAAAGTAGAATTTTTGTTTTCTCAAAATCTTTAAACTTTGATTTTACGAAAATCCCTCGAAGTTTTTTTTCTACAAACTGGCACTCGAGCGACCGCTTGTTATGTTAATTTTCCAATTATCTTCGAGTTGGTAATCAGCAATTTTTGATTTAGTATCATTTTAGAGTTGCTTGGGAATTTTGAAAGTGGAAAATGTGACGAAAAATTCGATTTTTGGTTCGGGTTTGCGAAAAAAAAAAATTATCTGAATGCAAAACAGCCTAAAACGCATTTTCTGTGAAAGATTCATCAAAATTGGTTCTGTGGTTCTTGCGTGACAAGAGCACAAACACAATTTTGTAGCAGAGTCTTTATACAGAGAACGTAAAAGTAAAAATGATGCTGAAGTTTGCATCGTTGGAATGCAACGAAATTCTGTTATTTCTTCAGCAGAGCCAATAATTATTATTCAATATTTATAAAAAACTCAATCGACTGAAAAAATTGCCACGGTTTTCAAAATTCAATAAGTAATCAATAAAAAAAATGTTTTTCGTTGAGTCTCAACGTTGCAAACTTCAGAGTCATAAAGTAAAAATGAACAAACGATGAACGTTTCATGAACGAATGATCTCGTACTGGTATATTTGCATTCGTATTGAATTTCGTACTTGGTTGCACGTGGCATTTACTACTCGATTTAGATCAGACGATGCTGCGATGAAAAATGATTTTTCTTCTTCGTTTAAAAGCTCTGGCAATTGGCTATCTTTGTGAGGCGACTTCTCGTAGTCGTAGTTGAAGAAAGAATAACCAAGATCGCCAAGGGTCAGAGTTGTTGGATTTATAACGCGAGATTTTTTATGACCAAGTGTATAAAGTGACACTGTTCGTAGTGTGTTGGATGCATCGTTACTGCAGGCTCGTTATATGTGATACAGATTTGAGTAGGAGGGATGCGGGCATGTTAATAAGGGGCCGGGATAAAGCA
Organism: Diadegma fenestrale; assembly: GCA_037043255.1. Lineage (NCBI taxonomy): Eukaryota > Metazoa > Arthropoda > Insecta > Hymenoptera > Ichneumonidae > Diadegma > Diadegma fenestrale. The sequence goes on along the minus strand of CM073311.1, from coordinate 5,408,767 downwards.
ATACTGCTGGTCTGAAAGCTCGGTTGGTGGAAGCTGCTCTGCCATGTGGGGCATCATCATCATCGAGTAATATGGCAAAGCTGATGGTCGTGACAATTTTCTCCATCTCTGTCTGTCTGTACGTCTCCGTTGCTCTTCTCTCTTGATCTCTCGCCTTCTCCATTTCTTGTTTCTCGTCTCTCCATGTAATCCTACCACAGAGACAAAAACATCGTCCACTTCCGGTTCATCAGCTTCGAGCGAGTTTAAGGCTCGTCGTGTTGAAACTCACTCACGGCTCACTGTACTCGCCGCTTCGTCCAATCAGTTAGCTCGCCCATTGCACCAAACTAAACGCGAATATTTCTGTATAAACAGTCCAGGTGAATATGAATATGCTTTTCGTACGTTTGTCCACTGTGTAGGCGTAATTTCTACATTCGCTGTACGACCGAGCCAGGCACTCCATCTCTCGTCTCGAGCAAAGATGTTTTTCTTTTCAAGTCGAATTCAGTTCTGCCGAATGCTTCAGTGTCATGTGCAGAACAAAGTGAAGACGTCGATTTTTGTACGAACTCAATGCACTTGGAGGAATTTCTTAGAAAGTCGTCAAAAAATGCTTCACTGTGATTTTTCTTCGAACAAAATCGAAAAACAATGAATTTTGCATTTACAATTCAAATCACAGGGCTAAGGACGATCCTGAAGTTTGCATCGTTGGAATGCAACGAAATTCTGTGATTTCTTCAGCAGAGCCAATAATTATTATTGAATATTTGGTCCGGCCAATAAAACGATTCTCTCTTGCAACCAAAAAACTCAATCGACTCAAAAAATTGCCACAATTTTCAAAATTCAATAAATAATCAATAGAAAAAATGTTTTTCGTTGAATCTCAACGTTGCAAACTTCAGAGTCATGGGCATTCCTAATTCCTAAGCAAACGAGTGTCTCAAAATAACATTTCAAGCATTATTGCTTCGAGAATATTTGCTCAAGAGAATGGCACCACATCACACGGTTGATTTGCATCTTTTGACATGTTTTTTTTCGCGTCTCAGAGAGTCGTTCCTTATCCTTATTGGACTGGGCGAAAGAAAGTCAAAGTTCAATAACGCGGTGAGCCGCAGATGAAATGGTTCGTCTTCAACGAATCCATCAAAAGATAACCTTGCGGTTTGCGAGACCGAAGGTCGAGTCGAGTTGATTTTCAACTATTCTTGAATCAAACAATTCTTTTTTCTGCTGCTCTGAGCAGATGTATGAGGAATTAAAATAGAGACACTAATTTTTTTCTGTCTTTGACCACAGCGTCGAAGGAAAACGTTGAGGCTGCTAGAGAGCTTGCTCAGGGTCTTTAAAATCTTCGAATTCAAGGTTTTGGACCAGCAGGGCATCCAGACGTTTCCTCTTCATGACTCTGAAGTTTGCATCGTTGGAATGCAACGAAATTCTTTTCATCTTCAGCAAAAATAATTATTCAAGCGCAGAATGCAATTCGATGATAAAATGATCAATTTTTGCGACCCGAAAAGCATATTGGCTTGAAAAATTTGGATGACATTGAAAATTGAACGACTCATCAACGAATTCAAATATTTTTCGTTGCATTTCAACGTTGCAAACTTCAGCATCATTCCTCTTCAAGTTTTCGATCTCCGAATGACATTGCTTCGCGAATTATATCCAAGTTTTCAAAATTCAGAGACCGAATACAATCTCGATGTTGTTTTCTCTCGATAAATCGATTTCAGGGAAGTTGAAAAATATTCCATATCTTTTCGACATCTTCCAACGACACTGGTTGACCAATTCATCAACGGATTGAATTGCGACCTCTTAGCGATGCAACACACTTTCGTGACGCTTACTGTGCCACACTCGCGAATGCGCGATGTCTCCGGCCTCGTATTTCTATTTCTATCCGGGATCTCGCCCATCTCCACGTTAGAGTTACAACTCGAACGATGTAGTTCTAGAAAATCTTGTGTATACATTCTGGTTCATAAACCAGAATAATATTCCAATCTCTCCCATCAAATATTCCCTTCGATGATGTCGACAATGGACCGTAATCTCAATTATCTTTTCTCTGATGATGCTGCAGTTTGCAACGTTGGAATGCAACAAAAAATTTGTCAATTTATTGACGATTCGTTCAATTTTCAATTTCATCCAAAATTTTCAAGCCAATATGCTTCTCGCGTGGCAAAAATCGATCATTTTATCATCGTAATTATATTCGGCGCTTGAATAATTACTTTTGCTGCAGATCAAAAAGAATTTCGTTGCATCCCAACGATGCAAACTTCAGAGCCATATGAGCATGATGCTGAAGTCTGCATCGTTGGAATGCAACGAAATTCTGCTATTTCTTCAGCAGAGCCAATAATTATTATTGAATACTTGGTCCGGCCAATAAAACGATTCTCTCTTGCGACCAAAAAACTCAATCGACTTAAAAAATTGCCACGATTTTCAAAATTCAATAAATAATCAATAGAAAAAATGTTTTTTGTTGAATCTCAACGTTGCAAACTTCAGAGTCGTAGGAGAAAAACTTTTGACGAACGTGACGAACGTGAAGGTAAATTGTTCGTACGTGTCTTCCATAGCTGGTTCATTTCTATAGATCGTTCGGCGTATGTGCAATAAAGTGACACTACAAATGACTCACAAATAAGAATACGCAAGCGAAACGGAGAGAAAGAGAAAGAAAGAGAGATTGATAATCGTACAGTAGTCAGATGAGACGCAGACTCCTTACTTGCTATCTCGTACATACAATGAAGCGAGTAATAACGCAGATCCATTTCGAACATTAACACACAGCACCAATACATACCGTACAATAACTAGACACAACGAATTGGCAAGTACAACTATACAATAAAAACACTCATTCACGTACTCTTCGTGTGTATGTGGACCACTTATCAGCGTTCTAAACCCTGATGATGCAAACTGTTACGTTTGCAAAACGTCGACATAATACTCTGAAATACTACGCGACAACCATCAAGAAACTTTCAACTCCAAATCAATTGTTTCGTACAAACGTTTATCAGCCAATCGTTTTTGCGACGATTAAAATCCTGCATAAATCTACACTCATTTATCATACGTTTCCTATGATTATTCTCGAGTTTCCTTCTATTCTGCGGAACAAATTGTTCAACATATCTTGGCAGAAATTAGGAACGGACTTGGCTCCGTAGTAAGACTGATATTAATCTCGATTAGCGCTCACGTGTAGCCGTACAAGTTACACACAATGTGGAGTGAACTACGTGACCAGGAAGCAGGAAAAAATAAACGATACTATGGGAAAAAAAAACTTGTTTAGACTCTGGGCTTGACTCAGTCAGTCTTCTGAGATAATAACATTCTTACATAACAGACTACCCGGATCGCGTTATCGGATATCATAGACATTTAGCCGACCTTTGTCATTTATTCGGTCAAAACAACGTTCATTGCGTAATCTGGTTTTGGTCGTACTTGGAATGGACGAAAATACCGAATGAACGTTGAGATGATATAGAGTCGCGGAAATTTTTGATCCCCGAATATTCAAATTCTGCATTCATTTTTTTTTTTTTAAGTTTCCATTGGACAATGGATGTCTGGTAAATTTCGAAATTACGGTCTCTACTTCACTGTTCTCGTTTTTATCAGGAGTGTTGGTCGAAATCACACTCCACTGAGGCCAAGGGCAAATCTGGCCTGTAGGAATATTAAATTTTGCATGACTCTAAAGTTTGCAACGTTGAGATTCAGCGAAAAACATTTTTTCTATTGATTATTTATTGGATTTTGAAAATCGTGGCAATTTTTTGACTCGATTGAGTTTTTTGGTTGCAAGAGAGAATCGTTTTATTGGCCGGACCGAATATTGAATAATAATTATTGGCTCTGCTGAAGAAATAACAAAATTTCGTTGCATTCCAACGATGGAAACTGCAGGATCATAATTTTGCTGGTATCGCATGGTCTGACACCAGCGTCAAAAACTCCCATACAAAGTTGACTGAAAATTACATTTTGCCAAAAAAACGTCGATATTTTGTCGATCACGGTCAACTAAATATTTTTGAACGATTTCAAAATCTATGATCCTGAAGTTTCCATCGTTGGAATGCAACGAAATTCTGTTATTGCTTCAGAAGAGCCAATAATTATTATTCAATATTTGGTCCAGCCAACGATTTTCAAAATTCAATAAATAATCAATAGAAAAAACGTTTTTCGTTGAGTCTCGACGTTGCAAACTTCAGAGTCATTCAAAATCTTCCTCATTTTGACAATATTTTTTTTTCCAACGCACCTGTCAGCTAAATTTGCAATTGGAATGACAAAAATTTACTTTTCGGAGAGATTCCTAGAAGATTTCTTGCTCCAATGACGACATTCTTGAGATTTTTCAAAAACTAACCAACAAAATATCGATCTTTTCCAACGAAATGTCGTTTTCAGTGTTGGGTCAGCGATTGATACGGCAGTCGGTGCGTGGCCAAACGGTTACCCAACCAAGTGCTGACCTTGCCCGAGGCTGCTCAACGACTTTGGTGATGGTCGAAGCAAGACATCGAGAGCGCGCATCAATCGCTGACCTTGATGATATGAAACTTATTTCGATGATTTGCAGAAATGAGAATCTCGCAATTTTACAATGATAAACAAGTTGGAAGGGCTTCTGAAATGTCTGGTTATTCTTGCAGTGATCAATAATTGCTCGAGCGAAATCCTGAAGTAATAAAAGAAGCGAAAAGTCTGGTGAGAATTGTTGACCAGTGTCAAGGAGTGCTGCTTGAGTCATCCAAATAAGCCGCCACCATGATCGTGGAGGACAAACAGTGAGTTTATCGAATGCAATTAGCGACAAATTTTCAAAATCACTCGGCACTCTGCCGCACTGATCCTTTTTTGCTGTCGACTAATTACCATATCCCGCTGTTTTTTCTCACTTTTTTGAGTTTGCTTGTGTATTCTCGAGTGGAATGAACGTTCAACACTTAAAACCGCCACTTTTCGGACTGAGTGTTGATTTGGTTTCATGACGTTTCGTCGCACGACAAAATATCACCCCGAACAAATAGTATCATAGCAGCGCAGAGACCCAACCTTCCTGCAAACCATGAGATCTTGTCGTGACGTCACTGAAGTTCGCGACGTTGGAATCGAGTGAAAAATACCATTTTCTATTCATTTTTTGTTCAATTTCAAAAACCATGAAAATTTTCATATCAATTTTGTGTCTAGATGCTAAAAAATGATCGTTTCATTGTCCTGGCGAAATATTTAATCAAAATTCTCAATAAAAAACAGAATTTCGTTGCATTCCAACACTGAAAATCCAATTTTGTCAATAAACGTCGAAATTTTGTTGAATACAGCGAACTGAATATTTTTTCGGATCATTTCTGAATTTTCGTTATTTCGATAAAATTTTTCATTTGTAACGGAACTGTCGGCAAAATTAACGATTGGAATGACAAAAATTTACTTTTCGAAAAGATTTTCCAGAATGTTTTTTGCTGAAATGATAAAATTTTCGTGATTTTTCGAAAAAACGTTTAGTTTAACGTATCCAACAAAATATCCATCTTTTTCAACAAAATTGTCTTTTCAGTGAACGATGCAAACTTCGACACCGTCTTGTCGTGGTGATATTTTGTCGCGTGATATTTCGTCGGTGTTATTTTGTCGTGTGACCGTCCGTTTGTTAGAAAATGCAGCACCGGTTTTTCGTAACTTGTCCATGGCTCGTTTAAGGGCTTAAGACGATGGATCAGTCTCTCGCCACGTGAGTGCGAGCGAGAAGTTGCATTTTCGAAATTGAATATTTTCGATACGGTTTCCCCAGTTTAAAAAAAGCCTCGTCAGCCCATTATTGCCATTGTCGTGCGCACACTGACCGAGCCTTTTTCTGGTTAGTCAAACGATAACGAGAAATTTTCATTCCGAAAATACGAGGTGACTGATCCATCCTCTTAATCGTTTCAGTAATGTGAAGCTTTGAAACACAAGTTGATTTTCCGAGCATGACCCATCAGTGTGTAGTTCCGAACGTCAGCATGAAAATTTGAATTTTCCCACGCCATGGTTTTCTCCTTTTGTTTTTCTTCCATTATCGCTTTCTAATGATTTTTTTCGTGAATCAACGGATTCGGTTTTGAAATTTGGAAAATGAAACGTTTCATCGATCGATTTCGAAATCCTTAAAAATTTACAATTTACAACGTCATTTCGAGCAATATTTTTTATGTCATTCTGTGTCAATGACGTTTCGAGCGAGTTGCAATGACTTGCGGATTCGAACAAGATTGCAGTAGAGTGCATTGACGACAACTTGATGAAATTTCCCCAGTACGCGTTGCACGTGTCAGTGATCGAACTTTCCTCAAAGATTCCCTGAAACTCCGACCAGATTTCCTGCTCCATTGAATTCGACTGAAAGGCATGAAATGGCGCACCAAATCGGAGGATGGTACGTTTACACATACTTTTTATTTCGATGACATCGATACACGACGATCTTGTTTATCCTCATTCATAGAATGCCATTGATACTTGTGACGGCATAGTTAGAGGCTAAAATTCAAAGACCATGCCAATCCCTCAATTTCCATAATTCTGGCCAATTAAAACGGAAATGTAAATTCAAGCTGTTTTCATCCGAGTTTTTTTTTCGACTTTGAGGAAAATCCGGACATTTTGTAAAAACGACGGCCGATGGATCAAACGATTATCGCGATTCCGACAGTTTTGAGGTATAACCGTCGTAATCTGCTGGTCGAACGAATGCCAAATCGTTGAGTAGTTCGATTCAGTAGAAAACAAAAATATACGGAGATGAAAGAGAAAATGAGACTGTTTTGATGACTCTGAAGTTTGCATCGTTGGAATGCAACGAAATTCTTTTTTATCTTTAACAAAAATAATTATTCGAGCGCAGACTGTAATTACGATCATAAAATGATTGATTTTTGCCACCCAAAAAGAATATTCGCCTGAAAAATTTGGATGACATTGAAAATTGAACGAATCATCAACGAATTCAAATATTTTTCGTTGCATTTCAACGTTGCAAACTTCAGCATCGTCTGTTTTTTTTTTTTTTAATTCGGGGAACACAATTCGATAAATTTCGAGCTTCACTTACCGTGAGAGGTTCCGCAATCAAACTGATCGAAATCGGAGAAGGTAGAAAAACGAATTTACACAAAATCCCAATTCCTGTTGCGCTCTTTGCTTCATAGCACAATTTTCCAAATTGCATGGCTAGATGAATTGAGTTGATTAGCTAAAAAGTTTTAAAACGACTAAAAATTTATTCCGACGTAATGAACAAAAATGGTTGGATACCATTAAAAAAAAAAAAAAATCGGGAAAAAACATTTTTTTCTGATATTACGTGACGTTTTGCGGATTTTCGACCAATTCGCACAAACGCACGTGTTCGACGTGATCTTTGACCTCCGCAAATCAAAACCTCCGCGACCTCGCTGCTTCGACGTTTTGTCGAGTTCGCGGCTGATACGACGAGCACAATTTTAATTTTAATTAACAACGAAATAATCAAACGCATAAAACGAAGATAAACGACGGAAACAATAAAATTGTGGATCTTCGATCAAAGAATGACGATACGCGGGATCATCGCTTGATTTTTTTTTTTCTTTGCGGCACGGTCACCGTGATCAACCAACGATCGACGCCCAAAGTCCAAATGAGATAATACTCTTCTCCTGTTGTCCCACAACTATGGACTCTAAACCCGAGAGATTTCAGAGAAAAAGTTGCAAAAAATGTCCCCCATTAAAATGAAAAAAATATTTTTAAATACGACAAGAGCAAAATAAAAAAATAACGTGAAAAAAAATGAAGAAAAAATTAAATCGCGCGCCGTTTATCAAGCAATTAAGTCGTCTCGAGCGATCGCTGTTTTTTCAAGACATTTGACATTGTTAATAATCCAATCAATGGAGAAATTCGCAATATTTTCCTTGTTTACACTTTTTGCACGTTGCTTGATTGAATCATGCAAATCGTTGGTAATAATTGCATTTGAGCTGGAATTTTTTCTGCAAATACTCCACATAATTCTGACAAAGAATTTCACAAAATTAACATTTCACTTTACTCCAAATTTGTGCGAAAAATCATAAAAATTGCTAATTGAATTAAAGCGAATGGTAAAAAAGACTCGAAGGACAAAGACGTGCTGACTGGAAATATTTTTGAGATGCTGCATGCTGGAGTAACGCTAATAATTTGGCTGGATCGTGTGAAGTTAATTAGTGTGCAGAAGCGACGAAAATTTGCGAGGCGCGTTGATAGATTGAAAAAATCAACGAAATCCGTTCGTCGGTTGGTCTCGGCGGAGGTCTAGCGCGATCATCTCGTGCTACGCATTATCACATACATATCCACCGATGAGAAGACCTCGATCGTTCAAAGTCCGAGGAGATAATATGCCGCGTGGTCCGGGGAGTGCTGCTTCGTGCGATGCCCTACCGGTCTCCCTCTTTCTCTCTTTTTCTCTCCCTCTCGCTCTCCTCCTCTCTCCTGATCCGCACACCTATGTATGAAGCTCGAACGTAACGGGATCAGTCGTCACCGCGAACGCGATCCGAGGAGAACATTCAATATCAAACGCGTATTCACGCGGTGATACATTTTTTTTCCTTTTTTTTTTTAATCTTGAATAATTTTTATTTTTCTTCGCCGATTATCGCATCCTTTAGTGTGCGAGGCAGTAAAAACTTGGACGTACCGAAGTGTTACGGATCTAGTCATTAAAAAAAAGTGCTTCGTAAGTTAACGTTGTTTATTGTTATCAATTGTCGGACTTCGTTCATCATCAACCACGTGGATATTTTACGAACATCACGAAATTCACTGACCCGCAATTTCCAGCTCTCGATATCAAAATTAAACGTTTTTTTTTTTACCTGTAACCTTTAATTTTCTTCATACATTCTGCTTTCGTGAATTCTTCTACGGATTGTGTTGGTTTATTTATAAACTGCCGTAATCATGTCAGCGGAAGGAAAATTGGAAGCTAATGGTATCACGACCATAAGTGCCAGTGCCATTAAATTCAAAAAGTAAGCCTTTGCTCAAGTGTTACTCGAACATTTTCTCCGGCGTATGATAATTCATTCAATTATGATAAGACACATTTTTATCATCAAAATGTGAAGCAGAGGTTATGTAATTCTCAATATGATAACGCAGTTCGTCTGTCGGTCAAATTTTTCGTTGAGTGTACGTTGCAAGCCGGTTTTTTAGTTCATTTTTTTGGTTCACCCGATTTTTGGAAACTTTGATTTTTAATTGGGAATAATTCGCAGGCGGTTGCTTTTTCAAATACGATTTTGAAGTATGCATCGTTGGAATGCAACGAAATTCGGTTTTTTCTTGAGGAAAACTCATGATTTATTTTTGATATTGAATCGGGACGATGAAACGATCGTTTTTCACTATTCAAACACAAAATTGATACGAAAATTGGCTTTTCTTTTGAAATTTTACAAAAAATTAAAGGAAAAAGTATTTTTCGTTGGATCCCAACGTTGCGAACTTCAGTGTCATTTTGAAATGCACTGAAAATAAAATTCTGTTGAAAAAGATGGATATTTTGTTGGATACGTTAAACTAAACGTTTTTTCCAAAAATCACGAAAATTTTGTCATTCGAGCAAAACAAATCTGGAAAATCTTTTCGGAAAGTAAATTTTTGTCATTCCAATCGTAAATTTTGCTGACAGTTCCGTTACAATGAAAAATATTGTCGAAATAACGAAAATTTTGAAACGATCCGAAATAATGTTTAGTTTGCTGTATTCAAACAAAATATCGACGTTTTTTGACAAAATTGTATTTTCAGTGTGCAAATAATGCACGCATGCAAAAGTGAAGGAAACAACAGGTCGAAATTCCTTCGTTTTCGATCGTTTGGCTCTGATTCACTTCGTTTTTTATAAGGGGAATAAAAAATGTTACGCGTAGCCACGTTTTATTTTATTCGGAACAGTTTTTTCTCGTACGACTGATTCAGGTCATAAAACGAGCAGCTTTACAAATATGTCTCGTTAAGGCAAACCTCTCCGGGTGCGGCTTTCACGTAAATAAGTGCGAGACAATCCGGTCGGCGTGGAATTTGATTTTGTCCATGAATTATTTTCGGATTTGATGAAAAAATCGCGAATTTTTCATTGAACAAACTTTCATAATCATTTTCGTACGGCCCTGACTCGGTACACGCATTCGCATCGTCCGGACTCGTAAATGACAATCCTCGCAGGGATCCTGACCAATCACAGCCACGTCGTACGGTTCAGGACCAGATTTAATGGAGGATTTGCGAGAAAAAACTCATTGGAAAAAAAAACACCTTGAGCCATTGTGGCCATGACTTTAGTGAATAGTAAAAAGCTCGAAAGCACTAAGGACACATGAGCAATTATCGGAAATTTCATGTCCGCTGGTACACGTCTTTTTACACGCTTAAGGACTTTGCACGAATTTAAAAGAGTATGCAACATTATTGAATATTAAGAATTCTGTCGACAAACAATGTTTTTAAAAGTTTTGTACGACTTGTGTGAACAACTTTTGATTATTGGAACAGTGTCAATTGGCAAGTCTCAATCAACGAAATTAGAACCGTACACATTAAAGTTGATTTGGAATGATCCTCGAAATTTATGTAAGGACTTTTGTTCTTGACAGCGATTGCCATTTTTTTTATCTCACTCTCTCGTTCTGATTATTGTTTTCAGTAATTGTCATCGATTACTTATAATTGTGATCCTCGCCTCAGGGAATGACATTTGCAATTTGAATGAAGTTTGCAACGTTGAGATTCAACGAAAAACATTTTTTCTATTGACTATTCATTGAATTTTTAAAATCGTGACAATTTTTCGAGTCGATTGAGTTTGTTGGTCGCAAGAGAGAATCGTTTTATTGACCGGACCAAATATTCAATAATTATTATTGGCTCTGCTGAAGAAATAACAGAATTTTGTTGCATTCCAACGATGGAAACTTCAGGATCATGGGAATGGAACTGAAGTTCGCAGGGTTGGGACCCAATAAAAAATTCTATTTATTTTTGGTTCAATTTACAAAACCATGAGAATTTTCGTACCGATTCTGTCTTTCGATCCTTGAAGAAACTCGATTTATTGACCTGATCGAATATTTAATCAGAATCTCAATCAAAAAAAGTGTCAAAACATCATTTCATTGGATTCCAACGATGCAAATTTCAGCATCGTCTCAGAGACACGTTCAAAGTAAAAAAAAAAACAATAATCAGTCCATTACGTTTGACATAATCAAAGAACACGTGTTCAAATAATCTTCTCTGCCTTTTGAAAGTCCCGCCCATCTGTCTGCACAACAGGTAATTTGGGTTGCGATACCGTGTGAATTTACGCGAAAGCCCCCACCCCCATCGACACCGGTGACAAACGTTTTTTTTCTCATTAGTTTTCTCTATCGATAATTATAATGCAATTCTTTTAAAAATGCATATTTCACGTTAGAAATTTGTCATTTCTGTCGTCGAGGTTCGATTATCACTTTCGCAGAATTATCGGATTATCCCGAGCATTGTTTTCTCGGTGGGCACCAAAAGCAGTTGGGAAATTCGACTCGACTCCAACTCGTCGCCTTCAGGACTTAGTAAATCTTTTTCACTATCTCAAAATCTGTCCGAAATTGTCGAATATTTAACATTAAAGAACGTGAATTTTTCCAAAGTTGTATATCGGATGCAAAACTCGCCAGAAACCAACGTCAACGCCCGAGACTTGTAATGTATGAAAATTCTATTTCGGGATCCAAGCCCTTGCGGATTTTCCGGAAAAATCGTCATTACGATGTTCAGAAACGCACCCAGAGCCAAAATCATTGAATCGTGTAATTGCTGAAATATCATATCAATTTAAATACGAAAGGGAAAAATATTCAGTAATATCATTATGAGGATTCACTGCATCTATAAGCGTTTACCTTATCGTGGACTTTGGTGTCAGTGATTAAGCAATTTCCAAGATATCAGAGTCAGTGATAACGAAAAAGACGGAAATATTCTCAACCGTTCTCTTTCAATGCATGTGTTGAGCCGAGGCTTCGAGTGGTATTGTCAATGACTGAAACAGCTCGTGAAAAAATAGATTCTGAAATGTCATGATTTTTATCTAATTTAACACTTCGTCCGCGACCGTCTCTCCTGCACCTTCCGCCTGTAAACGTGAGTCTCTCGTGTCCGCCTATTATTTCACCCCCATAACGTACTGGAAAAATTCAGAAAAAAGTCCTGCAAGTATTCCAAGTGCCATTTGTAAATTCGAATTGTAAATTGTGAATTGTAAAAAAAATTCGAAGATTTTGAAGTGCCAATTGTAAAATTTCTGTAAATTCAATTTTTTCATAGGTTTTTCGTCAAATAAATGGAGAAATTGTGGAAAAGTTTTGATTGACAAGAAAAAAAATTGGAAATTCGGGGTGAATAATGTAGCTGTAAGACAAAAATTATTCCGTTCCGATTGTTCAACGCTGAGTGCTCAAATTTTGGACACGAAAACATTTCGTGTCCAGACTATTGACCCATTTCGGTAGCAAAATTCGTTTTTTTTCTCTGCTTCAATCGAGTCTATTTTATTTTCGCTGTTTTCAATGACTTTGAAGTTTGCATCGTTGGAATGCAACGAAATTCTTTTTTATATTTGGCAAAAATAATAATTTGAGTGGAAAATGTAATTACGATGATAAAATGATCGATTTTTGCCACCCGAGAAGCATATTGGCTTGAAAATTTTGGATGACATTGAAAATTGAACGAATCATCAATAAATTCACACATTTTTCGTTGCATTCCAACGTTGCAAACTTCAGCATCATCTGTTTTTTCCTCTAAAATGATGAATTTCTTCCCGTTGCCTAGCAGTAATTGAAATTCTCTTCGAGGCATTCATTTGGAATCACGAGTGCCAAAAACATGATAAAAAAGGAAAAAAACGTCTGTGAATTCTTATTTAACAAATACGAACCAGAATTCCCAATGACCACGTTTAAAGACAAAGCATTCAGAAAAAAAAACTGGAATTTTCCGAACTTTTGTTGATTATCTTTGAACACTTTTGTGGAATTAACTCGAGTCAAATTCCAAATTTGTCGCTCAGATACAAAGACACGGATGCGAACACAAAGAAACCATGATTTGTATTTTCTCTCGTACGTTTAATCAGAAATGATTATCAATTTCGTGAAAGAATATATCGAAAAGATATTGAGGGATATAAAAAGTCGGAGAAATATAATCAAACGCATGATGAATGATAAGAAGATCGACTTGTGATGGTGCGCAGGCAAGCGTTGCTGTGTATTTATATGTCGAGAGAATGCACGCGAAGATGCGACCTTATTTCTCGAAAAAGTGTGCACGATCGTTCACCTCTGTTGCGAAACGATGTCTTCTTTTCTCCTTGACTAAAAATTCTACCAGCTCGTCCTGGAGCCTCCAGCATGAACGCTATGAAGCTTACCGTTAGGCTAGTGATACACTTTATCCCGTTCGTGCCATTTTGCAGCGTCCGATTCACCGCGTTTATTATTTCTCGATATTTTCTGCCTCGCAGAATAATTTTTAAAAAAATCGTAAAATTTAAAGACGAAAATGAAAATGGATACGAATTTTTTGGTGCTGTAAAATGACGAGTTGGCTCGAGGAAAAACGATGGGAAACTTTTTTTCTCTCACGACTTATATGGACGAACGAATATTGCAATGATCCTGAAGTTTGCATCGTTGGAATGCAACGAAATTCTGTTATTTCTTCAGCAGAGCCAATAATTATTATTGAATATTTGGTCTGGCCAATAAAACGATTCTCTCTTGCGACCAAGAAACTCAATCGACTCGAAAAATTGCCACGATTTTTAAAATTCAATAAATAATCAATAGAAAAAATGTTTTTCGTTGAATCTCAACGTTGCAAACTTCAGAGTCATTCCATGATATATTTTGTGTCGAAATATTGAGCCGAGACAGCCCGTAGATGTTTTTATGTATCGCGGTATGCATTGTCAACTGCACTCCGTACCTCATCTCCCGTTATAAATCTTGCAACATTAAATTGATAGCGAACACGTGATTGAATAACGCGTGCCAATGGCAGAAATCTCACGTTGCGCAACGTTCTTCCACCCTCGAGAATTCTGCATACGTTGGTCGCTCTATGCCAAAAGATGATAAAAATGCAGTCACGAAATGGTCCAAAGTATCATTCAGCAATAATCCCTCGATGTATAAATTTGCGGCATTAATTTGATGCTGCGAATTTGGTGTAAAACGTCGGAATATCAATCAAAATCTTGCTCACCAACGTTAGGAAGACTTAACTATAAAACTATAAACTAAAAACGCATCGATCCAGACAACACGGAATTCCCCATGCGTTTATTGAGCGAGAATGAATAATCTCCTACTCTTTTGCTCTTATTCGTCCCGGCCGTGATATCGAGTCATCGCATAACCCGCGAACACGTGATTGTCGCCCAGTCGTTAATCACTCTCGCATGATACCAATAATTCAATTCGCAAAAGTAATTGTTCTTTATGCCTTTCGAGTTAACGCCAAACGAGTTACAGTAAATTCTCTTGTTTACTACCGGCTGGTTTCGCTACCATGCGGAATCGGTTTAACACAGCAAACAATACGATTCGTCGTGACGGCGGGAAATGCACGGCAGCGTTGTCGTCCAATTGGCAGTCACTTAGAAGTGCGAAAATCCTGATGTTCGAAAACTCTGGAAATTCGAAAAGAACACACGAAATAACTTCGCGATCGGGAATTTCTCAACTCGGTGTCAACAAAGTCACTTACACCCTGGACCCTCCCTAATTTATTCCCACGTTATAAACTTTCGGCATGTGAATCTCGTAAAATCGCTTCGAATTGGCATTCCAGCTCGGCGTTGGCAAAATAAAAAAAAAATGCACGATGTTGAAGTTTACATCGTTGGAATTCAACGAAAATAATGGGCCAGCCATTTTTGCCATTTGAAAATGGAATCTACTAAAAAAATTGGGAGGAGTGCGTTAATTATCAAAGTAATTGATGAAAAAAAATGTATTTTTCGTTCTTTGCAAACTTTAGTGTCATAAAAAATGTGGCATGTTCCCCTGCATGTGCGTAAAAATTGTAATTGTTTGTATAATTCGTTTTGTCGTTGCCTGCCATGGGAGGAAGTGCATCGTGTGAATCGATTTTATCCTTTCAACGTCCTCTTATGGAGACTGCACTTTTAATTAGAATAAAAAACCCCCATTGAGCAATTTTTGTCACCAACGCCATTTGACTCATTGGAATTAAAGTGTTTTGTTTTTGTTTATAGGGAAATGGCGGGCTTCTGGATATCTGGAGCGATAAACGCCATAAAAGCGCTGTCGTACGTTTACGATCTTCTGACGTTTCCGGTTTATCTGATACTGCAGCGACCATGGGAAAAGAGGAAGCTATCGAGAAGAATAAAAGCAAAATGGATTTCAAAGGACGATCATTCGATTACGTACAGAAGTGTCGATCCACCTGGTCCTTTGCACATAACACTGGAACGTCAGAAAATCGATACTCTCGAGAAAGTGCTAAAATGGGTCACAGATATGCACAGTGGCAAAAAGTGTCTCGGCACAAGGCAAATTCTCGCTGAGGAGGATGAGCTACAACCTAACGGCAGAATCTTCAAGAAGGTGAGACGAGAAACAAACAAAAGGTCTTAATGCATATTACCTTTGTGTGTAGGTGTTAACGCCTACGTGCGTGCGCACTTGTATAAGGAAATTTTCATGTAAACCAAGACCAAAATCTGAGATTACAAAGATTCTTTTTATAGCACGATCCAGTCAACCAAATCATTGATTTTTTTACCTGCGAACAAAACAAACATTCGTACGCGAGAATTTGCTTCACGCTTGAGCCAAAATCACACACGTTTTCCCTTTGTTTCGTGCAAAACGTCCTCCGATTCGCCATAAAAAATACTGAATGTTGCTCAACGAAATTTCCTCTTGAATTTACAGTACAAGATGGGCGAATACAAGTGGAAAAGCTACACAGAAGTCGAGAGGTTAGCGTCCTCGTTTGGTCGTGGTTTAGCCGAACTGGGATTGACACAGAAAAAAAATATTGTCATATTCGCTGAGACTCGGGCAGAGTGGATGATCGCGGCCCACGGTTGTTTCAAACAAAATCTTTCGGTCGTTACGATCTACGCGACACTCGGCGACGAGGCCATTGCTCACGGTATCAATCAAACGGAAGTCGACACCGTTATCACGAGTCACGAATTGTTGCCGAAATTCAAACGACTCCTCGATACCATACCGGAAGTGAAAAACCTCATTTTCATGGAGGACCAATTGAAGGAAACTGATACGAAAGGTTTCAAGGTAATTGACCCGAATTATCGAGACTTTGATTACATTACGATCTCAATATTTTCCTCCATTCGTGAACAGAAGAAAAACAAGATGCATGATGTTCAAAGCTTTCTCCATGAGGAAGCCTATATTTTCAATTTTGGCAATATTTTTAATTTTGGCTTCCTCATAGAGGAAGCTTTGAGCATCTTGAGGAAGCAATTTGCAAATTTCAATTTGCAGCCTTTTTTTCCATTTTAATAATAAAATTTCGAGAACTTTTCTGGAAAGGAAAGAGGAAGTACAGATTTATTCCTAATATCTTACGAAATTTGCAAAAATTGAAGCGCCCAGACGATTTTTCGGAAAACTAATATTTTCGTAATATTCAAAAATCCATTAAATTTAAACCGTTCAACCGATCATTTCCAAATTCAATACCAACCTTCCTATTATGATACTCTATTTATAAAAGAAAAAAATTGATAATAAATCTTGAAATTTGCGTAAGCTAGAGCGATTACGAAATTTTTTTGAAAATTTCAAAATGCCGTAGAATCCGTAGTTTTCTTTCAATTCCGACAAAATTCGCAACGAACGAAGAGTCGGTGTAGATTAACATCTGTGCAAAACGGCAGCCCTGTAGCTCGAACCGTTCTCGAGTTATGAACGTTTGAATTTTACAGTGCCAGAACATACACACACATCCGGAAATTTTTTCTAGATATGATTTTTCGACGTGTTGGGACATTTTAGGCATATTGACATTGAAAACTGTATGAGGAAGCAAAAAAACGAATTTTCACCCTATTTCATTCTTGTTTCATTATTTCAGGATGGAGTACGTTTGATGCCTTTCTCTGATATCATAAAAAAGGGAAACACTTCAAACCTTCCCTGCATCCCACCAGAACCCGAAGACACCGCTATTATCATGTACACTTCCGGCTCGACTGGTGTTCCGAAAGGTGTACTTCTCTCCCACAAAAATATAATAGCCACATTGAAATCTTACGCAACAGCGGTTGTCATACAGCCCGACGACGTATTCCTTGCTTTCTTACCACTGGCTCACGTCTTTGAGTTTCTCGCCGAAAGTGTTTGCCTACTTACCGGTGTTTCCATTGGATACAGTTCGCCATTGACGATGATTGACTCGAGCAGTAAAATTATGAGAGGATCAAAAGGAGATGCCTCGATTTTACAACCGACGTGTTTGACTGCAGTGCCCGTGAGTATTGGCCCATGACGAGAAACGCGTAAACCTCGTATTTGTCAAATTCTTCATCGCAAACAATCGCAATTCATTCGATTTTACTTTTCAGCTCATTCTCGACCGGATCTCCAAAGGAATAAACGAAAAAGTTAAGAAATCCGGTGCGTTCAATCAGGCCATTTTTAATTTCGCTTACGAGTACAAACTCAAATGGACGAAACGTGGATACGAAACGCCTCTATTCAATCGTTACATCTTCGGCGCCGCGAGGCAGGTCCTCGGGGGTCGAGTCAGACTCATTTTGTCCGGTGGAGCACCGTTGAGTCCTGATACTCACACGCAAGTCAAACTCTGTCTATGCGTCACCGTCACACAGGGATACGGTCTCACGGAAACGTGCGCGGGAGCCACGGTCATGGACAGTAAGTTAATTCGCACGTTTTAGTATTTTTGACCCTCGAACGGTGAGCCGGGGTCAAAAACGAGCCCACGAGCTTAAAATCCATCCCCCAGCCTTTCTCCTTTCGTTCTCTCGTGTTTTTAAATCGTTTTACCGCATTTTTGGCTAATTTTTTTGCTTGAAACAGAATTGCCTTAGGCTCGCGCGATCTTGCATTAAAAAACTAAAAAATTGGGACCAAGTCGAGCTCTTTTTGTTAAATTTTCAACGAACCTTTTTAAAGGCACCGTTTTACACTGCGAAGAAAATTTTGTTGAAAATGATGGACATTTTGTTGGATACGTTCGAGTAAACGTTTTTTTTTTCTTTTAATAACAAAAATTTAGTGAATGCAGCCAGAAATATTCTAGAAAGTCTGTTCGAAAAGTAAATTTTTGTCATTCCAATTGTAAATTAAGCTGACAGTTCCGTTAGAAATAAAAAATATTATCAAAATAACAAAATGTTTAAAATTGTCCAAAACATTTGGTTCACCGTATTCAACAAAAAATTTACGTTTTTTGACAAAATTTAATTTTCAGTGCAGGAAACGTGACAACATTTTTAAATTTTCACATTTTAACGTTGGAAAAAAACTCAATGACGGTCCGATTGGTTCCATTAATGTGCACTGAAAACAGAATTTTGTTTTTACGCGTTGTTTTTTTTTCAAAAAATCACGTAAATTTTGTCATTTCAGCAAAAAACATTCTGGAAAATTTTTTCGGAAAGTAAATTTTTGTCATTCCAATCGTAAATTTTGCTGACAGTTCCGTTACAATGAAAAATATTGTCAAAATAACGGAAATTTTGGAATTATCCCAAAATATTTAGTTGGCTGTATTCAACAAAATATCGACGTTTTTTGACAAAATTGAATTTTCAGTGTGGATAATTGAATAAACGGTGGAAATGAGGAGGAAATTGGCGAGTCATCAACGACGACTTGTCAATTTCAAAATGAAAAGTTTTCGAAAGTTTCTCTTTGGTCGGAATATCGCTCATGGAAACATTTGTGTTTGCTATAGCGTACGACAGGAGCACAGGAAGAGTGGGAGCTCCGACGGTAATCTGTGACATCAGATTGGAAAATTGGGAAGAAGCGAATTACAGGGCGACGGACAGCCCTTACCCAAGGGGCGAGATTGTCGTGGGTGGAGACAACGTCTCGGCTGGTTATCACAAGCTTGTAGAGCAGACGAAAGAGTGTTTCTTCCAAGAGAACGGAAAACAGTGGTTCAGAACAGGCGACATTGGCGAATTCCATCCGGACGGGAGCATGACGATTATCGGTGAGTTTTCACAGCGATTGATTACGATTCTTCAGAACTTTCCTCCGACACATCATCCTAAAAGTCTTTTTGTGTCGACAGACCGGAAAAAGGATTTGGTTAAATTGCAATTGGGCGAGTACGTTTCACTTGGCAAAGTCGAAACTGAATTGAAAACTTGTCCGGTTGTGGAAAATATTTGCGTCTATGGAGACGCATTCAAGGCGTACACGGTAGCTCTTGTCGTGCCCAATCCACGCAGCCTCGAAGAAATTGCAGCTAATCTTAACATCACATCCAAAAGCCTTGAAGAATTGTGCGAAAATCCACGCGTCGAAAAAGCTGTTTTGCACGAATTGGTCGAACAGGCGAAGAAATGTAAGTTTTTCATTCAAGAATTACTTTTGCGAAATCATTCAGGATTCTTCAATAATATTGTTCGAACATTCTTGAAATTAAAACCAACAATTTACGCCCATGCAACTGGATTTTTGCAAATTTTTAACGAAACTAGACTTCAATTTACACGCGTTTAGATGCGAAATAATGAAAATGACAAATTCTCAAAACGTCAGAACATTTTTCTCCATAGGAAAAACCTTTTGTGACCGTTTTGTGATCGTAAAACTTTGGGCATCAAAAAGATAAATGTCAATAATTGTATAACAGAAAATTTTCCGAAATTTTCAACCACCTGACGTTTGTCTAACGAATGAGCGAAAAATCTTCCCTTCTTGCGGCAACTCATTAGAGCTGCATTGAAAAATCGAATTAAAGCATAAATTGGATATTTTTTTTCTCGTTTGAAGGTAAACTCCAGAAATTCGAGATTCCTGGAGCCGTGAAGCTCTGTCCAGAGCAATGGTCGCCCGACATGGGTCTGGTAACAGCAGCGTTCAAGTTGAAGCGAAAAGCCGTGCAGGAGCGTTATCAGCACGAGATAAACCGGATGTACGCCTCGTGATGTTATGGTAAAAAATGCGCAAAGTGTAAGGTCTAGCGTGAACGGAAACGTAGTAATTCGGAAGTACGACAAGGCGGGAGAGAGAGACAAAGAAAATGTAACGATGAAGAAAGCTGAGCCAGAGTCATGGTCGTGGGGATCTCTCAGCGTATGAGGAAAACGTTGTTGAAACTCGTAAACACTGGCGATACTTATGACAAACGAAAAACACGCGATCCCGCTCGATTCACTCGATACCGTGAATGTGTACGTGTGCATGTGTGTCATTTTATGTATTCGAGCTATTTGCATAGGATTTTATGTACTGTGTCCCCGTTGTAAACGTCATCACGGTGGATTATCGAAAGTATCTCGGTTCTCAGGCCGATATAGACGGCGCGCACACAATTGTTATTCAACTTTTCTTCCTTATTCAGCGTTTCCACACAACCATTTTTTTCTTCTTCTTCTTTCTATTGTCACTTTCCGTTAAATCGTAAATTTTTCATTCGTAATTCAATACAAAATCGAGTGTTTCCCCATTGGCTTCCATGCAGTAAACTTTCACGTCAAATACGCCCATTTTCCGAATTGATTACTGCTCCGAATCGCACCAATTTTAATCTCTCAATTAATCCAATAAATCACGTCGATTATGTTTTCTCCGCTTGCATGGAAAACTATTTATTGTGGTCAGCGTTGATTTTTCGCGAAATACGCACAAAAACACAAAGTTTCGTTGAATAACTTTAATTTCTTTGCCACGTCCAATTCCTTCCAATTTTAAAGCCTCCAATCTGTTCCATATTCGTCGTGAGATTCTGCATGTACGGGAAATCCTTTGGCACGGAAAATAGTGAAGAAATGATCGAAAACTTGAAATAAATATTCATTGTTTAACGATCACGTGTGGAGACATAATTGTTTATCAAGAATCACGGTCGAAACGATCGCACAATGTATATGATTCTCAGACACTTGTTAATCAATTGTTCTCGAACAGGAATAATCGTTCTGAATGTAAATAATTATTCGACAAGAAATTGTAAGCATTTATAACCGTTTTTCGATGTTGTGTCGTTATTTTTTTTGAGGACTGAAATCAAGTCATTTGAAAGCAGCTACGAAACGTCCCTCCTTCGTCGACGCCGCGTATTTCTAGTTTCTGCAAACTCGCGTCACTCTGCAAACCGTTCAACTTTGCAAATTCACTCGCTGTACAGAAATTTACTTGAAACCTGGTGAACTCGTTTGAAACGAGTTGCAGCAATGAAATTTTTGTTGTGATTCATAAATCATCTCAATATGCGATACGAAATTTAATTAACACTGAAAATCTATTATTTAAAAATATATAAAGAGAGGCTCGTCCCTTAATACGGGAATTCGAAGAAGAAACTAAAATCATTATTGTTTTTTCGACTGATCGTCTATTTGCGTTACGGAAAACATTGCCGAGGCAACCTCCGAGCAGTTTTTGCAAATTTACCACTTTTCGTAAACGAACGTACGTCGAAAATATGGAATTTTCGAATTCCGAATATTTGAGTTGGAATTTTTTGAAAATTCGATTCAATTTTGTACTGAACGTTTGAATTTCAATTCGGACAAAAACTGTGCATGAAAGAGGCTGCTCTTGGAAGGACACGCGGTCTCCACACTTGGCGCTGGAAAAGAAAGTTTAGAGGGAAAGACTCTGTGTCAGGATAATTAACGTAATTCTATCCCAAAATAACTTCATTCAGAATCCTTTAATAATTTTTTATGAACATTCTTCGACACCAAAACCAACAATTTTCTGCTTTGTAACTTTTCCCATCAAAACGCGTGTAAATTCAAGTCGCGATTCGTTTATGAGTTGCAAAAAAATGTGTTCAGAATTTTTCTTCAAAATTTTTGATAGCTTTTCTGGTTATCTGAAAAAAAATCCTTTTGCGGCTCGAATTTTGCAACTTTTTAACGAAACGTGACTTGGACTTACACGCGTTTCGATGGGGAAAATGAAAAATTTCAAATTCATTCTAAAACTGTTAGTTTTGATGCCAAGAAAGTTTATAAAAAATTTTGAAATCGGCCTAAATAAAGTCGTTTTGGGATACAAATGCGTTAAGGGTGTTTTATTGATGGAAAGAAAAAATCATGTTAACAAAATACAAACGACAAGTTAGCAATGTTTAATATAAATAAGAATAAATGGTGCAACGTGGCTCGGTGTCGAGGGACAGCGAGTCGCCAAAAGATAAAACAAAGTTTTTCGGTATTTTGCATGCTCGAATGTAAAAAAAAACGTCGAAAAACTGGTTCGTCGTTAATTCGTTGGATACAGAATTTCGTGTATTCAAAACAATGCGTATAAGTGTATGAAAGTTATAAATTCTGTTCTCCATTCTACAAAGACACGTAAGAAGTAAAAAAAGAAAACGATGAGGTATATACACCGGTGATTACCCATTTTTTTCGTACTCTCGTGCGAAGCGGTTTCGTTGCTAAATTAATTTCGATGTTGGATTAAAATTGCTGCATCGTAATGTTTGTCAAATCGTTTATTCGTCAAACTCTATTAAAACATCACATGTCTCCGTGACAAGAAAGTTTATGGGATAAAAGATATAGTTTATATACAAATAAGATAAATAAAATGCCTAAAATACCGATACGTAATTAAAGCCGTTAAAAAACGCTCCATTTCTTGTTTCACCTACTCATCGAGCATATCGATCAAGAGATCAATGAAACAAAAACCGCAAGGCTCTCCTATGGACTCATTAATGACTTTTTTTTAGTACGCACGATTCTTGCATCACTGGGAATCAGTGAACGGTCGATTTTTGACAATAACAAGATTTTAACGACGATTGATACTCGATGATGGCCAGCGCCGTCATCATTTTCAAATTCTCCAGGATCCTGAAATTCCCGATTGCAACATCTCGATAATGGCGAAGTATGAAAATCATATTTTTTCATGAAAACTTCGTTTCATTGTTCTATTCAAATGCCAAATTTATGAGCAACCAGGACAACATTTGCTCAGACTTTTTTGTTCAGATAAATTGTGAACGTTGATGAAAAATATCGAAATATTCGACAACCACTTCTATCGATGTCTCGTCAATGTATATTTCGTCGTATGAGAAAAAACTAGGCGGACGAATCTCGATGAGCAAGGTACAGAAAAAAAAGTGTTTCATTCAACGTATTCCTATGACAAAATTACTTTATTCAGGATTCTCCAATAATTCTGTATGAACATTCTTGACACCAAACCTAACGAATTTCTCGTATAAAGAAAAATTTTCTGACTTCAAGAATTTCCGACACTTAATTTCCAATTTTTAACTTTTTTTTTTTATCCAAACGCGTGTAAATTCAAGTCGCGTTTCGTTCACGAGTTGCAAAACAATGTGTTTAGGATTTTTCTTGAAAATTTTCAGCCTTTTTGACTACTTACAAAAACAAATCAGAAATACATTTTTTTTTGCAACGTTTCGACGAAGCGCGACCTCGATTTTGACGCGTTTAAATGGGGGAAATAAAAAATTTCAAATTGAATATGAAGCTGTTAGTTTTGGTGGCAAAAACGTTGATACAAAATTTTGAAAGGACTCTAAATAAAGTCGTTTTGTGATGATCGCTCCAACGTGAAGTTGACGAATTGTGTTTCGTTTGGCAAACGGCGTGGGTGCGTTGTGTGCGTGTGTTTTGTTTTCCCCGGGTGTCGAGATAAATTGTATGTATATGAAACATAGATTAATAAATTTATAAGCTGACTGATAGTATCGCGAGATGAATCGGGTACTTTGAGCACAAAAAAAAACGAGAGTAATATAATTATCATTTGGAAAGTACAAATTGCGTTTTTTCAAGGAGCATCATTAAAGGGATGACTCTGAAGTTTGCAACGTTGAGACTCAACGAAAAACATTTTTTCTATTGATTATTTATTGAATTTTGAAAATCGTGGCAATTTTTTGAGTCGATTGAGTTTCTTGGTCGCAAGAGAGAATCGTTTTATTGGCCGGACCAAATATTCAATAATAATTATTGGCTCTGCTGAAGAAATAACACAATTTCGTTGCATTCCAATGATGCAAACTTCAGGATCATGATTGAAGGGATAAAACAGTAATGGAAAATGCTCAGGCTCGTAGGAGGTTTATGCATTTCGAAAAAACGTATCTAATCGAATTTCGATAAATCTCGTGGATGTCTCGCCAGAGAAAAACGAATGTCATATATATATTTTGTGTAAAACCTTAGAAAGCGAGCACTCAACGTTTCTTCCCATCTTCGTAGAGACTTTTCCATTGAGTTTCACATGCAGCTCGAAACTGCAAAGATATTGTATAACAACATTTGACCCATTTGTTGTAATTTTTGTTTTTCGATACAATTGCCAAATAACGAAATCGCACCCTACAGAACTGCGATTCTCATGGAGCGAGCTACGGAGTGAGAGAGAATGAAAATGTCATGTCAAAGTGAGAAATCAACGTGACAACACACGTTACTTCAGGATAACTCTGTTTCGGTGATGACGAGAGAGTTCCTGCGACTGATTGGACAACGTCGAGAAAAAATGATGAAAATATTGGTACTAATGAATGTTTGTTGATGGGCGCACACTGGATTATTATTATTTTACAAAAGAGAAGAAAAATATGGTGATGACACGATATTTCATTTAATATAGTCAGAAACAACCTTTTAAGAAAATAAATGTACAAATGTAAAAAAAAAATGATGTTTCACAGGCATACTTTTTTAACGTCGTCCACAAAATGCAACCGAACCATTTCCGACCTTAAACGTTTTTCCAGTTATGGTGAAAAGAGCTTTTTTTTGGTTTTTCGTATTCATGATTTTTTTTGGCGGAAATAATCTTCTCGCAATGTCTGGTTCATCATCTGTCCGATCTTCGTTCTTATCCAAACCGGTGGGATCAGAGTGAAAAAATTCTGCACTCCATGGGCCCAGTAACCCGTGCTCGAGTCGATTTTCCCGAGTGTCACGACAGCGTTCTTGGCGTACGTCGTCGCGTCCGGCACGAAAAGACTAGAAATCTGCAAAAATTGGATTAAAAGCAAAAAATAATGAATTAATTCATTGTTTCTCGATTTTTTTGCATGAAAGACAAAACTCTGAGATTCTTTTTTGTTTTTTGAGCTCGTCGTACCTGAAGCCTTTCACTGAAAGCGTTCATCTTCGTGTTGACAAAAAGCGGAGTGAGATGCTGCACCGTGATGCCAAATTTTTCGTATTCTGCTCGCAACGCCTCGGAAAAACTCTTCAGATAAATTTTCGTCGCTGCGTAAACGGTCATCAGTGGCAAAGGCTGAAGTTCCGAGCCCGAAGACACGTTGACGATCGCACCTTTGCCTCGTTTCTTCATCCCATTTATCGTGATTCTTGTCATCAATGTCGTTGCACCAACGTTTACGTTTATGATGTCCCACAGATCGTCCTGAGGCACTTCACCGACGTACATTGGATACGAATATTGCATCCCCACGTTGTTAACTGTCGATCACGAGAAATTGAACGAAACGCATCAAAGTCTTTAAATCCGATCGATAATTATTGTTTCGACCGATAGCAAATTTTGCAGAATCTCAAAGCGAACAAAAAATTATTCCAAAGCTTGATCGTTCTCGTTGAAAATTGAGTTTAAAAAATTTAATCGTTTTACGTTCCAGAACGAATTTTGCGATTTACCGAGAATTCCAATCGGAACATCTTCCAATTTTTTCGCAATATCTTTAGCGACTTCTCTGCCTTTGCTGAAATCCGCGACGATTATGCGAACTTGGATTTTCGGATTGATCTCGAGGATTTCGTTCCTCGTATTCTCCAGTCTCGCTAACGTTCGACTGATCAAAATCAAGTTGATGCCACGCGAAGCCAGTTCCTTTGCATAAGCCTTGCCAATTCCGTCCGTCGAGCCCGTGACCACTGAAAATTCCATTGAAAATAGTGACCAATCTAATTTCATACAATTTTTTTTTTTTTTTAAACAAATCATCGGAAAAATAAACAGCGTCGATCAAAAAAACGATCCCGAGGGAACTTTAAAATTTCGCGCCGTTTCTCCCTTTCGATCTCCCGTTTTTTTATCGTTTTACGCGATTTTTGACTTTTTTTTCGATCCGAACAAACATTGGCCCAGGCTCACGTAATCGTGAAATAAAAAACGAAAAGAATGAGCCCAAGTTGAACTCTTTTCGTTGAATTTTACCAGAGATATGAATTTTTCAAAATCCGGTTACCGTTTTAAGATTAATCCGGATGATTGCAGTTGGTGCTGAATTGAGAGTTTACTGAGGGTTCCCTTAGATATCCAGCTATGACGTTTATCCCATAAATTATTCCCGACTCGTATAATAATATCATTTATGAAATCTTTGCCAAGATCACGAGCTCGTACTCGCAGACTCCGTACTCAGGGGACAGTATTCGGAGAGGGGAGGACGAGAAAGCGGTTTTAAAATTGTACACTGAAAGACCGATTGCATGAAAAGCAAGAGGATAATGAAGTGGAACCGGGCCAAGGTGGCCACTCGTGCTGCAGGTTTCCGTCTAGTGATTGTGAGCAAAAAAAATCATTGGCGAATTGGAAAAAAAGGGTGACGGTGGGAAAAGGTGAATAAACTGAGCCAAGGTGAGTACGTGCGACTGATATTGCCCATAAAACCGACCAAACAATACAGGATTGTGGCCAACGACATGAAAGGCCATGATAATTTAAATACGCGACAAACTCACCTGCCCACTCGCCGAATTTCTCTTTGAGATCGACCGGCGTTCGATCGATTATCGGGACCAGAATTTCCCACAGAGCGCGTGAGACTCGACTCACAGGGTCGAGGATCGCCGACACCATCATCAGGGCGACCAGCACCCACATGATTATCAACATCAACATATTCGAGCGTCTATTCTATTAAAATCACGATTCAAAAAACGACATAAAGATTGAACGAGAGGAAAATCCAATTCGTAATGAAAATTCAGGTCGTTAATGTTCTTTCTCGTCTGTCTTAACACGCAACAGCTTTTGTTTAATCAACCCTTCAAATTATCGGTAATTTTCCCCGTAGACATTTCGATTACACCATTGAACTCGACGACGTTCCACAAAGAAGATTCCAGCCGCTTCGTAAACAATTGATGATTTTTATCTTCGATCTTATCATCAATGAAGTGGAAATCTCACGTCGCGTCTACATCAAGTTTCAAATCTTCACGATGAAAGCTGAAAATAAAGAAATCGAATCGTTTAACTTTAAGCTTCACTATAACTTTTCAAAGGACCAGAAAACCTCAACATTTCACCATAAAAATCAAGAATCCAAGCCCCAAACCCTTGATGGATATTTGCAACTTAATTTCCAATCAATTTTGCAAGGACATTGCTTGCAGAATTTTGTATCGATAGAATTCCTTCAAATTTTCACCAACCAAAGAGAATAGTGATATTCAATAGTTCCCGCAATTTTAAGAGGTTTAGCCATGCAGAATTCGAGATATTTATTCATAAAAATCGTGTATGGAAGAAAAACTGAAAGCAAAAAGTTTTTTTTCGCCCTATACAGGTCAAATTTCTTATCACTCATTAGTTTTATACGGACCGAACAAAAGTTCACTGCAGTCTCGATTGTCGTCAGTTACATTGTGTCTCGTTTGGGGAGCAGTATCTAAAATGTGGTGCTGATTTTACAGCTGCAAAAGGAATTACTACTTGGATGTAGCCTGAGGAATCAACTCACTGATAAATGGTTATCGCGGAAAAGGTTATTGGGTCAAGCGATATAATGTCGTTCGTTGTGAGCGCGAATTCACTGTTGATTATTGTTGTCCAGATTTTGTTATCGTTTTTATGGGAGGGTCGCAGTGCTCAGGCGCGTGGTAAACAAATCGGGAAAAATTACCACGAGGAGCTAATTACCAGAAAAAAATCATGAACTATTCGGTCGGATTAGCGGCCGCAAAAAACTGAGCAAGACCATAAAACCGATTTTAGGCTTTCGCAGTAACTCGGAATACCTTTTACCAAGTTTTAGACGCGCTCGCGACGTCGCCTCAATCCAAACATCATCGCGGAGACCGTTTTTTTAATTGGATTTGAAATATTTCGTTTGCGAACCGCGCTAATCGATCGACCGAGTCGCACCGGTCAACTGAATTCAACTGCTGAGCCACCGGTGATTGTACATAACTGAGACGAAGGTAAAACACTTTCTCTCTTAGGAAAGCACACAAGTCCAGCGTCGAGAGAGACACTGCAAGAATGAGTGTCCTCTACACGCGATTTCTGTGTGGTACCGAACTCTCGATTCCGAAAATCGTTGGTATTTTTTTCAGAATATTTGTTCGTCCAAGATGCCATGAGAGGGAATAAAATTTCGAAGACTTTTTTCTAATTTATTCGAAAGGTTCGGAGACCTGTTTTTTTTTCCTCGGCGCCATGTGTGGAAACTTGATCCGTCACGTTGGTCCCTATACGAATATTTGGATTTTCTGACCAGG
The DNA here is from genome assembly GCA_037043255.1 of Diadegma fenestrale. NCBI lineage: Eukaryota > Metazoa > Arthropoda > Insecta > Hymenoptera > Ichneumonidae > Diadegma > Diadegma fenestrale. The sequence continues at coordinate 5,379,954 of CM073311.1, read as the reverse complement.
CTAGTTTTTGAATAAAATTTAAAACTTTTATTTGCATCGTTTACTATTAGTAAAAAAAAAAAAAAAACATCGAAATACTCGCACTCGTGCGTACGGATTCGCATTTTTAATGTTTTATTCGCCAATTCACTTGTTACGTTATGTGAAAATCGTTATCGTTACGTTACGTAATGAAAATTCCACTCCCGTAAGGAATCCAAAAGCTTGATACTCGAGAATCTTAACCCTGGAACGGTGACCTTATTTATTTTTGCCTATTCCGGTAAACTTTGGTCATCAATGACTCCAATTTTGAAAAATCCTGTAAAAATTGACGAAAAGGTTTCGACCTAGGCTCATTTTTTTCGCGGGATTCAAAGTCGCCTGCGGTCGTTTTCGCCCCCTGGTTACCAGTTCTAGGGATAAGTAAAACTTTCAAGGATCAAAGTTTCTGCAAAAAATACGGGAAAACACTTCGTCGCAAGATTCGAGAGCTGTTGGGTCAAAAATCGAATGTTCAGCTGGTTTGGTTTTGAATTCGAGCATTCGGATGCCTGCAGTTGTAAAATTTGCTGAATTCCAGTGCAAAATGTTGCTTAAACGTTTTTTTATGGACGATTTCAGCTGCACAAAAAGACGGTTTTTACGGAGATTGAATATGTTTTTTGTTTAGTGTTGCATAACAAGAAAATGCAATCGTGTGTACAGAAAAAAAAATCAACCACGAGCACTGGTCCAGGTAGAAAAAGTGGGAAGCGCTGCAATCAATCTGCAGCGAAGACCGAAGATAATTGTGCAAGTTATTCAATACGAAATGTGCATTACAACCGAACAGCAGAAAATTCTGATCAGTCACATGCTCGGGTATGAGATAACGTTTCCCCATTACGTTCGCAATGCAAACGTCGGTGCGTGCACCTGACAATTATAACTTTCGTAACCATAATAATTCGTGACCACCATCACACGAAACAAGAAGCAACTTCGCTTAAATTCCTGTAGCATTTATCGGATAAAAATCGCTGTACGCATTTTTCGACAAGTCGAATCATGCGATCCTGCGAGATTTAATCTTGTCGGCCACTCCTCAATTCAAATTTGAATATTTCGCGCCAAAACTGGAGAATTCGAAAACGAGAAAGAGAAAAAATTGGAGAAGAAATAAAAATACGACCCTGTACCATATGGCGAATAAGTTTTCATTGAAATCGTGGCTCGTACTACTTAAAGAATTCATTGCCGAGAGTCGAGTGTGGACTCAGATGAGGGTACAGTTAGTTTTTTATATTTTCAGTGCGAAAACTACGGTTCCCCATCCCTTTCGATCTTCGTTTCCATCCGCTGTACGAAAAAGTGTTTTGACCCCCTTCTTTTACCATAAAAACCTAACACCACATGTTTTTTTATCTCGCGAAGTTTCTTCGTCGGAGGATTCTAAATATAGATCGTCGTTCGCAGCGCGTGAATATAAAAAGCTGAGAGAATATCAACGAATTGGATGGACAAACGAACTCTGCAGAAAATCCAGCGAAAAAGGACGAAATTCTGGGAGAAAGGAAGAAAAATCCGGCACGAAGAATGGAGCTTCGGAATGGAGCAGAAAAATCTTAAAAGAGGAGTGGCTGGACACGAATCGCGCAGCAGTTCTCGTCTCCAAAGTCTTCGGAGATTGGCTCATAGGCTACAGTGGATGTTCCGTTAATGCTCAAGCCTAATGATTCCATCTCTGCAACTCGTTATTGATCGTTGGATCGTTTCCTTGACTCCGCATCCATAGAAACGCGTGAATCAACGTCATGACGTTTTCTGCACTTTCCTCCTTGTTCACACGCTGCACAATCCCCAAATTAGTTGCAAAAACCTTGCGCGTTTTTGGTCCCAAAGGAAAATTGAGTCTCAACTGTAATCCGACTATAGCGAATGCGTCGTATTCGCTCGCTCGTGCGGCCCACTCTCTGAAACTACAACCTCAATGTCTTTTCAACCAAGAGAGCAACGAAGCGTATTTCTCGTGGAATCTCCACGCTCTACGCGTGTATAGTGACTTGGCATTTTACGAAACAACTTGATGTATGTCATACTCAGTACGCAGACGAGACGAATGGAGCGGGGATGAGAATAAAGAAACATTGTGATAGTGCGAATCGCGTTTGAAATTTAAACGTCGTCGATGTTTCGAGCAAAACATCAAAAACGCATCCATAAGTAGCGCATCTCGGTTTACACTGAAAATTAAATTTAGTCGAAAAAACGTTGACAATTTGTTGGACACGGTGAACTCAAAAATTTTGAATAATTTCGAAATTCTCGTTATTTTGACAATATTTTTCATTTCTAACGAAACTGTCAGCCAAATTTACGATTCGAACGACAAAAATTTACTTTTCGATTTTTGTGATTTTCAAAAAAACGTTTAGTCGAACGCAGCCAACGAAATTTTCTTTTCCGTGCACAAACCATTGCTCGAATGCGTGTTTTCATTCAGACGAATATTTTACGAGGATTAATCGTCGAAAGACCAGGAGAATGTCGGATCTAGAAATATATACGTATATAGTGTGGGGCGTAGTGGAAGCAAGGCAGCGGACAAAGTCGTCTACCACCTGAGTTCTCTCGGAAGGTTTAGTTGTGTGTCGCATCGCCGCTTGCGAGGATCCTAAGCCGTGAACTTTGCGTTTCTATGAGACTAATGTGGTATTCGAAACGTGTACAAAATCCGATGGAAGATCATTACAATCTTTCGAGCCTCATTGGATAATCAAAAGTCGATCGTAAAATCACTCAATCGAGGTAAAGGAAATTTAAACTCTTCAGGCTTATTTAAAAAAAAACATGAAACAATCGCGACGAGCTGCACAAATTCTAATTGTTCTCCGTTGGGTCGCCGCCTGTCATTACAATCAAAATGCACAATCAAGCAGAATTCTCTTAATTCCCCAAACGTTTACACGTCACGTGGGTATCGTGATTGGCAAATCTGTTTTTTACGACTCGTGCTCAATTCATTTTGAAATAATAGGATCCAAAGTTTTACCGTTAACGTATTATTATCACGAAATTACTGTGTTCAGGATTCTTCAATCATTTTGTATCAACATTCTTGACACCAAAACCAACAATTTTCTCTTCTACAGACAAATTTTCCGAAGTTAAGAATTTGAGATTCTTCATCTTCAACTTCTAGACGCATGTAAATTATGACTCTGCAGTTTGCAACGTTGAGATTCAACGAAAAACATTTTTTCTATTGATTATTTATTGAATTTTGAAAATCGTGGCAATTTTTCGAGTCGATTGGGTTTTTTGGTCGCAAGAGAGAATCGTTTTATTGGCCCGACCAAATATTTAATAATAATTATTGGCTCTGCTGAAGAAATAACAGAATTTTGTTGCATTCCAACGATGGAAACTTCAGCATCATTGTAAATCGAAAAGAATTTCCGGGCGTCTACAAAAAAATCCTAAAATCATTTTTCTTTGCAACTCGATTTTTGCCAACTTTTTGACAATTTACACGCGATTAGATGGGGAAAATGCAGAATGGCAAATTCTAAACATCGGAAAAAATTTCTTTATAGGAGAAAATTGTGAGTTTTGGTGCCGAGAGCGTTTATTTATACAAAATTTTGGGAGAGCCCTTAATAAAGTGGTTTTGTGTTAAGTTTGATTCATCGCGTTGAGGCAAAATCCAGCTGGACATTTGCTCGGTCATTTGCCTGCTGATTTGCCTCATTAAACCCCACGAAATCTTTCCATCATTTGGGAAATTTCCTGGTTTCAAGAAACATATTTATTCAATCAATCGTCTGTGTCTTACTCTGCGAACTGCTTCGAGCAAGTCTCGATAACGACTTGAGGAGCTCGCTATACATACCAATCATAACTAAATGTTTAATCAACTGGAGAAAGGCTGTAATTATGATAGAAAGAAATACACGAGATCGTCGAAGTGTACACACGCTGCGTGTGTTTGCGTAGACGATATTCACGGTTGATATTGTAATGCAATTTGAAGCTCGATGGTACGTTTTACATATACAGTTAGATGGTCCTCTATCCCCACCAGATTTCGACTAAACCGGAATTTCTTGATTGTGTGCTATGCCTTAATATCCATACGTTCGGTCTTCCATAAAAATTCCGAATGGAAAAGATTATAGAGAAGCCTGGACCAACAAAATTGATAATTAAGCGCGGGTCCGCATTTCGGAATAATCAGAAGATCGTAATTTTCCATCGCCAATTCTGCTTTTTGTTCGGTCGATCGCGTTTTTCAAAATCGTTTCAAATTTTTGTCTATCAAAACACATGCAATTTGGTTGAGTGAGAAAAAAATTAGTTTAGGAATTTCTGACTGCAATTTACATTTTTACTTAATTATGCAGCACCGAATACTTTATTGTGTGACGAAGTTGGCGGAAAAAGTAGCATCGTTTGGGAAAAAAACGAGAAAATCGTGTCTTTGCTGTACAGAGAACATAAATCTTTTTTTTTTGTACCTGCGTGTCATTTTTTCAAATCTAAACTTGAATGCCTTGAGACTGGTACAGTGGGTATAGCTAAGCATGGAGTTGACTCTAGCCTGGTCAAAGTTTGAAGCTGAATGACGTTTTTCCAATCTTGGGATATCGCGTTGCACAACACACATTATCGTTCAATGAGAAATCCATCGACAAAGTCTCTTGCTATCGTGTATTATTCGTCATTACAGAAATCTGTGAATCTTGACGTCCGAGACTGCAATTCTATCCAAAATGCAGTTCTTGAGATCATTTTTTGTGTATTTGGAACTTTTTGCATATTTTATTCGATCAAACATTGTGGAGTTCGAATTCGTGCGATTTCATCGTCACGAATTTTTAAAAAATCGTTGAGAAACATTTTGTTATCAAATTTTCCATTTTTATCTGTCCATAGAGGAAATTTTGTCACCAATTTAAACTTTTTTTTGTAATTTTATTTTTTATAAATATTCATAAGAGAAATTTTGTTATCGAATTTGGGAAAAATTTGAGTTTTTCCAAAAATTGTCCAACCGCTTGAATTTTTGCAAATTTTCTAAATTTCTTTTCATTTTTAGAAAAGTTGTTGAAATTATTTTTAAAAAAAAGTAAAAAATCGATAATTGAGTAAAAATTCGATAAAATACACTAAAAATTGAAAGTTGCAAATTGTTTCTTGCATATAAGCCCAAATTTGAAATATAGCACTTCATAGAGGAAGATTCGAGCATCGTGCTAAATCTTGAGGATGCAATTTGCAATTTTCGATATGTTTTAGTAGTTTTTGCTCGAAGAAATCGAGCGAGTCATTTCGGAAAATCACTCAACACGTGGGCTGGAGTTGATAAAACAAAATATCGAACTCTTGACATATCGATTTCGGATTTACTGAGTACGTATTGACCTATTAAGTGTAATCTTGAAACCAGCTTAGCCACGATCCCGTTGATTCAGTTATACGACATGATTAATTCGTTGTTAGTATGCATTTTCGCTATGCAAGCATCGTATGCACATGTGTCTACGCACACACTCGGTTAACACTGAATTTCACGCTCCACAGAATATCTAGTCGACTTGCTCCAATCTCCCAATTACCGATAAATACTCGTGTACGTATATGATGCACGGAAAGGTGTAATATTTAGTACACATACGTGAGATTGTAATTAAAAAAGTGTAATCCTCTTCCGAGAGACGCTGAAGTACGTAAACAATAATAAAGCCATTGCAACCGTGAAACTTTCGTTTCGGAACTGGGTCACCCGGTTCTTCTGGGCTCTCAATTTTTTTCCGCAATTTCTAGAGAACTAAAAAGCGACAACTTCGTCTCAGGACGTTGCGGTGATGATCTCGGAACCGGAACGCAATCATACCCGCGATAAAAATGGAAACAGAATTTTTTGACGTGGTCGGATTGTTGGAAATAGTTTGAATTGGCTTTATCGAAAAATTATCAGAAAAAATCGAATTCTCATCGGATTTTTCGTACGTAAATTTGGACGATGAAATCGTTGTTTTTTGAAATAAATTTTGAATTTTCAGACCGTCGGATTTTGGTGGAGTGACCTGAGTAAATCAATGTTCCGGACGAGAAACAAGAACTACGATGATAGGATGGCGAGGTGTCAGAATATTATTGTGCACTTACGTCGTCGTTTCACTGTGCGTTTGGCTGACGATAGACGCGAATGGAGTTTCGAAGATTTTCGATGATACGGTAACAGATCGAGGGGAGAATTTCGACTTTACGTGGAACAGCTCGAACGCCTTGGCGAGATCTGCGCTGGTTGAGCGTCAAGAGAGGCTGCAGTACAATTGTGACATTTTTACTTCGCGTGATGGTCCCAAGCGCACACTCGTTCCTGATGACTTTCGTAATCTCATAGTCGATGAGAAACACGAGTTGTTATACTGCTACGTGCCAAAGGTATGTCCCAAGCGCAATCTCGTACTAATTACGCTCGCGAAGGAAGCAAAAAAAGAAGAAAAAATGGACAAACGTACCTTTTTGTTGAAAATTGCTGTCTAGGTTGCCTGCACCAATTGGAAGAGAGTCCTGATGATAGTAACGGGAAAGTGGGCAGGCAACGATCCGTTGGAAATCCCAGCTGATTTGGCACACTCGTCCGAGACTTTTCAACGACTGAGCAATTTCACAATGCCTCAGATCGAACAGAAATTGGCTAGTTACGACGCACTCATAGTCGTCAGACATCCACTCGAAAGATTGCTCTCAGCCTACAGAAACAAGCTCGAAACTAAAAATGCCAAAAGTCCAAAGTACTTCCAAACACGTTTTGGTCGAAGGATTGTCAAGGTACCGACGACTGTCTGAGCAAACGTCACAACCGAATATGCAAACTGTGCAAAATATTTGTTTTTTTTTTTTCTATCTTTTTTTCCCTTGTGGATTTTCAGAAGTATCGACCAAACGCCACGAAAGAGTCCTTGTTGAAAGGTGACGACGTGACCTTTCGGGAATTTGTCGATTTCATAACGAGCGACGACACGCTAAATAGTCGTAATGAACATTGGATGCCTATTTACGATTTGTGTCTGCCGTGTGTCGTTAATTACAATCTTGTCAGTAAATATGAGAGTCTCGCTGAAGATGCTACCGAAGTACTTGAGAGAATAGGCTCGAAGCCAGTAATGTAAGTTTCCTGTTATCATTTTTTTTTAGCTATTCCAATAAGCTGAAAAATAAGCTCAATTTTGAAAAATTCAAGTCTCTAGTAAAATTTAACGAAAAGGGATGATCCTGGAGTTTGCATCGTTGGAATGCAACGAAATTCTGTTATTTCTTCAGCAGAGCCAATAATTATTATTCAATATTTGGTCCGGCCACTAAAACGATTCTCTCTCGCGACCAAAAAACTCAATCGACTCAAAAAATTGCCAAGGTGTTCAAAATTCAATAAATAATCAATAAAAAAAAATTTCGTTGAATCTCAACGTTGCGAACTTCGGAGTCCTCGCAAAGGGTTCAACTTGGGCTTATATTTTTTTTGTTTTTTAATGCAGTATCGCGTGAGCCTGGGGCAATTTGGTTTCAAGTAAAAAAAAATAGTCAAAAATGCGGACAAAATTCTCAAAATTTGCCAAAAATTGTTATGGATCTCATGGAAAATGTTTTTCATCTCAGATTTCCAACGAGGCCGCAGAGCAGTGAACCAACTTCGAAGAAACTGGAGACTTATTACTCGCAGTTGAGCTTCAAGCAACTGAGAAAATTGGCCGAATATTACAGACTCGATTTACGATTGTTTGATTATTCCTTGGAAGATGTTCTCGGGTTCTCGTTGGCCTAATCCTGTCGCGTTTGAATCATATCTGTGATAATTTTTCAGGACTCTCGATGCCATTGCTTAATCCATCGCGATTGATGAATTGTTATTGACAAGTGTTGAAGACCAACACTCGTTTTTACGCCATTTCCGATGTACCTTACAAGAGCAATTATGACAGATCGATTATAATTGATAAGTATTTAACAAAACTTACCATTAGAACGTTTATGTAAAATAAAGTAAACGTTAAGTGTAGCAAAATGAATGAATTTCTTCCTCACCCATCGATAAAATTGAATAAGAAAAAAAAAAATTACAAGAAATTCTCATTTTTTCGAAAAATTTGAAAAATCATAAAATTCAAAACGTTCAACCGATATTTTCCAAATTCAATATCAACTTTCCTATCAAGATACTCCAATTATTTAAAAAATAGTAACAAATCTTAAAATTTGCGGAAATTGGAGCGTCTACACCTTTTTTTTTGAAAATTTCAAAACGTCGTAGAAGCAAAACGAACAAGGTTTGAGTGGTGTAAAATTAATCAAGTCTGGAAAAAATTGTGAATGAATGATTTCGAGACATTCGCGTTTGTCGAGGGACCTGAAAAATGGGCAGTGAAAAGTTTCAGTGATGAACCCGCAACCTGCATTCCTTAGGGTTCGAGTTTCCCTCCCCCTCTCATCCAAAATAGCCTGGCGGGGAACTATGGTGTTCGAAAATGTTGCCATGGAATTTGTCCGGAGAGCTCGCGCTTGGTTATGGGGAGTTTGAACAGAAAAACAACAAATTCGAGGAGATCGAAATGTTTTATTGCATAATTAAAAAATACAAGATTAATGAACAATTTTTTATTCTGAAAACAGTTCCTGAGAATCGGGGAATTTACATTTTAACGAATTCGCACAATTTGGACGCAGTTTAAGACGATAATGACATTTGTTTTCAATATGACGTTTACGGAACCGAATGGAACTCAATTTTGGACTGTGTAACGGTCAAGGATATCCCGCCATTCGTTTGGATAAGCAGCTGCCATGAATCGCATCAATTTCATAGAGTTCACTTGCTGTCGAGAATTACAACGTTGGCAGCGATTGTTGAGAGCTTCCGGGAGTAATTCTATCAACATCAATAATTGAAATTTATTGATCATTGAAATCAAAGAGAAAATCGCACAGTGAGAAATAAGAACTTTTTATTTTGATAGAAATTAATTAAAACATGCAATTCTGTTTTGCCATCAATTGCGGATAATAATGTTAAAAAATGCAAGTCAAATACTTTTTATTTGCCATCCGATTTCGTCGCAGGGTCCTCTTTCCAAAATACATTTGATTCCTCGATCCATAACGACAGTGTTCATCAGCACGTTTCTAATATCTTGAGTTTGTACTGAAGCGAAAATCGCGATGAAGGTGAGAGCGAAAATGAGCTGGGACTTCATTTTTCAAATGATATCAAAGTTTCACTGAATATTTTTTCGAGATAAAGGCCGACTGATTATTACTGTTCAAAATTCTGTCGAAAAATGGTGAAGATCGTTTCACTGGTTGGATTTGACTGATGAGTCGCTAAGGGATGAGGCAGCTTCGTTTTCTTCTTTCTTTGTGTGTTGGTTGGTTGGACCTGCTATTGGTAAGGGGCGAGATAATCTGGGCGCACCGTGAACGAACCACTTATTTTTCTTTTTCTTCTCGATACCTAAATCTCCCTCGTCTATTAGAGAATGTTCCACATGCACTCTACGAAAAGCCGGTTATTGTGCGGAAGACGAACGAACGATTTTCGTATCTTCGTTCTCATCAAGCCCTAGCGGGTGGCGCTCCACAGGGGTCAGTGGGGGGTTCACGAACTACACATACGACCTCAACTTACCTGCTACGAAAAAAGTTCTTTTCTTATATTTTCCCGATTTTCCTATACATTTTTCAAAACAAGCCGACTAATGACTCTTTAAACTGTCAATTTTTCCAATTTCTATGCGGGTACAGGTTTCGAGACTCGAATGAGAATTCAACGACTAAAAATTTGGGTGAATGAAACTCTGACTCGAATTGGCAATTTTTGCCAGAATTTTTAGCCATGATTTTCGTCTCGAATTGATGTCAAAACAATAATCGGACGAATTATAAAGCCGGTGCATATGCAACAGGTAAAAACAGGTTTGAATCCGCAGCTGTGACGTTTATTACGCAGTCGCGTAGGGATGCTGAGCGATGAAATTATCATGCGTTCTATTTTAAACGATTGTAAAACAAGTCGGCATTGAAAGTAATACGAAAAGAACAAAAGATTTGTCCTGAAGGCATGATTTCGACGATTTTATATCAAAATAAACACAAGACTGATGACTCCGTGCTGAAAGAGAGTTGTCGACGCGATGCCGTCGACGTGCAGACTGACGTGTGCGCAATGTGAATCTGCGCATCATTAGTCGCGCAGGTCGCGCATTATTCTCCCGCTAAAAAAACTCCCGAGGGTTCAGTGCAGAGTGCAGTGTAATCAAATGTCAGTGAGGCTGCTGTCCCAGAGCCGATTATTTAGATTCGTGCGTGTATATTTCGACATTTATTGTTGTTCAACAAAAATGTATGTGCGGGTGAAGATTCTGGACGTTTTTTAACGATGTTACTTCGTCAAGTTTGTTGTGGATTGTTGTAATTGCGATGTAGACTGAAACAACATCGGTTGTTGTCGAGAAGTGAGGGGGGGCTTTCGATACGAATGTTAATGTTCGTGTTTCCGTTTTTTTCCGTTGAAACAGTTCAAAACCGACGAAAAAAAAGGAGTTATCAGTGTAAACGGTGAAAAAAACTGCAAGCAACAACATCGTTCCTAACCTAACTTTTGCCTATCAAAACGCAAACTCTCCGGACACAAACAAAGCTCGTACACAGGATTACTGTGAATTCTCAATTTATCTGTGATCGTTAGTGTTTTCTTCTGAAAAAATGAATAAATCGGAGGAATCGGTTGGCCATCGCGGTTTGGAATCGTTAGGCATGTCAGGCAAAGCCGAATCTCCCAAAAAGTCGAATTTCTCGTTCAAATTTAATATCGACATAAAAGATGCGATTAATGATGAATCATCAGATTCCGAAAACGCTGATTTACAAATTGACATCGCGGAAATCGACAACTATGAGCCTAACCAGAAACGTCTGAGAATCGAGGTCGACGAGACTTCCGCTCTCAACGAAATGGAAGAGGAAATCGAGCGGCAACTCGACGCTAAAGCTGCTAAAACAAATTTAACTGCCACCAATGTTAAGAACATTCTCCGGCACGTTATCACCAATGAACATGTCATGGCCATGGTACAAAATCGCTTGCAAAACGCAGACGATAAAATTCTTTTCGAGCCCAAACTCACAAGGGCCAAAGCCAAGTAAGTTGTCGCCACGTTCTGAATAACAAAAAAATGCCTTGTCATTATAACGTTATAAAATGTTGAAAACATCGTTGAGATAAATTAAAAAATCCGATATTTAAAAAAACGCATGACTCTGAAGTTCGCAACGTTGTGATTCAACGAAAAACATTTTTCCTATCGATTATTTATTGAATTTTGAAAATCGTGGCAATTTTTTGAGTCGATTGAGTTGTTTGGCCGCTAGAGAGAATCGTTTTATTAGCCGGACCAAATATTCAATAATAATTATTGACTCTGCTGAAGAAATAACAGAATTTCGTTGCATTCCAACGATACAAACTTCAGGATCATAAAAAATGCCATGAAGATTCTTTTTGATACTGTAAAAATTCGAGAGTCGTTGCACGAGTCACGATACCAGAAATTTCTAGAATCATTCTCATGATCTTTGGAATATCCTTAAAAACGCTCACGACTATCCGAGTATTTGAAAAAAGGCATTTTATGACGTCAAAGAAACTTCAAATCGTTCTGGCATAAAAACGGGTTGGCGCAGAAATTTGAATTTTCCATGTTTTTTTGTACATAACGAAAAATGAAAGATCTAGAGCCGATTTTTCTTGCGGTAAATGAGGAAAAGCAATTTGTAGGGAAATGATGAATATTTTGGGGCTTTTTGATATTGGCAAAAGTTAGAGGAGTAAAAAGAATGAATTGTCATTTTTACTTTTGCGTGAAACCAGGGAGCTGGCACTGCAGCAGCCGAATATGCGCTGGCCCATGACACCGGTGAAGAAAACATCATCTTCCGAAGTTCAGGAACTGATAGAGAAAGATTTGTCAGAAGATTCGTCGGACGAAGAGTACAGCCCTGACCAAGATCAGCAAAGCGACGACGAAGCGGAAGGTGAACATGTGACGAATAGCAATGCCGATTCTGAACTGTCTGCACCGGCGAATACGGGCGATGCCGCGCAGACGCTGGAGCAACAAGCGTCGACCGAGATCCATTACGACAATGACGGCGTCTTCAAAATACCAGAGTATGAAGAAATTTTGTTTATTTCGATGCATCGCGGACAGGAATGAATACAAATTTGCGGTATTTTTTTATCGCAGGACACCGCAGGGTACGCAAGAAGCTGAAAGTATCGGGCAGAGAACAAGGTCAAAGCTCAGTCTCAGCGAAACACCACTGGAGCAAATAGAGCAAGCGTTTATACCTCCCGACATCACTTTCGACATGTACGATTGGGATTGTGGCAAAGATCCTGACTGGGATAATTTTTTGAAAGAATTCACGCAACCTCTTGGTCACGATGCAGCGAACGAGGACGATCCGGAAGCGGATCCCGAGTACAACATACTGGAAGACAAAGAAACTGACTTGCGTAATTATCAAGATTTTCTATCATTGTATATTTCCCTAAAAAAATATTCAAAAATTGCATATTAAAAAAGAGGCTCATTGGAGCTCATTTTTCCGGTTCTCATAAATTAAACGAATCTCGTTAACGTTCCAGTCGACAAGGAAGAGTTGCGTATAGACAAGGCTGTCAAGGTTACGAAAAAAGAGTTGAATGACCTGGTTGCCGAGCTTTTTGAATTTGAGGACATGTTTTCAAAAAATCAAATTGAACCAGCGAAGAAAAAAAATACACTCGATAATTCTTTAACGATCGTCCAGGATTCCGCGACGGTAAGTTCAATCAGAACGTGCCATTTTTGTTAATATTATTATAACCCTTCGTGGTCACTCTGGGTAGAATCCACCCAGTGACCAACTTGTGACGTAAATTTCTCCTAGTTCCCGGTAATTAATGGGGATGTAATCGTCATTTAACGACAGTTTGTAGTATCCATTGCGCGTTGGCGGCGATAAGTATTACCGCCGCTAACGCTAAATCTCTAAAATCCACTTTGAAATCAACCCACTTCCAATAACCGAATTAATATGTTTTTTCAAACGCGCGCTATCCTACTATTTTTTTCACAAAAGAACCAGATCTGATGGATATCAGGTCCAAATTTTCGGCAAAAATATTGAAAATCCACCAAGTGACGATTATTTTAGTGAAAAAAACTTATTTTTCCCGTTTTTTTTCTTCATTTTGCATTTAAAAAAATATGTTACCCTCGGATTTCTTTCAGGAAAGTTTTTTGTATCTAAACTGGAATGTCCAAGGGGTGTTGAGTAATTTTTTGAAAATTTTCGGGCCGATAGATTGGTCACAATATGGGTTTGAAAATGGTCTGGGTAGGATCAACGGAGTGTGACCACCGAGATCGGTGGCGGAAGTGTCACCACGAAGGGTTAACTGTATTGACAGGGATATTTGAAATTGTTAATTGTTTTATTCAGAACAACTGCATGGTTGATCTTCTGCCTGCACTGGCAGAGCCTGAGCTTCCAAAATTAGTGAGCCCGGGTCAGCTCAGTCTTTTGACAACGCAATTGCGACAGCACGTACAATTGATGACTCAACATTTTGGTATGACGTACATGCATCCAGAATTTCATCCGTACGCGAAAACATGCAAAGACAATCTCAAAAGCTTAAGGTATGTTTCATTAAAAAATGCCAATTGAAATTAAATTTATTGAATTTAAAATTTAATTGAAAAATCCGAATTAAATTCGGCGGAAACAGGGAAAAAATTCGACCTGTTTATTGGATAAATTGTGACTGAATTTCATTTAAAATCGACAGTTACCTCACCGACGGCTCAAGTTCCGTTTTCAATGTGGACAATTTGCCCGCCGCGTTGGAGTTTGTCAGTAAATGGGAAGAGAAATTCAAAGACGATAGCTTTACCCTCGAATACACAAAATTCGTTGCTGACGAAGAGAAAAATGACTTTTCGCACGGTAACTGTGGCCACAAATACGCGGCAAGGTTTCATCCAGAGCTGGCGAGACTTGTCATCGAGAGCGAAGCTTTCATGTATCCTCACCTTTTACCCATTATGCAGTTCCGAACGTATCTAGCCAATGCGAGCCGAACGGCGTACATGGAGTCCGAAGACTTGTGAGTAGCTCAATTTTCCTTCGTAATCGATAATCGAAATACAATTCCCAATTTCCTTGTCCATTATTCATTCATTTTCATTTTTCCAGTTTAATCGCGCTGGGCCTCGAACAATTTTATCCATTGGTGAAGGAGAGACCATCGAAATTTAAAAACAAGATGATGGTGCTGATGGACGTCGCGCAGATGATACACAAATATATGATGCCCTGCAGACCAACTCGCGCCATATTCAAACACGTTATTTATCTCAGAGCGAGTAAAAAGCCAAATCCGATAAAGGTACGAGAAATCACTCACAAGAAATTAAGAGTCCAGGCTACTCTGGAACGTTCCTCGAGAACGCTGATTAGCTCCTGGCTCTAGAGCGGCCTCACGCCTCAAGGTAGTCCTGTCGGTTTTAGAGCAGCCGTTCAAAATTTACCAAAATTCGTAACAGTCCTAGATTGTAATAAGAAAAAAATCCAGTAAAATTTTCAAAACGCTACAGAGAACCAGAAAAAAGATATTCGCATCGGTAGTTTCGCAATTTAACGTTGATTTTTATGACAAATCTCAGTTTTCCTTTTACTTCACAATCGACTTTCATCGATTCTCGAAAAAAATCAAAGTTTTTATTATAAAATACAAAAAAATGTTAAATCCATGAAATTGTCAATGCAAATGTATTTTTTCTGGTTCTCCGTAGCTTCTCGAAAATTTGATTGGATATTTTTGTAATCGCGATCTACTATTGGACCAAATTTTATTAAATTCTTGACGGTGATTCCAAAACTGACAGGAATGGCCTGGAGAAGCTCGTCGAGGAAGTTATGACTGAAAAATCAATTGCAGACTCGCACTTTGACTAATTTTCTTTCCAATTTTCAGCATTATTACGCAACCGGAAGTGCGCCGCGAACCATACACTGCATAACTCTGGATAATCAACTCATCCCACCAAAAGATCAACCTCGTCAACTTTTGCCTTTGGTGTGGCAAGATTTTATGGAGCATGAATACAAGTCCAAATCCAGATTGAAGGGAAAAGCGCATCTTGATAAAAGAAAACTGAACGCCATTGCAACGGCGCCCGAAATGATTATCGATGAGATTTATCGTAATCCAATCGTCAACATGTTGCCGAAAATTTCGCACGATAATCCACTGCCTAGTGATGACAACGCGATGGCTGAAACGAATGAGGGAAATGTCGCAGAGATGAGCGACGCAGGCACGTCTCAAGCGACGAGATCACCGCAACTGAGAAAAACGACTCCTCGTTTGGCTAAAATTCGGAGTGCTCAAAATATGAAACTGATGACTCAAGTAGCGGGTTCCAAGGGACTTTCGAGTTACGCCAAAGTCAAATCTAGAGCGAAGAGCGAATGTTCTAAAGATTCCGAAGAATCTTGCGGCTCGTCCAAAGGGGTTCGTCAAAACTCATCGAATCGTCACGATTTTACTCGAATTTCGTGTCAAAATTGCTATTCGTGTCGAGCGCTAATTTTTCATTGTTTCAGGACAACGAGGACGAAATAGCAGAACTCATGCTCGCGAGTACGACCATCAAAAAGGATTCGGCGAACCGAAAAAAAGCTAAACAAGCAAGAGAGTTGGAAAATATAAAACGATTATTAAACGCAGAGAGTGAATCTGCTCAAGAAGAACGAGCTGCGAGTAAGTTTTACTAATTAAGTCCCTATTATTCGAACGATTTGACCGTAGAACTGCAACTTTATCATTTTTTACTAAATCCGGCGACCCGAAGTCATAAATTACCGCAATTTTAAAAAATCTCCGGTAAAATTTAACGAAAGGCTCATTCTTTTCGTGTTTTCAACGCAGGATCGCGTGATCCCGGGGCAATTTTGCTCCAAGTCGAAAAATTTCTCAAAAATGTGGTAAAAATAGAAAAAAAAATGAGGCAAACGAAGGGCAAAAGGGCGCGGGGTTTAAAGTGGCCTGGGGTCGTTTTTGCCTGACCGTTTTAGGGTGAATAATATTTTATTGCAATTTTCATTAACGACTGAATGATCTCTGGCCAGAATTTGCGGAATCGTTTCTCCAAAAGCTGCACGTAACTTTGGAGGCCAGTAGCCCAGAGACACTGAGAGCGGTTTTCAAAATATTTACGGAATACAATGAAAAAGTTGAGAATATGAGAGAAAAGCAGTACAACGAAGTGAATCGGTTGACGGGAAGCCAGTCGTCGGTCCAATCGAACGAAGGCAAGGAACGGGGAAGAAAAGCAAAGGACTTTCTCGCAATAAATCTTTACAAAGACGTTTGCAACGTCTTGCGCGACTATCCGGAACTGCGAACAGACTTTTTACTCTTTTTGAATCCTCATCAAGCCTCCATGATCGACGAATCGACTCAACATACGATGTTGCAAAAAATGAGCGAATTTATGAACGTCGTACAAATATATTTCGCTAAACAACCGTCTCGGTTGACGAGGATTATGAAAGCCATTACGCAATTGACATCCAATCGGTACGTTACGATGGCCGATGTTCACGCTGCCATGGATCCGATATTACGCGGTCATCAGTTGGTTATGGACATGTTTCTCCAAGTATTACCCATGGGAAAGCCACCGGACAGGTAATTATCGATTTTTTTGCCTTGAAGTATTTTTCCTACGTAATTTCGCCCATTTCATAATTTTATGGCATTAAAATTCTTATTCAAATACACTATGAGGTTTTTTGAATCTTTCGTCTGAATTACAGCCTGTTCGCGATGAATTTGTTCGAAAATTTAACGTGCCCCATGGGCCCTTACGACAAACACAAAGTCTATACGGAAGACTCACCCGAGCTGTACGAAAACATAGAAATACCATCGACGTCTCAAGAGGATCCATACGGTGGCGACAATTGCAAATGCGACTGTCACGATTCATCGGACAGTGGTTTGAAGAGTGGGACTGCCCATTGTGTCTCTTGCGGGACGCGGGTAAGAATATTAATTCGCGTTGACTCGTGAAAACGATAATTGATTTTATGTTCCGTGCAGATTGGACGAATCTGTAATTTTACCTCTAGCTGCTGAAATGATGTTGAATTTTCGCGGTATTGTTGCAGTTTTTGAATGGCAAGATCTATTTACAAACCTCGGAAGGTTTGAGGCCAGCGAAAATCACATTTCCCGGTGACGATGAGGAACAGCTGGAAAATATTGCGCGTATTTCGCTAAAAACGACAGAAAGGTTCGTGCCTGGTTTGCCTGCAGTCCGGCGTCGCAAGTCGTCGAAAAACGAACCCGGCTCTGAGGAATCGAATCAGAAACTGTGTCCAGCGAAAACATCGCCGATCAAGGACAACGAGGACGGTGAAAGGTCAACGTTCAAGTCGAAAAGGGGAGCGAAGTCACCACCGAAAACCGCGGACCAACGAAAATCTTCGAAAGCCAACGAAGTCGCGTTGACGAACCCGGGAACGAGCTCTGCTGCGGGAAGTGCAGAGCCAACCTCGCCGCTGAAGAGCAAACGAGAAACACGAGCGGAGCGGAGGGAAGCCAAATTGGAGCTGATACACACGGGAGTTGCAGAAACGAGCCAAATCAACGATGAAACCTCGAGCAAGAGTGAACTATCGAATGATTCGGGCGCACGCTCTGTCAGATCGAATCTCTGTAGCAGCGATTCCGACATGAACATCACCTGCGAAAGCATCGACGCGCTGATCAACAAATCCGACAGTAATGTTTCCGTGGAGTCGGAAGAAACGATCAACTCGAAGCCTTGGACGAGGCACGAGGATATGATATTGCTCCAGAATAT
Source organism: Diadegma fenestrale (assembly GCA_037043255.1). Lineage (NCBI taxonomy): Eukaryota > Metazoa > Arthropoda > Insecta > Hymenoptera > Ichneumonidae > Diadegma > Diadegma fenestrale. The sequence continues at coordinate 5,362,006 of CM073311.1, read as the reverse complement.
TCAAAAAGACTTTTCCGAGTCAACTTTTGTTGCCGTCAGTGAAATGCTCGGGGATCGAACGGTCGATCAGGTAAATACTCTTCAAAATTTTTTATAAACGTTCTTGGCAACGAAACTAACAGTTTTACGCGATGAGGAAAAATTTTCTGACGTTTCATTGACAATTTTTTTAAATTCCCAATCCGAACGCGTCACGTTTCATTGGAAAGTTGCAACAAAAATGTATTTAGGATTTTTTTCCCCATAGCCAGAAAGGCTACGAGTTGAAATAATTCAAGAAAAATCCTAAACACGTTTATTTGCGACTCAAAAACGAAGTGCGACTCAAATTTACACGCGTTTAGATGGAAAAAGTTAAAAATTGGAAATGAAAAATCTCAAATTCGTGACGTCAGAAGAATTTTCTATCATAGAAAAAAATCGATGACTCTGAAGTTTGCAACGTTGAAATTTCACGAAAAACATTTTTTCGATTGATTATTTATTGAATTTTGAAAATCGTGGCAATATTTCGAGTCGATTGAGTTTTTTGGTCGCAAGAGAGAATCGTTTTATTGGCCGGAGCAAATATTCAATAATAATTATTGGCTCTGCTGAAGAAATAACAGAATTTTGTTGCATTCCAACGATGGAAACTTCAGGATCATAGAAAATCGTTAGTTTTGATGTCAAGAATGTTCAAACAAAATTATCAAAGTTTTTCCCATTTCTTCTTGAAGTCATTTTCTTCTCTTTTTTTTGGCAGGTCGAGGAACGATGCCAAACGTTATTGTCATTGCTGGAGAAGATGGTTTAAGTTCGAAGCATCAACTGTAAATTTGTAAATTTATTCTATTGATAAAAAGTCTTTGTTGAATTTATATTTATTAACTGCCATACGACGTCAATTTCAGTTTATTGCGTTTGTAGGGAAAAAACAGCACTGGCTAGGGTCCAGCAGCTGCTCGCGCGTACCTTAATAAACAACTTCAGGATAACGTTCAGTTGTTTCGTTGAAAAATGTATCGATGCGACGTTTCTGCCAGTAAACTTTGACAAACTCGATATTTTCAGTAATAAAAAAACATGCTAAGATGATAAATTATTATGAATTTGAATGGAACAGCTTTGTGACTTCATGGCTGGATGGGGAGCCGGTAAGTCGTTTCGTCAAAACCGAATTAACAAAGTTTTTGCGATTCCGAATACGAATTTTCAGTAATTTGACGTTTTTGCACTCGTTCGGTGACCAAATAACCAATTTTATGTTTTTTTTTCTGTTCTATTAAGTTTTGAAAATTCAGCTCTTACTTGACATTACTGTAGTCAGCTCGAGCAAGCGAAATAAGTAAATTTTTCGTACGTAATTGGGATGCGAGTTCATTGTAGAAATAACGATTCAGGAGCTCTTGGTCTGGCAGTTGGGCATCCAATGGATACTGTCAAGACGATACAACAGATGAACAACCGAAGTTTTTCGAACGTGAAAATCGTGGCTGAAATAATGAAGAACCAGGGGATAATAGGATTTTACAAAGGCATGATGTTTCCTCTCGTCAGCGCTGGCATATTGAATTCCGTTTTTTTTGGAGTTTACGGCAACAGTTTACGTGTGTTACAATTGTCGAGAGGCAACGATCCCAGAAAGATTATTCCCCAAGGGTTTACCATATACAGAGACACTTTCATCGCTGGCTGTATCGGCGGAGTTGTTCAATCTGTGATGGCTTGTCCGAGCGAGTACATCAAAGTCCGTATGCAAACTGGTCAAGGTGACAATTATTCCATGGAAATATATCGTTTAAATAGCCACTTTTTAAACGATATGGAAATTTGCTCAAAGAATTTTTCAGTACGGAGGAACAGACGTTCGCGAAGAGTAGAAAACCAGAAAGTCGAGGGACTCTCAAAATTATCCAGGACGCTTATCGCACTGTAGGCATGAGGGGTCTTTACACAGGTTTTGTGCCGATGCTATTGAGGTACATGAATAATTTACCTGACATGCCGATTCGATCGAATTTTACGTTTCCTATCCTTTTTTTTCAACTTATGGTCATCGGCGAACCGCTTGAATATTTAATGGCGAATGAATCAGTAATTCAGTAAATCTGTGCAACTCGCATTTGTATTTTTCGTCTCCAGAAAAATCCCTAAAAATCAAAAACTCATATTTCCTTTTTGAATATCGAAACCAATTCGATAATTTCTCATTACCAGCCAACGGCTGCTTGCGAAAAGCTCTTTTGAATGTAATTTTCGGGATTTAAAAAAAAAAAGAAATATTCAAGACGTCAGCCTGAAAAAGTGACAGCGAATGAACAGTTTTACACATTCATCTCGTAAAATCTTGAAACTTGATTCATTCACGAGGACAGAGACGTTACTGCGAGCGGAATATACGTATTAGTTTATCTCTATGCTCGGCATCACATGCACGGTTATTTGGAGCTGAATCCGGGCACTTTTGAGACTCTCGTTGCTGGCGGATTAGCTGGTAAGTCTATTCGACCAGATGATTTCTAATTCTACAAAAACAGAAGCGTCAATTTCTAACGAACAGAATGTTCGTTAAGATTGTGATGTCGCTTTCAGAATCACCGTTCAGAATTTGATTAAATTTCGTACAGATCGTAATAAGAAAAAGATTCAATCAAATTTTCAAAACGCTACAGAGAACCAGAAAAAAAGATATTCGCATAGTTTCATGATTTAACGTTGAGTTTTATGACAAATCTCAGTTTTCTTTGCATTTTACAATCAATTCTTGGCGATTCTTCGAAAGAATTGAAGTTTTTATTGTAAAATGCAATGAAATTTATGAAATCGATGTTAAATTCGTGAAATTACGAATGCGAAAATCTTTTTCGTGGTTCTATGTAGCCTCGAGGAAATTTGACACGATTTTTTTTATCATAATCCACCTCTGTATCAAATTTGATCGAATCCTGAACGGTAATTCTAGAATCGACAGTATTGCCTTGAATTGTCAAATAAAAAACGTGGGAAACGATGGTATTAGGTACGATATCATGGATACCAGTGGTGCCTTTCGATACGATTAAATCAAGAATGCAAGCGGACGATTTGCGGAATCCTTTGTACAGAGGAACGATTGATTGTGCCACGAAGCTTTTTAAACTCGGAGGTTTTCGAATACTTTTCAAAGGCTTTGTAATGATAGCGATACGATCATTCCCAGTGAATGCATCGGTTTTTCTGGGATACGATAGGATAATGAAGTGTTTGAAATACCTTTTCGTCGATTGAACAAGAGCGACACGCTCTTCCCCCCAAGTCTTTCAATTTCCGATCATCAGACAACCATTTTTTCCTAGTCTCTATAATCCACAACGTTTTCAACGACTACATTAACTTATCTTTTGTATGGTGAACGTTTGCGAGTCAAAAATGCAGCAACGACTAGTTACGGTCGACATCATCGATGGTAAAAATATCCTTTCGAAAATGTGCTGACTCTTGACGTGCTTTTTCCATTTTAATACATATGCACATACATATTTATGTATGTCGTGTGATGCGATAAATAAAAACATGACAACGAATGAAATAAATTGTACGTTCGTTTGGTCGAAATATCTATTGATAGATGTCGAAAGGAATAAACTGAAGGGGCGATAGAAAAATAAACGAAATTAAGAAAAAAAAAAAATGTTTCCTGCTGTCTCTAAATGTCTAAATTTTTTGAGGTCAGTTACAACATTTACAAATGATAAACGGCCGTGTTTCTCATCGTAGAGGATTTTACTTCGTAAGTGACCACACACTCGTTCGGCTAATTTTGCGCTCATTTGGTTTGTTTTTTTTTGCTCGTACGTTCTTTTTATAAGTTTTGTTTCTGGTCCATGTAAATCTCGTTTTGTTTTTTTCTCTATTCGTGAAGTCGATGAAAACCGAGATTTGCGTCTGTAGAATAATGAGAGAAAAAAAACGTAAATGATTATTTGTGTTGAATAAATAATGACGAATTGAATCTGCGGCAATGGGCAACGGAGAGAGAGCGAGAAAGAGAAAGGGAGGAATGTAAAATTGAAAGAGGCAAATGGTCAAAAGAAAAGATTTTTCCAAGCAATTCGAACAGGGTCTTATTTCGTGATATTGAAATTGATAAACTCTGGCAAACGAAATTCACACACACACTCTCGGTCCTTACTTCCATCGATTTATTGGTATAACTATTTCTCATTAATTCAGTGGTTATTATGCAATTTGTAAGAAATATTTAAAAACTTTCCCACGTTATACACTTTCACGGTGGCCGGTGGGAGCAGCACGCTCCGAATAAATCTTATGCGTTGTATCTCTATGATTTATTATATTTATAAGCAACCATGAATATTTTGGTACAATTAATTTTATTTATTTATTGTATGTTCGTTCTTCCTCTCGCTTTCGTACTTGCTCTTTTAAATCATTTATTCAATTTGTTTTTTATTCGGTTAAAAAACAACACATTATATTTTTTCATCTCCTTTGTTTACGTTTTTCCGTACTCTCAATGGGTTGTCAATTTAATAATTCAGTTAATGGTATTTCTGTTGCTATGTCACTCGCACGTATCTACGATTTTCTCGTCGTCTTCATCTCTTATTTCGTTATTTATCTTAAATTTCACTTTTTCTTCTCTATTTTTTAAAAAGAAATGTCAAAAATTAACGGAAATATATGATCGACGATTGAGCTGCCGGGGCGGTGTCGGTTTCCTCATAGTGAGAGTTCCCTCAGCCAATTGATCCGGCCGATACGATCACCGTTGCAACGATCCGGTGAGCTGTCCAGTATTTTCTTGTCCTCGGAGGTTTTTCCCTCGCGAACGTCGAATTCATGTATTTTGTGATCGACGTGTGTGAGTGTGCGTGCGTGTGTGTCTGTCTCTGTTAAATTCGTAACGTACGTCGTGTGGAATGACTGCATCCGTCGTTTTGCAGGACTTTTCAGTCACATCGTCAATATTATTACATTTTTTCATAACGTATATTTTATGTGTACACGCACACATTCCCGTGCCCACATATACACGTGATTTTGTGTATATATATGCGTGTACACGCGGAAACGCACGCATTCACACAGACGCACCCACGTACTCCCATTTTACTATGCTGGGTATCGTTTTGTTATAGTTAAATCTTTATCATTAATACGCATATATGATACATTTTAAACAACGCCATTTTTTGCTGGCGCACCGAAACTCGACGATCAGCAAGTGATGTGGCTTTTAAAGACCGCGCGGGGCAAGGACGGGGGTCAGGGAGGGTACAAATGAAAAAGAAAAGATTTTCTTCTCCCAGCATTTGTTGTTGTCGTTCTTAATACGAAGTTAACTATGCAATCGGTCTATCGCAATGAAAATGGAGGAATATGGTGTGTTTCGCAGGGACAAACGACGACGACGACGATAACGACGACGAGGACGACGACGACGAGCAAAAATGATGGATTACAACGGCGAACTGATGATTTTTCTTCCAGGCAAGCGCAATCGTGCACAGTGGTTTTTCTTCTTTCTGCCTTTCAATCGTATCCCCCCCCCCCCCCCCTATCGTCGTGTTTCCAATCTCACCAATAATGCATGACAAAATCTTTAATTAATAAGAAATCAACATTTGCCACTATGAACGAATAGAAATGATAAATATTCACAATAAAATCATACAAAAAATTCTCGTCGGTCATACATGCACGGCGGTAGAAAAAAAATAAGAGAAAGAAAAAAAATAAACAACAACAGATTTTTTAAGTCTTTTCGTGTGTTTATGGTTGTGTGTTGTGTATATATGCATGTCGTGTGTGCAAGCCCCGCCATCCCTCTCGTTTTTCGCCACTGTTTTATCTTTTCTTTCTGTTTTTTTTCTCTCCCTTCGGATCAGTCTCATTCCGCGCGTTATAAAAATCTTCGCACCAATGTCAGTAACTCTCCCTCCCTCTCTCTCGTCGCTGCTGTCAATGTCCTTCGTCCGTTGTTTCGTTCGTTACGATAAGAAAAAAGAAAAAACGACAAAGAAAAATCCGCCTCGGAGGCTCAACTACAAAGAGATAAATTACTCATGCGTCGAATTCACCGTTGAATCAGAGATCGGTTTTTGTGTTTGTAACTTTTCTTACTAACGACGATGATTTGTGTCTTTTCTATTCGTTTTTTTTCTTCTTTCATTCAATATTTCTTTTTTTTTTCTTTATATAGTGTACGGACACAGTTCAGATGTAAACTAAGGACTAACGATTGGGCAGCGTGGTAGTGTGGTGTTTCCACCTGTAAAGGAAATGAGATTTTTGTGTTTGTTTTTCATATTTTCTTTTTCATTTCTTGTTTTGTTTGCTTTTTTTTGTCGGTATATTTTTTGCTCTGTCGTCTTTTCGCGTCTAAGAGACGCGCGCGCACATTGTTTTTTTTTTTTATTGAGCTCGCTTTGGCTAGTTAAATTCGCGGTTTTCACGTGATACCGAGACACGCACCAAACGCTCTCTCTCTCTCTCTCTCTTTCTCTCTCTCGTTCTCTCCCTCTATTTTTTATTTTATCGTTTCCTTCTCGTGTCGTCAAAGCTTTTAGACCAATTATTCTCACCAGCTCAAGGGTGGGGACGCGTCACGGGTGCAGTTGTCGCAGGAACTGGAGTGTTGCTTGTTGCCGTTAAAGCACCGCGTCGCTCTATCTCCAACTCGTTCAACTTTTTCCACAATTCGTCTCTCTCCTTTTCGCGTTTCTTTTCTCTGCAAATTTTAAGTCGATCAATAGCATTCAAAATACATTACGAATCATCAAAACTCATCTCTCGATTGAGCATCAACGGCCCAATTTTTTTTGTAAAAAATCGATAAAAATCAACCAATTCCAATTTTTTGGGGCTCAATTCGCCCAATTTTTTGTAAAATTTTAAAAAATCAATAAAAATCAACCATTTTCTATTTTTTGAAGCCCAATTCGACCAAATTTTTGTAAAATTGTAAAAAAATCGATAAAAATCAACCAATTCCAATTTTTTGAGGCCCGATTCGCCCAATTTTTTGTAAAAAAATCGATCAAAACCAACTAATTCCAATTTTTGAGGCCCAATTCGCCCAATTTTTTGTAGAATATCGATAAAAAGCAACCAATTCCAATTTTCCGAGGCCCAATTCGCCCTATTTTTTGTAGAATTGTAAATAATCGATGAAAATCAACTAATTCCAATTTTTTGAGGCCTGATCCGCCCAATTTTTTGTAAAAAATCGATAAAAACCAACCAATTCCAATTTTTTGGGGCCCGATTCCCCCAATTTTTTGTAAAATTGTAAAAAATCGATAAAAATCAACCAATTCTAATTTTTTGAGGCCCAATTCGCCAATTTTTTTGTGAAAAAATCGATAACAATCAACCAATTCCAATTTTTTGAGGCCCAATTCGCCAAATTATTTGTAAAATTGTAAAAAATCGATAAAACTCTGCCAAAATAATTAACCCTTGAACGTTAATCTCATTTTTTTTTACTCATTCGGGTAATTTGCGGTCATGAACGACCCAAATTTTGGAAAAATCATATCTCCGGTAAAATTAAACGGTAAAATTCAAACTTGGGCCCATTCTTTTCGTTTTTTGATACAGAATCACGTGAGATTGGGGCGACTTGGCTTCGAGTAAAAAAAAAGTGAACGATAAAACGATAAAAAAAGGGTGGAACGAAGGGGGAAAAATGGCGGGATTCAAAAATCGTCTGTGGTCGTTTTTGACCCTAGATTATTGTTCCAGGGTTAACTTGCGATGAAGCAATTGTTGTGATTTTTATTAACGATGACTGCAACTCACTTTTGTCTCTCAGACTTGTAGCTGGCAGTAAGTTCGTCAAAGAGCTTGCTGTTCATCTCCATGAAAGTTTTTAGAACGTTATATACCAATGCTACGATCGTCTGATTCCAGTGTTCTTTGCTAATCCTGTACAATGCCGGAAACATTATTCCCATTATCACATGATTGTTCTCCTCAATCAGTGACATAATATATTCATTGTTCCAGAAGAACAACGCTCTCTCTGCAACCTGAAATCAAACACGAAAAGTCCATTATTCATCAAAAAACAAAAAAAAAAGCTCAGATTATCGTTTTCCAGTCAATGTTGCTCAGAAAAATTCTCTTTAGCTTCATTTCCTTCCCGAAAAAATAGTCTTTGATTTCTTTGTAACCCTTCGTGGTGACACTTCCGCCACCGATCTCGGTGGTCACACTCCGTTGATCCTACCCAGACCATTTTCGAACCCATATTGTGACCAATCTATCGGCCCGAAAATTCTCAAAAAATTACTGAACAACCCTTGGACATTCCAGTTTAGATACGAAAAACTTTCCTGAAAGAAATCCGAGGCTAACATATTTTTTAAATTGCAAAATGAAGAAAAAAAACGGGAAAAAAAAGTTTTTTCACTAAAATAATCGTCACTTGGTGGATTTTCAATATTTTTGCCTAAAATTTGGACCTGATATTCATCAGATCTGGTTCTTTTGTGAAAAAAATAGTAGGATAGCGCGCGTTTGAAAAAACACATTAATTCCGTTATTGGAAGTGGGTTGATTTCAAAGTGGATGTTAGAGATTTAGCGTTGACGGCGGTAATACTTATCGCCGCCAACGCGCAATGGACACTACAAACTGTCGTTAAATGACGATTACAGCCCCATTAATTATCGGGAACTAGGAGATATTTACGTCACAAGTTGGTCACTGGGTAGATTCTACCCACAGTGACCACGAAGGGTTAATAATGTTTTCTCCCGTATCAATTCCAGCGGCCTTCGGCGATTAAAATCAGCGTCACAAAAAACTAGTAATATTTTTATATTTTTTGGAGTTTTATAAGAGTTGAAGTTTTTGTTTACTTGAAAGTGCGGTGACGATACACAACGTGCAATTTGCCTGAACAAGGGTTCCTGTATTTTAACAAATTGGCTAGGTTCTATGACGTCCAATATCTCCTCGATTTCGCCCAGGAACATGACCTCTTTCTGGCTACATGTTTTAGGCCAGAATTTGAGGAGCCCTCGTACAACCGGCTCCGTTAAAGTCGCGTCTTTCTCCAAAAACTGGACGACGCAGTAAGCGAGCTGCGCATGATACAGCGATAGACATTTGACCTTGTGAAGTGGCAACAGGACCTGAAAAAGCCGTGGAAATATATAAAGGATCGTGGATTTAATTGTCAACGAGACATTGAGCAATCTTTAGGTTTTTTTCAATGCTGACCTTCACCAAAAACTGCTTGTGCTCGACCTTCAGCGGAAGAGCGAAACCGTTGATGATGCTGCCCAGAATTTCGAGCAATTCACCGACACCATTGAAATGTTCCGTTTCGTACACGAACCTGATAATTCAAAAAAGTTGTAATTCCTTTATTCGAACGATTAATGAATAAATAATTATTAAACGACTGCTTAATTGATACGTGTCAGGAAAGTGGAATTTTTTTTTACAGAAACTTTCTCACAAACTTGTAAATATTGCGTAAATAAGTTAATTTTTATGAGAAAACAAACGAGCAGCGATTTGTCAGTTTAAACATGACTCTGAAGTTTGCAACGTTGAGATTTAACGAAAAACATTTTTTCTATTGATTATTTATTGAATTTTGAAAATCGTGGCAATTTTTCAAGTCGATTGAGTTTTTTGGTCGCAAGAGAGAATTGTTTTATTGGCCGGACCAAATATTCAATAGTAATTATTGGCTCTGCTGAAGCAATAACAGAATTTCGTTGCATTCCAACGATGCAAACTTCACGATCATAGTCTACACACTAGTCATTAACTTGCACGATTGTCCAGTAGATTTTTAACGAGAAAAAAGGGTAAACATCGAGGGCCACGATTATAACGTTTGTGTCCTATGAATCGTTAATGTGTTTATTTTAAATGTAAGCAAACTGCAACGCGTGGCTCATAATCTTTTACGCGTTGCAGTCGGTCGTTTAAACTTTTTTTTATGTTTAATGTGCTTTTGTGTGTACATTGAAAATACCTGAGAAAGATGTTGTTTATTTGTTTGCGTATGAAGGCTCGAAGGCCGAGGAACTTCCCATAAATACGATGCAAGACTGTCTTCAAAAAATCTCTTTCCCTCGGATCTTCCGAGTCAAACAAATCCAACAACTGAAAAAATATTGCAATATTAATACCGTTGCAGCACGGACAAGTTGGAGTTTTTGTTTTATAGAAATTTAGACAAAGATTCGCTGATTTTCGCATTATAACTCATTGCATACCTGTAAAACGAATTTTTGGTCGATTACTCGCTTGCCGATCGTGGGCTGGAAATCTGACGACTCGAGAAAGCGTAAAAAAAACTCGTAGACCAACTGTAAATGGGGCCAGCTAGCCTCGAGGGTCGGGTCATCTTCTTCCGGGTCAAAGTCCGGATTTTCACTAGGCGGCAACGTTCGAAACAAATTTGCTGAGATCTGTCACAAACGTCAAAAAAATGTTAATTTAATTGGAAGAATTTTCTGCCGTTTTTTCATCGTCCAGAATTCTCAAAATATTCGTTGCATGCTCCCAAAATTAGCAAAAAATTATTCCCAAAATTGAACCTTTTGCTTCGATTGTTAATAAAAAATTTAACATCGAAAATCAGTAAAAAAACACAAACAAAAAAGAAAATTTATCGGAAATTTTCCATTTACAACGGAAAAATAAAAATATTATTGCAAAAAATCAACATGAATCAATAAATTGTCGTACCATCTTGATGATTTCAGGGTAAACAGGCTCGGTAAGAACACCCCGGCCTGCTGTGATGTATTCAACCAGTTCATTTAAAGTGCTGCGCTTGATCTCTTTACCCTTGAGATCGGCAACGACATCCATGAAATCGAAAGCTACGCAGCATTGCTGTAACTTTCTGATGAATAGATCCTCTTGTTCCGCCGGTGTAACATCTGTAGAAAGAGAAAATAACGACGATTAATAAAGCAGCTATTATGATGACCCTGAAGTTTGCAACGTTGAGATTCAACGAAAAACATTTTTTTCATTGTTTATTTATTGAATTTTGAAAATCGTGGCAATTTTTCGAGTCGATTGAGTTTTCTGGTCGCAAGAGAGAATCGTTTTATTGGCCGGACCAAATATTCAATAATAATTATTGGCTGTGCTGAAGAAATAACAGAATTTCGTTGCATTCCAACGATGGAAACTTCAGGATCATGCGATTATGGCTTTTTTATGGGGATACCAAAATAATTGTGTAAAAATGTCAAGATAATAAATGACGTTTTGAAACGTGGTTCATCATGATCACCTGACGAATCGTTCATTGACGATTCGCCCAGCATTGCCAACAGAAGCATCTCCGACGATGAAAAATTCCAAGAAATAGTTTCTCGGAAAATAATTCAATAACGAGTCGTTATCACAAAATTTACGCAAGCGTCAAAAAATGAAAAGAATCAGAGAAATAAAAACTCGTACAATGATCGCAAAATCACGTTATTCAATAAAATTATCCGCTCGAATGAATCAATCAAACTCAACCCTATACAAAAGTGGCGATCAAGACGCGGAGTCTAGAGTTTCTCTTCCGTTCAACTGAATACTTAATCATCGATAACCACAGGAATCGACCATGAATAACAACAGCGATGTCGCACGGAGATTTTCACTGCTCAATGGACACAATTCTCACCGAGACGATCTTACTCCGAAGAATCAACATAAGCGATGTGGAAATCTTGATAGAAAAAAACATTAGCCTCGAGCTAGTTATGTGACACGATATCATAGATCGTCAGAATTTTTTTTTTTCAAATTCTCTCACACTCAAAAAAGTAGTGACGATTAACTGACAAAGTAGTAAAATTCCGTGGAAAATAACGATCTCAACTGCGCCATAATGACCATGGAAATGACGGATTTCTAATTGCGTTTCCGTATCGTCAAGTATTTACACGGACCAAAGAAAAGCGAGTTTTCGGTGGAAAAGTCTCTGAATTTCAATCCAAAAAGTAATTCGTAGAGTTAATTAAACTGACGAATTTATTTTTTACAAAATGAGAAACTGATGGAATTTTGGAAACATTTACACGACTAACGCGGGATAGAGAGAGTGGAAGACGTTGCAGGTTGCTCAATGAAAAGCATCGACATCGTTTTAAGACTGTCTGGAAGTATTTTTCTGACCAAAGTTCACGCACATTGTATCGAAATGCTATCAGGCTTAAGGAGTATGAATATGCATACAAATTGTGTTCTCGTTACTCCAAAATCGACGAATAAATCAATCTCTATGTATGTAAAACTCTACCACAAAATTGTATTCGTGCCCTAGTCTGGCAACAAGAATGGAGATTCTGAAGCTTGCAACGAATTTATTGATAATTCGTTAAATTTTCAATGTTATCAAAAATTTTTAAGCCAATATGCTTTTCGGGTGGCAAAAATCGATCATTTTATCGTCGTAATTACATTTCTGTGCTTGAATTATTATTTTTGCTAAAGATAAAAAAGAATTTCGTTGCATTACAACGATGCAAACTTCAGAGTCATACAAGAATGAGGCACAAACCCCATGACGAACTGAACCAATTTTGATGAATTTTTCACAGCAATAAAGCTCATCAATCAGCACAGACTCCAGGCTGTATTGCATTCCGATAATTTTTTATTTATTTTTTTATCCCAAACCAAAAAATCCCATTCCTCGTCACATTTTCCACTTTCAAACTTCACGAGCAACTAAAAAATGCTAATAAATCAAAAATCGCGAATTACGATCATCGCTAATTTACGATTAACGATAATAAATCCAAAATAACTATTAAAAATTAAAATAAAATAAAATTTATAGCGATTTTAGTAAAATCAAGGATTGAAGATTTTGAACTTTTCGTATTAATTAGCTGGACCGTTTAGCGCCAACTATGTGTGCTGCGGGGCAAAACCCGCAGACACGGCTCGTCAATTCATTTTTTTTTTCAAGCTGCGAGTAAACGTTGTGAATTACTTTGGCTTGCATTGAATGTTCCATATTATCGAACGAGATGTTTAGCATGAAATTAAGTCGTGAAAAAAACTGTATTTGTAGAATTCCAAAGCCCCACTGAGCATCGAGCGAAAGCAAAACATCAAGAAGTCAGAAACGAAGTAAAAAAGTTGGTGAATAGTGTGGCACAAGTTCGCGGATGAAGGAATCGTAATAGGGAGCATTTAACTATATAGTTGAATGCAAACACGAGTGTTTCTGTTAAGACGAAAGGGTAAGGCGACACTTTGTGGGAAAATGCAGCTGTAGATTGTTAAGTTGGTATTTATTATGCGAGATTTTGTAAAAAACGATGAATCCAAAGTAGCCAGCCAGGGAGATTAACGAGCAAAGGGTTTTTTTCATGAGGTCCATTCATTTCTATAGCGCAAATGAGGCGCGATAGAAAATGGAAGAAACAGACTGGCCAACGGCGAAGCCATGCAGGAGAGGAATACGAAAAATACAACAAAAATTGCACACAGCGGAGTAAAAAAAACTAAAGGAGAAAAAAAAACAAAACTTTCCCTCCAACCTCGCACATGCTCGTCGAGTCTCTTTAACTCTCTTGTGAGCATCATTCATGCTGTTTCTGTCTTTCTCGAGCTCTCTGGCTTGCATCCACTTCTGCATTGAATGTGTACATGTGTCTCGCGTCATCTTTAAGGATGTTGTGTCGTTAGATCAAAAGCGAACGAAGATTTCAATGAAACTTTAGGAGCAACGAAATATCAAAGGAAACCAAAATGCTTGAAAAACTTTTCCACTATCAGGAAAATCATTTTCAAGTAATTAATTAACAAAAATTATAATTAATCGACACGTATCGCTACGGGGTAGGCCCCATGAGTAAATTTTCTATCAATTTTCCTTCGTTAGAGAACAAGCTGTAAGTTTGCTCCAAAAATCGAGCATCCTCGAGGAAAAACGAAAATTTCTCATTATTCAATATGAATAATGAGCGATGGCACGACGTCGCGTCATTCGGAACGCTGACAAAGAGTTTTTTTGTGCGCGACGTCTTAAAATTGAAAGCGAAATAAAAGCTCGAAGACAAAAGCCAGAAAGATGACTGGTAGAAATAATTTGAATTTTTGAAACAAAAGTTCTGAGAAGCCTGGTACGAAGGACAAAGATTGAGCGATTTGTTTTCTCAATTGATGTATGTCAGCTGTACGCAAACGGCATCGATGGGTCATTGTTACGGGGAGGGCATTATATCGTGTCTTGAAAAGGCACATAATATCTCGGTCGGTGAAAATACTGCGCAAAACTTTCATCATGCGATAGGCAAGTGATGAGAAACCTTCTCATTGTTCGTCGCAATGAAACGAGTGAATTTTTCAATTTTTCCAAGATTTTCAGCATTTTTGACCAATTTCTTTCCTTTGAGCAAAATTGCCCTGAGCTCACTCGATCCTGCATGAAAAAACGAAAAGAATGAGCCCAAGTTGAACGAACTTCGTTAAATTTTAGCGGAGATATGAATTTTTCAAAATTGGGTTCATTTACGACCCCAAATTACCGAAATACTATTTTTTAAAAACGTTACCGTTCCAGAGTTAAGATTTGGAGCTTTTTTCTGATTTTTTTCTTCGAATTACTAGGCTAGGGAGATTTTTAATGGAAAAAACAACCAGATGCAAGGACCTTAATAAGGGCAGAGAATAACGAGCAGCAAAGTCGAATCGAGGTGGAGTGGCACATACACGCGAGTCTAAATTGCGCAGGCAAATTAGTGCAATGGAACAATATTTAAAAATATATGCAACATGTTTATGAGAGGCTTTAAGCGCCAGATGCACGATTTATTTTGTAGCTCTCTATTGTGTGCAGTGCGTGATGAATAAGAGAGAGAGAGAGAGAGAGAGGAGAGCAGGCTGAGGGAGAAACGAGATGGGTGAAGTGAGACGCCAAGTACATGTGCGAATTGTTGGGAGATCTAAACGCAAGTAGGGGTCTGTTACAGGTCGCGAGCGAGGTTGCATTCACACTGCTGTTCGGTGAATCACTGTGCATCGGATATAGTGCTATGAAAGACTCGGGGCTTGCAGGGGGGAGAGAGCAGCATATGAGGGTAGTGGAGACTGGAAAAATAAAAAGAAGCGACGAGGAGAGAGATTGAGAGAAAAATAGAAGGGTCGTGACATGGAGCCCTTCACCAGCGGTTCGCTCTATACAACAGCAAAAGGCTTCAAGTTTCAAGAGAGTTTTCTCTACCGTCCTGCTACAGTCTCTGATTGTTACTCTTTCCATTGCCCGTGCCCCTTTCGTCCCTGAATAGCAGTCGGCACATTTTTGATAAAACTAGACATCGCATAGAACACACGTGCTCATATTTTTTCTCTTGCGAGCCCATCTCACTTTTTCCTACCCCTCTTGGCAATTGGCTCCGGCTCACTCTCTCTTTTTCCTCCTGTTATTCTCACCTTGACTCTCTTTTTTCCCTTTTCCCTCAAAACATGTGAATAAACAAAAACAAACAAAGAATACAATCTTTTATAAAAGACTTTGCTATTTATTTGGATAATTAAAGAAGCTTCGAGTACAACTCGCGCTCGTTTCGATACGAACGTGTAATTTGTGTCATCATTGATTTTTCGTTGACCGCTTTTTCTCCCTGCTCGTCACAACAAAGTATGACAATCCATGAAATATGATTCTGAAGTTTGCAACGTTGAGATTCAACGAAAAACATTTTTTCTATTGATTATTTATTGAATTTTGAAAACCGTGGCAATTTTTTGGGTCGATTGAGTTTTTTGGTCGCAAGAGAGAATCGTTTTATTGGCCGGACCAAATATTCATTAATAAGTATTGGCTCTGCTGAAGAAATAACAGAATTTCGTTGGATTCCAACGATGCAAACTTCAGGATCATCCATGAAATTCCTTACAAACTCATACGAAAATACTGATAACACGATGAATCAATGGCTCTCCGTCGTGCGACGCTTATCAATCGTTTTTGTGGGCAAAAAGAATTCATCGGACAGTCACGATTTCTTGATATTCTGATTCACATTTTAATTCGAAGCTGCGAGCTTCACGAGCTCTGCAGTATCAACAAAAGGTGAAACCACTGTGTATAAAAATTACTCGAAGATCATTGATGTATCGTCGCGGCTAACTCTTGAAATAACGAGAATTTTGCTTATTTCGGACCCGAATTTTGAAAAATTCGAACCACCGGTAAAATTTAACGAAAACGAGTTCATTTTTTTTGGTTTTTAATGCAGAATCGCGTGAGCCTGGGGCAATTTTGCTGGAACTCAAAAACTTACTAAAAAAAAATTGCGTCAAAACGATTAAAAAATGAGAGAGATCGAAGGGAGAAAGGGCGCGAAGTTTAAAATCGTCCGGGGTCGTTTTTAACCGCAGGTTGGCGTTCTAGGCTCATAATTATGTTCTCCACAATTAATCCGATAACGGGCTATAATTTCCGTTCATACAGCCAAGAATTTAGTGAAATATGCCATCGAGATGTCCTGCAGACGGGACGATATCATCACGAGGATTTGCAGAAGGTTTTAAGGCTGAAGGGTTTCCTCTGCGAGATGAATGCAGCTCATATATAGTGACTCGTGTATTAACGATGTCCGGACCATGAGCCAAACGTCTAGAGACTCGCGTTGATCTCGAATTCCATCCATAATAATAATAATTTGTCCAGCCTCAATAAAAAGGATTTTCGGTCTTGAGAAAAATCCCATCAAGCTTACGCGATGTCAGTAACTCAATGATATTGAATTTCCAAAAGAGTCTTATGAAGGCGCGATCTCTCGAGGTTAAACGAAATTGATTTCGAGAGAGACGGTGCCGAGGAAATTCAAGTTTTCCTGTCCGACCATTGCCATTTCGAGCAAACCAAAAGTCTCACCTTATTCACTAATGGAAACGGAACGTGTCACTTTCATTTTTCTTGCAAGCACCCTCTGGGCACGACAAAAATGTACTGCAGAGATCACTTTGATTCTCGAAGTCGTTTTCTATGTTTTTAGATTCTAAATCTACCCTCTCACGACCTTAATCTCAGAAGTAATTAGCAAAGTTTGTTTTCAACGGTAACGTTATTTTTTTCACTCATTCCGGT
Organism: Diadegma fenestrale; assembly: GCA_037043255.1. Classification (NCBI taxonomy): domain Eukaryota; kingdom Metazoa; phylum Arthropoda; class Insecta; order Hymenoptera; family Ichneumonidae; genus Diadegma; species Diadegma fenestrale. The sequence goes on along the minus strand of CM073311.1, from coordinate 5,344,932 downwards.
AACCTGGAATCATGATCTTGAAGTTTGCATCGTTGGAATGCAACGAAATTCTGTTATTTCTTCAGCAGAGCCAATAATTATTATTGAATATTTGGTCCGGCCAATAAAACGATTCTCTCTTGCGACCAAAAAACTCAATCGACTCAAAAAATTGCCACGATTTTCAAAATTCAATAAATAATCAATAGAAAAAATGTTTTTCGTTGAATCTCAACGTTGCAAACTTCAGAGTCATGTATTTTAGTTCAACAATTCGTAAAACACAAAGCAACCAATTCGAGACTCTCTGGACGGATGGTAAACATGTTTGGCAATGAATTATGTTGAGGCTAATTTTCGGCAATATTGCAAGAATCACGGCGTTGAAACTCTCTGGGAAAGTGCTTTGAATGACTTTCGTAGATTCGGGATGAAGAAGACAGAGTGGACGGCATAGCATCGAGAAAGGTCAAGAGCGAAGAACAGCGGCCGCTCTGTGTGCACCAATTATAAAATGCAAATTTCATCAAATTCAATACCTTGAGAAGAGAGCTCGAGGCTCTGTCGGTTTTTGATCCTTTGCTCTCAGATGCTTTCGCTTCGAATAATCAATTGGCTTTTCATGAGTTTTGTTATAAAAAAAAGGATCCTTCATGGAATTGAAGGAATAAAACTATCGAAAGTTTAAACAGAAATTGTTGAAACAAAGTTATTTGCGAGGCCTCGACCGAATAACGAGTCAAAGTCGACCAGGAATACGAGCAAAAGGAGGAAAACGGTCCACAGTCGATTTTTCCGAAAGGCAATTTCAAAGTGGTCAGAAAATTTTATAGAAGAAATAAAAATCGAACAAAAATTCTTCAAGGTTCGTCTGAATAAAAAAAAAAGGAAAATCTGAAGAAGTTTCTCAAGGGGGTTCGCTACATACGACGATATGACAAGAATTTGACAAAATTTGGTGACAACATTCTTTAGCCTCAAATCCGAAGACACGAATATGTTGAAAATTTTCGATTGAGTTTTTTGGTCGCAAGAGAGAATCGTTTTATTGGCCGGACCAAATATTCAATAATAATTATTGGCTGTGCTGAAGAAATAACAGAATTTCGTTGCATTCCAACGATGCAAACTTCAGGATCATATTGATTGATCGAAACTTGAATTATTCGGATATTCACGTAACTTTCGTATATTGCGAGATAATCCAGAGGAAGTAAACTTTACAGAACGAAGGCGTTTTGAGGCTTCGAACCGGAAATAAGCAAAGAGAAGAGAACAAGCGTGAAATATTTGAAAGAGAGAAAGCAGCAGGAAATGGAAGAGGATGATTATAAAGAAATAGTTGAGTCGAGGGGTATCAAGAGCGTAAATGCGTTGGTTGGTTGTGCTGCTGCGCCTGGTGGCCGATGTTGTTCCTGCTGCGTTGAGTTCTCTCGGCGTGCTTTCTCGCGGCGGTGATGTAGCGACGTAAAAGAGGAGAGCCGGGTGGGTTTTGCACTATAAGCTGAGGTGAGGCGGTCGCCGACATTTTGGATCAATACTCCCACACTAGAAGCACACTCCACCATACCGGCTAATGCCAGGATGCTTTCTCCTAAGTAAAACAGAGACCAAGATATGCGTCTCCCGCACCCCATTACATTAGCAGTCGTCGTTGTCGTATTGCCCAACTTGGACAGTTTACTTCTGTTCAATATTCTGGCCAAGGAGGATCGAACGTCTTACGCAAAAGTTCTAAATCTCACCGCAACAAAGCCTCTACGAAACCAAAACTGCTAATAACGTATTACGATCACAAAATTACTTTATTCACGATTCTTCAAGAATTTTGTATAGACATTCTTGACACCAAAACTAACAATTTTCTCCTATGAAGAAAAATTTTCTGACGTCACGAAGTTGAGATATTTGATTTCCAATTTTTTACTTTTCCCATCTAATCGCGCGTGGATTCAAGTTCGTTTATGAGTTGCAAAAAAATGGGTTTAGGATTTTTTTTTAAAACTTACATTTTTATAGGCAACTCGATTTTTTCGATTTTTCCAACGAAACTTACACGGATCTAGATGGGGAAATTGAAAAAATTGCAAATGAAATATCTAAAATCCTGGAAGTCAGAGAAATTTTCATCGTAGGAAAAAACTGTTAATTCTGGTGCCAAGAACGTTTATACAAAATTTTGAAGGAACCCTAAATAAAGTCGTTTCGTGATACCTTAAAGTACCCGTCATGATATTTCGCAATCCGATGCTTTCCGAGAACTAAAAAGTACCTCGAAGACCATGGAGTTTTTTAATTGACTTGCCCAGTGCGTAACTAGAATCTAGACCGAGTCTTGTTCGACGCATGTCAATTGGATGACCAACATTAAAAATACAAGTCTACGAGATCATCATCAGGATCCATCGATAAAGTGTTTTCTGCTCATGTTCCAAATGACAAACCATCATATACAGATCCAGCTAATGATGAGCCCATGCTCGTGAAGACGGATCGATAATGAAATCAATTTATTTGATTAATTAATGATCCTGAAGTTTGCATCGTTGGAATGCAACGAAATTCTGTTATTTCTTCAGCAGAGCCAATAATTATTATTGAATATTTGGTACGGCCAATAAAACGATTCTTTCTTGCGACCAAGAAACTCAATCGACTCAAATAATTTCCAAGATTTTTAAAATTCAATAAATAATCAATAGAAAAAATGTTTTTCGTTGAATTTCAACGTTGCAAACTTCAGAGTCATGATTAATTATTCATAATCGAAATGAATAACTCTGAAGTTTGCATCGTTGGAATGCAACGAAATTATTTTTACCTTGGTCAAAAATAATTATTTGAGTAATTACGATGATAAAATGGTCGATATTTGCCACCTGAAAAGAATATCGTGTCGAAAAATTTGGATGACGTTGAAATTTGAACGAATCATCAACAAAATGAAATATTTTTCGTTGAATTCCAACGTTGCAAACTTCAGCATCATTCGAAATGATTCGATTCCACTCGATACGAAAGAGATCGAATTGATAAAAGTCCCGATGAATTTCAAGGGTTCGTTTCCCATGACCATGGGGAACATTCCCGAAATACTTCCAGTTCGGAGGGCTGCACTGTTTTTCGAAATTCCGAAATTCGTGGTCACGAAATTCAAAGGCTATTCGGAGAAAACTTAAAAATGTGGAATTACATTATTACAACAATATAATCCCCGACAACGTTGTCCTGTCGAGTGAATCGAGGAACGCGCGCCACAAAACAACGGAAATCAGTGGAACGTCAGTAAGCTGGAATATACTGTACTGATACCTACAAGTGGTTACGTAAGGCCAATTAGAACAACCGAATCGAGTAAAAGCTGTTCATATCGGGTGAAGCAGCGGGACGTTTCCACCGGCAAATACATACGACGAGACAGTGAATGCGAATAGAGACCTTTGATGATTCAGTATTAATGCTCTCCTCCCACTTGTTCGGAATTTTTTTTCACATTGTCTATCGCGATAGAGAATTGTGATCGTGCGATGGGCGTGGATGAGAACATACGTAATCCATCTCTCTGTACTGCAGACCGTACACTTTGTTTCGAGTATTATCTGATGCACTGATTTATAACGCGCTTCGAATATACAGCCTCGTCCGATGTCATTGAAGTTTAAATCGTTCAATCGCAGCGACTAATATTCGCTGAGTCATTAATTCTGTCGTTTCATGCTCTGATATGAAGTTTCTTGCAGTACGAACGATTCAAACTCGGAAGATCTTTTCATTGGGAGCAACGAGACCAGCGAATGATCCTGAAGTTTCCATCGTTGGAAAACAACGAAATTCTGTTATTTCTTCAGCAGAGATGACTTCGAAGTTTGCAACGTTGAGATTCAACGAAAAACATTTTTTCATTGATTATTTACTGAATTTTGAAAATCGTGGCAATTTTTTGAGTCGATTGAGTTTTTTGGTCGCAAGAGAGAATCGTTTCATTGGCCGGAGCAAATATTCAATAATAATTATTGGCTCTGCTGAAGAAATAACAGAATTTCGTTGCATTCCAACGATGGAAACTTCAGGATCATTCAGCAGAGCCAATAATTATTATTGAATATTTGGTCCGGCCAATGAAACGATTCTCTCTTGCGACCAAAAAACTCAATCGACTCAAAAAATTTCCAAGATTTTCAAAATTCAATAAATAATCAATAGAAAAAATGTTTTTCGTTGAATCTCAACGTTGCAAACTTCAGAGTCATGACGAGCTTTTATGGAAGTTGAATATTATTGAGCATGTCACACTGTCTTAATAAAGAACGCGGTAACTTGGGCCAAAAACGAGCCGAGGTGACTCTAAATTCCGCGCTCATTCGCCCATTTTTCATCGTTTTGACGCATCTTTAACTAGTTTTTTAACTTGAAGCAAAATTGCCCCAGGCTCACGTGATCCTGCGTTAAATACCGTCGTCGTGTTTTTGCCTGAGTGTGTCTGCAATTGGTGGAAAAGTGCAAATTGGCTCAGCCAAGGGAAGGCATAATTTCTAACGGATTTCCGAAAATGCTGACCGACGGAAAACAGGCAAATTTCCAAAATTTTCACCCATTTATAAACTCGTTTTTCGCAGGTGTTTGGAAATTACGACGACGATAACGATCGAGCTTGACAGCAAATTTCTTCGGTCTTTTTTCGTCCTACCAAAAGTTTCTAAGCGAGCGAATAGCACATAGTAAAATAGTTCTGACAAAATAGTTGTATGGGGGCGAGTTTTATGAGGGGAGAGTCAAACAACGAAGAAACAAAGTGAAGACATCAAACTTTTCTCGTTATTCCAAGCTATGGATGAATATTTAATATTTGTGACTCGTTGGGACATCGAAACTTCGTCAAACACTCTACTGCATCGAGGGCACGTGGTATTTATTCCAATGATATGTTTATCCTAGCAGCTGTTCCGTTTATACTGCAACTGTCCTTAACCAAGTTTCGAACGTCAATATTCATCGATGTATGACGAAAGTTAGCAACCCGGAGCAAATTCCCGAGTCCGAGTCAAAATCCATTTCACTAGGACCAACTGCGATCGAGAACTTGGAACCCCTTAGTCGACTGTACTGAAACTTTACAGTGTCAGCAGTTCAATGACGTCGTGGTTCGCGTTATTAAGGGAAGGTGAGCCGGTGATGCTTCTGAAGGCACTCACGAGAAATGTTTCATGTCAAACACATAACGAACATTTTTGCGATCCAATTACAAACCTAAACGGACTCCTGCTAGTTTTTGAAAATCTCAACTCCGCAGAAAGCTCGTGAAATATCAAATTTTTGTTATCACCGCCAAAATATCCGAGAAAATACATTTTTTTAATCTCAAGAAAAAATTATTGATAGAAATCATAGAAGAACGTTTGAGGGCTCAGTAGCGTATAAAAAATAGGGCGCAACCCCCTTAAGGGGATAATATCATTCGATCGTTGTCGAATATGCTTGAGAAATCAATGATCCTGAAGGAATGCAACGAAATTCTGTGATTTCTTCAGCAGAGCCAATAATTATTATTGAATATTTGGTCCGGCCAATGAAACGATTCTCTCTTGCGACCAAGAAACTCAATCGACTCGAAAAATTGCCACGATTTTCAAAATTCAATAAATAATCAATAGAAAAAATGTTTTCCGTTGAATCTCAACGTTGCAAACTTCAGAGTCATGAGAATTCATTCAATATCGTTAATGATAATTAAATAAATATTCAGTCACGATATTACACAAAAATTTTCATATTTTTTCTTTGGCGTCCGCCCCTGCTGGATACATGTTCGTGCGGTATGCACAAACGAATGCTCTGAAGCGCATGCCGATTGTCATGAGATTGTCATTACAATAATTTCTTTCTTAAAAACCAGACGTCAGATCATGATGCTGAAGTTTGCAACGTTGGAATGCAACGAAAAATATTTGAATTCGTTGATGATTCGTTCAATTTTCAATGTCATCCAAATTTTTCAAGCCAATATGCTTTTCGGGTGGCAAAAATCGATCACTTCATCATCGTAATTACATTCTGCGCTTGAATAATTATTTTTGCTAAAGATAAAAAAGAATTTCGTTGCATTCCAACGATGCAAACTTCAGAGTCATGTCGGATCGTGCTCTTTTTTTTATAAATATAGAAAATTCTACACGATTGATTTTTTTTTTCATCGAAACCGTAAAAACCCTTTTCAAGACTTCACGATACACATTTTCTTGGTGATGGTTGCCATGGATTCAGATGGAGCAACCATAGAACTTGCCATGTCGCGAAAAGTATACGATAGAAATGATGCTGAAGTTTGCAACGTTGAAATGCAACGAAAAATATTTGAGTTTATTGATAATTCGTTGAATTTTCAATGCCATCCAAAATTTTCAAGCCAAGATGCTTTTCGGGTGGCAAAAATCGATCATTTTATCATCGTAATTAGATTCCGCACTTGAATTATTACTTTTGCTGAAGATAAAAAAGAATTTCGTTGCATTACAACGATACAAACTTCAGAGTCATCGATAGAATTGCTTTCTTTTTCTTTTTTCTTTAACGATTCGTCAAATTTGTCTGTGTAACGTATTTTTTGAAAATTTCTGTAAGAAATCGGGATTTGCTATCGAACTGGCTGGTTTCGAAGCGATTGAGGTTCGATTGATTCACGTGGCGAAGAGATTTTATCGGTTTGACAAATCTGAGCTTTTGCGAGAAATTCTGGCTGCTCGAAGCGGAAGCAAGTGAAACGGCGGTTAAACACGTCGTTGCGCGGGCGTGCTTGCGCGTTTACGCGCGTAGGTTCGTGTCTTTGTGGGAACGGTAGCAATAAACATTTTACATTCATTTGTACTTTACGCGCTCGGTACTTAGAACCATTCAGTTGTTTTCGCATATACGTTGCTTGTACACATTGCGGGATGTGTTATAAATAAAAAAATGAGTTGCAACTGCCAGCTCGCGTCGTCTCGGCGTCGACGATCCAACAAAATATAAATAAAGAGTACCCGAGTGATGAGTGCGCGATCGCCAAAGTTAAGCAACCTCCGGCGAGGTCAAAACTTTGTTGGGTGACCGCTTAGCCATAAGCCGGCTGTCTGGGCCAACTTTCTATCAGTTTCCCTCGACTCTCCGGCAAATTTGATGCAGTCGCGTTAGCAAAAGGTGGCAAGCCCGGCAAACCAAGTTTCAAAGCCACAAGCGTATGCTTCGGACCGAAACAATGACATGTTCGAAATATCTGTCAAATCTGGACAAAGTTTTACGGACAAAAAACGACTTTATTGAGGGTTTTTTCGAAATTTTCTATAAACCTTGTTGGCACCGAAACTAAAAGTTTTTTCCTATGAAGAAAATTGTCCTGACGTTTCGAATTTTCATTTTTTTATTTTCTCCATCTAAACGCGTGCACTGAAAAGAAAATTTTGTTGAAAAAGATCGATATTTTGTTGGATACGTTCAACCAAACGTTTTTTCGAGAAATCACAAAAATTTTGTCATTTCAGCAAAAAACATTCTGGAAAATCTTTTCGGAAAGTAAAATTTTGTCATTCCAATCGTAAATTTTGCTGAGAGTTCCGTTACAAATGAAAAATATTGTCGAAATAACGAAAATTTTGAAATTATCCCAAAATATTTAGTTGGCTGTATTCAACTAAATATCGACGTTTTTTGACAATATTGAATTTTCAGTGTGTAAATTGAACTCACGTCCGTCAAAAAGTTTCAAAAAAAGTGAATTCAGAGTTTTTTTTCGTAGGTACCGAGAAATTCTATGAGCCGAAGTTTTTTTTTTTAATCCTATATTAAATACATTTTCTGCAGCTGATAAACGAAACGCGTTTGGATGGGAAAAGTTAAAAATTAGAAATTAAATGGCTTAAAGTCAGAAAATGTTTTTTCATGGGAGAAATTTTTGGATTTGGTGTCAAGAGTGTTAATGCAAAATTATTAAAGAATCGAAAACGATGCTGAACATCGTCGCGAGTTATTCGCTGTGAATTTCTGAGGATTCAGAAGAATCAACGATGTAATTTCTAATCGACGCGGGATCGAAAAAAGTTTTTTGTTGCAACGCGCTCCGCTTTTCTTTCCGTCTTAATCGGACGATTGCTCCAACGTAATAGATCGTGCGTCATCAAATATGTACGTTAGTGACTGACGACCAAATAACGTCACGATAATGATTATTGGACGCGCATAATGCTCTGTAAAAGTATCGAACCGCTTGACTACCCCTCGTTTATAAATAACCAAAAAATATACATCACCCACTCAACGCAGAGAATCGGCATCAGGAACTATGAGGACGACACACTAACTTGGCGAATCGACGATTCGCCTTCCCTGCGAGTCCTGCCAGCCTGACACCCATTTTTTCAGGAAAATTGCTCAGATCGCTCAAGATTTCACAGACGTTCCATCAAATTCTCACAACTATAATTACGTTATTCGAACGAATAATCTGCGCCAGCAAACATGCGATTTTTGCTGCGTGACACTCGAGGACTTTCGGGGTCGCTGATATCACGAACCCTGACACCTGATTTTTTAAAGCAAAACCTAGCAGACGAAAAATTCCGAAAAAATATGATCCTGAAGTTTGCATCGTTGAAATGCAACGAAATTCTGTTATTTCTTCAGCAGAGCTAATAATTATTATCAAATATTTGCTTTGGCCATAAAACGATTCTCTCTTGCGACCAAAAAACTCAATCGACTCGAAAAATTGCCACGATTTTCAAAATTCAATAAATAATCGATAGAAAAAATGTTTTTCGTTGAATCTCAACGTTGCGAACTTCAGAGTCATCGAAAAAATCCATCCGAGTTCTCCGGGATGGCTTGAGTTCGCAATAAAATTACGAGCCCGATGCTCGCATTTGTTTGGTAGGAAATTCATTTCTGTACGAGAACTTACGAAATTCAACTATTAATTAATGCGGCGAGACGAATAAAAATAATGAATCCGAAGGAAAAATGATGGAACGATTAATTTGAATGATGCTGAAGTTTGCAACGTTGGAATGCAACAAAAAATATTTTATTTTATTTTTGATTCGTTCAATTTTCAATGTCATCCAAATTTTCCAAGCCGATATGTTTTCGGGTGGCAAAATCTGATTATTTTATCATCGTAATTACATTCTGCATTTAAATCATTATTTTTGCCAAATATAAAAAAGAATTTCGTTCCATTCCAACGATGCAAACTTCAGAATCATTTTATTTGAATGGTTGACGATTTTACGAAAGATCTTGAACGTTGGTTGGGTATTTTGAGGCTCGCACGATTTTTTGCTATTAGTTTTTCTTCCTTTGCGTGGAAAACTCATCGAGACCAACTCGCGAGACTCCCAGAGCTGTACCAATCGGGAGTGTCAATTTTTGATTCTTTTCACGACCAAAAAACATCGAGGAAACGAGAATGATGCGAAAAAAGTCGATCGAACAGCGAATAGGGTGAAAAATTCAAAGAGAGCTGTTGAAGGAAGCGTTGCAAGTTCCTTCGAGGAGATGCCGAGACAGGAAATCTGCATTCTCAATCGTATAACATTGAGAAACTTATTCTATGAATAGATTCACATTAATAACCATTTTGGCACGAGTTTTCAACGAAAGTAACGTCGCGGTGTTGGTTGGATTGCGTATGACGAATATGTATAAGCGATCGCAAGATTTTTCGCATAGTAAATATCTTCCAAGCAAATCACGTGATCGTCGAATAAAAACCCATTAAAATTGAGTCCAATTTTGTGTTGCATTTGCCAAAGTGATTCTATCGTATCCAACTATTTCCATTGACGAACGAACTGCTTCTACATATGTCGAGGGTTAAAGTTCGTCCCTGAACGATCCACGCTCTTCTCCCGATTCTCTCCCAGCGTCTCTCTATGCGTCTCATTCGCGTGAAACTTTTTTTTCACCCATTCCGCCAACCTGGGGTCACGAATGACCCCAATTTCGAAAAAATTCATATCTCTGGTAAAATTTACCGAAAAGGATTCGATTTGGGCTCATTCTTTCCGTCTTTTCATGCAGGATCACGTGAGCCTGGAGCAACTTCGTTTGAAGTGAACAAATTTGTCGAAAAATCGGTAAAACGATGAAAAAACGGGAGAACGAAGGGAGAAAGGGCGCGAAATAAAAAATAATCAATTTTTATTTCCGATTTTTCGGCCTAAATTCGGAATCAGCGAGCCTGCACTGAAAATTCAATTTTGTCAAAAACCGTCGATATTTTGTCAAATACATCGAATTAAATATTTTGGGATGATTTCAAAATTTTCTTTATTTCGACAATATTTTTCATTGTAACGGAACTGTCAGCAAAATTTACGAGTGGAATGACAAAAATTTACTTTCCCAAAAAATTTTCCAGAATGTTTTTTGCTGGAATGACAAAATTATCGTGATTTTTCGAAAAAACGTTTAGTTTAACGTATCCAACAAAATATCGATCTTTTTCAACAAAATTTTCTTTTCAGTGTGAAAACTCTTAACTAAGGAACGTGCACGTGCGGCACTAAGACTCAAGGGAATACGTGGCCAGCGACAAACCCCGAAACCAAAAGTGTCGTTCGTTCGAGAAAGGGGACAATAAAACAAACAAAATGAATTAACATTTAAGCCGAATAAGTGTAACGTGCAAAGCACGTGATCTTGTAGTTTTGGTCGGGAAAGAATTCACGAGAGGTCCTTAAGTGCGATATATTTTATCGCCTCCCTTCTGCGAAACATTGTGACGTTTACAGGTATCCCCCCTTGGATATTACGTGACACGGAGCCGCACCCACTTCACTGCTCGTATTTCTTTATAAATAAGTAAAGAATATAAAAGACTCGCATTGAAATATTAAATTCGTAGTAAGAACTTTGACATTTTCAAGATTCTCATTTACCAAGAAATTCATATTTTATGCTTGATTAGTTTCAGTCATTATCTTAAAGCATTACACGCTTATTTTTATACCACTTGGGGACTGGATTATGTTCTCGCAAGCTCTTCAGGTGGTTTCTCGAGCTTTGAGACGGTTCCGAACTTTTAACCCTAGAACGGTGACCTTTTTTTTACCTATTCCGTTAATCCGGGCTCATAAATGAGCCCAATTTTGAAACATTCATATTTCCGGTAAAATTTAACGAAAAGGGGTCAACTTGGGCTCATTCTTTTCGTTTTTTAATGCAGGATCACGTGAGCCTGGGGCACTTTTGCTTCGAGTAAGAAAAATGAGTAAAAAAATGCGGTAAAACGATGAAAAAAACGGGAAAACGGGCGTGCGATTCGAAGTCGCTTTTTCTCACTTTCAAGTTCGCTTCGCGAGCCTCCAGCTATTTTGTAACTATTTTTCAACTGCAATCGAATTCGAATTCGATGGAATTTCGAACTGATTCGATATTCGTCTGGATAAAATGTACAGGGACGAAAAAAAAAACGATATTCGATCGTCTTCAATGACGAATATACACGGAGAAAATATTACATCAAAATTTACTATGTTATTATAGTTCTCGGGTACCAAGTCGTCGCTCTGAGAAATTTCACCAAAAACAAAGTAATTTTTCATTCTTTTCCTATCGAAATCGCGGAAATTATGACATTTTTCGCCCTTTTTCAGATGAAGATTTACTATGTTTTTGGTAAAATTCCTCAGAGAGACGACTTGGTACCCGGGAACTATAATATTATAAGGGTAAACCACCCAATACTCAGCCAGAAACCTGTAGTCGGCCTTACATGAGTGCGAAGAGTGGAAAATATATCTTTCGTACTCTTCCCACTCATATAAAGAATAGGCAGAGGCCGACTACAGGTCTCTGGCTGAGTATTGGGTGGTTTACCCTAGTAAATTTTCATGTAAAATTCTCTCCGTGTACATTTTCCAGAAGTTGATGTATTCGGATCATGATTCTGAAGTTTGCAACGTTGGAATTGAACGAAAAACATTTTTTCTATTGATTATTTATTGAATTTTGAAAATCGTGGCAATTTTTTCAGTCGATTGAGTTTCTTGGTCGCAAGAGAGAATCGTTTAATTGGCCGGAGCAAATATTCAATAATAATTATTGGCTCTGCTGAAGAAATAACAGAATTTCATTGCATTCCAACGATGCAAACTTCAGGATCATGATCATGGAGTATCTTGAATGATGTGAGTCACGAACGATTGTTTATCTTGAAATCGTACGTTTAATCGTTTTAAACGACAATTAAGGCTTGGGACACTCGTCTCAATAGCATTTGCAACAATTTGGTCGAAACTGAAATTCATCAGGCTGAATAAATTCTCCATTTTTCTATTTTCCTCGTTTCGGTTTGGGAGGAAGTAAAAATTATGGAAAACGTATAAAAATTCGAGTTTTTTCTCGTGGAAAACAACGACAAAGAATCGATAGTTTTACGGTCAAATACTTGAAATAGGTCGGAAACGGTTTCTCACATTTTCGAACCATCGTCATTTTTTGCTCATCGTTCAATCATCAAGTTTTCGAGAAAACTGTAAACCCGAATTCCGTGTTTTTTCACTTTCTGTCAAAATTCGAAACAAAAAGTCTAAACGAAACGTCAAAAATGTGGCTTTATGGAAAAATCCTAATGTCTTCATAACTGGCCAACTTCGAGCGATAGAAAACATAACCTCACAAATGTGAGAAAGAACTTGCAGAAACAGCGTCAAGTCGGTGAAACCCATCAAAACGCACGATGTCAATTTCAGAGCATCGTGCGAACGAATAAACAGAAGATTTTTTCATCGATTTTTTTAGCTACTTCGATAAAACCAAAAAATTTTGTACCTCCATGCGAGAACCCCCCGATCGCGTTGGAATTCGTTAACGAATTGATCGATTCTTGAGGAAAAAATTACTGACCATAATCGCGATCTTTTTTTTTCAACTTCTCTCGATAAAATACTCGACGCTCATTTTAGCCCTGGGGGCAATCAAGCGCTGAACATGTTATTTGCTAAAAATAATATTTAATCAATGCTTTGGCGTTGTGTTGTAGAATGAAAATAAAGACGCAGAGGCCAATGATGAATGATGCTGAAGTTTGCGTCGTTGGAATGCAACGAAATTCTGTTATTTCTTCAGCAGAGCCAATAATTATTATTGAATATTTGGTCTGGCCAATAAAACGATTCTCTCTTGCGACCAAAAAACTCAATCGACTCGAAAAATTGCCACGATTTTCAAAATTCAATAAATAATCAATAGAAAAAATGTTTTTCGTTGAATCTCAACGTTGCAAACTTCAGAGTCATCAATGATGATTAAAATTCAGCAAGTGAGTTTGCATCGTTCGAATCCAACGGAATTCTGTTATTTCTCGAGCAGATTTCAAGATTCTTACTCGATATTTGCCCAGGACAATAAAACGATTTTTCCCAAGGATTTAAACACAAAAATGGCACGAAAATTGTCATGGTTTTGAAAACTGAACTTGCCGACTTTGGTGTCAGCTTTTTTCCAAGGATTTTCACAATAAAACACAATGCTAATTAATTATTGAGGCTGTAAAGCCATAAAAGGATTTTGCTGAGCAAAAGACTCACCTTTGAGCAACGGCAATGGCTGTAACTCGACATCCTGTGAATTTCGATACCTCGATGATCCTTGTGACTTTTTGGATTTTTTCTTGAGCGAGCGCTTTGCGAACGGATCTATGCGATCTACAAAATTCCCAGCTGACATTTTGATGGTCAAGTTAGCGGAGGAGTCAGCTGCGACAACGACAATGCGCTGCTGCTACTCTATGTCCTTTGAATAACGACGTTTTGCTAGTTTCTTTATCTTCCGGTATGGTTGTCGCGCGTTTCCAAGCGTTTTAGCGACCGAAAGCGCGTCGAATGTCCGTGTGACGGTGTTGAGTCGCTAGAGGAGCTGAGCAACGACGCGAGTTTGGCGTTTACGAGGAAGCATTCCTGAGCAGCAAGCGCTCCGCTACTTTTTTTCGTCTTTGCGTTGTTTGGGACTTTCTCTGCGACGCTTTTTCTGAGCTTTACCGAGAATCGTCCTTTCCGCGAGCGGAACGCATAAAAATTTTGTTTCCTTCCGTCGTTTCTCTTCCGTCGCAAAGAATCCAGATTCCAACAGCTTAGCGGAGCCTCGTTCCTTCAAAGAACAACAAACGTATCGATAAAATGATTATTTTTTCATGGTTTTTCCAGTTGAATGGATAATGCAACAATTTTTTGTATAAATTTGAGGAAAATAGACGATTTTCTCGCATTTTTCGTGGCTTTTTTCTTCCCTCCCACTTTCCACTTCGCTATAAAGATTAACGACACGTAGCCGATTTATTCGCGTTACAGAATTTGCACGCACCATTTTGCCAAGTTCGTATTTAACGAAAAACTCGGAAAAAACAGCAAAAACGAAAAAGGACGATAATGAGAGAGAAATAGTGAGAAAAAATCGTTGGATAAAATGGAAATTGACGTGCGAACGTGATTTTTCGATGCAAATCGTCCGGAGAATCGTTTCGTTTCAAATTAGGCTACGAGCACGAAATGAAAAAGAGGAAAGAACACATTAGTCAGACTCACTTTTTCGAGCACCATTTATATCGTGGTACACATGGAAATGTGTACAAAAAAATGTTTCAAAAAATCAAATCGCCAATAAAGCGTTAATTGGAGTGTCCCGAGTTTAAAAAATGTACACCAATTTGATTTTCACCATTTTTTTCATTTTCTTATTTTTTCCGGATTCTCATCGAGGCGCTGATCGTTGGAACGGGGAAACAAGAGAGGAAGGGGCTGCGGGGAGCGGGGGATTCCGCACACTACGCGCACTCTCGTCGACTATCTAGCGTTCCACGAAATTTCCTCAATAAAGGAGAACCCAAGTGGGGGTAGTACGAAAAGTAATACTTTTGGTTAAAACTGAATGTATTTATCGAGCGATAAATAACGAGGATTGTGAAAACAGAGTAAAATTGCAGGGGCATCGGCAATTTTCATTCGCGAGCTTCAAAGTGTTGTACGCGTTGTTGAAACGAGTGGGCAAGGAAACTGATTTTTATTGCGAAAGAACGCGATGAAGAATAATTTGAATGAATATAATAAAAAAAAAGGTTAAAATGAGAAAAATTGTAATGGGAAGAATTGGAAAGGAGAGAAAAATTGAGACGTGGAAAAAGAACGCATGTCCGCACGTTTTAACACGCAGCACGTCCCACGCGCACGCGTTTCTTTTTTTCCTTCCATCTCGGTCGTTTTTATTATTTTCATGATTATTATTCATTCGACTGCGCGAGAATTCGATAGCCGGGTACCAACCAGGAGGCTATGTACCCGTCCGAGTGCCGGAATCCCGGAGGCGAATGAAAAAAAAAAACGAAGAAGAAATAAGCCAGAGGGAGCGAGGGAGGGAGAAAGAAAGATGGAAGGAGGGAGGGAGCAAGCATAGAGCTAAAGAAAGATAAACGACACGAGGAACAGAGCGAAGCAAATATACTAATGAAAGAAGAGAGAAAGGCACCGTTATATCACGCCTCGTATGGATGTGTATACGTGTGTCTCATCAAGCTCTCGGTCTTTCTTTCGCTACTGGCGAAATACCGTCTCGTAATCGCGGGTGACTCTTTCGCGGCTCCAAGTAAGGGGAGCTGCTTCCTACTGTTCTATCTTTCTCTGTCTTTTACTCCGCGAGCGCCGTAGTATAGCTCGTCGTTGCGTTATCCACCCACCGTTGCAGCAGTGTGCGTAAATGTACACAGCCATACATACACACCCATTAAAATAAATATATATATATGTTATATTATTTCGTTATATTCCAAGTACCTCCTTCGTAAAGATGATAAATAACCGTGCAAGTAACGGCGAACAAGGATCTTCGAAAATCTTTCTCCTTTACAAACTGCAGTGTCGTTGGCCGCGCGGAGTTTGGCCAAGCCTCAAACTCGATAACTCGTAGACACGAACAAGGTACGACGACGAGAGGATTTTACGGCCGCCATCAGCTGCTCGTAACGAATACGTGCTTGTCTCATTTTTGCACAGCAATTCGAGCACCTACACTCTTATCGACAAATCCCGACATTAAAAAAACAACCAAATTTCGTCTTTCTTTTCGATACTTTTATTGAACCGTTTTTTTTTCCTTTTTCCTTAAAATCAGTGTCTCACGCTCAACTCGTCTCACCGCACTCGCGCACACCACACACCTACACGGCACACTCACATACACTAAATTCACACGCGCACGAAACAGAAAGAGAGAAACGCAGCCTCGCGCCCTGTCGTCCTTCTCTTTTTCACAACACCTCGTAGAATAAATTTTTACGATTTTTTTCGCCTTCTCTCTCTTTTGCCCGTTTTTATTTTTATTTTATCAAATCCACCACTTCAATATCGCCCATCGGTCCTTATCATCTAGCGTCCCGTCCACGATTCTCGACCGTATACAACTCACGCGTCACAACGCGGAAATTAACCAAACAACGGAAGAGAATAAAAATGAATATATGGGTTCCCCGCGCGTGAGCCGTGTACGTCGCCCTTCACTTATCGAAAAAAAAACCCGTCAAGAGGTGCCTCGGTGTGCCTGAAAATAGTAATGCCCGCTCGGCTATCATCGACGGGGCCACGCCGGAGTTTCACGAATTATTCTCTCAATCTACACACGCCAACTATTTTCTCTAGATGGCGCCACCTCACCGGTTGTCCATCCCGAAACTATCTCCCCAAAATCTCGTTGGATAGCCACCGTTTTTTTTCTTTCGACTTTTATTTCGCTGCTCAAGTCTCAATTTTCAAAAACATTTCACGCTGCTTCTCGGCAATGACGGTTCGATGTCCCTTCACTGTTTTTTACAGTCATTCATTTTACTACTGACGAGAATCCATCAAAGTTGTGTCTCTGAAGTTGGCCCCCATTCAGGAGATTCGAAAAATATACAAGAATTCTGTTTTTTTGAATTCAATTCCCAACAAATATTCAAAATGTGAGGCGCTGCTCTCTGTTGACTCCTTTCGCAATAATGGCGTGAATCCGATGTGATCACGTTGAAATTGACATGTATTGATTGTTGAAATAAAAATCAGATTCAAACGCATGCATATCGAGTCGGATTTTTGCGATTTCTGCGACAAGGAATGATCGATTGCTCACTTAATTGCGAAGTAATCATAAAATTCGTGCATTTTTAAAACATTCGAGAGCAATTCATGCAAAAGCTGCTTTTTTGTGGTCGATAATGCGTGCGCTGCTACGTTCACTGTTGTTTTCATGCGTTGCTCACTTCGTGGTGACAGTTGTTGACAAAAGCGCCACGAGCGGTTGAATGAGGAACTCCAAACCTGCGAACCATGGGAGTTGGACATGGAGAAGATTCAATAGAATGGGATCGAGTGTCAAAGCTGTAAAAGAATGATTGCAAAGCGAGTACGCATAGAAATGTTGAAAAGTGTTGAAACAAAAAAATCGCGATGAAAGCGGGATCGTTCATCGGAACAAATATGTCGAAGTAATTATAAAATCTGGGGTTTTGTTTGGATTTTTTCCGTCTCCGGTCGATTCAAGACTTTTTTGAAATTATTTTTTACAGCACAATGAACACGCTGGTTCGATGTCCAGGCGTTTATTGTGGTCGAGAATTATTGTCGGATGGCAATTGGACCGATTGCGGAGCTTGTCCCAGAGGCTTCAGAAGCAACGTGTGGTCGGCGTGCGTACAGTGCGACGACGTTCCCATGTTTTACGACTGGCTCTATCTCGGCTTCATGGCGCTCCTTGCCCTCGTCTTGCACTGGTTCTTCATCGACATGGTCGGAATGATCAGAAACATTACTAAAGAACTTTTAGCTATGCACGCCTCTGCGCTCTTTGAGATTGTCGCAGCTTCCTTGATCACGCTCCAGCTCACCGACCCAATGGGATCTTTCCACATACGATCGTGCAAAAGTACCAGGCTCTCTGACTGGTACACGCTGCTGCATAATCCCAAACCCAATTACGAGACGGCTCTGCATTGCACGCAAGAAGCTGTTTATCCTCTGTTAGTAAAAACATTACAAAAATCAGGTCAAAACTGTTGAAACTTTTATCAGCAGAGAAACAATTTCTCGATAATCTTTCTATTGCACAGAATTTTAGTAATTTCTTGCCGAGAATTCAACTTTTCCGTACTCTTTGTCGACTCGAACGTTTGATTAGTCAGGAAAAGCAAAAAATTGACTTTGATCATTCGTACACGATACTCCACAAATTAACGCTCGTCCAATTCTCTTGCTCTTTGAAATTTTAACTAAAACATCATTGGGAATTTCCATTACAAGAAACAAAGTTCCAAAACTTGGCTCATGAAGGGGTTTATTGATTAAATCAAAAAAATAATACTCAGGAGTTTCCACAACGAACGGAACGGAAAATACGGCAAATTGATTTTTTTCCAAACAAATTTGGCAAAATATCGGTAATTTTAAAATGACCGATTATAGAATAATCGGCTATTTTTTAGAATTATTTTCCAATCATTTTTGATTAATTATTGTCGAATTTCAAATTAAATTTAGAAATCGAGACTAAATTTAAAAAGTGAAGCATGGAAACTCGGCTCATGAAGGCGTTTTTTAATAAAATGAAAAAATAATACTCAGGAGTATTCACAAGGAACGAAAAATACGGCATATTGATTTTCTTCCGAAACAAATTTGGCAAAATATTGGTAATTTTGAAATGACCGATTATTCCATAATCGGTAATTTTTTAGAATAATTTTCCAATCATTTTTGATTAATTATTGTCGAATTTAAAATTAAATATGAAATTGAAACTAGACTGAAAAAGTGAAGCATAAAAATGTTCTTAATTAGTTAAATTGCAATGAAAATGAACGTGTGTTCGCAGATACACGATGGTTTTTATCTTCTATGCTCTGGGAGTGCTGATAATGTTACTAATTAGACCGATAGTGGCACGAAAATTTCTGCCAAGACAAGGCAAATTTTCGATCTACGCTGCTCTTTATTTCTTCCCTGTTCTGGCGTTGCTGCATGCTGTCGGCGGCGGATTGATATGTGAGTAACACTTGATGGTTCCAACGCTGCTGAACTCTATTTCAAGGAAAAAAAACATTTTTAAGGAGTTTGAATCCCGACGATAAAACGTTGCCATACTAAAACATGTAAAAAACATAGAAATTTCAGAAAGACGAGAATTTCATTAAATTTGGTACTGACACATCGTACTCGACTAATTAAAGACGAAATTTCACGTGCATGAGCATAGAGTTCACGTCTCAATTATTCGATAACCATGTGGTGAAAAATTTGTGTTTCTATACTCGATGCCGAAGAGCGTGATGACCAAATTCGATCAAATCCTGATTATTTTGATTTCGCGATCGAGCCTCCTTGAATAACGAAACAAAATCGATTTTTCTCTGCCCAGACTACGCGTTTCCGTACATCACGTTAATACTGTCGGTCCTGTCGAACGCGGCGCACTTTGCCTTCAAGATGAATCAGGTAATCTAAAAAAATGGAATTTAATTGATAAAAATCTTGGAGGTTCGCACGACTTTGAATATTCTTTTTCGACAGACGATGAAGTCTTTGTTGCTGAGCTCCGTGACAGATATAAAAAACATAATCGTCATATTGGGACATTGGCTGATGCACGGATATGGCATTGTGGCTGTTGCGACTCTGTGGGGAATGAATATCCACCCAGCGATGCTTGTACTCGTTCCCTTGCCTGCTCTGTTCTACGTACTCACCGCGAGATTTACAGACCCTCACAAGTTGCATATAGAGTAAAAATAGGTCAAAACATATAAAATTATTTTCAAAAAATAAAACATGAGGATAAAATGAATAAAAAACGTTTTTGTTACGAGAACTTTGATAATTGCGTTTTTTAATGACTCTGAAGTTTGCAACGTTGAAATTCAACGAAAAACATTTTTTCTATTGATTATTTATTGAATTTTGAAAATCGTGGCAATTTTTCAAGTCGATTGAGTTTTTTGGTCGCAAGAGAGAATCGTTTTATTGGCCGGAGCAAATATTCAATAATAATTATTGGCTCTGCTGAAAAAATCACAGAATTTCGTTGCATTCCAACGATGCAAACTTCGGCATCATCGTTTTTTATTATTCTTGTTCACATTTTTTGTTTGAAGCTGGAGATTACGTATAATTTCAGCTGAACACATATAAGCACGAGAAAATGCCAACTGGCCAAAAATTCATGTAGACGTTGAGTACATCGAATATCATGAGTTGATGCTTATTTTTCATCCTTTCGTCGTTTATTCTTTTGGCACGAAAGTCACCACCAATGTGCTTTTTCCCGATATGGGCACTTGATCGGAAGAAAGTTTTTCCCTGAAAATGAAAGTTGTTCGTTTAGACGAAACTCTGTTTTGGATTTTGGCAGGTTTTGTCTGTCGCATTTTAAATTTTCATGGACTCACTTTATTCCATTGTCGCCCTGCGAATAATTTGGGCTGTGAGCGAATAAATTCACTTCTGAAGACACCGAGTTCATGGTGGACACGTCGATCACTGCAGACTCGTCCGAACTCTGGTACGCCACCAAGTAGCCAGGAGTGCCGCTCTTTTGCCTGATTAATCAATTCATTTCATTCGTTACACTCGTGCCCAGTAAAGTAATTACGTCTGGATTTATTGTCGAAATGAGATTCGCGATTTTTTGCACTTGCTTTCGATCGGGCTTGGTCAAAAACGTTAAAAGTTGAGCTTCGTTGCTCTGAGCAAAAGGGAATCACGTAAAACATTTTTCTATCTCGAAAAATCGATTATTCCGTGGGGCCATGCAGAGGAAGAAATGTTCTCGCATGCAAACGTGGAAAGAAATCGAATAAATTTTCTCGATCCGACTAAAGTGAATTTCGTTGTTTTTGAATGCAAAAATTTCCATTAATCGGTTGCCCAGTGATTGGAAAAAATTCTGTAGATTTCTATGGATTGTGTTTTGGGTCAAACTCTGGAAAAATTGTTAGTAGTCAATCACGAAAAAGTTGCACACCAGGAGGAAGGAAAACAAATAAAAATTCCATGCTGAAATGTTAGTAATGGGACTCACCAATTTCTTTTCCGCATAAGAGGACAAGCGTGAAAATAAATGAATTATTGGTCATTTCGTTACACCATAATGTTATTCGTTTCCTTAAAAAAATCACACACACACACACACATACAGCCAATCCCTTCAGGAATTTCTAGCCTCTCGCTGAATAGCTTTTGCACGAGTTTTCGGGGACCATTACGTCGCGGCAAAGTTACTCACAGCAAATAAGCAGAATAATGCTCAGGATGGAGCCAATTGAGGGATTCAATTAATTTATCTTCGTAAACCTTGGCGATTGGATCAAACTCTTTGCTTAGGCGGGCATTCGATTTCAAAAGAACTCAATGTAAGGCTCATTATTATTGAGCAAGGAAACGTTTAAACAGTTGTTAAGGCGAGCAGTGAAAATAAATCTCGCTGCAACGATTTGAAACGACTTTTTGCGACATTCTTGACAAAAAAAAACCGAGAAAATTCCGTTTTGTTAACTTGGAATTTGCACGATAAAAAAAAAAGGGATTTAGTTGATAAAAATCGTACAAAAGCCAATGGAAACGTCGTGGCTTCGTGTTTAGTGGTCGAAATTCTGGGCCGACGTTGCAAATGTTGTGAGAACAATAAAAACACTTAATTTTAAAAAACTGGAGAAATACCTTGTGTAAACAAAAACAGTGCCGTTGATGACACTCGTTTCAGTTTCGCCGTACAAGAACGACGCGACGTTCCGAGCGTTGACCAACTTGGCAAAAGCCTCTCCAGCTAAGAGCGTGTCGTTTAGCTTGAAGATCGGTGTTCCCGGTAACAATAAAGTCATCAGAGTTACGCTGTCGGCCATTTCACGAGGCATGCGCTTTCTGAGACTGCGTTCATTGCCGTTGAGCTATACGAGGCGAAATGATTGTTAACTTGCAAACGAATAAAACAGAATTTTGAAGATATTTTGCGGCGATAGCGAAGAAACTCACGTCCCAACCGGGCCATCCACCGCTCGCTGCCAAAGACTGGGAAACGCCCTTGAACAATGTGTCGGCGGTGAGTTTTTCGTCGGCAGTTTCAAGGAAGAGTGAACTCTGCGGCAAATCGATGAGTTTTTTTTCGTCGTTGTAAACCGCCAGCACGTCGGCCCCAACGTTGTCGCGTAGGGCGAAAAGACAGTCACCCTTTGTTTGGTTGGTAACGATGGCTCGCCATTGAGCGAGGATTTTGCCGTTCTCTGGACGGTCGTAAGTGTGGGCATGAGTCAGATACTGATACTCGTCGGTACTGGCTGGCGTACTGCTCGGCGACTCGTTTCGGAGTTTCGGATCCTCGGTAAGGTACTGAGTCTTGCCGAGCCGGAAACCGTCGACGCCACGTTTCAACCAATGGCTCAGAATGTCCTGAAACGCAGTTCGAGTTGTTTATCAAATTTCGTAAATATTCTCAGACTCTGGACGGAGACTGACCAACTCGGAGGGAAAAATATTTGAGCATTGGTAAAAAAAAAAACGAAAACTTACTCCAAATTCTGCTACGACCGCAGGATTTTCGAAATTCAGGTCCGGCTGAGTTTTGTTGAATTGATGGAGGTAGAATTGTCCTCTTTCGGCGTTCCACTCCCAGGCCGAGCCTCCAGTGACGCTCAACTGAAAAAAAAATAAAATCAAGTGAACCCTAGAACGGGAATCTAATTTTTTTCCACCTATTCTGGTAATCTGGGGTCACAAATGAACCAAATTTTAAAAAATTCATATCTCCGGTAAAATTCAACGAAAAGGATTCACCTTGGGCTCATTCTTTCAGTTTTTTTCATGCAGGACCACGCGAGACTGGGGCAATTTTGCTTAAAGTAAAAAAATTGCTGAAAAATGCAGCAAAACCATGAAAAATGGTGGAACGAACGGAAAAAAGGCGCGAGATTTGAAAATCGTCTACCGCGATGGAATTCGTTTATAATTACCCAATTATTAGGAAGTTTCTGGGCGCTCGTCGAGCCGCTTTTCTCATCAGCCCACACGTAGTAGTCCGTGTATGGATCTTCGCGTTTTACAGACCGAACGAACCAAGGATGCTCGACCGACGAGTGATTCGGATCGAGTTCCAAAACAACTCGCATCTTGCGCTCTTTTGCAGATTTTATGATATTGTCGAATTCCGTGATCGTGCCAACCTTCGGCTGCACATCTCGGAAATCTTTCGTGTGACCTTGAACATGAAAAAAACGATAATTGCAATCAAATGCCCGTGGAGAACTTACCAACGTTATTATTATTTAAATTTTTCACTCTCTCACCATTGACGTCGACAAAGTGCGACAACGACAAAACTCCGATGTGCTGCTTGCGCAGAGAATCCATCATCGTTGTTATGCCGTCAAGAGATTTGCCCTCGACGTCGCTCGCTTCCAACTGCACAATCGGACTCTCTTCCCACCAAGTTTTTGGCTCCGGTGCCGAACACTTTGGCGCCATAACTATAATCGCTATCGCACCGCCGAGCATGGCGACCCACAAGACCCAGAATCCAATGAACAAAAACCATCGCAAACGTATCCAGAAGGGGTCGTTGGCGTATTTCATCAGCTCTTCCTTGCCCATTCCCGAAAGAGTCTTTTTCACCGTTTCTATGTCGATTTTCGCGTCTCCGTTTTCAGATATGAATTTTACCTATGACGAGAAAACAATGCCAGGGTGCATCGAATTTTAGATCGACGACGATACGGAATGAAGAAAAAACTTCGTATTTTTATTGGAAAAATACGAATTAGCTTCTGGGCACATTGTCACATGATTTTTTTCATTCAATCGATGATGCCGAAGTTTCCATCGTTGCAACGTAACGAAAAAAATATTTTTCATTCGTCATTTTAATAATTCATGCACTTGTTCCATTTTTTTTTGAGTAATTTCAGTTTTCGAACGGCAAATAAAAGAGTCTGATAATTGTTGACAAATATTGTACGAAAATTTCGTCCTTTATTATTAAAAATGTTTAGATTTCGTTGCATTCTGACGACGCCGACTTCAGCATTATTTAAATTGACCTTTCATCAGGATCACGAGGACGTGTAATCGCCCGAGATGCTTGCATCATTTTTCCCTTTGATTAATTAAAAACTGCACAGAATCGTTAACGAATTTTGTATTGAATCGCTGATGAGTATCATTGCAGATGAAGAGAAATTGGAATGATTCGTCTCAATTTTTCTCTTTCAATAATTCATTTTTTCGTGGGGAGTCAAAAAATCGATAAATTTGGGCCAATTTATCGTCTTGTCGAGCGGCCATGTTGCACGAGTAAAGCGTCTAGTATGGCTGTCTGCTCGTAAGATGCTGATTAAAAGCCCATGGTCGGGAGGAGAGAAGAATAATTCGAGAATAACGAAGAATATTTGGAAATAAGTTAATTTTTATTTGTAGCATTTGCTGGGATTGACATGGCTGTGAAAATGCTTTTGTTACGAGCGGGAGAACATTTGGAATACTCCGATTATTATTTTATCGAAACGTATCGCATGGATAATTCAACAGCTGCTACGAATTTTTCCACTCGATGCATTTGACGGATTAATAATAATAAAAAATGTCTGACCTCTGTCGCTTCCTTGGCTGGTACAATGTGGCTCTCTTCATTGAGCATTTTTTCTTGGGCCCCATCGTCCATGGCGGTTTCCTCGTTCGATTTACCCATTTCTGCTTTGTCGCCCGACGCTTCGTTCGGCTTATTCTTAGGCCAGTTAGAATCGTCCGGCAACGGCTTGTAAGAAGCAACTGGCTCCTTCGTTCCGTTGACCGTCCCACCAGTAACACTCTCCAAATCAAGTCTCCCACTTTCCATCTCGTATCTCGATCGCTGTATATGCTTTACTGCTCTCGCTGCACAAACTCAAGGACGTTCTTCTCCGTCCTTCTCCAACTCCAAAGCGTTTATTCAGACTCTCGTTTCTCAATGATTTTGTCCTATCTCCACTGCTCGTTCACGTCGCTCCCTCTAACTCGAGTGTGCGCGATCCCGCATGCGCGCTGACCCCGGTCTCCCAGGCACGCCCGAAACTTGGCAAACTCCCTCGTGCAACTCTAGTGGATCGTTGACGACGACCAGAGCTACTCTAATCGCACGGAGAGCGAACAAATAAGACACATCCACATGAGTTTTATAGGCTTCGAGGAATAATAAAATTTGTGAGTTTTTCTATATTGTTTTCGATGCAAGGAAGGACACGATCAGTGTCGAGTAAGCTGCGTGAATTCTGTAAATTCCCATATGACACCGAAACTTGCATTCGCGAGCCAAAAACTCTCAGAAATTTTTCTCCCGACGATTCCATTCCCATTTTTTTTCACAGTTGGCGTAAATTCGTCTCGAGAATCAACTGAATTTGAAAAACAAAACGAATATCTTGGAAAAGCCATTTCGCACACTTATTGATTTTTCGTGCTTGAAGAAAAACGCGAAATAGTTTCGCGTCATTTTTCTCAAAACGCTCCGCGACGTATAAAACACAAAATTCTAGGGACATGTCGCCTGTGAGTTTTCTTTTAAAAAAATATTGAAAACATCGAAATATCGACGCAAAAAAATTAACACTCACTTGTGGTTTGATCAGGATAATATACTAATGTGAACTCTATACAATTAATAAATGGTTTGAGGTGATCGAAAGCGAACGTACGTTTTTCCCGTTTTCTTATCACACTGCGTCGAGGAATGGCCGAAATCTTGAAAAAACATGTCTAATGCTAGAGATATATGCTCTACAAACAATTAAGCCGGATCAGAAAAAAAAAACGTTCGAAAAAATTGTATTTTTGTCAAGTCGTCAAGTGTCAATAATGCGAGTCGTGTATTTACAGCGATCTATCAGTCCCGCGGTCGGTAAAACAGCTCACAAGCGTTTTTACTCACGGACGGTACACACTTGACATTTCGCGGGACAAATTAAAAGTTGCACGAACGTTAATTCCTGCGTGATGAATGGAGAACAATTACGTGTAACGCCTAGAGTTTTTCGCCAAATAAAGCGCGTCCGAAACGTTCGCAACTGTTCTGCACTTGTTTTTTCAGCACTCGTGGCAATGGCCATACAATCGCGACTTGTTTCGTTTTTCGAAATTCAATTCAGTTTACGCAGTTTACGAAAAGCGTACAAGGCATGCGCATTTTTTTAAATTGATCCCATTTTTGAAATCCCGTGGCCGAATAATTCGAGAGTCAACAGACTGGAAAACAAAAATATACATTTAGGAATATTTCGAACCATTTTGGAATATTCAAAAACGTTTTGAATATACACGGAGAGAATATTACGTAAAAAATTACTATGTTATTATAGTTCCCTGGTACCATGTCGTCCTCTTAAGAAATTTTAGCAAAAAGTAAATTTTTATCCGAAAAAGGGCGAAAAATGACATAATTTTCGGGATTTCGATACACTGAAAAGAAAATTTTGTTGAAAAAGATGGATATTTTGTTGGATACGTTAAACTAAACGTTTTTTCAAAAAATCAGGAAAATTTTGTCATTCCAGCAAAAAACATTCTGGAAAATCTTTTCGGAAAGTAATTTTTTGCCATTCCAATCGTAAATTTTGCTGACAGTTCCGTTACAATGAAAAATATTGTCGAAATAACGAAAATTTTGAAATCATCCCAAAATATTTAGTTGGCCGTATTCAACAAAATATCGACGTTTTTTGACAAAATTGAATTTTCAGTGTAGAAAAAGAATGAAAAATTACTGTTTTTGGTCAAATTTCTCAGAGGGACGACTTGGTACCAGCGAACTATAATAACATAGTAAATTTTGATGTAATATTCTCTCCGTGTATAAGTCGCGCGCCGTTATAACTCTTTCGAGCCGTTAGTCTCTGTTTCGATTCGTTTTCAAAGCCTGAAAATGTTCGGTACCTCCGGGCCAATTGGCCGTTTCTATAATCAGCTGGCAAATCTGAATAACAAAACTTTATCCTCATCGTCTATTTGCACAGGTGAAATTCAAATATATCGATATGGTAAATCCTGCTCCGGAGATTTTTGCTCGTATAGATCGATGCCAGTGAAAAGTCGTTCTTTGGATTGCGCTGATCGCGATAACGCAGAATCAAAAAAATTACTTTCCTCCGGTTTCTTCGTATTTTTCATTAAAAATGAAGTTTTCACTCTTGCGCTGTGCAGTTTTAATCGCACTAACGATACTTCTCGTTTCTGTGCTATTCGTGGACTCTAAATCAATGGCATCGAAACACGTATTCACAAAAGAAGAATTGGACGAAATATTCTCAGAGAACGATCGCTGTCCCAGAGGTTTTCAGCTTTATAAAGACGAATGCTGGGTCCTTATGGCGGTTGAATGACCAAAAACTTTTCGGCATCCGAATCGTGTTGAGTTGCAAAAATGTAATTGATCCGCCACAAATATATTTAAACTGCCGCAGACACAGATGGGTCCACGCTGTCCACGATCCTGAAGTTTGCATCATCGGAATGCAACGGAATTTTGTTATTTTTTTAGCAGAGCTTTAAATTATTTTTCAATATTTGGTTCGTGTCCCAAAAACTGAATCGTCGAGAGCAAAATTGCCATGATTTTCAAAATTCAATAGATAATCAATAAAAAAAATATTTTTCGTTGAATTTTCATGAATTTTTCATTTTTCGCATTGTTTACTATTAAATAACAATAATAAAATATCATTTTTATCCATCACCATTTGTTGGCTCGCTCTCTACAGATTCGAAACCACTTTCATGCATTTTTTTCGATTTTTTTAACGAGTCCAAGTTGAGTCAAAAACTGTCGAACGCCGCAGACCCATGTGTGTCTAGGGAGGTGTCTAGTGTGTAGATATATCGCGGGAAAAAACTCTACAGTGTCAAACGTTCATCAAAACTTTTCTACGAATGATCCTTTTTTTCTTATCGATTCCCATAAACCGCACATTTATTTGATTTCACAAGAGAGATAACATTTCTACGACCCGGGGATTTTTTTCCTGAAGCTTTGCGCGTATCTCTTTGAGGAAATATGAGCTCGAAAAAAATCTACGACCTAAATTCGTGGATCATGAAAATCGATCAAAAAAAATGGATTTTGAAGGGCATGGATTTTTACGTTTCGCAATCTTTTGCTATGAAATTCATTTTCAAGTTGTTACCACAATTTCCTGTCGATATCGACTGTGAAAATCAAGAGTTTTCCTTCCTTTTTGTTGCAGTTAAATCAAGAACGTTCCGCATCATTTTCATGAAGACTCGATGGAAAATTTTGTACCAAATATTTTCTTTGGAATAGTATGACGTGAAAAGGCATAGAATAATTTTTTTAAATCGAACGTCCCCCAACCTTAACCCTAACTAGTTATAGTTCTCATGTATAATTCGTGTAGGGTCAACGAATTCTCGGAGTATAGGTCGTGCCTTTTTCCATGCACACGCTTTTCGGGTTTCTACGTGTTTTTTAATTTTTTTTAATACCCTGTCGAAACAAAATATGTTTTGCGACGATTCGTTAACCGTTTCGTTATCCGAGTCGTTCGATACACATTTTGAAATAATTTTCCAACAGTAACAAACTTTACTTTGCCAAAGAAAACTGACGGAAAATCCGGAGATCGAAATGAACGACTGGACGATATCGTCAAGAAAGTTCGATGTAGTTTTTTACTCGACTGGTTCAGAATTATTTCGCGGCAACGAGTGCGAGTCTTTTTTTCTATAAATGTATTTGTCCAAGTTATACAATTATGTGGATTATAAATAGTTAATGTTAATCATTATTTCGGTCTCTAGTACGAAAAACTATGAGCGTCGATTTTCCATTGAACATAAATAATCAGATTTTTGATTAAACTTTTTCTCTTCAATTACAATTTACATTACCTAACGACTTGTCCACGAGCTGCCAACTATTTTCACTGGTTCACACTTTCCAACACGCGCGGATGCTGATCGAGCTAAATCGAGACTGTTATCGCGACGCTGCTCTTCATGAAATCGTCTCATTTACCAACGCTTCTTATGGACAAGCACGTGATCCCTGATAACAACATTCTATCCATAGAAATGGGTGACACCCATAATTTCCCGATCTTCAACGTGCTCGCGCTTCATTTTTAAACAATATAATAAATAAAAAAGGCCACCGAGACGTTAAAAAAATGAGGCTTGGAAATTGTTCGTGTAACAAACAAAAATTGCACAAAAATAAAATAATAATATTAATAAAAATAATAATGAGTCAATTATATGCAGTTTACAGTTGTTTTTTTTACTAAAAATAGAACAAACTTTCATCGGCTAACGACGTTTAGAGCAAAACCCTCGAAACTAACGATGGGTCGTCCATTTATTATGATCCTGAAGTTTGCATCGTTGAAATGCAACGAAATTCTGTTATTTCTTCAGCAGAGCCAATAATTATTATTGAATATTTGATCGGGCCAATAAAACGATTCTCTCTTGCGACCAAAAAACTCAATCGACTCAAAAAGTTGCCACGGTTTTCAAAATTTCAATAAATAATCGATAGAAAAAATGTTTTTCGTTGAATCTCAACGTTGCAAACTTCAGAGTCATCATTTATTTTGGTTATTGCACAATTTTAAAGATCTTAATAGGCCTTTTGCGAATTTTTGTGTAATCTGACCAAAAACGCCACGACTTGGACTCAAATGACCCATCGTTAGTGTTTGACAGTTAAAAAAAAAAAAAAAAAATACTAGGACTGCGTAATTAGCTAAGAAAATGTTTAGTCTCGCACGAAGTTTCTACGGACGAATCTCAAAACTTATCGACCATTTTCATGACACGGGAGTCTTAATTTATGCGTCAATAACTCATCGTAACGTAATTTCTTGAGCAGGAAACAATGAATTCGTTATAGGATAATACGAAAAAGGTTTGCACATGCGCTTTGAAATGCATATCGCGACTTGCACAATAATTTATCACAGACATATCTGTTTCTCTCATATCATCTTGTCTTTCTTTCTCTCTCGTGTTTCCTCTTATTCAGTCTAATCATGACGAGATCGCGACAGACATTCCAAAGATTTGTCTGCTCTGGACAAAAACAAATACGCGATCATTATTGACAATCAATTGGCCAGATAGATTGTTTATCAAATAAATGCGCTCAAGCGGAATGCTCGACGTCGGTGGAGCAGAAATTTGGCAGGATGCACCAGTAGATGAATATGAAAAGAATGAGGACCGCGAAAAAAGCAGCCCAAAACAGCCAGAAGAGACACAATCGAATTTTTATCCAAAGCGGTCTCGCCTCGTAATACTCGTACTCCTCGTGATTCAACGCTGTAACACAATGGAAAGTGAATATTTATAAAAATAGAACGACCGCTCCGGAGTTATGTGTCGAAGGCTTCGCGATAAGAGCATCAAACAAACGAACGGAGAAGCATCAAGTTTCAACAAAGATTATTGTACAGTAAACAAAGTTAAAGATTCTCATGGGAAATTTATATTTTCGTCGACATAAATAATCCCGGATCGTATGGGTCCGCGTTTCGTCCTGCCTGGCAAAAAACTGACATTTTTTTCATCGTTTTGCCGCATTTTTTGACTTTGAGCAAAATTGCCACAGGCTCGCGTCGTTCTGCATTAGAAACCGAAAAGAATGAGCCCAATTTGTACCCTTTTCGTTAAATTTTACCGGAGATATGAATTTTTCAAAATTGGGCTCATGCATGACGTTTTAAAAACGAGATTATCGGAAAAACTCTGTCACTTGGTTTCAAGAATCGTGAAATGATCCGCGGAGGGTTAAACTACGGAATGAAAAATTGCGAGCGAAGCAACAAAATCGATAAAACGAAAAATGTCACTTACTCCGATTTTTTTTTATATCCGAGTCCGCAACGTTCACGTATACACATCCCAATCTGGCCTTGTCCAGGAGATGCGATTTCTCGGTGAAATACATTTTCCCACTCGGTGAAATAGCCGGGGTTATTGCGTTTGTAAAGAAACTGCTGACCGACTGGGAGGACAAAACTTTTTTTAAGCCGAGAAAAGTTGTAATGTAAAAATAATGTTGAGTGTCGCAGAGATAAAATGAGCGAATGGAAATGAATGACGACGAGACGGATGAAAACAGATCTTGAAACTATATTTTTATATATTCCCGTATCATCGGAACTCAGGACGCACGTTTAAGAAAAATAAAAAACGATGCAACCGGCTACATCTTTGAATCGTAAATGAAATACTTTGCTATTTCGTATCAGAGCCAATTGAGCGGACTGAGCAATGTGATGTTTACTTTCCATATAAGATAACGAGCAGATCGAAACGAAACGATCGAATTGATGCCTCGTACAAGCCTAAAGATCGAAAAACGATTACTCCAGACATTTCCTTTTTCATTTACTCGTCCTTTTACTCAAATCCCCGATTCAGAATAGAAATAAACGTAATTTTCGCGGATTTCAATAAAAAATCAACATTCCATTTTTTCCTGATTGAGATAAACGTAAAATTAGAGTTTTAGGCGCGAGTAAAGTTATGGGAGCACCTGAGGAATTACCGATAGCGTTGGTATCGTTGATCTCACGTCACTTTTGCGCAATACCGATGCCACGATCGCGTGGACATTTCCCAATTTAGTGCAAGTCGGTTGGGTCTCGATGAAACTTTATTATAAGAATATAACGTTTGCCTCGTTTCACGAAGCCACGAAATATACTGGTCTCTTTGGCATTACTGTCACAACCGTTATTATACAGACGCTATATATATTAAATCTATAAGCCGAAAAGCAATTATAAGACATACGAGTTTAAACTTTTTTTCAGCCTTGTATCACGCGGTACTTCCCCGAGTTACGCGGTCGGTTTTGCTCATTGTTGTATGTAGTTCGTAAGTAGTCGGGGTCAAATGGAAAAACTTGCCTCTACAGGGTGTCGCTTTGCGGCGTCGTGCAAATTCGACGTTAACGTTGTCTTGAAAAAAAATTAAAAAACGTTTCCCCAAAAAATTTCTCAGTCACCGTATGACATGGAAAATCGAGGGAACTTCTCGAAACGGTTTCTAATCCATCAAAACTCTGGAAACTAATCTGACAATTTCGCGGTTATTTATCGTTGCACGAAATTGAGAGTTTGAAATTTTGAAATTATCGATCGAAACGATGGGTAACGGTGCGCGCAAGAATTTCAACTAATGTCGATTCGACGCTCGTTATCTCAAGGCCAAATGGGACCGTCACTGTTTCTAAAGGACTCATTAGACATATCGTTGCCTCTTAAGGCTTATTAGCCATACAGCACGGGACGATAAATTTAGAATTCATGACCAAAACCAAGCAACACGTGGCGGCGTAAGAAAATACATCAATTTTGAGAAACTTCAAAGAAAAAGTTCTTGCAATCGGTGAACCTTTACGTTGGTTTGTGATTCAGAAAATACGCTGCGTATTTTGCTTCTTCCAGATTTAGCACGATCCTTAAATCTTCCTCTATGAGCTAGTGGATTTAAAATTTTGGCTTCCTCATGAAAGAAGTTTTGAGCATCGTGCTGAATCTCGAGGAAGCAATTTGCAGCGTAATTAATAAAATTTTCACTCATTCACCAATTTCTCACTTAAAAAAAAATCATTTCGACAATTTTTCTAAAAAGTGAGGAGAAATCGCAGACTCATACACAATGTCTTACAAAAT
Organism: Diadegma fenestrale; assembly: GCA_037043255.1. Taxonomy (NCBI): domain Eukaryota; kingdom Metazoa; phylum Arthropoda; class Insecta; order Hymenoptera; family Ichneumonidae; genus Diadegma; species Diadegma fenestrale. The sequence continues at coordinate 5,312,252 of CM073311.1, read as the reverse complement.
TTGCAAAAATTTAGACGATATTTCGAAAAACTCGGATTTCCGTAAAATTCTAAAAATCCCAAATTTTAAACCGTTCAAACGATATTCCCCAAATTCAATACCAAGTTCCCCATTTAGAGACTCGGTTGATGAAAAATAAAATTAGTGATAAACGTTAAAATTTGCGGTAGTTGGAGCGGGTGACAGACTTTTTTTTGAAAAACTTCAGAATAACGTAAAATCCATAATTTTCTAGCGATTTCAATAAGATTTTCATAGAATGACGAGCTCGTATGAATCAACATCTGCGAGGAACGGGGGCGATGTAGCTCAAATCGTTCTCGCGTTATGAACGTCTGAATTTTCAAGTGCCAGAAAAAAGACACACACGCGTGCGGACATTTTTCACCGTCACAAAGCTTTCTCTATGGGAAAGCAAGAAAAATGGCTTTTTGTAATTCAAGGCTTAAATATGAAAGCATCACCGACCCTCAATTACGCGTTTTGTTGGGACGGAAAAGGTCACGTTAATAAAAAAAATAAAAATTAATAACGTCATAGTCGCATCAGAGCTTCCTGTGTTGTCAATAAGCTCGATACACTGTAACATTGATAGTGGATCTATTTGATCCGGATTTTTGTAGAGGCCGGAGAGGAAGTCCATGAAAAAATCTAGCCAGCCTCCACCGATAATAAGATTAGTCGCGGTTTATTTATCGAATCTTGATAATCAATGAAATTTGTGAGTAAGACGGCCCAAAAAGTTGCGAAGAAATACGAAAAAATGTGATAAATAATTAGCGAATCGAGCCCACGAGATCGATGACCGAAAAAATTATCTTGAACGTTTTTTATACATTCAGGAAAATCAATAAATTTGATTATTCAAAAATATTTTTATTCGACAGTATCGTGATATTTTTATGATTTAGAAATAAAAAATTCCAGCTATCGATAAAACGATGCAATTTATGAGAAAAATATTTTATCTTTATTGGAAAGATTCCAGAACGTCCACATACTTTTATTCGGAAAGGTGTTTATTAAAATCTTCCTATCCCGATAAGCGAATGACCGATTTCAATGAATTCTGACACAAAGGACTTGTACAGATTTATCTTAACCCAATTTCCCGGAGCAATGTTTGCCATTTTTATTTTTACTACTAAATTTTCAGCGTCATTCGCCAATGCATTTATTCTTTTTACCCTCCACGCCACCAAATATTTGAGTAACGTGATTTTTTACAATGTTTTTTATAATCAGAAATTCACAGAAATTTTTGCACTGAGTAATAATGGAAAAAAAAATTCCTAGCACTATCGTAACAGCGTGAAAAAAGTGAAACGTTAGAAATTATTGATCACGAGGAATATCGCAAGTCCCTGAGCATTGACCCTGGAACAATAACCTAGGGTGAAAAACGACCCCAGGCGACCTTTCTCCCTTCGTTTTCCTTTTTCTTAATCGTTTTACTTTAATTTTAACTATTTTCTTATTAATTTCAAGCAAAATTGTCCCAGGCTCACGCGGTCCTGCATTAAAAACCCAAAAGAATGAGATCGTGTTGTTCCCTTTTCGTTCAATTTTGCCAGAGACATGAATTCATCAAAATTGCAAGTTCCCGGAATAAGTAAAAAAAAAAAAAATGTTTCAACTTGAATCGTTGCACGTTTCAAAGGGTTTTTCAAAGTAAAAAGAAACGTTGTGTAAATTATTGCAAACGACGAGCATTCCTTGAAAATTGTTTCGCAGCAAGTTACGATAACGTGATCGCTGAAAAAACATCGACAAGTTTGGGCAACCAAAGTTTGACGCTGCATAAAATGTTTAGATTTCGAATGAAGAGGCGTGGATTCCGTTAAAAACTGCATCGCAATAAAATTTCATTTTTCTGTACGAACAATGATTCAGAAAACTAAAACTATTTCGCTATTTACGTTCGTTTCCAATAATAAATATCACATCATCCTTAGGGCAAAAAGTAACAAGAAACGAACTTACGTGTATAAATATTTTGGTATAAGTTTGAGAATAAAATAAAAGACAAAACCGTTTTTCAACGATCGAATAGCCACGTCGATCGTGACTCTCCACTGTTGTTCCGGTTGTGTGAAAATTGCTTTCTTTTCGTCGTTATTTACAGTTCGGGTTCGCTGCGAATCTGAATATTTATCTCAAGATTTACAAGCAACCGGATACTCCGTTGTAATTTGACTAACTAAACGTTCATACTCGCGTTCGCTATTTCTATCGTCGTCTTGTAACGCGAATCAACTTGTGAGACGCGTGGATTATTCAACTTTTTTCGTCTTCGCTGGCGCCTGAAGACTCTGCTGTATCTTTGGCACCACTTCGGTGAATATAATGGTGCCAGTGAACACAAGACTCGTGCCAATCCAATGATGCATCGTGAAGGGGTTGCTGAAGTAAACTATCGAAAATATGAGGGAAACGAACTTTCTCAATGTCACGACCAACGTCACAGTCAGCGAGGAGCATTCGGTTGTCAATACGAAAACCGAACTTATGCACATGTATCTGTTGATTAATGAGTCAAGGAAAATCATTTTTTTCGATCGACGGCAAAGCGAATTTATCATAATCGTAAAAATAGTGGAGCGACGAATTTTTCCAAAATATTTCGGTAATTGCGAGTCCCAGAGAAACTTTTCAAAACGATCAAAAAATTAAATCGCTGCCTACCAAGAGGAGAAATTTTTCTCATCGATCGACCGGATTTTTATCGCATCTAATAAAAATTATCACATTTCTTTGGGAATATTCCTCTACGTGGCAAAAAAAAATCGTTCTGTTGCAACGTTTTTTGATTCCAACGATTATTTTCGTGAACGATAAGAATAAACGTGTTTTCTTATTTTTAAATCCGTTACAGCTCGGTCTCTATATTTAACGGCTATAAAGAAGAAAAACGACGCGTCATCACGTGGCTAATCGACTCTTGTCGTGTCATCGCGACTTACGTAACGAAGGACTGAACGTATTAATCTCCAAACAGAAACAATATGTGCGTTGTGTAGCGAGTCGAGCAGAAAATCAAATGGAGCATGAAAATCGTGATTTTTTTATTCCTTTTATTTTAAATAAAATCGAACGCCACGGATGAGTTTTAATTCAATTTCTTTGACGAATGATCCCCAAAAATTATCCGTAATTTGCCAAGAAAACTTTGCTCGGGGGCTTGAAAATAAGTCGCAACTGAATTCTCCGGTAAAAGAATATCCGCACGGAAATATTTGAATTTCTTCGACTTAACGCTCCACGCTCATTAAACCGTTTGTATATTTATAGAAAACGATATTTCTCAAGGCCAAAGATATTCGTTAACGACATATATTTATAGTTGAAAAAGGATACTGCGTCAATACGTTCCCAATAAGATAGGCTATGGTTTTTGGCATCATAATCCCAAGCAATGGAATTTCCATGGGTGCAGATTTCATAGCTAAGAGAGCGTGGTCCCAAATGTTGGGCGCCAGTGTCAGGAAAAACGGCAGCGGTAACAGATGCTGAAAAAAAAAATCAAAGTATGTCAGTGGCGAAGAAATGTTTGTCATCATTGCGAACGACATTGATTTTGTTTCCTCACCGAAATCGATGAAAAAATACGAATTTAACGTCATTTTAAAATTATCAAAAAAAAAACTCTGACACCGCTCCAACTTCCGCAAACTTTCAGATGCATTACTAATTATTTTTCTATAAATAGAGTACCATAATAGAAAAATTGGTATTGAATTTGGGAAATATTGGTTGAACGATTTGAATTTTATGGTTTTCGAATTTAACGAAAAGTTTTTCAAAAAATCGTGTCAACGCTTGAATTTTTGCAAATTTTGTAAGATATTTTGTATTATTCTGCACTTCCGCCTCACTTTCTAGAAAAGTTGTCGAAATTATTCTTCAAAATAGTAAAAAATTGATGAATGAGTGAAAATTGTATTAAATACGCTGCAATTTGCCGCCAATTTGACACCGTTCCAACTTCTGAAAATTTTCAGATGCATTACCAATTATTTTTGTATAAATCGAGTACCATAATAGGAAAATTGGTATTGAATTTGGGAAATATTGGTTGAACGATTTGAATTTAATGGTTTTCGAATTTAACGAAAATTTGTTCGAAAAGTTTTTCAAAAAATCGTGTCAACGCTTGAATTTTTGCACATTTTGTAAGATATTTTGTGTAATTCTGCACTTCCTCCTCACTTTCTAGAAAAGTTGTCGAAATTATTCTTCAAAATAGTAAAAAATCGATGAATGAGTGAAAATTTGATTAAATACGCTGCATATTGCTTCCTCAAGATTTAGCACGATGCTCAAAGCTTCCTACATGAGCAAGTGAAAATTAAAAATATAGAAGTTCATAGAGGAAGATTTGAGCATAGTCTAAATCTTGAGAAAGCATTTTGCAACGTTAAATATGCAGCGAATTTTTTTATCGACTCACCGTATAATAAAGAGCCTCTTTGGGATGTTTTCCGTAACGAATATACAAGACCTCTTGATAAAGGCCCATTCTAGCCGATAAGAATAAAGCAACAGTGAGCAGAGTGATTCCCAAGACCCACCAGAAAAAGTTTTCCATGGGGGTCGTGGGGACGGAATCTTCGGTAACGCGTTGCGTAGATTTGACTTCTTGTCCGCTGATAACGGTGCAAATAATGATGCCCATTGTTATCATGAAAACTGACAAGTACTTGCTGAAGACATATTTTTTCTTGAGGATTATAATTCCCATAATCATATTCGCGATGAGCGAACCCTGAAAACCACAATTTTCATCATGTAATTAACAAGCAATTTTCACTTGCTTCGTTAACGTATTTTACGCAGTCGCTGTTCAACTTTACCGCTCTGAAGATCATGTGCAGCGGCATCGGGATGTTAAAGTCAAATGCGTAATTGTTGCAAACACTGACTACAAAGAACATGGACACCATGACCATGTAATCTTTGATCCCTATTTTTGGCCGGACCGTGCCAAACTTGGATGTGAATATGAAACCTTCCAAGGAAATGAGCAGGAATTGGGAAAACGTAATGAGATTGCCGCTGCCTGGATCCTCTCTGGAAGAAACATCGCGTGAAGCATTTTTTGCATTTTTTCTAACGGGCGGGTGACTCGGAATTTGAATTGTTTATTTTTGGAGAATTTTATTTAGTTTCATTCTGTCAATAAGCAATTTAGGGAATAATTTGACGAAGATTTGGAATGTGATAATGAAGTCGAAAATTTGAACGCACTTTACGAGCAGCTCCAGAAAGATGACGTTTGTGCAGCATCCCAGGAAGACTAGGGCAATCGCGAGTGGGGCTTTCATGGTTTAAACTTTATGGCATAACCTGAAACTTATATAAATCGAACCGACTCGCGCCACTCGCGAACAACGTCCTCTGATCTACTGAAAACGTTTTGTCACCGGCTGTTATCGAACATATTTTCGTAGTGAAGAAGATTTACACACGAAGCTGCGATACATGTAAACACTAGCACAAAGTACCACTCGAATTCACACAAATTGATACGTCGTTCGAGCCGAACAACGTATCTATATTATCGATTCCTTTCCTGTAATTTTATTAGCGTGTGTCATTGGATCGCATGTCTTGTTGTCTACCGAATGTAACGGTTTGCTGAGTTAACTACTTTTTGCACGTCGCACCACAAACGTCAAACGCAGCACGTGGGACGTGGGACACTGCTTTGCTTTCGAGCTTCGGTTCCCAGCTGGACCGGGCGCGGACTTTATCAACGCTCCAAGCAGCAGCGCTCCGCACGGTGACATTTGTAAGCTCGTGACGTTTGAATACTCAAAAACTCCTCGGAAACAGGATTTTATTTTTACAACTTGTATTAATTAATCAAGCAAATGCTCAATGGTCGATTAGCTCAACAAAATTATCGAAAAAAATGTCATTCTCGACTACGAGGCGTTTTGCACAGATTTTTCATTCTCATTTCGAAATTTTCAACAAAAGTCTGTCAGCACTTTTACTCCCTTAAATTTTAAGATTTATTACTAATTTTTTTTTATGAATAAAGTATCGTAACAAAAAAAAATGTAATTGAATTTGGGAAACATCGTTTGATCGGTTTAAATTTTACGATTTATGAATTTTACGAAAATCTGAGTTTTTTGAAAAATTGTCCAAAGTTTTAATTTTCGTAAATTCAATTTGCAGCGTATTAATGCTGTGGACAAAAAACACGAACTAGTTGTCACGATAATGTATTTATTTGTAAAAAAAAAAAGAAACAAAGATTTAGTTTGTTTTTCTTAAGTCAATATAAATAACTTAACACTAAACTTAAAAGTCCTAGTCGAAGTCGAAGTCGTGGATTTTCTGCCATGGTTATTGTCGTTATGGAAAAGAAATCCATTCGCTTCAACGTCGTTACATGTTTTATTAGTATAAATGTTAAAAAGAGATAGAAATTTCGTTTGCGACCTTGTTATAGTAAATATATAATTTTATAATACTAACAATATTTTGTAAACAAAGTTATTTATAAAAACGCACAAAATTTATCACATTTTTTTGATCGTACTTTCAGCTAAGTAGCAAAATTTTGTTCTTTCTTCAATCGACGATTCTGTCCTTTAATGAAGTAGCAGGCTCGTAAACATTCCCTTATGAAGAAACACTAAAAATACTTGTCGACGTGTATATCTCAATACACAAACGAATAATGTAAAAAAAAGGTTCTTCTGTGTTTTTTTTTTGTCTTCACACGTCCCAAAGTTTCGAAACAAATTATATCACTGGCACTCTTTGGAGCAAATGTAATAAGATCTAAGATCCAGCTGTGAAGCATTTCGCACAAATGTACGAACGGACTGGAACATTTATAATGCTTTGACAAATTCATTCCAGCTATGAAAATGGAAAGGAATGTTTTTTCTGTAAATTTTGAGTCCAAACACGATTCTCAATGAAAAGTTGGACAAAATAATTCGCCAAACATTCCGAGAATGGAAAAACATTGATGATAAATAAAGATTGGGCCTTTATCGTTTTCGGGTCTCATTCCAACAGCGTTCGGGACTCCAAATAGTTCATAGCAAGAAACAAAAAAGTTTAAGATTTTGACAAAGCTCGTCAGTTTTTTTCTTTTTTCATAATGTTTCACTTACACAATACGCTCGTCATAATAATAAAGTCAAGTCATGTATTAATCAATCAGTTTGTTAATCAATTTGATTGTTTAGGCTACGCAGCCGGAATTCATAAATTTAATCGGCACGCCCCGATAAGTCATATTATTTAAACTGAATTTAAAAACAAATTGCATTGTACAAATTCGATCACATGTAAACTATGATTGAAATAAATGGAACTAAAATCACTAGGGAAATATTCGAATATGAACCGGACCCTCCGGATCACTACAGCTTGAAAGTTTATCCATTAACTAAATAACAAAAAACGTAACTCGTAACATTTTCGTAACATGTTTGACGTTACGAAAACTCGATGACGAAGAACCAACACACTATCGGGCCAAATGACGAATGACTTTTCAATTTTCTTATCAAAAGGCACTTGATCGTTTGTCAAAAACAAAAGCAGTTTCTTCCAGTTTTCAATTTCGTTAACGAGTTTCTTTTATTCTAAAATTCAATGCCTACTATTTCTTGACCAATACTCAGCCATCGAATGACTGTCATTTTGTGGGATGAATTAAATGCTTGGGATAGTTTCGTTGAGCGTGTATGCCGTGGATTCAAGATCCATAAATATATATTATATATATATTGCGTATGATGCTGAAGTTTGCATCGTTGGAATGCAACGAAATTCTGTTATTTCTTCAGCAGAGCAAATAATTATTATTAAATATTTGCTCCGGCCAATAAAACGATTCTCTCTTGCGACCAAAGAACTCAATCGACTTGAAAAATTGCCACGATTTTCAAAATTCCATAAATAATCAATAGGCAAAATTTTTTTCGTTGAATCTCAACGTTGCAAACTTCAGAGTCATATATTGCGTAAACAATTGAATATCGTTAATTAAGTTAAGGGATATATAAATTATTTAAAAAATGGATCTCTGTTCAAATTCCATTTTTAGAACTCATGAAAATTATTTCATTCGGGCCCCTGAAAAATATGTTTCCTACGCAGAGTCTGCACCTGGGCATCGACGGCGTCGCTTTATCGGCACTTTAGAAGCTTTAAGGAAATCCTTTCGCGAAGGGCAGTACTTTGTGGCCACATGAAAAGGAAACTCGTTTTTTGTTCGATATTAAAAATTTAGAGTGACAAAAACGGTATTTTGTGCGTATCATCGTCAGTCAGCTGTTGCGCATCAAACGCAGCCAATTTGCCAATTTTCATCAAAAATTTAGAGGTCTGTGAAAAATTGAAGAGTAAAAGTTGAATGTTCGATAAAGTGGCTGGAAATTTTTGCAGTATAATTGGATGCACTTTGCACTTTATTGCAAATAAAAACCAGATTTGCGTAGAATCGCCGGGTTCGTGAAAAGAATTCCTTTGAATCAAGCGATTGTGCGTTCGAGCTTTCAATGGGAAGTTCCGAGGGCGACGAGTATAGATTTTTGTGTGTTTGTTCTCAATATATCACGATTGCAGGCTCGTTCTTGAAGCTGCGATAAAAACTATTGTCTCGGCTCGATTTTCAATTTTATTCCATTTGCATTGATTAGAACGATCGACGATATTAATCGAAGTTTGTCCACAGACTCGACAGAACTTATCTTGTAGGCTTTTAGCAAAGACATGACTATTACTTTAGTCTCCATAGTTGCAAATTTGAAGCCTATGCAGTTGCGAGAACCAGCGCTGAAAGGGATGAACGTAAAGGCGGGTAACTTTGGTCCACTGGGGAAAAATCTTTCTGGCTTGTAAACCTCGGGTTGTGGGAAATAACGAGGATCCCGATGTAGCAGAAAAGTGTTGATTAAAACTGTCGAACCGATAGGCACGTCGTGATTCACTAGAAAGAAACAAAAAATGGATTAATTGGGAACTATCGTGGCTCTAGTGGATTTGGAAATTTAAGAAGGACTCGAATCCGCAAACAATGAGCATTTTGAACCTCAACCCCTCCGAGATTCGAATCAAATTTTAAGTCAAGTGACGATCGACATAATTTTCAAATACACGCCCTCGATTATCTGCGTTACCGACTACAGTCAACCGTGTATCGTGGGTGAATGAAACCAGCAAGAGTGTCAGTCGATCACTTCGCAATCACTATCGCAAAATACTTTATTTTATAGGATTCTTAATAATTTTGTATGAAAATTTTTGACATCAAAACTAACAATTTTCACTTACGAAGAAAAATTTTCTGACGTCAAGAATTTGTCATATTTAATTTCAATTTTTAACTTTTTCCATCCAAACGCGTGTAAATTCAAGTCGCGTTTTAAGGATTTTTCTTAGAAAATTTCGGCTCATAGTCTTCTGGCAATCTGCAATCAAAATCCTGAATGCACTTTTTTGTTGCAACTCGGATTTTTGCAGTTTTTTAACGCCACGTGACTGCATCCAATTTAAACGTGTTTAGGTGGGGAAATAAAAAATGGAAAATTAAATGTCTCGAATTCTAAACGTCAGAAAAATTTTCTCTGTCGGAGAAAACTGTTTTTTTATTTTTTTTTTTTATTTTTGATAGAGCGATGATTCGAAGTGGAGAGTAAAGTTTTGTCGAGCTCATCGGGCGCTCAGTTTTCTGACTGCAGGATGAAATAAAAAGGTGGAATTTAATGTTCATATCCGGAAAATGTACTTACTCAGATTGATTGGCTGGTATATTTGTCTGGCAATTAATGGGACGACGGGAAAGAGGCGCCAAGTTTCTTTGATGCAGGCATCGAGCCAGACCAATCTGTTCAACGATTCAATCGTCATTTCTTCGGAGCCGATAGTGTTGTCGTATTCCTCGACAATTTTTTCTTGATATTCGGGATGAGAGCCAAGGGCGTATAGGACCCAGGACAGACTCGTTGCGAGGGTGTCGTGTCCGGCGAACATGAAAGTGTTTACTTCGTCCTTGATGTCTTCGTCCGAGAGGACAGTTCCATCTTCAGAATATTTCAACAGCATGTCGAGCAGAGCTAAACGTTTTTTTGACGGTTCGTTAAAATTCCCGTCGTGTTTTAATTTCCATTCAGCTTTTCTCTCACTGATGACCTGAAATTCACAGCCATTCAAATTCCCATATTCCACCGCCATAAAAGTCCGAATCCAGCATTCAATCATCAAAATACACGAAAAAAAGTAATTGAATCTCTTACCTGATTAACGAACGTGTGAATTACGTCGAGTGATTTCTGATGCACTTTTCCCAAGGACGTTCGGTTGAATATGACGTCGACTGACATCCAGATATTGGTGAATCTCGTCTGAATGATCGAAGTCATTCTGAAAAATGAAAATTTGTCGATAATTCTACCGAAAACGTTTTTAATTGACGGCTGCAGTGCAAAAGTGATTCAAATTTTTTTGTAACTTTTTGTGTCATTGACAAATTATGTAAAATGTGATTCTATGGTGGGGAACGCCATAAAACCCCATGAAAATTGAAAACAAACTTAACGAATTAAAAATTTACGAAAAAAAAAAATTAAACATGAAAATTTTCGGCACTAACTTTTCAACCGCTGAGACGTATTCGTTGTTGAGATTCGTTTGCGCATTTATGTGATACCCCATGCTGCTTGCTGTAAAAAAAAAGCAATCAATTGATTTATTGGAGCCGGAGGGATTTTTTTTTTCTACAGGATCGGAAGAAGAACGCACGAAGAAGTGCGTTGAATTTTCGTTCAAATAAAAAGTGTTTTTGATTTTTTTCACGTACAGCTTGCGTCAGCATGCAACAAAAAAAATGACGCTCTTAAGAACTAAAAATAAAAGTTGTCAGTAATAAAAACAACAATTAAACGATCGTGACGAGGTCGAGTGTGGCAGAACGAAAATAGATTTGTTGAGAAGTGGGAAAGACGACTGAACACAACCGGGTTACTGATTCGGTGATAACGTGAATCATGCAATTGTCCTTGAATTTTATGTTCACCGCAACATTATCTCCTGACGATTTTCCGATAAAACTGCCATCGTTCCTTCAATCTTTATTCATGTACGATGCAAGAATCGATTACAATGACTTTTTTTAATAATCGCACCACCTGGCCTTATATGCCTTTTCATATGCAAACTCATCCATGAGAACTGTGCCAAAGTTATGCTTCGTTTTGTTTTCGCTTTAATTATTGAACCACGTGCTCTGGCCCCGGGGTGAGCAACTTCGAGGTAGCCTTGAGGACGAATGTACCGATGACGTCGCCTTCATGCGGTTAATGTGATATGCAGCTTTTAAAATTTCGAGCCGCAAAGGGTTAGAATTCATTTAAGGAGTCTCGTCCGCATAAAATCCAAAGAAAAACGAGTTTTTTTTGTTTTAAAGAAAATAAAATCATGGAAACTTTACTTTCAGGTTTAAATTCTTTTTTCTCAATGACTCTGAAGTTTGCAACGTTGAGATTCAACGAAAAACATTTTTTCTATTGATTATTTATTGAATTTTCAAAATCGTGGCAATTTTTTGAGTCGATTGAGTTTTTTGGTCGCAAGAGAGAATCGTTTTATTGGCTGGACCAAATATTCAATAATAATTATTGGCTCTGCTGAAGAAATAACAGAATTTCGTTGCATTCCAACGATGGAAATTACAGCATCATTTTTTCTCAATCAAATCTGCCGCGACATGTTTCGAGCATGCAAAGAGGCGCCGGTTGTTAGTACTCCGAGTGGTCACGCCTCCTTAATGTATTACAATCACAAAATCACTTCATTTAGGATCGTTTGATAATTTTGTACGAACAATTTTCTGACGTCAAGAATTTGAGATATTTCATTTCCAATTTTGAACTTTTCCCATCCTAAACGCGTGTAAATTGGAGTCGCGATTGTTTTTTGAGTTGCCAAAAAAATGTGTTTAGCATTTTTGTTAAAAATTTCGGCTCGTAGTTTTTTTGGCTTTCTGCAAAAACATCACAAATACATTTTATTTGCAACTTATTAACGAAACTCTCAACAATAAATAATAACGAATATCTCAAATTCTAGACGTCAGAAAATTGTTCTTTGTAGGAAAAAGTTTCGGCGTCGAGAACGTTTTTGGAAAATTTTCGAAGAATCCTAAATAGAGGCGTTTTGTCATTGTGAAACCTTGCTACAGTGTGAATTGATGCTTTTTGCAGTTGATAATGAATCCTGTTAACCCTGGGTCAATCGCGTTTCGTTGGAATGTCCGAGAACGTTTTTGTCGAGGTCATTGGATTTCGTACAAAATTGGTACTGCCTCTTACAATTTTTAGTCCGATCGTCTCAATAGAGAGACGTTGTCAGAATTTTTTCAAGCTTGAAAAAGTTGAATAAGAAAAGAATCGTGTCCGATGGATTTTGAGGCTCGTACGGATATGCGATCAGGATGTTTCTCGAGTGCTGAGATTAAAATGTAAATGTGCATGGGCTTGATCGTTTTATTAACGATAATCACACTCTCCAATGTTATGATTAGAGTACTCACTGCAAATCATGTCGAGAGCTGCGCGTTTCGCGTACGGCACGATATCAAATTCGGACTTTCCAATTTCGGCGCGAAGACACGAGACCATTATAGCGGCTTCTCGTATCGTGGACGTCAAATATGTCTCGAGAAGTCCACTGTGGAATGTTGGCGTCAAAAGTTTCCTTCTGGCATGCCATCGGTCGCCTAAAAATGAAAAAAAAAACGATCATTGCAATTGTTTTCCTTTTGAATTGTCCCGCGAGTCTCAATAATTCAGCTTCGCCTCAAAAACTTCGGGGAACCGGAAGGTTTCAGGAAAATATCGAAATTATTGCTGTCAAATTGCATGATAATCATGATCATGCGAGCAATTGACGAAACTCTCAGCTGCTCCTGCAATTTTATGTATTTTTGCGATCGCTTCCGCCGTTCGAAGGACGCGCAACGTCTAGAGGACAAAATTCGTCAAAAAAAAAAAATGAGTCGGATCTTTTTTTGCATGCTGTTCACCTTCGTGTGTGTGCGTGAGAGAGAGAATGCGTTTGCACACTGGACTCGATTCGTTGAGCCCGGAGTAGCTCCCAAAAGAGCGTTGAATCTTTTCCTTATTACGGAGACTTTAAACGAGGTTTAACGAAAGAACGAAAGTATGATCGGTAAAAACTTGAATCACCACAAAAAATGGGGAAGGATTTCGTGTGCAACGATCTAATTCGAACGTGTCGGCGACACAATACCCGATTGTTTGCCACATCAAAATTCAGTGCGATTATAAAAAGATAATGAGAAAAATTTCGCGACAGTAGTTCGATCCGCTGGTGTCAAGTTTTGAATGAAATATTTATGGGTAATTTCGAAATTCTCGTTATTTTGACAATATTTTTCGTTCCGAACGGAATAGTCAGTAAAATTTACGATCGGAACGACAAAAATTGATTTTTCGAAAAAAACTTTCCAGAATATTTGTTGCTGCAATGAAAAAATTTTGTGATTTAAAAAAAAAAAAAAAAATTTCCATCGTATTAAAAAAAATATCGATCTTTTCCAAAAAAATTTTCTCTCCGGTGCATTTTTTGGCAATGCCATTAGGACAGAGGGAAATTGTCGCGGTGCGAGCCTCAAATATCACAGATTCATAGAACGAGTCGCGTTGAACATAATTTCAAGACGCTCGCGTTTATGGTTTTAGTCGTTGAACCCTTTGTTCATCCTCGTGCATCGCATGAAATAAACGTAAGCAGACACCTATTGATTAATGTGATCGCACGTGCCTCGTGGAGCGAGAAAGAAGAAGAAACTGAGAGTTAAGAATCCTGCAAATTCGAGAGGTGTCATTGTCATGACGCGAGTTGCGCAATCAGATGCTTACGTGACTCGCATTATCGTATGACCAAATAATCACTTGAATATCGTATTCGGTCAGGATGTAATGGAATGTCCAACCGCGCTGTAATTATCCTGCTTCGGAAAAATTGGTTTCTATATCTTTAATTAGACAAACACGTGTAACCGAGATTAATGATGATTTAAGAGCAAACGCGTGCGAATGCCCGTGGCAAATTACAGGCCATTGCAATAAATTTTTATTTCCTTCGTTTAGTGATTCTTTTGCCCATTCGAACAAACGTTGTTTTCGCTTTACGACTTATTTATAACAGTTTACAATGCAAATGACGTCTTTACAATGTTCGATGCAAAATAATGAAGATTCATTGGAAAAAATTATAGAGTGAAACTCCGAGCGAAGGCGTTTTCTTGGATATTACAGCTCGACAACATTTTCCAATAACGCGTGTATAGGAGAATTGCACGCACGCCCTCCTACGATGACTCTGAAGTTTGCAACGTTGAGATGCAACGAAAACCATTTTTTCTATTGATTATTTATTGAATTTTGAAAATCGTGGCAATTTTTCAAGTCGATTGAGTTTTTTGGTCGCAAGGGAGAATCGTTTTATTGGCCGGGCCAAATTTCAATAATAATTATTGGCTCTGCTGAAGAAATAACAGAATTTCGTTGCATTCCAACGATGCAAACTTCAGGATCATCTCCTACGGCTCCAAAGTCATACGAATCGCTTGGAATATTAAAAACTTTGAGGCCACGTGGAAAAATGGGTCTTTGAGCGAATTGACAGAATAATGTTGCATTGGATGAATAACAATAAGAGGAGTCGTGTGTATTGAACAGTTGATAAGATTCCCAAGGAGATCGACTATTCAAAACTGAAGTAATTGCTGTCTGGGTGCAAACGATTTAAGAGTGGCTGACGATTAAATAACGATATTCAAATGTTAGATAATTTGGAATAAATTCATACTTGAATGTAAAAGAGTAAGTATGGATGTCAAGAAAAAGAAAAACGTTTGTGTTGTTAGAATGATTGAGTGTCAACAACATATAAACATCGGATTGTTAGCGTTATCAAGCCCCTTGGTTTAGCAAACTTGGAAGGCACTCATCAGCTTATAACAACGTATTACTATGAGAAAATTACTTTATTTAGGAGTTTTCAATGAACATTCTTGACTCTAAAACAAACAGTTTCCTCCTATGAAGAAATATCTTTCGACGTTTAGACTGTGAGATATTTAATTTCCAATTTTTAACTTTTCCCATCTCAAACATGAATCTGAAGTTTGCAACGTTGAGATTCAACGAAAAACATTTTTTCTATTGATTATTTATTGAATTTTGAAAATCGTGACAATTTTTCGAGTCAATTGAGTTTTTTGGTCGCAAGAGAGAATCGTTTGATTGGCCGGAGCAAATATTCAATAATAATTATTGGCTCTGATGAAGAAATAACAGAATTTCGTTGCATTCCAACGATGCAAACTTCAGGATCATATCGAAAACGCGTGTCAATGAAAATCGCGTTTTGTTTATGAGTTGCAAGGAAATGTGTTTAAGATTTTTCTCGAAAAATTTTGGCTCATGGTCTTTCTGGCTATCTGCGAAGAGAAATCCCAAATATATTTTTTTTTGCAACTTTTTAACGAAACGTGATTTCAATTTACACGCGTCTAGATCGGGAAAATAACAAAATTGCAGATTAAATATCTCGTTCATTTGTTTTCATACACAAGAGACGAATGTGAGGCAAAAAGAGACGGAAAAATGACAAAAATCGTCATCCTTTCACTAGGTTTTTCCTCAATCCAGAGAAAAGGGATATAATAATTAATCGAGACGCTCGCAAGGACCGAGCCGCGATGAGCCATTGGCACTGATACCCAATGAGAGATTCTAGAATTGATTGATTATCAGTCATTACCGTAGAGGTGAATTTGTTTTATAGTTGCTCGATACGCGATCGAGTACCCGGTGTGTCCGTGGTGCACGATCGAGGCACGAGAGGATATTATCAGGCAATATTTATATTGACTGATAATATCTTTTTGTGCTTATAGTCCTGACTGATAATAATTTTTGGAAGAAATCAAGGTGCAACTTGACGATATCATGTAATGCTCGAGTGAGTTCGTACGTACTGATTAATTGATTAGACATAAAGTTAGGTTCGCTGGAATCTCGAAAATATTTCATAAAAGATGACTTTGAAGTTTGCAACGTTGAGATGCAATGAAAAACATTTTTTCTATTGATTATTTATTGAATTTTGAAAATCGTGGCAATGTTTCGAGTCGATTGAGTTTTTTGGTCGCAAGAGAAAATCGTTTTATTGGCCGGACCAAATATTCAATAATAATTATTGGCTCTGCTGAAGAAATAACAGAATTTCGTTGCATTCCAACGATGCAAACTTCAGCATCATCATAAAAGTGTTAATGAATCTCAAGACGATCCGTGTGCACTAGAGACGCGGAAGACGATTACGAATTTCCGCAATCGTTTCTCGTTCAAGTTCTCTCATTTCGGTGTGAGCACAGCGCGTGACCTTTTCGAAAAGGATGAATGCGAGCAGAGAATGCGATGATTGTAAAATTTTTGACGACATTGAAGTTTGCATCGTTGGAATGCAACGAAAACTCATTATTTTTTATAGCAGAGCCCAAAATTTTAATGCAATATTTGTCAACGATAATGGGACAGTCTTGTTTGCCATTGAAAAACCGAATCCACGAGAAAAATCGTCAAGATCGCATTAATTATAAAAATGATGAATGAAAAATTTATTTTTCGTCGTTTTCCAACGATGCAAACTTCAAGATCATAATTTTTGATATTTTTGCTCGAGAGTTAAGAGTAGCTCGTTATTATTCGATTAATTATAAACTAACCGGAGCTGGTGACGAGGCCAGAACCAAGCCAGGGTCGAAGATACTGGTACTCGAGGCTTTTGTCGATGTGTACGCTACTGCTGAGCAAAGGCTGCACTCCTTCGGCACGATAGACGAATATGAGAGGTCTCATGCCAAGCCATACCTGATAAATGTCACCGAATTCGCGACTCCAAGTAACGAGCCTCCTAAAAAATTCTGTAATAAATAAAAACAAACAGCGTTAAAAAAAAAAGTCATGAGAACGTTGTGGTTGAAAAAAATGAAAAAGGTTGGATTTTGAAAAGACGTTATTTTATCTATCACATAAATTCGCGATGGAAATTTCTATTCAAGAGTTCCTACGCTCCCACTAGCCTTGTTCGAGTCGGGTGTGCGAGCCAGGTCATTGCTCTCTATCGCTCGTTTCGCCAAGGCTAAACAAGTGTAAGTCTTTCTCTCTTTAACTTTGCGCTCTTTCACTCACTCACTCGCCCAGTCATTCACTCTAGGCCACAATACTTTATAATTTCTGAAATAATTCAACGCTCCTCTTCGGAGCGTCCAGGCCCGCCCTCACTGCTCTGAATCTTCGGAGAAACATTTTAGCGAAAACCGCAATCGATCAGGCTCGCTGCAGTCCGAGAGAGTCAAATTGATCGAAAGCTCGAAAAAGCATTGCATTCGCGTGTGCTCAATATTACGATCTTCGGACTGCATGCAAAAACACTGCAGAACTCGATCCCCTTGGATATATTACACACCGGACGCTAATCGCTATAAAGTGCACGTGGCTGCCCTTCTGCGGCCGTTGACCGGGATCATCATTACGCATTTTTACAGACCGATATAGTTGCTGCAAGGCCATACGCGCACGAGCTCTTTGTATGATTACATGCATGTTTACGACTGTGTCTATGCCTGCACGAGCACATGGGATATTCGTGCCCGGCCTTTGCCGAGTGAAAGTGCAGCAGATTTTTGTTGCACTTTTTTATTAAGCTCGCGATCCACGGAATACGCGCTAATCGTGCATTTACATTGTGAAAAATCATTTTTCACGTAAAGTAGAGAGAAAAATTAACGCCGAAGAGAACATTTTGTCGAATTTGTTCGACTAAACGTTTTTTTTTTTTTTCATTAATGACGAACGAGTCCGACTTCGATGATTTCCAGCAACAATGCAAATTCCGTGGGTCTTTATCGATGCTCGTCGGTTTAAAAACCACTTAAAAATTTGGCTCCAGAGGTAAGCCTTGGTATGCAGACGTGAAAAAAACGGTAAACAGGCGTATCGGGTTTGTATCTCAAAGCAAAAGTCTAGCTTTGGAAAGCAAAAATGGACACGCGCTCGCAGCTTCGAAGACACAGAATGCGCGAACGAGAATTATCTTCTCGGCGTTGTCGTTCGCGGAGCGAAACGATCCACAGGCTCCGGCAATCGAACCGGTGCCGAACGGATTCAGAGCCTTCAAAAAAAGGTCATCGGAGTCTTAAAAAAAAATTGAATTCGCGCGTCCGTGACTTAATACATTTCGAGGAAAATCATTCAATTCAATTATTATCGTTTTTAAGTTTTAAAAAACTACTCAGTTCGAAAAAATCAAAACGCATCAAGAAAATTCTTTCAAAATTCCGTGTCAACGTTCTTGGTACCAAAACTTACAGTTTTCTGCATTTATTCCGCAATTTTTCCTTTTCCCCATCTATAAACGCGTTTCAAGTCACGTAGCGTTAAAAAGTTGCAAAAAAATGTATTTAAGATTCATTTTGCGGACAGCCGGAAAGGCTACGAGCCGAGTTTTCAAGAAAAATCCTAAACGCATTTAATTAAAACTCATAAACGAAACGCGAGTTGAATTTTCACGCGTTTAGGAGAAAAGTAAATAATTGGAAATTAAATATCTCAAATTCTTGACATCAGAAAATTTTCCTTTATAGAAAAAAAATTGTTAGTTTTTGTGTCGAGAATGTTCATACAAAATTATTAAAGAATCCTGAACAAAGTAATTTTGTCACATAGTAATACGTTAAGCAAATTCATTGTTCATTGATCGTTGGCGAAGTAAATATGTGCATGATTCCGCCGGTGCTGTCAAGATCATCTAGATTGTGAGAGCACGACACGTGCGATCGTCAATTCGTCGTTTGTACATTGAATCATAATGAATATCAAAACGTAGGTGAGAGTGATATCGTCATTGATAGCTATGCAAAGATCAGCCTGTCGGAAGGTCTCGACGCGGAATAAACCGATCCGTACGTTAGAATAATCAATGAAATTCATGGTGTGTAAATTTGTTCGAAACAAAAAAATCCTTCTACAGGAATTCCGGGCTGGACTTCAAGTCTCAACTGACATTTCCTCGATAGACAAATGGGAAATTTAATCGATAAGCCATTCACAAGAGTTTACGTTCTTGTGGAAATAAAAAAAAAATCAATGTCAATGGGATTCGAGGGTGTTGAATTGATAGCGAATAAATTTCATTACATATCCAAGAATGACTCTGAATTTTGCATCGTTGAGATACAACGAAATTCTGTTTATATTTAGCGAAAATGATTATTCAAGCGCAGAATGTAATTACGATGATAAAATGATCGATTTTTACCACCCGAAATGCATATTGGATAGAAAATTTTGGATGACATTGAAAATTCAACGAATTATCAATGAATTCAAATATTTTTCGTTGCGTTTCAACGTTGCAAACTTCAGCATTATTATTCAAGATTCGAAAATTATTCGAGAATGAAGAAAAATCGTCTGTATATAGAATAATTTGAAAATTTCTTCCTCCCTCCCTACTTGGTGCTCGGCAATGGGGTTACGATTATTATATCGAGCCATGGCGACGTTAATTTTGATTGAAACTCGATGTATATATGCGTATGCGTATTGTCATGTGCATAACAACATGTGCATAGCAATGTGTGAATGAATGAGGCGAAAATTGCACAAAGTCAAATGGGGACGGCACCGGAGTCCGGAGAAGCTGAGTAATCGGTCATTGTTCTACATAAGTACGATACATAGCGCATCGTTGCAAAAATCAAAGTTCTGTAACCCTACGCGACTGGGCCTTTGTTTTGATTCGCACGTGTTCGACCCCACGAGTTGAGTCTGTCCCCTCCCCGGCCGATTTCACTGCAACCAGTTACCACTGCGACCTCTCTCTCGTTCTCTCTGTCGTCTTGCTCGACGACACGCGAAAGACCTCTCGTCTGATGCGAGTTGGTGCGAGGATCTCAACCCACGTGGCGCGAGATGAGAGAAACCTTGCAGTGTCGCAGTCGCGCTCGTTGCCCACATTTATTTGTACTTGTGGATTTGGTGCAGAGCTTGGACATTCAATCCTACCGAATAACATTTCCAATTCTACTAATTTACGTTGACGCGCACGAGCTGCAACTACTTTTGCTCATTAATGCACGCGAAACACGATTCATCATCTTTTTTTTTCAATCGCTAAACAAATGCTCGATAAATTATTCATGTGGCTAAGAAGAGAGCTCGGTATAGACAAATTCCAATGATCCTGAAGTTTGCATCGTTGGAATGCAACGAAATTCTGTTATTTCTTCAGCAGAGCCAATAATTATTATTGAATATTTGCTCCGGCCAATAAAACGATTCTCTCTTGCGACCAAAAAACTCAATCGATTCTAAAAATTGCCACGATTTTTAAAATTCAATGAATAATCAATAGAAAAAATGTTTTTCGTTGAATCTCAACGTTGCAAACTTGAGAGTCATCAAATTCCATCATTTTTTAACTTCATGAACTTTTCGTCTTTTAAAATGAGAGGTCAAGCTCAAGCCTGCGATCTCAAGTGGAGAAACGTCATGGTATACGAAATTTTTTCGTCACCAATTATCATTTGTGGGTGGGAAGATTTTTCAGATTATTTTCGAGCCTGTCGTAACAACTAAGCGATTCAACAATTGAAAAATTTCTATAAATGCAGTTGTGCTTCGTAAAATGAATAATTAATCATTCATTTTTTGATTCGTTCGTTCAACCAAATTCAAACGAGTTAATTTTTTATGACTCTGAAGTTTGCAACGTTGAGATTCAACGAAAACATTTTTTCTATCGATTATTTATTGAATTTTGACAATTGCGGCAATTTTTTGAGTCGATTCAGTTTTTTGATCGCGAGAGAGAATCGTTTCATTGGCCGGACTAGATATTGGATAATAATTATTGGCTCTGCTGAAGAAATAACAGAATTTCGTTGCATTCCAACGATGGAAACTTCATGATCGTAATTTTTTTCTTCTCAAAAGAAATTTGTTCAGTGGACAAATTTTTTCTCCCATTTTGGAAACTCTTAAGATGAACTCTCTATATCTCTGCATCGAACAAATAATATTCATTTATCAAGTCCACATGAATTTATACTGCAGACGACCTCGACACGATTTTTTATTTCTGTTATTTATTTTCCAATTGTGTATTCACTCCATTAACATCTTTCAAATTGATATTCCACATTTTTCTCCATTTACACGTTCTAATAATTTGTCTCATCGACTTGATTCCCCTTCTTTTTCTGTTCCCATTCGCGGACAATAATTGATTGCGCGTGAAACGAGAAACCCCCGCCTCAGCGGCACTGATTTTGTTTTCCACTCGACAGCGAACTTCATCTGCACTTGATCGTTGCTCGCTGCGATGTTACGTGCTTTCGTCACGCAATTTGCTGGTCGAAACAACACTTTTCACGTGGTTTTCCTTCCCTAATCGGTCCCATTATTCAAAAACATTCCATCGATAACACTTCCGTGGCAAGAGACGTAGATTCGAGTGGAATATTATAAAAGAAAAAAAAACATCATTCTAAAAGTATAAAACACGATCGAGATCCTTGAACACGAGGTCATTTAGATTCAAGAAAAAAAAACATACCAAAAGACGAGTCAGTTGCTTTGGATTTCTTGAAAACTCGCACAAAAAACCGATCGAAGAATAAATCAATATTTTCATTTTTTGCTAACTTTTCCCTTAACAACATTTTCTTAAAAATTATCCTTTCAGAGTGCCGACTCTGAAAATGGAGGAAAATTGGTTGAAAAATGAAAATTCATGATTGCAGCTACGATTTTTGTCGTTTCAATGACTCGGAAACTTTTATAATGCATGTAAACACAAAAATCTAAACATATTCTTAATCCCTGTCAGTGTTGTTAACGCTGGTACCAAAATAAGCGAGACGAATCATGTTTTCTGAAAATGACAACGTGCTAAGTTTTTATTCTCGTTTTTTTTACATTCTTGTTTTCTCTTCCACGCGTCATGGAGCGAACCATAATAATTATTTCGACTCCATTCGTTACCTTTGCTCGAGAACAGTCTAATAAAGATGCGTACCAAATTTTGAGTCCTAAAATTCTAATTGTAGACGAGAATGCAGCCTTGAATGAAAATTGACACTGAAATCTCGTAACACCTGATTTGAGGTTCGAGGATTTTCGTACAAAAACCATCAGGATAATGGCAAACTAAAAATTTGTAATAAGTTTGCGACGTTGAGATTCAACGAAGAACATTTTTTCTCTTGATTATTTATTGAATTTTGAAAATCGTGACAATTTTTTGAGTCGATTGAGTTTTTTGGTCGCAAGAGAGAATCGTTTTATTGGCCGGACCAAATATTCAATAATAATTATTGACTCTGCTGAAGAAATAACAGAATTTTGTTTACTCAGATTGAAAAAAAAACAAATCTAGGTTGGGTGTGTACGAGGTACACGAATTTTTGCGCTTATCTCGATATTCTGAGTTTTTTACAATTTATGGTGTTCACCATAAGGGCTGGAAGGAAGTGTTGGGACATTGACGTCTAATAATTATCGCGAGCAATGAGTTAACGAATCGCTAAAACTTTAGACTGTGCTGGTAATTTTTGCTCTAACGACAACTCCGCAACGGTGTGTCCGAATTGATTTCCTGACAAATTCATTACGAACATACGCACGCGAGTGTACAAGTTGGAGTCTCCACGTGTGCTGGGCATAAGCTCCAATGGATTGTAGTTAATGGGCTTTTAATGAGACCGATTTCTATCTGTACTTCACAGAGAAAAAATACGTAATTGGGATTCATGAATTAGCCTTGACAGGATTTCGAATCATTTGGTACTAATCATACCAACGAATTTTTTTCCCAGCCAAAAAACATCGCGGACCTCGAACCGCTAATCCGTGTAGAATGTTCCCAGGCTGAGCAAAAAAATATTTTCATAGAATATCCCAAGCCTACTCGACACAAACTGGTTTTTACTAGAATTTAATGTAATGTCAATTATCTTCTGCCTCGTATGGATGAATGTTGAGGTGATGCGAGAATTGGACGCTGTAACATTCGCTCTCTTCGACAAAATCGGTCTAGGAAGTGCGCTAATTGCAAGCACCACAGAGACCATCAATGAAAATCGATAAAATAACGTAATATTAAAGAAACCTTCATTAAATCTACACTGAAAATTCAATATTGTCAAAAAACGTCGATATTTAGTTGAATACAGCGAACTAAATATTTCGGGATAATTTCAAAATTTTCGTTATTTCGACAATATTTTTCATTTGTAACGCAACTGTCAGCAAAATTTACGATTGGAAGGACAAAATGCACTTTTCGAAAAGATTTTCTGGAATGTTTTTTGCTGAAATGACAAAGTTTTTGTGATTCTTCGAAAAAACGTTTAGTTGAACGTATCCAACAAAATCTTTTTCAACGAAATTTTCTTTTCAGTGTATTAAACGCGGAAGATCACTCTGTAAATTGGAACTCACTTCAGTTTTTTGCGGAAAATGGAAAGAACTTGATTCATAACTTTCTACGCGTACGATCAAAAATTTTCTTTCCCGAATCAGTATCAAATAATTTTTCATTGAAAAAAGAAAAAAAAACAATCATTATGAAATGAATTGAAAAATTCGCAAAGGCCTGAAGGAAGCTCGAAACTGCGAAATATCAAAATTCCATCAATACCAAAAAGTGTTATGTGTTTCAAGTCAGATAAATAAATAACCTGGAACTTTTTGACGAGATTTCAAGATTAATCGTACTTTGGCTCAAACACCATGATAATAGGAAAAATTGATGGGACTATCGCAGGCGAGGCCTGGCGCATAGAAATGGAGATTTGGGAAGATATCGCGGAGTTCGACTTTACGCCAAGTTTGCGAAGCAAAATCACAAAATCTATAGTGGTATTCAAAATTTTTTATTTTGTTTCAATTAGATTGGAGTTAGATTAGATTAGATAAGATTATTTGTCACTTGCACGGAATAATCGATTCAACACACCGATAAAATATAATTCACGCACTATTGGGGCAGGATTTAAAAAGCCACTGAATATCGCTATTGGAGAAGCTAAAAAAATGTCAATTTTTATGGTGAAGACTCGAGAGCCATGGTTGGAGGATGTTGAAAGGAATTCCGAGATCGTTTCGAGGATTCAGACGTCGAAACAATTCTGAACGAGCTGAATGTGAATGGAGGATTTGAAAAAAAAAAAAACGCGTACCCGAATCGATTTTTTTTTTCAATCAACCAGAGCCGTTAACATCGAGGAGTTCGTTGACGATTAATTTAGAGCGAATTCAAGACCAAGTATATTTACCTTCGAGGCTGCAATTAAGTTGCCACGCGTTTCCAATGACCGGCAATGCGGTAGGCGATGGGACGTTGCGCAGGCTGTAGAGAAATTTGGTTCTCCGAACAACGAGGGTCATCAGGAGGCCAAATACACTCAAAGAAAGCACCAAAGTAATCCACAATCTGTCCGAAATCGCAGAGTTGATATTCATAACGGACATGTCAGGTTTACCAATCATTTCGTCGATGCCACGTTTTTCCTCGATCATAATACCGGCGTCGAGCAGACTTAAAAACCGTCAAAGAAATCGGAAGTTGTTCGAAGCTGCGATGATTAATTTGACGGACGAAAAAAAAAACGCAAAGTTTTTGAGTCGCGAGGAGCGCACTAGTTGAGTCTAACCGGATGCAGACAAAACTTCATTTTTTCAACGTTATTGATGAAGCACAATTTGATTTTGTTGTCACAATGATTAAACATAATCGAGGGCTTTTTTGCATAGAAAAAAGTAGTATATCGTCGGGCTCTTGTACTTGTTCCAGGTGTTCACGCATAGAGTTCACTCAAGCAATTCGTACTCGCAAAAGTTTGTGGCTGTCATTCCAGTCAGTAGGACTGTTCGTCGCTCACTCTCTATGATGTTCTCTGCGTCCTCTCTATCTCGTCGTCGTCTCTCTCTCTCTCTCTCTCTCTCTCTCTCTATCCCTCTCTTTTTTTCTCTCGTGTGTAATGCGTGTGTACGTGTGTATTGGACGTCCTCGTTCGCAAGAGAGTGGCGACGTATACAGATATTAAATGTGTTTTGTGAGCAAGAAGAAATTTCTCGCGTCGAGGCACGCGACATGTACTTTTGCCAGGTTTCGTATACAAACTTGTAAAACGATTATAAATATGCATTGGCTAGTGTGCAACAAGGAATATGTAAAAAATTAATATTTTTTTCTCTTTTAAACAAGTCTGGACGAATAACTCGTTGTGTTATGATGAACGTGAGGCAAAAGTGGTTGGTATTTCATAGCAGAGTCGACGAAGGATCGTGTGCTGTGAAAATTCAGCAAGGAAGAAAAATCAGCGAGGAAAATAGTGACCGGAAGTCCGTTACGAGTTGGGAAATGACGTGAATGAACCGATGCGAGTATTTTCGCTAGTATTTCTTTCAATTCTCCCGCGATTTTTGAATTCCGGAGCTACAGCAACGAACGGCACTTGATCACTGAACCACCCGATGCCTCGTGCGATTTTGTGGACCGAAAAACTTGGTCAAACAAAAAAGGAAATATGAGCTCAATTTTTTTTCGCGAAAGCGAGTAACGGACGAAGAACGAGGCAAAATCGATGAGGCATGTGTGCAAATGTGTGTTCTCTCTTTTCTACCACATTTCATTGAGTTAGTTCGCGATTCGGGTACGACTTGAATGGAAAATTGCGGTCAATACTTATGAGGCGTGGTCTTGATATAGCTGGAGATTTTTTTGACGCTATTTTCGGTAATTAGATTGTTCTGAGCGTAACGATGAATGAACGACAAACGAGCAAACGTCCGGCACTTCTTACTTATTCGCTCCTTGTGACTTTGAAGTACCCAAAGTCGTCGCCCTTATATACTCCTCTAGAAGAATATCGTGCTGTATATATATATGAGTTGTATACTTATATACATAATGCTATGTTATATATAGATATTGCATAAATACGCATATACGTGTAGGCCACAATCACCAGAAGAATTGACGAGGCGATGGGAAAGAGAGAAAGAAAAAGAAATGGAGAGCTACCAACCACAGCGTTCCCTCCGTTTTAAAGCTTCGAGTGTATAGTAGTGCGGATAGTAGGATCCGCATCTCTCCGCCAATAGAATCGAGAGACGAAACGCACGTGCTGTTGCCAGAGAGAAAGAGAGAGAGAGAGAGAGAGAGAGAGAGGGGAGAGAGTGAGAACGATATTGTACGTTGTCGATACGACGAGGGAGATGCGAAAAATGTTGCTCGTGTAAACGCTCCCAATGGACTTGGAGGGCACACGCGCAATACGACCCAGCACCATCCTCCCCAACATCGCTATGTCTCTTGGATTATGAGTTTTCGTATTCTTGCCTCTCACTCGTTTTTTCTGTTCTTCTTCCCCCCCCCCCCCCTTGTCTCATTGTGACGATATTGTCATCGGACACCTCGCTAAAAGCATTCAATGATAATGCTACAGACGACTTGCCCCAGATAGAGCACATCGGCGATTGATTCAAAGTGACACATGCAAGACTTCCCATGCATTGGGAATAAACGACTCTGGTTAAAAAAAATCCATTGATGACATTTTCCACGTGGAATTGATTCGACTCGCGATTCCTGTGCACGTCGAGCTACTCGATTGATTATTGTGTACGTAGTTTTGTACGAGGCTTTAGGATTCGCGAGGGATTCTTTGTTGGAAATTTTTATCTCCCCTCATTCAGACTCCGGTCCAGTAATCAAGAGTTTTTTATATTGCCTGACCTCGATTAATGCAATTATCGATTCGATTAAATTTCCTGTTGGGTATGGCACGTGCGAAATTTTCTTGCTGCTCATTTTTTACTGGATCCGATCACAATTTGTTCGAGTTCCTTCAAAAGTCTCAGCTTCACTGGATTCCACATGGCGCTCAAGCTTTTAATTCGATTGGAACGTGACGCATACAATTTGACACGCTGATAGCGCCACTTTAATCCTTTGGCGTGTACGCAGTGCCGTCCGGATCAGATCCTAATCGCAAAACCACCAACGAAACCCCCGGACGAACGTCCGTGTGGACCACAGTATGACATGCAGAGCTCGAAAGAACTCTCGTGGGCCTGGCGCCCCCGAGGCACGCCGTTTAGCAATCGCTGCGTTTCGCGTAAATAGTTGGATAGAAATTTATTATACGCGTTCTTGGTACCAAAACTAAGTTTTCTCTAATGAAGAAAAATGTTCTGACGTTCAGAATTTGAGATATTTCGTTCGCATTTTTTTATTTTCCCATCGAAACTCGTGTAAATTGCATGAAATCACGTTTCGTTAAGCAGTTGCAAAAATCGAGTTGCAAAAAGGAATGTTTTTAGGATCTTTTTGCAGAAAGCCAGAAAGGCCATGAGCCCAAATTTTTTAAGAAAAATCGTAAACACATTTTTTTGCAACTCATAAACGAAACGTGACTTGAATTTCCACGCGTTTAGATGTGAAAAGTAAAAAATTGGAAATTAAATATCTCAAATTCTTGGCAAGTTTTCTTTCATGGGAGAAAATTTTTAGATTCGGTGTCAAAAATGTTGATAAAAATTTTTAACGAATATCCTCAATGAAGTAATTTCGTGATAATGATACGTCAATTTAGAAAGAATCTTATTTAACCGTGGAAAATTGATTTCCGAAGCTGCGGGTAAAATGATTGCCGGCAGTCTCAATTCTCCGCAAGAAATTGGGCTTGGCCCAGAAATTTTGCCCTCTCCCCCCACAGTGATGTGCAGCACAAAGTACAAGAAGGTGCACATTGAGTGCACCTTCGAGAAAGTCTTTCACTTGGAGCCAAAAATGAAAGTTGAGACTTGCGAAATGGTCGCGGCAAGATGAAACATGGTGCTTTGCGTGATTTCAACGCAATAAACTGCGTTTCAAGTTTCTCAGACTATTTCGAGTTTCCTTGTTGACTTTACGCAACGCGAAAGCTAATGATACGGTTGCGTTACAATGAGGGCAGAAATAAAAATGAATCATGCACTGAAAATTCAATTTTGTTCAACACGGTGAACTAAATATTTTTGGATAATTTCAAAATTTTCGTAATTTCAACAACATTTTTGATTCCTAACGGAACAGTCAGCAAAATTTATGATTGGAATGACAAAAATTATGATCCTGAAGTTTGCATCGTTGGAAAACAACGAAAAATGAATTTTTCATTCATTATTTTTATAATTAATGCGATCCTGACGATTTTCCTCGTTAATTCAGTTTTCCAATGGCAAACAAGACTGTCCCATTATCGTTGACAAAGATTGCATTAAAATTGTGGGCTCTGCTATAAAAAATAATGAGTTTTCGTTGCATTCCAACAATGCAAACTTCAATGACATCAAAAATTTAGTTTTCAGTGTGTTATTCGCTGCCTGGCTGGATAGGATTTTTATATCGGCTCGATCCTCCAAAATCGACGGTCGTCGCGCGATATCCAGGACCTGGACAAATCCCTAAGTCTTAAGTGGCTCTTGGCTCGCATTTTCCAACGTATATTTATAAATTAGTACGACGTAGTGGCTCAAATAGCTCTAAAGTATTCCATGTAGATTTTCCACTATGGCTTATCGTTTTGAGAGCAAAACAAATGACGAAAATTCAAAAGTGCGGATGAGGCGCTTTAAAAACCTTGAAAGTTGTTTGCCACGTGTGTTTTTCCTTCCTAAATGCGTCGCACGGAGCCTTGTGGAATCGAAACCATTATCCAATGTAAGGACAGCATATAATTCGATAATATAAAAAATGGTAGGCGCGCACGAGGCACGGTTCGACGCGAGATTCATTGGAGAAAAGATAAGCCCGAGGGAAAAGATTACACGTCGTGATTCTTGTCAAAGACTCAAACTGTCGAGAGGCCTCTTGATTCCGTGTTTAGGCACTACCTTAATAGCCGTCAAGCAGACACGTGCCTAACCCTAAGACGACCTTCAAAAGTTGAGTGCATTCGTTTGCCAAGCACTCCCGCGGCTCATTCATGTTTCGTTAATCGCGGTCTTGAATCCGAATGACATAATTCATTTGATTAATCTCACCAGAAACCCAGAAATTCGATACTCCCAAAATCACGTGCATCACGACAATATCCGAATAAAAAATTGTTAATCAACAAAATTTTTAATGCTGAAGTGACAGATTTTCATTTTCCCTAATTTAGCGGGAAGTCTCTGGACTGTTGATTATGAACTTTCACCACGATCCATCAAAACACGTGTCGTCGTTAAGAAAAACTTATTTAGAAAACAATTTCGACGCAAATGTTTTTCCAGAACTAATTAATAGTTGATCAGCTTTTTTTTTAATAATCTGAGACGTAAATTACTTCGAGGCAGAACGTAGATCGAAAATCGTTTCGCCATCATTGTTGCTGCTAAGAACTTTTACAATGAGACGGATTCGAGAAACGGCGGAGTTTGGCACCGGCTCGTGATCCGTCAATTTGTCCGAATGCTTTCCGGAATGCAATTCCATGCAAGTTTTGCATGTAAAATGCCTTCAATGAATACACAATGAAATTTGACACATGGAAAATTGTTTTCATGCGACACGTGTTAGGAATGACGTCTAAATCAAATGAGCGATTCGTTCCAGCGACATTAGTAAACAGCAGGCCAGTTTTATGCCTTGGAATCGAGCGTTATAAATATCTCGGGAAAAGCCCGAATGCCTCGATATTTCCACACGCATGACTCACTAAATTAATACCCACGTGTTTTCGTGTCATTTTAATGACAATTGTACCATCACCCGCAGATTCTCGGAATTAAAAACCACGGAGGGCACGCGAGAAGGTCATCGTTGGTCATTTTTTCGAGAAATCGAGATCGATGGCACGCGCCGTCTGATAAATGATCTTATCGAGAAAGTCACGTCGTTACTCATCAGACGCATTCCCGGTGGAAAATCATCAATCATTAATTATTCAATCGTTAATCATTCGGATGGAATCGAATTTCGAGGATGCTGATTTCGAAGTTTCGGCCGCTCATGAAACTAGAATTATCCTGAAGTTTGCATCGTTGGAATGCAACGAAATTCTGTTATTTCTTCAGCAGAGTGAATAATTATTATTCCATATTTGTTCCGGCCAATAAAACGATTCTCTCTTGCGACCTAAAAGCTCAATCGACCTAAAAAATTGTCACAATTTTCAAAATGCAATAATTTTCAATAAATTCAATAAATTTCAATAAAACTCAATCAATTCAAAAAATGAGTAAAATTCAATAATTCAAAAATCAATAGAAAAAATATTTTTCGTTGAATCTCGTTGCAAACTTCAAAGTCATAAACTAGACACGATCGAAACTCGAATTTTTGCTTGTCTTTACTCCCGGAAAAAGTTTACCGAGTCGGAAATTATTTCAAAACTCGGAGAGCTCAAAATCAAAGGAAAAAGCATCAGAGTGTTTGAATAAAAAATATCAACTTTCATGAATGAATGAATGGTTTTCAATTAACGTTCCTGAGCCGAAAACAAACGCGATTGGACACTCGATTTATCATTTTTCTATGACGTATGCATGATCGATTCAAGGAGAGAACATTGTCACGAGTGTTTTTTTCCACGTGTGGTGTCCATCATCGGCGATTGGGAAGATTTCCGACGATTGTGCAATATTTACACGGAGAGAATATTACATTAAAAATTACTATGTTATTACAGTTCCCTGGCACTACGTCGTTCCTTAAAGAAACTTGAGCAAAAACACAGTAAATTTTCATCTAAAAAAGGACGAAAAATGTCATAATTTCCGCGATTTCGATAGAAAAAGAATGAAAAATTACTGTTTTTGCTAAAATTTCTCAGACGCACGACTTGGTGCCAGGGAGCTATAATAACAGTAAATTTTGATGTAATATTCTCTCTGTGTAAACATTGCACAATCGTCGTGTGGGAAAAGGAAATCGACCGGTGGTTCGAATGTGGGAAAACTACGATTCTCATAATTTGCCCGATTGAGGACGTTAATTTTTCAATAAATAGATTCTTAATCGTCGCGAAATTTGTACACGACGTCGTGAATACTTCATGTAAAAACATACCAAATTTTAATAATTCTATCATCACTTTATCAACTTTAAGGGTTGAAATAAAAAATGATGAGAAAATTCTGAAAATTTGGTTAAAGTATTCGAGAGGTCGTGTAAAAATTTCACGACGATGAGGAAGCTCGTTATTGAAAAATTAACGTTTTGATGACAATAACTTTTTGTACAAATACAACAAATATTTATTAACAAATTTTGTTTTGTTTCTGTTGCTTTCAGTATATTGTGGATGTGGGAAAATCGAGAGGTCAAAAAAAACTTATAGCAAAGTTATAGCAGTTTCGGTAAAACTTCATTTGACTGCATTTAATATGACTCTGAAGTTTGCAACATTGAGATTCAACGAAAAACATTTTTTCTATTGATTATTTATTGAATTTTGAAAATCATGGCAATTTTTTGAGTCGATTGAGTTTTTTGGTCGCAAGAGAGAATCGTTTTATTGGCCGGAACAAATATCCAATAACAATTATTGACTCTGCTGAAGAAATAACAGAATTTCGTTGCATTCCAACGGTGGAAACTTCAGGATCATGCATTTAATTAATGTTAATTGTTCAATAACGAGCTCAATGTTTCTTGCAAACAGGAAGTACACCTTACACAGATTATTGGTGTTTTCTTACGTGTGTAGCCGTAACGAGAGATGTTTGGATTCGAGGCCCACGTGTGGTCACAGAATGATGAAGTGTCGGGGAAAAAAATGGAGAAGAGAAAAACATGAAACTTCTGTTTTCGTAGACGTTACATGCTGGTTGGTTCCTGCTGGTGCCGAACCCAACGACACGTGCCATTCGGTCTTTTAAGGTCACACGTCTATCCGTTTTATATGTCATTCACCTTGACCAAAGTCAGGTGCTTTATTCCCAACATCGCGATAGAGCTAATTGTAAACTACGACGGTTTGCAAATTGACGGATGTGAGTGAGAACTCGCCTGAGGCCCCGTAACTATTCGCAGTTTTTCCGCTCACCGAAAAAGCTCCGACGCGAGTAAAAACAAAGTATGTCCCTAATGATGTTCAGATGATTCGACGATTATACGTTTTTTTTGCAGTGTTGGCAAACCTCCGACCGGTTTTTTCGGCCACTTTTTCAAACCTTTTGTTTTTATCGATCTAAACG
The DNA here is from genome assembly GCA_037043255.1 of Diadegma fenestrale. Lineage (NCBI taxonomy): Eukaryota > Metazoa > Arthropoda > Insecta > Hymenoptera > Ichneumonidae > Diadegma > Diadegma fenestrale. The sequence goes on along the minus strand of CM073311.1, from coordinate 5,279,946 downwards.
TGGGAAGCTGGGAAGTGCGTGCACGTGATTGTCCACGTTTTATTGGCAAAGAATCCGCAAAAAATTGCATTTCGCTCGATAATGATGACAAAAATGCAGCTTAGCGTCTCGCTATTGTTGCTCAAGACAACTTTTCCAAATTCGATTCTCTCAACTCTCGTTAAATCCTAGACCAATCGAAATCGGCAGTAAAAAAATGATCCTAAAGTTTCCATCGTTGGAATGCGACGAAATTCTGTGATTTCTTCACCAGAGCCAATAATTATTATTCAAAATTTGGCCAGGCCAATAAAACGATTCTCTCTTGCGACCAAAAAACTCAATCGACTTGAAAAATTTCCACGATTTTCAAAATTCAATAAATAATCAATAGAAAAAATGTTTTTCGTTGGATCTCAACGTTGCAAAGTGCAGAGTCATTGTAAAAAATCGTATCCAAGGATCGTCAGCGAGGTATGTTGGAGACAATTAATTTTTTAACGTAGACCCGCATCGGCAAAGGACTTTTTCGGCGATGGACAGCGACGACATCGGGAACCCGAACGACGAGCGAAGGTGAAGATAGTGTGAAACTTAATAGTTGTCACTGGCGTTACAAGTAGCGCGAGATTCTTTCAAAAGTTGTTGATTGCGAGGTGACGGGTGTAGTGAGATCCTCCCATCTCTTAGAGGAATTTGAAGAAACGGTTTCATTAGTGCGTCATCGCTTGAAAAAATGCCTAAGTTGTTTTCTTGTTCGAGAGGATACGAACCTCGCCGCTGGGCCTTGACTTTGAATTGGCAAATTTATAATTCAACTTGGCAAAAAATCCTGGCGTAAGTTTGAATCAGCGAGAAATTTTTTTCAAACTTTCGCAACAATTCTTCTGCCTCTTTATTGTTTTTATATTTCTTCGTTTTCTTTTTTAATGATAATTACTCTTTGTATCTAACCGCGAGAATAACGAGGTCATGTTTCCGTTCGACTGACGAATCATGAATGTCTTTAGTGTTCCGTAAAAAGAATAATCTTTGCCACGCGCGTGGCCCGTTTTCAATTCTCATTTTCTCCCATCTCTCCGTAACATTAATAAAATCTTGGAGATGCTCGTATGCTTGTATATAGGGAGAGACGACATGTATATGCGACAATCTTTGCCTCTCACTGAGAGCCCTGGAACTCGCGGTCTACTTTCAGCATCGTTTTGCATTCTTATCGACCAATATCGCATGTGGTTGTCCTGTACCAACACGCGGTGGTGAGTTATTGCCACAAATTTACCCGCGGCAAATGGCACACTCGGCATGCGGTGATAATAGTACAATCGGAGTACGCGATGCGTATTTTGTTTAATGGACATTTTATCCCTGTTACTATGTAAACAAAGCAAAGATATTACATATCGCGCGCAGAAACTTTCTCTTATCAGGCACAATGTGTGCGAGCTTATATTTTTATTTGTTCTCATTCATTGTAATCGATTGAGATACCAAAATTTATCATCACGAGTTACGCAAACTCCATGCCATTGGGGAGCAAGTCGTTTTTTTCTTTATTTTCATTATTAATAATCGGACATAGAGAATTGCGGACTTGGGGAATTTTTGAGAAAATTTCATTTCATGACGGAAGTGTTTGGCTTTTTATGCTTCAGTCTCACATTTTCTTATGACTCTGAAGTTTGCAACGTTGAGATTCAACGAAAAACATTTTTTCTATTGACTATTTATTGAATTTTGAAAATCGTGGCAATTTTTCGAGTCGATTGAGTTTTTTGGTCGCAAGAGAGAATCGTTTTATTGGCCGGAGCAAATATTCAATAATAATTATTGGCTCTGCTGAAGAAATCACAGAATTTCGTTGCATTCCAACGATGCAAACTTTAGTCTCACAATCTCTTAACTATTTGGCGCTAAAGGGTTCGGCTCGCTTAATATGAAAAGTTGAAAATTATATTTCCAAAATCTTCAAACTCTGATTTTAACACAATTTTGGGACAGAGTTTTTTTTATATACATAGAGATAAAAAACTAAGATGCTTGTTTATCATCGTTTGCACTAAACGCAAGAAAAAAAAGATGAATCTATGGACCACCTGAGAGGACTTTGTTAGTTAGACTTTGCTGAAACGATTGAATATGTGCCTCTTTAGTTATCGCGTTACGACAGTTTGGAACGAAAGTGCAGGATATAGCGAAATCTTCTGCGTTCTCCTTTTTCCGTGGAAGTGTAGTTACTGAAGAGAGTTGGGACGATCTATGTGTCTGGCAGTGGGTAAAAGTTTTAAATACGTTTTTTTTTTAACATTCCCAAATTGATTTTTTGCAATTATGTTCGACTCCCATGAATCTTTTGGTGGTCATAAGGTAGTGTATGGCCTTTCGTTTCTATCGTTTGGATTTTCGAAAAACAGATTTTCTTATTAACCCTTCGTGGTGACACTTCCGCCACCGATCTCGGTGGTCACACTGTGTTGATTCTACCCAGTCCATTTTCAAACCCATGTTGTGACCAATCTATCGGCCCGAAAATTCTCAAAAAATTACAAAACAACCCTTGGACATTCGAGTTTAGATACCAAAACTTTCCTGAAAGAAATCCAAGGCTAACATATTTTTTTTAATGTAAAATGAAGAAAAAAAACGGGAAAAAAAGTTTTTTCACTAAAATAATCGTCACTTTGTGGATTTTCAATATTTTTGCCTCAAATTCGGACCTGATATTCATCAGATCTGGTTCTTGTGTGAAAAAAATAGTAGGATAGCGCGTGTTTGAAAAAACATATCAATTCCGTTATTGGAAGTGGGTTGATTTCAAAGTGGATGTTAGAGATTTAGCGTTAGCGGCGGGAATACTTATCGCCGCCAACGCGCAATGGACACTACAAACTGTCGTTAAATGACGATTACAGCCCCATTAATTACCGGTAACTAGGAGATATTTACGTCACAAGTTGGTCACTGGGTGGATTCTACCCACAGTGACCACGAAGGGTTAAAAAAGAAGTTGGTTCTGTAGAACCAACAGAGCCCGGTACAGGAGATTCCTTTTCCGACCTCTGTCACAACGTAGAGTGAACGAGTTGCCGATAATTTACAGACTCCGACGTTGGCGACTGTGTTCTATCGCATAATTTGGATCGAGTGATTTGAAAAGTAACTTTTGCTACCATGATAGACGCTCGCAACTATCTTGAGGCTACAGTGTCGCTTGTAAATTTTTTTTCAACCAATGAACAGAGACAACAAAGAGATGCGATGGAAAAATAATTTATATTATTATTACAGCTGCAATTTATATGCAAAATCGACTGAAAATGCACGTACATTATATTTTTAATAGGAAATTAAAAACTATAGTAAATGTCGGATTAATTGGAGCACGGTGAAGGCTCCGACTATGGCAGTCAGATTTGAGACTTTGGTGTGCGCGCCACCGGCCATATACTTCCCTGCAACAAACGCAAAGCACAAAAATCATATTTGGAGACAATTTTTTTGTCAATTTCTTGCAATTTTTAGCACGCGAAGAGTTTTGCGATCGCGAGTTACGAATCAGGACTCAAAATTCAGAATTTCATACACAATTGACGATACATTTTTCCAACCAGAAACTACTGTAGAAAAAATGGTAAAAAAATTAGCCAGAATTCTTCGGAATGTTTCGAGTTACCCGAAAAATTTTCATCCCCAATTTCACTGCAGTTTGGTCAAAACTGCATCAAATGCATCCGAAAATAGGTCCAAATGGTTTTTTTTTTAACATTCGAGTTCAATCGAATTAAAATGTTCAAAATTTATGACAAAACAATATTCATACAAACGTACAGAGTGAGGCCAGATAAGTGTGACAACAGCATTCTCTCAGTCTCGTGTATTCGGCGCAATCGCCCGCGATCACTTTGCAAGGCTGTCGACTCAACCGACAAGTGTGTTCGACGAATGGAAAGACTTCTGAAAATTGAAGAAAATCTTGCATTAATGTGATGCCAAATGATCCTGAAGTTTGCATCGTTGGAATGCAACGAAATTCTGTTATTTTTTCAGCAGAGCCAATAATTATTATTCAATATTTGGTCCGGCCAATAAAACAATTCTCTCTTGCGACCAAAAAACTCAATCGACTCAAAAAATTGCCACGATTTTCAAAATTCAATAAATAATCAATAGAAAAAATGTTTTTCGTTGATTCTCAACGTTGAAATCAAGAGGAATTTTTTTAAAATCCAACCATCTCGTAACTCGATGAAATAATCACACTTTGGAAATAAAAAATCGTAAACATATCGCGATTACAATTTGGAGAACAAGACTTTTTTCCAAGACCCAGTTCCTTGAGTGCAACGCGACCCATTTCCGGTGTCCGATTACGATACAGACCGGTTGTTTGTTATCAGTTTCAAACTTGACACCGTACGTGATAATTTCTTAATGTATAGTCCGAATATATTTCCGAAACGTTGACTCCCGACCCTTTCTGCCTCGCCAAGTGTTTTGGGCCTTTTTTTTAATCAGTCCTATTAAAAACAACATTCGAATCAAGTTACGTGCTTGATTCTTGTGGCCAGTATTTCAAACGCGCATTTTTTCGCTGCTACGAAGAGAAACTTTTATTTTTATCCAGAAATTTTCTGGACAAACCGATATTAATGAAAATAGATAGTTTGTTGAACGTGAAATGAGTCAATTGATTATTTATCGCGTAGTTTATTGTAGAAAACTTCGTATTGCAACGGAATGTCAACTTGTGCGATCATCCATTAGCATTTCCCTGACTCTTGCATTCTGGGCCTGTCGTCCGTTCGTGGCTTGAGTTCGTGCAAACATGCCATATCATTGCACTCCTTACGGTAGATCTGTGTGTGTACCTTATTGTTCCTCCATTTTGCATCATGCGGGCTGTGACTAACGTCGATTGTCAGCCAAGTTTTTGGTTCTAGTAACTGCACGCGACGTTTTTACCATCGAGCAAAACGTCGTTAGTTTTCAGAACTAATTTTATCTCCAATTATAGATTCGTTGTGGTTTATAGAAAAAAAAACGATGACTGTTTCAAGTTCCATCAAAAATTACGTTAACGTATCACTATCACAAAATTACTTTATTCAGGATTCTTGAATAATTTTGTATGAAAATTCTTGACACCAAAACTAATAATTTTCTTCTATGAAGAAAATTTTTCCGACGTCCAGAATTTGAGTCATTTAATTTCCAATTTTTAACTTTTCTCATCTAAACGTGTTGTAAATTCGGGTCACGTTTCGTTTATAAGTGGCAAAAAATGTGTTGAGGTTTTTTCTTTAAAAATTTTGGCTCGTAGCCTTTCTGGCTGCCTGCAAAAAAAATCCTAAATACATTTTTTTTCGCAACTCAAGTCTTGCAACTTTTGAAGGGAACGTGAATTCGATTTACACGCGTTTAGACGGGAAAAGTTGAAGTTAAATTATGGAAATTAAATGTCGCAGTTTTAGTGTTAAGAACGTTTATAAAAAAAATTCGAAAGGACCCTAAAAAAGTCGTTTTGTGACCTCAATCATTAATTAATGTTCACAACATTATTTGTTACAATCAGCTCGAGAATTTTTCGTAATCATGAGCCCTTAGAACTCGAAAAGATCGAAACCTTTTGGTTGTTTTTTCACGTTTCATCCAATTAGCAAAGTTTCGTTTTCGTTATTGATTGTTTTATAGAAGAAAAAATGGAGAGGGTTTTTTGCAGGAATTGAGTCCACAACGACGCAGAATGCAAGTTCGTTTTTGAGTTTGTTGTAGCCGCAAAGGCGAGGGTCGATTGTAAATTTTCCGATCATCAGTTAGAACGTATCTTTGTTTCTGCGTGTGCGGAATACTCAATCATATCCTCAGTTGCTTCGTACGATTCGTTCAGAATGTATTTAACTGCAAGGGCGTTGACTTTAGACTGTAATTAATTTCCGGCCTTCATGAGCCTTTTAAAAGCTTGTGCACAGTGCATGTGATTTTCGATGCCGATGGTTTCACCCAAGGAAAAAATGTGGCAAGTCATACCTGGCAGTTTTCGCGATAACAAAAATGTAAAACCTGATCGACGGTTTTTGAAGGTCCGAATCAATGACAATGACACGAAGACGATGCATTTACGTTCGCGAATTCCGACGATAATCTCGATCAATTTTTCCGATTCTTCGGAAAAATGTTTTTCGTTGAATCTCAACGTTGCAAACTTCAGAGTCATAGAATTTTCGTGTGTTGATATAAAACGTGGTCGAGCTACGCAGTGGCTCCCGATGGCCCAGCATCTCGATTCTTCGCGTTCTATTTTCTTTTATCCCCGACCCGAAATGTGGGATAGAAATTTAATCCCCCGGCTGAGGGGATTATTTCTGGGTAAGGGTTCGCTGCTTTGTCCCCCATGTCCAGCAATCCGGCCTCGTCGAAAGAAGCAGTTTGAATTCTCGTACTCGGGGATATCTTCGTGAAAATGTTTAGACCGATAAAAAGCGTTGAGTAATAAAATGTAAAAACGAATAGTGACACGATTAAGCGTTAACCCAGTTTCACGGAGAAATCGTCGTATTTTATATTTTCGACCTTGATCGCTCGATGTTCGTTAATCCTGCAAACTTAGTGTCGATTGCTCTCGGAATCTAAACGTATCCGTTCCGCGATCGACTTTTTTTTCCTCCAAGTTACGTTGTCAGTAACACGCACGAATTATTTTCATTGCACGATCGAGTGACCGCAGATAATGCGGCATCGTAATGATCGATTCCTTCCGTCCGTAAGCTTCGCAGGCTTTTTGCTTCTTTAGTCCAAATTTTTTTACGTTTATCGTCGTAAATACGATTTTTAGCTCCCGAAGCAAAATAATTCATTTTATCGATTGTCAGACGTTCGAAATATGTTAATCCTCACTCATTTTTTAAATTTAGCCCTAGAACGGCGACCTGTGGTTAAAACCAACCCGAGCCCTTTCGCCCTTCGTTCTCCCGATCTGAATCGTTTTACCGCATTCTTGACTAATTTTTTGACGTCAAGCAAAATTGCCCTAGGGTCACGTGATTCTGCGTTTAAAATGAAAAGAATGAGCTCAAGTTGAGCCCTTTTCGTTAAATTTTGCCGGAGATATGAAATGAGCCTGAAGTTTGCATCGACGCAATGCCACGAAATGGAAAAAAAAAAATCATTCGTCACTTTTTTATTTGATGAATCGACTCGTGAGGTCCGAAAAAGCGACGGAAAAAATAATAAAAAAATTAAAATTCGTTCCGAAACACCCCCGTCCAGGAGGTTGGATTTTTTTTTTAATTCGTGGCATTGCGTCGATGCAAACTTCAGGCTCATGATATGAATTTTAAAAATCCATATCTCCGGTAGGTGATATAAAACGTAAATTAAATTAGTTAATATTTACTTCAAAAAAATCCAATTCTGAATATTGAATTGATTAAAAAAATATTAATTAATCTGAATAATAATAATTCTAATAATATTATTAAATCAATTTAAATAATATTAAATTAATTTAAACTTGTAAATATAATTTATAGGCGATAAAACGTTTTCAAAAATGAATCTCGCCTTATTATTGCATCGAATAATTAATTTTTTCATAAAAAGACGAATTACGTACTATTGTAGCTGCCATCACAGCAACAGTGATCTGCGAGGACACTTTCGTCTGTGCAGTAGGTCATCTCAGCACTCGTGCACTCGGTGCATCCAGGAATCGGACCTGAAATTCCAAAAACCTTATAGAAATGACAAATAAATAATGAAAATTGCTGCGAATTTAATGGAATCAGTGGATGTTGGTCTGTGGGACGTTTATGACGTGAAATGCTGAGCGCGAACGTGTAATTTATTCGTAAAGTAAAATAATTTCACTCATTGTTTGCTACTTCGAGGAATCTGTGAACCTCCGTGAACATCGTCAAATAAACTATGCCTGATACACAATGAAATTACGAGGATCCAGGCTAAATGCATGCTGCATCCCTCTCATTAAAAAAACTGCCATGTGCGCAAGATTATGCAACGTCCACTGTGTATTATTATGGCGACCATCGCTTAATTCCGTCTTACAGCCGTGTCTCCGTTGCAGGATCGATTTACAAGTAAAAATTTGTGCATGTTCTCAAAAGATTCGGTGCAGCGAGGATGACTCTGAAGTTTGCAACGTCGAGATTCAACGAGAAACATTTTTTTAATTAATTATTTATTGAATTTTGAAAACCGTCGGAATTTTATGAGTCGATTGAGTTTTTTGGTCGCAGGACAGAATCGTTTTATTGGCCGAGGCAAATATTCAATAATAATTATTGGCTCTGCTGAAAAAATAACAGAATTTCGTTGCATTCCAACGATGCAAACTTCAGGATCATGCAGCGAGGATTTGGCTGATGCGAAATAGTTGATCATTTTTTTTTGTTTGTTGATTTTCTGTATTTTTTTGGTATAGTGCGAAATTTTGCAGTTTGATTTTGACGCTAGTGACAACGTTGCGAAAAGAAAATACATGTCAAGGTCACGAGCAAAAATGAACGATGCAATTTGAACCGCAGCCTCAAAAGTTGGCGAGTGAAACGAAGAAGAATCTTGCAGATTGGCGAGGCTGCTTAATTGGCGCGTTCATTACGACGCTTCGTTTGAGAAGTTTCAATTTCAAATGTGAGACATTACCTGGATAGATTTCGAGACTCCTTGCCTTGGCGAGAGCATCCGCATGCGTGACTTGATGCTCGAGAACATACTCGTCATTAGGATTACGATCTACTATCGTAACAGCAACAAGATCACTGATTAACGAGAGTAAAAATAATATGATAATCCTACGAAAGCTCGGATCAGTCATGCTAGCCACGACGCGGCTCCTTTCTCGTCATCCTCGCGATAAGTTGTCGCCAACTCAATCCATAATTCGGTGACTGCAGGAATTTGTACTAAAGTTCTGTGCAGACAAGAAAACTATTTACAATATTTTATGTTATTGTGTATTAATCGATACGTTTACGTAATTTTAACAGCAACTAACATTCCGTGCAACTTCATTGAAACGTATGTAAATTATAAATCAACAATCGGTCAATTTGTTCTTGCCAAAAGGACCAAAAATATCCGCACGAGATTAAGAGAATTCGAAATGACTCTGAAGTTTGCAACGTTGAGAGTCAACGAAAAACATTTCTTCGCGCGATTGATTATTCATTGAATTTTGAAAATCGTGGCAATTTTTTGAATCGATTGAGTTTTTTGGTCGTAACAGAGAATCATTTTATTGGCCGGACCAACTGTTGAATAATAATTATTTGCTCTGCTGCAGAAATAACAGAATTTCGTTGCATTCCAACGATGCAAACTTCAGCATCATTAATTCGAATATGTTTCGAATAAACAAGGACACGTTGGCATAATTAGCACATGAGAAATTTATTTTTAATAAGTATCTTTAATCCCCTGCTGTTGGTCATATTGGCTGTCAATGGATGGAGACTAACACAAGATTATGATGTACCAATGTCTTGTACAATAAATTCTACAGCAGCGAAGTATTTTTTTGATGATTCTGAAGTTTGCATCGTTGGAATGCAACGAAATTCATTTTTATCTGTGACAAAAATAATTATTCAAATGCAGAATATAATTACGATGATAAAATGATCCATTTTTGCCATTCAAAAAGCATATCAGCTCGAAAAATTCGGATGACATTGAAAATTGAACGAATCTTCAATAAAATTCAATATTTTTCGATGCATTCCAACGTTGCAAACTTCAGCATCATGTATTTTGAGGTATTGGAAAAATTTCTGACGTTCAGAATTCTAGATATTTAAATTGCAGTTTTTATTTTTCTCCATCTAAACGCGTGTAAATTGGAGTCACGTTCGGTTAAAAAGTTGCGAAAATTGAGTTGCAAGTAATAATGGATTTGGGATTTTTGTTTGCAGATGGCCAAAAAGGCTACGAACCAAAATTTTTCAAGAAAAACCCTTAAAACATTTTCTTGCCACTCATGAACGAAACGCGACTTCATTCACACGCGTTTGGGAAAAGTTAAAAATTGGAAACTAAATATTTGAAATTCTTAACGTCAGAGAATTTTTCTTCATATGAAAAAATTGTTAGTTTCAGTGTTAAGAATGTTCATACGAAATTATTTAAAAATCCTAAATAAAGTAATTTTGTGAAAATAAAACCTCAAGGCCGGATGTCGTATCGACTGAGAGGGATAATGAGTGCCTCAATAGCTGAGAAGATAAAGAATGAAATTTTCCTACACCGTTAATGTGTTTGGAATTTGAAAAAGTTTCAGAGCAGGCTAATTACAAGAATAATCAGCTGAGACTCTCATTCATCGCGACAGAAATGAACGTGAACACGAATTTCACTTTCGATGGTGTAATCGATCGATAATCTTAAGTGCATCGATTGTGAAACTTTGAGGTGGGTCCGGAAGGTAAAAAATAGCTGCAGGGACGACACTGGGGACTCGAATTTCAGCTCGAAAATTGGGAAGCCGAAGAATATATCGGTTTAGAGAAAATAACTTTGCGGTGCTTATTAAATGAAAGTTGCACGCGTGAATTCTTATTGCCCAGCGAATAATCATCCCTGCACCTAAATTGATCCTTCGACAAAACTAGTGAGGCCATTCCAGATGATGAATCAACGAAAAACATTTTTTCTATCGATTATTTATTGAATTTTGAAAATCGTGGCAATTTTTTGAGTCGAGTGAGTTTTTTGGTCGCAAGAAAGAATCGTTTTATTGTCCGGAGCAAATATTGAATAATAATTATTTGCTCTGCTGAAGAAATAACAAAATTTCGTTGCATTCCAACGATGCAAACATCAGGATCATCCATTCCAGTTGTTCGTTACTGTCGAATGATCCGAACGTACGAGGACTAGAGTTTAAATAGGTAAAGTGCATCGTAGAATTCATGCAAGACTCAACCGCCTAGCACGCGCGTGCGCACGTGACTGTATACGGGTATGCGTGTGTTTTCAAGATGACTCACAAAAGTCCTCGACAATATCGTTAATTAAGTTCAATTAAGGGCCTTACCGACAAACTTTAATCTATCGTCAAGAGAATTGTCACCTCCGAGAGACTCTCTCCTCAGAAGCATCAATGAAATAAAAACAGAGGAAAATCATTCAAAATTTTCCATCACATTCTTTTTATTTATTTATCTAACGATTTCGACAATAAATTCAGAGAATATTTTGTCAGATTTGTTTATATTGTATCAAGTTCCGTAATAAAAAACACTTTCATCAATAATCCCACGAGAATGTGCAGTAAATTCGATCCACCGACTTATCGCTACCAGACAAACGGTCATCACTCTGACTGTCGTTACAATATACGAGGAAAAACACCCTCCAGTCGTGAGATCGTAAAAAAAATTGCGTCTCGTTTCTCCTGAGGTCGGTTCGAGAATTACCGTTAAGAATTTAATGAAATTTGATACAGCAGTGTAGATTATGATATAAAAAAACGACATTGAAGTTTGCATCGTTGGAATGCAACGAAAACTCATTATTTTTTATAGCAGAGCCCAACATTTTAATGCAATATTTGTCAAAGATAATGGGACAGTTTTGTTTGCCATTGGAAAACTGAATTTACGAGGAAAATCACCAGGATCGCATCAATTATAAAAATAATGAATGAAAAATTCATTTTTCGTTGTTTTACAACGATGCAAACTTCAGGATCATAAAAAAACGACATTGAAGTTTGCATCGTTGGAATGCAACGAAAACTCATTATTTTTTATAGCAGAGCCCAAAATTTTAATGCAATATTTGTCAAAGATAATGGGACAGTTTTGTTTGCCACTGGAAAACTGAATTTACGAGGAAAATCATCAGGATCGCATTAATTATAAAAATAATGAATGAAAAATTTATTTTTCGTTGTTTTCCAACAATGCAAACTTCAGGATCATTATAAAAAAGATCCAGTCACATTTTCAAGAGGCTGCAGAATGAAAAATATTCGTATTGATAATTTCATGAATTTAACATTCATTTTATACATTTTATTGTATTTTACAATGAAAACTGTGAATTCCTCTGAGAATTGATGAGAATTCATTGTGAAAGACAATGAAAACTGAGATTTATCAGAAAAATCGTCATTAAATGTGTGAAAGTACCGATGCGAATTTTTTTTCCGTTTCTCTGCAGGCTCTCAACAATTTGACTGGATATTTTTCTCGTAATAATCTACTGGTGTGCCAGATTTTATGAAATTCTCAACGTTAATTCTGAAACCGACTGGAGGTCGACTCGGTATAAAATTTGACGATAAAAGTTCATTGCAGCATCTCGAGAGACTGCAATAATCTCTCGCACTCACCGCAAATAATAAAGAGCGAAAAATATTCGTTTTACTTCCGTGTATCACTGACGATTAAAGTTTTGAGACTGAACCTAAAGCCACAGTCGCGTTTGACGTTGAACTAAAAGTCTTATCTGGTTTTCCTATTCTACGACCTCTGAACTCTTGCTGCACTCAAAAATAAGTTATAGGAATTATCTTTATTCTCGTCTTCTGTCCCACGAGCTCACGAGGTTATCAATGAGTCTTGAGCCGGTTCTTTATGTGCATATACCCGAAAATACGAAAAGAGTTCCTTGTCAAGTATAAAGTGAATCGAAAGGAAACTTGACTCTGAAATTTGCAACGTTGAGATTCAACGAAAAACATTATTTCTCTTGATTATTTATTGAATTTTGAAAATCGTGGCAATTTTTCGAGTCGATTGAGTTTTTTGGTCGCAAGAGAAAATCGTTTTATTGGCCGGATCAAATATTGAATAATAATAATTGGCTCTGCTGAAGAAATAACAGAATTTCGTTGCATTCCAACGATGCAAACTTCAGGATCATAAAGGAACCTTACACTGAAAATTCAATATTGTCAAAAAACGTCGATATTTTGTTGAATACAGCGAACTAAATATTTTGGGATAATTTCAAAATTTTCGTTATTTCGACAATATTTTTCATTGGTAACGAAACTGTCAGCAAAATTTACGATTGGAAGGACAAAAATGCACTTTTCGAAAAGATTTTCTGCAATGTTTTTTGCTGAAATGACAAAGTTTTTGTGATTTTTCGAAAAAACGTTTAGTTGAACGTATCCAACAAAATATCGAGCTTTTTTAACGAAATTTTCTTTTCAGTGTATTTATCGAGAATAAGAAAAACGTGTGAGGGTGGAGTCGATTGTCTACAACATGTGACATACATGTCCCGCATGTAGTAATCCTAGATCAGCTGAGTCGTTAATTCTACGATGACTTAAGAATTCTTTGAGCCTCGTACAAAAACCATAATTATCCTGTTTGTGTGAACTCGTCGTACATTCTCAAGATTTCAGGCACGTCAAAAAGCAACAGAAAAAATAAGTATTTACTTTTTTGATGCACAATTAAAAAATCAAAGCGATTCTGCACGGTTTCGAGTGAATTTATCGTTTTTATTTTTCAAACTATCGTGAGAAAACGCGTTTTCACGCGATACGATAATGCGATGAATGAACGACCGGCGAGTTGTACGGACTGCGTGTAACTGAAAGCGCTGAACGAGGGGGCTGAAAAGAGTCCGTACGCGGCGTCGTTTCTATGCGACCAACCCGGTGTGAGTCTCGCCGCGCTCTTACACACATACGCACACGTATGTCACTCGCTTTCATAATGACGCACTAACACAATGCGCGGCTCTCGATCGCGGCACGTATACTACGAAAGAAAAACTTGGTTGCACGTGCGTGCGCAAGGATCGTGTTTTCACAGGTAATTTCGACGACGTAATACACGAGAGCATGTCCCTCCGCGGTAACCATTCGAATAGCGTTTTTGTCTCCATTCATACACACTCGCGTGATCAGAACCTGTGAAGGGTGTCGGAAAGACTTCGATCAAGTTTTCCGCGGTCGGAGGGACGAAACGATCTCGAATTTATCGTCCTCGTAATGGAAAAATGGGCCTCGAAACGATTTTTTTTTAATTTTACCAAAGGGACGAAGAAAAACGACATTGAAGTTTGCATCGTTGGCATGCAACGAAAACTCATCATTTTTTATAGCAGAGCCCAACATTTTAATGCAATATTTGTCAACGATAATGGGACAGTCTTGTTTGCCATTGAAAAACCGAATTAACGAGGAAAATCGTCGGGATCGCATTAATTATAAAAATGATGAATGAAAAATTTATTTTTCGTTGTTTTCCAACGATGCAAACTTCAGGATCATCAAAGAAAAAACTTTTTTTACAATCTTCCGCGTGAATTTTTCGTTTTTTTCTATCGATAACCATTTGACAATAATATTAAAAAATAATTTTTCATCACACAGTGCGAGCTCGTTTTCTATGGATCCGAAACGACTTTGCTGAATTTTTCCACATTTTTTTAACGTGTCTCCGAGGAGGGTTAATTTCTATACTTAATTTATGATTAACCTCGAAGAAATTTCTAATTTTCACAAAAACCATTTATTTACAATGCTCTCCGGACTTGACCTAAATACGAGGCTAATTCGAGTGATCTTAAAACGACGAATCAGCCATCGCGAGAGAGGGGGTTAAGTTTGTCATTTCTTTGGGTTCGCTCGTTCGTCCATTTAATGATTCCTCGCTCTTGGGTTCACGTTTTTTCAAGCGTTCTTGGACGGCATTAGGAGCATGAAACGAAAAAATGCGATCGACGACCTTGACATGTTACTCCCTGCGACTTTGCTGAAAAATTAAGCGCCGAATCTGCGGTTCGTGCTTACAGGCTTTCGTGAAGCAAAATGTAAAGATCGAACTCAATTTTTCCAGCCGATTTGATCGTTTTTCAAAATCGTTTGGACACGATTAAAATTAATTCAATCTACCGTCGATTGCAAAGTTTTTTATTCGCTCGATAATTGGGAAATTCTCGAATGCGCAATGGCCACGAAAAACCTTAATGCAACGAGGTAATTTCATGACTCTCAAGTTTGCATCGTTGGAATGCAACAAAATTCATTTTTATCTTTGACAAAAATAATTATTCAAATGCAGAATGTAATTACGATGATAAAATGATCAATTTTTGCCATTCCAAAAGCCCATCGGCTCGAAAAATTTGGATGACATTGAAAACTGAACGAATCTTCAATAAAATTAAATATTTTTCGATGCATTCCAACGTTGCATACTTCAGCATCATGTAATTTCGATAGATCACAGAGAAATTAGTTGCACATGATTCTTAGTGCATATTGCGATCGCGTGTTACATGCTCCAAGTTGTCACAATGCGATTATTGTTCACGTGGTTCTGGATCGTTCTCCGTACCGCATGTTTTCAATACCCGATAAGCCGAAGTAGAAAAATTCAACAAAAATTGTTCAACGCTATGTTTTACCAATGAAAACAAAAGTCTCGGTCGCAGAAAGATCGTGGAGAAAAGTTCCGCCCAGGGCATTACTATCCAGTCGAGATTGCGATGCTTAAAATTTTTTTTTTCCACAGCTGATAAACTTATCGAGATTTCAGGGCATTTATAAATAATGGAAACCTGCACGTTAAGCCCCAAGTCGAAAATTGCTCTTGATAAACGTGTCGCATGTCAAAACATCGAAATAATAAAAAAAAAAAAATCATTTTTAAAATATTTTTCCAGGTGAAAAACGATCGTTATGTCAGGGACGAATCAATTCGATGGCAGCGTCGCTGCAGACAGTTTTATTTGTTTATTGCACTAATTTCCGCATGCACACATGTGCATGCACTTATGAGGCGTAAGTTGATCATTTGACGCGTGAATGGAAGATTGTTCGGATTTTCTATCACGCACGTATGTGTTTATACTTGATCGATCCGTTGGCGTTTCTATGTGTGTAAACGAAGTCTGGGACGTGTGCGAGCGTAAGGCTGATTTCACACTATGTTTCATTGACGATTCGCCCTTGTTGCAATCTCGATTCGATTTCATTCTCCTGCCCACATGGCCAAGGTGATTGCGTTCCCCTCAGAGGCTTTCGAGTCTATGACTCTGAGGTTTGCAGCGTTGAGATTCAACGAAAAACATTTTTTCTATTGATTATTTATTGAATTTTGAAAATCGTGACCATTTTTCGAGTCGATTGAGTTTTTTGGTCGCAAGAGAGAATCGTTTTATTGGCCGGACCAAATATTCAATAATAATTATTGGCTCTGCTGAAGAAATAACCGAATTTCGTTGCATTCCAACGATGCAAACTTCAGGATCATTTTGAGTCTCGATTCTGTCCGTCGTGCGAACAAGCTCCATTTATTCTGTTTTCTCTTTATCGTCAAATCCCTCACTGAAGCGTGATTTCTTTGCTCAAAATTTCCCTATCCCAATAATCTGGGGTCATAAATTAGGACAATTTTGAAAAATTCATATCTCCGGCAAAATTCAACGAAAAGAGTTCAACTTGGGCTCGTTCTTTCCGTTTTTCAGCGCAGGATAAAACGATAAAAAATCCTAAAGAAACGTCGCATCGAATAGCAGAAAAGAAAATGTAGCCAAAAGCCTCAAATCGCTCGTATCGATTGAAATTTCAACTTTCGAGTTTCGCAGTTGCAAATAATCCAACTGGGAAAACTCAAAGTCAATGATAAGCACATTGAAAATACAATTTTGTTGAAAAAGATCGATATTTTGTTGGATACGTTCAACAAAACGTTATTTTTTCGAAAAATCACGAAAACTTTGTCATTTCAGCAAAAAACATTCTAGAAAATCTTTTAGAAAAGTGAATTTTTGTCCTTTCAATCGTAAATTTAGCCGACAGTTCCGTTACAAATGAAAAATATTGTGGAAATAACGAAAATTTTGAAATCATCCCAAAATATCTAGTTCGCTGTATTCAACAAAATATCGACGTTTTTTGACAAAATTGAATTTTCAGTGCAAGCGCAGAAACTTTTAGAATAATTTCCAACTCGAACCCTCGCGTTTGCGAGCTCCGCTTTATTTACTGCGTCTTGTGTGCCTTGCGATTATTAATGTCAAAGAGCAATCGTACCGATAAATGCCACGTAGTTAATGAAATGAACGTGTGAAAGATCGATCCTGCTACGAAAACACACTCTGGTCCAGTGGACCGACGTTTTTTGTTCTCTCTCAAACGAGAATTTCGTTCGAAAACGCTGTACGAAGTTACGGAGAAAAAGTCATCGGTCTGTCGGACCAGGTGTGTCGGAATAAGCGAATAAAAACCTCAAACTCTCGCTTTGGGCTGCAATGATAAAACTTGAATCGGACTGTAAATTCGATATCGTCGCAGCAATGCGGTATTGTGAATCGAGCTTAACCAGACTCTGGAACAGACGAGTCTCTATAAAAAGAGAGACAACGATAGAGCATTACGAAATCCTTCTATAAAGAGGGTTCTGGGTACGTAGCCTATTGATCCTGTTACAAGGACAAGGGTCTACGAGTTTTATATCAGAGAGTCTTCTCCCCTTTGTTACGGACGCGCCACGACTACTTCGCAGTTGGGATTACTTTTCTACGCCGCACACAGAAATATTAAACTCTCCCCATATCGCGCGTTCTCCTCTTTCTCCCTCTTTCGATTGCAGTCTCAACCTTTATCCGTCTTATTCCTAGAGAATTCGTGCGTATTTGTTCATGACAGACGTTCGCCATTTTTATATTTAAAAAAAAACGTCAAACTCGCGTGATTTTCTGTTATTTTCTTATCACAAGCTAAAATAATCTCAAAAATGTGAATTTTCGATGTAGAGGAACGATTTAATTTTCGATAATCGTCGCAGTCGTCGTCGTTCTTTGCGAGGGCAGCAAAAACCCGCATATCGCAACCCTCATTATTAGAATATTTATAAGCTATGAGTAATACCGAGAGCCGAGTATTATCGCCTTCTGTTATCGTTACGAAAGTTTCGGGGGAAAGCACCTGGTCGTTTGTGCTAGAAATCAGAGCATCGATTCATGCTCGAAATCTCAAGTTGCGACAAGATAAAAACTCATTGTGACACGGTTTTTTGCCTACAAATATATTTTTCGAAAAAGATTTCTCGTGGCGAAAACTCGTCGAAAATTCTTTGCGCCGGAAGTTTCCGAACGATTCCCTTTAACTAATTAGTCCGCCCGCCACTGTAATAAGAGACGATCGGGGAAAAAATATACGCATTGACACTGAATTATTCCGTTGACGTTCATATCTCATCGAGACATTGATCGATCCTGGGTGCGCCTTGGGCACGGCTTTCGTAACGCTCTATATCATTTTCATTGTTCCCGTGCGAATGCTTCTGTAGGGGATTCTTTCGCCAACCGTCACAAACTTGCTTTTTTGCCCTGAGCTCATAAAAAAAACAGAGGCGAAAGGGTGTGCATTGTGTTGTACGCGTCACGTCAAGTCGAAACGATTTCCGACTCGCTCCGTGACATCGAAATATTTAGGGTTATTTTTTTTTTTTCATCGTTTTCAAAATGCAAATTTGCCGATTCATTTGTTTTTTTTCGTCGCGACAGTAATACGAATCGAATATCTCGATAGAATTTATTTCGACAGATTTCGATTCGGCTTATTTTATCAATCAAACGTACGACGAAACGTACCAAACATCCTTCTTATTTATATGATAAATCGATTTGCCGTCTCGCCGAGAGATTCATCGATGTCTTTTCGCACTTGAAAACTTTGAGAACAAGAATCCTTTTGACAGGATTTGAACACCATCTATTGGCAAAGGCTCGAACTATTACGTAACATCGTGAACCATCTGTCGGTAATGACGGAAACTACAATTCGTGTTAAAAATATGATCCTGAAGTTTTCATCGTTGGAATATGCAACGAAATTCTGTTATTTCTTCAGCAGAATTCATAATTATTATTCAATATTTGGTCCGGCCAATAAAACGACCCTCTCTTGCGACTAAAAAACTCAATCGACTCGAAAAATTGCCATGATTTTCAAAATTCAATGAATATAGTCAATAGAAATAATATTTTTCGTTGAAACTCAACGTTGCAAACTTCAGAGTCATTTGAAAATTATGCATAGAATTTATTATTTCTGAAATTTATGCGAAAAAGCTGCAAGAAATGTTGTTCATCGATCTCGCGGATATTTCGAGAAGATCATTCTGTACGCGTGTCCAAAAATTATTGAGTATCCGTGGTTCGAGGCATTTTTTCGTTCGGACGTACGCTATAACTATATAAAATTAGCCTCCAGGACTTGGACTTTTGGCATCTTTTTAAATTTGTAATGATCGGTTGTCGATAGTTTGATCAATTAAAACTTTTATTCGATAATGTTCATTATCAAACAGACGAAACAAAAAAAAAAGCGTAAAGTTAGCCGCCAGCACTTTTAAAAATTTGGGGCAATTTGATTCTTTCAAGTGCCACTCGATTCAGAATCGTTGACGCGAAACCTCTATATGATTTTCGTGGAACATCGAGCGGAGGAACGTTACAATGGAAAAGTCGTTAGGATGGAACAGTAGAAATCGAACAACATTTTGACATACCGAAACAAATCCAAGAAAATTGATGCGTTTTTACTCACTCTTGGATGCTTGTTCCAATGATTCAGCTTAGATTAGCGTCATAGGGTCGCAAAACCTCTCGAACCTGCATTTTTCACCCGACCGCCGTCACACAAGAATCACTCAATCATCACTTTTCACTTCGTTTCATTAGAGATTCACTGAGATTTATCTGGAATATTAAAATTGGCAAAATGCAATGTTTTAACATTTTTACACGAGAAGCGTGCGGGAATTTGCACACTCAGAGTAGTTATTGCGTAATGTTTACATATTTAGTCGAGGTTTTTATTTACTGATTTAATGTGAATCTTCAGCATGAATATTTATAAAGTTATTTTTATTCGATTAAAGAATTAAAGATTTTGAACACCCGAAACGAATTCGCCGTTTTATTCACTGAAGATCGAGCAGAATTCTTCTCGTGTAAAGCATTTTGTTCAGTCAAAACAGCTGCGCGTCGACGAACGATAAAATGACGCATGGAGCTGGCCAACTGACGCACACGTGGTGCTCTACATGCGGGCCGGCGCCCAACTGATATTTTCCAGGATAAGCTCCGTCTCCCCGCATTCCCCGCTCCTGCCCGATCGCCCCTCTCTGCCGCGGCAACCA
The DNA here is from genome assembly GCA_037043255.1 of Diadegma fenestrale. Classification (NCBI taxonomy): domain Eukaryota; kingdom Metazoa; phylum Arthropoda; class Insecta; order Hymenoptera; family Ichneumonidae; genus Diadegma; species Diadegma fenestrale. The sequence goes on along the minus strand of CM073311.1, from coordinate 5,259,829 downwards.
GCCCGCCCCTCCGCCCGCTCCTCCCCCCGCGCGGCGCACCAGTTGAGCTGCGGCCCCCTCTCTTCACTCTACAGAGCGATCGCGTCGAATACTCGAGACCGCCGAGAATGTAAACAAACCGAACGGAAACGCGTTGAACGCGAACAAAACCAGCGATCGACTTACACCGGATAAATGTGCTTCAAAATATTCGATAAATTCGCGATGAAATATATTCAAAATAAACGCCAGCCGAAATCGGTTGAATTTTTTAAAAGTGGCGGCTAACGTTACGCTTTTTTTTGTTTCGTTTGTTTGATAATCAATATTATTTAACAAAAGTTTTAATTAATCAAACAATCACAAACTATCGACGAACAATCATTACGGATTTTAAAAAATGGCAAAAGTTACCGTTGGGGGTCCGCAATTTTATGTAGCCGGACGCTCTCCGCCCATGGCGTTTGTGGCTCTTTTTACTGTCTGTCGATAATCAAGTTTTCGTTCGAGTAAATGTCTCTCGTGTTGTTGTGTATATTCGTGTGAGCGCATGGACTCACGACGGTGAAACGTCACCACTGTAAATAGAAGTGGACAGATCATCTGTGCCGTTCGTCGAAGACGCACGTAGCGTTTTGCTCTCCTCTGCGATCATACTCACTTCGTTTTGGAGCTGGAACTCGACACAGATTTTCCATCGGATCGCTAGTGCAAGTGAACCTTTTGTGCAGTGAAAAACTCGTCCGAAAATGGCTTCGTCACCGGTTCTAAATCCGGTAAGTCTCGTAAATTGAAATTTCTCTCGTTTATACACGTTCATCTATATGTATACACCGCGAAAACCCCCCTCTACGTATTATCCAGCAAATACCTCACGTAATATACCCGCAATGCCGTTGAGACGAACATCCATCGAATTCTTTCAACCGCAATAATTTTATTTTCGTCCAGAATTACGAACTGTTTTCAAAATCAATAAAAAATTCAATAATGCTTGATATTTCGACGGAAAATCGCTCGTAAATAACGCTGCGGCCATGAACGACGTTCAGACATTCTTTACCAAATATTTACCTTGCAACAAATGCACGTAAAATATTAAACTGACAAATGAAAGCTTCGAATTCTTCTACATCGACGTCTGAAGCCGAGAAACATTGAAAGGACTCGAAATATCGTAAAACTATGCAAATTCGTGTCTAGATGAAAGATATTTACATTTTCAACTTCTCATCATGACATTCCTGCGAAAAATACAATCACGCTATTCGTCTATTCTTGGAATATATCACCTTAGAGATCGCGTTTGGCAAGCATACTCCGATGTTCTCGGCAATATCGTTTTTTCTACTGCAATTCTTGATTTTCGTATTTTTCAACTTTATACGTGGCTCTCGGATGTTCAATTTGTAATTAGTGCGCAAATTTCCATCAATTCGCGCGTATTTTTCAATTTTATACGTGGCTCACGGATGTTCAATTTGTAATTAGTGCGAAAATTTCCATCAATTCGCGCGTAAATTTTCAAGGTCGCCGTCGCGATGATCATTCACGTTGATTTTTCGCGTTCGGGGTCGAAACTCTAATTGTTTCCGGAATCTCGTTACGTCAACAAATAACAAATAAATTATTTAGCGAGTTTTGAATACGCCGAAATTTCCGTCGAGAAAAAAAAAATTTCTCCGCGTTTTTCTGCAGCTTAGCGATCGGGATTCTGAAAAAAAATCATCCTGGAATGATTTTTGATCAAAGATTGACGATATTGTTTGTTGTTATTGTTTTTTTTTCAGGATGTCCCGTACGTAGCAGCCGTCGATGGTGGCTTGATGCCAGGAAAAATGTTGAAAGTCCAAGGCAAAACGTCACCGAGTGCAGTTCGTTTTGCCATAAATTATCAGCTGGGGCCGAACTTGAACCCGCGAGACGACATCGCAATCCACATATCGCCTCGTTTTCCCGAGGGCATAATCACGAGGAATCACATAGAATCAATGAATTGGGGTCCCGAAGAAAATCAAGGTCCGATGTGGATCCAGCCTGGGGAGGAATTCGAGATAATAGTTTTGTGCGAACAACTGCAATACAAAATCGCTGTGAATGGAAGACATTTCACAGAGTTCGCTCATCGAGTCCCGTATCAGAAAGTCACGCACCTCGTGATCGATGGTGACGTCGAAATTAAATCCATCGTTTATGAAGTCATCGTCTCTGGTCCGCCGCATTCGCCACGGATGCCCAATGCGCCTGATGTGCCCGTGCCCAATTTTGGACCACCGGGTAATTCACGAAAATATTTTATTATAGAAAAGAAAAATAAAAAATTTCGTTAAGAATTGCATGGAAAACGTTAAAGCTCAAGGCCATCCAACGAAATGACGAAATTTATCTCGAGATGGGAAAACGATTCAAAGACGTGCTGAGAATTTTTGTTTAACCCTTCGTGGTCACTGTGGGTTGAATCCACCCAGTGACCAACTTGTGACGTAAATATCTCCTAGTTCCCGGTAATTAATGGGGTTGTAATCGTCATTTAACGACAGTTTGTAGTGTCCATTGCGCGTTAGCGGCGATAAGTATTACCGCCGCTAACGCTAAATCTCTAACATTCACTCTGAAATCGACCCAGTTCCAATAACGGAATTAATGTGTTTTTTCAAACGCGCGCTATCCTACTATTTTTTTCACAAAAGAACCAGATCTGATGAATATCAGGTCCAAATTTGAGGCAAAAATATTGAAAATCCACCAAGTGACGATTATTTTAGTGAAAAAACTAATTTTTCTCGTTTATTTTCTTCATTTTGCAATTTAAAAAATATGTTAGCCTTGGATTTCTTTCGGGAAAGTTTTTCGTATCTAAACTGGAATGTCCAAGGGTTGTTCAGTAATTTTTTGAGAATTTTCGGGCCGATAGATTGGTCACAATATGGGTTCGAAAATGGACTGGGTGGAATCAACCCAGTGTGACCACGAAAGGTTAAAAAAATAGAGAAACATAAAGTTTCGTAGTCGCGAGATTCCATTTTCGGATTCCTGGTAAATGACCTCGAAACTAGCGATCGTTAAATTCCGATACGACTTTGTTTCTTGCCTGCTCCACTTTAGTCCAGAATCGATATGTTCACGCCTCGTTCGGAGCTAGAAAAAGTTGCCATAATTAACAAAATCCCTCCCAGTGATCCGCCTTTTGGCCAGCGAGTCGTTTTGCTTCAACTGTTATTGAATTTTCAGCTCCAGGTGGACTTTATCCCACTTTAGGACCTCAAGGACTCGGCCCTGCTGGCGGCGGTTACGGACCTCCGCCCGATGCCTATGGCGCTCCAGATGGCGGTTACAACCCTCCACGAGCTTATGGTTACCAGCCTGGCCACCAGAAAGCCGAGGAAGAAGATGCTTTTGGTGGATGTCTCGACAAAGTGGGCTTGGCAGTCGGTGGCCTCATTGCAGCCGGAGGAGTCGCAGCAGCGATGCATGCAATGAACGTCAGTGTTTGCAATATTTTTCCGAGTCTCTAGCAAAATGACTAATTATTAATCCGAGGACGGCAACTTCCGGGTGTCTTTTGATCCTGCGCCCTGCGTTTTTCCTTTTTTTCATCGTTTCCCCCCGTTTTTGACTAATTTTTTGACTGAGAGCAAAATTGCCCTAGGCTCGCGTGATTCTGCATCAAAAAACGGCAATAATGAGCCCATTTCAATGAATTTTTCAAAATTGGGTCCATTTGTGACGCCAGCTTACTGGAATGTGTGGAAAAAAAATATAAAGTTGTCGTTCTAGGGTTAAAAACGTTGAATTTTTCATCTCAAACTTACTTAAGCGAATTTGAATTTTCTAGAAAAACAAAAAAGAGCACGAAATCGCGGATCACGAAAAAACCGACTCGAAAGCAACAACGGAGAGCGAGGGTGGCCTCAACCTCGGAGCTTTGGGAGCAGCTTTGGCAAGCAGTTTGGCATCGAGCGCACTTCAAGGAGACTCGAGGCAACAATCCGCCGGTTATCCGCCACATGATTCCGGGGCTGGCGGTGTTCTCGGCTCGATATTCGGCGCACTGGGTAAAAAATTACAATCCAGCTATTTCGGGGCTCGGGTCGATCCACGAGATTTTTTTTTTTTATTCTTCCTCTCGTACACGGTGGGAAAAATTCCCACAATCACCGCACCATCGTTTTTAGTTGGATAAAAAATTGGGAAGCAAAATTCATTCCAAATTGCCAAACTCGGGGTTTGGCAACTGTAAAAAAATCTGATCAGCTGATCCGAACAAACAGCTCGCTTGCTTGCATTCATTACTCAAAGCCCGAAATCCTGCATGCGAAAAATTCGTTGAAAGTTTTCGTTTTAATGTCGTACGAAAATTTCAAGTTTTCTGTGTTTTTGTTGTTTGTAATGAATTCATTGGCATTGGCGTTATTGATTCATCAATTCGACTCGCGTGTGTCGCTCGAATAGCACAATGAATCATATTCTAAGTAACTGTGTCATCGGCTTCGCCCGCGGCTGGGAATATCGTCCTTAAAGTCCTTGCGACATTGATCTCGACTGCGTACTAATTAACAAAAATTCCGAAAAGCCAAATTTTCAGAATTAACAAAAATCCCTGTGACTTTTTTTCTGTTTTTTTTTTTTCGAACCTGAGCATCGGCTCATTCTTTTTCGTTTCATTTAGTTTTTCATCTCAGACGCACTTTTTTAAGTGCGACAGCGAGAACGACAGTTTTGAAATCTTTTCGTCGATTCAGCCGGTAAACGATTCCCTCATAAAACTTGTCGTTTCCTTCATTATGTCTCGTATGAACAAAGTCTCGGTTAATAACATTTTCTCATTTATATCGCATAATCCAGCGATGTACACTCTCGGTGGGATTAAGAAATTGTGCGATGTGTCGAAAGACGACGTTATACTGAATGACATCATTCTTAGCAATGCGCCGAGCAATTATTTCAAGGACATCACGATACGACGTGATCGAACATTATAAAAATCGCATACATTTCCCTCTCTCTCTCTTCGAAAAGTGCAATTCAAAAGTTCAAGCGAATTGACTCGTTGAAATTTGTCATTGTCACTAAAGTTTTAATATCGTTTGAATTTTGTCTCCTTCATCGAATTGGCGTTCATGAACGTTAATGCGTCGCCAATCCGCGTTTTCGTCAGTCCTTTCCATAAGAAAACGTAAAAAAAAATGTCATTTCTCAACAATTTTTGAGATTCAACGCAGTTGATTGGTTCTAATTGAATTCTCAATTCGGGAATCGATTCTCTTCCAGGTGGCGGAGGATCGCATCAGCCTCAAGGTTATTACCCCCCTCAAGGACCTCAACAACCATCTGATCCTTTGGGAGGAGCTCTGGGATCGATTCTCGGCGGTGTTCTTGGAGGTGGCGGTGCTGGACATCAACAACCTGGTGGTTACGGTGGCTACCAGCCTTCCGGTGGTTACGGATCGCAACAACAAGGTTCTGGTGGCGGAGGCGATCTCTTCAGTGGCCTTGGCTCGGCCCTGGGTTCGTCTCTGCTGAGCTCTGCTCTGGACGGATTAACGAAGCACGTGAGTAATCAAAAATTTCGTAAGATCGTAATTTTTCAAATTCACACTCGCCATAAAGTTTTGTTGGAAAAATTTCTCGACTGACGATGCGAAAAAGCCTCCGAGCGACTGCAGGAAAAATATTCAGCGCTGTAACTTTAAACTGGTGCGAAACAAAAAAGAAAAAAAATGTTAAAGTGATAAAATTTCCTCTGGACACAGAAATCCGACAGCTCCAACGACCATCACAATTCGGGGCCCCCTCCGAGCTACGGAAATTACGGAGAGAGGAACAATCCTCCGCCGCAGCCTTATCAACCACCCCCGCAGCCTTCGAACCCTCCACCATCATCGGGAGGAGGAAAGTTTTCTGCAGCTGATATATCGAAAGGTTTAGGGCTCGACGACGACGAGAATTAATTATCCCGAGTCGCCAAATCCCCGAGGAACCTTCGTTGCAAAAATTTTACATCGCCGATGCTGTTCGCACATTAAGGTAACGAATTTTTTTTGAAAAACCACCGCAAAAACGAATCTCGCAGTTTCAACTCATTTGGAACGTACAATTTTTTTCTTAAACGACGAAAATCCAACGTCTCGTGACAGTTGGCGAATTCCTCAATTGGTAACTGGCTTATCAAACTTTGTAAACGACGCGTTTACACGTTGTACGATATTTCGCTATAAAAGTTGCGCTAGTGAATCATGAACTTCTAGTTACAACGATCCTGAAGCCGCGAACGAAAAAAATGTCAAGATTATGGCCAGTTTTTAGAAATTCCATAAATATTGTATCGATAGTTTTGCAAGAGAGTTTCTTCCACATAGGCCTCGAGCTGAAAGTTCAAAAATACTGCACAATTCCGACTCGTCGCTGCAGTTTCCGTAACTATTGATAAAAAGCTAAGAAAGTTTTAAAAAAAATACAAAGCAAGGACACAACGTTGTCGTCTCTAGATACAGTCGCCCGTAAGAGTTTTATTATATTTTTATAAATGTTTTCGTGGCCTTTGAAGCGCATAAAAGCTCTCTATCGTTGTTTGATGCATCGCGGAGTCAATATACGTCGCTGCGAATGGAGTTTGATAGTTTATTCAAAAATCGATATTAAAAATGTATGAATATACAAAGTTTATGCTATGAAAATCACTGGACAATGAAATATATAGATTAAAAATGTAAATAATTGGCACGCACACGAGCTCATCACAGCATTGAAAATTTCTTTGAATTAATCCTGATCCAAGGCTTCCCTCGACGAGGATGTTTCCAGCACGAAACCATGAGTTCTCTGTGACATAAGGAAATTACTAATTAAGGAAACTACTAATGACTACTTGACTAATTATTACTAATTAAGGAAATTATTCATTTCTGGCGTTTGAAAATTCTGGGTCAATTTTACCCAGAACTTCACTACGAAATTGTGTTTGTGTCCTGGTCATGCAGAAACCACTGAACAAATTTTGATGAATCATTCACAGGACAGAAGCTCAAGAATCAAAATACGTTTTACGCTGTTTTGCATTCAGATAATTTCTTTTTTTTCGCAAATCCGGACCAAAAATCACTTTTTTCGTCACATTTTCCACTTCCAAAGTTCACGAGCAATTAAAAATTGATAATAAATCAAAAATCGCTAATTACCAATTCAAAGATAATTCGAAAATGAGAATAATGAGCGGCAGCTGGAGTGCCAGTTGGTAAGAAAAAAAACAGTTGTAGCGATTTTCGTGAAATCAAGTTTGAAAATTTTGAACATCATGATTTTTAACTTTTTATATTGAGCTCGCAGTACATTCATAATACTCACATCGCATTCAGCCTTGAGAGCTTGGAGATCTTGTTGCTTCTTACGACGAAAGAAACCAAGTCTGACGAGACCGAGAGTCAAGAGAATCAACAAGAGTATCCCAAGCAGGATCGACAGGACCACGATCCAAATTGCGATTCCAGCGACGACCGGGGCACCCACGAACGTCGTGCTCACGAGTACACTGTCCGGCTTGTTACCCATCGACTGCGTCGTTCCTTCCGGTTGTTTCATGCTGACACTACCGTTTGACACGAAATACACGATGTCTTTGATCTCCATTGTTTCTCCTGCAGAAAATTCCAGGTAATTCCCACGAACGTGTTATTTCGATAATATAAACATTTTCGTAGAATCGATTTTTTTATCGCAACGTCTTCAATGGATCGCTGGAGAATTTGCTCCAATAATTTCCCAAAAAAGTTTCTTTTTACGCAACAATTTTAGACACGATTTTCAGACAAGTTGCAAATTGAACTTACGTTGAAAATTTTTAAGTTGCAGTTCCAGATTTATTACGAGCTTTGCAACCGTCAGAGAACTTGCAAAAGTTCCGAGCTTGCAGCTTATTTGAGCGCAAGTTACAGCTGGATTCGTGCAATTGAGATAAATCGTTCTGCTGTCCGGCGGTAGATTCGAACTTGGAGTTTCCTCGAAGCTGAATCTCTCCGTCGTACGATTTCTATCGCTAGAGTTACGCACTTGTTCGATCCTTGCAACGTCTTGCTGTACGAGTGAGTCGATAGCAAGACTGTCAGGGTCGCTAGTGCTGTTGCTGGAATCTGTACAAAAAAATTGCTTTCCTTCCATCAGGCCAAACGTCTGACTGATTTCGATAATTTGGGTCTTGTAACCCTGATCGTTCCAGTACATTGGCAAGAGCACATTGAGACTCGATTCGTCAATCGGACTCTGGCCGAACTTTTGCACTTCGTAAATGTGTTGAAATTTTATGACGTCAAGTTTTTCGTCGCCCTCTTTGTTGAAATACGAGTGAATGACGTCTTGAGATTTGCTGAAAATTTATTTGATTGAAACTTTCGTGGGAGCTGGAAAAATCGAGTTTCTGAAATTCAGTGTCGTGGGAAATCGCGAAAACTCACCCAGCGATCGCCATATCCGCATCGACGTCGAAAGAAATGTCAAAAATGCGGGAACTCTGTTCAGAGTTCAAATTGTCACTCTGCGTAGTTACGTTTGTCGAGATTTTCACCTCTTTCGAGTTGCTGGGAATGTTGCTCATGTCCAGTTCGAGAACCGAAGTCATTCGGTCTCTCAGAGGGTTGCCGAATTCACAAGTGATTTCGAGGATTCCATCGAGTCGTGGATTCTCCATACATTCACGGGGCAGACTGCCCAGCGATATTGGGGATGGAACGTAAATGTGAGCTTGAGTTTTGTACGCAGCTTCGCCGCGATTCGCTATCCCGACCATCAACTTCATCGTCGGTTTCGAGCCAAGAGTGTAACGATTGCCAGACTCGAGATCGCTCGTTATCGATAGATCGAGAATCGACGAGCAAATATTGTCCGGTCCACAATCAACTGCAAATGACATGCTTAACGAGTCCTCGACCTTGGACAAGAACTTGTTGATCACTGGACAGTGGGCACAAAAATTGTTTCCCATTGAGTTGCGATCAGGCTGTTCTCTTGGGGAACTACTCGCTGTCGAGGAATTCGTCAGCTCCAGCGAGATGCCGATTTCTATGGGATCGATAATGTTTTCGATGCCGTCCTGAAATTGACAATAACAGTCTGTCAAATAAAATTCGAAATTGCCTCAATTTTTCTAAATTCAAAAGCTTCATCGATCGAATTTAGTTTTTGTTTCGTTATTTTGTCGTTTATTTTTGTTTTAATGTGATGCTTGAGCCTGTTTACCACGAGGTTGATTCGTAATTGATCGCAGGCACGTTTCCTTCGTTGCAAAGTGTCCGGGAGGCTGTAGGTGCCGTTGACGTTCTTCTCGTTGCCAAAGAAAGCTCTCCCGTGCATAGGGTCAACTTTGAGAATCCTCATTACATCTAAAATAAACGATTATCCAATATTATTCAGCACGTGACACTAAAAAGTTGTTTTTCCTGTCTTGTCATTTGCGATTCGGATTCTGCAACAATTTGTATGAACATTCGTGACACCAAAACTAACAATTTTCTCCTATGGAGAAAAATTCTCCGACCTTAAGATTTTCAAATATTCATTTCCGATTTTTAACTTTTCCCATATGCACGCGTGTAAATTGGAGTCGTTTTTCGTTCATGAGTCGCCAAAAAAATGTGTTTAGGATTTTTTTAAAGAAATTTTGGCTCATGGCCTTTCTGGCCATTTGCAAAAAAATTCTCAATACATTTTTTTCGCAACTTCTTAACGAAGTTTGACTGCAATTTACACGCATTTAGATCAGGAAAATGAGGAACTGGAAATTAAATATTCCAAATTCTAAACGTCAGAAAATATTTTTTCATAGAAGAAAATTTCGTTTTGGTTCCAAGAACGTTCATAAAAAAAATTGATAAAACTCTGAATAAAGTCGTTTCGGACCTTGATCAATTTATTATTAATTATTGTTATTATTAATTATAATAATTATTAATTAAGGTATTATTAATGACGAGGGAGTTTCTTCGAGTGCTTACCGATTTTTTCAGGCGCCTGGAAACCGTCGTAGTGGGAACAAACTTTGGCAATAAAGAACGTCGAATTACTTTGGAGTTCTCGCAAGTTTTCGTGACTTATGCTGACGGAAATGACGACCGCGGGCTGCGAACGCAATAAAACGACGTGACCAGATTTATAAGCACCGACTGCTATGTCTGCGTAAGCGTTGCCATCGATATCTCGTGGTGGCGAGATGGATGCACCGAAGCCACGAATACCGCTCGATATCGATTCACCCCCGATCCGTTGACTGTAGGGCAGCGATAACCCGTTGGAATTCCCATTGTATATATAAATCGCTCCGTGATCGTTCTCATAAGGCGCACCAATTGCGATGTCCTCGTAACCATCGTGATCGAGATCGCCCAAGCAAGTCACCGTCGATCCAAAACGCGCCCCCATTACCTGACCTTCGAGATACTGCGGCTCGAATTCGCCCTAAAAACTCAATTTCTCGAGCAACCATATTTTCGAAATTTTTCATCATTTTGTCAAAAAATGTAACAAATTTCCGAAAAAAATTAACAAAACAAGTTAAACTTTTTTTTTTCATTCAAGATCAAGAAATAATTCCGACAGCTTCGATCTGCGTTTACAGCAACAACAAAACTCACGTTGTTCTTGACGATGTACACGTAAACGCGTCCTTCCTCCATTTCTTTGGACCATTGTGGAGCACCGACGATAATCTCAGATTTGCCATCGTTGTTTATATCACAAGACGACAAACTGGCTCCAAAATATTCGCCGTGTTGTTCACCGTCCAAAACTTTACTCACGAGCAGTCTCCGATCGGCGTATGCACTGAATCGAAAGATTAAAACCCTCCCGCGCATGTTTGCACCGCGAGGTGCACCGGACGCGTACCAGGTTTCGCCTTTCATAAAATAGGCCCCGGAGGAAACTGAATATCCTGAAACCATGGGAGAAAAAAAAAAAGAAAATATGCAATTAACTCGCTTTTTTTTAACGAAATCTGGTTAATTAGTCTCGATATCTCACCGAAGTAATCGCCGCTGTTTATCAAGGACTCTTGTCCGATCTGAGGAATAATCTGATGAGGATTTCGGTCGGAAAAAAGGCTGAAAAACGAGGGAACGCCTCGCCAATTGTACACGCCAGGATTTCCCAGCATGAAATCCGAATCGTTAGAATTCGCCGGTATGTGCATAGAGAACCCTGTCTGACCCATACCGTAGTTGTAAAATCTCAGACTCCCCGACGCAATTTGCAATGGGATGCCCAACAATGGAATCAGGCGATTGTCAGCTGGTCTTTCGAAAGGATCGGCATTTCGCGTGCTGCTCCAATAACAAATACCATTCATGAACCAATTCGGCATGTTGTTCGTGACGATGTTATTTTTCCAGCGTGGCGCGCACACCTGAAGCGAAACAAACAGTTCAATCAATTTTTCATCAAAAACTTTCGAAATATCGAGAATTTCCTGCGGTCACTCAATTTTATTTCGATTTTAACTCTAAAACGGTAACTTGGAGTAAAAAACGACCCCAGACGAATTTAAATCTCGCGCCCTTCGTTCTCCCGTTTTTTCGATCGTTTTACCGCATTTTTTAACCATTTTTTTTGCTTTAAGAAAAATTGCTCCAAGCCTGCGTGATCCTGCATTAAAAAACGAAAAGACCGAGCCCAAGTTGAATCCTTTTCGTTGAATTTTACCGGAGATTTGAATTTTTTTAATTCGGGTCATTTATGACCCCAGGTTACCGAAATAGGTAAAAAAGAAAGAAGATTATAGCGTTCTGGGGTTAAATAAATTGCTGTGAGTATAATACGAACCATAATTTTCGGTTTGTCCTTGTTTTCCACACCAATCGTGGCTCCGATCCATGCATTATCCTTTATCTGATTGATGTTTACGTTTCTGCTTATATAGCCATTCGTAGTGGGATCAAGAATCCACTCGGTACAATTGCCATTTATTTGACACTTGTACACGGTACCTGGTTCCAGGACAGAAGGAATGTAGCTGACGTTGGCTCGAGGTGCTCCAACGAGGATCGACGCGCCAGCGAAATCATCGGACAGGCCCTTGTACAGCGCGGTTGAAAAACCGAAATAACTTCCTCGCGAGTTTCGATAATTCGGAATCGGATCTCCAAATATCTTCGCGTTCCTTGCATCGAGATTGTATCCCGTTGCGAAGATGGAGAAATTCGTCAAAACAGCACAAAATATAAATTTTCCCACGAGCCACTCGACCGAACGATCACTCATTGTCGAAATCAACATTTTTGCATTCAAATCGAGAATTTAGCCAAAAACTACTTGTTAAAGATAATCTCGTTCCTTCCGATTCGCGAACACACCGACTCTGCTCTCTCTGGGCAATGAGTCGTTCTCACTTCGTCTCAGGAAGGATGTGGCTTGTAAAAACCGCGCCTATATACATCCCTCTTTGCTCTGTGCAGTATATTTGCTCTTCAAAGAAACTTTGCGGATACACGGAACGTCATACGACGAAAAATAGATGAAGCACGTTTTTTTTGTCATTCATCAACATATATATCTTTCGAGTTTTAATTTGAATGTGACTCGTCATGAGCATGAGTAATTCTACGTTACTTATTAATGTTCTAAGATGCATTTTTCCTTGGGAGTTCTACTGGCAGATCGTGCAGGTCGCAGCGACGAAGGAACTCGCGTTATAAAATGAAAAATCTTGCGGCGAAATGAACTACGAATTTCACGAAACGAAAATTTAGATTTTGTGCCCAATTCCTGGCAACTTTCTGGGTCTTTTCTCGGGACGAGAAATTCAGAGAGTTTTTCGAAACGTTGAAGCAGGTAAAAACATTATAAAAAACACGTTGACCTTCTAGTGCAATTTCCACTGATGGGAAATGAAAAGAACAAAGAGCGGATATTTATATAAAAGTTTTTGTTCCTAACGGCGATACAAGTTGTAATAATCATCGATGTTGAAAATACGTTTAGATCGTTCCAATCAGTTCTGCATCTCGAATAATAATAATCGTTTCGATGCCTTCTCGCATAACGAATGAGATGGATGATTCATAGACGTTAGAAGAATCTTCAATCGTCTTGTTCAACTGTACGGACGGCAAAAATCCTGGCACACGTTTTTATCGCGAATTCTTGATAACGTTGACCGACCAGTTGACGGGCAGGGACCGGCGAACAGTAAAAATGAGCGAACTCTATGAATTCTCTATGAAAATGACTCTTCGATGGAGCAGCAGGCGAAAATTTAATTGAATAATTTCAAAAAACGCCAGGCCACTTCATTGAAAAACGAAATGAAGGAGCCCAAGCTGGATCCTTTAAGGAAGTTACGCAGCTACCGAGCTAGTCATAAAAAGATTTGACTCAATTTGACTTTAGTAGTAATCGATCTTCCAATGTCACATTTCGTTGACTTGCTATTATATCTGTCAAATTTCAAATTTCGCGCACATATAACCCCGAATACGTGCCGTTGCTATATTTTAGGGAGAGTCGAAAAATAAAATCCACTGCAAGTGCTTTTTATAGTTTTTATCACTCCCGTTACAAGTCACCTTTGAACGTTTTTAAGCGTGGTAAATGATTATGAGGATTTAATCTCTCTGATGTTTAATTTTCATTTCAATCTATCCATCAATTACGGAGATATGAAGAATAATGTACAGCCTATTCCGTGACTTCCCATAAGACGCCATGTTGAATTGGTTGTCAAGGCTTGTCAAATATTTACAAATATCTCGCGTAAAAAGCCATCTCAGCTCCCAAAAATTGATACGAGTTATTTTGACATCATTATCTAACTTTCTGCCAAGTTTGCGATTTTTCTGTCCATTAATTCTATTTTCTGCGTAACTTCCTTAAAAAGAAGTATAAAGTTAGGGTCAAAGTCGTTCGTTCGTTGTAATTCCTGAAAAATTCTCCATCTACGATGACAATTCTCATAAAACAGCGTACAGGTTTTTGTTTGCTTGTTTTTTATTATTTATTTCCAGTAAAAAGTTTAGACATTTTGCTTAGATTAAAGTAGGGTATTAAAAAAAGTTGAAGGGAGAGGTCAGCGCGCTCTCTTTCCACTTGTCGCCGAAACCAACATGTATAGAAGGATTCCAAAAGATTGATTGTTGGATATGCTTTTAAGGATCACGACGACGACGACGACGATGCTACGATCCGTTCCGTTAGAAACGGTGAAGTAAATCCATTTTGTTCTCAGGATGATACAAAATTTTGAAAAGTTACAATATTTTCTGCCAACCTTTTGCCGTGCCGATTGGGTTTGAATTTAAATAAAGATAAAATTTAACAAAAGTGGAGATTTTGATAAGATTTGTTGGTGTTTTGAATGAGAATAAATTATGTGACATTCTTTTCACTCTTATAAGTGTAATTTATCTTAATATGAATTTTGTTTAGTTTGTTCTTCATAAAAATAAATCAATGAAAGAAAACCGACGGAAAAAGCAAAGTAATCGCTACGACGATGTCTATAATAGATTCGCGATGATTCGACGGTTTTGTTTTTTTTTTAAATGATTCTCATTGATTGATTGTAGGGCTTGGCTTAATCGGAAGAGTCCGAGGCCGTGGACGCGGCGATTTTGGCATGGGGAGTTAATCGCTTTCGGTATCCACGACGAGCAACATCAATTTTTTTTTTGAAAGACTCAAGATTTTTAACTCTGGTCTCGTGATCAGAGGTTTCGGGAGCGTTCCGGGCGCCCGCGCTACCGTTACTTTCGCATTTTTCCAGGGTCGATAAGCCCGATGTGATGCCACTGTCAGGTGTCGGCGGCGTTAGTTTGTTGCTCGACAATCTTTTAGGCGGCGTTGCCGTGCACGCTTTCCTTTCCTCTGCGAAATGGTCCGGATCGATTTGATTTGCTGGCAACTCCCCGTTGATTCGCTGCTCTTCCGAGTTTATCGCTGACCTGCGATTTCTCGGTTTACACTGTTGGCGACGATAAATTCTCCGGCTTGAGTTGTCTCGGTCGTTGGAACGTTTTTTTCGCTTTATTGTAACTCCTGCCTCGTTTTCGCTGCTCTTGCTCGACTCGCCGTGATCGGTGTCGACCGTTAATGGAGTCGCAGGGTAACGCGATCTCCTCGAACTAATTAGTCCACTACTCGTACTCGGCTGTGTCGTGTCAGCGAGGAACAAGTCGCTTTCCGATTCGCTAGATATCGTCGCGTTCATCATATTTCTCTGTTCAGTCTCACTCTCCGAATCACTCGGTATTTTAAGATTTAAAACTACACATTTCCTGCGCGCTCGACTACGTCTCCCGGAAACTGCGCCTTGTTTACGTTTCAGTCCTTTGGTGCGGGACTTTGACTTTGATTTGAATTTCTCCGCCAGAACTTGATCGTCGTTCTCCTCCTCCGAGCCAACCTCGCGCGCTTGCGGCTCCGATTCTCCCTCGTTGTTCGCACTGTTACTCGTCACATTAACCACTTGAGCACCGGCTTCGATCGCCGCAAGCCTCATCAACTTTTCACGTCGATTTCCTATCAGTCTCGTTATTCGATTCGGTGAATCGATCAATCTCTCCGGCGCTACACCACCACCGGATCCAGCCCGAGTGCTGCTTCGTGTCGTTGCTCTCACTACCGATCGCATCAGCTGGTGAGCCGAATCTACAAAAACAAATATCACTTTTACCTTACGTTCACCAAAGTTCCAACAATTCATCACAAAAATTGGTTCCCGTTTCGGAAAATATTTGCCTACGAATTTGAAGCTGATTGCAGAAACATTTTTAATTAATTAAATTTAATTGAAGTTTCGACTTCGTAGGCTAAAATTTTCCGAAATGGAAACCAATAGTTTTATGAATTCATTAATTATAACTAATTAACGAATAATTAATATTAATAAATTCAATTAATAATTGAATAATTGATTAATAACAATTGATTAATAATTAATTAACTAATAATTAATAATTAATTAATTAATCATTGACCCTGGAAGGGGAACGTAATTTTATTTTTTCATTTTTTCCGGTAACCTGATAATAATTAAATTAATGAATCATCGATGAGTTGATTAATAATTAAATAATTTTGAAAAATTTGCATCTCCGGTATCATTTATCGAAAAGAGTTCGACTTGGGCTCAATCTTTTTGTTTTTTGATGCAGGATCACGTGAGCCTGAGGCAATTTTGCTTAAAGTCAAAAAGTTTGTTGAAAATGCGGTAAAACGATTAAAAACCGGAGAACGAAGGGAGAAACGTTGCGGGATTTAAAGTCGTCCGGGGCCGTTTTTGATCCGACACAAATTGATTTTTTCGAGTGTTTTAAGTTGGACTTCTCTCTCTGGTTCACAACTCACGTTAAAAAAATTCAGATTCGCAATGTAAAGTGGAATAAAAAATGGAAAAACATGGAAAACACCGTTAGATTTCGTTGGGACTGCTCAGTTGGTCTTTCAGGTAGTTATTGAATTATTTTTGTTCCTTAAAGTTGCTCAGAGAATTGTTAAAGTTTCACTAACCATCGGAATCGGTAGCGAAGCTCTGTGTTTGTCCGGGATTCAATGTGGTTTTAGTCTCGCTTATGCTTCGAGGACTACTCGGTGTGTCTTCAGAACCCCATCCTTCAATTTCCCGTTGTACGAGAGAATCGAAAAACGCCATCATTCTCGGATCTTCGAGAGTCGATTGATGGCTGTAATCGTGGGTCATAAACTCTCCGCTTCTCAACACCAATTGGATGTACTCGTCGTGAGTGAATACTCGGCGTTGACGTTCCTGTTTACCCGCGTCTCTCTGCACATGGAATTTCAATCCATTGTAAAATAAAGTAATCACGACTTCTGCGAACGCAGTTGATCAATAATTCACAATTGACTGGATGAAGAAAAGCGACGAGACGAGTCAATTGATTATTGAGAAATATCGTCGTCGTCGATTTTAAGAAAACTTCGGATTTACCTTCAAACCACCGAGGTGAGAGTTACATAGCGGAAAGGGACTCCATATTTTGATTATCTTTTCGACACCTGACGATGCGAGGATGCAGCTCGCTCTGTTGTAGCGTACTTGGTTGACGATGGAGCGATGACCACGTAAAATCATGTGAGCAGAGTCGACCCATTTTATTTCATCACTTGGAATTTTCCACATGTACAGGTTGAAGTCGTCCGATCCTGTATCAATGCGAAACATTTATTTCGACGTAATCAAGAGCTTTTTTCAGTGACTCTGAAGTTTGCAACGTTGAGATTCAACGAAAAACATTTTTTCTGTTGATTATTCATTGAATTTTGAAAATCGTGGCAATTTTTTGGGTCGTTTCATCGGCCGGAGCAAATATTGAATAATAATTATTGGCTCTTCTGAAGAAATAACAGAATTTCGTTGCTTTCCAACGATGCAAACTTCAGAATCATCTTTTTTGATGCATTTTTTGTTGTTGTTTTTTTTTAGCTTCAAACAGTTGCATTTGACCACGTACCCGATAAAACGTATTCGTCGTTGTCACCGGCAAAGCAACAGGACTTCATCGTACAACTGTTGTAATAGCCGGGTTGATCAAAGTGACAAAGATGCGTCGGAGAATCCACCGCGTAGAGAACCGGCGGTAAACGTCTTCTCAGGGCGAGAAGTCTCGTTCCAGCGGAATTGAAACGCACGTTCATGCAACCCTGGGAAGGCCCTTCGCTTCCATAACGTAACGCAGGTCTGTAAAACGCAAAAAAACGGCTGAACTCATTGTATCCACGTTTTTCCGGCGGATTTCAAATTTTCCAAGGACTAAAACGACGAAAGTTCGTTTTCCGTTCGACAAATTTGACTTTTCGCTTTTAGGGGACGTTGCATGGCGACGGTCAAATCTGGAGGTTCGGTTTCAGTTTTTTTTACATGCAAAATGGTTTGCGAGCGCAAGTTCACTCGAAAAAGTTGTTACAAATCGACTAATGACCAAAATACTCCAAATTCAAGACGGTCCGAACTATTTGTTATGTAATAACCAAAATTTCGAAAGATTTTACGACTGATTTCTAAAAAAAACTAAATAAAGCTTTGTCGACGTTACGTAGGCAAAGATTTAAGAGGCTTCAGTATTTAGAAACATGATCCTGAAGTTTTCATCGTTGGAATGCAACGAAATTCTGTTATTTCTTCAGCAGAGCCAATAATTATTATTGAATTTTTTCTCCGGCCAATAAAACGATTCTCTCCTGCGACCAAAAAACTCAATCGACTTAAAAAATTGCCACGGTTTTCAAAATTTCAATAAATAATCAATAAAAAAATGTTTTTCGTTGAATCTCAACGTTGCAAACTTCAGAGTCATTTCAGAAATCGGAATATTTAATTTTGGAAATTCGAAATTTTTACATGAGAAACAACTAAAATTGTGATTTTTATGAATAAATATTTCGACTTTCTACACGATGAAACCTCTTACAACTGCGCAAGCCATTAGATATCGCTATTCTCCATGTGTCTAGTGCAAATTTAAAGGAATTCTGTGGAAATTCGAAAATTTAATCGAACATATGAAAAAAAAAACGAAAATTCTCGTATTTTTTATGCTTTTCATGGGGTCGATACGTACACCATAGGTTTTCTGAGATCCCACAGACTAATACCCTCTTGCGCATTAGCCGTTGCCAGAGTTCTTGGCTCCATGGGATTGAAAACGACCGAGTGGAAGGCAGTTTTGTATTGGGCCAGACAAAAGGTTTCTGTACTGCTGGAAACTCTGGTGTCGAAAATGAGTACTCGGCCATCGTCGCAAGCGGTGGAAAACACATTGTCGTAATGTGGATGAGTTGACAAACCGTACACCGGTTTTTCGTGTGCGAAAAAGTTGAGAGGAACGCCCCTTTGGACAAAAATTCAATGAACAACAAATTATACAAACGTCACGACCAAAATGCTTTTTTTTTCTTCTATTTTTTCTGGCTTTACGATTCTCCGTTTAAAGAGACGCATTTCGTCGTTACAACACTCCGTTAATTTCCGAATTTTCTTACTTTTCGAGGTGGTGAACGATCACTTGGTCGTCGTTGCCCGCAGAAAATATTTTCGTCTTACTGCTGTCGTAACCCAAGCAAAATATATTACTGCCATGCTGGGCCTTCATGGCCGTGGGCTTCCCAACACCCTGAATCGCTTTTTCGACCTTCCATAGCAAAACTCGCCGATCATCTCCACCTGTAAATACAAAATTTCTGTTACGATATTTCCACGTTGTTGTCTTTCGCATTTCGTAACGATAATTCGGCGCCAAATACTAAATACATTACCAAAAAAATTCAACTCCCGAGACTTATTCTACATTTGGGCTGTTTATTTATTTTCGCTAACCAACGGCACGAAATGGGTATGTAAGAGGAAAGTCTCGTGGAGACTCGAAACGATATCACGCGATTATAAGAAAGACAAATTTTTTCATTTTTCGTTCTTCCTTTTGGGACCTTCCTTTTTAATTTCAATAACTAATCATTCATTTTATATCATACATTCCGATCTTATTCAACAATCAAATTCAATTTGATATTTCGTCATCCAGATATTTTTATTAAACACCATACAAAATCGATATTGCTAACATGAAAGTGCCACAAAAGGCTCAGTGAAAAAAAAACCAGAAAATCTGGTTTATAAAAAATTTGATGCAATTTTGATAAAAAATATTGTTTCTGTTAATCATTTATTGAATTTTGAAAATCATGGCTATTTTTCGTCTCCCTTGAGTTTTTGGGACTCAAGAGACGATCGTTTCGTTGTCCGAGCCGTTTATTGGATTATAATCATGAACTGTGTTTAAGAAAAAACAAAATTTCGTTGCATTCCAACGATGCAAACTTCAACATCAAAAGATTTCAATCGCAGCCCTTGGAAGGGGTGAGTTCCAGGGCTAAAAATGCCAAAACACTCGATTGTACTCTGCTCAAGTGAATTGACAACGTAGCAACAAAATCCAGAAAAACTTGTACGTTACAGAGAAAAATGGATTTGCAAAATTTTGATAAAGCGATTAATGCGTATAAAAACTTTGCAATAATTTCTCGTTCACTGTTTTTGGAAACCCGCAACGGTTGCAAGAAATTAAATAATTAGTAAACTGATCAATTTGACAGAACAAAAATTTTTAAATTGCAAAATTCTCGATAAGGATGAGTTTTGAGCACAGGAATCTTTCCAGAAAATTTCAAAATCATTTTTGAAAACCTGAAAAGTCTCTCGCCGATCAAAGAAATTGGCAAAATTTCTAGTTCGGACGGAAACAAATGTAAAAATTCCACCCCCCCATGAGGGGTGGATTATGAATATCTCTAATAAACAATTTTCAGAAATACAAATGGCCCCCGGAACACTCAGATTGAAAATAATCTTTGACGACTAAAAAAAAATGAGAAAAAAAAACAAATTTTAACATCACGAATAATGCAATTTCGAATTAAGCGGAATTTTACTTGAAACGTATTTTTTATTAAGAAAAACACGAGAATCCATGCACTTGCAGGTTAAGTCGGGGTGAAAATTTGATTAGCAAAATTGTCTCACCCTGTTAAACAAGATGAGGGATTGAAAGTCATTTATTTTATTTGTTTGAATCGTAAAAATGGGGGAAATTGTGATGACGGTAATTATTTAAGCAAGAAAATTCATTTCCATCTAAAAATGTGTCAACAATTTTCCATCAATCTCTGGCCCGAATTCATCAGGTTGATTGGAAATCAGGAGAGAGAATGTTGTGGTTAAAACTTGGCACATGTATATTTTGAAATGATCCTGAAGTTTGCATCGTTGGAATGCAACGAAATTCTGTTATTTCTTCAACAGAGCAAATAATTATTATTCAACATTTGATCCGGCCAATAAAACGATTCTCTCTTACGACCAAAAAGCTCAATCGATTCAAAAAATTGCCACGATTTTCAAAATTCAATGAATAATCAATAGAAAAAATGTTTTCCGTTGAATCTCAACGTTGCAAACTTCAGAGTCATTATTTTGAAAAGTTCGCTGGTATATTTCGATTGATCAGATGGTCGTGATAATAATAATAATAATAATAAGAGCGACGACGATCTGATTAGAGAGTGCAAAGAGATAAGAAGAAATTGATGGTGTGATATGGTGTCTTACCAGAAATGAGAAGATCACCCTGTGGTGAAAATTCTATGGCGTTAACGCAACCATAATGAGAGAGCAAATCCTTGCGAAAGAGATTCTCGGAATTGTCAATTCTGGCGCTGACCAGCCGCTTGCAATGATTAGTACGATCGTCAATTTGCCTTCGTAAATAGCAGTCGAGGGGATTACGCGTCGACGGACGTGCCATTTCCCTCTGTCGTATAGTTTCGTATATTCCGCAGATTACCGAATGTTGAGAATGTTTTTTTATTAACGACCTCCCATCCACGGCTCGCCGCCGTGAAAACGAGAGTCCAAAGACGTATTTACGTTGGTATAAATGTCACTGGGATATAACTCTGATTTTCCGTTTCTTGACGTACACTTTTCGCCACAGATTACTCGCGATATATGTATAAACGCGTCTCCCTCGCACTCTCGGCTCCCTAACTTTTCTCCCTTTCTTCCATGTATCATATGTATTTGTATCCTCGATGCTGCTTGTTACTCCCTCGGGTGTAAACAAGTCCCACACTTGACGCAAAAACTCGACACACGCACACACTCATACGCACGAAATTTCGATCTCAAGCTGCGTCAGCACGCTCAAAAATCACGACAAAGAGATACATTTGCTTTAACGCGTTGCCACAGCTTCTTGCTCCTGTTGCGCGACGACGTATGAGAAAAAAAAAAAAAACACTCGCCGCGGAATGCGTAAAAATTGTTTACAGAAATATAAGTACACACGGCGCAATGAAACGTGCCGTTTATACGGTTTTAGAGTTACTGAAAATTAAGCACGCCATCCGAACAAGAGAACCGTGCAAAAAAAATATTCACCGACCAGGAAATTCAAGCTAGTTGTCGATGTCGCTGATGTTTTGTCTGTAGCTAGAACCTTTCTTTGCGACTCGGTGTAAAAACTCACACAGGCGTGTTCGCCTGTCGATCAGCTGTTCGCCAGTTAACTAGAAACCGAAATTACGGATGATGGCGCTGCTGTCTTCAAATGTCATAACTACGAGAAAAAAAAACAACGTTGTTGACACGACAATGTAAACGAAAGCATCGACAACCTTGTAACGGACCATCGTAATTGTTCACGAAAGTTTATCATCGAATAATTAACGTGTACATTTAATCGACTAGAAAAATATTCCGGATTAATATACCGTCGTTTGTTTACTGTTTTTCCACAAGATTTCCGCACTTTCCGGAATACGAAATTGAACAGAACTGAACCCGCTGACGATCCCCAAAATGATTTCAGTAAAACTTCAAATTCGTCTCGAAATTATGCCTGATAAATATTTCGATCCCCTTCAATCCAGTCAATTTCAAAATATTTTTCTTCACTTTCGTAAAATTGCAAATTTAATCTTTTTACGTCCTTTTTAGACACTTTTTGTTGATTTGAAATGTTGATAAAAATACGATATTGTAAAATTTTGCATTTTTCAGTGTATGTTGATGCAAAATTTTATTCTCAACACTTTTTCGAGTTTCTGGAGCTGCTTTAGCACGCTGTGTTCTGCGTTTGAACGTAAAATACTAAAATTTCAAAGCAAAACTGAAAACTATACCCACCTTTGCAAAATCTTTGGTGTAAACCTCCAAAAATGATCGATTTGTGCATCGTTCGGTGCAATTGGCTAAAAAAAACGAATCGAGATGATTTTTCCATCGAAACAGAGAAGGTTCGACCTGTTGCTTGCTGGAGTTGCATTTCGGAGGTTCGAAATGAGTAAAGAATGAAAAACTCATTTGTCTTGACTAAAATATATTTTTGTAAAACTTCCTACAATGCTGGAAACGAAGTCTACAATGCTGGATGGCTATAAAGCAAAATAGTTCGGTTCCGAAGCGTATACACAATGAAACGTTAGCCGAGTAGTCAATGATTCATGTTGTTGAACGTAATAAATTTCAATGCATCGAAGCAATGAGTAAATATTTGAATGCACAAAGAATCGCGATCGATGAACAAGTAAACAGGAACACTGAAACTGTTTTTCTCATTACCCCCAAATTTTCAAAATTGCTTCAACTTGAAACGGAATCTCTTCAAACCAATGAGTCTGAAGTTTGCATCGTTGGAATGCAACGAAATGCTTTTTTATCTTTAACAAAAATAATTATTCGAGCGCAGAATGTAATTGATTTTTGCCACCCAAAAAGTATATTCGCTTGAAAAATTTGGATGACATTGAAATCTGAACGAATCATTAACGAATTCAAATATTTTTCGTTGCATTTCAACGTTGCAAACTTCAGCATCATTCAAACCACGGAATGTTTCGATAAAAACTTATTCAAACCCCAAATAATTCACACGCAGATTTTCTTTCGATTTCCCAAAAAAATTTTCCGAAAATACTGATGCATTGTTCAGAATAAAACTCGACCGAATTTTTCGCATTCTCTTTCAATGATTCTGCTTGTTCTCGAGCGAAGAATAGATGGAAGTACGTTAGTATATAAATATATGCATTATAAACATCCTTTATTATTAACAAAAAACAAAATTTTAGATCATAGTAACGCCGTTCGGCAACGGCTGAGATTTTTGTTTGTTTGGATTTGTATAAAAGTACCGCCGTAAGTAACACAACCGAATAACGAGGCGTGGACAACGTGTTACGTTCTGCAGTTTGTTTCTTCGTTTTTTTCCTTTTTTTGTTCAAATCACGTCGAACCGGTGTTTGCACACGACATGTGCACGCACAGACACACACACACACACATGCATCCACACGAGCGCACATACACCCAGGGGTGTGTCTATAAACGTGTATGTATAAAGATCCTACAAGGTAAGACGGATCGACATCCGTCGAGAAGCGACGGTGCTCGTCCGCGAGTTTCAAACGTTGAGAAAAGGCTCGGGAAAAAACCGAAAAAAATCTCGAGCACGTCGCGTTATGCGTTCTAAGCGAATTTGCTCGTTTTGCATCGAAATCGGGAAATCAAGGAAAGGCAAATATTCATTCGGGTCTCGCCGTTACGTATGATCGTCGACATTCTGAATTTTTATTCTCAATTCACGAGAATACTAAATTCGCTTTTTTGACAAATTGATTGGATGAAAAAATAATGAAAATGAACAAACAAACGCCGGAAAAACGTTCTAATTTGGATCAGCGTGACTTAACTTTGTTTCCTTATTCTTCGTTTCATGTCAACTCGATCTTTCGTCGATTGACTATTTCTTTTTATGTTTACTTATTTATAATCGTTTCGAGTTGTCTGGACTATCGTCTCGCTTCTTTGTTCTGCCTCCTCTTTCTTATTATTATTATGATAATTCAGGTGGTTATCATTGCGCAGAGAGCTTTCAAACGCTGCTCTCTCTCTTTCGTCGTGCAGCATTGTACTTCTGTTAATGTGACTTACATGATTCGTCGTATTATCGGTAATCATCACGCTTTTACTCATTTATATGCTTTTTTGCTCATCGCTTCCTCTCGTGCTTTTATTATTCTCTTCTTTTCAATTATTATTTCTAGGCTGTTAACACTAGCACATGTACCTAAGTAGAGCATTGGCATACGCCATTGGCCTCATGTTCGGGTGAGGCTGTAAACACAAAAACAAGACACAATCGTTTATTATTACTTGGAAATATTTTCTCCTCGAATTAGACGATTTTCAAGAAATTTCTAACCCTGGAACGGTAACCTGAGATCAGAAACGACTTCAAATTTTGCATCTTTTTGCGCTTCGTTCTTTAATTTTTTATCGTTTAGCCGCATTTTTGGGCAATTTTTCTACTCGAAGCAAAATTGCCCCAGGCTCACGTGATCCTGCATCAAAAAACGAAAAAACCGAGCCCGAGGCGAACGCTTTTCTTTGAGGAAGTTTCGCAGAAGATAGAATTAATGGACAGAAAAATCGGCAAACTTGGTAGAGAGTTAGATAATGATGTCAAAATAACTCGTACCAATTTTTGTGAGCTGAGGTGGCTTTTTACGCGAGATATTTGTAAATATTTGACAACCCTTGACAACCAATTCAACATGGCGTCTTATGGGAAGTCACGGAATAGGCTGTACATTATTCTTCATATTTTCGTAATCGATGGATAGATTGAAATGAAAATTAAACATCAGAGAGGTTAAATCCTCATAATCATTTACCAAGCTTAAAAACGTTCAAAGGTGACTTGTAACGGGAATGATAAAAACTATGAAAAGCACTTGCAGTGGATTTTATTTTTCGACTCTCCCTAAAATATAGCAACGGCACGTATTCGGGGTTGTATGTGCGCGAGATTTGAAATTTGACAGATATAATAGCAAGTCAACGATATGTGACATTGGAAGATCGATTACTACTAAAGTCAAATTTAGTCAAATCTTTTTATGACTAGCTCGGTAGCTGCGTAACTTCCTTAAATTTCACCGGAGATATGAATTTTTCAATATTTATCAGAATAAGTTTAAAAAATGAGGTTACCGTTCTGGGGTTAAACTCAAGTTGCCGAAACTCATACTTACAACTGCCTCGTATGTTGTATAATGGGGTATCATGTCCTTGCCATTGAGTCTAATAAAGGCACCTCGGTTACCCGTGGTATCGCTGCAAACGTTACAAAATTTCATTTTATCAATAAAACATCGCAATTGTTGAGAAATTCTCGAAATAAATCAATCGCTATGGCAAAATACTGTTTGGCCATTGACGAAGACTGAATCGTAATTACAAAACATGTTTTTTTTTCTTCACAAAACTGCTAAAAAGTGTATCCAAATATTTTACTTCTTTTTTGGAACTTGAAAAATTTGCCAGTTATTGAAAAATGCAAATGTCCCCTCGGTAGACACACATGGGTCTCGGGTGTCCAGCCAATTCACCGAATTTCGTGAATTTCTCGTTTTTCGTATCGATCACCATCGAATAACAATGGTAAAAAAAGAATCTTGATTCAACACCATCATCCAAAACCAATTTCCTGAATTTTTACAGATTTTTTTAACGCTTTCGAGTGCAGGGAAAAAACTTCAGGACACTCCAGATCCATGTGTGTCCAAGGAGATGCGATAATTGTACGCAAATTACGAATTTGGAGATTATTCAGCAATAAAAAAAAGCGGAGGAGCGTGAAATCGCGAACATTCGAGATTCAGGAGTCAATAATTACAAAACCAGAGTCGCGAAAATGTTAAAAATTCAGCAAAACCAAAAATTTCAGATAATTCAGAAATTCGAATGAATCCAAAAAGAAATCACGATGAAATCATTTTTGTGAAACTTGTTTCGGGAGTAAAGAAATTTTAAAAGCGATTTTAGGATCGTTGATTTCGATGAGAAATTTTAACGGACGTACCAGTAATTTGGAGCCGAGAACACGGTGATGCATTTGCCATCGTGACCAACCTCGTAACCGTCGTTTTTCACTTCATGACTTCTCACGATATAATCAAGGTTATTCAGTTTAAGGAAAGCTTCCGTCACATCCGGGCCGAATTGGACGCCGACTCCTCGTTTGCTCGGGGCTCTGCCTGGTTGAGGTTGGGGATCGGACCACAGGAGCTCGCACATCACACCCTCGTACGGCGGTTGTCTGTTTCTGTCGATATCGCGTATCTCATCCAATGTCACATCGTCCCTCGAAAATAGTCCTCCGTGCATAACCTGATGAAAAACCAAAAAACATTCAACAATTTTCATGCTTCTTCGCAATTTTTTTACGGAATTCCGAAAATTTTCCTCTAAATTGTTAAAAATTGCTATAAAAATTTGATTGTAAAAGCGAAACGACGGTTGGACTCGAATTCTCTGTCTCTACGACTTGGAAAAAAAACCGCACGACCCGATTTTTCTAGTGAAAAACCAAAAAGCATTCAACAATTTTCATGCTTCTTCGCAATTTTTTTACGGAATTCCGAAAATTTTCCTCTAAATTGTTAAAAATTGCTATAAAAATTTGATTGTAAAAGCGAAACGACGGTTGGACTCGAATTCTCTGTCTCTACGACTTGGAAAAAAAACCGCACGACCCAATTTTTCTAGTGAAAAACCAAAAAGCATTCAACAATTTTCATGCTTCTTCGCAATTTTTTTCCACGATTCTGAAGATTTTCCTCTAAATGGTTAATTGCTATAAAAATTTGATTTTAAAAGCGAAACGACCGTTGGACTCGAAGTCTTTGTCTCTACGACTTGAAAAAAAAACCGCTTGGCCCGATTTTTCTAGCCGGTCGTCCCTTTTTTGAGATTGTAAAAAAAAAAATTGGTAAATGAGTTTGAATAATTGAAACGATGCACTCACCAGTACACGTCGGTTAATACAATGCGCTAATGGTAACCAGTTGTAGACTTCGGTGAAAAGTTCCGCCATTTGAGCGGTGTATTTCGCTTTTACTTCACCATGGAATCCGTACATGTGGTTCATCGTAGCGGACTCGTGGTTACCTGAAATGATATTGGCGAGACTGTAACAATTAGGTGGAGACGAGCGCGCAACCGAAAATCCTAGATTGCTCGTTTTTTACGAGGCTGATCGTATTTCCGAAAAGACAAATAATAACTGATCCTGAAGTTTCCATCGTTGGAATGCAACGAAATCCTGTTAATTCTTCAGCAGAGCGCATAATTATTATTCAATATTTGGTCCGGCCAATAAAACGATCCGCTCTTGCGACCAAAAACTCAATCGACTCGAAAAATTGCCACGATTTTCAAAATTCAATAAATAATCAATAGAAAAAATGTTTTTCGTTGAGTCTCAACGTTGCAAACTTCAGAGTCATGATAATATTTCTTTCAAGTTGGCGCGTTTTGTTGTTGGAAATTTTGCGAGCAATGGTTGAGGGAATATTTATTAAGATAAATTTATTGTATGGGAATTGACTCACCTCTCGACATGAAGAAATGTTCGGGATACAAGAGCTTGAAACCGAATAACGTAAATATACATTCTACTGAAAAGGAGCCTCGATCAACGAAATCTCCATTGAAAAGCTGAGAGTTATTGTTAAGAAATGAACAAATTGGTATGTCTTCGTGAATTAATTCGTGAATTATATGAAAACGTCGAAAAAAAAGGATACATAAGGATTGGTCTCTGAAGGCAATCCATTGAGCTTGAATATGTTGAGTAAATCATAGAACTGGCCGTGTATATCGCCACAAATGGTAAATTCTTTGTCCTCCGGTACTTCAATGTTGACTAAACTAGGCTGAGCCATAAACCACGTTTTCACATCCAGCAAGATTTTGTACGCATACTTTCTATGCAGCTTCTTTTCCTCCTTGTACCATTTTAACAAATCTTCCATGAACTTGACCGTCACTTTGCCATCTTCGAGCTCCGGGCCCGTGTATTCGTTCTCAATGGCTGAAAAAGTCACGCAAACAAAACAAATGAGTCAAAAACAAAATTCACTTTCATTTTCCATTTCCATCACGGAACGCCTTTAGTTAGCGCCGTTTCAAAATTTTGAATCGACATTCTTGGCATCAAAACTCACAGTTTTATCTTATGAAGAAAAATTATCCAAAGTTTCGATTTAAAAATATTTTAATCCGCAATTTTCAATTTTTTCCATCCAAACGTGTAAAAATTGAAAGTTTCCTTAAAAAATTGGAAAAATCGAGTGGCAAAAAAGTTGTATTTACGATTTTTTTTTTTTGCAGATAGTCAGAAACGCTTTGAGCCGAAATTTTTCAAGAAAAATTCTAAACAAATTTCGTCGCAACTCAAAAAAGAAACGAAAACGCGAAACGAAACGCATTAAAGAATCCTAAATGAAGTAATTTTGTGATAGTAATCCATAAAATTGTGAATTCATACTCATCGCATCCAGATTTATAGTGTCCGCGATATTTTTTTTGTTGTCCTCGATGCAAATAGCTTTTTCGAAAGCCAATTTTTTCACTATTTTGTTGCACTCCTGGTACTTCATCTTGGCATCTTTGTCGTTGGGTCGAGCTTTTGTCACCGTTTCAAAGTCCTTCAGGGCTAATTTGAATTTACCGAGCGACATGTGAGCCGCCGCTCGTCGGTAGTAACCCTTAACATAATTTCTGTCGAGTTCAATGGCTTGCGACGCGTCCGTCAACGCGTAACCAAACAACTCGACTTTGAGATATGCAAAACTTCTATTCCCATAGTATGCGGCTACCGTCGGATTCAACGCTATGGCTTTGGTATAGAGTTCTATGGCTTTGTTGTAATTTTGATCTGCAACCACAAAAAATCCACATGACAATGCAACAAATTCGCCAATGTCGAAGTCGATTCAAAAGCAAAAAAAAAGTTACTGTTCAGCCGAATGAACGAATTGCCAATTATTCAAAAATTATTCGCAAAAATTATCGATAATAATAAAATTCTTTGTTAACCATCAAGTCGCAAGAAAAAGCCGCAAGAAAAATTGAGAATAAATGAAAATTGAGTTATTTTGAACGGAATTTTTTTTTCTCTGTAAAAACGCGTGAATTTTCCGAATTTTATGGGCCTACATTCATTTTTTGACGAAAACGAAAATTCATGACGTAAAATTCGTTTCTCGAAGGGTCTTTGGGGGTCTTTGGAGCCCGGTCAGGACAAAAGCTGTAGGCGAAGAAATAATATTTCGAATTTTTCATGTTTTTTTTTCAGAAAGAAAAAGATCGCGAATTGTTGGGATTGAAAATGAAAAATGGTGGTCTAGTTTCATTGGGGAGTCTAGAGAGACTCGTAGAAGCGCGGGATATGTGATGCGTTTAATGATTTAGCAGTATCGAGGCCGATTACAGAGTCGCTGACTTAGTTAGAAATTGAGATTCTCATGGTGGGGAAAAAGGATGTAGAGTTTGGTTAGTTCGAAACGCACGTGACTCCGGGAAAGCGACGCTGCTTTTGGGTCGGCGAGTCAAGTCTCCAATCGAAGGACAATCTTGATAACATGCACCTCCGGTTAATAAGACTTTTTGTAAACTTGAAAATACGTACTTTTGAAGTATTCGTTTGCTTCTTCTTTGACTATTTCCGCCTCTTTGACATCCTCCGCCGTCGGTCCCCCCGTTATCTCGGCGTTTACACTCATTACCCCAAGTTATTAAATAATCCGTGAATTATATACGAACACACGATGTACCGCAGAAACGCCACGCTGATATGGCCGATGAATGAGGCATTAATCAGATAGATTCACACTTTTATTTTATCCTTCGTCTTGACTAACTTTAGCAAAAAATATGCATGTTCTTATTTGCGTGCGCCGAGCGTAATGAAGTTATCATGGAATAACTATTCGACTATACAGAAGTCTCCCATGATGTTGAGGTTTTCGTAGTTCCGATAGTTCGATATACGCGGCGCTCTTTCTCGCTCGGTCGAGATTGCAGATTTCCCAAATCTACTCGAGCGACAAACAAAAAGTGCAGTCAACGCGTTTTCAATGCCTTTGTTTTCGCTTTTTTCCTCCATGATCGTGGGAAGAAAAATATTTAAAAAAAACGACGTAACGTGCCCGAATCCTATTTCTCTTACCATTTCCAGTTTCCAGCGACGCTGCGGAGAATAATGGGGGATGGGAAAGTTGACAAAAGGGAGCGGACCGAGTTGACAATAGAGGTCGTGAAAAAGGGTGAAACTGTAATCTCGGTCGAGTAAAATAACACGTAAAAAGTCCTTCCGAAAATGACCGCTGTAAAAGGGAGTGGCGTTTTCAGTTTTTACACGGGCAATCTTCTTGGACGTGACGAGTTCGACGAGCTGAAGCCAAGGCCAAACTATTAGCCCCCCGTCTCGCGCGTACCAAAATATTGAGTTGCACGTTCTATTTTTCGTGGATACTGCAATGTCCGTCCAAAGGGCACGAATAAAAACGACGGCTTTTTAGAAAACCGTTTTCGTGAATGATTTTCTATGGAAAGTTAAAAATCTTGTTGCGATATGTTTCGGACGCTAGAACGAAGACTTTTTCGGTGATTTTTTCCAGTTTCTCGGATCCGTTTGTTATCGCATTTTCGGATTAAAATAAAAAACGTCGCTGTTTTTTTTTTATGCACAATATTTCGAATAGCACAAAACCCTTTTTTCCAGACTCAAATTGTTAGGGTTATAATATTAAATAAGTTTCGAAGGCCGAAAGTGCTTAACGAAAAAAAAGAAGAAAAAAGTAAAATTTCTCCTCGGAACGTTTTTGCAGCGGATATCGCGTGAAGATGCGCATCCTCAGCCAGCACGAGGGAACGGTCGTTCCGTTTAATTTTTTTTATTATTTTTTTCATTCATTTACTACGCGCTTAAGCCCCGTTAATAAAAGGAGTGGAAAAAAGTCTAAATTTTATGTATGTAAGAGACGTGCGGAAGGGTTAAACTGTAAGAATTGTGGAAAAACTTTCTCTTGCTGAGCTCGCCGAGATGTGGCCCCAAATGGATTGTCGCGGCGACAAAAAAGGTCCGATAGAAGAGAAAATACAGGAGAATTCGGAAAGATTAGCACAGGATTATACCTGGCATGCTTCTCAACCCTTTTCCGTGGACAACTTAGAGCCGCTCTCACCTGGGCTTCGTCTCGATCCGTTGTCCACCGTTCCGGGGTCATTTTTTTTACCCCCCCCCCCCCTTTTGTGTTTATTTATATATCCGTTCACGTTTTGCCGTAAACTCAAGTTGCTTCGCAAAAATTCGTTAATCCTGTTGAGTCTGCTCCACGCCTCTCGTTCGAGGATTGGAAAAAAGTCTTTAATGCAATTGCCGCGAGGGTGAAAAAACAAAGCATTGCGTTCGCTCGAGGCGGCGTGCAACGAGCAAAAAAAAAAAGGCTAGAGTTTTGATCACTTGCGACCAGCGCGTGGGATAAGCGTTCGGAAAAAAAAAAAAAAACAGGATCCTCGTCTTCGGAAAAGCGATGCCTGCAAATCTTTCGGCAGCTCGTATACCGGCGCGACGCGTGATGCCGCGGTGCAAGAAACGGGCTCTTGACAAAAAATAACAGAACAAAAAAACAGCAGCAAA
This sequence comes from Diadegma fenestrale, assembly GCA_037043255.1. NCBI lineage: Eukaryota > Metazoa > Arthropoda > Insecta > Hymenoptera > Ichneumonidae > Diadegma > Diadegma fenestrale. The sequence continues at coordinate 5,227,808 of CM073311.1, read as the reverse complement.
AACGGAACGCGCGGACAATTCGCCTGCTTTTTTTTCCCGGCCTTCGAACAAAACCCAAGCAATACACGACGCACTTGTATTCCCGCGTATCTCGATAGGTTAGGGCGGGACAATGTTTTTTCTATTTTGTTCCGTTGGCGAGCCTCGGACACGAAATACAAAAAAAAAAAAAACGACTCGTGTCAACTGCTGTTGTGTGGCTGGACAACGTTAGGAAAAAGCCGTTCGAGGCTCAGTCACCGTTACGTGTCCAACATACACGGTCGTTGGGTTAAAACTTTTGGCCTAGTGTTTTTCCTCCCGCATCATTAATGCGACAGGCATCCTTTCCAGTGAGTAGCTGCGAAGACGAGACGATATATAATCGACTCAGACTCGCGTCTTCCTCAACCCTAGAACCCCATGTTGAATTTTTTCGAGGTTAACCCCAAAGCGTGCGGGCGGCTCGAATATTGCTCGCCCACGATAATTCTTTCCGATTTTTCATACCGAAGAAAATTTCGCGCAATAAACTAACATCGGGCGAATATTTGATTATAAAAACTCGGAAAGTTCGAAAGATATGCAAATAAAATCGAAGAAAATTGAATTTCTTTCTCCAGGGTCTTGGGAACGATCACATGAATTTTTAAACGATCCTGAAGTTTCGATCGTTGGAATGCAACGAAATTCTGTTATTTCTTGATCAGAGCTCATAATTATTATCCAATATTTGGTCCAGCCAACAAAACGATTCTCTCTTGCGACCAAAAAACTCAATCGACACGAAAAATTGGCACAATTTTAAAAATTCAATAAAAAATCGATAGAAATCAGATTTTTCGTTGAATCTCAACGTCGCAAACTTCAGAGTCATCATTTTTTACTCGTCCATTTCATAAGTATCGAAAAATGATGAAATACTCTCGGGGAAAACATCGATGGGGGAGAAAACAGAGTTTTTACCGTTTTCCCAAACGGTCTAATTACGTCGTCATGGAATTTGACCTGAGAATTCAATGATCGGTTACCGACACGACGGGTCCCGCTGTACACAATGAAAACACGATTATCGAACGTAAAAAACTCTCCTCCTGGCATCATCAGGCCTATATCCCCTCGGACACACCATATAGACTAAGTGGGCTCGTTCTTTATGGGTATCGAACCCCACAGAGTGGAGGGTGTTAAAAAAAATTGAGGCAAGTGTTTGTTTGGGTTATGTGTAGCTTATAAAAACTCCCCTATCTCGAGCGACAGGTTGATTCGTGCCCTGTGCTTAACAGGCGTGGTTAACGGGGTTGAAGAGCCAAAGCACGACCCTCAGCCCGATCCCTACCTTTTTCATCCGTTAAAACGTGTATTTTATAATCTTGTTTCATAACGCCCTTCATGGTGTTGACAAGGGGTTAGGATCAGCGATCACAATCAATTTCCTCGTTTTTTTTCCTCACAGCGTGTAATCCTTACGTTCCCATAAGGGTTTTGCACGTTCGTTCCCCAGAAGAATTCGAAAATTCGTACAATTTTTTTCCCAAATCTTTTTTTAACCTTCGGATCCAGGAAAATTTCGGGAGGGAGAAAAGTAACTGAAAAAAAACTGTGAGGAATGGAATTTTTTGCACGTGACTAAATTTTTAAGGTTCACTAACAAAAATACTCGATTTTTTGAGTATCGGGGAAATCCTGTTTTCAAGGCTTTTTTAGAACACTTTGAATTTTCGAAATGAAATGAAATTGATGGCAAAAATCAGCTGACAGAGTTTTTTTTCAATTGGTGAAACCGTGTCGTAATTACATATTATGTTTCGAAAATTGCAGCAAACTCTCTCGCACTCACGTGGCGAGGGAGCGATTGATCGCTCACCTTTCCCGTACTTTTTAGTACGTAACTCAACGGTAAAGAGGCTTTTTTTTTAAGACGGCGTTGATTTCTATGGGGTTTATATTTTTTTATGTTTAATTCTCCGTTCGCTATAAAGTTGGGATGACGACGAATCTTTAAAAAATGCAAATAGTTGCAGACTTCCGAGTGCACGTTTCCTATAAATGCATTTTGGGTCAATTTGACCCAAAAGGCCTTTACCAAAATGTTGGATTTCGGTAAATTTTCATTATTTTAATTTTTTTGTTGTCTTTTTTTTTTATAGTAAGTTATTCGTGTTTTATGGTGCTTAATTTTTTTAATGGCTATAACGATCCGGGACAGAAGTTTTTTCGGGTCAAATCGACCCAGTTTGCATTCGAACCGATGACTCTGAAGTTTGCAACGTTGAGATTCAACAAAAAACATTTTTTCTATTGATTATTTATTGAATTTTGTAAACCGTGGCAATTTTTTGAGTCGATTGAGTTTTTTGGTTGCAAGAGAGAATCGTTTTATTGGCCGGAGCAAATATTCAATAATAATTATTGGCTCTGCTGAAGAAATAACAGAATTTCGTTGCATTCCAACGATGCAAACTTCAGGATCATCTCGAACCGTATCGTTTCCTTCTCCGGACAATAACTATAGATGTTGGATTCAAAAATGATTCCAGAAATTGATGCACTTTACATTTTTCTATGGTGTTTGTAAATTTGAACCCATAAAGTTGGAATCTTCGTTTAGCATTAGATACGCGCGTGATTTTCCTCGTTGATACGCAGCAATTCTCACGCAATGCACTTTCATGCACCGATCGAACTTTCTATTCCACTCGTGTAATCGACTCCGCATATTTATGGCGCGCCGAAGGCACACGACAGTCTCTTTCCCGACGTTTGTCCAATTCCAACAGCAGCAGCTTACAAATTCGTTACACGCTTTGTTTGTCCGAAGTGCGAGAATTAAAACTCGAACCCGTATCGAGTGTCAACGCGTTCGTACGGATAAAGGTCATGACATCGGGAGCTCAAAAAGCGGAAAAAAGAAAAGCTGCGGAAGCCAAATTCAGGAGGGAGAGATTTAAAGGAAAAAAAAAACATTCGATTCTGAAATTCATCGGAAATGCTTGAAAATGAGCGCAAATGATATAAGAAAATTGAAAAATAAAGTTCAGCCATTCGAGATCAATCAACTCCTGTGACGAGCTTTCGATTTGAAGACAAAAAAAACGCCGAGGCCGTTTTCATTCGGTCAGACGATTTAAAGAAAAAAAAGTCGATCAACGTTCATTTTTGGGGGTTCGCACGAATAGCGCCCTCGTGGAAAAAGAAATGAATTTTCTTAACAATCGCCGGAGTCGATGAATGACGTTAAAAATAGTTCGGGGTTTTTTTGGCGTTGATTTTGAACAAAGAATTTGGGAAACGTTGGAGTTTTCCAGGCGCGAGCGATTTTAACTCTTGTTGCAGTCGCCACGACGAGAGAACTTTGGGGTAGCCATCAGAGAGAATCGAATCGTAGGGTGAAATGAATAAGAAACTGTCGCAGCGCGTTGGCCAATTTCACGTTAATCGAACGACGTGCAGGGCTTTGAATTTAGCCACGATTATAAAAGTATCCAGAGTGATGTATACTGGAAAGTTGTAACGCAGTCAGATTCAAGGTCTAAAAATGCTGGACAATGGTCTTTATACATATATATATATATATATGTGCTGCGACCTATAAATCTTAGCATTGTCCATTGCAAATGTTTAGTTGCCCGCATATTAACCCCTGGGTCCAGAGGCCGCGACCCCTCTATTGTTCAATAGGTGACCCTTCTTATTGCAGCGTTGACCCCTCGAATGTCGGGGGGGCTTCTTATTTATCAGGTTGCCACGTAAAATTGCACAATTTTTCTGAAGGCTTCATATGTGCTTTTTCTCTCCTCCATTCTCACTCGCAATCCTCACGTTTCCATTTTCAATGGGACTCTTCTGTCGCGTGCAAACATAACGCGAGATTCGATGCTCCCACGATGACCATGCCTTCCCATTTTTTCACGCGACCATACCATTTATATACATATATATATAAATTGTTTCATACTCACGACACCAACGGTCAGCATCCCATACGTACACAATCCTGCTCCCCGTTACATTTGACAAACGGTCGATTTACGCGCTTTTCTCACTTATAATCGCCGCACATTCGAGCCCAGCGTTTTACAACAGACGTGAACAGGCTGCCTGACAAGGTGAATATACACAGTGAGAAAAAACGCGCACACGTCGGCGAGGAAAAGAAAAAATATCAAGGGCCACTCGAAATTCGGTCAATTCCATCATTAAAACTATGGAAACTTTCAACGTATGGGTCACCCATCACATGTGCCTTCCAGGTGCACTTTTTCAAGAAAAAAAGGAATACGAAAGAGAAATACGAAATTTATGACCGATTTCTTTTTTTTCTCAAAGTTTACAAAGAATTTTGCTCACGAATTCCTGAGGAAAACTTCATTGCAGTTTGATCCACATTCGTAAACAAATTCCTGAACTGCAACGCGCACACGGAGAGCATATCACATAAAAATTGAATGATCCTGAAGTTTGCATCGTTGGAATGCAACGAAATTCTGTTATTTCTGCAGCAGAGTCAATAATTATTATTCAATATTCGGTCCAGCCAATAAAGCGATTCTCTCTTGCGACCAAAAAACTCAATCGTCTCAAAAAATTGCCACGGTTTTCAAAATTCAATAAATAATCAATGAAATAAATGTTTTTCGTTGAATCTCAACGTTGCAAACTTCAGAGTTATCAAATTTTCTATGTTGATATAGTTCCCGGGTACCAAGTCGTCCCTCTGAGAAATTTTACCAAAAACAGTAATTTTTCATTCTTTTCCAGATGAAAATTTACTATGTTTTTGGTAAAACTGCTCAGAGGGACGACTCGGTACCCGGGAACTATAATATCATAGTAAATTTTGATGTAAAATTCTCTGCGTGCATCTACAATTTTTTTATCTCTATATACAAAATTGTGTTTGTGGCCTTTTCACGCAAAAACCACTGAACTAATTTTGAAGAATCTTTCACAGCAATGACGTTCACTAATCAGAATAGGTTTCAGGCCTTTTTTGCATTCCGATCTTTTTTTTTCGCAACCCCAACTAACAAATCACATTTTTCGTCACATTTTCCACTTTCAAAATTCACAAGCAACTAAAAAATGATAATAAATCTAGAATCTCTGATTACCATTTTAAAAGGTAATTCGAAAACGCAGATAATGAGCGGTGGCTGGAGTGCCAGTTGGTAAAAGAAAAAAAAGTTGTGGCGATTTTCGTAAAATCGAAATTTGAAAATTTTGAAAAAATCTTTATTGTTGTCATAAAACAATTGTAGTCGGAGCGAAAACGGTTGAAAGGATTGAATAAACAAAACGTGGAATTTTGTTGTTACGTTAATAGTTAAAGTCTCTCGCTCAAAAAGCCAGAACCACGGGGAAAACGGGTGAAAAAATAAAAGTCTGGACACGCGGCCGAGTGATTCGTGGCGAATCGGATTTTTTGTCAATTTTTTGTCGCGCAGCCAAGAAATGAATATGAATTGCTTTGTGCATAATGGATGAAGCCTCGAGCATAGCAATAATTCCCTCGTTTTCTCCATTAAATGGCGATGTGAGAAACGAAAAGAATTTCCTGATCTGAAATGTTTTGTGGACACAAAAATCGAAACTTTTTTCTGCGTTTGCTCGATCATGCCAGATGCTGTTAAAAAGATGAAGCGTGAAAAGAACCAAGGTGCATGCCTTTTTCGATGAGTGTGGAGACGGAATTTGAACGTCGATTTTTATGAATTGGACGATGGAAAAATTTCAGGGATTTGAGTTAACTGCGTGAAGAATAAATTGAAGTTTAGTTTTATTATCAATTTAATGTCATTGCGCTGGCGAGATTTGGTAGAGTGGCCAAGAATAGTAAAACGGTCGCATCAAGCATAGAATCGCTTTTCATTGCGGGAGCGTTTGACCGGGGACATCGAGGGTCCGCGTCCAGCAATCCACTTTGACTCTCGGCACGCGCCCATCTGTATCCCTGAGTGTATGTGAGTGTGACTTAGGAAAGCGTGCGCGCGCGCGCGCGCAAAATGCGTGACGGAAAAACGGTCGGCTCGACAAGGATCGAATAAAAAGGGAGGGGACACGAGCGAACGTATCAAGAAACAGAGTTCGGAAGTGATCCACACGGGGGATTGAATAGAGGCGCCGAGGAGATTTTCACCCCTCGAACAAATCCGATGCCGCTTGTGCGAGCCGAGTAAAAAAAACTGGTAGAAAAAAATGCTAAAAAAATTCAACCGGCTAATGCAAGTCGCGTGCGTTACCACAATCCCACCTGACTCTCAAGGGCAATACCGTTTTAAAAAAAAGCAGCAAAAAACTGATGACATAATCGCCCAAACGTGCTTGAAAAAACGATGCACTTGCTCTGGCAGGTTGAGAAAAAAAGCGAGCGCCTCTACACTGAAAAGAAAATTTTGTTGAAAGAGATCGATATTTTGTTGGATACATTCAACTAAACGTTTTTTCCGAAAAATCACGAAAATTTTGTCATTTCAGCAAAAAACATTCTGGAAAATCTTTTCGGAAAGTTAATTTTTGTCATTCCAATCGTAAATTTTGCTGACAGTTCCGTTACAAATGAAAAATATTGTCGAAATAACGAAAATTTTGAAATTGTCCCGAAATATTTAGTTCTCTGTATTCAACAAAATATCGACGTTTTTTGACAAAATTGAATTTTCAGTGCATTGTCGTTCGAACGTAATTCGAAGCAAATCGAATATACCGAAATTATTTTTTTAAACACTCATTAAGGAGTCATCGCTAATTAGATTCGGCGACAAGTGGCGTTGCAGAGTTTTTTTTTCATCGGAACGATTTTAATTAAGCAAATGACCACGGATTTTCTTCACGTCAAGTTTGCATCATTGGACGGCCGCGAATTCTTAATTTTTCTTTATAAAAACCCGAAAATCGGCTACGATAATTAAAAGATCGTTTTTTTGGAACTTGAAAACTCGGTTCACAAGAAATAATGAAAACTGTCAGGAAAATTACTCTGTTTAGGATTCTTTAATAATTTTGTATGAACATTTTTGACACCAAAACTCACAATCTTCTCCTATGAAGAACATTTTTCTAACGTCAAGAATTTAAGATGTTGAGTTTCCAATTTTTAACTTTTCCCACCCAAGCCCGTGTAAATTCACGTCGCGTTTCGTTTATGAGCAGCAAAAAAATGTGTTTAGGATTTTTCTTAACAAATTTTGGCTCAAGGCCTTTACGGCTTTTTGTAAAAAAAGAATGCTAAATACATTTCAACTCGATTTCTGCAATTTCCTAACCAAACGTCACCCCAATTTGGACACGTAAAATGAAAAATTTCAAAATTAAATATTTCAAATTCTAAGTAGCAGAAAAATGTTGATCACAGGAGAAAACTGTTAGTTTTGACGCCAAGAATTTAAAACAACCCTAAATAAAGTCGTTTTGTAATACGCTAAACAGATTCAAGAAATATCAACACAAACGCAGTCAGCGAGCGAGGATTCCTTTTTTTTTTTTTTATCATAGACGATTAGTGTTTTTTTTTCTGTCATAGATATTTCGAAAAATTCTCAATGCATTGAGAATCAATTAAATGTAAAACTCAGGAGACCATATTGACGCTGCGAAAATGGTCAATGGTACATAATTAAAATCATGAAAGTGAAGATTGAACATGACCTTGAAGTTTGCAACGTTGAGATTCAACGAAAAACATTTTCTATTGATTATTTATTGAATTTTGAAACCCGTGGCAATTTTTTGAGTCGATTGAGTTTTTTGGTCGCAAGAAAGAATTGTTTTATTGGCTGTACCAAATATTGAATAATAATTATTGGCTCTGCTGAAGAAATAACAGAATTTCGTTGCGTTCCAACGATGGAAACTTCAGGATTATAGATTGAACGTATATGCATGGACTTGGGTCGCTGATGAGTGATCAAGTCGAATAATAACAGTTGCTTGGTAAATAGTTAAAGGTGGCCAATAACTATGAGGATAAAGGTGTTGAGCATGCAGCGACAATAACCAATAGAAAACGTATACGCAGGGGTGGTGTCAGCAGATGAACCATAAGTATGGGTCAACCCAGCACGAGCGTGGGTCAGCTGTCAGTTGTTTGTCCTCAACGCGCGCGCGAGTTGGATCTCTCCCTTGGCCGTCCGTATAGATACATGGGTAATGTGGATGGTAAGGCTCCGTAGAATGGAGCGAGCGACAGAGAGCGAGGGATGAGGGAGGGCACCATTTGCGATATATCCATGCAGGCTGCGTTCTCAGCATGCCCCTTCTCTTCTCCCCTTCTTTAGGACAACGGGCGACCACCGAATATCTTGCGTGATCGGACCTAATGTATTTTTTTTACCCTCTTTTTTTTCCTATAGAAAAATGAAACGGAGTCGAGGAGCGGAGTCGGACCCTCGAATGACCGGTGCTCCCGCTGGACCAGGCGATATACATGAACTAGGCTTTTTCGAAACGGAAGTTTTTCAGACGCGGGGAAAAAAATGAAACGGCCGATCGGAATTATATTTTTTCGGCGGAGAAATCTCCTCAGGAAATTCGAGCATTTTTTTACAGGATGTTGTGCACGGACACGCGTTTAGAAATCGTCATAGTTGCACGAGGGTCGAGCATACAAAGATAGATATCCTGTGGAGACATTTTTAGGGACGGATATGCAAGTCGTGTATGCATTTTTTCTCCTCGTGCTGGTCAACTTCATTTTCGATTCTTCTTCTCAGTTTTTTAAACACTCATGCAAATGCCCCATTGCCTGAAGAAAAAGGCACTAATGCGATTAATCGATGACTCTGAAGTTAGCAACGTTGAGATTCAACGAAAAACTTTTTTTCTATTGATTATTTATTAAATTTTGAAAATCGTGACAATTTTTTGAGTCGATTGAGTTTTTTGGTCGCAAGAGAGAATCGCTTTATTTATTCCTATACTTCTGTCATTATCAATCCAGCCCTCAGCCCTTGGCATTCTATTTCCCAACATTGCCCTAAAAAAATGCATACAATCGATCGCCTCAAATTTCCCTAAAGCGATCAATTGAAAAATACTCCAAAACCATTTTTTTATCTGATCGATCCTCGAAAATCAAAAACTCGATGACTCTGAAGTTTGCAACGTTGAGATTCAACGAAAAACATTTTTTCTATTGATGATTTATTAAATTTTGAAAATCGTGGCAATTTTTTGACTCGATTGAGTTTTTTGGTCGCAAGAGAGAATCGTTTTATTGGCCGGACCGAATATTGAATAATAATAATTGGCTCTGCTGAAGAAATAACAGAATTTCGTTGCATTCCAACGATGGAAACTTCAGGATCATGATTAATCGATACTTTTCTTTAGGGAAAGATAAAAAAGTGACAAAATCGTTACATCGCGAAGGGACAGACGATTCTCGAGAATCAAGTGAAGGCAAAAACTGTCCTTAATGATATTTCTTTGCTGCCTGAAATAAACAATATTAAGGGCGTAATTTGCATGGTCATCGCGTCGAAACTACAGTTTATTGCGGAAAAACTGCAGTTTATTGCATTTTCATTAATTTATATTCGTCGTTCCGAACTGTCATGATTTTCTTTGCTAGGAAAATTTGATCGGACAAAGGAACGAATGAATATTCGGCCTGCGATCGAAAAAGGGGTTGCAATGGTCGGGAGCTTGGACCAAGAAAACTACGACCAAGCCTTCATTATTTGCGTGCCCGACTATTTTCATCGTTCATAGTGATTGGCAGGGGGGTTTTTGACGAAAAAGAAATACACACACAGGCCACGTGCCCACTTTTCTCGTGTCAATCTGGCTTATTTTGGAATCGCATTCTACCTTAACTGTACGATTCAAACAAAAGCAGGCGATAACCCTTGAAATATCTCCTTATGCGATAGAAGCAGATCCCAGACGCGATGTGTCCGGGCATTCGGAAAAATTGGCGTTAAAATCCCGAGGTTGAAGGTTCAATGCGTTTTTTTTTCAGGGTAATTAGTTCGAGCAAGAAAAATACTCCAAAATAAATAATTTCCAAAAAAAATTCATCTGCCTACGCTCCAGCAACAACAGCCACACGAAATTACGAGGCTGGAGTATTTTTTCGATAGGTACACAAAAATAGCATATGCATGCATACGTACGCAGATGAAAATACGAGCTAGAGAAAATGATGCATCTCTGCGTACGAAGGAGGCTGAGTGGCTGCTCCGAAAAAGGGGTGGCGTTTAAACAGCTGTGGCCAAATCCTTTTCCGAATTCTTGTTTCTCCTGCTCGGAGCCAAAAGCCCGAAAATTTGGGGAAAAAATATTTTCTCATGTTGCCAGAAAGTCATTTTTTTTTTTATCGATCTCTTTCGAGCTCTTTGCGAAAATTCGAAACAATACGAAAAACGAGCGACATAAATGACGAAAATGAAAGTAAGGTGAAACGTAAATAACTGGATTTTGTGAAAATTGGAAAATTTTCTGGACGAAGCGTTAAATATTTATTTGCATACATATATCACGGTTTAAGGGATGCACGACGCCAATAAACATCGCCTCCGAGCAATTATCGGAATGATTGCGTCTGCCGTTAATAAAAATGCATGTATTTTGAGAGAGCTTAAGGAAGGACTTACGAGGCCTTTCTAATAAATTTAAAAATATAAAATCCTTTGCCTAACACAAGCTTGGCTAAAGGGATGAAAAATTCTAATAGAAGTTCAGCCCAGTTGCCATTCAGTTGCGATACTTAAGCACGTTTTCGTCACACTTCGAGGTCAGTGTGCGGTCTTTCAGAGATAATTTACGACGGTTTAGGGTTTTTATTGTCGCTCCACTGACTCTAAAACTTGGTACGTTTACTGTTACCCACCGGTAACGGGGTTAACGGTCACGAGCCTCGGTCTCTGTTAAAATGTGACAAAAATTGGCAAACCCATAGCCGTTTTATGAAAATTTCGTATTTTCCTAAGGTATCCTTTCAATTTCAACTTCCGTAAATTATGAGCTAACGAGCCCAAATTTCCAGTTCAGCTTTGCCGCGTACCATCGATGGGATGCTGTATTTTATGTTTCTTAAAAATCAATAAACTGCCTCTGCTTCAATTCAACTTTACAATTTCCAAAAATAATTTCACCTCCACCTTCAATTATAAATTTCGACCCCTCACTTTAAACATTAAGCAACTCAATTTTTACCTTTATTTACAATTTTTCGTAAACAAATCGACAAACTTCACCGGAAACTAATCAACAGTATTCAATTTATTCGCCCAAATCGTTCAATCGCTCAATAATATTCAAAAACACATTATTAGTCGCAACCACGAAAAAATTCAATAATGGTTTAGAAAACGGTCCCAGAACATAAAAAACTTTAACAATCGAATCGTCCACTATTTATAGCGATATCGCGACTTTAAACCACGTCGGAATTATGTGCAATTCATATTTTCCCAGTACAGAGCAATCCTCAGCCTTTAAATTGTCATTTGTGCCGAAAAATCGAGCCAGCGAGTTTGGAAAGCAACCGAAAAAATGCTGGTGAATCCGCTGCATTTTATTCATAAATCTCATCCACGATGTACACAAAAAAACAATCGATTTCGAGAAATTTTCGAAGTACATACTCGAGCGATTCGCAATATTAACAAAATTCGAGTCGATCGGTTCATTCGATTTCGAGTAATCGTGAACCCTGTCCGGAAATCGAGATTTAAAAAAAGAAAAATCGATCGCAACGCTTCAAAGTTTGTTTAAAAACAAAAAAAAACAGTTTTCATCTTTTTTTTTATATAAAAATGTTATTTTTGAATAGTGATGAATGAAAACATAAAATTTCCGTGACTTCGATTCGCACATCTAGAGAAATGAAAGTTTAGGAGAGTCGGAAAATAATCTCCGTGTAAATCTTTGACCGAAAAACGTGAGAAATGGTGCGAGTGAATATGGAAAATGTTTGCTGGAAATTTTCACATTTTTTCCTTGGAGTGCCAGGCCCTAAAGAATTATATATTGGCACAGATAGAGTTGTCCGGTGGGTTTAAGGGGATAATAAGACTGAAAAAGACAAAAGAAAAAGCGAGAGAAGAGAAGGCAGCTAAAGTAAGGCGCGCGTCACGTCGTATCGTCCGTTTTGACATAATCCGTACAGTGTCATAAATTAAAAGTAGCAATTAAACATGATCTAACAGCGAGACTCGGTAGGAGGAGCACGAGAAAATTTTATAGGAGTTTTGTTCGCCGTTCGAAAAGCCTTCGATCGGTACAGGACGAAAGGGTCTTAGGACACTCGTGTTTTTCCTGCAGAGAGCAAGCAGGAGGAGAAGACGAGGCGGGCGAAAAAGAGGAAGAAACTTTAAGGAAAAGACTCGCCTGGTCAAAAGAATCGACGCTGTGAAACAATGAATATCCCTCGAGTTGACCCATCCCCTACCGTTGCTTACCTACAGACCAAACTACAACGAGGATTATGTTGTTTGGATGCATATTATTGGCCGCAATAACGCAAAACCGCCCCAGCCGGAAAAGTCGAGAACAACATAAAGTGCAAACCTTTCAAAATCGAGTCAACAAACCTTTTCTCCATATTCCAGAGCGATGCCAAAAAATCGCATTGACGTGTTACACTTTCTCGCTTTTTTCCTATTCTCGCATCAACACGATCTTTCCTCACGATCTTTCGATCTCTCCCGCAAACAGAATCTCTCGCATCTTTGTCGCCCTTTTTTCATTATCGATCGATCTGTTTGACTCACGCGCGACCTCGTGAACCGGAAAAAGGTTCAAAAAAATGTTGCCATTTAACGGCAAACGTGCAACGACTTTTTTTTAAGATTCTTTTACAATTTTGTCCAAACGTTCTTGGCACCAAAACTACCACTTTTCTCCTATGAAGAAAAGTTTCCTGACGTTGAATTCTGAGATATTCACTTTGCGATTTTTTATGCATTTTACGCGCGTAAATTGGAGTGACGTTTGGTTAGAAAGTTGCAAAAGCTGGAGTCGAAAAACAACATGTTTTTAGCGTTTTTTTTTTTTTTACAAAAAGCCGGAAAGGCTTTGAGCCGAAATTTTTGGAGAAAAATCCTAAACACATTTTTTTGCTACTCGTAAACGAAACGCGACGTGAATTTACACGGGCTTGGGTGGGAGAAGTTAAAAATTCTTGGGGTTAGCAAGTTTTCTTTATAGAAGAAGATTGTGAGTTTTGGTGTCAAAAATGTTTATACAAAATTATCAAAGAATTCTAAATAGAGTAATTTTTAATAAAATAAAAGAGAAAAATTATAAAATTAATCAATTATAAGAAAAGAGAAGAATCTCTCTCTCTTATTTTATTCAAATCTCTTTCTCTCTTATTTTAATAATATAATCAAATAATCTCTTATTTTATTAAAATAAGAGAGAGAGAGAGAGAGAGAGAGAGATTTCAATAAAATAAGAGAGACAGAGAGATTCTTCTCTTTTCTTATAATTTATTAACTTTAGAATTCTTCTCTTTTATTTTATTGAAAATTAATTTATTTAGAATCTCTCTCTCTCTCTCTCTCTCTCTCTCTCTTATTCTAATAATATGATCAAATAATCTCTTATTTTATTAAAATAAGAGAGAGAGAGAGAGAGAGAGATTCTTCTGTTTTCTTATAATTTATTAATTTTAGAATTCTTTTCTTTTATTTTATTAAAAATTACTTTATTTAGAATTCTTTTATAATCTTGTACAAACATTTTTGACACCAAGACTGACAATCTTCTCCTATGAAGAAAACTTTTTCTGTCTCTCTTTTATTTTAATAATATAATAAAATAATCCCTTATTTTATTAAAATAAGAGAGAAAGAAAAGAGAAAAGGCAACGGTGTGTTGAGCGTTGTCTGGACGGAAGGCAATAAAAAATAGAGAAAGCGATAGAATCTTTCAACCCTTTCGTTGCTGCTTTTTCCGCTTTACCATAAGGAGAGAAGAAACGGTATGGGCTGGTTCGATTTAGCTAGGAAAAGGTGTTGAGAAGATGTATACTACTCGAGAACGAAAAGAAAGAGATTAGGCAAGAACCTTTTGAAAAGAAGTTAAGACCTTTAAGTCTTGGGGATTTTTTGATGAAATATTTCCGGCCCGTTTTTGTCTCCGTACCGCGTTTCCTCCTGCATGTATACACATAAAAAGGGTTGAAGTGTTAAATTTACAGTTCTACACAAATTGCTTACCTGACCTTTCGAACGTAAATGCCCACAGATACAACCTGTCGGCCAAGTCTCGTATATGCGGGGAGGCGAGCATTCCTGTGTGCGTAAATGTACGTGTTGAGTCTAAAACTCTTTTTTTTGCAATGTCAAATTTCCACGAGACGTCTAGTTGAGAAAATGAACAAAAATGGCAAAAAAACGAGAATCGTGCGTTTCTGGTCTCGTGTTTATTGATCGTGAATAAAAACTCGTAATCCTGGCGATTCAGAAATCCTGGAAAACTCATCGTGCGAGCTCCAACGGGATTGAACCCATAAAGTGATTCGAAAAATCGGAGTAAATGTGGTTTCGTGCGCCGTAAAATAATGGAAATAAAAAATATGAAAAAATGCCTGAATTCGACTAGTGAAAAAAATTGTCATTTCTAACAGCCGTACTCGTAAGCAATAAATGGTAATTGGGCGATGTTTAACACAGTTTTATACTGCAAACAGTGGCCTAAATATGCAATCACGGTAACCGCGAAGTCACTGCCAACTTCCGTTTTTACAACGAGGGAAAGTGCCCGTTTTAAAACAACGAAAATCGCTCGTCATCCCCACCGCCTCACCCTCTGGCGCTACATTCATTTTTCACCAACTGCTTATTCCGCACTCTTTTCAACGATTTCTCGTTTTTCGACGTTTTCCTCTATCGAGGAAACTTTGGAAACTTACTCGGGAGACGCTCTGAAGATTTTTTTTCCAAATCCATCAAAAAACGACGTAAAAAACCTCCTAAAAAGTTTCCATACTCTCTTCAGTCTGATTTGGCACGATTTGCAACTGGCAAAAGACAAAATTCCGTAAAATCGGTAAAAAAAAAAATTTCTCGCCTTTTCCTATACGCGTTGGGCGGGATCGAACTCGTCCACTCGTTGCTGATAAAGCAAAAACATTTGGAGGACACAAAAAAATGGAGAATTCGAAAATAAAAATAAAAGTAAAGACAGAAAAGAAAAAGTGCAGAGTTCAGAGCGATAGGCCTGATATTGTATCTGGTAAACATTCGGAATGAGAGAAAAAAAAGTAAATTGGTCAAAATGGTGATTCATTAGAAGGAGAGAAAAAAGAGCGGTAAAGTCTGGAAGAAAAGCAGAAGGAAAAGAGTGTGAATAGAGCGGGGAGAGGGGAAGGAAAGCCGAAGGGTGTCCGAGTCGGAGGAGTGGGGAGTAGAAAAAGGGAGAAGGGGAAGCCGCCGAAAAGCGGTTGGCAAAAACATCTATGAATTCTGTCAATCGTAGAGTGGGGATAGGACTGTAGAGCACCGAGCGGTGGTTAGGGGTAGGAGAAAAGTTGCCCCCTTCGCAATTCCCACAAATATATCGGCCGGCACGTTCCTCGAGATTTCGAGTTGAAATTTTGGCTTGTCAGTCGAGCACGAGCACTCGAGACGCGCGTGAATCGGGGGATACTTTTATTCGTGTCTCCTCAACAAACTTCAATACTGACATTTTCACAGTAAAGTTAAACAAACATTTCCGACAATATTAAGTTAATTATTAATATTTTCAACAACACAACAAAAATGTGGAATTGAGCTTCGTTAATTTCAGCGAAATTGTGAACAAGTCATAAGTGCACCGACGAATCAACATTCGCTTATTTGGTGTTGTTTATGATATTATCGTGCAACTTAAGCCTCGGTGTTTGTGGCCTCTCAGCACTCGTGCATATGTACTAATCCATATACCATATATACATATATATAACAACATATATGTATAATGTATATCCGCTCGTACATAACTTCATTGAAAAGTGACTTGATTAATCGATACGCAATCGTTTAATCGCGCATCGCTCTAGACATTTTCTCTAGTCTGCTGATCGCCTCAATCACGGAGCCGAATATAAAGGAGCCCTAAGAATAGGACGGGATACGTCCAACGAAAAGGTTTGTCCAATTTTCAATCCATTCACTTTCGTTTTTCTCTATTTTTCCCAAAGTTTTTCTGCTTAACGTAATTATCGGGCTTATCGTGTACGTTCTTGTCACGTTACCATTTTTTCTAGTCCTATTTACACTCGTACGATTAAGAGTCAACGTGCCCTTGTAGCATTCGCGCCGCGTGTTGTCGAAATCGTCGCATGCCATTAAGATTGAGTTTTCATCAAACTGCCCGCTGGATCGTTTCGACATTTTTTCTCTAGCAACTTGCCAACTAAATTGGAAACTTTTTTTTTGGAAAATTCGAACTTGTTGGATTGTTCAGATTTCGTGTTTACCTTTGTGGCATTCGCGAGGAGTGGGGGACGCGGCTCGACGAATAGGGAACGAGATAACGTGGGGAGAAGTTGCTGGCGTGGGTACGAGAATCGTTTTTCACCGATTTTTAGAGATTCTTTGAATTTAATTCCACGAGTTCGCCCTTAAGATTTCGTTGCGTAATGCCATTAATTAGCGATGCGTGCGCAAGCGCCGTTATTCGAGCTTTTTTCTTTCTCTGTCACGTTTGTACGCTTTTCCACGTATTAAGGACCTTTTCGCAGGATTGACAAAGGACTTTAAACACCGGGTTTATGTCGTGTCGAACACACATTCGCTGTGATCATTAAATTGGCGTATTTCTTATCGTTATTTGCTCATTTACCTCAATCGTTATTAGCCTTCGATTCCTTCGTGTACACATCGCCTGTAAGAAATCATTATCATGTTGTTATTTAGTCAAAGACTTTTCCGAAGCTCCATCGAGGAAATATATTGTTTTGGGCTTCTTACGAATTTCTGGAATTTCATGCAAAACAAGCCCTTGCGAGCGAAAACCTTTCTATTCTACCTGCTCGTGTAAAAGAAATTCTTTCCGAGCTCCAATAGTCTCGCGAATACAACAATTCACAGCAATTCTTTTTAAACCTTTCTCGTAGCGAGAAAATTTCTCAAATTTTTCTTCAACGTTCGATTTTAATCGAAACATCGAATTGTGATTCAAATCACTTCAATTTCATACATTCGATTATTTTTTTCCACACGAATTGTGGCGATATCGACGCGAGTCTCTAGGCGCGCAACAGGAAATTCCAAATTTATTTAATCCCAATTTTTTTGAATTCAATTACAAAAGACTCGGAGCTGCGAGATTTTTTGGTTAATTATAAAATTCAAACGCTCCTGAGACTCGCTGGTGAGCAAAAAATTTGGAGACGCGGCCACGAAATGCAATTCGCCTTTGAATAACGAAAAAAAAAACATTTTTCTGTAATATCCTTAGACTTTGATAAGTTTTCGAGCCACCGTTGATATCGTAAGCAAAGTCTGGACTGTAGGGATTTTCATCATTTGTATTTCATAGTGTAAACGCTGCTTCGCCGACAATGTAAAAATCCGACGAGCCTTCGCGCCAAACATCGAAGCTCTTTGTCTTTTACCACGCGTTTGTTTTCATTTTTTGTCCAATCTCTGTTTAGGGAAAAAGCTTGAAATAACGAAAACAATTATCCGCTAAAAGTCATCGACTCCAGGACGATTCCCTCTGCGAAAAATAATAATAATTAAAATGTTTCTATGCACGTGCACGAAAATTTTGTCGAAAAAAAACTCGCGAGTATATTTCGTTTGTGTGTGTGTTTTTTTTCGATTGTTTTGAGAAAACGAGTCTCGCTGGTCTGTTCGTCCTGGCAGCGAGTGTTATCGTGCGTTAACGATTCAGTGAGACCGCGCGTAGATTTTATAATATTCCGAATTTCCCTCAAACGAAACGAGCGAGAGAAAAAAAAAAGAAATTTCTTTGTCGTTTTTTTTTTCATTGTCCAAACCCACTAAATAAAAAGTATCGCATTCCGTTCGATCACGAAAAAAAAAACCGATTTTTAACGCCATTTTTTTCAATTTTTTCTTTCCATCTCGATACTCAGCGTCACGTCGTTGTCGCGTCTCTTGATCAAGACGTAATTACAGCGACGAGGTGATACGAAGGAGCGAGAATTTATTTGCGGCTTTCCGATCAGTCCCGCGTCTTCAAACTTCGGTTTCGGTTCATTTCACAAATACAATTTGTTGCCTTCGTATCAACAAACGAGCGTCCTTATTAACATTGTACATTTTTTTTTCGAGCGACGTAGAAACAGAGAAAGAAAATAGAAATCGGTTCGAGTTTCCTTCGCAGTAAAGCACGCGAGCGATGAGAAGGAAACGTAATCAAACTGGCCGACGCTTCGACCATCCAGGAAAATGTTCGGGAACGAGCGAAATCTTTGAGAAATTAAAACGCACCGCGATTAATCGATCGAATATCGTGCACTACAAATGAGACTCAAAAATAAACAGCGACTCATCGAATTTATTGGGAAGCGCGTAAAATCGTAGTTTCAAATTCTTAAACAGGGAAAATCAAATTTGCTAATGTTTCTCTCGTTCCCTAACGTTTCGTTATCACGAGGCTCAATGAGACTTGTGTACATGTTCGATGTACACGATGCTTTTTTATTTACAACTTTCCTATCGAGCGATCGACTCTCGTACGTATCAGGATTTATTATTGGCCTGGCTTGCCTTTGTTTTCGGTTTTTACGTGCCTCGCAGTTATTTTATTAATGTTGTCTTCGCTATCGAGTCTTGCCAATTACGATAAATTACTCAACCACGATATTTCGAAAGTGATAATTCAATAATCCTGAAGTTTGCATCGTTGGAATGGAACGAAATTCTGTTATTTCTTCAGCAGAGCCAATAATTATTATTGAATATTTGCTCCGGCCAATAAAACGATTCTCTCTTGCGACCAAAAAACTCGATCGACTCAAAAAATTGCCACGATTTTTCAAAATTCAATGAATAATCAATACAAAAATGTTTTTCGTTGAATCTCAACGTTGTAAACTTCAGAGTCACAAAATTCAACGATAAGACGTTTATTTCACTTTTCCGCTAATGATGAAAATCATTACCGATTAATTACGATCGTCGTTTAATCAAAATTTTTATTCAGATCCTTAAAATTTGATTGCGAGTTTATTGTTTTTTTAGAAATTGGGATAATTAGGGAAAAAACATCCACAGCTTGCTGTTGAATTTCGAATTAAAGTTTGGCAATTGAACGCTCCGACATTATCGCGTCTCATCGTTTTTGTAATCACGGGAAGGTCCAAGGGTTGTGTAGGTTTTCACGGCTTTTGACTACCGTAGGTATTCCAGGTTGGAGCTACGACGTTTCTTATTTCGTTATGTTTAGGAAAGTTGAAAGAAAGCCTCGTGAAAAATAATTTATGATCAGAACCGACAAACCGACCGAGGTAATTCGTAAGACGCGTACTACACAGACATAATACAAAAGGTTTGCACAAGTCAGGGAAAAACAGAAAGAAAGAAGGAGAAAGAGAGCGAGAGGCAGAAAGTGAAACGGAGAGATGGACAGAAAGGGCGTAAGAGAGAGAAAGGGAGAGAGTGGCGAAGTTAAAATACGGGAAAAAATTGTTTTTCTTTTCTATCCTGAAGCTTAGTTGAAAATATAATGGCGTAGCCAAGGAGGCTTTGCTCCACTTGAATAAATTAACCCCTGACGGCCATTGGGTCTCTGCCATTGACGTATCTTTTCCTCTCTTTTGCCCCTGCTCTCAGCAGCCCCTTTCTTGCTCTGTTTCTATTTTTCTCTTTCCATCCCCCTTCGTTGCCAGCTCGGGCTTCGAGGACTGCATGCGCTCAAAGAGTTTTGTGAGACCTTGCAACGTCATTTTCTCTTCCCTTCTTACGTACCTAGAAAATCTGCACGGGGTGTGTTCCCGGCTCAACTCCGATTCTAACCCCTTTTCCACGAATTTCCTCCATTGTTGGCGACCGTACCGGCGTCCGCAACGAAACGCGCATATTTTTTGTTTAAATCGCCAAATAAATGTGCTTGCTCCGTTTTTCCTAAGCACACTTGATAAACTTGTAGCGCGAGCAAATGACGTTCAAACCAAATTTTCCAATTCCTCCAGGACTAAATCTCTTGAATCTCAATAAACCAATTAGTCCCGAATATTTTTCCACCGCTCACCCATCTCGCGTTTGGTTTTTCACCATTTTCGATCGAATTTCAATAAAAATTGTCGAGATATTTTGAAAAGATGCTCGAAAATGGTGAAATCGTTCAAAACCCAAAAATCTGTCGGTTCCCCTCGTTTTTGTCGTTTTTTTTTCAATCCATTTTTTTTTTACCCTTTTTTCCTGAAAAATTCTTGGACCAGTGATCCATTGAATTGTCAATTTTTCGTATTCAAAAGGATCGAGAAAAAATATAACACGAGGTCCGAAAGGTGCGACTGAAAGCAGGCAAAAAATCTTTGTATAGAATATGGAAAATAGTTTTTCGAGATGCATCCCCTTTTTCACGAATATTGAACAAAACCCTTTTTCCTGTGACAGCTGTGTACTCGTTTCTTTTGATCGGCCAGCCGGTTACAAATTTTTGGGACTCCTACGCTTCCCTACGAGGAGGGAAATTGTTTTGGGGATTGAGAGTCCGTGCGAGCGTGACTGCATCTGCATATCTAATGGCAGAGAATGGCAGATCGAACGAGTTGAAATGTTTCAGGAACAATTTGCCCAAATTAATAACGAAATTTCCGATTCGACAATAATTGGTTTCTGCAGGAGAGCGTTTGAGAAAAAAAGGATAATGGGATTGAAAAGCAAACACATTGGGCCACCAGATTGTCCGGGAGAAACAATGAGCTCGAAACTTGTGTGTGCGAAATGTGTTCGTCAATTCGGACATAAGCGGATTAAAAAATTAGACCTTGATTTACAACTCTACGAAATACCTCGAATATGGGCCTATATATCAAGGGCTTAGGTGCACCTGGAAAGCCCGAAAATTCGCTTTTTCAAAAATATTTTTATTCGACCATTTGACCCTTTATATATCATTCGTTGAAATTTTCCAGCCATCGTTAACGCATTTCAGAAACACGAAAAATAATTCCATCTCTATTCATTCCGATCTAAAACGTCCAAATGCTTTTGTTTTTCTCCAAGTTGTGTGTTTGAAAAACTTTGCAACTAAACTCCTAATTTTATTTACGAAAACGATTAGTAAGAAACAACGAACGCAGCAAAATTAAATTAATCCATTTTCTTCTCAGCAGAATTAAAAAAAAGATGCGAGGAAATTGGGACGCCGCTGAGGCGCTCGTCCTCGCGCCTAGCAGCCAGCATCAGCTTCAGCAACAGCAACAAAACATAATGGAGGATCAGCGTCTACCCCTCCATTCACCAACCACGCCCGCTTGGGGTGGCATCAACGATAGAATAGTGGTGAGTAATCCCAACTTTTCCACCCCTGCTCAATGACTGACTACCCCCCGCGAATCAAATCTTCCGCCTACAGCTTCTTCCAACCGCTGCACCGAATCGCAGCCAGACGAGAGTAGCCTCACCATCCTGTTTCTCGTCCGTTT
Source organism: Diadegma fenestrale (assembly GCA_037043255.1). NCBI lineage: Eukaryota > Metazoa > Arthropoda > Insecta > Hymenoptera > Ichneumonidae > Diadegma > Diadegma fenestrale. Next base: position 5,206,267 of record CM073311.1, on the reverse strand, counting down.
CCCCTTCCCTCGACACCCTATCACCCACAATCACGTTCCCTGCTGCTGTATCACCCTACACTCGCTTTGTACACGAAATGTGGGAAAATGACCGCGTTCGAAAACGAAACCTGTACGAAAACGAGAAAAATAAATTATCCATGAGACGCTACACTGAAAAGAAAATTTAGTTAAAAACGATATTTTGTTGGATACGTTCAACTAAACGTTTTTCGAAAAATCACGAAAATTTTGTCATTCCAGCAAAAAACATTCTGGAAAATCTTTTCGGAAAGGAAATTTTTGTCATTCCAATCGTAAATTTTGCTGACAGTTCCGTTACAATGAAAAATATTGACAAAATAACGAAAATTTTGAAATTATCCCAAAATATTTAGTTCGCCGTATTCAACAAAATATCGACGTTTTTTGACAAAATTGAATTTTCAGTGAAAAATCAAATTTTTTTAACGTCAAAAATTCATAAATTTTTTATTAAACGGAAAATATATTCTTCAGTCAATAACAATTTATCTTCGTGTCAATTTGTTCACTAATAATGTCGATATTTACAGAAGGAAGAGCCTGTAGAAGATAAAAATGACGATTCCGGTGTATCTCCGGGTCACTACACAAGCAATTCAGTCTCGCCGAGAAGCCGACGTTCCTCGTCAACGGCTAATTCAAGCCTATCACCAGGAAGTGCAATTTCGCAAGATTCGAACGTCATACAATGTGGCAGTTTCGATTACAGTCCCCAGAGTATGTACAAAAATTGTGATACCTCGCTCGGGTATGGGAGGCTTCACACCATTGATGGAGTGTCGGAACATCAGAAGAATGAACATCAAGCCATGGACGTGGTATCGAGCAGCATGAAATCCGTCACCGAAGAGTCCGAGGTTCCCCTGGACATTTTACAGTGTCCGGTTTGTCAGTTCACGACATTAAACAGGTGAGAACGCTCCACCATTTATTTTTCCACGTTTTTCCGATCAAAAATTATTTTCTGGCAACTTGAAAGTATATAATAATCGGCCGAACCGATTTTGTTCCACCAAGGACCATTCGAAACATAAAAAATCGTGGAAAATTCAAATCTAATATGAAACTTCCCCCCCCCCCCCATTTTCCCGCAAAAACAATTCAAAGTTTCTGTGACGTCATAAAACGCCGATTTTTCTGTATTCACGAGTGCGGCGGGCTCGCGCTACGCTTTTTTTCAGATACTTGGCGTCGAGCCGCTACCGCTGCCCTCGATTATTATATTTATCTATTAATAATAAATATTCATGATATAATAATTATATTAATGGCTGGATTAATTAATACAATAATTATATTAATAATAATTTATATCAATTATAATAATATGATAATTATATTAATTGCTAGATTAATTAATATAAAAATACAATATTATATCATTGAATGATAATAATACTTGCATTTGCAATATAACTTGAAAATGGTGGAGTATTGAACATTAGACTGGAAAAGTTAATGAAGTATTTGCTAATGATGAATAAATGAAAATTTCAGATTGCAGTTCAGTGAACACCTCGCGACTCATTATTCGGCAAGCTGCGAAATTGGCAAATTTCCAAACTCTCTATTATCGCCTGATGAAGATCACGGGGAACAGCCGCAATCGCAGTTTGAACAGATTGATCATTCGATCAACGCAATGGACGAAGAAAATCGTGCCTCGCCGTCTCAAGGCGAACGGTCGGAGCAGGAATCCGAAGAAGCTGACGAACCAGGCCTCCGTGTGCCTCGTGTCAATTCGCAGGGAAAAGTTAAAACATTCCGTTGCAAACAGTGCAACTTTGTGGCTATAACGAAACTCGAATTTTGGGAGCACAGTCGCGGACACATCAAAGCCGAGAAATTATTGACGTGCCCCAAGTGTCCTTTCGTCACCGAATACAAACATCATCTCGAGTACCATTTGCGCAATCATTTTGGATCGAAACCTTTCAAATGCGACAAATGCTCGTATTCTTGCGTCAACAAATCCATGCTCAATAGCCATTTGAAATCACACTCGAACGTTTATCAATACCGATGCGCCAATTGCTCGTACGCAACGAAATATTGTCACTCGTTAAAATTGCATTTAAGAAAGTACAAACACAATCCAGCCATGGTACTGAACGCCGATGGTTCACCAAATCCCTTACCGATAATCGATGTTTATGGCACTCGACGTGGACCTAAACAAAAGCCTTCCGGAGGCTCGAATAATACTTCGTCGAACGATGACAATATCGGACAAATAACGAACAACGCTTTGCCACGCCAACCCGAACAAATGTCACTGCAGTCGCAGTTATCGCCGATAAGTCGCAATCATTTGTCCTTGAATTCAATGAACGCGATCAACGCCTTCAGCAACAACGTCAATCAGGCTGTCATGACTTTTCCTTACGGCCAATTATTCACAGGTTTTCCAATGAACAATCCCTACCAAATGAACGACGAAACAGCCGAAAAACATCTCGAAAATCTCAAGTCGAATCTTTTCGCCGAGTATGCGAAAATGATGGCCAGCGACAAGCTCAGCGAGTACAATCAGGATTTCATATCGAATAATCCAGCGACAAACATCAACAACAACGCTCCAAAAATAAGCGAAATTCCAATGTCACCGAGCGACTCGGAAAGCAGCAGCAGCAGCAACAGCAGCACCAGCACAACGACGAAAAATATTGAATCGATTATTCCTCGGGAGAGTCCGAACGTTTCATCGGAAAGTCACAAGTTCACTCCCCTCGATCTGAGCAAACCGGAAGGAGTGGCAAACGAGAGTTTCCAAAAGTTTGATGATACGGCCGAGGAGCGTTTTTCCAAAACCGACGAATGCAACAGCGAGGAGTCCGACGTTTTGGCGAGCAACAATAACCACAAGAGCGCGAACCAGAACATCCAGAACGAATCTTCAGCCCCGATGAGCGCTTGTTCGAACGCAAGTTCACCAAAGACTTCAGGCACGAGCAGACGCAAGGGCAGAGCAGTGAAGCTGGACAGACGAGTCGTCGAGGAGGAGAGCGTGGAGAAAGAGGCCGTTGAAAAGAAAGGAAAACCGAGAGAAAACCGAGACGCGACAAAATCGGAAAGCGCGAGCGAAACTGCGATCGTTGCAAACTCAAAAGAGCCAACGCCGGACAAGAACGCCGTTGGGGTCGGCATGAACAACGAGTTTACTTGTCAATATTGCGAAATTGCATTCGGCAATGTTGTCATGTACACAGTCCACATGGGTTATCACGGTTACAAAGATCCATACACTTGCAACATGTGCGGACACGAATGCGACGACAAGCTCTCCTTCTTCCTGCACATTGCGAGGTCCAAGCATTCGTAGTTGAACGACGACCGTAAATTTTTTTTTCTTTTTTCTCCAATTTTTTTTTTTGGTCAATCTTTTTTTTGCTGCCGTGCTTTTTCCCTTCATTGATTTTCGCTGTGACATGGAAAATGAGCTGTTTAAATAAAAATTCACGATTGTTCACAACGTGTCGCGACAGATTTAATAGAATCTCGGCGTTCTAGTCAAAGGAAATGATAAAAAAATATCTAAAACGAAAAAAAATCAAAAAAAAACAAAATGAAAAATAATGAATCGACACCGGGCAGACGCTGTGAGCGTAGAACGCAGCTCGGGGTGCAATTTAAACATAATAATTCATCGATTATAGTCCGTAATTCGAGCCAATGACGTAACTTTAAAAACATGTACATTTTTTTTTCTTTTTTTTCTCTCACGATTCAGCCATTTCACATTTAGTTTTTTACACTCTCGTGTCACTTTTTCTCGTCATTGATCTTTTTTTCGGATACATTAATCTAATGTGCGTGATGGATGGAAAAACATCCGACATTGCGATTCTGTTTAAATGAACAAAATCATTATTATTATTATCATTATTATTTTTATTATTAGTGCCATTATTCTGTAGAGTAGCGATAACGCGTGCGGACATTAATCTCGTCCTTGGACACAGTGACATTTTTTTTGTTTTCAACATTGTTCAGACGATTCTTCAATCTTGGCAACGCTCGACGGTTCGTCGTCGCTGATCATTTTGCACGAAACTTCGTACAGGGTGGAAAAATAATCGTGGCTTGACATTAATTTGTAAAAATCGGACAAGTTTGATCCTTTAAAATTGAACTGGACGCGGATCGTCCATGTTCGGACTTGCACGACGGTTTAATTTTTATTTTTCGATGCTGTAAAGTTCTTACCGAATGACCCGCAGGATTTTAGGGGTTGATCGGGAATTCACACCATGAAGTTTTTCTTCGAATGTACGAAGCACGGCGAGCCTCCCTTGCCCAGGATTTTTTGTCCTTACGGTCAAATCGCCAAAATGATTCAGTGCCAAAGTTACGAACGCGAACGTTGCCATTTGGTTGGAAGAAAGTGGACTATGGTGATTAAAAGTTAAGGATTTGTAACGAAAAATGAACAAAAAAAAAAGTAAATGTTTGCGAAGACTGATGAATGGGATCAAACATGGCCGGGCCCTCCTGATTTGACTTTTCGCTCGTTGAACAAATGATTTTCTCATCCTCGTGACGATTAATGCGTGGCCAACTAAATTCTCCCACTATTAACTCGCATTCGTCGCCACGAATGTACAAAAGTGTTGAGCAAATATACGTTTACAATTAATATGCAAATAAAACATAGTTTGCTGACTCATGTTCTTATTTATATATCAATTCGTATTCGTACGTATTTACTCATACACGTACAAACGAAAAACCGATCGAAATGCAGGAGCCAACAACAACAATAAAGAGCGAACAATCGAGTTGTCAAAAGTTACGTATTTCTTCATTTTCTTACAGAATTATGCTTCGCTAAGAGTTTGAACGCGTTACGAATGGAATTAAGATTGCTAGGGTGATGAAAATTTTGTATTTGGTACCTCAAAGGCCACGTGACTGAGAAGCCTCCATCGAATAATGTTTATCTCGATTTTAATAACTCGACAAGCATTCTATTCTGTGTGGGACATTTTTTATTTTTTAAATCTCCCGTCGCGTGTGACCGAAAAGTGTATCATAAAAAACGGAAGTCACTTCAGCAGTCAGGAACATTCTTCGCGTGAAAAACGTTGAAAAAATTCGTAACTCTCAAACAAAATGTTCTGTATCGTTGTTTTTGAGCTCCTCCTCTCGTCCCGACGTCCGCGTGCGACGTCAAAAATTGTGCCTCGTGACCAAACAATAAACGCATTTTTTTGACATCGCGAAAAGTCAAAAATTAGGCGTGTATCTCGTAATGAGCAATGAAATTCTCACGCGAAGGAATTGAACTTGCAATCGTTGCAAGAAAGCTCAGCAAATCTCGCCCTCTGAAAACTTGTATTTTTCTTAACGCTCGTGCCCATGCAATTTACACATTTTCATAGAGATATATATACACATACGTTTTTTCAAAACATTTTTCATATATATGAATGGAGGAATTCGACAGTATCTGAACGAGTTATAAATACGTGTATTTATAGATATATATCTCTGGCTCGTTACGACACGTGACTAATTAATTATATTCGTCAAAGGGATTCATTTTGTTCTGCAGCTAAGCCCCCCTGATTCAAGTAGCAAGAAAAAACGATCGCATCAGTCACTCGTTAAATCAAGCCGCAGATATGTATATAAATTAATGAATAAGCTGATTTGATTTTCTGAGTCTTCAAACTCCGATACCACGTGTACATTTCCGTATATATAAATAGATAGAATATATATTAAACAATAAGAATATATATATGACATAAATATATTTTTCGAATCGTCAAGATCTATTGCTGCTTGAGAAAGAAGAAACAAAAGTATAATATAAGGAGCTCAAATGAAATGAAACGATTTTTCTCGGCTGAGAAATCTTGTTTGGTCAAATTTTTTCACTTTTTTAAATCCTTTTTTTTGAGGATATTTCACATGCTCGCGGATTATGTGTTTACACACATGTTTACAGTCGCGCAAGACATACACGCATATACGTATATGTATATATTCATACGTACATATTAATTGAAACGTGAAAGACTTGACTGGTCAATGGATCGAATTTTCATAAAAATGTTCACGTGAGCTATCGAAACGCGTTGATTTTTCGGAAGGACTAATTTTTGGTAAAGGATTAAGATTATTTTCTCTCACGATTTTTCTTCCTGCTTTTGGGGAGCTTCACATTCCGCAGTATCTGATAATCGTAAACTTTTTTTTTTCATTCATCGATTCATCCAATTTACGGAGACTGCAAAATAATCAAAATGCTTTTTTTTTATTAATAATCGGATTTGGGTGTTTTTTTTTTTCGAACAACTTCGCGCAACCGAGATCGATTTCCTTCCGATTGATAATTACGCGCGACTTTTGCCAACTCACTATTTATTACATTCGTTCAAGTTACTCGAATTATTGCAACGCCTTAAAACAACGTCCCAAATTTGTCCGCGGATTTGACACACCAATTAAAAACAGTATACAAGAATTTAACGAGCTCCCTCGTAATCGGACCGTTGTCACGCAGGAAGCTTGTCAGATCCATAGGAATTTACTTACGAACAATAATTCATGCTCCATTGGAGATCATAATGTAAGTCGATCTTGTATACTTAGTACGTAGGTGACTTAAAACGATGTAATAAATCAACATTCCCTCAAATGTAACTCCAAATACATAAATTATTTATACAATGACGTTCGATCGAATTATTTTTCCTCTCGCCCGTTCCTCGACGCTCGTCTCGCTTTTATTTTTGATTTCCATGAAAAAAATTCTTCTATAGACTATGAAAAAAAACGATAAATTAAAGGAAAAGTTGAAATTTGGATTTTTGACAAGACCGCGACTCCGGAAAGAAAATATTTCCTTCGCCTAAATTTTTTTCGTTCAAGTGTTCAAAAAAGATGGAAATAATTATCGGAAATCTTCCAAATGTAAAGTCAAAAGCTATTTTGGTCAAATGACGAGCCTTTTCCGAAGAAAATCGTGAAGCAAATGACTTTTTTCGGCCTTGCAACGATAACGCCTTAAATATTCAATCAACTTTTCAGAATGGTGAGGGAACTTGTAATGACGGAGGAGATGAATAAAAGTCAACAGCATTAACTTGTAAGTAAACAATATATTTATTGTTATCGTAATAGCTAAGACACTTGTCACGATATAAGGTACGTCATAAATGATCGTCCATGAGCTTAATTAAATACTGCTATTACACAAATAATTGCTTTTTTGTTTCATAAGATTTGATGATATCGTATGTATCGGGGCGTCATATTCCTTTTCGTTTTTTTTTGCTTTTTCATTCGTCGTCCCCACGCTACGAAATGTAATTAAGAATTTTAGTTTGAAAATATATTTGCATCGAGGTCGAAGTGTCATCAAACCACGCATCAATAATTATACATAAAGAAAATGATCATCGTTGAGATTGAATAGAAAACTCTTATAATTGAGACGATAATCTTTCGTGTATTAGAGAAATGATAGTTTCGAGGGATCAATTTTGGTGACGTCTTGATGTTATGGAGAAACAACATTTCTTTGGTGGTAAATTTAGCTCCGATGTAAATTTCACTGATTCTCAAAAATAGTATTTTCGTCAAACCGATATTGCTTGTGTTAATTTTTAACAAATACGTATATATTTGAATAAATTTCTTAAAACGTGCTGTTAGGCAAAATACAAATCTCCTATAAAAACAGACCTTTCAACAACCGAATGTATAAAACTTCTTATGCCCTTAAACGTTTTTTCCAACCCTTTGATGCGCATACGATTTGTAAAAAATAAAATCTTCTTTCCTACAATAAGTTATTATTTACGGTCGGCAATAATTAACATTATTGACAAACCATATGGCCTCGTATGCGATAAAGGGTTCGAATTTCAGCCAAAATATCGAAACAGTGTGAGTAATGGCGATTGAGTATAAAAAGTGGGACATTTTTCAGGTAACAATTTAGCCTAAGGCACACGCTCCTTACAGTTTTATTCTCTAGAGCTTTCTCTCTCTCTCTCACTCGCTCTCTCTAAAAGTGCAGTACGAAAATTTACGAATTTCATACTGCGATACAAAAAAAAAAAACAAAAAAGAATTGTACGCCCGCATATGCATAATCACATGTGTTATTGTATGCACATTTTTATTATACGTATTGCGAAGAAATCTCGCGATTATAATCTCTGAATGCTGATAATTATAACAGATACAAAATACCTCTATCTTAGCATACAATTTTTATTGATTCTTCAAGGGAGATACCGTAAAAAAACAAAAAAAAAAACAAAGAGAAATAATCTCCCAGCTCGTGCTCGGAGCCAGGAAAGTAAAATCGATCAACTGAGAGCTCTTCAACGGTAAAATAAACCCTTGGTTATTAGACTAAAAGCAAATTACAATAATTAGAGAATACTCTTTCTTTAAAAAAAGAAACGAAAAATGTTGAGTGTAAATAAATGAAGCGACAAGGCATGAAAAATTGAGCCTGTAGAATCAAATCATGTTCGACGAAATTATAACGTTGATATCTAAAGTACAGACAACCTTCTGCAACCTTTGTACAGAATAATCTCTTCAAGTTGCGCCCGCGTTTACTTCCAAGTGCGACGATATTGTACAGACGAAAATAACGACATTTTCCTAGACGAAAAATTGCGGCTCTCGATGGATTTCGATCGGGATGAATCCTTCACGATTTCCAATAATCCGAGACAACTTTTTAGCTGCTCATCATTTTCAAGCCTTTTGCAATTGGTTGGGAAGTTTCAACTTGGGGCACAGAAAACTTGATTGTATCGTCGATATTTCTACAAAAAATAGGCACAAATCTTTATACAATAATTTCAACTATAAACGCTAAAATATTGGAAGAACAATGTTATACGCTTCTACTAACAAAATGCTTTTCCGTCAACTCGTGCTCGACTGCATATCAAACGTCTGCGTTCTCGTGTCCACGTACGAAACGAAAAATTTCATTTTTTATATTTCTCGCTTGAATAACTCGAGTCTCGGCTTTTAATAAGCAACCGACAAGTTTGAATCACAATTTGAAAAACGATCGGAAAAACTCTTTAAAATCTCAAAAATATGTAACGTCAAAAAAACTTTATAAACATTGGATATTAACGATTGAGAACGAGGAACGCATAAATTTTCGCATTTTGGGATTGTGCACGAACGCCGCTTTCTTAAGAGCCACTATGACCGACGAAAATTATCGAATTAACGTAGTAAAACTGTTTTTTCTTTGACTCTTAATGAAAATCAATTCAGCAGCTGGCTTGAGCTTTAAAAAAAAAAGAAAAACATCAACGAAAATGTTGTCATAAAAATTTGCAACGAAAACGAAATGCTGAAGCGTCGAAAACACGAAATCTTGGCACGTTGTTTCAGTTTTTGTCATAATTAGTCTATTGGCTGGGCACGATTGACCGAAAAACAAACAGAGTTTCCATCGAATTTAGGCCATGCGACATTTCGCAGTGTCGTTGGCATAGCTGCGAGCTCACAATCCCTCACGATTGATCGGAGTGTTAAACGACGAGGATCAAATACATTTTGTCAATTTGTTTGTTAACTGCGTAAATATCTTATAAATATAATAATGTACGTGCAGTCGATACGCGATCGAGAGGGTGGTTCACCGCGCCGTAAGGCACGTTTTCATTCGTCGAGTTAATCAAATCTGCGTTATACTAATTAAATGCGTATAACGAGTTGATTGAATGATTGTTTTTTTGTTCGGCGCGATGAAACCCTCTCACTCTATTTTTCTTTCTAATGACTTCGCTACAACTTTTCCAAAATTCGTCGACGCAGGAAAAGTCGAGCGAGTCTATTGCAGCGTAAGTTCTACGGTATATAAAAAATATCGTAACATTTTCTTTTCTTTTGCACGAGTTGTGAATCGGAGCGAAGTCTCAAGTTTGTCAAACAGGCAAAAAAAAGCAGCGAATTCAATTCGTTAAAACTCGTTCGATTGATTTTTAAATCGAGAAAATTGATACTGAATTTTTTAAAAAACGAAAATAGTTGGTCAAGTTTATTTTAGACTTGGACGGAGAGCCAGAGGTAAGATCGAATCTTCAGATTCGAGTAATTCAGGGCCGAATTCATGGAAGATAAGCTCGGCCCTGTTCCAAGATATCTTGATAATTTTTCAAGAATTTTAATCTCGTAATTTGCCAGAATTTCGATGTAACTTTGGCCAGCAATCTGCGATCTGAGGCTTTTTCGAGCTGTTTGACAAAGTGCACATTGTACTTGATAGCGTTATATCAATTGGCCTTGTGACAACGACTCTCGACAATTGCGATCTCCACAAACTTTGTGACTGCGTCGAAAGAAAAAATAAAATAACGATAAAATCCACTTTCAACGAAATAAACTAATTTAGCAATAAAAATACCCACTTTCCAGCTCACCCGTCAATATCAAATAATTCATTTATATATATTCTCGCGCTCTCCACACTCGATCCTAATATTAATCGTGTACGTATACACTCGTAGCGAAAAACGGGCCTCACAGTTAAGTTGAATTAAACGAAAAGCGAAATTGTCATTCGACCGATATTCTCTGCAATACGTTCAAGTTTGACGCGATTCTTCGCACACACATTGACTCACACACAACATACTCACTCGCACACGCACTCGCGAACGAGATATTAATAAATCACTCCTAAATAAATCGATCGATCGATCTTCAATTATATATGCACATGTTAAAACAAGGCGTTTCGGTATGGACGGTTGTGATTGCTTTTACAATTTCAATAAGGCATAATTCTCACATTCGGCGTGATTGTAAAAAAGGCACTTGATTCGAGCTTTCGATACTAATTCCTTTTTCTTTTTCCTCTAATAATACGCTCCTCAGTTTCTCTTTTTTCTTATAGATACTTTTCTACGAAGCTTTGAATTTCGTCGACTCTCAATGAAAACGATTTCCATTTCCACGTGATTCAATCGGGCTCATTGAGAGTTGACAAAACTCGAAGAAAAAGTCCAGTGACTTGGATTTACTTCGTACAACGCTGTAGATCGAGTTCGAATTTAAGGCGTGCGAGAGTCGTCCAATGTTCACACTTGATTGCCGGATTGACAGTGAGAAGTCCGCATCGATACTCACACTACGAACTTCTGATGCAGAAAATAAAGAAAAATAGTTAGTTTGAGAAAGAAAAACAAACGGTGACATGCGATCGCGTCAGAACTTTTGAAACGAGTTTTTGATCGGAAAAGCAGTTGACAAAGCTGCAGAAGGAAAAACGTGTGAATATCGAAATCGAAAATCGAACTTGGTACGTTGAAACGACTGAAAACTTTCGTAAAAGAATCTCAACTTGACGAATTGCATGTTTTTCGATCGGTCCGTTAAATACCGATTACGTAATTGCGATAATTGATTTTAATGAGAACACGTTCGAACGTACACAAGTTGACGTTGAATTGCACCGACTGCCAATTTGGCTTTTTACGTATAGTATGAAATTTCATTTAAAGCACGATCGACAACGCGATTGTCGTATTGTTCGAGCAACCGATCGGTTGCTCGTAAAATTGCACTTGTTTCTCTCGACTCGTGAATCGGTTTCGAAAATTTGTCAACTAGTTATATTCGCGCGTTTCGATGAGGTGCTCGTGTAAAACGACATCGTAGAGGGAATCTGATACGTCATGATACCAGACTTGAGATCTATTCAATACTATTTTCGTGATTCAATACTAGTTTTGCGTAGGTATGTTTTTCCTTTCGTATTTTCTTTCGTTCTGGTAATGAGACGTAGGCCTTTCGACGCCTATCGAAAGTTTAGACGAAGAGCAAGAGCGAATATTAAACGTTGAGTTTAAACATTATTGTCAGATAATAATATAAAACCTTGATTGTCGATTCGATCTTTCACCCCTAACGTTAAAATGTGTCGCGAAGCGTCGACACGTTCGGTCATTCGTTGACTGAATAATAAAATATTTTTTATACGTGATATGTTATATACAAAAAAATTCATAGATGAATGATTCGATAATGTAAAAAAAACGGGTCGCCTGAACGGGTCGGCCTTCGATAACGAATTTACATGTTTCCGATTGATGCTTTTTTTGCTCTTTTAAACGAGTGTAACGAGACGAGTGCGATCTGCGCATGTTTTCGCGGCAAGATCGACATTTCTCGTCTCTTTACTACAGCCACGTGAGGACATTCTCGGGTTTGTTGGTCGTAGGATTGATGAGCGATTGCACATCGTCGAGTATGTCGCTACTAAACTCTTCGCCCAACTGAAAATCATGAAAAAATCTTTAATCATTCGGTTATTCGTGTTTTTTCGGGCTTTCGGTAATAAATGTTTTTGGCGGAGTCAGAATGGGACAACAAATACCTGAAGCGAAGGCACAAGGTCATCGGTCGAATCGATATTGTCGCTCAACGTTGATATGTCAGGCGTTTCCATCGGTGCTCCCCCTTCTGATAACAAAAAATCGTTCGTGTCAAACGTATTCGTCGTGTGAAGTTTCAAAAAGCTCCAAAATTTGGTCGAATTGAAAAATTCAAGATTTTATTCATAAAATATCGTCTTGGGCAACTTCTGGATCTTGATGACCAAACTTACCACTCGTCGCGTCCATGTTGTCGTCAATGTTGCCGAGAAAATCTTCAGGTGTATGAGGCAGTGAATATGCCGAGCCTAGACCCAAACCACTGTCTGCACTCTCTTGACGAGCGTGTTGCTCGTTCATGCCCGACAGGAACGGGTCCATTGCGGCGTCGGTCGTACTTTGTCGTAGCATGAGTTCCTGCTGTAGATAAAATCAGCGAGAGGTTAACGGCAATCAAATGCAACATGATTCGTCGGTGAAAAATGCACTGAAAGGAAAATTTTGTTGAACAAGATGGATTTTTCGTTGGATACGTTAAACTAAACGTTTTTTCGAAAAATCACGAAAATTTTGTCATTTCAGCAAAAAACATTCTGGAAAATCTTTTCGGAAAGTAAATTTTTGTCATTCCAATCGTAAATTTAGCTGAGAGTTCCGTTACAAATGAAAAATATTGTCGAAATAACGAAAATTTTGAAATTATCCCAAAATATTTAGTTCGCTGTATTCAACAAAATTTCGACGTTTTTTGACAAAATTGAATTTTCAGTGTGGGGCGCTGGTTAAATTTTGGAAAAACAATATTTGCTGAAAATTCGAGAACGAAATAAATTCGGCCGATTGTTCAAACTCTGTTCCAACGTCCAAAGGAACGTTTTTCATGGCTGGGATGAAGGATAGTGAAAAAAATGTTCACCTGGCGCATGATTTCTTGTTGCCTCTGTTTGAGACGTTCTCGCTCCATTTGCAAAGACTGTAGACGTAGTTTTTGTTGACAGGCTTGTAGATTTTGATTGCTCTGAATGCTCGTGCTGCCTGGTTGTTGGAGCCAATTTTGTGGAAGCAACGCACCGGAAGTCGGAGCTCTTTGGAGATGCGTAGCTGCGGATAACGATTTTTTCCATTAAATTCTCTTATCGCAACATTAATCGTGACTTTTGGTATGAAAAGTAACTCCGCAACACTGCAGGACCATAAACACGATTGCGGAATCGCGATTTATCGAGCATCATTGAAAATGAGTTTACATAATTCGATTCATGACTTTTGAGACTCTGGAAAAAGTGATGCGACGAAATATGAACACGAAATTTTCCCATATTTACAAAAGATTCAACATTGTAATGGAAATCTTGAAATCGCTGACGAAATCTTTTGATTCATAAAGTCTCGACATCGAGTTTATCGTGGAAGGAAAACTTAAAAATAATACTCACGGATTCTGGGATCGAACCAAGACGTCGTGCGCGTCTGATGATTGATAAAATATATTTCTCCTTCAGGTGTTCGAGCTTGTTCCCAACCATCAGGCAGCGGTCCAAGGGCCGTAGGTGCCACGTTAGCGTTTTTTCCACTTTCCACTGCGGCTGCAACAGCGGCGATGTTTACAGCAGCCGCCGTTTTTCTCGGATCTTCCCATGTCGTGGTCCTGTCCAAGTGACTGTAAGCAAAAAAACGCAGCAAAAATGTCAACTTGCGGTACGAATTAATAATCGCAAAGGCCAGCGTCAGTAAAAACTTCAGAAAAATAATGATTCATCAAGAAAATGAGCGATGTCTGTAGAATTGAATTTGCGCGAGCTCCTGATTTCGTACGATGCCGAAAAATATTTTATTTTATTCATAATTCGTTCAATTCTCAAAGTCATCCGAATTTTTCGAGCCGACATGCTTTTCGGGTGGCAAAAATCGATCATTTCGTAATCGTAATTAAATTCCGCACTTGAACTTGAATTTTTCCCTACAAAAAATGATTTCGTTGCATTCCAACGATGCAAACTTCCGAATCATTGATTTCGTTGACGGAAACAGACGTCGTGATGACGATTTTCGAAAATCTCACGCGGTAAGCGATTCACCAAAAAAATTCCAACGTTGAATTGAGCTCTTGGGAAGGAAATCAGTCTGAATTGGCTGATTTGTTTAAAATCAAGGAAAGTTGACTGGCTTTTTCGGCTCCGCAGGGAAAATATTCGTGTAGTATGGCGAGGCGACGAGTATGGGAAAATGATGCATAGAGTGGAAGAAGAGTTTGATAATTTAACGGTCAAGGCATTCGACGAGTGTTGGAAGCATAAAAAAGAGTTTTAGTAGTTGAGTAAGTTAGCGCGAAACGTTAAGCAGCATTGGGAGGCATGGACGTCGCGACGCTTAGAATGAGGCGCGGATTAGCGGAGGATGTAGAAGATGAAGAGAAAAAAGAGACCGGATAGAAGGTGCGGTGATAATATAGTAATAGGGGAGGAAAGGTTGGTTCGTTTGGCGCGGTTCCAAAGCCACGATATTGTAGCCCTCTCGGAGTATGGCCAAGTAAATACAGAAGTCGAGGAGAAAGGAGGGGGGGAAGGGGAGGGGAGGGGAGTGGGGAGAATAAGCGAACCGACGATGTCGCAGACGAAGATGATGACGACGGAATGGGCGAGCGCCAGAAGGATTTTCAGCTAGGCCCGCAAACCACGGATGGCGAATAAGAATCCACATCAGCATATCATACAGTATAGCGGCATTTGCCAGAAGAGAGCAACACCAGCGGTGGCGATATACGAGCTTAGAGAACGTGTAGTGGCCGAAGGAGCTCCCAACGAGGGCCACATACGAGACTACGATGTATTTTTACTCCGGACATCACGGCGCCGGACAACTCATAAATAGACACTCGCGTGCCCGCTTCGTCGTCGTCTTTTTCTTCCTCGCCTTTATCTTTTTATTCGTCTTCTTCTTCTACCATCTCTTTAACTGTTCCCGCGAGATCGCTTCTTCTTCGCTATCCCTCAGCCTCCAAAACATGTTCTTTCTCGCCGGCAATCGCTCCGTATATTCCGAGTCCCGCTATCACTATGACTCTGATCAGTTGCTACGGAAGTTTCATCTCATTTGCCCTCCCAACATCCGCCAACTACTTTTCAGCTTAATTCTCAACCAGCTAAAACTCCATTCATTCCCTCTTAACAACCAATCACGCGACTTATTTTTCACATTCAAATTATAATTTGCATATGCAGCGTCAGATCCGCTTGCGACGAGGCCTCCAAATCTTATTCAGAGTTATCTCGAATACCAAATCCCTCGAACGTCATCGCCCGAGTGGATCAAACTCTACTGACGTTCAACCAATAGAGATTAAAGTGTGGCACGAAAGAAACTCAATTAGTGATACAATGACAACAACAAGATCCTATTATCCGGCCTAGAATCCGAGAAACGTCAATGACTCTGAAGTTTGCAACGTTGAGATTCAACGAAAAACATTTTTTCTATTGACTATTCATTGAATTTTTAAAATCGTGACAATTTTTCGAGTCGATTTAGTTTTTTGGTCGCAAGAGAGAATCGTTTCATTGGCTGGACCAAATATTCGATAATAATTATTGGCTCTGCTCAAGAAATAACAGAATTTCGTTGCATTCCTACGATGCAAACTTCAGGATCATGAAACGTGAGGCTTCTAATGGCAAATGGACCTCGACTCGGTTACCTTCGTGTCCGCCACTAGTTTCCAGCCAAAACCCTGAATTCCGAAATATTTTCGATTCTTCGTCAATCAAATTTTCACGTTTTCATAAAAAATTCCATTGGACCGATATTTTCTACGGTTCAGACTCTAAAATCTCGCATTTTTCTTACCAATTCCGATAACCCGGGGTCATAAATGGACGCAATTTTGAAAAATCCACATCTCCGGAAAAATTTAACGAAAAGAGTTCAACTTGAGCTCATTCTTTTCGTTTTTTCATGCTCCAAAGTCAAAAAATTGATTCAAAATACGGTAAATCGATTTCAAAACACGGGAGACGGAATTTAAAGTCGCCTGGGGTCGTTTTTGACCCCAGGTTACCGTTCCAGGGTTGATCCAGCGTTTGCTGTTCGCCCACGCGATGAAAATATTCTGCGCCAAATGTGATTGCGATTGGCCGGAAGAAATCATGAGATTTTCCGGGCTTAGCAACCCGCCAGTAGCGGAGCAAGCTGCATGGGGGAATTGCAACTGAATGACTGCAAATTTCTAATTATATTCATGATCGAACGTGACTTATGTGTTACATCGCGTATGAACTGTGAAACATTTTAATTGTTCATTCGTGCGCTCTACGTCTCTTGCGAAATTCAAAATAAGCTCCTTCACACACACACGCACACATGCACAATGGACTGCGAGCTGCGTGAGTGCATGCAGTTGGCCCACGCGGACGGTGGGATCTGGCGGTAGACAGAGGCGTCGTGTCGGTAACAACCGATGATTCCTGCTCTACCAGGACAGAAGAGACGCATCGAAATTTCTCGAGGTGCGTCATTTCGTCTTGAGGTGAAGAAATAACGAGGAAACGGTCGGTAAGAAATTCGCATCAGGAAAAACGACAAAATGCACTTGACTGAAAATGCATTCCAAACTGAAAACGTTGAGGAATCTAAAAAAATCTTCAAACCTGTAAAAATTCGAGATCGAAGTGAATCAGATTTTTCTACAAATCTGCGAATTATTTACCACGAAAGATTCTCTGCAGCATAAACATTTTCTTCCAACTCTTTTTGTTGGCAATTGCACAATTGGCAGCGAGACCGAAAAGACCAAAAAAATAAAGAAATCTGCATGAAATTTGTTACGAAAAAAAATCGACGCTATCGATTGCGAGCGAATTAAAAAAAATCGACAAACATTTCGAATAAATATCATGAAAATTTCGGGTCGTCGCACATTTTTTTAACGATTTTCTTTAAGTTCAATTTTAACTCTTTGTCAACATTTTTTTCCCCAGTCTCGTTATGACGCCATTTTAAGGAAACCCACACTAATGCCAAAGATCTCGAGTTACTCGACGATGCAAGACGCTGCCGCCTCTCCAGATACGGGATGCTCAAGAACGTGGGCAGCAATCTTTACGTACGAAATCTCGTGTGATAACCCAATTTTCCAAGTGATAATTCTTCAACAGGTGGATAATGTAGCACGAAATAAAACTAGAAAAAAAAACGTAAAATTCACCTCGATTCGCGATCAACGAAGTAAAAAAAAAAAATCTTCACTATTTTGGTCAATTTTTATGATCCTGAAGTTCGCGTCGTTGGAATGCAACGAAATTCTGTTAATTCTTCAGCCGAGCCAACAATTATTATTGAATATTTGGTCCGGCCAATGAAACGATTCTCTCTTGCGACGAAAAAACTCAATCGACTCGAAAAATTGCCACGATTTTCAAAATTCAATAAATAATCAATAGAAAAAATGTTTTTCGTTAAATCTCAACGTTGCAAACTTCAGAGTCATCAATTTCTGGTCCTGGTAGCAAAAAAAAAAAGAATTTCGTCGGTTTCTAACGCTGCAGACTTGGACATGGTGCTCGTGGAAAATGTTGGGAGGTTTGACCTTGGAATACGACGATAAAAAAACGATCGCGTGACGTTGCACGAAAATTTCTCATATTCCGTGTCAATATAAAAATAGGCGTAACGGAACTCCTTAACGAAGATGCTAGAATTCCCAGGAAATCGAACAACATTTTGAAAGAATTAAGAAGAGTCTTAGAGAATGGAAAGGGACCGAGGGGAGGAGTGAGGCAGAAAGAGCGAGAGAGCACAGGGTCGAGGGAAACTTTACAGGGATATATAATCGTTAAGGGCCTTCTAGGAATAGAGCTGAATGATCTTTTCTCAAGAGCAAAGTGATCCAGACGGAAAGGTGGAAAAGACAGGGAAAGATCTTTCCTCGCTTTCTCACGATGTCGGCTAACCGGCTCAGGTATGCGCACAGAACGACATCTTGCGAACAACCGACACAAATTCTCCCAGCTCGCAGGTGAACCAATGACTAACCGATCCCAAAAAGCGAGGCAGAAAGAATACGAGGACGCACAGACACACTTACGCGCGCGAGTGTGCGAGCCTGGGATAATTTCGATCAAAAGTAAAAACAAAAACGTCACAATTATGATAAAACTTTTCCCAACCGACCATGATAATAAATTCACGTAGCAAATGCACGAAATATGACGAATCGCGAAAAAAAAATTTGGAAAACCGAATATTTGATTAAAAAAACGTATCAAACTGGAAAAAATATGAAATTTTTTAAATTTTAACTCGATTGATAAAAACACAAACTTGAAATGACAATTTTTCCGAATAATTGCGAGTTTTTATGATCCTGAAGTTTCCATCGTTGGAATGCAACGAAATTCTGTTATTTCTTCATCAGAGCCAACAATTGTTATCGAATATTTGGTCCAGCCAATGAAACGATTCTCTCTTGCGACCAAAAACTCAATCGACTCAAAAAATTGGCACAATTTTCAAAATTCAATGAATAATCAATAGAAAAAATGTTTTTCGTTGAGTCTCAACGTTGCAAACTTCAGAGTCATCGAGTTTTTGATTTTCGAGGATCGATTAGATGAAAAAATGGTTTTGGAGTATTTTTCAATTGATCGCTTTATTAGGGAAATCTGAGGCGATCGATTACATGCATTTTTTTAGAGTAATGTTGCGAAATAGAATGCCAAGGGCTGAGGACTGGATTGATAATGACAGAAGTATAGAAAAGTGTGATGAACTTCCGGCGACCTCAAGTAACTCGACGAGATTTCTGCGAGGATCACACAGAGGCAGCGAGTGGGTGGAGGCGTGTGCTGTCAGGAAATGGTTGAATGGTGTAGTCGCTTAACTCCTTTGAGTTGCCACGACAAGTAACACGTGGGAATACTGGCACGGCGCCGCAGGTGAAAATGTACCGGGTATAACGCTTTTGCATAATAGAAAGAGGATTACTGCGCCGAGTAGTTGGGCTCTTGAGAGACATTAAATAACACGAGCACGAAGAACCAAGGGAGAAAATTGCAGGGGGCTTAGGAAGAAGCAACAATAGCCAAGAGAGCGAGCCAAGGACCCTTCGGCGAGGTAGGAAGAAACAAAGCACAGGTGGAGAAAAAATTCGCTTTCGAAAGTTCACAACGAGCTAACTTTCCTACTAGACCCAAGCGAGTGTCCCTTGGCAACTGGAAAAAGATCCTGTACGATCCAGTGCTCGGCATCCTGAGCAACAAACGAGCCGTTTGGTTTTTCCAAATAGGAACGAATCGCTGTTCAACAACTAAAAATTCCGCTTGACAAAATAAATGCCAACACTTGTTCGTACGAAATGTTTTTTATACAGAAATTCAGTTGAATCGTTTGCACGAAATCAGCATGAACCAGTTTGCCAAAAACATTGTCCATACTTGAAAAAGAAATGAATAAATTCAATGACTCTGCAGTTTGCAACGTTGAGATTCAACGAAAAACATTTATTTGATTGATTTTTTATTGAATTTTGAAAACCTTGGCAATTTTTTGAGTCGATTGAGTTTTTTGGTCGCAAGAGAGAATCGTTTTATTGACCGGACCAAATATTTAATAATAATTATTGGCTCTGCTGAAGAAATAACAGAATTTCGTTGCATTCCAACGATGCACTTCAGGATCTTATAAATTCATCATTTTGCACAGAGGAAAATCGATTCAGCTCAATTAACGTAGTCCTGTGGGTTTTTGAATTATCGTACAGAATTTCATGAAATTTGGTACAATACTAGATCGTGATAAGAAAAAGAGACAGTCACATTTTCAAGAGGTTACAGAAAACCAGAAAAAATATACGCGCATTGGCAATTTCATACGTTTAACATTGATTTCAGACATTTCATTGTACTTTACAACGAAAACTGTAATTTCTCCTAAGAATTGATAAGAATTCATTGCGAAATGCAATGAAGACTGAGATTCATCATAAAACTCAATGTTAAATGTACAAAATTACCAATACGAATATCGTTTTCCTGGTTCCCTGTAGCTCGACTGAATCTGTACCAAATTTCATTAAATGCTAAACAGTAATTGTAAAATCGACAGTCTGGGATTGTGATGAGCTGAATCGATGGTACGATCGATAAAAATTTTGCCACACGTTGATTTTCCAGATGACTCTGAAGTTTGCAACGTTGAGATTCAACGAAAAACCTTTTTTTATTGATTATTTATTGAATTTTGAAAACCGTGGCAATTTTTTGAGTCGATTGAGTTTTTTGGTCGCAAGAGAGAATCGTTCTATTGGCCGGAGCAAATATTCAATAATAATTATTGGCTCTGCTAAAGAAATATCAGAATTTCGTTGCATTCCAACGATGCAAACTTCGGGATCATTTTTCCAGAGGCTTGAAATCCGGATAAACGTTTGATCCTCGAGTTTGTCGTATTTTGGCAAAGAAGGAGGGAAAATTTGTCGCAATTGAGGAAAATGAAGGAATGCTCGATAAAAAAGAGGAAAAGACTCACTTGAGGAAGTAAATTTGGCCCTCGGAAGTGCGCGCTTGTTCCCAGCCGTGGGGCAGTGGTCCAAGGTCATCGACAGTGCTGATGACATCGTAGCTTCTCTGTTTCTGATGTTGATGATGGCGAGTGTGTTGATTGACCTGTTGGGCGGATGCGTAAGTTTGTTGAAGGGATGCCGGGCTGCTGTGGGCCCTCGGATGAGCGACGATCAGTCCAGAGGAGGTGGCAGCGGCTCCTGGAGGGCCAGTTGGAGTTCCGGTGACGGAGCCAGTTGCGCCAGCGGTGGCGGTAGTTGGGCCAGCTGAGGTGGGTCCACTGGGGCTGGCGCCAGTGACGGTGCCGCTGACGACGATAGTGCCAAAAGCGGAATCGGCCGAATTTTCTCTCGAGTGTGAAATCGAGGGGCTTTTGCTGCCGGTCGAGGGTGGATTGAAAAACGAGTCGGGCAGGTTTCTCATGCGCAATGGAACTTGGAGCGGTCTCTTGGCATCGGGCTTAAGTACACTGTCGAACAAAGCTTGTAAAACCATTTCGGAATCGCGATCCTCAACGATATTGCTCTTTGACAACTGATCGACATCCTGATTGAGCGCCATTTTGAAATAATGCGCCTGGAATCCTCGTGACTGCAATTTGATGACGAGAACTTTGTCGAATACTCGCTCTGTTGTTTTGACTTTCTCAACGAGTGGCTCGAGTCATGAGTTTTCTCCAATAAACCAACTTATTCAATTCGTTTCAATGAATTCTCGATATCTCGGACTTTTTCATTATCTACGAATTAATCCGGTGTAAACGGGATACGAATGGTGTTGCGGTGTTTCATGGAGCCTCTAAAACGTCGAAAGTTGTTTGAGAGAGACTGTTTCGATTGTTTGTCGTGGTCGAAATGCCGTACAGCCGTTGATCTTTTTGTTGATCGTATTAACTCGTAGAATAGGAAGAAATGTGTGTGTATGTGAAAATATAACAGAAAGCAAGGCGTATGTAATAGTAATATTGGTTTGGCATGTGGGGCACAGAGCTAGGGGCACTGCGGGAACGGTGGGCGCGTGTACGTAAAAGTGTGTACCTCACAGCACTCGAGTCTTCTCTTTCTCGGCTCGACTCGACCCCGGCAAACACAGGCTTTCCATCCCTCCTTGGATTCTACTCTTGCTCGGTGCTGCTGCTGCTGCTATCTTGCTTTCCCCGGCACGCCTCCAACGTCTTGAGGACCTACGACATTCACGGTAGTACTCCCTTCTCCTCGGGCACGCGGTCGCTGGCTCCCGACTTTCTCACTCCTCGCTTTGCCTTCTTTTTCGTTTATTCTCTCCTCCGCCGCCGCCGCCGCTTATTCTCTTTTTCTCCACCTCTTTTTCTGATTACCGCCGTTCCCGAGACAACAAAACAAGAAGGACAATGCCGCTGTTGCCACCGTCGTCCTTTCTGCTATTCGAGAGTCAACTAGTTACGTCGAGCCTGTTTGCTGTTTACTACTAATGAAAATCTCCTTCCTTTTCTTCATACCGAACGATTAAATGCGAATCGACACCTCGTGCTCTTTTCATCAACTATTTTTTTTTTCCACAGCCGAGATTTCCGCATTGGCCAATTCGATATTTTTTCTTCCCACTCTAAAAAATCGTTTCTTCTTTCCTAATTTATCCGATTTCGCAGCTTCTTCAATCTGCTGCTTCGCACGCCTCTCGTACGGAGCTCCTACGGGCGACGACGTTACTTGTACATAGCATCTTCGTACACAAGCACCTTGCCTCGTGACTCTCTGCTTCCGTGCACACAGCAGAGCCTCCTCTCTCGTGTACGTCTTTACAGTGCATACGTGTGTTGGTACACACTGTTTGGCTTATAATGCTACGATATGGAAGGTCTGGGCGACTGATCTACCTGTTGGCTGGAATAAATGGCAAATCAGACGCGAGCGCAACGAGATACAAACAAAACTGATACGAAGTGTTTTTTTTTTTTTAATTATTTTCACTTTTTATGTACAGTTTGGATTGACATCACTTGAGGCACTTTATTCGTTTTCTCGCTCACTTTTTTTTTGTATATTCATATGTATCTCGTTGTTCGTGTGTGTGTGTGTGTTGGAGAATCTTCTTGTCAAAGATATTTCGGTCTACGCAAGACGCACACGCACAGACTTGTTCAACTCCCCCGATCTCTCACCCTACGCGTATTACTAATTACGGAGAAGTATGTTTATAGAAAAAGAGAGAAAGAGAGAGGAAATCGGGGCTTCGTATGACGAGCTTGTACCCCCCGCTTGTCGTAGCACTGAAAGAAGGAAGGTGGTTCGGTCTTTTGATTTCCTGGTCTTGCACCACAGCCTGAGACTAACCAAGTCTGCGGAACCCCCTGGCTTTAACGTCTCGATAACGTTTCTTCGTTTTTCCACCAAAATAGAGGAAAATATCGAGTGCAAAAAAGAAAACAATTAATCCGTCTCTCTCGTTTTTCCAACGTTTATCGTTTTTCGTTTAACGCCGCTGATTACGCGTTTTTTTGTTGTTTCTTTCGTTTTGATAATCCACCTGCGTCGTCGAGCCAAGATTTGATTGAGGGATTATCAAAAATCGCTTTATTTAGGCGTATAACGACAACATCACGGTAGCATTTGGTTCAACCAGACGGGCGGATGCCAAAGGCCGGACATTAAACCACTTCGGAGAACTCGCGTTCGCGGGTGAACGCGAACGAGGGGAGCAACCGAAGCGAGAGGGGGGCCCCCCTTGGTAAGAAGGAGTGAGATCGAAGCAGAGACGAGTCTTGTGTATCAACGAAACTGTTGATTCGCGATTATCGTTTGATAGTTATTTTCATACCTATTAACACAAACACTGGGCCAGGGAAAGAGAGAGAGAAAAAAAACACACACCCACACACTATCGACACATCGGTATATTTGAATAAATATATTTACAGACGTCTATGACACTTGGTTCACACTTGTATTGGCCAGAACGAAAAAATCGTATAGATATATAGATATATGTACATTAATATACATATATATATATCACGAGCGCTGATGAAGCACCATAATGAAAAGAGGCGAATTTTCGGATGATCCAACTGACCTGCGTGGCTCCCGTGAGCTAAACAGCTTTGGAAAACGGTAACGACGGCACAAAACACACGCAGCCCGTCCACGGTTGCGCCGCGGGAACGAGGACGGTCACGGGGGGACGGAAACTTACGAAGCACTACTGAGCTGCGTCTGCATGAGTCGCTCGGAAGGCTCTTTTTTCTTCTATCTCGTTCTTTCTTTCGTTCATTGGCGGCTGGTGCTTCGCTCGCTTGCCAAGTATATCCACCACCACCGCCGCCACCACTCTTTTGCTTTTGCCCCACCCCCCACCGCTGATGCAACAAGAACAGTAGCGGGGCATACGGAAAGGGGGAGCAACCGAGCAGCGAGCTCTCTACCAATATCACTCCCTCTTCGCGTCTATGTGAGTTCATCCACTCGTGTATGCGTGCCTCTTTTTAAATGTGTACACCGCAGAAGCTTAGAGAGTCGTTGCTCTACACGCACGTCGCCGGAGGTTCTCCGTTTTCTTCGAGTCCAACCGAACCGTGCCATTGTGTGCGTATTGGCCTGTTGCTCTTTCTCGACGAATCACTCGTCTGTGGCGCTCGCGCATAGACGACAGAGATATACAAGAAAAGAAAGAACGCTAGGGCGAGATTCTCGAGTTTATTTAGCCTGCTGCCCAACCACCAAGTAGTTACTTGCTCCCAGATTCGTATACATATATGCAACACTGCACAATCCTTTTTTTTTTTCTTATCAAAACATCCAATTTTTCGCGGTTGTTGGAAAAAATCGTCTTACGCTCTCGCGTTGAGACCGGTCGCCGAATCAACGACCGAAATATATGCGTTTCGATCATCTTTATTCAACCAACTCGATTCATCGCGATAATAAATTGAGATTCGAAGAGAACGTCGTCATTTTTTCTCAAAGTTTTCAGACATCAACCCATTCTTTTTTTTACCGGAAAATTTACGACATTCAGGCTTCCTCCTCTTCGCATATTCATAATTTTGTCAATATTTCGTTGAAGAAGAAATAAAGGCCGTTGTTTCATGATTATTTTCAAAGCTTTTCTATCGCACATTCTCACATGGACTTTTACAAAATACATGTTAATCCGAAGGACACCTGCTTGCCTTTGCCTTTGCTGTTTTCTTGTTTTCGCAACCTCTCCGACACTTGCTGCAGTGTCTCGTCTAACCTAACGGACTGCCGCGTTCGTTAAAATGTTACAACTGTTGATGTGCCATTTTGGAAAAATGGCTGGTGCGAAGAAGTCGAATTTGAAGCTGGATCACGATAGTCCGCAACTGGATCAAAACTAATTCATTGCACTTGCAACTATTTATACGAATAAATAAAAACCTCGAACTCGTACTCTGAAGAAATTTTTGACTCAGTTGTAGATGTTCCGCGTTTCTTCAATTTATTTCAATTTTTTTTACAACTTTCATCGTGATTCTGTCGATTTATGACACGAAGGTCATTCTCGAATGAAAATTCAAGACGACGATTCGCCACAACCGGTTCCCAACTCTGTTTCTTTATTATTTCAGTCTTCAAAATCCATGTTTTTTTCTCAACGCACTGCTGTCAACTCATTTATACATATTTTTCGTAAAAGTAATTGCGAGTTGGCAGACGAAGCTTTCCATTCAATTCTTTCGAGGGTTTTCGACTCGGAAAATTCTTTGTCAAGAATAATAAGTTCTCGTTCTGAAGCGATACATTTACTTCATTTTTGTACGTGTTTTAGACAAAAGAGTTTTCCTCGCACAAAAGTGAAAAAATTCTCGAAACTGATTAGTTCGAATTCCCCCTCCATTCAAACACAGTGGTTTATCAGCTTGTCGTCGAGATTCCGTACATATGTATCAACAGGTACATAACAAACAGCTGAGATCGAACGGCGCGCGTGTTGCGTTACCGCAGTAGTTTGAGTCAGCTGATAAGGTTATCATAAATGCCAATGTCACAGAGGGAAATGAGTAGTATAAAAAAAACTGAAATGTACATTGTAACAGTGGAATGTGTGTTGTTGGCGCTTGGCAAGAAAGATCATGACATCGCGAGCATTGGGGGGAAAGAGCTGCACCCTGTACACTCTGGCACAAAAAGCAGAGAATAAAGACAAGAGCCTAGGGAATGACTACAAATAATAACAGAAAATGCAGGTTCGGAAAACGAAACGTTCGAAATCACCGGAACGCGCCGGTCGTTTTGCCTGCTGTAATTAGCAAAATCGGTAAAAACTAGAGCGAACTCGTTATAACTACATTTTGCCTCGATGCGTGTACGGGCTAATGGGAAAAGGGACGAGCGCCGGCGTTTCGGGAGGCCAGATTATCACTATAGTGCGGAGCGAGTGAATAAATAGCTTTTGTAGTTGGATTTTCACTTTCTCAAAGTTGGTTCCGACTCGGAAAAGATTGATGGCACGATCGCACTACGATCTCCATTTATGAATGGGTCTTGAAATCGCGTTGAGTACGCGCCATTACGTTTATGTGAATTTCCAACGTTCGCGGAGCACGATGTCTTTTGGAACGCCCGAAAACAGTCTCGACATCTCGTTTTTCCACCACCACCATCATCTCTCTCTGCACTCCACACGCTCCACACACAGAACAGAGAAAAAAGAAAAGCGAATATACTAAAGTTCGCCATCTACAATGACCAACGGTCGGGTGTTTTCAATATTTTAGTTTTTTTGTTTTTGTCATTAAAATTTCATTGATTAATGAATTATTTGAAAAATAAAATGTAAATGTCAAAACGTTCGACGTATTTACACTATTATTCTGTTAAAAGTGATGATACAAACAAGTTATTCTTGTATTCAATTCGTTCGTTTATATATTAACTGAAGAGTGTGTTGATTTCGAGGGAGAAGAGCTTGTCACAGAAACAAAGATGTCTTCGAAAAGGTATTTTTCATTGTTTTTATAACATTTTTTAAAAACAAGTCTGCCAGAGCCCCCTCGACGTATCCCGCATGTGACAATTTACGATTCCCTCATTCGATTCTATTTTTGTTTAACTCAATATTTCCCATTATCTCAAATTATTCAATTCTTTCATTGTCGACCTGAGACAAACATTTTGTTGTTAAACTGCCGCGATCTGTTGATTCTTCATCGTTGAAATTATCAATCGAGGGCGTCGTTTTGCTGCTTTCCCAATAATTCGATCTAAAAATAGACAAGCCATGGATTTTGCCAGTCAAATCGTACGCAGGTGGGCCATGGTTTGTCGAGAACCTTTCGGACCGTTGCAAAATCCATCCTCGCACTCGGGCCCTCCGACACGCGGCGTTAATCATTATTTACGGTAATTGGGATGTTTTCGTTTTGTCATTTACAGCGAGTTGAAAAAATTGTCGGAAGAAAGCTTGACGCGGCAGCCGGAGGAAGTTTTTGATATTATCTGCAAGCTCGGCGAAGGGTGAGAATCGTTTGAAATGTGTTTTAAGCAGAATTGAATATTTTTATTAAAAATGTGGCTTTTTACAATGTTTATTTGTCGTCAGGTCTTACGGGTCTGTATATAAGGCTTTGCACAAAGAAAGCGGCCAAGTACTGGCCATTAAACAAGTTCCCGTAGACACTGACTTGCAAGAAATCATCAAAGAAATTTCCATCATGCAACAGTGCGACTCGCCGTACGTCGTCAAGTACTATGGGAGCTACTTCAAGAATACAGATCTTTGGGTAAACTGACGTAGATGCTTGACAAAAGCAGAAATGCTGTAACCAGTCGACCTAGCTTAGGGCAGAGTAGGACACAGTTAGGCACGTGTCCTCAGCTGCGCATTATTTTCATAGAGGCAAGGTTAATTACTGTATCCGCAAACAAACTTTCTGTACAATGTCGTCACATGAAAATAATCATTCTGGGAAAAAGCAAACGCACCGCAATTTCATATTACGATCGCGCTAAGCTTTCGTTCATTTCCATTGGCAAATTATCACTTTCCGCGAGATTATCCACCGGACCATTTTCAGCTTTCCTTTTCGCTTACACTGTCGACATTTTTTGTCACATTTGTCACTAAGTCGCTCAAAACTCACTGGTGTTTACGGGCTTGGAGTGGAGAAATCTCTACAAAAATCCTCGTGTCGCTCTTGTGTGACGTTTAACAAACTCATTGTCAAAGCACAGCACGTTGAATGGTTCATCACTGGAGCAGAGGGTAGAACGATAAAAAATTTTACACTGTAGTTTTTTTTCATGCAGACGAAGCCTTTGGAACTAATTATATTTCTTTCATTACTCACTTGTGAAAATATCTCAGTATAATTCAATGTATTACCATGACGAAACGACTTTATTCACGGTTTTTCTCAAAATTTTGTCTAAACGTTTTTGGCCCCAAAACTAACAGTTTTCTCCGATGAAGAACATTTTTCTGACGTTTTGGGTTTGAGAAATTCAATTTTCAATGTTTCATTTACCGATTTAGATCAAACTTTCCCCGTTTAGACGCGTGTAAATTAAAGTCACGTTTCGTTGAAAAGTTGCAAAAATCGCGTTGCGAAAAATGTATTCACGATTTTCTTTCTGTGTTTAGCAAAAATCCATTTTTCTGCAACTCGTAAACGAAACGTGACGTGACGCGAGTTTTGATGGAAAAAGTTGAAAATTGGAAATTAAAACCTTTAAATCCTAGACGCCAGAAAATTTGGCTTCGTATGAGAAAATTTTTAGTTTCGGTGTCAAGAATGATTGAAAAATCCTAAATAAAATAATTTTGTGATATTAATACGTTAGAGTGAAAAATTGATGTTTCCGGAGAATTTTAATAACTAGAAATTTCGGTAATTCGTTAACTGGAGAAAAAGATGAGAATTTATTGGATTTTGACGTGAAGCCAATTTGAACGGAATGACAAAAACGTTCTGAATGTTTTTCCTGTCGAGCATTAGAAAATAGTGGATCAGAAGCTAAAACCGTTAAAATGTCGCTACAACTTCAAGAGCTTACACCGAAAAGAAAATTTCGTTGAAAAAGATGGATATTTTGCTGGATACGTTGAACTAAACGTTTTTTCGAAAAATGACGAAAATTTTGTCATTTGAGCTAAAAACATTCTGGAAAATCTTTTCGGAAAGTAAATTTTTGTCATTTCAATCATAAATTTAGCTGACAGTTCCGTTACAAATGAAAAATATTGTCGAAATAACGAAAAGTTTGAAAATATCGCAAAATATTTAGTTGGCTGTATTCAACAAAATATCGACGCTTTTTGACAAAATTAAATTTTCAGTGTAAGCTCCCCCGTCCCTTAAAAAGAGGGTCCTAATGATTCGATGTGTTTTAGATTGTTATGGAATATTGTGGCGCTGGATCGGTCAGTGACATCATGAGGTTACGAAAAAAGACTTTACAGGAGGATGAGATCGCGACGATACTTTGTGACACGCTAAAAGGTCTCGAGTATTTGCATCTAAGAAGAAAAATCCACCGGGACATAAAAGCTGGAAATATTTTGTTGAATAACGAAGGACATGCTAAATTAGCGGATTTCGGCGTGGCCGGACAGCTCACGGTACATTTTTCCCTGTGATTTTCGAGACGAAACACTCGCAGACAATTTTTATTTTTCTTCAACCGAGAAACGATTCAATTCACAGGACACAATGGCCAAACGAAACACAGTCATTGGAACTCCGTTCTGGATGGCGCCGGAAGTCATCCAAGAAATCGGTTACGACTGCGTAGCCGATATATGGTCACTCGGTATCACAGCGTTGGAAATGGCCGAGGGCAAACCACCGTACGGTGATATTCACCCGATGAGAGCAATATTCATGATACCAACGAAACCTCCACCGAGCTTTAGAGAGCCGGATCAATGGAGCTCCGAATTCATCGACTTTGTGAGTGGTTGCCTGGTCAAAAATCCCGAGGAAAGGGCAACCGCGACGGAGTTGCTCAATCACGAATTCATAGGCAAGTTTTGGAACAAAATTTCGCCAGAAATTCAAACTCATCGAAAATTTGTTTGTTTTTCGAAGAAATGCGATAATTTCGCTTTCCTCTTGTCTGATTCGTACGAGAGGGAAGGGAAAATGTTCTGAGCGATCGATCAACCGATAATTCCGTGAAAACTCGAAATAATTCATTTATTTCGCAGGTGCCGCCAAACAACCGAATATTCTTAGTATGATGATCGCCGAAGCGCACGAAATACGAGAAAAACAAAGTTCACATCGTGCTCACATAATCAATAACGTAGCGATGAAAGGACAAGTCAACGCCGACGATTCGGTGAGTGAAACTGAAGATTTTGTCCCTGCTTCCTACGATTATCGACGAAATTAAGGAAATTCAGACTATTCGGAAAGTCCGATAATGGAACGATGAAAAAAACATGAAATCCAAAGGAAACTTGTCGTAATTTTTCTCCACGATCGACAGGACGATGACGACTGCAGCGGTACCATGAAACCTTTACCCGAAGACTCCGGAACACTCGTGCCGAGTCACGATCTACCAGACACGGGGACTCTCGTTTCTGCTATTCTCGATCTCGGCACAATGGTTATCAACAGTGACACGGACACTGAGGCGACCATGAAGCGTAAGCAAAAATAACCAACTGATTATCGTTTTACCGCATTTTTGACTAATTTTTTGGCCTGAAGCGAAATTGCCCCAGGCTCACGCGATCCTGCATAAAAAAAAATGCAAAGAATGAGCCCAACTTGTCCTTTTTCTTTCAATTTTAGCGCAAATATGAATTTTTCAATATTGGAGTCATTAATGACTCCAGGTAAAAGCTGCACTCGTTCGATTACAAAATTTCGTTGCTCACAAATTGCAATTCGTTCCTGATCGAATTAGAAATTGCTTTTTTGCAGAACAAATCGGCATAAAGCGTTGCGTCTTCGTGTCAACTTTGACTGATATATTTTTTATTTCACAGGACACAACACCGGCTCCGTAGAGTCTGGTAAAAAATATCGGCCTTTATTTCTCGACCACTTTGACAAGAAAGATGCACCAGATATTGTGAAGGTGAGAATTTTCCAAACATTTCATTCAAATAACTCTGAGCCACGAATAACAAAAATTAAAACTTTCAATGAGTTTTTAAATTTTCACGTTTTTGAATGTTGCAAGAGAACGTTTTAATTAACTTTGCACTACGTACAAACAGATCGGTTTGCAAGGAAACGGCCAAGTACTATTAGGACATAACGCAGAGCTCGAGAATAAATTCGACTTGCAGAATCCCACGGAATCGCAAAGATTTCAAAGCCACTTACAACTCCAGCTCAACCAAATTTCACAGCCAATACAAGAACCTCAAATGAACAATATGCCCAAGTTTCAAAATGCATTCAGCGATCGTGACTTTGAATTTGTGAGTATCGTCGTTTTTATTATTTATTTTTATTTATTATAATTGATCTATTATTTATTACTATTTATTTATTATTTGTTATTATTTATTATTATTCATTATTATATTTTAATTTTTTTATCATTTATTTATTATTTATTAATTATTATTATTATTATTGAAAAATATTATATTAGCTAAGAAATAATTGAATGTCACAGCTAAAGTTTCTATCGTACGAGGAACTGCAACAACGTATGGCCAGTTTGGATGCTGAAATGGAACGCGAGATTGACGAATTGCGACGGAGGTATCAAACGAAAAGGCAACCGATACTCGATGCCATGGACACAAAGAGGAAACGCCAACAAAATTTCTAACGGTTTGATAAGATTTTTAAAACGCAAACAACAAAGTGTGATAGATAAAGGGGTGTACAGTTGTATAAATTCAATAGATTTTATCATCAATCAATATGTCTACTTTCTTAACGGACGATGCACTTTCATCGAAAATATTTATAATCCCGGATTCCTCATGCAAAAATACCTCGAAATCGAGTCCGTCATCTCGATCTTTGTCTCGTGTGCGTGTGTGTTGACAAGAAATAATAATGCTCCAATGATCTGAACGAGGATTTTTCTATTTTTTCATTGTTGCCTTCTAGCGGTACAAAAGAAATTGAACAGAGAAATCAGCCAGTTTTGCACACGACACGGCTCTGAGAATTTCTCAGTAGAGACTCGAGTGACCCGAAACCTGTGAGACATTTTGATTCTTGTACGCAAAAAATAGTATTTGCAAATATGACCTCAAATGAGAAATGGACAAATCAAGTGTTGAATTTGTCTTTGATTTTTATCAGTTATTGCGAAAATGATTTTTAGGTTTATTCTAGAAATCCAACAGAGACCAATGCTCTTCGTATCGTGGCCTTTAACACGTACAACAGGCGTAGTGAGTTTTACGGTCGCCGTTGCAATGTACGAATCGTGACCTTTTTCCAATTTACAATAAACACCAACAACGCATTCAATTATATTTGCCATTTTATTATTCATTTCCTGTTCTCCATTCTCAACCGATTATTCTGCAGAAATCTCTCTAGAAATCCGTCTCGGATGCCCCGCACGGTGAGTTCCTAAAAATCGCGACGTTTTTTCCAATCCGGAACGAAAAAAAATGGATAAAATCGATGGAGCTGTTAGACTCATTTATTAATTTCGTTTTATTAACAATTTATACATTTCACCACATAAGAAACTCAAATTGTTAAGAAAAAACATAGATTCGTTATGTTCATTGGATGAAACAAGATTAAATTGATTTTCTATCAATTGGAAGAGAGCCCATCACGTCTCTTGGAATGTTAACGAATTTAATTCCCTAGTAATTTCAATATTTACCGAATTAGTCACGGATTACAAAATATTATTGATATATATATTTCTTTTATAAAAACGATAGGAGCCTTCTGATTATTTACAATTGTTTGCTCTTTTTATCATAAATCTCAAAAAAAGGCTAATGCGTTTATGCCCAGTTTGAATTTACCACTGTGAAATTTACTTTGGCACACAACTTCCGTCGTAGACGATTCAATCGAGAATGTCGTTTTCAAAATGCGTCTTTATCGTGGAATCGCTCGTTATGGAGTAACGAAAATATTTTCTCTTGAAATTCATGAAATTCTTTTAGAATAATAAAAATGACAGCAGTTTTCGTAACACGTGGGAAAACCGAAGTTTTCGATCCACTGGTTGGTAAATAAATGGCAAAATCAACAAAGAATTTCATTGGAATGTAAATTTGGCGAATACGTATGTAAAAAAAAAAAAACAAGGGGAAAAATTGTCCATGCAGCCTGGAAAAAAGTGGAAAATATGATTTTGCGAAAATTTGTCAAGTCTTTGTGTACTGATCGTGGCATTGGACGGTTTGGGTTGATCTTTCAACGAGTTGAGGAAAGTAGCACTTCTGGTACAGTAAATATTATGGATATTGACGAAAAATCGAAAACTTGCCGATTAGGCGTTTTCGAAAAATCTTTTCTGGAGAGCACAGTCTCGTATTATTAAAATTGAATCTTCGTATGGACTTTTACTATCTTTGCTGAGATGTCACGATAAGAAACGTTGATCATGAGACTATTTCGAAGGAGAATAATCATCTCACGATGTTTTGACATACTTGTACGTATTTTGCAGCGCGCCTGATAATAGGAATTATTCTGATCCTCGCGATATCTACAAATCATCGTCGCCTATCGTATGAAATGCATTATTTTCCATAATATCACAATCGCTTGTATATCGCCGTATTGGCTCAACGGCATTGCTTTTTTTATTTTCGCTCGGACTGTTTGATTTTCCGGCTGAAAATTTCTTGGCTAATGTTTTTATGACACTTGCACTTTCTTCGTCTTCCGATGCTTTGGAAATGTTGTCGTTCGACGTCGAGCCCATCAAGCGACGACTGTGACCATCGCGCATAATGTACGTCCACGATTTACCCGAAAGAACCTGAAACGACAATTGCATTTTTCTTCAAAATAATCCGAAAAAATTGAAAATTTCGCGACTCAACGAGAGTTTCGCGAGAAAGAAAAACTCACAGAAGTTTTATCGGAACTCGAACTTTGCAGCAAAAGTTCATCGATCATGGCTTGCAGACAGACAGACATCAAAATTGCCTGTTCCGATGAGACTGTGATCCATTGCAGTTGATTTTTCGCCACAAGATACTCGAAAGACAATTCGAGACTGTGTTCACTCGTTTTTTCCGCTGGTTCGATACCCTTGAAGCGAGAAAAATCGATTTTCGTTCAAACTTTATTCACAACAATTAATAAAGTTGAGAGAAAAATTAAATAAACTTTCTCACATTGTTCAACGAAGTTATTCGCCAGCAACGCATTCTTGTGACTTTGAATTCTGCCTCCTGCGGATTCGCGTCGTCCACAGTTCGTATGCACAATTCGTTTCTGCCTATCGCCACAATTACTTTTGCCTCCGGATATGGATAATCGCAGTAGCACGGAACGAAGCTGATGCAGCCGTAATATTTTAATGTACGTGCCACCTCTAAAAACTATCGCAACAGATTTTAATTAATTAGCCGAGGCTGATTGGCAAAATGAAACGAAGATTTTCGTCTAAATTTATTGCGCCGAGAATCATTTTCAGAGACAAAATTGTTTACCTCTCGTTTTTCACCTCGACTCAAACTCTCGTGGAGTCGATTTCTTATTTCCTCATTCACCGGCAAACATCCCTGCTCGATTTCTGACAATGTTTGGATATAAAGCAATTCTAGACCCACAGGATCTCGCATCAACTCCACATCGAATCCCGTGTTCCAATACCCTTTAGCCAACATAACTTTAACGCCAAAAGAGCCAATATTCTCTTGCGTAATGAGCGGTGATTCGAAATCCTGCAATCTACGTAAAACTGATGAAAAAAATTGGCTAATTGGTGCATACGAGACACTCGGTTAATCATGCTTCAATCACTCGTCTTTATTATACAAACCATTCACGTGTCCTTCGTTAATTATCACCATATAAAGTGCAAAATACACCTCGAGTTGTTCTTGTAATTTCAGCTGAGCACAAGCTTTCTGCAATTAACAATACAAATGTTGTGTACGGTGAGACATTTTTTCAAATATATTTGGAAGAGAATGAAAATGATCACGAAATAGTTTATCAAAAAAAATCGAGAGTTCCAAATCAGAATTTCTGATTTCTTTGCGATTAAGTCTCGAACGAGTCTCATAAATTGCTCCAATTTTGAAAAATTCATGTCTCCGGTAAAATTTAACGAAAATGATTCAATTTGGGCTCATTCTTTTCGTTTTTTAATGCAGGATCACGTGACCCTGGAGCAATTTCGCTTGAAGCCGAAAAATGAGTCAAAAATTTGGTAAAACGTCAAAAAAAACGGGGCGCGGAAAAAAAAGGGATTTGAAGCCGCCTGGGGTTGTTTTTGACCCCAAGTTACCAGGATTGAGACTTTAAAAATGTTTGACGAGTATCCGAGGTTTGGAAATCGTTTGTACCTTCAAAACTGCTTTGGAGCTGTCGACCGGTGAGACATTGACGGTAAGGCTTTGACCATTCATAAGAAACACGCAGAGATTTTCATTTTTCATGGGTTTCCCAGCAGTTTCTTGTTGAGCGCTTAGTAAAAAGCCGTTGAGCATTTCCGACGAGTTTATCATCTTGTTTTGGCCGATATTTTGGATATATCGTTCCAAGGCGAGTCGCCGATCTTCCTGCTGATTCAGCGTGAGGGGGAAGAACTTTTTTGGAGGAAAAGACGGTAAAGGAACATCCAAACTCTTGAGCAATTGCTCGTGTAGGTTGAGCAGCTGTTTGTACCGGACCGAACAGTGGAACAAGCCATTTATGTGAATGTTGTAGGCCTACGAACGACAAAAATCAACAAACTCATTTCCTCTATACAATAAATTACATTTATCGCACGATAAAACAAAAAGTTTGCTGCGTACTCACCACGTATGGATTACCCGACGAATTCTCAAATTCCTGGGTATCGGGTATCGAAAAATGCATAGTAATAATCTTAACATCCGGTCCAACAAAATCAATTTCTTTTCTCCCTAATTCTCTGCCTGCAAGGAGAATTTAAATATTCACAAGCCGTGGGAAGTGAAAGGCGAAAATTATTTCAAAGCATTGGTCATTGTGTAACCTGCTGGATTTACGTTTCCACCCACGCTCTCTGAACAGAGACAGTGAAAATAAACAATCTCAACTTAAAACGTGTCGAATCGTTGAAAAAATTGCACGTTTTGTTTATCTCCCGTTATCAGCGTCAAAAGTGTCACTCAAACTTCCGTAAATTCCATCCGAACTAATACGAAAAATGGACATTTATGCCCGAGAATTTTAATGTTCGATTTCGAAAAGGATTTCGGAACTTTCAACCCACGCAATTTAATCGTGGAAATTCTTTTTTTTCGATGTCGAATTTCCTGAACAATTAGTTTGTCATTTTTGACAGCTCAAGTGTTTTTCTATTGAGGACGGAGCAGCATTCGCGATTGTATGAAAATAAGTGTGATCACGTAACGAAAACATTCATAACCTTTATGCACGTCACTTTACAATAACCTTTCGTAGATAATCGGATCGAAGTACACGGATTTTAAAATCGCACATAAATTTTGCACTTTATTGACTCGTGTTCTCGTGTTGTTTTTGTTTTATCAATATAATTTGAGTGGCGAGTATTTTAGTATCAAAAATAAACAGAGAAAACATAGAGAAACGCTCATCCCTTTAAAACGCGATGGCCTAGAGAACACCATCGGATGGACCGAATTAATCCTGTGACAGAAAACATATGGCTGCGTGCGTAGAGCGACGAGCAGGGGGAAATGAGGAGCGGGAAGAGAGCAGGAAAATGACCAATGGTCTCTGCTCTTGCCACGGCGCTTTCCCCGAGCGGTCAACAAAAGAACATGAAAATTTGATCCAGGGAACTCGGTCGAGATTGCAGATTTTTAGTATTCGAAACGCGAACGAATTTGGAGCGGAAATCGAGTCAATTTTCCAAAGATTCATCGCTCCGATTTTTTCACATTGCCCGTTAAAGCAAATTGCACGATTTTTCGAGAGATAAAGATAAAAATTTATGTTGGGACGCTCTCAAAACGAGATCAACGAACTTTTTCGTGGATTTATCTACAACAATAATTAAAATAAATGAATTAAGAATCGTTATATATTTATTAAATTAACTTTTGTATATTCCATGCTCACAAACGAGCTTTTACAAAATATATTGTTATCGTATAAAACATACATAATTGGCCAATATTGTTTATCGTGATTACAGAAATATTGTATTTTCGTAAAATAAATAATTCTACG
The DNA here is from genome assembly GCA_037043255.1 of Diadegma fenestrale. Classification (NCBI taxonomy): domain Eukaryota; kingdom Metazoa; phylum Arthropoda; class Insecta; order Hymenoptera; family Ichneumonidae; genus Diadegma; species Diadegma fenestrale. Next base: position 5,169,056 of record CM073311.1, on the reverse strand, counting down.
GTGTTTTTTAAAACTTTCTGTGTCATGCTGCTGACTAGTGATATGTACTTTTATTCACCAATTATTTATTCATAATTGACACAACCACGACTTTGATTTTTCTCTCGCAACAGATTTTCGATCCAAAATTTGCTTTTTTTTTTCATTTCTTTTGATTCACATCGTAATACTCAGCGTAGGATTTTTTTCAGCGTAGGATTTCCACAGCGTCCAAGTTTCGTTGTAGCAAAAACGGTTTAGTGTAAAAAAAAAAAAAAGCTTTGCGGCTGTGTGTAAAAATCGTTTGCATTGAGCAACGATACTGCGCGGATTGTTTTTTTTTTTAATATCGCTTTGAATACTGACGTTCAATTGATCGCATGCGTTCAATTCCGACGCAATTACAATTGGCAAAGAAAAATATCGTGCGGTACAAAATTATGATCCCTTAATTTTCGTTAGATACAACATAGAAAGCGTTTTTTAAATTTAAATACAAAACGCTGCTGTAAACTTGGTCCAATCCACCGTTTGGCAGTGCCGAACTTATTTGCTTATCCGCGCGACGGAAAATATTGATAATGTCTGAAATTCACAACCTTGAGTCATTGAATAAATGAGACAATTGTATCGAAATGCTTCGTGCAAAAATAAAATATTCGTGCTCGCGACTATGCCTCGAGATTATGACACATCTTTCAGATCTTTTCGTTTGCCACGCACATCGTTCGAATATCTGTGGTGACGTGACAGGATTACCGGATGCTCCGATCCATTAATTAGTGCGATCGTGCTCACGACGACTCAGTGGGGATTTCTCTCGAGGTGAGAGAAAAACGACGTTGCAGCTAATAACGTTTATTCAAATTTCTGCCATTTCGTTATTGGCCTTCCGGGCTTTTCCAATGCTTCTTTCCACTGGTCACCGCAAGTTCCACCAACGTCTGGCCCGATTACCAATTGACCGATCGGCGTTTTCTTGCCTGAAATGTATATTCGCGTTAGACTCACAAAGTCACACAAATATTTTTCGGTGGGTCTAAAAATTAGCGGCTTTTGCTGGTTAACGATTCAGGGATCACGGAAATTTACAGGGAGAAGAGAAATCGTCAAGAAATCGCTGTAAACTTAATCGCAAAGTTGTTGTGACTCACCCATTTTGTTTTTCAACGTGAACTTGACGAGGAAACTGGCATCCTTGAAAACCCCGTCGATCGGATTGTCAGCGACAACTTTAGCCTCCTCAGGTGCGAATTTAAGCGACACGGATGGCGGAAAACGATTACTTTTCCAGAACTGTGTCACATTTCCGTCTTCGATGACTGACATCTTTATGTAAAGCTGACCCTTCAGAGTTTCTTGCTCGTGCATCATTTGAAGCGAACACCGCAAACGTGAAAGACTCAAAACTAATCTGGATTCGGTACCGTCTTTCGTTTCAGTCAATTCTCTCGTCAGAATCAATTCTACTTGACCTTTTTGGCTCTCTCTCTGTTTGGGCAACGAAAGAAACAATTTCAGTATCGTAATCACGCAAGTTGCGCCTCGAGTTTTTCCTTAATCAATTAATTTTTACACATTTTATTGTTATTTGAAAATAAGAAATAAAAACAAAACTTACTCTTTCGTCAGCACCGGAAATTCCGCTGGTGATGGCTCTCAATGGTTTCCACATATCGGCAGTGGCAACATCATTGGAAAAATTAGATTTCGGTGGTTTGGTAACGAAACTTTTGGGATCGAGTGAAATCGTCGTCGCACCGATGACTCGTCTCTTGTCAATATTTTTTTTATCAACGGCTTGTGCCTCGGAGGATGATTTTTTCTTGTCGAAAAAATGTCCGAAGATTTTGTTGGTTTTTGATTCAGTGGAGCCGGAGGCTGTGCCGCTGCTCGTCGTTTCGCCTTTTTTCGGCGATTGTTTCGTTGTATTTTCCTTCTCGTTCTCTTTCTTCTCGCTCGATATTAATGGCTTATTCTCAAGTATGGCGTACAACGTTGCTATGACGAATCTCGAAGCGTTCAGGTCGTCCACGCTGGGCGTCTGCACCTTGCTAAATCGAGATTTTGACTCTTTGCGCAACTGAAACGTAAATTCCTCGTTCCATTGTGGCCAAGATTCGTTTTTAGATGTGGTTTCGAATTGTTGCTTGTCAGGTAACAGTTTAATCTGAAAATTCATCATCATTATCGAGATGATGGAAAAATAATTTGCATTTTAATCAAATTCTCATTCAGACACGTAGAAAAAAATTATTTCATCGAAATGTTGAGATTACCTTTACGACGTAACTATTGACTTTCGTAAACCCAAAATTTTGTGGCAAATGCCTCGCACCAAGGACGACCACGCGAAGCGTTTTGTTGGTCGAACTATAAATCATTCGGATCCCAACTTCCGGTTCCAAATTCTGAATTCGATCGAGAGGAGCGGTCACGTTTTTGAGACCGTTGTCCAAAAGACTTTTGATCTTAGCGATCGCCATGTTCGCATGTAAAATCGAGTCAAACCAACTCAACCAAACTGTCACAATTCGATTCCAAGGGGGAAAAGATAGCAGAGATGCTTATCTGCGTTTCGTGATTCTGCCCAGGGTCGCTTGATAAGCCTCATGACGTTACAGCAATCCCCTCACTCGTTCATCTGTAATGACAAAAAAAAACGTTTCCAAAACCAACCACCATTTTTTTTCGGGTCCACACTGAAAATTCAATTTCGTCAAAAAACGTCGATATTTTGTTGAATACGGCGAACTAAATATTTTGGGATAATTTCAAAATTTTCGTTATTTCGACAATATTTTTCATTGTAACGGAACTGTCAGCAAAATTTACGATTGGAATGACAAAAATTTACTTTCCGAAAAGATTTTCCAGAATGTTTTTTGCTGGAATGACAAAATTATCGTGATTTTTCGAAAAACGTTTAGTTGAACGTATCGATCGTTTTCAACAAAATTTTCTTTTCCCGCCCCATTTCCGGAATCATTGGACAACAGCAAAAACTCGTAAAAGTCGTTGAGGAATTTAGAAGAAAAAAAACGAAAACTTGTTGATTCCGATTTTCGAAAATCGATCGAATATTCGATAAATCGATTGAAAAAAATCTGAAATATCGAAAAATGTATTTTCGATAACGTCGAAAACGCCGATTATTTCGTTTCAAACTGAAATTTTGACAGAATTACTCCGAAGAACGGAATTCCGGAGCTTTTCATTATTGTAAACATTGATTCGAAACATCGAAATTGTTACTGCAAAATCCGACATTTTTTTAACAGAATTATTCCGTAACTTTGAGAAAGAAAAAAAAATCTTCGACCGAGCACGAGAAATACGCGGTTATTGTTACAATTGCTCGGAATGCAATTGACGTAAAAAAAAAAAACAATAATAATGATCGATTACGTGCTTCGGTTTAGTTGTCAATGTTACGGCCAAGGGCACGGCGGGTATGTAGTAAAATTTCATGACTGAGTGAGCGATAACTGTACTGTGCCCCAAACTGTATAAAAGTATAGATTATCGCATAGCTTCGTCGATATTTACTTCCGTCGCACACACACGTACATACGCTCGCAATGTAATCGCATGAATAAAAGTGACAGATTGCAGCAACGTATGTATTTCGCATGGAGACGAATGATCCAAAATCTAAGGGGGCCCGTTCGTGTGTTCGATTTGAGTGAGTCAGTCTGCTCTAAAACTTACGGATTGAATTCATGTCTTGCGATGGTCGTGAGAATTTTCTGCAAACTTGTATTTATTCACGCACGAACGAGTTGACGAGTAAATAAAAGCGCACTCGCGATCTTTGACGAGAAACTTGAGAATCGAAATTAGCAGAAATGTATCGTAGCGATTTTCGAAATGACAAAAATACACGTGAATGTCTCGATTATTTATTTATTTACGTCGGCGTGCTGTCCTGTCTGCTGATCGCGAGGGATCTAACGTGTATGAGAGGCGCGGCTGCTGACACGACAACGACGAAGACGTTCGTAAGCGTCAACGAATGTACGCGCGAGTTCTGGTTCAGCGTGTAAGGTAGTCATAAAAGACCGAAGAATCTACAGTGTGGTCAGCGATGTAGTCGAGAGAGGGGCGCGAGAAACGACTCGTCCTTGTAGTATGCAACAAGTTATCTGAACGTTCGTAGCTCGTTCTATTGTTTCAAAAGTTTGTAGGGCGAATGAATATCGTTAGTTAAAAATCACGGGCCAGCAAATCACATACGAGATGTTTTAGAGCGATCCCGCTTGTATATTCATCACATCAGCCGCGTTGTTGATAATATTAATACGAAATTATAATTCCCATCTCGATCTGTCAGGTGCGAAGAGAAATATTTGCATGTTGAGTGTCGTACTTACGATTGCAACAGCACGGATCGAGTTATAAAGTTGTAAACAAAGACGCGAATATGCTTCGACAGCGTGCAGCACAAATCACGCAGCAACCTGCGTATGTAAACGGCTGACAGTCAAAAATGCAGCTGTTGCTTCCGTCTATGGGTCTCAGATTTCAGTTATGCGTAGTTGTGTGCGCGTGCGTGTATGTTTCTAACCGATCGGGATGAAAACGGTTTAGCCTTCGAGAGTATCACAGATCGGTAGGGAATATAAAAAAAATAGAAAACAGCACAAAACCCTCCGCTGCAACGTTCGTCAAACTCATTTACGGTTTTTTGAGTCTTTTTTAATGCAAATAAATCATTCTGAGCTGGACCCCCCTGAATTTTTCCTTCATTTAGGGCGCTCAAAATTTTTAATCAACGATCTTGGCACCAAAACTTTTCCGAGATTTAGAATTTGTGATATTCAGTTTGCAATTGTGAATTTCCATTCATTGTAACTCAATTATTAGTTTATAAATGGGAAAAATTAAAAATTGAAAATTAAATATCTCAAATTTTTAGTCAGAAAATTTTCTTGATAAGAGAAAATCGGGAGTTTTTGTGTCAACAATGTTTTTACAAAATAATTGAAGAATCCTGAATAAAGTAATTTTGGGATACGTTAAGAAAGTGAAATTATTGCAGGATCGATCAGGCAATAATGAATAAAATTGTTTACTCATTACGTGGCTTCTCAGCCAAGAAAAATTGCATATATTTCATATCATCCGATAATTTGTTTAATTTTACACATAGTCAAAATATTCTATTTTACTTATAGTGAATTATAATTATCAAAGTAAAGTCCATGTGGAACATAATCTTATTTTCTTTAAAATCTCTCCGTTGCAGGATATAAACAAAAGTTGAAGTTATTTTATAATAAAACACTGGTTCGGACGTAAAAAAAATCTGGTATTTCGTTAAAGTCGACGTCTTTTTCTAGTGGATTTCCGATCTGGTTCTCCAGAGTTTGGATTCGATTCTGAGCTGTGGCGACGTGTCGGGGTCTTCATAGGAGTCGGTGGCAAACTCAAGTCTCCGAGTCTAAAAAGAACGTCAACACACGAGCGTTAGAATTACCGATAAAACGTGAATTAGTTTTTTTTTATTTAAAAGTAAAAATTGGAGCGGGCGATTTTTTTGTCGTTGCAAGAAAAAAGGGCGAAAAATGAATGAGATGAAATTGAAATGTTTCTTACTCTAAACTCAGGTCACCGGTAGAGGCTCGCGAAGGATTTTCTAAAGTAACAGGAGCAGCTTGAGATTCATTTCTCGCGGTGTAATTCGTCGGAGCTGTTTCCTTGTTGGTAATTTGGCTGGTTTGTCTCGTGGCTTGGGAACAGTATCGGTTTTTGAGCGTTATGCCGCTCTGGGTGTTGGTCGGGAGACCGTGGTTCTCGGTGTATCCTTCCATATTGATGGTGACGCTTTTAGTGGCGTCGTGAGTTTTGTATATACCGACGAGCGTGTTGGCGAGTTCGAACATATTGTCGCGTAGGGATATGATGATGAATTGTGAATTTTTTGCACGATCTTTTATGTAATTTCCAACGATTGAGATGTTTTTAAAATCGAGCGCTGCATCGATCTCGTCCATGAAGTAAACTGGCGAGGGTTTGTAGTGATGCAGCGCAAAGACCAGAGCCAAAGAGCTGAGCGTTTTCTCACCACCGCTCAAATTGCTGATGTTTTTCCACGACTTCTTAGGCGGCCGGACGCTGAAGACGATTCCTTCGCTAAAGGGGTCCATCGAATCGACTAGCTCGAGTTCCGCATCGCCATCCAACGTAATCATTTGATACATTTGCTTTAGTTTACCAGTTATTATCGAAAAACCAGCCAAAAATTCCTCGCAACGTCTTCGTTTCGCCATGTCGTGAAGGTCTCGCAGTTTGTTCCTTTCTCCAGTTATTTCATCGAGCTCGGCCACTCTTTTCAGATACGCCGCTTCTTTCACGTGATAATTCTCTATCACCTGCATGTTCGGTATCTCCGTAGGTAATCTTTGTTTGGCTTTTTGGAGTTGGGCGGAAACGTTCGCAACGGTTAATTCTTGAACTTGCTCGTCGGTCAAATTGGTCAGGGTCTCGGTAGCTTCACCAGGTATCTCGTGAAGCTGGAGACTGGCTATTCTGCGCTCGTACTCCGGGATAAGCGCTTCCAGTTCTTTGAGGGTTTTATTGCTGTCGCGAATTTTCTGCTCGAGATCGATCTTCATGACCTTCATTTTGCTTTCCCGAGTCACCAGAGCGTTCAATTTCTCCTTTGACGACGCTCCGATTTCGTCTCGTTCGACAAGCGCCTGAGTCAGTTCTTCAATCTCGGTCAACAAATCTTTGGCCGCTCCTTCCAAACCAGTTTTTTCTTTTTGTATGTCACGAATTCTTTGCTCGCACATTTTCACGTCGTTTTCAAGAGATTCGATTCTTTGCTCAGATTTCTTGGTATTTCTCTCGGCCGTCTTGATGGACACGAGCAGTCGTCGAATTTCCGCTTCTGCTTTGTCAATGGTTTTCGATAACGCGCTAATTTTGTTCTGTTGTTCTTTGACAATGCCGCCGGAGAGTTTTTCAATCTCGTCACTCAAGTGCGCGACAGCATCTTCCGTTTTCTTTGAACGATCCTTGACCTTTTTGTGATCGATGCGCGCCGCTTCGAGCGCTTTTTCGAGACGTTGCACTTCCTTGGGATTGGAAACGACCTGCGCACACTTTTCTTCTTGTGCTTCGATTTGTGCGAGTAGCATGGGCTCCTGATCGGCAAAACCTTTCGTCTCGATCTCGTACTTGTCGCGATCGATGGTCATTTGCTTCAGAGCAGTTTCCAGCGTGTTGACTTGATCCTCGAGAGATTTTTGTTTCTGTCTGAGTTCGTTGCACTCTTGGAAAACGGTGTCAAGATTATTCTGCAGTGTTTCGATCTCTGCGGCCGATGGTTCGCTTCGGACAACACTTTGACCCATACGACCTTGAAGCGCGGTTCTGCCACCGCCGCTCATTGTTCCAGAAAGCTCAATGAGCTCTCCTTTGAGCGTAACGACGCGAAATCGCTCTCGGCCATACGCGATTCGTGTGGCTTGATTCAAATCGTTCGCAACGAGAGTGTTGCGCAGCGCGTAGTAAAATGCGGGCAATACTCTGGCGTCCTCAACTTTGATGAGATCGAAGAGCCGCGGAACGTTTTCCGGAGTGGTGATTTTTTGTCGGCATTGCGGAGCATATCGCTCTTGTTTCTCGAGAGGTATAAAAGTCGTTCGTCCAATGTCATTTTGTCGTAAAAACGAGATGCAAGCTTGAGCGGTTTTCAAAGTGTCGACTACAACGTTGTCAAGTGCGCCACATGCCGTTGACACGGCGATGTCGTATTTAGCGTCGATCGCCCCGAGATCTCCGAGGCGTCCAAACAGACCTGGCATTCGTCCAGCTCGTTTTTCTTGCATGAGAGCATCGATCACGCGATTTCTCGATCGACTGGCGTTCATCGCCGATCGTTTCTCCTCGAATTGGACTCGCATGTTTTTGAGCTTCGAGGTCACGTGAGCTTCGCGCGTTTTCACTCTCTCCAGCTCTTCGTTCGCCTCCCGAAGGCTTTTCCCAGTGATTGGAATCTTTGATTTTAACGTCGTTAATTCTTGTTTTCGTTGCTTAAAAGCTTCGCTCCCCTTTCTGTAGGTTTCTTGCAGTTCTTGCAATTTTTGTTGTTCCGCTTGCTCCATGGACGTGTAAATGTTGAGCTCCGATTCCGCAAGATCGCACACGGCCTTGGCTTGGTCAACGTTTTTCCGCAAATCGATCAATTTCGTCTCCAATTCCCTGCGATCTTTGAGCAATGGCTCAGTTTTTTCACGCAAACCGTTCATCACTTTCTCCAGAATTTCCTCCTCTTTCTTCCTTGCGGCCGTCGATTTTTCTACCAAGTCTTTGCATTCCTCGATACTCTTGGCATTTTTCTCAGGAACTTTAGCCAAGTCCTCCAAGTTGGAGGTCTCAGTTTTCAAGTTAGCAGCGTTTGCTTTACGACGCTTGTTCGTTTCCACCAATTCAGCGTGTAAAGCTTCATCCTGCTTTCTGATTTCTTCAAATTTGCCCGTTGCTTGGTCCTTTTTACGCTGCAAAGCGTCCCACTTGGCGCACTTTTCTTTGACTTCCTTGCTTATGATTTTCTTTTCTTCGAGCACCTTTTCCATCTCCGTATTGAGCGAAGCGTAGTCCGCGTCAAGTTCAGATTTTTTAGCCTTGTGTTCAACCAAATCTGAGGCAACTGCGAACCTGAAATGACATTGACGTTGAAAAAATGAAAATTCGCCTTTTTTACGCTTACCAAAAAATTACCAATTCGGTTTTAACGCACTCACTTTTTGCAATGATACAATTCGTGCTGCAACTTCGTTATGCTGTTCTCCACTTTGAGAAAGTTAACAGCTTCCTGCATCGGTTCGACTAAAGCAGCTTTCTCAGATTCTACCAAACGCAAACGATTAAGTTTTTCGACTCGTCGTTCCGTCAAGACTTCAACGTTTTGAGACAATTTTTCGAGCGGCTCTTTGTACCTGACAGTGCCAATTATGTCCTCGAGAAATTCGAGCATTCCAGAGTCTTGGTCGGTTTGTCCTTTGGGCTTCATCATGGCAATCTGCTCGACTTCGCCCTGTCGAAATTGAATAATTTCAGCTGTTTGTTCGGCACAGAAAAGAGTTAAAAATCTTAGATAAATTTTGTACCTGCAGAATTAGAAATCGATTGTGATCTAAATCGATTCCCTCCGATCGCAACAACTTTGCAATTTCCTTCAGCTGCACTTTTCTACCATTTAACTCATAAAATGACGAATTATCTCTGAACGCTGTTCGCGATATTATGACGGTGCTGTCAGGGACTTTGTCGTAGGCTCCGCCACCCTGAAAAAGTGTTTAAATCATGAGCGCCCGAGTTTCGGAAGTTTGAACGGGAAAAATGAATTTTAAGGCGAGAACGGTAAACTGGGGTCAAAAACGACCCTGGGCCATCGTTTTACCGCATTTTTTACTATTTTTTTTACTTTGAGCGAAATTGGCCCAGGGTCACGTGATCTTGTATCAAAAAACGAAGAGAATGAGTTCGAGTTCAACTCTTTTTGTTGAATTTCACTGGAGTGTAAAAATACAGAAAATTACCATTCTAGGGTTCAAAGAATTAGCGATAATCAGGGACTGGAAAAAAATTACCTTATCGATGATCTTGCTGAAGTGAATGGAGACGGAACAGCTTCTGATATCCTTATGTTGACTGGAATTGTGAATAAGCTCGGAAATCTTTTTCAACCGAATTTTGCTGGCTCTGTAGCCGAAGACAAAAAGCATAGAATCTATGACGTTGCTTTTGCCACTGCCGTTCGGGCCAATAATCGCCGAGAAGCATTTGTCGAAAGGACCTATCGTCACTTTGCCGGCGTAGCTTTTAAAATTCTCATTTACTATTTTGTTTATCATGAGCCTGGGAGCTTGGGCATCGACATCGATATTTTTCCTCGGCGGTGGAGGGATATAAATATCCTCTCCGATCCGCAATCCGCCCTCTTCGTCAGACTCGTTTCTCGCCTCGTTAGCTGCGTCAGTTTCCATCTCGTCACCGGAGTCTTCGTTCGTGTCATTTTTCTTCGCCATTCTACGGAATAAAAATTCTCCTTTTGCTTTTTCCGCTACGATCGACTAACGCAACTGAAGGGTGAGAAAAATTAGTCGATCGACGGAAACAGCGCGAAAAAACCAAAATATTGATATTTTTCTCTGTTTGCGACAAATCACAATGGAACGTGGCGTGGAGCAAAAATGCCGGCGCGATGAAAACTCAGAGTTCTAATCCGGATAAGCCTCCGATTCATGCAGATTGAAATAATGAAAAAGCGTCGAAAACTTGACAATTGTGTTGAAAATCTCGAGAAATGATAGATCGAAAAATCGACGCCCGAATTACGTGGACTCTAGTGCGAATTATATGCCGCATTATTATTGGAGTAAGTTTTAGTGAAATATTTGATGACTGATTTTCGGCTGCGATAATATTTGATAGGTGGAGCGATTGAATTGTTGAGAAAAAGGATAAATAATGCGATTCTTGCAAATCTTGATAACCTGCAATTATCGTTAATATTGCCTCCAAGTTTCATAATTTCCGCGATTTCGTGTCGAATAAATCTAACCCCGCGTGGATAACGAGGCAAAATCGAACGCAAAGAAACTCACTTAAAACATTTCAAGGTCACTTGTACACATCAAGATTAATTGAAAGCTTGGAATAAATTCACCGGAATGTGGGGAATATTTACAAAAACAACGACCGATGCGGCGCGTCCGAAATTCAAACTTGTAAAAAAATAACGAACTAAAATGGCGGGACGATTCTCCACTCGCCACTGAAATACAAATATCTTCATATGATGGCCAAGTTAACCTCCACCGACGACAGACAACAAAGAACAACAAGCCGCGTGCAGAAGCGCAACTCTCATGGTAACGCGAAATTTACTCGGTCGGTAAAAATGCAGGATTTTTTTCACACGCGGTAACCAAAGTTTTCCTCCTGAATATATAAGAAATTCCTCTTTAATTAAAGTAACAATAATACGTAATAATATTTGTTTTCAAGTCTGCTCATGCGAATCGATTTCATGAGATATCAAAAATCAGAAATCAGGCTGATAATCGCTCAGTCGGTACGTGAGCCAGACCGGCTGCGGCTGTCCGAATAATTAAATTGTGTATATTCATTCATACATCGTCTCCAATAACTGACGATTAACCTAAAAAATAGTGGCGACGGGCGACAGATCAAGAAATGTAAAAAAACCGATTGCGATGTTGCTCTTCTCGATTAAAGATTATTTATCGCGTTCGTTAAACTTTTGCGTGAAAATGATTAAGAAAACGTGTGATAAGCCGAGTTGCATGAGATCGAGACTCTCTTGCAATCTCCAACGAAGAGAAAAATGTGCTTTCGATTGTTTTGACGATCGAGCAAATGAGCGCCATTTTGTTGATGAGTTTTTGGCTCTTTGTGGGGGTAATTGCTGCTTTAATGTATATTTTGCGACGATAACTACAGCAGGATATGACGACAAAATCCGTGACGTCATCCATTTTCGTAGCGCACTGTGAGCAATTTTGTAACGAAGGGTAAAATGCGTGTGCAGCAGATTTTGGAATGCAGCCAAAAGCTTTTACTCGCGATCACAGCAACAGTCTCGACTGCGCTGATTGACAAGAAAAAGATTATTCCAAGGTGGTGCGAGGGGGGGGCACAGTGCCCCACCGTGGCCCGCCACTGGAATTTGACGTCACTTCAGTATGTAAACCCGTGAGCGCTACGTTGCCCCTGCACTCACTCAAAGCGACAGAAGAGCGCGATAGAGTGAGAGAGAGAGAGAAAATACCGCCCGCTGTCGCTGTAGTTATTGGTGTACGGGCAAATTTGAAAAACGAATCGCTCCAGTCAGTCGGTTGGATCAGGCCGTATACGTGGCAACGGGTTGACCATTGAATAAAACGTTTGCTGTAGAAAGAAGTCGTAACGCGTTAGAAAAATTTTTTACTCGCGAGGTCAATCTTATGGGGGAAAGATAAAAGTTTGTAAATAACAAGGTAGAGTTTTCTGAACGCGATTGACTTGGAACTGTGTGTTGTGCATTATCATCGCGGCGCCGTGCATGTTGTTCCGATCAACAGGAGAGGCGGATGCACTCGAGTCACATGTTTTCGTGACAAAAAGTCACATCTCGTACTAGTACGGAACGTTCCCGCCGTGCGGAGCTTCATTTTTTTCTTCATTAATTCAAGGTCAAAGGTAAGACGAAAAAAAATGTGACTATTTCGATATCGCGTCGTTAGGATAAGTCGGGCCGGTTGCCGCATAATGAGTCTAAATGCATTTTAAAAAACTATGTTTACGTAAAGAGAACAGTAACGAGCCTTTTTTGCGAAATTTATCGCCCAAAGTCTAAAAATTATTCCATCGCGTTGACATCGACACGCGCGAACAGCGTCGCCAATAAATAATTCATTCGCTGCCGGAGGATCAAGGTCTTGAACCTTGGGTGTAGTATAAACGCGGCAAAACCTAACTCCGCCGTCTTAGCGTCGGGACCACCATCGTTGTCGCTGCTGCCATGAGTAAACCTCGACCGCGTGTCCATGTAGCAATTTTGCACACGTGTGTGTCCTTCGATGCGATTATATAGCCCGCGAGACGAGAATCTCCACGACTCCCTCGGTGTATACCACACGGAGCGATTGCTCAGCTCCTGTTGTCGTTTTTACAAATATGCCAAATCGCATTTCATTGCATCGTGTGCTGTTCGAAATTTATTTCATTTCCACTAGATTTTGGCATTCCGTGATCGAAAACATCGATGCACGCAGTGCAGGTTCAACTTGACGCAATTGTTTTTCTCGTCTCGATATTTTGGCTGTTTTTTGCTGAACGCAGTGACAAAAAAATGCATAACGATGCTACCCGAATATCCTGCTACATAAATTTTGTAAATTTCCCATCGACCGGTCGCCGGAATCGCGTCGACTACCTATGACGCGGAATCACAGAGAGAAAAAAAAAATGCTCATGAATATGAATGAACGCCGCGAGCAGCAAAAATGTTATGCAGGCGCATGAATGAATTTAAATAAAGAAATAAAAACATATCGCGTCATTTGGTGCTGCTGATCGTTTCGCGTTGCCCGATCGTTATGTCGCGCGAAATTGTAATGACGTTTACGTGTTATCCGTTTTTTGATCATAGTCCTTGTCTCCGCGCGCTGTAATTACATCGAGAAGTTTGACGAAAATGTGGGCGGGGAGCAGAAAACGTGGTAGGAGCGCATTTTACGTGACTCGCCACTTTCTTCGGTCACACTGCGCTCGTGCGTCCTTTCCCCTTCCGCCAAACCGCATTTATGCCTAAACGCGTTTCCCGCTTGTCCCCGTCCGTAGTCCGATTTCCAGTAATTAAGAAAAAGCTTTGTAGCAATCGGCTCCGACACCAAGTTGCCAGCGAAACGGACGCGCAGTCGCTACCCACGCGCTCTCATCGTCAACATCTCTCCAGTATTCATCTTCGCGCTTTTTTTATTCCATGTATACATGAAACTACACGTAACGAAACGTTATTGCGAGTTTCTCGAGCGATTAAATTAACTACCGATCATTTGCGAGGATTTTCAGTTCTGAACATGGATTTACCGGTGAGTTTAAAATTTCCACTCGACATAAATTTTGCATTCCGTCGTTGAGTGTTAAATTTTCAAAAGACGTCGAGTTTTTCGCTATATGACGAGATGACGCGCGCGAACACGGTTCGGGAGTCTCGCTGGACAGAGATTTCACTTCCGCGATCGTAGCAACGTACGCTCGATCGACAAGTTGCAAGTCAGCTCGATTCTCCTTCCTATTGTACACAGTCGCGTCGCAATTACGAGGAAACCTCGTTCGCGTACACTTATCGCTCACACACACACACACACATACACAAGTACAGACATTTAGTTTAGTAACCTACAATTTATCGTGTTATTCTCAAGATACATATGGATACGCACATGTCACTTGGTTTACGCGATTGGCTTGATAACTGCTCGTGTCGGATCGACATTGTACAATCACATTGAGAGCCCGCAATATCTTTGCGTCAGAGATACCGCGCGCGTTGTTCGACCTCGACGGGGCGAGATTGCCGACGAGCCGAATCGGGATGAGAATATTTTTTGTCGCATAAATACCCTCGAACTCGTTGTGATAGCAAAAAAAATTTAATCGCGCAAAGCAACAATCCGTACATTCGAACCGAAATAATTTCATTGTTGTTTGGGAATAATTTCGATACAGACCGCGTCACAGGCAGTCAGAATGGCAAGTTCACCACCGCTCGTAGAACTGAATGAGACCGACGAGCTCAACAAACTCGAGGAACCACTTTTTAGTACTTTAGATATCGTACTTTTGAGTGCCCTTCTATTCGCCGCTGTATGGTGGCTCATGCGTCGAAATAAAAATGACGACTTCACACCGAGTCCCAAATCTTATTCGATACAGTAAGTTTTTCCTCCAAAAAGCTTGTCGCTCTCTTGTTTTTATGTGTGTGAGTGTTTTTCGTGACAAAAAATTGTTTATTTCGTTGCAAAAAAAGGCCAACCTCGTACACGGCGGTTACGCCTTCGGAGAATTCGTTCATAAAAAAGTTGAAAACTTCGGGACGGAGTCTGGTCGTTTTTTACGGAAGTCAGACGGGAACTGGTGAAGAATTTGCGGGACGACTTGCCAAAGAGGGAATGAGGTATCAGATGAAAGGCATGGTCGCCGATCCCGAAGAATCCGACATGGTGCGTACATTATTTTTACTTGTTTTTTGTTTCTCCCATATCGTCGGTTTCGCTGACACTTGAACTTACCGGAAAAACAAAAAAAAAAAACAGGCCGATGACGGTGAAGAAATGAGTGTGCAGAATTCGAGACGACACTTTTGTCTGGTTTGCAGGAGGAACTCGTTAATTTGAAGGATATTCCAAAGAGCCTGGCTGTATTTTGTTTAGCGACGTACGGTGAAGGCGACCCCACCGATAATGCTATGGAATTCTTCGAGTGGCTGAAAAACGGAGAGGCTAACCTCACGGGATTGAACTATGCGGTAAGTCGCTCATCGCGGCCAATAATCGCGAATTGTACTTGGAAAATATCGATGCTTGGCGATTTTCTCTCGTTGGGAAAGAATTTTCGCGCGTGCGCAACCTCCGCGTTGCCACTGCGCATGTCTGCACGCGTTAGTCTCTCGCTACTGTGGTGGGAGAAATAGCCAAGCGAACGTGACCGCTATCACTTTTCTCGCGGACCTCGTTTCCATCGGACTATCCAATTCCGCGTTATATTACTCATCCACCTCCACTTCTACAGCTACATATAACGTCCTCGAATACGCTCACTCATCACCTGCTGCTGCTTAACCTCTATTCGATATTGCATGGCCATATTGTTCGATTATGTAAACATTCGTTCGTTACGTAATTCACGCGTGTTTGCTCTCCATGGCTCAGTCTCGAACATCAGCTGATGCTGAATATCGACCGCACCGCGTGCCACGTGTGCCCGGTCGGTAAATGTTGACCCAGTCGTTTTTTTCCTCATTTAATTTGCCCGATTTCCGGTTGTCGCCTCTCCGCAGCTTCCGCTGGTTCAACGATGAGCAATACTTGATCGCGAATTTATTTTTTCCTCGCACCATTTTCATAATCATTCGAGGATGAATCTTTCGTTGAAAATTTCGAAAAATTTGAGTCTCGGATTTTTCCGCTTCGCTCAACAATTCGATCGTACGCGATTCTCTCGATCACTCGCTGCATCGGTACGTTCCAACGTTCAAATTCCTCCGAACGAACGCTCCAAAACTTTCGCCGCTAATTTCCGAAAAAGTAAAATTTTCTCATACCTTTTTTTTCCCTCCACAGGTTTTCGGTCTCGGAAATAAAACTTACGAACATTACAACGAAGTTGCCATTTACGTGGATCACAGACTCGAACAACTCGGAGCCACCCGAGTCTATGAACTTGGACTCGGCGACGATGACGCCAAGTAAGTGTTTTCGTTGTCTAGACATTTCGGGCTTTGACGTCGATTACTCGACGCAATTACCAAACGCGTTTGAACTTGCATCGATTTTCCTTAATGGCAAAATAAACGTCAGAATCGCGATGAGCGATTTTGTTATTTATCGAATTGAAGAATTTTTCTAATCCTCGAGAAACCAAAAGCTCACGGAAACAAATTTTGACGAGAGGGAAAATGATCGGGAATTATTATTATTATGAAAATGACAATGTTAATGTCATCTTGATGACAAGGCACTCAAAAAAAAATCAGGCCATCAATTCGTATTCGGTGGGAGACGGAAATGTACGATATTAACCATTAAAACGTAATTTTCAGTGAGAACATTTTTTATGTAATGGTAACGAGCGCCTACTTTCGGTAGTCGATCTGGCATGCGTAACCGCGCGACAGCAATGATTCGTTATCAACGGACCATTAATAGTTCGACTTTAACCAGACTAGACCAATCGTTAATTTCTCGAGTAATTGGGAATGAAGTTTCTCCACATCTCGGGGCAATAAAGCAATTTTCTTGTCTTGAATTTTCCATTTTCGGTTTAATTAGGTTCCGCCGTTTTATTGTTTCTCGACCGCAACAATTTCCCGTCGATTTAGCTTTTAATGGCTACTTTAGCCATTAAATTTCCGTTTTTGACAGAAAATTCATTCAACGCCATAAAATCTGGATAAATCACTACAAGAAAAAAAAAAAACAAACAAAAAAAATGCATATTTGCTGCTGTACAAAGAATTGAGAAGCGACGTGGGTCAAATTGACCCAAGATGCAATTATATTGCTCCCCAGGTCACATGAAATTAAAATCGTGTCCACATTCAACGCCATAAAATCCGGATAAAACACTACACGAAAAAAAAACATGAAAAAATGCATATTTGCTGCTGTACAACGATTTGAAAAGCGACTTGGGTCAAATTGACCCAAGTGTACACAATAACACTGACAGATGGTTGAATTTATCATTTCGATCGATTTTACAGTATTGAGGATGATTTCATAACGTGGAAAGACAAATTTTGGCCAGCGGTCTGCGACTTTTTCGGAATCGAGGGAGCCGGTGAAGATGTTAACATTCGTCAGTATAAACTTACCGAGCACCTGGACCTTCCGGCGGAGCGAGTTTATACCGGCGAAATCGCTCGTCTCCATTCGCTCAAGACACAGCGGCCGTAAGTCGTCATTTTATTGTTTATGGTTCGAGCAGCCGTTCGTGGATCGTTGAAATATTAAAATTAATGAAATTAATTGTTGTGTTGATTGTTCGCAGACCCTACGATGCCAAGAATCCGTACCTCGCGCCCGTCAAAGTCAATCGCGAGCTCCACGGTCCAACTTCCGAAAGATCGTGCATGCACATAGAATTTGATATCGAAGGATCGAAGATGCGTTATGAGGCTGGAGACCATCTCGCTATTTATCCCGTAAACAGTCAAGAGCTGGTTGTTAAATTGGGCGAAATTTGCGGCGTAGATTTGGACACGATCATTACTCTCACCAATACCGACGGTGAGTTGGGTCACTGAGTAAAATTTAACGAAAAAGGAGTGGAATAAAAAATTGTGACACCAAAGAGACGATAAAATACGTAAAAACTTGAAAACCCCACGATTCTGGTTTAGTTTCTTGTTTATTGTAATCGTTTCATTATTTCGCAGAGGAATCAACGAAAAAACATCCTTTCCCGTGCCCCTGCTCGTACAGAACGGCTCTCACTCATTATGTCGACATTACCAGTAATCCCAGGACGCATATTCTCAAAGAGTTGATCGAATACGCGAGCGATCCAGCGGATAAGGAAAAGTTGAAACTTATGGCCTCGACCAGCGCCGAAGGCAAAGCTCTCTATCAACAGTGGATAGTCCAAGCGAATAGAAATATCGTACACATTGTCGAAGATATTCCGAGCTTGAAGCCCGCTCTGGATCATCTGTGCGAACTTTTGCCGCGCTTGCAATGCCGATATTATTCTATATCTTCCTCTTCAAAGGTGAGTCTCCACGCGCCATTTGATTCTCTTTCAAACGTATTACAAAATTACTTGATTCCGGATTCTTCAACAATTATGAAGAAAAATTTCCTGACGTTGATCCAAACGCGTGGAAATTCAGGTCGCGTTTCGTTCATGAGTTGCAAAAAAATGTGTTTAGGATTTTTCTTGAAAAATTTCGACTCATAGACTTTCTGGGCATCTGCAAGGAAAAATCCTAAATTCATTTTTTCTGAGTTCAATTTTCATGCGTTTAGAAAGGGAAAGTTAAAAATTGGAAATTAAATATCGCAAATTCTAAATGTCAGGAAAATTTTCTTTGTAAAAAGAAAGTTTTAGTTTTCGTGGCGTTAAAATTTTAGAAGAAAAATAAAATCGATTTGTGATTTCGATGGTAAACGCGTTTCTCACGCTCGATTCTCGATCGCAGCTCTATCCGACCTCGGTGCACATAACGGCCGTAGTCGTCGAGTACAAAACCCCGACGGGACGAATAAACCGGGGAGTGACAACAAGTTGGCTGAAGGAAAAACACCCGACCGATCCACCGAGCGTCGTGCCAATATTCGTGCGAAAATCCCAGTTCCGTTTGCCCACGCGCCCTACGACTCCCGTGATAATGGTCGGACCGGGTACGGGGCTCGCTCCGTTCCGCGGTTTCATCCAGGAGCGCGATTTGGCCCGACAAAACGGCAAAGAAGTTGGCGACACGATTCTTTACTTCGGATGCCGGAAGCGCGAGGAAGACTATCTTTACAAAGAGGAACTCGAGGAATTTGAGAAGAAAGGGAGCCTCAAACTGCACGTTGCCTTCAGCAGGGAACAATCGCAGAAAGTATACGTGACGCACTTGCTCGAACAAAACAAGGATGAGATTTGGGACGTGATTGGACCGAAAAACGGTCACGTTTACATCTGCGGGTAATTTTCACCTTTTGATTCTCCATTTCTTCACCGTCGCTGCTTCCTTATTAATAAATCCTCGAAAAATACTTTTGTTGTTTACAGAGATGCTCGTAACATGGCTCGGGACGTTCACAACATTCTCTTGAAAGTCGTGATGGAAAAAGGCAAAATGAGTGAATTAGAGGCGGTTTCGTACATCAAGAAAATGGACAACCAGAAACGTTATTCGACGGACGTGTGGAGCTGAATAGTGAGCGATTTTCTGGTTCGGTTCATCGTTTTATTCGGCTCCGTCGCGAAAGCAATCGCGCATACGTTGGCGTTTGAGTATTTAGTACGACGTCTCGGTCTTTTTATTCCTTGAACAAACAAACAAACAAAAACCGAATATTCATGATGGTCGCTCGACGGGAGCACGATTTTGTTTAATCGAGAAAACGCTCACGATGTTTGTAGACAAATTCCTCTTCAATCCATTTATCTTATTTTTATTTTTTTATTGTAATAAATGGAAATTTTGACGGTAACACGCTGCGCGTGCATGTACTTTTCGTCGTTGCGTTCAAGCCGCACGAAAAAGTGCTCAATCATTGTCGCTAATCGCATATCGCACACGTCACAAGCGCGAGACTCGTGATTACAGAGTACGGTGTTGGATCGCACCGATTATTATTTTGTTAGCAGATTTACCATTTTCTTTTGCCGGCACGTTTTTGTGCGCCATGTTCAAGACTGTCCTGGGAGTGCTTCCCCCCCCCCCCCCCCCTTCCGTTTTCCTCGCCCTTTTCCCTACATAATCACAACGCATAGACATTATGCGACTTTTCTTGATGCAATGCTGCATGAGAACAATTGTCAAAACTATAAATAACTATTTTTTATGAGGACGACCTCGTATATATTGTTCTAGAAATTGCAAACACGAAGATAACGATGATAAACATGTTAAATTTGTATTGTTGTAATGCATTGGTAGTTTGTATAATTAGTGTGTAAATAATAATTGAAAAACGAAAGAAATTGGCGTTTTTATTGAATAATCCGTTTGAAAAGGGCTGATAAGGCTTCTGTTGGACAGTTCGCGGAAATGGGGCGCATGCGCAAGAGCGATGGACGAAAAAAATCGGCGCTTTTTGTTGACAAACTTTTCTCTACATATTCACCAACGCATATGACATTATGCGACATTCTTGATGCAATGCTGCATGAGAACAATTGTCAAAACTATTTTTTATGAGGGCGACCTCGTAGATATTGTTCTAAAAATTGCATTCACGAAGATAACGATGATAAACATGTTAAATTTATATTGTTACAATACATTGGTAGTTTGTATAATTAGTGTGTAAATAATAATTGAAAAACGAAAGAAATTGGCGTTTTTATTGAATAATCCGTTTGAAAAGGGCTGATAAGGCTTTTATTGGACGGTTCGCGGAAATGGGGCGCATGCGCAGAGGTGATGGAAAAAAAATATTGGCGCTTTTTGTTGACAAACTTGCGGAGTTCTCGCGCGTGTTATCGCCCTCGGAAATAATCCAAACATTCAGACCCACGTGCGCTTTGTTCGGTTGCTTGGAATTCCAAATGCAGTTCGAGCTTCGCTCCAATTTACCGTGATGAACGTAACGGAAGAAAATTTTAATCAACTGTATCCGAAAATTAAAGAGTCGCTGGAAAATGCTGCGTTTATTGCGATCGATGCAGAGTTTAGCGGTTTGCAAAGCGCTGATAAAAACGGCGAAGGCTCCAGCGAGAGGTTAGATATCGCGTTGTTTTGTTTTTTTTTTGGATTTTGAATATCGAAGACGATTGTTGCAACCATGGGAATATTCTCGTAAATCCACAGCTTATTCGACTCGCCGCAAGAACGTTACAAGAAATTGAGGAAAAATATTCGACCCTTCGTTGCCATACAGTTCGGTTTGACCGCGTTCAATCACGCTAAACACGAAAACAAATACTACGCGGAATCGTTCGAATTTTATTTAGTCCCAAGGGCCTTGCCCACCCGCAACAGATGTTTTTTAATCCAAGCCGCAGCTCTGCAATTTCTCGCTTCTTACAATTTTGATTTCAACAAGGTACAACGCGTTCTCAAAAACATTTCGTATCCGCCCATATCTCCTGTCGCGCCATTTTTCATTTTCGTCGTCGCTCACACAGTTCGCTTACGGCGCTTTGTCGTACCTGGATGAAAATGAAGAAGCCGCGTTGCGTCAAAGTCTCCACGACGGCTCCTACGCCTGGGACGTCGCCGAGTCCGACTTGGACGACGGGCGATTCCAGGTCAACGATTGTTTCCAGCAAGTACAACAGTGGCTCAAGGACGAAAGCAAAACTTTGCGCATCGAGGCGTCCGACTTTCCCACCAATTACAGAATGCAAAAAGAGCTGCGCTCCGGCTTCAAGACTATTTGGACGGAATCTCTCGGATCGCACGCCGTAAGTCGCATCCAAAAGCTTTTGAAAGATCGTTATTTCACAGCGTTTTTCTTTTCAGTTCTCGGTGGTAAAAGTCACGCCGGACGTGCGATCGAGCCTGGAAGAGAAAAACGAGCCGGACGAGCTGGACGAACGATTGTTGGACCATTACATCGGTTTTTCCAAAGTCTTTAAACTTTTGACGAGCTTGAAAAAACCTATCGTAGGACACAATCTCCTTCTTGACCTCATGTTCATGCACAAACAATTTTACCAGCCGCTTCCTGGTGAGTGAGACGAACAATTTGCAATTTACAATCTCAAAACGATCGTTTATCACGAAAAATTGACCTTTTCTGGCAGAAAAATACGAGACGTTCAAGAAAAACATAAATCAACTATTTCCTTTGGTGTACGACACGAAATTTTTGAGTTTCGAAATGAAGAAAATTCTGGGTGAAAGCAAGTATTATTTATCGTTTAGAGGAATTTTCAGTTACGAGATTTTCGGATGAGCTCCAAAGGTTGAATCGAGGCTAGAATATTATTGTTATATTTTCAGCATCGTGGAAATCGAACGTGCTCGCCGAATTGTATAATTACTACAAAGACGGACGAGGTCGCTATTTGGCCATGAATTCTCCGTCCATCGTTTTCTTGCCAGATGAAACGATCGATTCTCAAAAGTGTTGGTAGCATCGTTTTTTTATTTTTGTCATTTTTCTCACCAATTTAACCCCGGAACGGTAACCTTGCGCCCTTTCCCGTTTTTTCCCAACGCTTTACCGCATTTTTTTACTAATTTTTCAACTTTGAGCGAAATTGAGCAAAAAAATGTGCCCAAGTTGAACAATTTTCGTTAAAATTTACCGAAGATATGAATTTTTCAAAATTCGGGTCATTCACGACCCCGGGTTACCGGACTAGGGACAGAAAATTAGAGTTACCGTTCCAGGGTTAAGAAACTCGTTTTTTTGTAGGTGAAGAAAAGTTTCACAATGCTGCATGGGATTCGTACTGCACGGGTTATTGTTTCATACGTATGGCTCACATATGCGCTGTCAGGAAGCAAAGCAAGTCGGTAGCAAATTGTTTGATGGTACAAAATTTCAGTTTGGCCCTTCGGCTGCACGCCGGTGTGAATTTCAACGATAATTGTTCAAAATTTCGTGAAAAACTTTCGTTTTTTCTCTATGGGAAAAAATTGATTAGAATGATTGGCAAGTTCGTCAAAGTGCGAAAAAGGTTTGCAGCCGATGGGTTAAGGAAAAAGGCATTGGATGAAATTGTGATGGAACGATTCGGGTCGGGTTTGTTGGTACAGAGAGGCTGATATGAGAGAATTGACGAACGCTGAGATCATGTCCGCGGTGATGGAACGAGTGAATCGAATAAATTTGATCAGAGCAGATTTATCGCACTTGGTGAGTAAAAGTGGAGATGATATTTGGTGAAAAGGCGATAAGGATGGTTGACGAGAGCTTGTGGTTTACTGTGAAAAAGCGATTGGACGGTCCGGATCCGGCTTCGATGAGACCGCAGTGGCTATTTGTACGAACGTCGAGCAATGATTTAACAACTCGTCGGGTAAGTGATATTTGGTAAGATCGAGACGCGGTTGGTGGTTGCGCACGCGTTGGGAGTCTGAAGCCCGCAAATCACCCGGTTATCCATCAACATTTATAGATCGCTCGAGCCTTTTCACGTTTCGGAGCGGTGGACGTCAAGAGATGCTCGGCGAATGAAGTTTTGGTGGCTGTTCCGAATCACGGGATGTGAGTATGACCGGGCGATGGCCAAAACGGTTATTCGATTGAGTATTTATTCGGACTGGTGTGAACGAGACGAGAGGCGATCCAAGTTGAACGATAAAACGAGGGGAAGTAAAAAAGAGGGGGGGGGGGTGGGAAGGGGGTGTGAGCAGGGTGATAAGGGGCGAGAGAGAGAGCGAGCTCGCATCTATGGCTAAAAATAATTCCATTAGCGCAGGGTGATTGACCACGTGGAAACCGCCGTAACGCTCGATTTTCGCTATTCCATCACTGTTTTTTTATTCTTATTGATTTTATTACATTATAATATTATCGTTTGGCTGAGAAATTCCGATAAACGAGCACGAGTCTGAAGTTTGCAACGTTGGAGTGCAGCGAAAAATATTTTATTTTATTGTTGATTCGTTCAATTTTCAATTTCATCCAAATCTTTCGAGACGATATGTTTTTGGGTGGCAAAAACCGATCATTTTATCATCGTAATTAGATTCTCCATTCAAATGATTATTTTTGCCAAATATTTAAAAAAAAATCGTTGCCTTGCAACGATGCAAACTTCAGGATGATTAAACGAGCTACGGAACAATGGAAATTGTTTTTTATTGTTGTTGTTGTTGTTGTTACGTTCATAGGGCAAGAGCAATACTCAAGTGGTACGACGGAAACGCAGAGTTTCGAGTAGTCCCGTATAATCCGTTGAGGCACTCGTCCAGAACGATCAAGGCCGTCGTGTGGTACGTCTAAAACTATACGTAATAGGCATATATTTATAGAGTCTATTCCTACATCATCTTTTTCTCACGGGCCGCTTGTTTTTCAGGGTCGGAAGCCTGTTCCTCTCTGGCGCTGGCATCTGT
Organism: Diadegma fenestrale; assembly: GCA_037043255.1. NCBI lineage: Eukaryota > Metazoa > Arthropoda > Insecta > Hymenoptera > Ichneumonidae > Diadegma > Diadegma fenestrale. The sequence goes on along the minus strand of CM073311.1, from coordinate 5,145,106 downwards.
GCCTGGATCCTTCATCGCGGCGGTAGTATTACGAGAGGCTGACGCGCAAGCACCTCGATGCACCTGTACGATATGCGTGAACATGTATAGATATTATACATATAATCTATATTTAATGATGCACGATCGAGGCTGATATCGAGGTACGAGAGAGCAACAGGATTTTTTCGCAAGCGTCGATGTCGTCACAGGTTGTACCGAAACGTCCGACGTCGGGTCGCGCGCGCGAGTCTGTGACGCCGTTGACAACGAGGACGCGTGCCAGGCTCGGCCCAGCGAGAAAAGCACAACCAGGCAGGCTTTTGCCTCTCTCTCTTTCTCGCTTTCTTATTATTTTTCTCTCTTGCTGACGATGCTGCTGTTGCTGTTGCTGTTGCTGCTGCTGCTGATGATGCTGATGCTGCTCCCGGTATTTCAAAAGTTTTCTCTGGCCGCTATCCAAGGCCAAAATCCTCGAAATAACGCGAGAGCAATTTGTGTGGGCGAACGAATGTATCCGCGGAAGGGAGCGGTGTGACAAGACGCCGTAATCTCAAAGAAACAACTCTCGTTGTACACCACACGCTGGTGTTTTACTAACTATATTGACCTTTGATGATCTACGACGCTTGTAGTTTCTTCATTTATTTCATTATATCAAGCCAACGAAAGAGCGATTAACGTTTATCGTAATTGAGAAAGATCCCAAGTACAGCCGCGAGAGAGCGAGAGAGAGAGAGAGAGGGAGAAAGGAAGATGCTCGAGGAGCACTCGTTGTCGTCCCTTGTTCGAGGACCGAAATAGAGTACGGGCTTGCAGCTAAACGGCGCGTTTTAGCCTTAGACCCGGCTAACGAAATCCCAGCTATAAGGCAGCTACCGATTTGAAAATACCTCGGCTTTTGGTCCGAATGTCGTTTCGAAATTTGTCGGCAAGATTTTGTCCGAAGAGTATAGCTGAGAGGAGAGCGCGCGCCGTGCGAATCCTCGCTTCCCTCCGTCCTTAATCGAGACTCGAGGCGTATACACCTGTCGCATGTCCGATGCTCGGCTCGTTTAAATAGACGGACGTCTCTGTCGCAGCAAAATACTCTCACCGGGTCACGTCTCTCACACATGGACGCGCAGACACGCTCGCGGTTGTATTATCCGTAGAGATTAGTATACGGAGTGGCTGCTGCTGCTGCATGCGCTTGCGGTTGTACCATACGGAGCATATACTCGTCGTCGCGCTACCGAGGAAACCGAGGCTTTTGAGAGTCTGGGGCCATTCGCGGCCGATCATACAGCTCCTGCAACTATTTTGGTTTTACAAGTTTCGAGAGCCAAAATAGCATAGCCTAGCCCCTGGCCTAGAGCGCGCGTAGGCTTTTGCCTCCTCGTAACCCAACGGAGTCGCCGCGCACTTGAAGATGCCCGTTTCAAACTCATCCTCATACATTTTCTCCTTCCCTCATCCCCTCGCGCCTCCTCCAGTTTCCCCATCCATCAAACTCCCCAACCAACTTTCTTTTCGTTGCTGTTTTTGTTTTCCTCTCTCTCTCTCTCTCTCTCTCTTCAATCATATTCGATTCACCTATATAGCACGCCCAGGAAGATTATACCGGGCGACGAACTAGGCTAGAAAATGCTACAATACCTCTATTTTTGTTCCCTTTGGATCAGCTATAAGTACATCGCCTTGGCACGACGACTCATCCGACGCTGGCTCAAGCTTATTAAAACTCTCTGCACACATTACGTAACTAAAAAGAACAGCCCCGCGGAACAAACTTTTGATTCCATTCTCAGGATGCGAGACGCAAATTTCTTCTTCTGCTTCATCTCTCCCTCTCTCTCTCTCTCGTTTTTTCTTTCTCGTGGTTTGTTGCCTGATGGCGGAAAGGACGAAGGATTAGGACTGGCTCGTTGGTCGTTTGTACGGGAAATTTGGTGCGAAGACAAAAGAGAATGCAACACTTTTCTCTTTTGTCTTCCGGAATGATTGAGAGAAGAAATAAAATAGTGGCGCGGAGTCGAATTTTTAGCTTCGACCTAGCTCCGTCCGCGAATATGAATTGCGATAGTACGAATTGCGATTGAAATTTTTGACCCGACAAGGCCGACGGTAGTGTCGGTCGCGTTGCGCAAATTCGTCGTTGATCGACACCGCGCGCGGCTTTCTATTTGTAATAAGCGAGATTGAGCGCTCGCGCCAAAGATATACAACAAGTTTGACTCTCGACAGGACATCCAACTGTCGAGGTTCATCCGTCATCATTGCGATCGTCTGGTATCTCGTCGTCTCCGCTCGCCGCAGCCACCGTCGTTTCTTACAACACTCTTTCCTCGGCCCTCGGACGCATACTCGAGATTCGAGTCGTCATTATGTATATATATATGTATATCGATAGAAGATGCTTCCGCCGTTGCACCATGAGACCTCGCTGGCGGATTCAACCACTTTCTCATTCCCATGTGATTTATGAGTTTATGGGGGTTGAGCGAGAGGGGAGGCTGGAACAGCTGTGGAAACGATAGGGGCGGCGCGGGCGGTTGGGGATCGTGATAGAACGCGTGTGCAGGGTCGTTTGGGGCGAAGACACAGGGAGGCTGCGACGCGCCAAGAAGCGCGGTTTCGTATCACGAAATTTTTTTATTCTCGAAGGTTGACGACGGCCAAAGAGAGGTAGAGAGAAAAAAAAGCGTTAAAAAACGATGGAAAAGGAAAAAGTACAGGGCGAGAGAGAGAGAGAGAGAGAGAGGCGACAGCCGGGTAAGGCTGGCGCGTGGCCAGGAACGGGGCGCGCGGAGAGTACGGGCGTACGGCGAAGAGCGAGTCTCCCTTGTTCGTGGTCCGTCCACCAGGTAGCGACGTCGAGGGGTATTTAAACGAATTTACACCATGTCCGGTGCCCCGTTTCGCTCACAATCGCAGTAGCGCCGGTACCCAACGTCGTGTTTCGCGGGAATCGTTTTTTTTTTATTCGACAACGCGTTTACGATACGGCCCGAGCTCCGCTCGCGCGCTCGGCTCGTTCATCGCGACAAATCGGACCGAGCAATCGGCTATCCAACTAACCGCGCGATTAACAGCGAGAATGTACCCAAGGGAGTAGGCACGGCCAACATCGGGTGTACCAAACAATCGTTTTGTTCTCATTTTCCACCTTTTTTCAAATCTTTTTTTTTTCTCTTATTTTTGGTTTTTTGTTTCTTCAACGAGTGCATCGCCCGTGACATAATTACTCCACGATATCGTGAATATCTCCTCGGGATATAGCGATCATTATCAATCGGTAAGTTCAACAAACAACCACCAACATTTTTTATTCGAATCCCTTCAAATCGACACTCGTTTATCTTCCATCTATGCAAATATATATAAATATATCTATATATTACGACGAGTTATATAATAAATATTAAACATTAATAGAAAATATTGGTGCAGGCTGAATCGCGTGGAATTATTTGCGAGTGTTGATCAGTCAAGTCCGTTTTAAGAAACTTTTCGCTTCTTTTTTCAACCAATAAATTATTACGAAGGAAGAATATGGGGGGGAAGAAAAAAATGATAGACGAGAACGAAAAATGATGTTTTTATGCTCGGAAAATGTATTTAGAAGAAAAAAAATAGAGAAATGTTGACAGTTGGTGACAACTTTAAAGGATACGTTATCATCGCGTTGTGTCAGAGTATAGTGGCGCGGTTGTGGTGACGGTGGTGCGGTGGTGTGGTGGTAGTGGTGGAGGGTGGGATTGGTGGTACAGAGCGGTGGTATTGTGCGGCAGCAAGATGGAAGAGAAGAAGGAAAGAGTCGCGACGCGATGCCATCAGACCAGGCCGCTGCCAAAATAATTAGCGAGTCGTTTTGAGCGAGATGCGTGCTAAAAGTGTCCGCTCGGGCACACGCGCGATTTGGATGGCTCATAGACTCCCGGGACCTCCGGGATTTTACCGCGAGAGAGGCGATTCTCTACGCTCGCTCGCGCAGCAAAATCCCGGTTCCCAGCGACCTACCAACCACCTTTGCGCTCAGTTGTAGCTTTGTTTTCGTCGCGCGCTCTCTTTGTCTCTCTCTCTCTCTCTCACTCTCTCTCTCGTGAGGAGATAACCCTCGCGCGTGCGGTACGATTATTTATCCTTGAACATTATCTCAGGCCGTGCCCGTCCAATATATATGCACGCATTAAATATTTTTATCATCGCTCTCCATCGCAGTCCTTGTCCCTTCTTTTCCCCCCTCGCGGCGAGACTATCGCGATGCCAACACTCGCAATTTTGGCTCTACTATCTTTCCATTGCATAACACTCTCTCATTTCGTCGTATATCGGTCGCATAATAATATTTTGAATATGCGCGTACGCACACTCGAGCGTTCTACCAAACGAGCTTCTTTTTTCCCTCTCCGCGTCTACACTAGCGCGTATAAGACTAAGTTATTGTTGCGACGAATGACGCGTCATCGGGAGGAAAAAAAAACTACACGATTTTTACGAGATTCAACATTGTTTTGGTTTCTGTCGACGCCATTCAGCCGCTTCTTCGCTTCAGAAGCATTGCACTCGTAACTCGAACCAATTTGTGGAAAATATTAGTTATATAAGAGCGAGAGAAAAAGAAACGATATAGTCGCGCGTTTCGAGTATGTACGAGAGTCCTTTGAACGATCTTAAAATACGCGCCAAGGAAATGACTCGGTGGAAGGTGCTGAAAATAGCAGCTCGCGTGTGCGTCATTGCTCCATGCACGAAGCAACACTCCAGCCAATCGGAATTCTCCACATGCTCGTTTCACTCGAGAGTCCCAGCAGAGAGAGAGAGCTCCGCGACTTATTACGACTCGCGCGCGCATTTCGTTGATTCTTCCGATTTTCACTGTCACTTTTATTATCTTTCTTATGTATAGCAACAAATTGTTGCCATCTCTCTAACGGCTACATTTTATTAAACGCGAGTTTGCAGCGCGAGCGAGTAATACGTGAACGCAAGCGCACAAAAATTTATCTCTGGGATTCTCGACGAGCATAACGTTGTTTTTGTGAGCTGATGCACATGCACGAAGAATGGTTGCGGAATAATCGACGGTGAATCTACCGCGTATGGGATATCTCGGGCGTAGAAAATTTATATTTCGCGGTCAAGTCTCAAGCTCATCGAGCGATAAGGGGAAAAGGTTTCCGCGGGGGGATCCTCGGAATAGGAAAAAGAGGGTAGTGTTGCTGCATTTCGGCGGGTGCAGCGCGCTCGGCAGTCGCGTTCAAGTTGTGGGGTGGGGAAGATTTAGTTGGCTTGTTGGTTCGGTGTCAGCCGGTTAGCCAGATTCTCGTAGAGGTAGTCAGCAACGAGAAGGGTCGCCCGCGCGTGTGTGTGTGTGTATGTGTTTGTTGAAGCATCTTGAATTGTGCGAGTGTGCGATAGGAGGGAACAAACGCGCTGCTCGTTGTTGGTCAATCGTCCTAGTCCTCGTAGTCTCCGTGCCATTTCGATAATCGTCTGTCTTCTTTGCAACACAACACGCGCACCAAACGAGCCACATCAACTACGACGCGCCGTGTACAGTGTAATTTTCGACTGACGCCTGGATCGCGCTCACCCTATACTAGCTCGTGTAAGCGAAATAATAAATTACAACAACGCGCCTTTCGCCGTCGTGTCTCGCTCAAAAATATTTCCACACGAATCAAAACCAATTTTCCAGTAAAACGACGTTTCGATTTTTCGTGCTCACGTGTGTCATCTGCTCCGCACTCCCGATCGGAGTTTGCCATCCGGTCAAACAATTTTCTCATTGTAGCTCAAAAGTATACATAACCTCGATTACGTATTTTCGCTAATAATCGCTCTCGAAGATTTTTTCTATTCTGTGACGCGTGATTGACGCACCGTTGACCGGGACCGGCCACGTATACACCCGCTCCTTTTTTTTTCTCCTCATTTCCCGTTCCGCTTATTTTCTCTTTCACTTTTTCCTTCCCTCCCACCTTATTCTATATTACGTGTCCCTCTCTCCTCTGCTCACCTATCTCGCTCTTGGCGCGTGTACGCGTTTCACTCGCGCGCTATTCCCCTCCCCCCCCTTCTTTCGTCATTTTTCCGTTTTTCATTCTCACCAAATTCTTCACAATTATATTTGTACTCATTTTTGCTACGTCTCTTTTATTTCATCGCTAGCCCGGCACACGCAGGTGTGCAACAACGTCTTTGCCTCTCTATCTTTTTTTCTCTGTACGTGTCTGTGGAAATAAAACATGAAGAAAACAAAAATTGGTCTCTTTTCAGGTACGACGAGCGCGTATGACAATCAGCAGCGACAGGGACAAAGCTTAATATTAAAGACGGGAGTCTGGTGAAAGAAAATCGACGAGGATGGAAGACGCCCACGCTAAAACCGTGGACGAGGTGTTGAACTATTTCAACACCGACGGCGAAAAAGGATTATCCGCTGACCAAGTCAAGAGGAACCAGGAAAAATATGGCCTCAACGGTAAGTGTGGCCCGATCTGCGGAGGGTGTTGGCTAGAAGAAAAATCTCGTTTTTTTCCAAAGAATCAAAAGCGATTGATCAGAATCTCGAAAATTCGCCGTTGGTTGTGACTCTCGCGATTAATCGAGACCTCGTGCTCGCGAGATTAAGTCGGAGGTTTCCCTTTCTCCGGGTCGGACGCGTACGGTCGCGTGCAAAATGTACGCGAAAATTTAATCGCTTCTCCGTATTTACGTACGAGCAATTATGCATTCATAGATATATGTTGTGCGTGTTTGTCAGTATTATGTCGGAGCGATAGGGAGAAAGAACACGGAGACAATAAACTTGCAACGAGTCTATAGACTCTTTTGTTCACCTATATATCGCTCGTTGGCCGTGTGTACTTTGACTCGGGGTCCAAAGTTCATGCGAACCGTCGATTTAGCAGTAAAACGCGGGTACTTGATGTCCTCACCGAAAAGCGTGAATGCGTTGAAAAGAAGAGTTTTGTTTTCGCGGGGATTTATCGGATCAAGGCCAAGCGAGAAAGCGGAGAAAAAATGCTCGGGCGCTTGATTTGCTCTCTCTGTCGCGCTTTGTCGAGTTTTTTCATCCCTCGATAGTTGGATTTGCCAGCGACAAGAGAATTATCGAAACGGATTAGTCGCGTGTGTGTTATTTTCGCGAATGATCGGACTCGGGGCGGGTGGCATTGGAAAGCAACAACAATAATAACGAACGCTCGTCTCGGCTCGCGCTCCATCTCTTCGGTAGCGACCCTTCCTTCTCGGCGAGCGAGTGGCATCGCGCTCTCTAAACTTAGCCCGCTGTGCACTTTTATTGTCGGAGGATAGAGTTATAGATCCTCCCATTGGCGGTGAGGTGTACGCGAGCTTTGTGTCCGTCCTTGTGTCCCGCTCACGCTCACTCTCGCGTGACAAATTCGCGCTATGTGTCGTACCCGTCACCGCGATGTCTCGATCGAAACTAATAGAAAAAAAAATGGAAAAAAAATAAAATAAAATAATAATGATAATAAAAATATCGGTATAGCAGAGATGGAAAAAAACTCTCGTGGTTCGCGCCAACGCCAGCCAGAGGCAGCCTTGATACTTTAATCCCTGCCATTACCGTGCAACCCCGTGACTCCCCTACGCATTAATAATCAATGTCAATCTCTTGTTTTTGTTCCAGAACTACCGGCTGAGGAGGGTGAGTAAACGCTTCTGGTTCCTCGAAAATTTCCGTGCGAATTTGAAGGATTAAAAAAAAAAAGAAAAAAGAAAACGGACGCAAGAATACGAGATATTGTCATTGGTCGAGCGAGGACGTCTCGATGCTGCGAGTTTCTCCGACTTTTCCCTCGGCTGCATCAAAAGGGTTAATTATAGACTGTCAAGTACAGGGAGACGGGCCGATAACGGAGAAGGGTGTTTCGCTCATGGAGAAACGCCTCGAGTATTTATCTCGTTAATGCTCCGACGATAAGCGCAGAAAAATGACAATTTGTAGGGCGGGGGGGAGAGAAAAAATGATGGAGCTTACGGCGATAGGAAAGATGCAAATTGGCGTTTCTTCTCCTCGCGCAACGATGACAGTATCTCGTACTCGGATCTCGCGTTTCTCTCTCAAGACGTCACATGCTCGTGTTTTATCTTTCAGGAAAATCAATCTGGCAACTCGTTCTCGAACAATTCGACGACCTTCTAGTTAAGATTCTACTGTTAGCGGCAATCATATCTTTCGTGAGTACGCCGATAGGCACTTGGCACAAGACGGGGATTTAAAATTAATGAGAGCAAATGATAACGCGATTAAAATGTCGGATGACGTTTTGTTTTTGTTTTGTAACAGGTATTGGCTCTTTTTGAAGAGCACGAAGATGCGTTCACGGCTTTCGTCGAACCTTTCGTCATTCTTTTGATCCTGATCGCAAACGCGGTTGTAGGAGTATGGCAGGAGAGAAACGCCGAGTCTGCCATCGAGGCGCTCAAGGAATACGAGCCCGAGATGGGAAAAGTTGTGAGAAGCGACAAATCTGGTGTACAGAGGATTCGTGCCAAAGAAATCGTGCCCGGCGACATCGTCGAGGTTTCGGTCGGAGACAAAATCCCGGCTGATATCCGTCTCATTAAAATCTACTCGACGACCCTTCGTATCGATCAATCGATATTGACCGGTGAATCGGTTTCCGTAATTAAGCATACCGACGCGATCCCCGATCCACGGGCCGTCAATCAGGACAAAAAGAATATTCTCTTCTCGGGAACTAACGTCGCGGCAGGTAAAGCTCGCGGTGTCGTTATGGGAACTGGACTCAACACCGCCATCGGTAAAATTCGTACAGAAATGTCCGAGACCGAAGAAATCAAGACACCATTGCAACAGAAATTGGACGAATTCGGTGAACAACTTTCCAAAGTTATTTCGGTTATTTGCGTCGCTGTATGGGCCATCAACATTGGTCACTTCAACGACCCGGCTCACGGTGGCTCGTGGATCAAGGGCGCCATCTATTACTTCAAAATCGCCGTCGCTCTCGCCGTCGCTGCTATTCCCGAGGGTCTTCCAGCTGTAATCACGACTTGTCTTGCTCTCGGTACCCGGCGAATGGCCAAGAAGAACGCCATCGTCCGATCCCTGCCCTCGGTCGAAACCCTCGGTTGCACATCCGTAATCTGCTCCGACAAGACCGGCACCCTCACCACCAATCAAATGTCGGTTAGCCGAATGTTCGTGTTTGACAAAATAGAAGGAAGCGACAGCAGCTTTTTGGAGTTTGAAATAACTGGCTCGACCTACGAACCCATCGGTGAAGTTTTCCTCAAGGGACAAAAAGTCAAGGGAACCGATTACGAGACGCTCCACGAGATTGGCACCATTTGCATAATGTGCAATGACTCGGCTATTGATTTCAACGAATTCAAACAGGCCTTTGAAAAGGTCGGAGAAGCTACCGAGACCGCTTTGATCGTTCTCGCCGAAAAGATCAATCCATTCGGAGTTCCCAAGAGCGGATTGGACCGTCGCACAAGCGCCATTGTCGTCAGACAAGACATCGAAACCAAATGGAAAAAAGAATTCACCCTCGAATTCTCCCGAGACCGTAAATCCATGTCTTCCTACTGCGTACCTCTTAAATCGAGCAAACTTGGCACCGGACCTAAGCTCTTCGTTAAGGGAGCACCCGAGGGTGTTCTCGACCGTTGTACCCACGCTCGCGTTGGCACTACCAAAGTTCCTCTTAACTCTACCCTCAAAAACCGCATCCTCGAACTTACCCGACAATACGGTACCGGACGCGACACTCTCCGTTGTCTCGCACTCGCCACCGCTGATCACCCCGTCAAACCCGAAGACATGGACCTCGGCGATTCCAACAAATTCCACACCTACGAGCGTGACCTTACCTTCGTCGGAGTCGTTGGAATGCTCGACCCTCCCCGTAAAGAAGTTTTCGACTCGATCGTCCGTTGCCGAGCCGCTGGTATCCGCGTTATCGTCATCACCGGTGACAACAAAGCTACCGCCGAGGCTATTTGCCGCCGAATTGGTGTCTTCACCGAGGACGAAGACACTACTGGAAAATCTTACTCCGGTCGTGAATTCGATGATCTCTCCGTTTCCGAACAAAGGGCCGCTTGCGGTCGGGCCCGTCTATTCTCCCGTGTCGAACCTGCTCACAAATCCAAGATCGTTGAGTACCTCCAGAGCATGAACGAGATTTCCGCCATGGTACGTCCAATTCGCTGCATTTCGTTCCTCACTATTTTCCCTTCTCCAACTTCCCTTATCAATTCGTTTCTAATTTTCAATCCAACAGACTGGCGACGGTGTGAACGATGCGCCTGCTTTGAAAAAAGCTGAAATTGGTATCGCCATGGGATCAGGTACTGCCGTAGCTAAATCCGCTTCCGAGATGGTACTCGCCGACGACAACTTCTCATCCATCGTTGCCGCCGTTGAGGAAGGTCGTGCTATTTACAACAACATGAAACAATTCATTCGTTATCTTATTTCTTCCAACATTGGTGAAGTCGTCAGGTAAATAACAAAAAAGCCTCATTAACGAGTTTTCAACGATTCGTCCGGAGCCATCATCTTATTAACTCGACGGAAATCTTTACAGTATTTTCTTGACGGCCGCTCTTGGTCTTCCCGAAGCCCTCATTCCCGTTCAGCTTCTCTGGGTCAATCTGGTAACTGATGGTCTACCCGCTACTGCCCTTGGTTTCAATCCCCCAGATCTTGACATCATGAGCAAGGTATTTACGAGCGTTTCATTCCAACGACCTCGTATAGTAAAATTTTCTATCCACAGAATTCCTTCATATTTGCGCCACACAAAAAAAAAGTCGCCTGCGCAATTTTAAGAGGTCGAGAGATTTATTTATAAAAATCACAATTTTTCGTAGTTTTTCATAAGAGCGCATGTAAAAAGTTGCAATTTCCAACATTAAATTTTTTTTATAAATAGTTATTTATAAATTTATAAATAAATGTATAAAAACGATTTATAAACAGTGAAGCCTCTCAAAATTCTGCACACGCTTTTACGTAACATCGAAAAAGTTTTAATCAGTTCATCAAAAAAATCAGTCGTAAATATTTTTTTTATTGAATATTTCTTTCATTAATTGAATTTGGAGTAAGTTGTTTTTTAGTCGATTTGTAACAATTTTCTTCAATGAACTGAGGCTCGCCAATCATTTTATATGTAAAACAAAAACGACGAGGAAAATTTGGATGATATTTTTCGGTTTTATGCGTCCAAAGGTCCAAATGAAAAATAAAAATTCACTTTCGATATAGCCCCCGCGTAAAGCCGACGAAGGTCTCATCTCTGGCTGGTTGTTCTTCCGGTATCTGGCGATCGGTGGATACGTCGGTGCTGCTACGGTCGGTTCGGCCGCTTGGTGGTTCATGTACAGCCCGATGGGACCACAATTGAGTTATTATCAATTGGTGAGTGAAAATTCCCGACGAAGCTTTGAATTTTCTGTCGATATGCAGGAGGCAAAGAAAAAAATGTTATTTCTTATTTTTGTATCGACAGACCCATCATTTGGCTTGCATCGGTGGTGGTGACGAGTTCAAGGGAGTCAACTGCAAAATCTTCACCGACCCTCACCCAATGACGATGGCTCTTTCGGTACTCGTAACGATTGAGATGTTGAACGCAATGAACAGGTTAATGTCTTGAAATTTTTGGCTCAACGACTTTTTGCCTGGAATGTAATTATTGAGGGGAAATTTATTTTTGCACAGCTTGTCGGAAAATCAGTCTCTGATCAGCATGCCGCCATGGTCCAACATGTGGCTCATTGGTTCGATGGCCCTCTCCTTCACCCTTCACTTTGTCATTCTTTACGTCGAGGTTCTATCGGTGAGTGATGAAAAATAAGAATGAAAACGCACAAGCGAGAATGCAAAAGGAAAGAAAGAAGAAAAACTATATTTTTGATTGGTGACTCTCGTTTCAGGCCGTTTTCCAAGTAACTCCGCTGAGCGGGGAAGAGTGGATGACCGTTATGAAGTTTTCCATTCCAGTGGTACTTCTCGACGAAACCCTCAAGTTCATGGCGAGAAAGATAACAGACGGTGAGAATCCGCTATACACCGTTCACGGGATTGTTCTAATGTGGGCCGTGTTCTTTGGACTATTACTCGTTTGTCCGATATAGAGCGTATGCGAATGTTTTTATTAATAGCTTAAATTAACGAATGCGTGTTTCCCATGGAAAGCATTCGTAATCGAAAAACATCCTGGACTTGCAGCTGCTGCATTTAATTCGAGAGCTACGAGAGTATAAAAACAAACAAACAAACAAACAAAGAAAACTAACCCAGAAATGGGCAACTGGGGGAGGGGAGGGGCGGGTTTGGGATTGGGTAAACGCGGGATGAGTGAGGCGGTGGCGATAATTGGAAGGAAAAAGCGATCCTCAAGGAAATCGTTGAGGAAAAGAAACGAAAACAAAAAAAAAAATAGGACAAAAGATAAACGAGAGTAAAATTTCCCTACGTTGCGAGGAAACAAGATCTTTCTCATCTTTTGTCCGCTCCGTGCGTCACGAAACATGGTGATTGTGGATTCTCTAGAGTGCCCATTTTAACCAGTTTTATCATGACTTTGGCGCATGGAGTGCGTGTGCGTGTGCGTGTGCGTGGGTGAATCTCTGCGTGAGAGTGTGTGTGCGTTGATTCGATGCGTTTGGAAAAGCGTGTCAATTTTTTTGCTATCTCATTGTAACCCTTGCCACGACGACGAGTGCGGTCGTTGAGATTGCCGGTGCAGCCATCGCCGCCGCTGCTGCTGCTGCTCGCCGCCGACGTCGACCAACCGATCGAGAGTATCGCTGCGTCCGAATGACGAGCGCCAAAACATCGGCACGGAGGAGGCTCGAAAAAAAAAAAGAAACGCACCCAAACATCATCGAGCAACGCAATCAAGGAATCACATTGTTGAATTTATTATTTATACGAGTGCCTTTTGAACGTTGACGTTCCCTCAGATCCTCAGCCCCTTTTTTTCTTCAACCCACTTCCCCGTTCCTCTTCTCCCCATCGTCGCAGTACTTGGATACACACACACACACACTCACACACATCCTCTTCGCACTTTACTCGACCCTCACCTCTTGTTCATCCCTGATGCTTGCGCGTACGAATCGCTCTCCCTTTTTTTTTATACAACTAAATAGTTCGGCGCCTGTACATAACTTACCATGGGGATGATCGAGTAGAAAAACTCATTTGACAATTTAGAGCCATTTTTTCTTATCCTTGGGTAGATTATCTGGAAATTTGGCGATTGGACGGGACGGGACGTGAGGGGGACATCGAATCGGCATTTTTATACAATTTCAATACATATAAATTATCTCCCCACCCCCCTCTCCCCTCTTTTCGTGTACACACACGCATTTGTATCTACGAATCATCCATCTCTGTACAAATGTCGAATCCACCACTCGCAAAATCGTACAAAATCGATTGTTTCATTCATTTATTCCCTTCTTTATAGATCTCTTTGTTTTATTGTTTTGTTTTGTGTGCACGTTGCATCTAGATTCCTAATAATTTCGCAGTGTCGATGACGATGCGGTTGGGTACGACATCCAAGTCGCATCGGAGCACAACGTCTCATTAACTAAATCTCTCGGAAAAAAAAACAAAAACAAAAATCTTTGTCAAGTTCCTCCTCACTGTGTGCCTCTGCCAAATCCGCCATGTTCCGATACGTTTTTCGGAACATGCGACTCCCGCTTCTATCGTCATCGATTCTCCTGGTAAGTCGAAACTCCATCCTCGTCTTTTTCAATCCTTTCTATCAAACCTCCCCCTCCCCCCTCTCATTTCCTTCCCTCCCTCGTCTAGTCCGTCTCATTCTTAATAGAATACCATTTAGGATAACTTGTGTCCCCCGTGTGTGTCGAATGGAATTAATTATGGTGAGAAGAGTGAAGGAATAAATAATAGAAATAAATTATAATGAGTAATTGAGAGAATAATATCCGGTATATACATATAGCGAAACCGAGTTTAGCGGGAGAGAGTGTATATATAACAAAGAAAAGAAAATAGGATTAAACAATGATAATCCCTGCTTGTACGTTTTCTTTTAACGAAGCCTTGAGACCAAGCTTCTCGCTCTCTCACTCTCTCCCCCTTTTTCTCTCTATCTTTTTTTTCTTGTCTTTCTACTTTGAACAAACTCGAACGGCGAATACCTCTTTTGCCTACGAAGCTACACGATGACCAGAAGCGTACAACGAACCTGCGATATGGAAACCTCGAATCACACACGTACGTATGCCAACGAGTTGTTGTTTTTTTTTTGCTGCTGCTTTTCGCTGTCGCATATCCACGTCGTGTATCGATTCTCGATCATCTTTCGCTTGGCTCTCGCATTTTTTTGCCGTTATATTCAGCACCCTCTTGCCTCATCGGCATTTTCGTATTTTATTTTTAAAGATCTCTGTGTGCTGTTTTTTTTTTTTTAATTGCGCATCTACGGAGTAAAATTTCTGGACGGGGCTCGAAATTCCTGCAGCGGTTCGTCACCAGTTGGAAACGTTTGATCGATCCACTGCTTTTGTGTATTTCGTTCCTTTTTTATCTACACCATTTTTTTTTTACGCTTATTCCGCTGCACTTTGCTGTGTTTTTGTTTCTCTCTTGGCTCAATGTTCATCAGGCAAACAAGCGAAACGTTTGCCTCGTATTGCTTCGCTTATTTTTGCTACGAATGAGTTTTTGATGCTTGGGCCGTCTCGGCAACGCTGCGTTTGCGTTTTAATTATTTTTCGCTGATGATTAGAAATGAGCTCGCGCCGCAAATGCAAAAGCACGAGCTGGACTTGTCCAGCTGTAGAGTAGCGGCAGTTGCAACAGCAGTGTCGGCGAAGGCTGTGAAGGGGCGCTGCGTTGTTGCTTTTAGTGGTGCTCGGTCGCGCGACTCACGGAAATAACGAAAAGCTTCGGATGTATGTGTTTACAGTTGCACCGGCTGTGCAGCCGATGAAATAAAGAATCTCAAAGCTGGGGGTACGAGTACACGAGCGGATCGGATCGAGGATGATGGTGGCGGCGGTCATGACAACGACGATGACGATAAATGAGGACAATTTGGAGGTTATCGCTCCGCTATAGGAGAAACTCGCGTACGAAAAGACGAGAGCGGTTGGGCGGGAGCGATCGCTGTTGGGCGTTGCGACGACTGCTCAGTTCTGTGCGGACTCGCCTCCGAAACACAACGCACCGCTGCCACCGTTTTTCAGGGAGGGCGGCCCACCGCACGCAGCCGCGATTTCAAACGGGCCAAACGAAATCTTCCTCGCGATCTTTTAGTACATAGAGATATACCGCATGTTATGTAGACATATGTGAGACTACGAGCAGACTATACAAGAAGAATATTACGTATTAAAAGAAAGACACACGGAACCACGGGGATAATTGAAAACCGAGTACGGAATCGTTCGTACACGCCCATCGCTTCTAAAACACACTTGACGCGATTCATCCTTTCAATGCTCTATTCTTCTATCGCCCTTTTATCATTTTTCAGTTTCCTCTCGATAAACAAACAAACCAATCAACTATTTTATTCGCGTATACGTTTTCATGCCCTCTGTTATATTCATCGATATATTTATCAATAATATTATACCGTGCATTCTGCTCAACGAGCTCGACTTATATACACGCGCGTCTCCATATCCGTCCTCTCGCGAATTCCGTATCGTTGCTCCTGCCAGTCAGTGGAGAAAGCGCGTCGCATATTACCCACCGACTGTCATCGCATCTCCATCGCGCATTAGACGCGAATCAACAACAACATAAATAATAAATAAACATAAACAAAAAGACATTCTTTGGTCGATGAGAATTATCAAACTAAATTCAAAGCAACTATTTTTTCTGCGGGCGCATATATCGACGATGCTATACATCGCGCAACGACAAATACGTACAGCGCCCCCGATCCGCATCTGTGTGCACCAGCATTAAGAAAACTCTATTCATTGAGAACGGAGGCAACACGAGAGAGCGGTGTTATCGAATGGTTATTGTTACGTGATAATGACGATAATAATAATAATGTTAATAAAAATAATGATAGTAGTAATAAAATATGGACGAAAATGAAGTTAAATACGTACAAAAAAGAACCAATATCGAACGACGTGACTAAAACTTTGTAAATTGAATCACTCTGTAAATATGTTGTGTATATGCGATTACCCGTGTAACGTGGATATTTAATATACGCACACTGTACGTCGATTGAAACACCCTCGTGTGCCAAACGCTTTTGACTTTATGAGAGGACGCGTTCGAAGGCGGAGGAGCAAGAAGCCTCGGGATCGTGAAACCTCGTCATTGCTTCATGCTCCTTCGATCTCCGTCTCTGACGGATAAAGGAGTGAGGAAAAAAACCTGCTTCTGGAAGTTCAAACAATTCCCCTTCGTTTATTCTCATTATTGCGAAGTTTACGGTTACGATACAACGGGGTGGGGCGCGCTTGAGTGTAGGGGGAAAATAAATATCTGCAAAAGCGTCTCTCGATCGTCTTTCCGGGGATCGCGGATGACGAAACGATGGCAGCAGGGTCTTCTAATTCGTCCGATTGACCTTGTCACGACGATGCTCCGATATCCGAGCAATCACCCGAGAAATTCGATCGTTCTGGCGCAACAGCGTTTCAATCTTTTCCGCGTTTGACTCCAGCTGCCTCGTCATATCGACTAGCGGATCGTCATGGGGGGCGAGCGGGGGTAACGATGGAACGAAGGAATTTTCCTCGTTGATGATTCGTCGGTCGATCGAAATGTTCGATTCGTTTTCTTGTTTCTAATTCGAAAAAATAGATGGCGCTGAACGATGTTTTATTTACTCGAATGCTTGTACAAAAATGGCGGTATTCAGAGTCGATTCTTAAATGTAAGTCGGCCTTAAGGCGATCTTAAGATCGCATTTCGATTCACAGACGCAGCTTGAGTCTGCCTTAAGGCAGAACTTAAATCTCGACCTTACCTAAGGTAGAACTGATTCACAAACGATGCTTGAGTTCGTCTCAAGAACGATCTGACTGCGTACGATTCACAGTCGATTCTGAAATGTCTTAAATGCCAACATAACCTCACTATTTAAGCAAAAAAGCCGAAATATTTCAAGTCGACGTTCTAGTCGACTTAAGACCACCTTAGAAACTTTTCGCCAATAAAACGTCTGTTCTTTCAATAGTGTGTGTGATATATTTTACGACAAGTTCAATAGTGTGTGATATATTTCACGACAGGAGTATTATGGAAGTGACTCGTATACATGGGCATTATATTTTCAGATCATTTGAATTATTTCGCGAAGAAATTCTGAGTTTGAAATGACAAATTCTGTTTGGCCCTTTTGAATCGTCCACAAACATATGAAGCTCATAAATCAGAATAGGTTTCAGGCTGTACCACATTCCGATAATTTATTTGTTTCGGGAACCCGAACCGCAAAATCATATTTTTTGTCATATTTTGAACTTTCAAAGTTCACGAGAAATTTAAAAAATGATGAATCAAAAGGCTCCTATTTATCAATTGAAATTTCAAACCCGACGTTAATTAGCGGTATGGCTGGGGTGTCAATTTGTTATAAAAAAAAAAGTTGTAATGTTTTTCGTCAAATCAAAGTTCAATGATTTGCAAATTTTTGTGTGATTTTATATAATAATGGATGCCTATGCCTTTCTGATAAAGTATAAATGAATAATTATATCGCATGTATTCCTTTTTGCAATCTCGCGGTCTTTGCTCCAAAAGCTATTTCGCATTCGTACAAACAAATGCGAGCATGGCTTATAAGATTTCAGTATAGAGTAGGAACGACACGACACGACACGAAATTTCGTGACGACTAAATGTCTTTATTGATTGGCTGCTATAACAGAATTATTCCGGAAACACCCGAACCTCATTTAAGATTGTCTCAAGCATTGTCTTAACTGAGACGATCTTAAATAAAATAAGTAAATGCTTGAGACCAAATTCTTACTCAAGGTGATCTTACTTTTCGACTGTGAATACATACGGTCTCAAGATCGTCTCAGTGATTTAAGACGATCTTATGTGAGGCGATCTTGAGAACGGTCTTGAGACTCGACTGTGAATACCGCCCCAACACTGCATTTACTTTTTTTCTCACTTCGCGAAGTGGCGGATCGGGGCAGCACGTTCGAGGGATTCTGACGTCGTTCGATTGCTTCGTTTCCTGACGTATCGCGACTACAGTTTTCTCCAGAGCAATCTTCGACTCCGTCATCATTGCCAGTCGATTTCCTACAGCCATTCTGCACTCGTCTAGCGAGAATAATTGATCGCGACATTCTTTGATAAACAAAGGGGCGCGAAGAACCAGCGTATACGCAAAAATCGCGCGCATTTACCGAGAACGGAGATTCTTTGTTGACAGTTTCGCGCGAGATCCGACACGTGTCGGAGTCGTTGCAATTCCGACCAAACGAGTCTCGCCGCTTTCGCAACCGTTCCCGCCGGTGCTTTACAAGTTGCATCTTCGCTCGCGGTGTTTTTCACGAACTCGACCATGAGGCGAAGTACAAATTGAATTCTGTTTTTTTTTTTTTTACCGCGCACCGAAAAAAGAACAAACGACTTTGTAGGTCAGTAAATCTGTCAGTGGCGTGATCGATATTTGTACCTTAGTTTTTACCGATCGTATGCCAACTCCAAAAGTAAAATGTACAACTCCCCCGCTGTGCCACGGTGTTGCTGCAAAGACTCGATTTCCCCGATCTCGATTGCAGCCCTACTCGGATATTTCCAAGATGGAAAAATACTCGCAGTTTCTCCAATCGTCGATGCCATCTCTTTCGCCAGACTCGTCGACTCCTTTACTTCCCTTATTAACGAACTTATCAACAGTCGATTCAGTTTCGGAGGCATTTTGAGACACAACCCTTTCTGCTTTTGATTCCCTTGTACCAGCTTTTGACATTTCGCACTACATTTTGAATACAACTTCATACCGCGCGCGAGCATACCGTCGCGCTTTCTCGATTCGCTCACGGAATTCGAGCTTGTATTTCGAATTCAGTGATTTTGCTGTCAGATATTTTTTCGTCGCAATAATCTGATGCATTGAGGATCCAAAATACGAAATTGTGATTGCGCGCGAGCATCGGGTTCATTGTATTCCGAGTATAAATTCAAAAAAGTGTGGCGTCCAAAAGCTTCACGCAACTCACGCTACGCGGCCACAAGCAGCTGCTCATTCCTCATTCGTCAAATATGCTCCGATTTCTATCGTGTCCCGAAAATTTTGCATACTTTTTCGGTTTTGATTCGCAACCTTAGGATTATGCATAAAATGTTTTCATCGATTGAGCGATCACCACCAAACAATTAACAAACGATCGCATTCGTAAAAAGTGAAACTATCGTAATTGCATAATAGTCGAATATCATACTTTTTAGCAGTGTCGCGGTGATGCAACTGCAATTACGGACTTTTTGCACGATAATAATCAGTGGAAAAACGTCATATTTGAGATAATCGTGACAACCAAACGATTCCGTGTCGGTTTGACTAAACAAACGCTCCGATAATTCAAAAATTTGGAGTAAATCTTTGATGCATTTTTTGAATTCGTTTCTTTTACGTCAATTTGATCGAGCGGATTTTTCAATTGATTCCGTAAACACCCAGAGATGACCCACAAACGATTAGTTTTCGGAAAAATAGTAAAAATGAAAAAAAAGCGTCCCAGTTGGGAAATCGCTGTGCGAAATTAGTCGTGCGGTGGGGACAACGGAAAAATAGATGCAAAATAATGGCGGCACAGCGGCGAGTGGCGGCTAGCGTATCCGCGAGTGTGGCTTGGTAACGAAGCGCGCACACACGCACGCCGGTGAACGTAAATAATAACAGATAGTAAAAGAAATAATAGACGATAGCAAAAACGAGTTAAAATTAAAAACAATAAGAAACGGGCAGGATGGGGGCGTATTTGTCGGAACCGATAACGAAAAAAGATTCGTTCGATGAGCGAGGAAAAAATGTGGCGTACGGCGCGAGTTCCATGCAGGGTTGGCGGGTTAGCCAAGAGGTAAGAAAACAACATCATTTTCGGAGCGAGTGAAACATTCGCGCATCAGCGCGGTTTCGATTTATAATGAAAAGAAAAAAAAAGATTATTTCGGCGATTATTTCCTGTAGGACGCTCATAATTGTTGCATCGAATTTGACGAGGACACCTCGTTATTCGCGGTCTACGACGGACACGGTGGTCACGAAGTTGCCACTTACTGCGCTAAAGAATTGCCGCATTTCATTAAAAACACAGACGCCTACAAAAGCGGCAATATCAAACAAGCGTTGATAGACGCTTTCATGGGTTTTGACCTTGAACTCGCAAAACCGGAGGTTATTAAAGTGCTCAAGGAAATTGCTGGCACAAGCGGCAAAGAGGACGATGCTCGACGAGACAAAATCGACATCCGAGGCTCCAATAACAAAGACATCGTGGAAGACGACGAAGAGAGCGTCAGTGATTTGAGAATGGAAGCGTCAATGCCCTTGGAAGAGGTTATGGCCAGGTACTCGCTTTGTCATAAAGAAGGAGCCGCCGGCATCCCCATAGAAACTGCCGTTGCCGACGGTCCGAGCTGCTCGTCGTCCGGTCGTTCCTGGAGCAAGAGCGACGAGCTCGACGTCAGCAGTTCCAGCCAACCAACTTCCTCCAAAAAAGACAAGGACGCTGAACAGCCGTGCGCCGCTTCCAACGGAGAGTCCAGCAACGGTCTCGACGATCCTGACAGCTCGGCCGATGCTCAGAAAACAGGGAGCAGTAGTGGCGAGGACGGCGTTGTCTCTGGCAGCAAACCTGTTTCCAGCATCGTCAACGAACCTCTGGAAAACGGCGATCTCAAAGAATGTGATTCCGTTGCATCCTCCTTCCAGTCCTCTCCAGGCAAAGGGATGTCCACACGCCTCAGCCGTAAGGCTGCTCGTCTTGCCTTTGACAAACGCAAAAAAATCAATGAAAAAAACGATCTTTGCAGTAAAGATCAAGTTAATCCTGGCGGTGACGACGAAGATGACGACGACGACGATGATGAGGAAGATGACGATGAGACTTTCGACGGTTCACCAGTTGCTAGGTTCGTATGTCTATACTTGCTGCAAAATCGTTCAATTTTGTATAACGCCCTTGTCACTAAAACTACAAGTTTTCGTCTAAACGCGTGTAAATTGAAATCACATTTCGTCAATTAAAAAGAGGTAAAAATCGAGTTGAAATAGAAAAAGTATTCAGGATTTTTTTTACATACAGCCAGGAAAATTATGAGCCAAATTTCTTTGAGAAAAATCCTAAACTCATTTCTCAATGACTCTGAAGTTTGCATCGTTGGAATGCAACGAAATTCATTTTTATCTTTGACAAAAATAATTATTCAAATGCAGAATGTAATTACGATGATAAAATGATCAATTTTTGCCATTCCAAAAGCGTATCGGCTCGAAAAATTTGGATGACATTGAAAATTGAACGAATCTTCAATAAAATTATATATTTTTCGATGCATTCCAACGTTGCAAACTTCATCATCATTTCTCAGCTACACATAAACCAAACTCGACTCCAATTTCCACGCGTTTACATGGGGAAAAGTTAAAACTTGAAATCAAATGTCGTAAGTTTTGGTGTCGAGAATGTTGATGGGAAATTGTTAAAGAATCCTAAATCAAGTAATTTGTTAATCGCAGTCTGATTATCGTATCAAAAAGCATTTCAATAAATCAAAACGACGCACACATTTACTCATAAACAGTAGGAAAATACAAATTTCGTGAGTAAATGCGAAATTCGTTTTGAACGCAGCTGACGATGAATTTTGCGTTAAAAAAAAATCAATTGGAATGTTTCGGGTTCGGAAAAGTTGTCCAGAATAATTAAATCAAAGAAAAAAAAAACATTTGAGGAAACGTTTTTCTTTGACAGTGAGGAAGATGTCACGGATGAAGTTGACGACGACGACGACGACGACGACGACGATGACGAGCAAGACAGCAGTGACGAGGATGATAACGACAACGAAGATGAAGAAGACGATGAAGACGATACAGACTTAGGAATAGATTCATCGGAAGAGGTAAGTCCAAAATATTGTCAAATAAAGTGTAAGATTTGTTGTAAGTTCAATTCTGGAGAGCAGAAATCATCGGAAAATGAAATGCAGCCAGGTTCAGACAGCGGGTGCACCGCGGTCGTGGCGATTCTCAAACGACACGAGCTGTACGTCGCCAATGCCGGAGATTCGCGCTGCGTTTTGTGCCGAGACGGCCAAGCGCTTGAACTGAGTCTCGATCACAAACCAGAGGATGATCCAGAAATGGAACGAATTGTAAAAGCAGGGGGTAAAGTAACGGCCGACGGAAGAGTAAACGGTGGTTTGAATCTTTCGAGAGCTCTGGGCGACCACGCGTACAAGCAAAACGCTACGTTACCGCCTCAACAACAAATGATTTCGGCTCTGCCGGACGTAAGACACATTACAATCGATCCTGAGAGAGACCAATTCATGATTCTCGCCTGCGACGGTATATGGAACTTCATGTCCAGCCAGGAAGTCGTTGAGTTCGTACGTCCTCGCCTCGCTGACCAACCAAATGTATCAAAAATTTGTGAAGAGGTGAGAAAAACTCAATTTTCTTTTTTCCCTTCATTTCGCCATCACGCAGAATTTCTCTCAGGAACTTGGACCCGAATCATTAGCTTTTTGGGCAAAAAAACTCGTCAGAATTAACTTTGATGTTTTTTTTCCTATTTCGGCAATCTGACGTCATAAATGACCCCAATTTTGCAAAATTCATATTTCCGGTAAAGTTTAACGAAAAGCACACGAGACTGACAGTCAAAAATGCGGTAAAACGATAAAAATCTCCAGAGAAATTCGGCAGCAAAATTTTTCCATCCCCAGCCGAGTTTTCCGTAAAAATTGTGTCCAATCATTTCTGAGCACACGATAAAATCGTAATGTGGTATAAAAAAAAACTTATTGTTTTGTATTTTTGGAAACGCAGCTGTTCGATCATTGTCTCGCGACTGACACTATGGGCGACGGTACCGGATGTGACAACATGACGGCCGTGATAGTAAAATTCAATCGGGCAAACGAGTGCAGTCTCGTATCCGCGAAAAAACGTGCAGCATCGCCGTCATCGAACGTGGTCGAGGCAACCAACGGAAAAGTGGAAAAAGCGAGTGACACGAAGGATGAAGGAGCAAGCAAACGTTCCAAAACCGATATCAATTGAACGGTCACTTGAAATCGCGACGTAATAATAATAATAATCTTGTAATACGTATGTATATATTTATATCCACGTAGATTTTAACATCATCCGTAATTCAACATCATTTCTTATTTTTATTGTAAACAGCAGTACGACAAATAACACGGTTTCACACACACACAAACACACCAAGACGTCACACGATAATAATAAAATTTATTTTTCAATTTCTGTCTTTGACAATAATTATGATTGTCGCTTCGTTTTATCTCAGTTTTGCGTATTCCTGCAATAAGATTCGTGGCTGACTCAATTCGCCGAGAGATGCTCGATCGTTTCGAGCTGCTGTTCCTCGATTTTTCTCAACGAATCGAATTGCACTCGCAAACGTTCCAATTGCATACTTTTCTCGAGAATTAGTGCCTGCATCTGTTGTCTGTGGGCTTCCCGCTGCTTCGCCACCGATCGCAACAAATTTCGAGCTCCAATTGTCTTCATTTTTTCCTTTTCTACCTCCTGACCCAATCCTTCCATGATTCGAATAAAATTGTTCGTGTTGGTCTCAAATTCGCTTATATCTGCAACGATGCGGGTTTTCGGTAATAAATCGACTCTTTTTAGGGTCTTTTCAAAATATTCTCTAAACGTTCGCGCCAAAACTAACAGTTTTCAATTTTTTCAATTCCCCGTATAAATGCGTGAAATGTTGAAAAAATCGAGCTGCAAGAAAGAACGCACTTAGGATTTTTTTTGCGGATAGCCAGAAAGGCTGCGAGTCGAAATTTTTAAAGAAAACGTTTTTTTGCAATTCGTAAACCAAACGCGACTCGAATTTACACGCGCTAAGATGAGAAAAGTTAAAAATTGGAGTAGCTCAAATTCTTGACGACAGAAAATTTATTTTCGAAGGAAATTGTTAGTTTTGGTTTCAAGAATTGTCCATACGAAATTATTAATTAAAGAATCCTAAACGAAGAAATTTTGTGATTTTCACTCGGGATTGTTTTTCTTCGTGTTGCCATGGTCACCTCATCGGGTATGAACAACTTTATACTCACTGCCAACAAATTTCTCGCACTCAGTGCGCAATTTATCGCTCTGCTTGGCGACTTGTGGATCAACCAGGCGAATTTTGCACATTTCGTCTATGCACAAACCATATTTTGAGAGGGAATCCGTCATTGCTCTGCGATTGACTGTCGCGCGTCAAAGCACCGCTCGACCACCCAGAGATAACGCACAACAGCCCGTTCGGTCCTTTGTGAAGGGGACAGCGCCATCTGTCGTTACGCTTGCGAACCATGAGAACGAAGGCGAAAGGTATTTTGTAGTGTGTGTGTGTGCGCATGTTTGGTGTTTTGGTCGTCCCCTCCCACCCGTGGCGTGTTGATGCTAAAAGTAAAAAAAGGAGAAAATGAGGTTAACCTAAAGATTGTAAAAATCAAAAGTGCGAGAACTGTGAGTGGAAATAAGAAAGTGTGAAAAATCTAGTGAAGATCGCAGCGAGTTTAATCGGGAGAAATAATTGAAAAGGTGTCGCGCGGCGGTGTTGGCGCGCGCGGTTAAATGTTGATACTGACGGGTGACAAATCTGAGGACTCGCCGTCGTCGCAGCAGCAGCAGCAGCAAGCGTCGGCGACGTCGTCATCAACGGCAGGAGCATCCGCAGCCCCTCCGTCGACGACGCTGCTCGTCAGTTCTCTCGGCATGTCGGGCGATCCTCGAACGGGTATTCGGTATCCCTCCGAGTACGTCAAGCTCAATATCGGAGGATCTTTGCATTACACGACTATCAGTACGCTTCGTAAACATGATACCATGCTTCGCGCCATGTTCGGCGGACGAATGGAAGTTCTAACGGATTCGGAAGGTGAGAAAAACGTGCCCAAACTCCCCTCAATCAATTCCGCGTCCACATTTTTACACGTCGCAATTCCAGGCTGGATTCTGATCGATCGTTGCGGCAAGCACTTTGGTACGATATTAAATTTTCTGCGAGACGGCTCCGTCCCGCTGCCGGAGAGCGCCAAAGAGACCGGAGAACTGTTGGCGGAGGCAAAATACTATTGTATAGCTGAACTAGTGAAATCTTGCGAGCAGGCTCTGCTGCGCAAGGAACGAGAAGCCGAGCCCATTTGTAAAGTCGCTCTCATCACTTCTCAGCGAGAAGAACAAGTTTTACTCGCCGACACTACCAAACCGGTTGTCAAACTTCTTATCAATCGACACAACAACAAATATTCCTATACAGGGTAAAGGCGATTCAGCTTGTCAGTGTTTTTCGCTTGATTCTCATTCGTCGTGGCAATTGACTCCATTTTTTTTTATCTCCACAGCACTTCGGACGATAACTTGTTAAAAAACATTGAGCTCTTTGACAAAATGTCGCTTAGATTCAACGGTAGAGTATTATTTATCAAAGACGTTATAGGCTCGAGCGAAATTTGTTGCTGGACCTTTTATGGACACGGTCGCAAAGTCGGAGAAGTCTGTTGTCATTCCATAGTTTATGCGACGGACAAAAAACACACAAAGGTAAATGAGAAAGAGAAAAAAAATCTTTAGCTAGACAATGTTGAAGTTTCCATCGTTGGAATGCAACGAAATTTTCTTTTTTCTTGAACAGAGCTCATAATTCGTATTCACACAAAATGTACTCGAAAATCGTCATGGTTTTTTGAATGGAACAAAAAATGAATAGAAATTTTTCGTTGGACTCCAACGTTGCGAACTTCAGTGTCATTTTGGCTAGTACCGTCGGGTTTTGAATTACCGTTCGGAATTTAATAAAATTTCGTACAGCAGTAGATTGTGATTAGAAAAAGATACAGTCAAAATTTCGAGAGGCTACAGAGATCCAGAAAAAAGATATTCGCATTGGTAATTACAGAAATTTAACCCCCTTCGTGGTCACTGTGGGTAGAATCCACCCAGTGACCAATTTGTGACGTAAATATCTCCCAGTTCCCGGTAATTAATGGGGTTGGAATCGTCATTTAACGACAGTGTGTAGTGTCCATTGCGCGTTGGTGGCGATAAGTATTACCGCCGCTAACGCTCAATCTCTAACATCCACTCTGAAATCGACCCACTTCCAATAACAGAATTAATATGTTTTTTCAAACGCGCGCTATCTTACTATTTTTTTCACAAAAGAACCAGATCTGATGAATATCAGGTCCAAATTTTAGGCAAAAATATTGAAAATCCACCAAGTGACGATTATTTTAGTGAAAAAACTTTTTTTTCCCGTTTTTTTCTTCATTTTGCATTAAAAAAAATATGTTAGCCTTGGATTTCTTTCGGGAAAGTTTTTCGTATCTAAACTGGAATGTCCAAAGGTTGTTGAGTAATTTTTTGAGAATTTTCGGGTCGATAGATTGGTCACAATACGGGTTCGAAAATGGACTGGGTAGAATCGACCCAGTGTGACCACGAAGGGTTAACATTCATTTTATACGTTTCATTGATTTCTCCTCAGAATTGATAAGAATTTATTGTTATAGAAAATGAAAACTGAGATTTATCATAAAACTCAATGTCAAATGTATGAAACTACGAATACGAATATAATTTTTCTGATTCTCTGTAGCCTCTTGAACATTTGACTGGATTTTTTTTCTTATAACCGACTACTGCACAAATATTATTGAATTCTGATCGGTAATCCAGAAACCGACGGCCCTACCTCAAGGAGATTCGAGAAAATGTGAGCAATTAAATTAAAAATATGTTAATCGCACAGGTTGAGTTTCCGGAAGCCAGGATATACGAGGAAACTCTGAATATATTGTTGTACGAGCACAGAAATGGACCCGATCAGGAACTCATGCAGGCGACGTCCTCTCGAGGCGCGGTCGGAGGAAGCAGTAGCGGGCCACCTTGCACCTCCGACGAGGAAGAAGGCGAGCGAGCTAGCCTCGCTCGGCTGCGGTCCAATAAACAAAATACCAACTGACCCCATCTCATTACCAACGTCCTCGCCGCTTCCTCATTCCGATGGGCTTCCCTCAACCTTGTTCGTTCACTCGCGTCCACGCGATCCGACATTTCATAGCTTTAAGGTATCAAAAATAAATAAAAACATATCGACTGAAAATAAAAATACACGTTCGTCTATCGTACATAAATCGTTTACTCGCTTTCTATGAATTTTCATAAAATTACTTTATTTAGGATTCTTCCATCATTTTTTATGAACGTTCTCGACTCCGAAACTAACAATTTTCTCCTAGGAAGAAAAATTCCCTGACCTTAAGGTCTTTAGACATTTCATTTCCAACTTTTAAGTTTTTACAACTAAACGCGTGCAAAATGAACTCGTTTCACGTTTGCAATGCCTTAATTATGAGGATATTAGTCGATTGGGCCGAGTTTAAGATTCTGCGTGGAGGTTGCGATGTTTGCATGAACACAACTGCGGTGCAGCCTTGTTATTATTCATAAATTGGAGGATTTGAGTTCTGGATCGGTTTTCTCGTCGAAATTGTTTTCTTCAACTCGTTTGAAAACAGGATTCTCGTATTTTCATTATAAAAACTGATTATAAAAACGGATCCTGCATTTCAAGCATACGACTGACGATTTCTTAGACATTTGTTTGAAAATTTGGAGCTCTGGAAACTGCCGTACCGACCGTACGACGTAGATCTGTCAGTAAGATAGGGCGCTACAGTATGACACTCGACGAGGATCCATTATGCGTGTGAACTTATGACAGACTCCGACAGAGTCGTCGCGTCCTTTTTCAGCCATTGTTTTTCCGAGAATTCGAATTTTTTACTCATTTACGAACTCCAATGAGACGCATACTCGGTTTTTTTGGGTTAAAATCGCGGGAAATTGTAGATTGAGGTTATGTCGAATGGGAAACACGATGACGAATGTACCGGCGCGATATCCTTATTTTTTTCACGTACACTCAAATAATATGGGAGGTCGTTGATTGTATGAGAGAAAGGGAGGGGCAAGAACAACGTGGTCGTTCGAGTCGTCAGTTCAGTCGATTCAACGCTAGCCGGCAAACGTTTTTACTAGTGTATTCCCGTAGAGTGAGTGCTAGAAAGATATTTCTTTTTTTTATCGTAACTTGCGCGTGCCCCGGTCTGTCATTGAGGTTGCATGTTGTCCTATACCGCGCCCTTCGACGCAAAAGTCTCGCGTTTGTTGCTTCTTGTCCAAAATATAGTTCCATCGACCCCCGTTGCCCCCCTTGTCCCCGTCGTTGCTAAACACACCTGTAGGATATAAAATTGCAATCTTTCCGCCCAAATGATCGGATTATAAACACAATTTGTAAGTCCAATTAAACTCGACCTTCCAACACGTAACTATGTGTGTGATCTGTTATCGAAGTAATTGTTTCTCCGCGAGTTTTCATTATGTCGCCATGGCACTATGTCAGCTCATGGTTTATATTTGGTAGTGTGCGCGTCGGCTTATTTATGTCTGCGATGGCGTGTACATGTTCGCCAAAACAGTCACGAGGGACGAAAGTGGAACTAACGAAAATCGCGCGTTAGACAATTGTGAGTAACTTGTTCTCACCATGAATCGTTCTCTTGAGAACTTTTGAAAATTTCGTAGTTGCGAAGGTAGCAATAAAGTCGTAAACACCGGAAACTCGTTTACAGTTATCGATTTATATCGATCGCGACGCCGCATTCTTTGCTTCTTTTATTTTCATTTTTCTCTAAATCTATTTCTAACTTTTTAGATTAATTGCTGCAGGTGTTTTCTTATCGTCCGATTGTGCTCGATTTACACCACAATTATTTCTCTAAAGATCTTTATCTCGAGTTGTGTAGATATGCATTTTCAGACTTCTCAGTACACGCACCTAAACATTATAGCGACCATCGCATCATATATGGGATCCGTATCGCAAGCGTTGAATCAAGATCTCGCAACGATGATTGACGACCGGGCAATTGAATTATCGATCGCACAAACGGAGGGTCAGGGCTATACGGATATGAGAAAAAGTTGCGAATAATTTTCCATTGTTGCACGTTACATTCACGATTTCCAATTTTGTCCAACCTTTCGAAATTATTCGATTTGAAAAGTTGGGAGTTTTATTCGAGGGACGTTTTTGGAGGAAATTCGAGGTCTCGAATTGAGCTCACGTCGTCTCGATTTTCGTCGCAATTATATTGAAAAAATTGCGTGCTCACTGAAGGTGGCGAATTGAATATTGTCCGTCATTTTGTTTTACGATTTTCTGTGAATCGTCAAAGAAAAGTTTCTCAAAATCATCGAACATGCGTTCAGACGCGCATAGATTCCAAACTTCGCTACACGCGTCGCGGGGAACCGTTCTCGAGGATCTCACGGTTGCCATATCGCGTGCGAACTCGCTCCGCGCGCCGATTCTGCTTTCGTGCTCGTGCCGCTGTTGAATGTGTGGCAACGCCGACCGTAATTTTGTTTTTCTTTTTTATCATACTCGTCCGTACTCGTTCTCCATATTCAGGAAACTTAGCGATCGGCGTTAACTCTAAAGGACACGAAGGAATTCATTTCCAGAAAAAGTGATGGACAAAGTTATCGAACTCTTCCCAAAAAATTGCTGTATTAAAAGTCACGACGATCGGACTCGACAGCCAGTAGAGCAGTCAGCTGATCCACTTGAAATTTGACACCCATGGTCACCAGCTGTTTCGGAGCAATGCTTCCATGACAGATTCGTTATAATTGTCATTTTTTTGTTTTTATTTCGCTACTTATGCGAAAGGCCAAAAACCATGAAAAATCACCAGCCAAAAACTTTGGATTTCGGTGTTTCGTTGAAAATACAAAACTCTGAATTAGCATTTTTGCGACTGGTGATAAATTTCGTATGTTAGGCCGCTCGCCGAACGGGAGATTTAATTCGCGCGTCGCGGCGTTCTATCGAATGATCCACGCGGCGAGAATCGAAATAAAAAAATAACTCTGACAGCAGATTGGAAGATCCGGTGCCCAGCTTGGACTTTGGTCAATTTTTACCGTCCAGACTATAAGTTTTCATGAAAATCAAAACTTTGAACACGAACTAAAAACTTTTGCGTCATAAAAAGTGTTTAAAATTCAAGGACATTCCCCGATTTTTTACGACATGTGCTATTTATCGATTCTGATCCTTTCCGCGGTGTAAAAAACTCTAAAATTCAAAATTTTCTCGAACCTTTACCCGCAAATCAATAAATATTTACGGGATTCCCAATTTCGACCTCGAACTTTTAGAATTTGGTCGTTGCGTGTATGTTGGAAATTGTAACAAAAGATTAAACGACCATGAAAGAAAATAAAAAATTCGTCATTGCCGACCATTTAAAGAGAACTCGGGAGGTTCGCTGTTTATAATTCGTGCAAATCAATGTCAATGAGCTCACGGAGTTGTGAAAATAAAAAAAAACGAAGAATTCCAATGCATCGCTTGATTTTTCTATCAACGACGACAAGATGAAAAATAAAGGCCAGCAATTTGCGATATTTCTGTTGGTCTGACTGAATAAAATGATTGCAGGTGTTACTAATTGATGATGGCCATGGCGGAATACGAAGACGGAGTCAAATCATCGGACAATGATATGAAGTGGTTGGGGGAGTTACCGACCGGTGGTAACCTCCAAAAGTACAGATCTCTCGCGTCTTTTTCATGGAAAGATATGCGGACAATCCTGGAAGATCCAGACAAGTTGAGATTCAAGGTACGCAACGATTTTTCGTCATTTATTGACTTACAATCGGGAAAAATTGTAAAAAATGTTTTTTTTTTACAGATCGAGGTGTGGAAAGCGATGGAAGCTGATCCGGAGTATCATCCTTATTACAACACGACACCGAGTCCGGACGAGCAGAAACGAAGGGCTGCCCGACAGCTCGCGAGGCTCGATCATTTGAAACTTTTGCCGCCAAACATAAATCAACTTAGTTACAAGCACAAGGTTTTTATTACTTCATCACAATTCGTACTTTGGGACCGAACAAAAATTCAAACAGAATTTTTATCCTTTGGATATTAGCCATGGGTCAGATTGACCCAGTCGAAAATTTGACTGAATTCCCACGCGATTTTTTGAAACTTTAAACCAGCTCCATTTGCTGCGAGTTGGAAAGACGAAATGAAGAAAAAATCATAAAAAATTCGTAATTGCACGATATTTTGAGTACCCCAGGAACTTTTCATTGCAGACGGGTTATTTAATGACCTTGAACGAGGCAACGGCGATAGTGAGTCCCTCGTTGTCGGTTAAGATAGCCCTAGGAGTTTATCTCTTTGGAAACACGATCCTGAGTTTGGGAACCGAGAGACACGTGCCGATATTTCACGCGGTATGGAACAAGCAATTGCTGGGTTGTTTCGCGCTGACGGAAGTCGGTCACGGCAGCAATACAAAAATGATGAGAACAACAGCCACTTACGACCCGAGCACCAATGAATTTGTTCTTCACACGCCTGATTTCCAAGCCGCTAAATGTTGGGTCGGCAATCTAGGCAAGTTACATAAAAACTTCCTTTGTCCCTTACTTGTCTTTTGAAAGGATGGAAGAATGGAGTTAAATGTTGAATAAAAACGTTCGTGACCTTGTCGTTTTATTCTTTTTGTCTCTATCAGGAAAAACTTGCACAGTCGCAATAGTGTTTGCTCAGCTAATAACACTCGGTGAAAGTCACGGGCTCAATGCGTTTATCGTTCCGGTTAGAGACCCAAAAACGTATCTCCCGTTTCCTGGCATAATCGTCGGTGATATGGGCGACAAAATGGGTCTCAATGGCATCGACAACGGGTATGAATTATTCGGTTTAAGCGAATGAAATGAAGAAAAATTTAAAAAATGAAAATTGCCTCAACTTTTAACCACCGTCTCTTCAAATTGTTTTCAGATTTATTATGTTCGATAACTACAGAATTCCAAAGGCGAATTTATTGAATAGAACCGGCGATGTCACACCGTCCGGAGAATATGAAAGTTCCTTCTCGGATCCCCAGAGGATTCTTGGTAACGAAATTCTTGACTTTTTTTTCTCAACCGTAATTAACGGTAACGTGGGGTCAAAATCGACCCCCGGCGGCTTTAAATCTCGTGCCTTTTTCCCTTCGTTCTCCCGTTTTCCATCGTTCCACCGAATTTTTTCCTAATTTTTTGACTTTAAGCAAAATTGCCCCAGGCTCACGCGATCCTGCATGAAAAAACGAAAAGAATGAGCCCAAGTCGAATCCTTTTCGTTGAATTTTACCGGAGATATGAATTTCTCAAAATTTGGGTCATTCAAGGTCATCGGAATAGTTTAAAAAACAAGGTCACCGTTCTAGAATTAAATGATGATGAAAAATTGTTCGGTAGGCGCTGTGCTGGAAAATTTGTCCGCTGGTCGGATGGGAATTTGCCAAGAAGCGACCAATACCCTGGGAGCTGCAGTCGTAATAGCAACGAGATACGCCGCCGTGAGAACACAATTTGCATCGTGTCTTTCCAACGGAAGCGATCTCGTCGAGACACCAATTATCGAATACGAGCTTCACGTGAGTTCGATTGAATTTCAACTCGGTCTCTTTTTTCCTTACTGCACTGTAAATAAAGAGGAAATTCGATTGGAGGAATAATAAAAGTGAAAATATTGCAGCAATGGCGACTCTTTCCCCACTTGGCTGCGGCCTGTGTGATCAGAATCTTCATGTCCGAGTTCACTCAAGTTTACTTGGAAAATGTCGAAAAGTCCATGGATGGTGGAAACATTCCAGATCTCGTGAGCATTTCCACTCGTTTTTTCTTCTTCTAGACTTCCTTGGGTTTGTTTTATTTTTGTTCGTTAACATTGAATTTTTATTCGTAGAGCCAAATCGTGTCTGAGATTCACTCCATAGTATCCGCCATAAAACCTCTCATAACGTGGACCTGCAAAGACGCGGTTAAAGAATGCAGAGAGGCTTGCGGTGGTCACGGATACCACAAAGGTGAATATTGTTCAAGATTTTAATTGCTCCCCAGGCTAAATCAAACTCGACACCAAAATCAAGAGACGCGAACCCCAATTTTTATTGATAATTTTGTTAATTATTTGAAAGCTGCAAATCTGGGGGATTTGGGCGTAAATCACGAGCCGACTGTAACGTACGAGGGTGACAATAACGTTCTCGTCCAGCAGACGAGTAATTGGATATTGAGACAATGGAACGACGTGCAGGCTGGCTCGACGATCGGGAGTCCGTTGTCTTCCGTTACTTTCCTGCTCAGGGGGCCATCGATCCTCAAAAACACGTTCGAAGCTACGAGTGCCAGTGACGTCATGTCGCTCGACTGTGAGTCTAATTTTCTCTGTGCAAAGATTTCCATGCAGATTCCTGAATGATTGTAAAATTCAGGTAATAATAGTTTCATGCTCATGATTCCAGTCGTTCGACGCACTTACGAATGGCTCATTACGTGGCTGGTCCTCGAAACTCAAAAGAAATTTGACGAGGCTGTTTCCAAAGGACTCGATCATTTTGCTGCTCGTAGCAAAGCTCAGGTTTATCGAGCTGCTCATCTTTCACGCGCTTACGGAGAGGTTTTTCATTTTGTTCAATTTTTTAAATTGTTCGAGCCCATTTTATCTTTCGCGATCTTATTATTTCGCGATGTTCTTTCAGATGATTGTTATCAAGTATTGCACGATAAGACTGGCCAATGCGAGCTGGAAGGAGCCGAGGAAACAGAATCTCAAGGTCGTTCTCGAGACGCTGTTACTTTTGTACTCGTTGTCCTGCCTTGAGAAACATTTGGCCTCTTTTTACCAGGGTGAGTATAATCAAAAATATCGTATGCTAACAAAATTCGTGCTCATTTTTCACACAGTTTTTAACCATAGAACCATAGAACGGTAGCGTTATTTTTTTTCACCTATTCCGATAAACTGGGGTCATAAATGGGCCCAATTTCGAAAAATTCATATCTCCGGTAAACTTTAACGAAAAGAGTTCAACTTGGGCTCATTCTTTTCGTTTTTTAATGCAGAGACACGTGAGCCTAGGGCGATTTAGCTGAAAAGTCAAAAAAAAGTCGAAAATGCGGTAAAACGGTGAAAAACGGGCGAACGGAGCGAAATTCAAAGTCGCCTGGGGTCGTTTTTGACCCCAGGTTACCGTTCCAGGGTTAAACTCATTTTAATCCCACAATCGAACCAGCTGAGGGTAAATTTCTATAGCGGCGTGTCTCTTTGAGCTAAAAAGAAATGAAATTCTCCATAGACACTGCAATTAATGCACCGCCCTAGACACTCATGGGTCGTGGGTTTAAAAAATCTGAAAAAAATCAGGAAAGTATTTTTGGATCTGTAGAAAAAGAGCCTGCACCGAGTGATGCATAAAAATAATATTTTAATACTTTTATCTAATGGTGCGTGATGAGGAAAAATAATTTTTCTCGTAACTGTAATTTTTCTTTGGAATTTTCGAAAGATTTGATTTGCGACGCATTATTTTTTAATGAATCTTAACGAAAATGTTGGTCGATGGAAATTTGTATTCACCGGTTGATTTCTTGCAAATTGATCGTTGTTCAGAGTTTTCTGGAGATCCAGCTGTACCAGGGTTAATTGGTTTTTGATTTTTTGATGGATTAATTGATGGAAATTCATCAGGGGGCTACTGTACGGGACCACAATTGGCTGAATTTATTAGAGAAAGCATTTTGACGCTTTGCTCCCGAGTGAAACCGGAAGCCGTGGCGATTGCAGATTCCCTTGCGCCTCCGGATTTCGTGCTCAATTCCGTCCTCGGAATGTCCGACGGCAAAGTAAGTGAAATTGTGTCGACTCGTTATTTCAGCGTTTTTATCGGATCCAGGCCGTTGAATCTCATCGATTTTACTCCGTTTTTCGATGCAGGTTTACGAGCGTCTGGAAGAAGCATTTCGATGCAATAGTGGCGGCATGGAGCGGGCCTCTTGGTGGCACGAATTGCTGCCAGCATCTCGAAATCCTCTCAAAATAGTTCGCTCCAAACTATGACCTCGATGCACCAAAGTTTAGCACAAGAAACAGCACGAAACTATTAATAATCCCACCACGCAACAATTCCAGCTGATCGAATAATATCAACGCCGAAGTAGATTTTTCCATTATTTTTCACGGACTCTTTGAAAGAATCCATTTTTATCTATAATCTTGTTCCATTAATATATTTAATAGCTCTAAGCAAAGAGAAAAAAGAAACTAATTGTACAGAGTATTTGTCGAACCGAGTCCTGGAGACAACTGAAACATTCAGTCGAAATATTTTACACAGTAAATCATCGATCGTCATTTATTTTATTAGGGTAATTATTTATTCGTACATTCTGCGACGCACGAATACACCGCATCGAAATAAACTTCAAACTTTTTCCAAGAACAAATAAAGCTTGAGAATATTTTTTAAAATTTAGCAGCCAACGCACAATCAACTCGATTTTTAAGATCCGTGTATTTTTCCTACTGTCCAACTGAATCACGAAACACAAATACATGTTATTTTTTCTACGCTAGTTTCTTTCATCAATTAATTAGTCAATTTTTGTTTTTTTCCCTTTTTCTCTAAAAATATCGTCTAAACATATTTGAGCAGCAATAAATTTGATTTTTAAGTTTCCTTCGATGGTTCCTCGTTCATTATTCGGTTGGAACTTTCGTGACGTCCCATCCTTGGGGAATCGGACGCCGGAAATGAGCCACGGCGTACGACAGGATT
Organism: Diadegma fenestrale; assembly: GCA_037043255.1. NCBI lineage: Eukaryota > Metazoa > Arthropoda > Insecta > Hymenoptera > Ichneumonidae > Diadegma > Diadegma fenestrale. The sequence goes on along the minus strand of CM073311.1, from coordinate 5,109,168 downwards.
TCAAACTTTTCGTTTCATCTTAAATTAGCGTGATTAATTAATTACAATCTGGTATTTTCAAAACGTTCACGAAATTAGTCTACAAATTGAAATTCATTTTTTTACGAGTATTTTAAAGTATTTTAATATCACAAAATGACGTTTATGAGTTTCAAAAAAATGTGTTAAGCATTTTTCTTGAGAAATTTGGGCTCCATGGCCTTTTTGGCTACCTGCAAAAAAGACCCCAAAAACATTCGTTTTTGCAACGTATGAACGAAACGCGACCTCAATTTGCTCGCGTTGGGATGGAAAAAGTTAAAAATTGAAATTGTCTCAAATTCTTGATGAAAATCTTCCTGCATAGGAAAAAAATGTCGGATTTGGGGCCAAGAATTTGTTCTTATGAAATTATCAAAGAATCGCACATAAAGAAATTGTGCGATAGTCATACGTGAATTAAAAGTGTGTCAACACACGAAGGAAATGAGAAAGAGAAAAAATGCTGACACCGATTCCATTCGACGTTGTCATGGTTCGTGTGTGCACGTGAATTTGCACACTCGACACTTCGTACAGGCTCGTCCGAAACAATGGGAAATTTTCTGCGGTCGTACCGTTTTATCTGCTCGAAAAATTTCACCAATCTGTCCAATTGGATGCTCCATCAGAAACCTGAAGAGTTTTTTATACCAAATTTTAATAGAGAAATTAGAACGAGACGTTTGCACTTTGGGGGACTGGAAAATCTCTGGAAGTGGCTGCACGGCGCGGAGTGCATTTCGACATTTTGTTTTCTATTATTATTGTTACGTGATATTTGAATTTCTCTTGACGTTTTCAGCCCCAAACACTTTGCGAAAGAACGTGAAGAACAATTTGCTTGTGTTTTGGTAAAAAAAAAAAAAAACTATTGAGATGACTCGGTTTGTTTTGAATTTTCGAGGCCGTTTTGAACGGCGCTTCATAAAATTCCATCTCTGTTATTCTGAGTAAACGAAGAGAGGGAGAGAAGAAAACGAATGCAGCTGAATCGAAATAATTTTTCATTTCCTGTTGAAATATTCCGAGCCGCTGCTTCCGTGATATTGAAAATATTTACTTATCTCGCGGAAGAAATCCGGATTCACAATGACTTTGCTCAATGTCACTCCGGACAGGGAAGAAGTACCGAGATTATTTAACAGACTGATCAGCCCGAAATAACTCCAGATACGTTGTCGCGACCATGGTGAATATTATTTCGAATAAAATGTTCACTTTCACTCTCGTTATTACGACTTTGTGTCTTTACAACGTTAACGCCGAGGATCTGACCGTGAAACGGCATCCTAGACAATGTTCTACGTGCTCGAGCGACGCTGCAGACTTATTAGCTTCACCATGGTAAGCCACAATATTCATGATCCTGAAGTTTGCATCGTTGAAATGCAACGAAATTCTGTTATTTCTTCAGCAGAGCCAATAATTATTATTGAATATTTGGTCCGGCCAATAAAACGATTCTATCCTGCGACCCAGAAACTCGATCGACACGAAAAATTGCCATGATGTTCAAAATTTAATAAATAATCAACAGAAATCGGTGTTGAAGAATTTCACTATTGTCCTTTTTTTTTCTATTGTTTAAACTTTTTATTCGGAGCATTCATTTGGATTTCAAGCCTGAAACGATGACCTAATTTTTTCCACCCATTTCGGTAACCTGAATTTTGAAAAATTCATTTCTTCGGTAAAATTTCATGAAAATGGGACAACTTGGGCACATTCTTCACGTTTTTTAAATGCAGGATCACGTGACCCTGGGGCAATTTTGCTCAAAGTCAAAAACGCGTCAAAATTAGTCAAAAACGATAAAAAAATTAGTCAAAAACGATAAAAAAAACGGGAGAACGAAGGCAGAAAGGGCGCGGGATTTAAAATCGCTCGGGGTTGTTTTCAACGCCGGGTGATCGTTCTAAAGTTAATGGGGAGAGAATTGTCCTTAATGACAGACTGCAATTGAAATTAATTTCAAGGTACGGAGTTCCCCAGAGTGTGGCACAGCGTCAAACTGACAAGCACCATGAAGTGTCGAGACATTACCGGGATACGAAGGATCAACAATCGATTGAACTGTCTTCGAGGTTCGGGGGTGAGAGGGAAACAAATGAAGGAGTGATCGCGAGATTCGAACTGCCCAAACTCACTTTCGGGGAGAAGAATTTCGATGAAGGAAATAATCGCGAGCGACAAGAACGAAGCAATCTTCAGGAATTTGAGTTTGAAGGTAAAAAATTTGCGTTGCGTCGTAAAAAAGTGCAGCCGAGCGTCGACGAAATGCGGCCACAAGAATCTGCACCGGTAGAAACGTCCAGCAACGGCGGTAGGAATATTGAATATTTAATGATGCTTTATAACGGAATTCAAAAGGTCATGCAAACCGTAGACCCGAAGAAAACGATGTACGAAAATTTCGAAGACGCGCTTTTCGATATCGTTCGAAAAATCATTCACGATAGAATGACATCGTTGTTCGAGGATTCTGTCAGTCAGAGAAATGATAATAAGAGCGGATCGAGAAATTCCAACGCTAAAAGCGACTCTTCTGGACGGTCGGGAGCGGAACAGAACGATATTTCACTCTCGGCCGTCGCTAAACAAATCCTGGAACAATTGAGATCACGCAATGAAGTTGGAGATCGACAATCGGCTAAAAGTGCCCCAGCCAAGGGACACGCGAGATTGATCGTGACTGACGGTGCCGCTGGGCCTCGTTACGAAAATGCTCCGTTACTGCCGTCAAGTCTTTATCCAAATTACGTGAATCAAGAAAATTACGTAAATCCTTCGCCCGCGCTTTTCCAATCGTCGATGCAGCAGCAAGGCTCGAGATCTGTCGTGCGATCTACCGATCAAGTCAGTCCCGGCAGCCTCATATCAAACATCGAGGAATCGTCGTCGATTTTTCGCAACGGACGTAGTCCGATACCGGAAGTGAGAACCACGAATGCGAATCGTGATTTGTATCATGGAAAGGCTGCGAGTGGACACAGACAAAAATGGTCCACGTCGACACAGCATCGCGATGTTAATGACGTCACCAAAGCCGCATCAACGCCGCTCGAATACGAGAGCCAGCACACACAGCAGATTTACGATGACGCTGATTTCGCAAGATTCGCGAGATCCGAACGTCCGACTGAAAATGTGAAAATTTCCGAGTTTAGCGTTATCGACAAATCCGATAATTCGTCGGACCTCGTGAAGCCTGAAAACCCCGAAAAACTTGAAAAATCTGAGTCTTTGGAAATCTTGGACAATGTCTCGATCGTTAACGATTTCCTGACGACACTCGGAGCAGCCGAAAACTCTACGAGTGTCAGCGAAAAACTCAACAAAGCTTTCGGACAGTACTTGAAGTCTGACAAGTCCGAGGGACTGAATACCGAGACAACGGAAATTATTACAACTTTACTGGACGAGTTGATGAAATTTGAGCAAACTGATCCACCGATCACGACTGAATCTCCCGTTCTCAGTCACACCGAAGAAGCACCAACGATTGCCGAGCAGGATGATCTCAAATGATCGATTATTGCGCGTCTTCGTCACACCTGCATCTGTCCTCATCCATCTCCCTCTCCATCATCGCGTTTCTTTATCATCCTTCATTTATATTTTACACATATAATTATACAAAGAAACCGTTTCACCTCGTCGCATTAATTTCATCATTTTACAACGTAAGAGATTCATTTTTAAAACAATCGTACGATTACGTAATGGGAATGTGTTTCCCTTTATGTTCGAAAATAAAATTCCTTTCACATGAAGATTGAAAACTGTGAATTTTTCAGAGTTACAAATTCTCAAGACAACGGATTTAATTTTTTTATGTTCCTGAGTATTTTTCTGATGTTCAAATTGTTGAATAAATTGTTGACTTGAAAAAAAATGGTAAATTGTGTCAAGTTATTTTGTAGAGCTCATTTTTTGTCCTTATTTACGAACTTTTTTTTGATGACGTAGATTTAGAGAATTTGCGACAATGCGTGCATGTGCGATTCGCGATATCGTAATTGAATCTTGTTTTATTATTATGACACGAATTCCTTCCGATTTTTTGGTTTAAATGTATTTTGTCGGGATTGTGCGCAATAATCGTACGTGTGTAATGTGTGGGTTTTGAAACTTGGCGAAATATCAAGTGCGGGCTGTGCATTTTTCGTGCGTACCGGGTCAATTGCTCAATCGAATACGCTAATTTTTATTTTACCTTCGATATTGTATTTTATTTTCCAATCAATTAAAACGAAATATTGTGAAGAGGGGGCAGGCGTAACAGACTTTTAAAGCCGGGTTTGGAGCGAATAACTCACAGAAATTGACGAGTATTTCGAGGAAGATCATCCGGGTCGTTGTTGTGTAATTTATTCCGTTTGGAGTGACAAGTTGATCGCGAAAATGTCAAATTTTCGTATAATCCTGATTTTGGTGTTGGGAATCGCGATAATCGAAGCTCTGCCAGTCTCGAAACCGACATTGAAGCCAAACGGTAAATCGATATCGAAGCTGAGCGTATTTAGATCGAAGAACAAGAGTCTCTTGGCCGAGGAAAAAAAGATCGGTAAGGCTAAAGCGTCGAAAATCGCGGTCGAAAATGCTGAGGAATCGAAGATTGCGGATCGGAAAAAAAAGGCGACAACGTTTTGCGTCGAAATCCGGCCTGACCCGGTCAACAAAGTTTGCGATCCTGCCTCAGCCACCGTCGTCCACGAGCATCACGTTCATCAGGCGTCTCCACCAGCCAATCCAATCCCTCCAGCATCTCCAGCTCCACCGATGAACCCGGAGGTTCCAGACGTGCCCATTGTCATAGAAACTCCCCCAGAGCCTTCGGTAATCATCAAACCTCCTCCTCCCTCGCATCAGTTCATTCTTCAGCCACAACCGCCCATCAACTGCATCCATTCCTCCGTAGGCCCTTGCCCACCCTCGATATATCCCTCAGGATATGCCCATCAGAGCCTGCAATCTCCAGACCCTGTCAGAAACTTCTTCTTTGCTACGGATCCCATGATCGGGGTGAGGGGCGTCGAAACACCGACCAATCACATCGAGCAACCTGTGCAACAACCGCAACCCTATCATGGGGCTCGATTCATCCCAGTAGCAGTTCCCGAAATCCCTGTCAACCCGGCAACTCCCCAACAACAACAAGACTACCCAATACATTCGGCGGTCCAAGCTTCCTATCCAGCATCCGTACCTTCTCAAAATCTTCGGCAGTATCAAACCCTTCCTTGTGGTTCCGCACGCTCATCAACCGCTGACATCGAGGGAATCACTCCCTCAGAAATTGTTGAAGATTTGCCGATTCCAACGGGACCTGTCGTAAGTCTCATCCCTAATTCGAATCTTTTTTCTTCTCCTTTCTTAAGCTTCAGTCGCGTGGAGTGCGAAAGAAATTACCAAAAAGTAGATACACGTCGTTCTCAGACACATTTCGTAATTTGAGAAAGAGAAAAGTTCCAATTTCCTCTCTGGTAAAATGGGAACAACGTGCAACTAAAATTTTTCATGAAATATTCAGTCTCTCAACCAGATTTTGTTCGATAATTTTAAAACTTTCGTAATGAATGACAAAAATTCACTTTTCGGAGAAATTTTCTAGAATATTTCTAGAAGATTTTTGTGATTTTTCTAAAAAAACGTGTAACTAATATTTTTTATGAAATATTCAGTCTCTCAACCAGATTTTGTTGGATAATTTTAAAATTTCCGTAACGAATGACAAAAATTCACTTTTCGGAGAAATTTTTCTAGAATATTTCTAGAAGATTTTTGTGATTTTTCTAAAAAAACGTGTAACTAATATTTTTTATGAAATATTCAGTCTCTCAACCAGATATTGTTGGATAATTTTTAAAATTTTCGTAATGAATGACAAAAATTCACTTTTCGGAGAAATTTTCTAGAGTATTTCTAGAACATTTTTGTGATTTTTCTAAAAAACGTTTAGTCGAACGGATCCAACGAAATATCAATCTTTTCATACAAAATGTTCTTTTCAGTTCGATTTGCTGTTCTCGCAATATTTAGTAACGTTCTGTGACTTTTTTCGTTATCACAGATGCCACCTCCGGCAACAAGTTGGCCACTCGGAGGGCCTCGTGGACCGCCATTGTATCCAATGGCGGCTGTTTTATCGGACGTGTCAAACTTCCGAATGATCTCAAATTCCCCGGACGCTGAAATTCCGGTGGGTTATCAAGCGATTTACCACAGTTACGATCGTCCTCAAGGGCTTTCCGGATCCCCGATTGCCTCCGGACAAGGCGCGTATGGCCAACGAATTCGTCTACAACGGGAGCAGACTGAGGAGCCAAAAATCGACGAGGACCAGGAAAAATCGACGAGCACGCCTGCGAGTCTTACATTTGGCGATATGATAAATCGAATGAGAGTCAGTCAAGATTCCTGGCGATCGAGCCCAACGATGCAATCTTTTCCTCGTGAAAAGACCGACCAGATGCAGCAGTTGCGCGCCCAGGCAGCGCAAGTCAACGTGAATTTACCATCAGCGGACTATCCGACTGTCCCAGAAATCAACGTCAACAGCGATGACCAATCGGTCGTATCAAACCTGAAGGAAATTGGACAAAAAGCGATTGAATCTTCACTGAACGCAAGCGAAAGCAAGCAGCAATAAAAATCTCTCGCTGGCACGTGTTTTTTATACAAGAATTCCATGTCTCCTTAATTTTAAACGACATTTTTTGTAAGCGTCTGCAGAATAATTAATTCTGCTTTTTTTTATGATTTTTTTGATACAAAATAAATATGCCCAAGGAAATTTGACCTCTTCGATGATTTCTCGACCATGTTATACCTCGCGAAATGCATTTCTTGCGATAATTCATTGAATTTACAAATTTCCATGAGCGTTGCCATCGATACCTTGAGCTGAAGCAAGTTTTTCCATTTTTCGGAAGCTCAGTTTTGTACGATATTCGCTTCTCTTTGCTGATCGTGGCGTTTCCACAATTTTCTGACGAAATAAAACTGATGACTCTGAAGTTTGCAACGTTGAGATTCAACGAAAAACATTTTTTCTATTGATTATTTATTGAATTTTGAAAATCGTGGTAATTTTTTGAGTCAATTGAGTTTTTTAGTCGCAAGAGCAAATATTGAATAATAATTATGAGCTCTGCCAAAGAAATAACAGAATTTCGTTGCATTCCAACGATGCAAACTTCAGGATCATATAAAACTGGATCAAACGTCGAACGCATACGTAGCATAATTTTGAGTAATTACACTAATCATTATAAAGATTATTGACGATGGGAACTGAGCAAATTTTACGCTATTCATAAACTACGTCATTTTTTATAGCTTAATTGTCACCTGGGGTCAAAGTGACCCCAGATGACTTCACATCCCGCGCCCATTTTCATTCTCCCGTTTTTTTTCATCGTTCTACTCTTTCTGGGGTTAATTAGGCCAGAACTGCCAAAATCGATCAATATAATCAATGAACAGTCGAAATTGATCGCGATTGAGTGTGCTGCACCCGGCTTTGTTACAAAAATGCTCCGTTGATGCCATCAAACGTTTATCCAAGTTTGGCGAATCAAGAAAATCCCTGAAATCGTTCGCCTGCGCTTTTCAAATCGTCACGATGCAGCAAAGACCGATCGTGCTATCGATTGCGCATCTTATCAATAAAATATCTTATCACACTCTTATTATGACTGACGTACGGGCTAATTCGATTTATATCAAGATTTCTTACAAGGTGAGTTTATCTACGAAGCAAAAGAAACGAAAAGGAATGAAGGATGACAAATGGACGGTTTTGTACGAAGGAGGAAAATAACCACAGGAGTGATTAGAGAAACGCGGCGTCAAGTACGTGTGTGCGTTTTGTTTTTCGAGTGTCGACTCTCTATTAACAGGAACCGGACAAACGTACAACTGCGGTTTCCTGTATCGCGAATGAATCATCCCTACTCTTCATCCGGTCCATAAGAAAAATTTCTCTATTCCCAGCAGCAAATGGTCAGATAATTTAATAATTGCGCGTAGTGTTTCACGAGAATCGAGTGAGCTCGCGGTGACTTCACAATGTTTGATAAGTTGCTGTTCTCTTTAGTCGGGATCTTAATTGTTTATTCGAGGGCGATAGCGTGTGAAAAGAGCGATGTCGAAAGTGTCGAAAGTATCGAAAACGGCTGGTACGACGATGAAGACCTTCGTGAATTTGATCGCCTGATTCGTCGCCACTTGGACAAGGAAAGTTATCCGAAAAATCTGCGACTATTTATAAATTTTCCGAAAATTCATCGCTCGGAAAAACGGAAGGATCAGACAAAAATGTCCAACTCGGAATTCGAGGTTTCCCCCTCAACGTCATCGTTTTTATTGTCGGGCTGGCGAGACGAAACGGAGCAGGGTCGGAAAAAAACGTTACCCTATGAATTTTCTTATGTTGCTCGCGAATTTTATCGCCAATACACGCAACAACGCGTCGGAGACTCGAAAAAAAAATTTAACCGCAAAATTTTTTATGTCCCCGAAAATATCTCACCCTCAAACACCGAGGATTATCCTGGCTCTGTAAATTCTGGAACCACTCAAGTTCCCGACACTACAACCATTGAAAACACTTGGAGAAGTATCATCAACGCGCCTATTTCCGGTTGTCCCAAGGGACAACGAAAAGACAGGAATGGTCGCTGTCGAAAAACATTGTAAGAATTTTTATATATTCAAACATTTTTTCTGTTCTTTTTATTTCAATTTTTTAATCTAAATCCCATTTAGCCTTTTATCATCAAACTTCCGATGCAGTTCTATAGAATTATTTTATTTTTTCAAAAGTTTAAATTCATAAATTTCTGGAAAAAATTTGATTTTATACTCGAATTAATTAATCGACGAATTATCGAATTGTTGAATCAATTAATTCAATACTTTTAAATTTATTAATCATTCAATTAATTGAGGATTTGGATCGTTCAATCGAATAGCCATCGAAATTTGCTGTGACTGATTATTTTCTCGCTCTTTTTAGATGGTGAAGTGGGTCAGCATTTTGGAATCAAGGAAAAATGAGCGACCAGACGATTCCTGGAGTGCGAGTATATTTGCACACATACTGCGTCGTTGAATAATTTTTGCTAGCGAAGCTTTTCCGAAGAAGAACAAGAGCTGAATGGATTAACGGACTTTCATAGACGAAATGCTAAATTTAGATTGGAATTTAAATAATTAATTAATTAATTAATTAAAAATAAAATTTCTAAATCATGAAAATTCATAGAGAGTTTTGTAAATAACACTGTTGTACATCTTATCGCAATTTTAATTAAAGAAAACTGTCTAGTTTGTAAGGAAAAACATGAATATGTTTAGCAGCATTTGAAAAACATTCACCGACGTATTTTGTTTGCATATCTCGAGCTCATTTCGCTCTACAAATGTGTCGCAATGTCCATAAATTTCAATCAATAAACTTCCGTTTCTGGACTCTGATTCTTTTCTTTCGATTTTTGATATTAACAAAATTATTGTTTCTCTTTCAAATCTATCCAAAAATGCGATTCCAGCAAACAACCGAAATGCACGAAACCTCCTAAAATTAAATCGCTCCATTTTTATATCGACGATTAGCAAACATTTCGAAATCGCGAATAAAATTGGGATCAACTATGCGGTGCGAAGCAATACAAAGCCTCGATCGTGTCGAAATTTCAACAATGCTGACTCGAAGTAATTTTAGACTAAATTACACGTGTGTAGAAAGAAAATATTTCGAGAACCGTGTTTACATAGACGGATGGGCCATGAGATTGGATTCACATCGGATGAGATTGAATTTTAACAGTCGATCAGTGCTCTTCGAGATAAATCTGCGATTTCTCATTGCCATCGAGCTCCAAACTCGTCGCTATTGAAAAAAAAATTGCTAATCGAATACTCGCAATTTGAGAAAAGTTAAATGGTGATTATTCGTTTCGAAGGATCAAAATTAGTGACTCAGACGTCAAACCCTGATTAGATAAAGATCCGGCTTTATCTTATGGATCTTTGATCGTATCTGCGACTGTGCCGAAGGATTTAGCGCGCAAAGTCATGAAATATCGATCCAGTTTTCTTTCAGACGACAGTAACAATTTTTCGACGATTCTTGCTCCTCGAAAAATAATTTATTGACCAGGACAATTTATTATTAACGCGAGTTCTCTCGATTTGGTGAATTGAAAGAATGGAAGTGATTTCGATTGAGGAGAGTCTGCAGGATGATGAGACGAGCATCGACAACGAAGCTGAATCAGGCGAAGATCGTAGTCTTCAAGCCAGTCCAACAAGCCTAGCGAATTCTCTGGATAATTTGACGATTGACGAAGGACAGGGAACCGATCAAGAGATCGAAGAATCGGATACGCCGAAGCGTAGAACCAAGAGAAATATTTTAACAGCACCGAGAATCCTCAATCGGTACCGAAAGGATGCAAATGGACGGTGGCGTCGTATCGTGATGTAAAAATTTGAAATTTGCCACCGAAAGTGATAAAGCACGTGGTTCGAAGTTTCTTTGGCTGGAATTTTATTGATTCTACTTCATATTCTGCGTAACGGAATAAATGTGGAGCGAGTATCTGGTGGAAAGTTGAAAGCGACGTAACATCAATCATGCTCGGTGTAAGAATCGATTTTATTCGGTATTTTTGATTTACTTACGCCAGCTCATTCGTTATCACGGTTCGATCGATCGACAACGTTGATTATCGACATTTCAGAGTGATTCATAGTTTGTGCATAGGCCCAAAATTTTTGACATGTTTGACACAAGTTGTGGGTCTAAAAAATGATCGGATCGTCGTGATCTATGCCAACGAAGTTGCATCCGATTGCTCGCGACTAATTCATTCAATTTTTTATCTTTTGCAGGAAAATGCAATTACTCAATATCGGCTCAGCTGTCAAGAATTTCATTATGGGTTTCGAGGAGTGCAAAACGTTTGCAAGTTTTGCAAAAGGTTTACGAACGTGTTTTTATCTCTAGAAAAATTGAATTAATGGCCGGACCATTTACACGAGTGCTCGTTAAGTTTTCTATCTGCTTTAATTTCATGTCGTTTTAAATATTCACTTATGCAGGCAGTTTTGCAGACAAATCCAAGTTAGAAAAGCTCCGACGTCGAATTTGGTATATAAAGAAGCAAAAGTGCTTTCATAGGCAATGATTTTAGTGCGAACAAAAAATTCACTTGTTTATTGCGTCGATATAAACATCGTTTAATCTCAAATTCCAAACGCAAATAGTTTCTTTTTTTTATATTCGAAAAAACTGACGTAAAACGCACCACAATACAATGATATCGCAAACGACGTCGACTGTTATTTCCAAAATGGCAAAGATCATGTTGATTTTGGCGGTTTTGGCGGCAATCGTGACCTCGATCTACTGCAACCCTGATCATGGGCACCACATCATTGGTGCCCCGTGTGGACCCAACGGAAGCTGGAGAAGAGACTCCCGTGGTGTCTGCCGTCAAGTTTCGGACTAACACGAAGATCCTGCCCCTTGCAAATTGCGAGCCCTCGAGACGCAGTCACGATAACCATTTTTTTGTGAGGGAATCGTTTTGGTTTCTGTTAAATTCAATGATTCCCGTTTTTACGAATAAAAATATATCATTCGGATTTGACATTGTGGTTTTCTTTATCGTTCCCCGTCGACTAAGCCAGCCTGACAGTTCCAGCGATAAATATACTGCACTATAAAGAAAATTTTATTTATTTATTTATTTATTTATTGTAATTTATTATTTTATATTATTTTTATATTATTTTTTATTTTCATTTATTTATTTATTTATTTATTAATATCAATCGACTAAACTTTGTTTAAAAGATTACGAAAAAAATTGTCACTGCAGCAAGAAATTTTCTGAAAAGTCTCTTCAAAAATTAAAATTTTGTCATTCTGATGGTAAATTTTGTTGACAGTTCCGTTAGAAATCAAAAAAATTGTCAAAATTATGAAAATTTTGAATTTATCCAAAAATATTTAGTTCACAGTGTTTAACAATAAAATAACGAGGAGTTGGCATCGATCGCGATCGATAATGCATCACGAGCAGAATAATCAATTTTCTTATCTGGCATGAATGCAAATAATGGGAAGTTTACAGATAAGATTCCGCGGCCAAGTGATCCTTCAAATATTCGTTGTAAATAACATCGAATCTGGGAGCATTCTTGAGTTATGTTGCTGACCCTACTTTGTCGTTCGTCAATACGATATCGTCGATGGCAAATCGTTGAATTCATATTTTTTCGTAATACTGTGAATAATCGACTAAACGACATTCCAAGCAAATAATTCATTGCATTTTAGATCAAAAGTTGGTTTGTATTTCCAGCCATAAATAAAAGTTCAGGACTTTGAAGGGAATCAGTTTGACAGCCTGTAAATTTCAGTTGGTTATAGTCTCGATCGGTAATTTTAGTATAAATAGGCGAGGCATTGGCGTTACAATCAAACAGTCGAAAATATCGATCAGAAACTTCGAGTCGCGATAAATTGACAGCAAAAATGAAAATCTTCGGTGGAAATTTCGCTTTTCTCGTTGCGACTGCACTTGTCCTCGTTTTTGCTGTAATTGGAACTTCCGCCGAACCTCATCGGAAATGGAACTTTGACGATGGTCCACCAACTTACACCATTTACAAGCGGAGCTGCCCTGCAGGATGGTCCTGGATCAGAGGCGATTGCTACTGCCGGAACGAGAGATGCCGATCTGGCAAATAGAAGAAAAATAAGCACTTCCTTCGACACAAAACAAACGTGTTGCTTTGGAGTTCCGAATGCATCGATTTCTTCTAAAAAATTTGGAATTCTCTACTCAGCATCTCCGTTATGGTCTCGCAAGATCGGAGCAGCAGTCCCACGAAACTGCCGAAGAATTTTTGTCGTCTGACTTCTATTTCATTGTATAATTTTGGTCCCCAAATAAGCGAATAAATTTTGTGAAAAAATCGAATTCATTTATTTTTATTGAGCATTTTTTTCATTCAGTGAATTTCCACTACGAGTAACCGCACAAGTCCGCGACGGGGAGTCTGTAAAGTACAGGAAACTCGTCTGAGAAATAAAGGCACACGCTATTTTTGTGAATATTGTTCTCGTCCTGAAAGATCGTAATCATTTATCTCCTAATTATTATCACTAATAGAAGAAGGTGATGAATCTGGACCGGTTGAGTCAAAGAATTGAGAAAAAAGATGACAAAACTGCCTGCCCGTGAAGTTACCGAAAGCATTGAAAAAAAATCGCGATATGCAGAGAAAAAAGTACAAAAAATTGCAATTACGTCTCTGCATTGATTTTGCAATTGCTTAATTATACACGATTTTGAATAACGACAAGTGATTCTGACTTATTTGCACTAATCCCATTTGCATCCATTGAATATTGATGGATACGGTGAATCGTTCATTCAGAGCCATCCACCTGAAGTTTCAAGTCTGGTGTATAAATAAACGAGAGGATCTGCAAATAGGAAATAGACGAAGTTTAGCCTTTGACGAACCGGTCGTGACTCAGAGCTTCCTTTTGTTTTGGTACTTGCTGATATAAGAATGAAGCTACTTTGTTTGAACTACACGTTCTACGGCTTAATGGCAATAATTTTAGTGCTACTCGGCACTTTTGCGATAACTGTTGAAAGTGCTGTCGGGATCAGCAAACCTGGGAACGGGCAGAATGTTAAGGGACCCTGCCCGAGTGGATACGTTAGGGACTCAAACGGGCATTGCCGTCATTTCTCGTAAGAATTCAATTTTTTTCTCGATATTCCACGTCTATCCGATTTTTTTGCGGTTTCTAAGAAATCCGATAATTCGCGTTGTCTCGTTTACTGAATCGGGTACAAAAAGGTGAGGCCTCGCCATGAAATAGAAATGGGGGAATGCGTTCGCGTATGCGGGTGGAAAATTGTGAGGCAAAGGCACGAAATAAAAAGACGATAGACGCATCGTATGACTTTTCGAGTGAATAGGAGTGTTCGTTGTTGTTGGTGTTAGAATAATTAGAAAAAACATTTGCCTCGCAACATTCCGGATGGATGACCAGCTGCTAGCCACGTCGCTAAAGTTAATTAGTCTACGTTTCAGTTCGTTCATACGATATACAGCAGCTGAACAAAATTTCACTGAAATTACTTCATTCTAGTCGAATATCATGAATCGAATTCGCATAAAATGAATGCGAATGAAGAGATAGTTCGATTTAATCAGCTAGCGCGATCTTTGTTTACGTTTGAGGCGACTATGAATGAGAAAGAATGTTGCAACGCACGTGAAACTTACAAATTAATATGCACATCGATGGAACTTTACTGATCGATTGAAATTATTTGTTGCAGAGGCTGAGACCGAGCCAGGATTGTCACGTCTGGAGAGCTACGGTATAATCTTGCCCGGAAATGTTGAATGCAGAGTTGTTGACCTAGATATCGGCTGACCTGCAGGATCCTTTGCAAACGAATGTGTAAACGAAATCAATAAAAGTATCTATGGAAAATTAACAAATCTGTATCGTTTGCCCCCATGTTTTCTCCCATAATTGATTAGCGCTAAATACTTCAGCCGGACCTGAGAACTTTGTGAGAATTCTCGTATGTCTCGAAATGTTGACAATACCGATTCGTAAAGATTTGGCTCCAAATAACACGTGCTATCGTATCAATTTTGCGGGTTTGTTCGTTCCCATGAATTTTTTTTCCATGGAACTGGACGAAATCCAAGGAGGAGCAGGAGGATGTGAAACACAATTAAATCGCCTTATTTCGGAGCTAAAAGTTTGCACTGATTGACATCAGGTTTACAAAAAGATTCTGAAGATGCGATTTTTTCAAATTTATTACGAGAACCAAAGGCGAGCCAGTACGAGATTGGAAAAAATGGAACTGCAAAAACCCTCGGAGCGAATATGTAATGAGTTTTTTAATTACCATGTGCTCATGACTCCAAAATAATAATAAAAAACTACAGATGATTACTAACATGTAAATTGTTCACTTTGATTTTTTCTCTCAGTCAATAAAATTACTCGCTGATAAAAAAAAATTGTTGATTTTGCGAAAATCAACAAATCAACAAATTGTGAGAGTTACCAAAACGTTACGAAAACGTTTGCGAAATTTTGGCCCGAGTTTTCAAAGATTTCTTTTTTCGTGCTCGCTGCATCCAATTAAGATTTTCCTTTTCGTGCTTAAGTTGGATATTTTTTCTATCGTTATTGTTCCTTTGAATACGATGTCAATCACGATTTTGGAACGCGACGAGTGCTAGTAAATGTCGCGATCGTATTCAACGATTTGGAAAGAAATCAAATACACAAAAATCGACCCAGACACACCTGTATAAACTAATCCGCACTTTTTCATGACAATTTCGTCTCGTTCGTACCTAAAAATAGTGATCCCTGAATTTCCATGGATTCATTGAATCGTATTCTGAACGAAAATTATCAACTCGACCAGTTCCTGCGTCAGAGCCATTCGGAGGGCCAAAAAAACGACGTTCTTAGCAATAACTTCCAATTCTCTGTCCAGATATCGCGAAATTGACGATTTTCTCGAATTATTGGTATCTCAAGGATGATTTCAATGCGAGGTAGGGTAATGGACCCATTCATACGCGTTCTGGGATTGTGAGATGAATGAATTCTTAGCTCAGAGTATTTTTTCATCTGGCAAAATGACCTGCGACTTCTCGGGGAACTCCTGATAAAAGAAAGAGCCGAATGAAAAGAAATTGTCGATGTCAAGATCACTAGGAACGTTTGGTTTCAGAAAAAAAATTATTTGAATTGCCGCGTTGAAGACAAACTGTCAGATTATGCAACAAGCTTATCGATGCGGGCAGAATCGTAGAATTTTGTTTCCATGCGCTACTTTATCTCGTGAATTAATGAATCCTATTCGCATCTAATGAATGTTAATATACACTAATGATTACACACTTTGTAAATCAATCATTGATCATAATTTACTGGTGGTTCGAAGGCTTTTATATAAATAAGCGAGAAGCATCGTACTTGAGGATTAGACCAAGTTTCGCGTAAGACAAACCGGTTGCGAGGCTCATTGGAAAATCCTTTTTCTTGTTTCGATATTTCCTCGTCTAGGATCAGTGAGGATGAAGCTGCTCGGCTGGAAGGATTCGTTTAACCGACTCATGGCCATACTTGTAGTGTTTCTCGGCATCTTCGCTACATTTGCTGATTGTGACAGTAAAAAAAAGGACCCGTTGCACGACGGGAATTCCATTAGGGGACCTTGCCCCAGCGGCCAGATAAGGGACGCGAATGGACATTGCCGTAAATTTGTGTAAGTATAACCATTTTCTAATATAGTTCACTATAATTTTCGTTCAACCACTGCGAGTCCATTTGCGTTCGAACTCATGGACGAATGAATAAGTTATTTAAACGGTGCGATAACGAAGCGCTTTTTTGTTTGTTACAGAAATTGACAACATTTCAAAACCGACTTTGGAATTACCATTCATTTATGGATGCGTTGAAATCGACCGTGTGAATTTGGTTCTTTATCTTCTGCAGTAGTTACGCATTTAACAATTTTATCTCCACTGTGAGAAATCAGGCGACCTTTCGCCAAAGTGTAAGGCTAATGGGCAAGTTGTCGGAATTCTGAATTGTATATTAAGGGAGCAGAATATGTTTTCCAATTGTTTGCGAGGCTACTTTTATCTGAGCGGAAAAAATGACACGATGGACATTTAAATACACATGCACTTTCGTGAAGGTCATACCGCTTCAATGTTCATGTGTTTCGAATAACGAATGCACAAATTTTTAGAGTCAAGTGCGTGCGATATCTCGGCAATTATCATACGAGCAAATGAAGAATAGAAAATTCTCGCCGTCGAATTTGGTATAAAAAGAGAGCTGATTGCATCTGTTGGCGGGATTTACATTCGGACAAAACGCTATTGAATTACGTTGAGAAAACAATCAGTTTACATAGAAAATCTTCGAGGAGCATAATTTCGTTTACTTCTCTTTGACACACCGACGTCGAACTGCCGCAAACATGATGAAATCGCAGGCGAGATCTAACGCTGTGACCAAACTGTCAACGTTATTCATCGTTTTCGCGGTTCTGGCAACAATTACGAATTTCGTGGACTGTCAATCCAGCGGAAGCTCCACTAATGGTGGCTCATCGGCTGGAAAAGGCGGTATGTCCGATCCGAACAACATTATTGGTGCACCCTGTCCAGGAGGCACTAAAAGGGACTCGCACGGTGTCTGTCGAACTATCAGCTAAGAAGGGACATCCTCGCCGTCTGCAAGTTAATTACCGCCATTTCTACAGACTCAATGAACTGCGCGAGGCTCCCATTCGTGGCGAACGAGACGACGATTTATTCAACATGTAATTGAAACTTGGCCAGGCTATTGTATGAATCGAAATATGCGCAAATACAGAACTTATGAGTAGTGTGTCACCTACAACGTATTTTTGCAGTTTTTTTATTTTGATAATTGAAATCACATATTGAATAGAAATTTGGCTCCATGGCTCCATTCATCTGATTTTCGTTTTGTGAGGCATGAATGCATGCTATCGAGTGGATGTCCTCATGAACGATTACGTGGTCAGCGATAAAAATGGTTAGCGTCAGATGGTTGATAAGAGGACATAATGGTAAATGTGAAAGACAGCAATAAACACTTTCCTCCTAACCCATCACATGAGTACAATTGCCATTAAATAAATGAGTATGGAAAGATAATGTAATTGACCATTTTGCGATATCTGCAAACATTCGCGGCCTATAAAAGCAGGAATTTGCTGCATATTGGGAATAGAAAAAGTTTCGCTTCCGAGAAACCACTCGTCAATCGCATTGAAAGTAGCTCCCTTGTTGTTTTGCGTTTGCAATAGAATAACTTCTTGAAAATGAAGGCATTCGGTTTGACCTACGCTTTCTACGGCCTAATGGCTATAATCTTGGTAGTGTTGGGCACCTTCGCTGGGCCTGCTCAGGCGCAGATGCCGGGAGGTGCTCAGGGTGGAATGGTACCCTGTCCGAAAGGCTTCGTGAAGACCCCCAAGGGCCATTGCGCCCATGTCAAGTAATGATCACTATTTCTTTTCATATTTGCTTTTCGAGTTCGAGAAACTTAATTAATTGCCTTCAATTGATCCCTTTTTCGCAGGAGCCAGTCTCCGCCGAAACCTAAGCCCTGAAGTGGAAAGAAGACCACTTTATGTTTGAAGGATCATGTAAGTTTATATCTTTCAATATACAACGCACGATATTGCTTTTAGCACAACTATTCAGATTAATGAACCGTTCCAAGCGCGTAACAATCAGACCCCGCCTCATCCGTTTTCAATTCGTTATTCACTCACACTACTCATCATTTTCAATTCATTGTTCACCCTCGTCTTAACATGCTCGCTAGGTATGAGTTCTCTATGCACATGAAAATTGAAGTAATTCTTCTTTTTTGCAGTATTTCGAAACGACCCGGATCGTATACGTCGACGGACGGCTAAAGGCAGGGAAGTTTCCTTGTTTTTGTGCATGGCATGGTTATATAAATTTCTGTGAAAAATTGAACGTGTGATTCTGGAAAATAAATATTTTGTGCAAATTACTTCAAACTATGGAACTCGTTTCACTATTTCGATTTAATGAATCATTTTCGATATAAGGTGCGCAGAGCTCTATTCAAATACGCTCAACGTCGATCACATTCATTCAGAGTAAGGTCTAAATCCATGAGCCTGAAGTTTGCATCGACGCAATGCCACGAAATTTCGAAAAAATTCAACCCCCTGGATGGGGTTGAATTTTTTCCATGGGGTTCCATGGATGGCAACCAAAATATTTCAGTGTATGCCCCGACGGTTTCAAGTTGTACAATGATCAATGTGTCGCCGAACGGTCCCGAGTGGGCAAGACAATAGCAAAAATGAAAAATCGTTAAGTTCTTCATTTACCACTTATCGTTGTCACAAACTGAGACGTTTTGATTCTTTATCGTCATTAAATGAGAATTATCTCGTGTTGTTCGCAGAATTTTGAAACGACCTTGATGAGACCTTCACGTCGCAAATTACGGCTATGTAACTCGACGTGCAAAAGATCAACATGTTGTACTTTTGAAAAATAAAATAGTTTCTGCAAATACCCGTAAAAACTTTCGTTTCCTTGGGCAAATTTGACGTAAACGGGCTCAAGCGAATTGGCTGAGATTCACGAAGATGTAACGGAGCTCAACAGAATTGCATCAACTTCCAATGTGAAAGCCACACATCATTGCCATGCTAATCACGATCAACTATTGTGTGATTGATTAAAAAAAATGACCAACACAAGACTGTTGACAATATTCAAGAGTAAAATCTGTCGGCGTTGCGGAGTATTCATTCCATCCTTATCGAATAATGCGAATTCTATTTGCATAGAATGAGTTTTCATATGAATAATAATTCAAATGATCAAACTACCTCACGATATCTACGCAGCAGCTCGAGATCACTATAAAAAGCAGGAACATCCGTACATACGGAATAGATCAAGTTCCGCGTCCGACTAACTAGTTGACTTAGAGCTTCTTTCTTTTTATTGGTGTTTGCCTATCATCGCTTACGAAAAATGAAGCTGTTGGCCTGTAACTACAGTTTCTACGGCCTAATGGCAATCATCGTAGTAGTACTGGGTACTCTTGCCATGCCTGCTAACTGTGTGACTGTGCAAGACGTCAAGGCACCTTGCCTGAGAGGCGCAGTGAGGGATAGTAATGGCCATTGTCGTCCTATCAAGTAACCATCATGTACTATTTATTTCTATTCATATTTGCTTTCCGAGTTCGAGAACTTCAATTGTTTCATATCAATTTGTCATTTTTTAGCAGGTCCAAACCCCGAGGTCGCGGTTAAGCAAGAAGACCGCTTCATATTCGGACGATCGTGTAAGTTTACATTTTTCCGGTACAACGCACAGTATTGGTTTTAGCATATTCAATTCAATGAATCGTAAGCGTCTCGTGTCCATGTGTCATTGCTCCGAGAACCCAATAAGCGTACCGTGTCTGTGCGTAAAAATGAAGAAACATATTTTTTTGCTTGCAGAGACTCTGATCGTTTGAAGAGAAACAGCTGACCTTATAACTCGTGGATAAAAAAGTATATCGAGAGCTCGGTAGAATTGCTATTACTTGCTTCAACTTAGAAAGCCATAAATCTGTGCCATTTCACGCAGCTATCGTCATTAAATACTGTGTGATTTATGACAAAAATAATTAAGACAAGATTGTTGTTGAGATCAAAGAAAAAAATTGTCGATGTTGCATTGGATTTCATTTTTATACCGAATCCCATTCGCATCGAATTAGTTTTTACATTAATAATTGATCATTTTTAATTAATATCATTATATTAATTATAATTCATGTTAACATTAATTATTATTAATTAATGAACTAATTAATTAATTATAATAAATAAATAATTAACTAATTAATTAACTAATTAATTAGTTAATATTAATTATGAATTATTCATTATAATTGATGTCAATAATAATGTATTATATTGTATTAGGCATATTCACCTAAGAATCATTTGGAAACGACGACAAAGTCAACTCAGATCCAGCAAAAATGGCGCAAAAAGCAAACTTACTAAAACCGAACGTCGACTGTGTTTCTTATCACGTTAATTCGCTAATCACGCGTCAATGCACTTTCATTAGACTATTTTGAGTTTTGGTACACGTGAAAGGATTCTTTCGTATAAAAAGAGAAGTAATACCGGCGTTAACGTCATACGCGCTTGTGAAAAGTTTCACCTCGTATTCGACAGTGATTATTGAGCTCAATTACTTTTTCTATATAAAGCTTAAAATACCGTTACGTTCGTATTTTTTGATTATTAGAATGAAAACTGTGCTGGGACCCTCGGTTTTTTTGATAATCGTACTGGCCACCCTTCTTGTTACATTCGGTACTTGGAGCGTCACATGTGAATACCGTCCGTTATTAGGATCTTCATCATTGTACCTATGGAACCCAAAATTTTATCCTCTATGCCCGGAAGGATTCACGTGGCACAAAGATCATTGTGTCGTCGTAACGGCAACGAGTTGACGAAAAAAAAAATCGCGTCGTGCTGAATCCGTTGAGTTTTTTAAATTCATTATTAATGCTTTTAACTAACTCGCAACCCTAATTGAGTGTCGAAATTAAATACGAATTAATTTTGTTTTTCGCAGTTAGTCCAATCGTCTCGACACGTATTCGTTGAGTGCAAGGAATTCATCGGTTATGTATAACGCGGCGTTAAGGATTATTGTAATGTCGTTTACAAAAATGAATCCTTGCCGTGGATACTGGCAAATTATGTAGCGTTAAATTTCCCTTATGTTTCTACTCGCCCAACGCTCCAATGTCGTTGGACAATCAATTCTCTCTCGATCTTAGATATTCATAATCAGGAATCTGAGAAAAATCATTTGTCACTTTTTCAGATAAAACAAAAATGTCGCCTATATGCACGTGTTTTTCCGATTTATTTTGATTTTCTTCGATTTTGGGAAGAAAAAAATAAAAAAATGTCACCTTTGGATTCCTTCTAATGATTCTCCTTTCCATAAATTCTATCCGTAGTCATGCTTACAGCATCGATGTTGCAATAATCAATTTTCCATAAATTCTCATTACCATAACCTGTATTCGGAGAAAAAATGAAGTGTAAATTCTCGTCCTATGATCGCGTCGATTAAGCAAGGAAAATAATTCACCTTTCCCTTCACTAGCAAGAAAAGTCTACAGAAAATTCGTACTCTTGGAAAAAATCCTGCATATATGTGTGAATATTAAAATTGTCGGATATTTTTATCAATTTCAAGCGTGTCGAGCCCTTCGTCGCGATGGGCTCGTACCCGCAAGGTTGGCTATCGAGATAACGAACATTTTGCGGACTCCGCAAACAACAATATACCTATTCGTCTCCAAAGTGATTAGTGCGAGTCGCATTGATCGTTTTGATCGTAGCATTTATAACGCAAAGAAACGCAAAGGTCTTTTCTCCGCAATTATTTTCCACTTACCATTCGAATGTGCATGAATACATACAAGTAGACGCGGCATTGGCGGCATATTATCAGCATACATAGTAATAATCGTTGTGGACACATGTGCACGCACTCAACGAGAACGCGGGAAGCGTCCGGTCTCAAGGCTTTTATACGGCTTCATCGAGTATCCGTATAACAGAGAGTCGTGGAGAAAAAATTGTGTATAAAAATTACATTGACGCTCACGCAGCACAGGATAGCGGTATAAAGTTGCATAAGTGCGAGAAACAGGCGCGTCTTTAGTCGCGGCGTTCTCTTCTTGGTTGTGGTTGTAAATTCGTGCGCGTCGATTTTGAGAACGATCAAAAGTGTTTTTTTTCGTCTCTGTATTCAGTGAATGTCAAACGTTTCTCGAGATAGAGCTTCACGGCGTTCTCTCACAAGTTTGCCTGTCGCTATCTCATTCTATACAGCTAAAGTGCTGACCGTGAGATAAGATATATTAGTTATTGCCGGCTTATCCCGTACCCGTCTCAATATTTTTCGTCTGTTGCTTTGAAAACGAAGACGCGTGAATGTCCGTCGATCTTTATCGCTCTCTGGTGAATACGCTTTTCAGCACGCGGTCGGCACTATCCGCGAATATTCGTGTTATACAGACATTTTTGTGCTCGCGAGATTGAAAACAAACACGTGAAAAAAAAAATCAAAATGGCTGATCCTACTATACAAACGTTTTGCTGTCATCACAACAATAATACCGACATGGCAGTCATTATTATGCAAGAATTCAACACCGATACATACAATACCGTGTGCATGCTTTCTTCTGCCGTGGGAATTCTCGGAGCTATTTATCAGGTAAATCGCATTTACATACTATCCAGCGAGTTAAAGTATTTCTTCATTTATCTTCTTATCATTCGTGACGAAAAGCTTCATTTTTTTTACCAAGTTGAAGTTTGCATCGTTGGAATGCAAAGAATTTCGCTTATTTCTTGAGCAAATCTCAAGATTTTTATTCAACACCTGATCAGGGCGAAAAAGCGATTTTTTCTGAGTATCCAAAAACATAGTCGTTACGAAAATTGTCACAGTTTTCGCGATTCAATGAACAATTATTAAGAAAACGCTTTTTTCGTTGGACGTTGCAAATTTCAGTGTCGTTTTTTTTTATTTACGGTACGATTTTGTCGCGAATCTGTTCGAATTTCTTAGGGTTATCAAATCTCGTTTTTGTTTTGATTTCTAAACGTTATCACTTCGTTTCGTCAGATTCTTCCTCGTCAAACTTCGTCAATGAATCACGGGTGCCAAAATTTTTCAGCCTCCAGGGGAAGAGACATTATCATTAGTTTAGCCATTGCCGATCTCTTTGCTTCGTTGGGTGAGTCGATTAAAAACAATTTTAATTGATCTTGGATCAATTAGAGTTGAGAGACAAACGTTGAATTATTTTTTGTTTCTATTTGTCTAGGAGTTTTTGTCAGGTCAGCCCTATGGATGAATTTCAAGAGCATCATGCCCATGGAGGACGACACGTCTAACGTTGTGTTCTGCGCCCTCTCATCGGTGAATATCCAGCTTTTTATTCCCAAAGATTTGCATTATGGCTCGCCGCTTGTTGAAAAAATCAGATTAGAGTTGAAAGTACGAAAATGCAGTTTTAAAAGTGGGCTGACGGAGAACGAGACTTTTCCAGGCTTGGACGCAATATTTTTACATGGCCACATGGATTTGGACGTTCTGGTACGCTTACGACATGAAACTGCTGCTCGGCGAACAAGCTGGATATCCGTCTTATTATCACGCCGTTGCATGGATCTGTCCTGCGGTGCTAACGACATTTGGTTTGACGATTTTGTACGTTCCTGATGCAAAGTGAGTGGCGTTGCATTTTTTCCAACGTATTGACATGCATAATTGCGCTTTTTCATTCATTAATTCACCATTTTTTCTGCTCGAAAAATACAGTTGTCACAACTTGACGTCGTTGTCAACTGCAGTTTTGCGGATATTGCCGAATTACTGCGCTACGTACGTTTTGCTGGCAGCTGTCATGATCGTCAATCCAGCTCTGTACGTATCGTCTACGAGAAATCTACAAAATGCTGTTAGCTGCAGCCTCGCTCAAGTTACGGGACGAGAGAGAAAACTCGTGCAAACGATCAGGCTCAAATTCGCCCTGACCAATATCGTCTATTACGTTTGTTGGGTACCAAACTTAATAAATGGCATTCTCCTGTGGACTCTCTGGTTCCAATTGCCGGTCAAAGTAATCATTACTTTGTGGTACATAATGGTACGAAATTTCTCCATTATCACGATTGATTCGACGCTGAATTTCAGTAGAAAAAGACACACCAAAAGATCGATTATAAATTATGACAATTAATTACAAATTTTGGTGTTTTTTTTGTTTCCAGGCGGTGACGAATCCACTGCAAGCATTTTTCAATTCGCTCGTGTACCGTCGCTGGGGTAAACGAGAAAAATTACGTACGGAATGGTGTCTCAAAAAATTGGGAATCAACAGATCAACGAAAGAGGACGAGAGCAGTGATTTTTCGGAATCGTCGCCGTTATTGACTCCGAAGTACGGTTACACTCCCCACACGAGTATAAACGGATCATCGTCTCTCTAAAGAAGCAAAAATGAAACAATTAGCATTAAAATCACATTTTCCATTAATGTTTAAACAAAGTTGTAAAAACTTTCGCTGTGATACTAGAAAATACGAAACGTGTTGAAGTATTGTAATATTTCAATATTCTTTTTTTTTTTTATACCGGAGTTGCGTATATTTGTGTAGATTTTTGCTCAAAACTCAGCCACACATTTTCGCAACTATATTATTTTTATAAAAAAATACAAAGCAACGAATAAAATTTTTAATACGTTTTTTTTCTCGTATTTTATTCTCGACAAACTTAAATTTAACAGTACAGAATTATTCAGTATGTACAAATAGTATCGAAAAAAGAAATAACGTTTTTACTCGGCTCTTGATAGGAAGAATTTTTTCGTTCTTGTCATTAGATCCGTTTTTTACTCTCCAGGGGAAACAAGCACCTTCGGCGATATACCCGAAAAAGCCATACGTCGAAAAATATATATATATATATATCTGTTTATACATATACACACATTAACGTTTTTTTTCATTATTTTTTCGTATATCGATGTCTGAAATAGTAAAAATTATGTATTTTCTTCACAATTTTCCCCATCATCATTCCGATACATCAGCACATCGCACTTGAGGCTCAATCGATTAGACCTTCATTGGTTTGGGTGCAGTAATTTTTGGATTGTTCGAATTCATTTTGCCCAACTCGTTTTTCATCTGATACCAAATTTCTACTTTCGTCGTGGAAAATGTTGAGCCTTGTGGGAAGATTTTTTTACATTTTTGTTGAAAAGCATTAGTGTCATTTATTTTTCTACTGAACAACAATATATTTTTAAATAAGACTTGAAAATGTTAAAAAAATATCATTTGTTACTCATTTGATGAATTTTATTAGTCACGCCTTCAACGTAACTTGTTCGTTCGTATCAGCACCGAAGACGACGATAATTCAAAAAATTACGACGATCTAATTACGATTTTCTTCTTCGTCAAAAGAAATTCAATATTAATAATAATAATAAACGGTTTTCGACGTGTGTATTTAATCTCGTCGCTGGAAATCGCGACGTTAAGTTTCGTTCAAACTTTTCGTACCTCTAGTCTGTCATGGTCTAGGAAAATGTATCAGCGTTCGTAGGTTTTGTTTCATTTAATCAAGAAAATAATGCGATAATCATTTAAATGGGATAAAAACAACAGAAAAAAATATACTTTGACGTTATCGTAATAGATGTTGCGGAACGTCCAAGAAAACTCGAATATCAATGTAAAAAAACAAACGAACTAGACACTATTGTGTAATCTCACTTAAGTAGATGGTTGAATTCTAAAAGAATTCGCCACTTCTCCTCCATCGTCAATAAAACGTATTATCGTACATAGTAATCAATATTTTTCAGTCACTCAAATTATGCATTCAATCACTTTAATCACTCAATTTGTCTCATCATTCCAAACGAGCAATAAATCATCTCATTTTTTTCAATTACTTAAGCAGAGTGATTAACTGGTTTTGATTACTTTGATTCTCGTTTTCTTTGCCCTCTGCAAAGCAAGTACGTAGTATTTGTAATAAGATCAAGTTTATTTTTAGAGAATCTTTGATTTTTCGAGCGTGGGCGCGACCAACCTTGCTCGTATTTGTTTTATCCTGTTTCGATTTGTTCTCGTTCCTGCCACAGAAGAATCAACTATTTTGGCAACGCAATAATCAATTGCTAGGTCTGTTTGTCATAGCCAAAAAGACACTTCCATCATGTCGATACGTCACGGTCACCCAGCGTCAGAGACGTTATCTCACGGACTATCATCTCCGCTATTTTCCATGCCAATTCCTCCTTGGCCTAATGACATTCGAACAAAAAATTCCGTCCGTCAAGTCAGAAATTATACGAATAGCATTTATGAATTGACAAATATTTTCTTTTCATTATCCCTCATTGTAATTAATCTTATCTCACCTTATCTTGCTCAACGTGTATGAAACGCTTAACCGCACGCGTCAGTCGTGATTCTGAAATGTTTTAATGTTCGAATTGGTTGGATACAGAATAGAATGAAAATGAAATATTCAACGAGTGTAAAATGTCGCATGACTTTTTGTTTTACGTCAAATTTCGTTTTAAATTTTGTTTTACGTCGTACCGTATTTTCTTCGTGGATCAGGCTCAATTTCCGTCACGAATCTTCCCATATCGTCGACGTAACCAACGCTGAGACTGAAAAATGTAAAAAAAAAATCCCCAAACAATGAATAACTCTCAGAATCCAATAAATTCGTCGTCAAATTGAATTGTGTGTGAATTGGAAATGTACTGACGTGCTCTTCGCTCGTCTCCAAAGTGAGTCTGGATCATACAGTTGTCTGGTGTCGATGCTCATGCTGCCATTATTGTTTCTAGTATTTTCGTTGTCGTTTCTGTTCGTCTCAATTTGTCCACTCATGCTCGTTTCTTGAGCACTGAACGTGCTTATTTCGCTGCTGCAATCGGAGCCTTCGAAACATCGTTCAATTATTTATTCACGTTTATTTTTGTTTTCATGGTCGACGTTCGTTTGCAAGTAGAAAAATAGACAAAATGTATGCAAAGCTTTGCTTCCCTTCTTCTCCTTCCCTTTATCTTTTTTACACGTAAATAGAAAACCATTTTCATACCAATTTCGAGATAAGAATAAGCTTACCGGCTCTCTTTACACGATTCTGTTGGAGACCAGCACAAGCACCACTCTGGATGGTCCCGATGAGTTCAGATAAGTATTTATAATACAACTGGGAAGATAAGAATGCAGGCAGGTAGTGCTGTAACGTAAAACCAAGAAAATTCACAACTCGGAGTAAGGAATTGATTTTCGTTTGTAAAATTCCTCGAAAATCGCGTTTTTTTGGTATTTCTCAAAGTTATCGGAATACTGATAAAAATATTTTCCAAAATACTGTCGGGAAGCCTTATGAAGATAAAACTTTCAATGTGGCTGCGTGTTTGCGTTGGAGTTGAACGTGAAAATGAACAGTTTCCGATCGTGAGGTTGAAATCCGTACGTGAGTATTACCTTACTGAGGAAATTATATACAACAATGCAGGGACGATCGAAACAGTCCGGCTGTGGTCCATCGCCCCCTTCCCGACAAATGTTTTGCTCAACTTGGAAACGTATTTTATCAGAAAACCCCAGTGGCATCGTTGCTTGAAGACTAAAATACCTTGAAAGAAAAATGTTGTTACAGATTAAAAGATGCAAAATAATAATCATGGTAATGAGTATTTCATACAGTTGTTGATCATACTTGTCATAAATAATGAGAGCATCGGTTTGAGCCTCTGTGGGATCGAGGCTCACGCTTTTCTCCAACAAATTCTGCTTGTAATTAACCGCCGTCATCCAAAAATCCAACAGTTCACGTTTGTTCTCGAGTTCCATGAACTAAAAAGAAAAAAATACCGTCACTGTTTGCATAATGCAAAAATGAATTCTTTTGCTTCATGGATTTCGTCTTACTTCCATAAAATAAAAGAAAGCCGTTTCGTTGTAGAGTATATCGGAGAGTTTAACGTCGCCACTCGTTAGAACGTCGATTTGATGCTTGCAATGGAAATCGCTCCTCAAGAAATCATTGACGTACCTGTAACAAGTTGAATAAAAATTCCAATTAATTTTCACGATTTTTCCAAGGTTTTTGTGGGTGTGTGATCGAAATTAAGTTTCTACTCAAAACTTCATGTCGGATAAACGTTTTAATCGACTTTGCAGTATTAAAATTTGAGAATTTTCTCAAGGTTTTCCAAAGAGACATTAAAATTGTTTTTTAATTGAAGAATCTGGCCGGATTAAAAATCAACACAACTCACTCGTCCTCGAGCGTTTTGTACACGCTTGCTTGCACCGTTTTCAAGCAACCGATGAGTGGCTGGATATTGTCGCATTGGACAGATTTCTCAATTTCATCCTTGATTTGATCGGTTATACCATTCGCGAGCGAGGAATCATTGGCGATGTACTTTTTATAAATCCGGAAGGCATCCTGCTTGATGGTTGAGACGGGTTGCCGTAGGCTTTCTCGTCTGCCACTCGTTATGACTCGATTAACATTAGATTCAGGCTCGTTACTATTTACAACATCCGGACTCAAAGTATTTTGGCCATATTGCGGAGGATGTTGAATGAGTGGGCTGTCGGATCGCAGTTTGTATTTATCTGCGTCCGGACAGAGGCTCGTATTGTCGTTGATCGCGGATGGGCCGCAGGTGCACTCCACCTCCATCCAAAATTTGATGAGCGCCAGAGAGCCACGTCTGTCCATAAACTGTATGAAATAACCAAGAGCACCTTTGTCCGCGAGGACCTCCTTCAATGTTTTCGAGAGCCGAGAACACGAGTACATCCGATCGTCCATTACGTTGGACTCGTGAGTCTCCTCCTCTTCCTCTTCGAGGCTACAAAACGTGCCTGTCCGAGGGATCCTCGAATTGGAATTGCACGCATTGTTTCCTGTTGGGCTTTTGGGACTCGCAGGCAAAACACCCGAATTCGACCTAACTTTGTCTCTTTGGCCTGAGAGAAGAAAAACAGAACGGTGAACCAATTTTTTTAGCGGCAAACTCAATTTTTATGCTCGGTAAACGTTGTATGTTGAGAACAAGCAATTTTTTGTTTTTTCGATTGAAATGACAACGTTAAATACGTTAATGAGAAAAATTTGATACGGAGTGTAGCGGCAGAGAAAAAACGATTTGCGAGGATGCACGAGGGCAAAATAATTGCAAGGCAGCATCAGGGTACCGAGACTGTAGTCGTATTTTTAGTTGAAAACATGCAAGAGCCCTTGTGATGACTTAATTGGATTTCCATACACACATAAACACGATTGAATGAGAGAAAGGTTAGACATTAATTCTTACCGTATTACAAACCAATAACAAAGCGTGCTTGCAAAAATACATGTAAAATTGTAACGGCGAATGAAAAAAAAATAAAACAAAAGAAAAAAGCAACGTGTGTGTGTGTGACAATAAAAATTTACCGGATTTTTTAAAGAATTGAAGCATTCTTCGGGACAACACGAAGCAGCATTGTAAACAAAGCTATTTCTACGGACACACACGCAATAATCAAAGATATTCGTGATTTTCGTATGCCGCTATATTTATTCGCCAACAAAAATGTTGTTTCTCGACGAAAATTCCAAAATGCCGTTTTATCGATTTCGTTTGACCTGTTGAAAAACGACTGAGAACCGATTATAGCCACTAACATCTGACAGATTTACTTGAATAAATCGAATAAACAATTCAGAGACGAGCATTATATATTTCGTAATTGCAGTAGGTAACTGTCACTGATGTCATTTGCGTCTCGCGTGTGCGATTTTGTTCATCTTCATATTTTCTCTCGCTTTCGCTTCCCCTATATTTGCCGTACCGAAATACCGCATGTTGGTATCGGTACATTTTCGCTTTGGGGTCATCGATCAGTAAGGACGTGTCCTCGAGTTCAAATATTTCTTGATGGATGGCGCCACCGGCTGGTGGCAGCGCGAGGCCTTTTTTCAAATTGAATATGAATGAAAATAAAACGAATTTGATTCTGCGATGTATTTTACTCCAAAAGCTGAAAATTCCGGTGCGTCCTTCGGCAAGCAGCAAGATCGAGTGCGACTGAACAAAAATGAGAGGAAATTTGATTTAATAAAAAAGATGTAAATTGTTTTTTTTTATCAGGAAAAATATGTTCACGAAAATTAACAAGAGGGTAAAAGGAAATATTTACGTACCAGGGAGAGAACGTTCGACTAGAATGACGAATAAAAAGCTGAAGAATTATTTGAAAAATATTTAATAATAAACATTGACAATATACAGAGAAAATACGCCATAAGAAGTTGCTATGGGAGTAATAAGAACCTAATAACTGGTCCAGACTTAGAAAATATCATCAAATCAGACAATTATGAAGGTGTTTTACGATCGACACCTTATATTACTATTCGTATTTTATTATTAATATTATTATTATTTGCAACTAAAGTTCGATCTATTCGTACAGCTTGAATCTCATATTCCTGTGTTTATGTATGACTGTGTGTTACTGTTGAGGTGTACGAGTTTTGTTGCTGTTGTTGTTTTGTGCCGACTTTCAAAGACTGGTTTTAAAATCTACGCCCGTATTGCGCGAAAATTGGGAACGATATGCCCCAAACTGTGAGACCATTTAGTTTCTCTCTTTTCCTCAATCTATGCACCGTTTAATCACAAGTAGATATTATTATTACGTATTTCCACGTAATTCTCAAAACTTGATTCGTAAAACCGTATACACTGCAAGAAGCCGCAAATAAATAATCAGTGGCATAGCTGTTTAATGGTTAAATCATCAAATCATCTCTGTTATTTATTTTTTTGCATTTTCTTTCTGTCACGTTTTTTTTTCTGCGCTATAAATCTACGATTAGAAGAGAGCGTGTGCACCGTTTCGAGTTTCGTCTCGGAGCGAGATCTCCTCATTCGGACCTGACAGTTTTGCCCCACGTGTATGGCCTTAAATTTTATACACATTCGCGCACCCTTTCTCACACGAGCATTCCAACAAACAAACAAAAAGTATACGTTAATGCTACAATGTCATGGAACATTCTCCAACGTTTGTTTTCATCGATACATTCTAATCTTTATCCCTCAACTCGAGCAATTCGCCATTTTCACAATACGCTGTCCATCGTCGTTGGTACACGCGCGAGTATTTCTCGTGCAATGTGAAAAATATCTTATGGTTAGATTTGAAAGCACGTCGGAACAGAATCAAACGAGAGAGTGAGAGACGAAAAAAAAATAGCGCGTGAATCCCGAAAATTTCATTAGTTGGTCGTTGCGTTGTCATTTTTTATTCTCCACTTGATTCGATTGGTCGGAATGCGAAGAGTGGCTTCTGATTGGTCATATTTCTGTCGGTGCGGCCAGTCAGAAGTCAAATTCGCGTTTTCGTAAATCAAACAGCCGAGAACGATGTTTCTCGTAACGAAAAATTAACGAGATTACAAAATGTGAATTATCAATTAAATTCAAACAGAATATCTTTGGAGTCAATGAGAAAGATTTTTCACGATCCACGCGTTCATTTTTTTCTTCTTCTCGTTAATTATATCCGCTCAAATTCTAAAGGGACAGCGTTTTAAGTTCGTACACTACGATATGTTGCCTCGTAATATGTCGTTCACATTACGTGAGTCATGTATTCATTACCTACACGTATTTCCTTTGTAAATTATTTAATTTTAATTTTTAATTATCTTTTCAATCTTATTTTTCTTGATCGTGTTTCGTTTTGTTGTTCTTATAAATCCAAGATTAAATTGTTACGGTGCGTATCATTGAGAATACTTTACATTGCAATTTTTTTCGTTTTTCCTTTTAAATCTACAGTCGCTAGATTCGATAAATTAAAGTCAGTAGAGAAGGGAGTAGGAAGAGAACTTCACGGTTATAGAAGATCGTTCTGAATCTCCGTGTTGCTGTTATTATTTTCTATTTTTTTCCTCATTTTTAATATGTTTGCGCGCGTGTGTGTGCGTGTGAATATTAACGAGTAGCCGATTAAGTCGCGTTGCTCCTTGACGCGGAGGACGAGAAGAGGAGGCCGCGGCGATTCGGAGAGGGACGTTTGAGTTTCTAGTTTCTGGGCAAAATTGTTAAAACCGCTCGTGTTGCGTGTAGGCCTGTCGAATGAACGAGTCACGATGATGAAAAAAAAAACAATCACGTCTTTAAAGTTCGAAACTGTGCGTGTACAAGGAAGAAAATAAAAGAGAAAATAATAAATCCAACACGTGATAGTATTTTGTGGTTCGTTGAAAGACAGACATCAATCGTTTTGGGTTTTATTTTTTCTTTAGCACTCGCGTTTCTATTCATTTTGAGCTTGACCTTAACCTAGCTGCTGATTTATCTTTATCCTAATGATAGAGGTAATAATGACGAATAGTATAAACGATCGTAATTACATTATACAATATACAAGGGTGAATCGGAGCAGCGAAAGGCGCAGAATAGAAATTTCAATTGTTTCCATTGTTGCAGAGAATAATTGCAGAGCGAAACGATGATTTCGAGTTCAGATGTTTGTTGAGGGTGACAAAACGAGTGCGTTCTTAATTTTTGTAGTTATTTAACCGCGTGTGATTGAATTGAATGAATATTTCGGGTTTATCGTGGCAGTAAAGGATTCGTACAAAAAGATTACAGCGAATGGCGCCTCGAAATGGGCAGAAATTCAAGAAAACTATTTCCAAATTTTTCCAGACATAAATTATTCGTTACTAGCTCGTATTTAACACTAAAAAACAAAATCTAACGATACATTTACCACGATCATTGGGTTGTGTGATTAGCTTCTTCTTTGCAAAGGAGCCTCTTAGAGTTCGTCGAGACGTTTTCGATCTTGATATTGATACCAGGATGAAAATCATCTGAACGCAGGATTGAGTATGTGTGTCGGGAACAACACTCTATTACGTCAATTAATATCATCTGTCTGGATTCTTACGTGTTTGTTGTGCTTGACTCTGTGTTTCCTTTCTACTCATATTTACATTATCGTTTCCCACCGGAAGTCAAGAATATTTTTTGTATTGTTCCTCGCACAAAGTTCCACAGCTGCTCGAAATTTCATTCATTTTTTCCGAGCCTAGTTCCTACCACCGTTTCCATATTCGTTCGCTATTTTCGCCTTTTTCCGATCGCTTCATTTATGTTTTTTCTCTTTTAGCTGTCATTGTTTTGTTTCATTGTGATATTTAATTAAATCCTCGTATTGGATTCGGGATTTCCAGCCCCTCTCGCTCTCCCGCGCACACACACACACAAACACATACGAAACGAACGTATTGACGTTAAATGAAAAGGGGACGAAGGGGGAAACATATCACTCATTCGGTCCAGACCAATGTGCGTACCATTTGTGTTGTTGTTTGTGTTTTCTCATTTTCAACAACCTCAAAATCCACATCCGAGAACTTGATCTCCAGCTTCGCAACGGATTCATCGAGCTTTGTTTTTCTCTCGTTTCTACTAATTCTTAAATCACTGAGATTCTATTCACGTGTTTGTATGTGTATGTGTGTGTTGGTTATTATTAATAAACTTATTACGGGCATTGTAATTTTTCTCTTACGATTAATATGTCATAGAAAAAACGTGTCATGTACGTTATTGCTTAAACTTAAGAAATAAATAAATGACGAGGACGATTTGAATGATCGTAACCGCGTATCGTCCTCACGCCGAGTTGTTATTCTTATTGTTATCATTATTATTACTATAATTCTTTTTTTTTAAATTACGTACAGATTCATGGCTAGCAAGATGTTTTTACAATGTTTCCTTTTTCTTTTTTCCGTTTACTCTTTAAGTAAGCATACTTAATAATATGCCTATTGTCCACTGGCGCAGATACGATACTGGATATACGAAATACAAAAGAATTTCAATCAAATTTCGAGTCGAATCGATGCTCAATAATCTCGAAGGAGGAAATTTTATGGATAATTTACGACCAACATTGGCTCGTTTCTCCAGATACTCAACATTTTTTTCCCCTTTTTTATACAATTATTTCTGAAGTAGTATTTAAAAAAATTTTGATTCCATTCAAACTGCACCCTGACACGAGAGGTGTTACACATTTTTCCCTTAGTCACGACGATCGAGACTAATTCGGTGATATGAACATTTTCAATTTCGTTTCATACAGAGTTTCTTGCTTTTTCCCCACCGTGACAAAATCGGTGCAACTAGAGGACCCTCGTTATCCTGTTGTTTATTTGTTTATCTACAATCTTCACATTCTTAAGAATTTGATGCAACGACTTTGCTTGCCGGACTGCTTATCGAGAGAAAAAAAAACGGAAAACTTCTGCAATTAAATTATTCATAAATTTAATAATAATAATAATAATAATAATAATAATAATAGAGAGTACAGTGATTAGAGAGTTGCAAAGAGTTTGTTTTGACTAGACCCTGTTTCCCAGAATCCGGTACGTACATACGGTCTAGTGTTTCGTACAAGTGATTTTTTTTCCTCATTTTATTCCGTCGTTCCATCGAGTTGTAAAAAAAAAACAATTGCGACCAAATTTACGAGGTGAGTTGGGAAGAGAACAATTGCTTAGCTCGTTTCTTTACATCGATTCGTCTGTTGGAGCAACCAATATCGTTGGTTTGTCAAATTTTGAATCTTTCCGAGGCAAACTCGTTTCATAAATTTGGCCGAAATAGTGTTTTTTTTTGTGCGTGCTCCTTTGTCGGTTTTCTATTCTATATTTTTTCGTTTATCTCACATACCCTCGTATTCGCTTTTCTTCTTTTATTTTATTATTAAACTCTAAAATTCTATCTCACTTACATGGGAGGGGGCTGTTGTTTTATTTTGTTTATTTTTGTTAGATTATTTTTTGTCTTCTTTACGTTTTGGGGAGTTCGTCGAAACGAATTACACACATATTTGGCATAGAAATCTACCAACTTACGCACGTACCTAACTGTTTTCTAGCTACCTAAAGTTTTCTCCATGCTACATTTAAATTCTCGCGGATCCGTAACACTTTTCTGCTATTTTTGTATTTCGAGCGTATTTTTATTGTGACAATTATTCATTGTGTTGATTTTTTGTTTTCATTACGGCTGTAATTCAGCGTGCAATTCGAAATTCGAACTTGACTCGTCTGTTTTGTTTTATTCAACTCGAATTGGAAGCAGAAACAACGCGTGACAACTTGGAGCCAAGACCTGAGAAACGTGCGCTTGTGTATTTGTGGGTGTGACGTTTTGTTTTTTGGTTTGTATGCCTGGATATTGCTTTATTAAAATTGGGTGCGTAAACGAATAAATAACGATCTCGAACGACAAAATTATTGAAAATTATGCAAATTTGTCTGAGAGCAAAAGTTACTTCTTTTTTTTCTTCTTCTTTAGCTTGAGTTTGTTTTTATCTTTTTATCAACGATTGTACAACTATCTTACAATTTGGCGACGTCCCGACTGAGCGAGAATTACTTTTTTTTTTGTTCCATTCAATCAATAATCTCTCTTTCCCTCGACCGTTCGACAATTGTGCGAATTTTCTCGATAATCTATGAAAAATTATTTCAGATTCGAAAATATTTTTGGGATGTCAACGACGACGCTTCGTGGTCGAACGAATAAAAATGATGGATTTTTGTAGATCGACACTCAACTGTTTGGCGGTATTATTATTTTCTTTGCACACGAAAATGTGGCAAAATCGTTTTTTCGGTCTCGAGATGCGTCCGATGTGTACGATGATTATCGATGAGTTATAAATAAGTTGCGCTTCGTCGAAATGAATCCCCCATGACTGTGCTTTGTCACAATGATCGAGGATTTTATTCGTCCTTTTCGTTCTTCCTTCCTCTCTCTTTTTTTTTACGATGATTGTGTCGTCGATTTGTGGTCATGATCTGCCGAGTACGTTGCCGTCTCGCTTTGTAGTCCGCAGCGAGACTTTTTGCGGCGTTTCATTATTTCGCACTCTTCCCTCCTTTCTCGCTTAGTACGGCGTGAACCTGTTGTATCCACCTCTGTACACGGTCGCCTGTCGGAACATTGATCAATCAATTAAATAAAACATCAAATTCCTCGCCAAAAAATTGTTTAAACTAAAAATATGGAAAATAAAAAGTTGAAAACAAATTTCTATCGTTTTAGAAATCAGCAAAATTGGCGACGATCGACAAAATTTCGAGTGATTATGCATTTGAGACTTTTGAGTGATTATTTTTGCAGTGCAAACGATTTTCATGTTGGTAGAATTGTAAATCTTACCCCATAGCCGGCGACTGGACCGATGCTGTGTCCGAGGTATGGATCCGCGTATTCACGTCCGTATCTGGAACATGGTCAAAAAATTGTTATTACCAGGAGAAAAAGCATGAGAAAGGAGAAAAATTGCAGGATAACGGATAGGCAAGATTTCGAGAAGATAGAAATAAAAATAGACGATACTGTGATAATGAAAAGATGAGGAAAAAATAATGATTAATGTTACAAACACTGGAAAGGCTATTGGTTATTCGGGTTTTAGTGACGGGAGTTCGAGGTTCTGGGGAGTAGCCTCGATATCGTCTCCGAATCTTCGACTACGCAAAGCTCGACCGCGTCTATGAGATTCTCTGTAAAATAGTTACCACGAAGGCAGGAAAATAAACGAAACGATCAATAATCAGAGCATCGAAAATGTTGACATTTGAAAAGTAGAAAAAAAAAAAAACAGAAATTCGATTCATTTCGAAGCGAAAAAGAAATGGAACGACACGTTTGAGCAAAATGATCTCGAGAAAATCCAGGAGGGTGTGAGTGTGATTGATAGCGCAAAAATAAAGATGAAGAATGAAAGAAATAAGCCGCAACGCAGTGGGTAATGATACAGGATGATGGAGTCTGTACTCGATCTTGATTGTTGCGAGCTACGTGCGGAGAAGACGAAAAAGGTAAAGAAATAAAGTTCCTGGATAAAAAATAAATAAGAGTAAAGTTCAGGCGATAATAATAATTCACAAGATTCCGTGGTAATTGTGAGGAATAGGTTGCGTGTTAGAAATACCAATAATGAATGAGGAATAAAATAAAGAAAGAAAGGACGGAAAATTGAGGAAAAAATATTTACCCTGCGACTGCTGCGTATCCAGCGACTGGTTGTGCTGCAGCTGCAGCCGCGCCGTAAGCTCGTGCTGCTACGGCTGTGTAGGTCGCTGCCGCGGCGTAACTCGCCTGTTGTGCCGTTGACAACGGTGTCTTCAGTAGAGGAGAAGCCGCTGCGGCTGCTGCCGCTGCCTGTAACAACCACAACCCGCCATGCAAGCTCAAGCAAGCTCCGAGAGACAACTAAGTACGCCCAAAGAGGGCTGGAGGGCAGAAGGGTTTTTAAGGGTGCACTATATATTCCGTATCAGCAATCCGGTATATATCGAGAGCTTGTAATTTCTCTTTTATTATAAACAACTATATTTACCATGTATACTGATCTATCAAGTTTAAGTGAAGGATTTGTTACTTTACAGCGTGAATCATCGATTTATGCAACATCGTCACCGCGACTCTGAGTAAAACACATTCAAATACAACTCACAATTCGCATTATTTCTCGCCAATCCTCAGAGTTCAATAAATAATTACACAAACACGATTCAAATGATTTTTCAATTAAAATTCTCTTGCTCGGAGATTGTAGAAATCGATTCGGAGGAAAAACTTTGAATGTATTTGACTGGTTGTCGGTGACAATGCAAGTCCTGAGGTATTCCACAGGATAAATTGGTCGGGGTTGTGCCACATCCTTCGACAACGTAATGTACAAAGTATTTCGATAATATATCGAGCCGATGGAATTACGAAGGATGCCGCGAATGCCATTAAAACCTTTATAGTATAAGGTCGTGTGCTACGCATGGTTGTCATTTATTAACAATGATAATAGTAACAGTAATGATAATTATTAACACATATTTGGGACGTTCAAATACTGCTATAGTGAACCGTTCATGCGTGTTGTGAGAGACCCCGATGTTATTGTGCGAAAAACTCGAGTTGTTTGTCAACAATAGACTTTTCAGTCGTAAACAAAATGAAAGAAAAATAAAGAAAATCGAAATTATCTCGCTGGAGAAAAGAGTTCGGTGGTGATGGAGAATTTACGAGAGTGATGGAAAATACGAAAGTTGTAGCCATAGTTTAGTTTCTGCTGACAATGAGAGAAAGAGAGTGAAGGAAGCGACGAGAAAAACAACAATTGTCTGGCGCCGAAAAGTTTCGTACCAATTTCATCGAAGTCTGGAAATTCTTATTTCCATGTTTGCAAGAATGCAGTATGGATAAATCCCCGAAAAGGAATTCAATGGAAATTAACTACTCCGATCCCAAAACAACGATGAATAAGTTGTGCAGGAATTTATTCGGAAATTGGAAGAAAATGAATGACTCTGAAGTTTGCAACGTTGAGATTCAACGAAAAACATTTTTTCTATTGATTATATATTGAATTTTAAAAATCGTGGCAATTTTTTTTGAGTCGATTGAGTTTCTTGGTCGCAAGAGAGAATCGTTTTATTGGCCGGACGAAATATTCAATAATAATTATTGGCTCTGCTGAAGAAATAACAGAATTTCGTTGCATTCCAACGATGCAAACTTCAGGATCATAGAAAATGAGAAGAGATGCAAATAATTGAGCAGCCGCATTATTTAATCAACATATAAATATATATTGACCATTGATATGGACTTCCAGTTTCCATGAAGGGATTGTGGATGATTCAGAAAAGAGAACACGGAATATCGTAAATTCTTGTCGGGCTGCAAGATGGTTTTAAATGCGCGAGTGTCCAGCGGCCGGGCATTCGTTTTAGAAATACTGAAGGCAGGAAGAGACGAAAATCCATGCAGAGATGGATTTTATGAGCGTGTTTGCAAGTTTCATTTTTATTCTGAGATCTTCAATTTAGGTTGTCAAAATAAATGGTTGATGACACCGGAAATGACGAGAATCTATTATTTTGGTGGATTTTTTGAAGGTGAAAAAAATTCGATCAATGATCGGTTCGGGCTGAAATTTCAGTTCCTTATTCTTGGATTCATACTTTATATAGAAAATCTCGTTCGATTGAGGGGTGAGAGGACGAAGCCACTTCGGACATGGAGGACAGGTAATATACCCACGACCAAAGAGGGTTAAAAGGTTATCCATAGGACGTGTATAACAAGTACGTGACCTTGTTTCCCTGCCACCATCTATCTTCTCGGGACTCTATCGCGAGCTTCGCTTTAGGCCACCCGTCGTGAAAAACACCGACTCGGAATAAGACGAGCGGTTTCGTTATCGTGTCTTTCCCTCTCTGTATTGCAAAAGAAAAAAAAAGAAAAGGAAGAACGAACGAAAGTCTTGAATCGGAATTCCTCTTGCTGGCAAATTAAACTGCCAGGAAAATCCCATAAAACTTGGCTATAAATTCGTTGTACAGAAATTGCAAAAATGATTAATTATACTGTTGAAAACATGAGAGGGACATTTGTCAACATTTATGTTGGATCTTTCGAGGTCTATCACGCTTCGCCATGTTTCTAAACATTTTTATGACTCTAGAAGTAGCTTCATGATTTATGTGTGGATTTCATCACTTTATTGGGGAATGTGTGAATGTGGGGCTGACGATTTTATCATGCAGCACGTATTTACAAATTTATCCTTCGCTAAACTATACGCTCGTTTTTTTCCGATACCCGGTGAGGAATTTTTTAATGACATTTTATGAATAACTCCGAGAAATTCGAACATAAAATTCATTTTCAACGATATGTCTCGATGAATATTGGAAACTCCACAAAGAGGGTTATGCGACTTTTCAAAATTGCTCTCGCAAATCTATCGCTAATTTTCCCCTAACGTGGAACAAAAAAAAATACACGAAATAATGTACAGAGCAGTAAATGCAGTAAATTACGAAAACGAAATAATCAGCCCGGACATTGATAAGATTTAAAAGAGGAATAGGCTGAGGAGGAATTTTGAGCCTGCCCACAAGTGCCACGAGCAAAAGGCTCGTTCCCAAGCGAAATAGTAAACGATTTTTGGCGTGACGTAAAAAGAAAAACCTGGAATAACAATTGAAACGTGCGACTTGTGTCTTGTTCGAGAGAAATGGACGCGAGTGAGGACGAGCGAAAATATGGGTGCGAGGGAAAAGTTGCCACAAAAACAATTTCGAAAAGAAAATCTCTCGTGTGCCAGAAAAAAAACGTGACGAACTATGCTACGAAAAAAATGGTTAAAAATTACTTTGAAGCAAATTGTCGACCTTGGACGAACACAACGAAATATTTAGTGTGAAAAAGTGTGAATATTCCATTAATCTCGATCTCTAATAGACAAATCTATGAGGCCTTGAGGAAAATTAATCGAGAGATTAACGATTTGAACGGAAAGTAAAAAAATCTATCCGAAAAGTCGAATCAAACGAAAAATTCCTCAAATTCTCGGGGTTATGATTTTACGGGATTTAATTTAAAAAATCAACTAAACCAAATAAAGTGAATATAACCAGATAAGAGATAGAGATAGACAAAGAGATACGATTGATCGGGCAGACGGTAATTCCTACCTCCAGAGCGGGCGTTTTAGCCTGAAACACAAACGGCAATGTTGAAAATAAAAATCAACCCCGTCGGCTCCCAGCTCGAGCAAAGAATAGACAAATTTATATGGAATTTTTCCACGCCACGATTTTATTCTCCCAGCACATGTTTTCGTACGAATTTTCGTCGCGTAGATAAAAAACAATGAAATGAAAATAACCGAGATAAAAAGTGTATAATTTAAAAATGATACGCTCAAGCATATGATTCGTGCGATCGTTGTGAGGATCGAAGCTTTTCTTGTTCTGTACATGAATTATTTCATCGAATCATTGCACCGTGATAGCGCATTCAGATTTCTTTGCTTATCGATTCTTTACGGACATAACGATCTAATTAACGGGTTGTATGAAAAACACCAACGACTTAAATGTCTTTGACAGCGAATGAACGGAATGCGATCGCGAATCAACGCTTTTGGTGCAGTGGAAAAATTTAATTAATCGATCGCATGATCCTGATTCAAACAATGTTTTTTTTTTGTCAAAAAACACAGCGTTGGAGCGACTGGAAATTATTCCTCCGTTCGTAACATTTGAGTCGTTGTTGCAAAAATCCCTAATTGCGTTTGGGGATGTGATAACGAGATGACAATTATTGGATAATTAATAAATGCAAGCCTGGAAGAAAAAATGTTCAACTAACGTCGTCTGTTGTTTGCGGCCATTCCAGCTGTACAATATTATCCCCCAATTATCATTACGTTTAGTTAGCATCATTGTTTCGATCGTCATTTTAAATAACGTTTTAAATATTATTCTTAATCAATGCATTGAATACGTAAATAAAGTTTGAAAAAGAAAATTATCTATTTAATCGCAATTACGAAATATCTGAGTTTGAAATAATTCATTTTAGGATGAAATATTCCATGAGAATTATCAGATTCATTGAAACCTTCAATTCAAAAAATCCAAATTCAAACAATTTTAATTATTATTGTGGATCTGAAAAAGTTGTAAACTCTGAACGAGAATTTTCAGCTTACCTGGAGCCTGTAGTTAGGATCTTGCGTCGCAGCATGTGCTGCTAGGAAGGGATCGTAGTAAACACTGTAAAAAACAAAACGAGATAAAAAATGAATGATTAATCAGAATTTAATTTTGTGGCGAATGATGGAATGAAATTGATGGGAATTTTTTTCTTCTTATCGACGTTATCGATGGAAAAGTGTTTCATTGAAATTTATATAATGAATGTGTGTTTTGTCGTGTATTCGTGTCGGTCGTTTGGAGTGAGAAAAAAAAGAGAATTTGTCAAAACGATCAATAGTCCAACAGTGTTCGCCTCGCACAAATTTTCTGTTGTTGTTTGCTTGTTAGAGAGACAAAAAATGCCATCACATTAAATAACAGATAAAAGTGTAAATATAGCCGTGCGTGAATATCGGGCTCAGGCATTAGAAAAAAAAAACGGACGTAAGATACAAACGAGCAGCAATCTCGTGCAAAACTTGTTGCGGCGAGTCAAAAGCGTCGATCGGTTTTTGTAAAAGAAAAAAAAGAGACGGATGAAATTGGATTTTTGTTGGTAAAAATCAGAGACGATTCTTGAGACTCGCTACAACGAGATTAAGGGAAAAAAACACGTGGAAAATGAGTGTTAAACATTGTGAGCGACAAGCAATGATGAAAATGACGACCTATGAGTGTTTTTCTTTGTTTGAGGATTTTTTAAAATCGATTCTGTAAAAAAAACGACTGAATTATTGAAAGCATTGCCGGTTTTTTTGTGTGGTATTTTTTTTTCGTTTTTAATATCGCAAACGCTCTACTTACGCAGGAGCAAAGGGATGGAGGGCGGTCGCAGCAGCCGCGGCTGCAAGTGGCCCTGGATTACGTGCAAGAGCCAAAGCTGCAGCCCCGGCTCCTGGAAATGCAGCTCTCGCTGCTGCACCAACTCGTCCACGTTGTATCGCGACTCCTCTCAATGCAGCAGCTGTAACAAAACATGCCACGACGGCCTACCTTGTAATTGAAAAATTCCCTCAGACAGACGGACACCCCCTCTCGATGCGATTTTCCTTTTTTTTTCTCTCTTTTTTCCATTCTTTCTTTAACCAAGTTTTTTGACGTGGCTCCGGAGACAGCGGCACACGGCATCGGTCATCCATCCAGCATTTCGTGCCAACAGTTGCAGCAGCAGCAGACTTTGCCGGGGTACGAGATTTCTTTATTACTTGGGAACGTTTCAATCGTTTTTTTTTTTATTCTTCCTATGTCACAAAGCCTCGATCCTACAGTCCAATATTTTCTTGGTTAGATACTCGGAAACTCTTTTCAAAAAAGCTCCGGCAATTTCTAGATTGCAACAATGTTTGATAATTTTCATGAATTTATGAAAAATCTCGATTATCAATTACGAATGTCGAAATTATTTGACGTTTCAGTCGAGAGCTTTTTATTACTTCGCAATAGAGAGTGAAAAACAACGAAAAAACATAAAGTTAAGGGTCTAAGTTGGAGGAAAACTAAATTTCAGTTTGTAAGGCTCGAACTACACGAGAAAGTGTGGGAGAGAGTCGTCTGGGTACGTGACGGACGAACTTTCCGTCGAGACTGTAACTCAATCGTGGCAACATGGGAGAGTGAAATTTAACTGCGTCTCAAAATTCAAGTAAATCCAACGATCAAGTACATGAATCATGATCGAGATGACAAATAATAAAATTGAATAGATGACGCGAAGCGAAGGACCCTGAGGCTG
Source organism: Diadegma fenestrale (assembly GCA_037043255.1). Taxonomy (NCBI): domain Eukaryota; kingdom Metazoa; phylum Arthropoda; class Insecta; order Hymenoptera; family Ichneumonidae; genus Diadegma; species Diadegma fenestrale. The sequence continues at coordinate 5,065,532 of CM073311.1, read as the reverse complement.
GATTCTAATCGATTGGAAGCTGCAGATTGGAATTCGAGCAGAATGACAGTAATTCACGTAATATAAATGTCTGAAAAGTCCGAGTCGAAGAATAGCGAAAAAAATAAAAGGCCAAATGTGAACGAGGAGCCTCTGGGAAAATTGACGTACGAAAATTCGAAAAAGCAGTCGCAGAAAACGAAATTGAAGGAAAAAGGAAATGAGACATTGCCGAATCGGAGGCCGCCTGCGAGAAAGGGCGAAGAAGAGATCGAGCAAGTTCACGAGCCAATGAAAAATGGAGCAGCGTCATTGGTCTTGCCGATCAACGAGCCTGGGCCAAGTTTTGTGCAACAAAGAGTTCCAAAGAAGAACGAAGGCAAAATTGCATTGGTACGTGGAGAAAAGAAGACGAACGAGGAAGCCTCGACGAGTTCGGAGACGCGGAGATCGATATTGCGAGAGAAAAACGAGCCTGCGGACGATAATTTTGTACTAAATCGTTTTTTTCGATTTCTCAAATTATGGACGCGAAATCCAGGGAGCGAGAGGAAATCGATATTATTTGAGGATGCAAGTGAGCCAAAAGAATCGCTCGAATCGATCGTCACGATAATAGGAACCCCGAGGCCGTTGAAATCGGCACTGAGAAACGGAGATTCGATCCGCAGTGGAAATTCTTCGTCGGTAAGATTTTCATTGCCATTAACGGAAACAAATGGATCAACGATCAAAGACAACAAGAAACTCGCCGTTTTCAAGATCGCCAATTGGAACATAGTTTGCGAAATAGTCGACGATTCCAACAGTCAATTGCAAATTTTCCATTCGATTTGTCGTACGAGATTTTGTAAAATTTTCATGTGCTTCACACTTGGCGTGATCGTGCCCTCTTTTCTCATAGTTCCGGTCCTCGTTTACGTCGACGACTCTAATTATTAGTCCCGGCAGTTATTCGTGTTCGCGATCAATTATTGAATTATGTAAATATGTTACGAGTAGTGAAATTTCAATCAATGATTTTAATTGAAAAAATTTCTCGTCAAGTTTACCGATTTTTGATAACTCTGCTTGCGAGCGTTTCGTATCGTAAGATTGAAGTGATTGCCGCGGGTTCAAGGAATTTCGTTGCGTCACTAGAAAATATATCTACGAGGGAACGAAATGAGAAGTGGCTGAAAAATTGTGCTCACCTTTGAAAACTCCATTTACCCGGTACGTCTCCGTGGCTTTTCGAGCGTCATCGGTTACGAAATAGCGAGAACGTTAATCGATCGTTTCAAAAGAAAAACAAACGAAGAAAACGACAAAGTTTCATTGGCAAGTTTGATGCACATTAAAAAGAGAGAGTGAGACAAAATTTGAAATCAGGCGCATTCCATGGGGTGTCAGTAAAAAATAGATAATTTCGCAAACACACAGACAACTGTGTTAGTGTGTGGATGCGTGTATGGAAGAAAACGAAAACGAGGGACTCAAATGCCATTGCAATTCGTTCTATACGAAATTTTGAAAAAGCGAACACAATTTTAAGGGCGGATCATAACGATAAGAAAAACATTGTAAGAAAATTCACGAATCTGACGAGATTTTCGGACAATCGTGTTGGGATTTTTTTAGTCCTTTTATAATCCACGAGAACTCGGGCATGCCAAAACACGCTGTATTAGTTATTTCGGCCCTAAACGGCACTCGTGAGGATTCATTCCACGTGGCGTGGAAGAGGAAGAAACATGAAACATCGACAGTGCGTGCCTTGAGTGACAATATCTCTTGCGACAAGTCAAGTGCGACATAAACATGGGCAGCCAGTTATTTCGTGTTATTATTGTTGTATGGGGTCAATAGAAATTTTCAGAGGTTCGTTTCAAAAGCGTAACTTGGAACGTCGTCGAGCGTGGGTGATTGACAAGAAAATTGCAAAAAGATAACAAAAGTGCAAACGGGGTTAAAACAGTTCGTTCGTTTTTTTTTCTCTTCAGAGCGACGTACGAAAATTCGATTCGACTCATGCTGTGCAGATGATTGGAAAAGTGTGTTGTAACTGTTTGATCTTTTCGAATTTTCTACATTTACGTTTAGACTGTAAATACAGGAGATTTTATTGACCTTCGTTAGGTCAAGTTCGCAGTTTCGTGCACAGGCGAAGCTAAAACTGAGTGACTTTTTCGAAAGGCTATTTTGATTCTGATGAGTTTTGTTTTTTCATTAGGGGTGTAAAACATTCAACAAGTATTTATACGTTGCCAAAATTACTGTAGCGGAATGAATGAGGGAGAGCAAAACACACAGAGTAAAGAGATAAAGAGTGAGAAGAGAGCGAGGGAGTACGAATTTAGATGCGTGAAATATTTGTCAAACTAGCGAGTGAAGTTTGATTTTTTGTTTGTTTGCATCAGTGTCGTATTTGTTGTTTTTGAGTTTTTAGGTCAATATCGCCTCCGAGATGGTATTTTTGGAGAGTTCGATTAGATTTGGTCGACCCTTACGGAAAAACAAAATTTGGGGGTTTAAAAAATGGTTGTTCCTGATTGAAGTTGAAATGCAGGAAATTCAACAGTCTCGTTGGCCCGATAATATTTTAACATTTCAAAAAAATAATATTTCTTCCCCCCTATCCCTGTTTCGTCCGTGTAAACAATGGATAATTGTATTGGAAGATGGAATAAGATAATTTTCCGTAAGGGTGAGAATCGAGGGAGAATTTATGAGGAGACGGCGATGCGGGTGTGAAAGTAAAGGGAGGAAAGATTTTTGAAAGATGGACGGTACCTCCGCCTCGCGGCTGCCCTTGGGGCGAGAACGAGGGGCGTTGCTGCGGGTGATGGCGTAACTGCGGCTGCTGCTACAGCGGCTGCTGCGGCTGCCGATGGTGCCGCTGCTCCGAGCCAACTCCATGGCATGGCGGGCAACCTGTATCCTGTCAAAAGAATTAATCCAATCCTGGGCGATTCGCCACAAACAAATCGACTCCAAATTTACAATTTTACATTCCGTCGTCTCAATTTTTTCACAATTTTTTTTTTTTCGTTCTCCGTTGGCGAAACGGTGGTCGTTAGTCTGGCGGAGTTGGTGACGTTGTTGACTCGATCGCTGCATTTATTCAAATCAACTCGAAAACTCCGTTTTTCAGTTTTGAGAGGGACAGGACGAGAGGGAAAAAGGACGAGGCGAGAAAAACGACGTGGTTGTTTCGCGCAAATCAAAAGGATCGAATATTCGAGTTGCATTTAATGATTTCCGATGTAGTCAAAAGTAAGAATTTCGTTGGGCCGATAAAATTAAGAATTGCGAGAAAGGCATCGGGAAATGAAATGAAAAAAAGTTGTGAGAGAGCTTTTGGGAGTAATTAACATGATTAAAGCCCAGAAAAGAGGGAAGGGGTTAAATTTTAGGGGATGATGGTGCGTGATGGTTGATGACGAGGGGTGAGTTGGTTCGATGAGGGTGGGTCGGGCAATGAAGAGAGTTTTTGAGTCTGGTTCGACCGGCTGCTCGCGGAGAACGAGGAGGCGCACAGAGAGGCTGCAAGAGGGTGTTGGAATAGACCAAGGGTTGTGAGAGGGTGGGAGGGAGTTGAAGAGCAAGGAGGAAACGGAGGGTGGTTATGCGGCGAGCAGGGTTGCTCTGCGAGCGATCAATAAATGCCGGCGTTCCCAGCAGAACCTACCCTGGACCACTTTCACCCCCATTCTGTACGACTCCCTCGCAAAACCAACCCCTCTCGTTTTCTCTCTCTTCCCCGGGCCCCATCCCACCTTTCACGTCTTTCTTACACCCCCAATCGTCTCCGTTCCCTCTTTTAAGCTCTTTCCGCGCCCCCGAGTCCAAGTTTTCATTCCCCCAACGAAACCACCCCCTAGAGAGTTGTCTTCCCCCGTAAGGCCGCGATTCAAATATTTTTAATAATGACAATAATAAATGAATAAAATTTAAAAATCGTAAAATTCATGAAAACCCACCGAATTTTTATTCTTTCGATATATTCGTTGACTCAATTGCGAATCAGTCCCCGCGCAGCTTGAATCAATAAAAACTCGCGATTCCGAACAAATCGTCATCTGCTGCGCTAATTGGAAACCTCACGAATGACCGAGCAAATGAGAAATATGACGCGATTGATTTTATCCTCGAAACAACGCTGAATATGGAGAGTAAGCACGCGCGCGTGTGTGTGTGTAAAGGAGCGAGAGGGTTGAGGGTTTGGGCACGAAGACAATGGATCTGGCGCTCCGGGCGTTGCAACGTGAAACTTTGATGGATAATGAAAAAGGGGAAAAAATTGAGAGCGAGTGGTAATTATGATAATTATTAAGTCGAGGACAGAAAAGGGCCAAAGGAACAGGTGTAATGCAAGTACGCACGGGTCATGTATTCACATAACATGGAAAAATAGGCGAAAGACAAGTCTATGACGATTCTATGAAAATAAAACGAGTGGAGAAGGAAAGAGAGACAGAAAGATTGGACGAAAAAATGGTAGAGATGCACTAGAACGACAGCTACATAATCCACGAGTAAAGCGACAATGATCAAAGGTGCACCGTATCATTTACACGTTCGATATTTATACAATTCGTCAAATAACTAAATCGAATTTGGGCTGATATCAAAATATGTTGAAAAAAAAAAAAAAACATCCAATTTCGACATTAAAGATAATAAAGAGTGGACGAACCAAATCTGTCCGCAATAATTGCACGAAGCTCGACAGAGAAAGTTGAAAAATCATAGAGAATTTTATGAGACTGGAAATTATTGAACGATGAGTTAGTAAGGGAAAGAAAAACGAAGTGGCTTTCTTTTGCGAAGTTGGACGAGGGCTTATGGGAAAAGGCAAAAGGATAGAAGAATTGGACGACGGGGGGCCCACGATGCTCAATTGCCGGGTACAGTTTCGCGTAACAGCGAGCGATTACGTCACAAAACGTTCTCTTCGAAACTCTATCAACAACGAGATGGATATTTGATTTTTTCGCACCCTCGGGTTTCAATGGAAAGTACAAAAAAAAAGAGAACATGGGTCAATACAATTTCGAGGGGAGGGCAGAGGTTATAAAAAACGTGACTATGTTTTGCATGGTTGGTGCTTGCACGCTTAGCGGTAACTAATTAACTCTCTACGCAAATGCCAAATATATACATATATATGTAAATATGTATGTATTTATAGTGTTAAACTAATGATAAATATATGCGAATACGACAACTGCTGCAAAGAACGAATCATCATATTTTTTGTCTCTTATCGTTCTCAATAAAAACAAAACAAGAAAAAAAAGTATCACAGAGGCTGGAAAAATTACACGATCGTTCGCAAAAATTTACTCGAAACTAAAGAAGAATAAAAGGAAAAAAAAAAACGAACGAAACAAATGAGAAACGTGCATAGAAAGTTTCGTTTTGCTCATTTCTTTCAAATATTACTATATAATAGGCAAAGGGTACTTCGATGCTCGTGCGACAGACGAAAACAGAGTAGTGTTATGCACGACGTGTACATGTCGGTTATTATTCGCGAATAATATTTGCTCAGAATAGGCAGAAGAAAAGAAAAAAAAAGTGAATATTGATGAATGAAAAAACGTCGAAAATTCTTGTCACAATGAAATAATAAATAAAACTGATTATCATTGTTTATCTTTTTCGTAATTAGTTACCACTAACAAGGCGTCACTTTGGAGCATGCAGCAACCTCGCCCGGCCATTTTCTCTCTCGCCAACTAACACACCGTGCCACGATCATTAAACATTAAATTCAATGGAACAAAAAATTAAAAAAAAAAAGTAAAAAAATCCATAATTAATCGGTTTCCAAAAGAAAAATTAAAAAATAACCAAAAAATATGTATATGTATAAATATTTTTTTTCTTACAAATTACCATGTCCGTCTCTGGTGCCTCGCACTCACGTGGCGTTACTAAAAAAACAGTGTGATTAAACGACAAAAATTATTACGTTTTTTTTAGCCCATACTCGTATCATGATAAATACATCAAATAAATTCAACAAACATAAAACTAAAGAAAATCCGAAAAAAAATCATAATAATCAACATATTGAATGTACTTTTTCGTGTTAGACGTAAACAGGACCAAAGTCATTAAATCTTTCTTTTCCAAAATGCCAGCAGAACCAAGGACGGACGGATCAACGTGAGAAAAAAAAAAAAAATTGGAAAAAATTCGCTAATCGATCATATAATGTAATAATTATAATATATATATATATATATATAAATATATGTATCAAGGTGAATATACATATATATATTTATATATAGTACGTTCACAGGTGAATCTCATATGAAGGCAAGCCAAGGCCACGACATGAGACGTGCACATTAAAAAAAAAAGGTAATAAGAATAATAACAATAATAATGATGATAATATATTAAAAAAGCAATTAAAAATTCTCTCCCAAAACCGCTCCAACCACAACCAAGCACAACCACAGGCAAGGTACGGGCCTTTGTCAACGAGACAGTCATCAACCAGTGAATGTGGCGCATTACCGTGATTATTTTATATAATATAATAAATATATGTGTATATTTATATATTTCTATACATACATATAGAGACACACACATATATGTATATATTTAATAGACATATTTACATACATGTATGCGCATATGCATGAATAGATATGCACATATTAATAACGAAAAATGAATATAAATAAAAATACGTAGTAATTAATAACCAGTGTTCAATCTCAAGTCAATTCAATAAATATGGCGTGATTCAATATATTAACAGTTGCAGTAAAAATAAACAAACGAAACGAAAACTTGGTTTTTTTTTGTCATAGCTTTTCCCAATTATGAGATAATAAATGAAAATGCCATTCGGATATAACAATCAATTGGATTTTCACGGGGGATTGTGTGCTTTTTGTTTTTTTTCTTTTCGTCACTTCGCGAATACTTGGTTTAGGGGCGGGGGGAATGAAGATCGAGATCGAAACTCGTTAAGGAAGTTACGCAGCTACCGAGCTAGTCATAAAAAGATTTGACTAAATTCGACTTTCGTAGTAATCGATCTTCCAATGTCACATTTCGTTGACTTGCTATTATATCTGTCAAATTTCAAATTTCGCGCACATATAACCCCGAATACGTGCCGTTGCTATATTTTAGGGAGAGTCGAAAAATAAAATCCACTGCAAGTGCTTTTTATAGTTTTTATCATCCCCGTTACAAGTCACCTTTGAATGTTTTTAAGCGTGGTAAATGATTATGAGGATTTAATTTCTCTGATGTTTAATTTTCATTTCAATCTGTCTATCAATTACGAAGATATGAAGAATAATGTACAGCCTATTCCGTGACTTCCCATAAGATGCCATGTTAAATCGGTTGTCAAGGCTTGTCAAATATTTACAAATATCTCGCGTAAAAAGCCACCTCAGCTCACAAAAATTGGTACGAGTTATTTTTACATCATTATCTAACTTTCTGCCAAGTTTGCCATTTTTCTGCGTAACTTCCTTAATGTACGTTGCAATCGATTGGTTTTTTGTTTTCAAACGTTATTGAGGTTTTGAAAAAATGATTTTTTTTCTGTTTGTTTTATAAGAGAGTGTCGACAATGGGTTTTGGGGTAAGTTTGGTTGTATGGATAGACGAAGTTGATTTAATAATTCATTAATTTACGATAAATAAATAATAAATAAATACGATTTGTAAATATATTATGTACGAAAAATACCTCATGCGTTTACCACTTGATAGAGAGCCCTAGACTAGCTACTAGGCGAGAATCGTTCTTTCTTTCAATAAATATACATATATATATGTCAATATATATGTGGGTGTTGTGTATGTATAATAAACGTTGACAAAAAGCTATTATGAATGGCCAATCGCTGAGTCTGCAGCCGCCAGGGTGACGTCGTTGAAAAAGTATTGCGTCTCCCTCATTCTCTTTCCCCCTCGCTTTCCCTTTTCCCTTTTGTTTTTCCTTCTAATCAGATCAAACTTGCCTCATTCAGCATTCTCATTCTCGAATATCCCGATCGCTTCGTTTTTTGCTATTTGTTCAACGAGTCATTTGAATTTTATCGTGTCAAAACCGAGGGCATCATTTTTTCGAGTATCGAACGTGCAGCAACGTTGAGAGTGCATCGTCCCCGGTATCGAGACCCGAGACTTGGCGAATATTATTCACCGATAACGGACTCTCTTATCTTTTCGAGCCACGTCACGATGCTCGCAGGGGTTATCGAACGACGTTCGCTGGGGAGCAAAGAAACAACGGGGAAGACAGTTTTAAGAAAGTCTGTCTTTTTACGTTTTTTTCCCTTTAATCACCCCCTCGGGACGGCGAGAGACAATTTCCGAGTCGATTTAAGAAAGTGAAAGTAAGAAAATGGCAGTAGAATTTGAATTTAGTGTCAGAGAGGCGAGAAATTAAAAATGTGCCGAAATACCGAGATCGTAGGAATAATTGCTGGCTGGAGAAACAAAAGAAAGCCGGCAGTTTTCTTTCGCAGACGGTAGAAGAGCGTTCTTGGCCCGAACGCGAGTCTTAAATAAAAGAAAAACGCGAAAGATGGTCGAGTAAAATGGAAACGTCGGGACTGACGCTTAAAAAACGGAGCGTTAGAAAAATACCGAGGGTAAAAATTGTCTCGCGCTCGACACACGTCGGACTTTGGGAATGCGGCGGGAACGTCTAGCCTTTACTTCCTTTTTTCAACTCAACTTTTTCCTTCTATCTATACTTTTCAACCCTCTTCTATTCCCTTCCCACTCTAAGAGTGGACGACTCTTCCAATTTTCTTTTCTCCCAAGACTCGCAGAGAGCTCGTGTCTCCGGGGCGTGCTAAAGTCACAAAGTCCCTCTTATTTTTCTCGACGACCACTGTCCCTCGTATTATTTTTCCGAGACACGAGCAAAAGAGTATAAAAAAATTGTTGACGTATCCTCGTACGAAGGGCACGACGACGAGACAAAAAAGAATGAAATCTGAGCGAAAACCTAGGAATTTGTGTCAAAGTATTTTTTTTTCAAATTCTTTAAATTTTTTCCGTAATTCGATCAAGGGGCCTGCGCGATAAAGGACTTTCGAGAACGAGTGCGAAATGCCATAACTGTAGCAACGATTTTAATCGATTTCAATCGACCTATCGAGAGCGGGAGAGAGAGAGAGAGAGAAAGAGAGAAAGAGAGATGAAAATTTAGGTGCATTCGGCAAGTAAAAAATCTTCTGAGAGACAGAAAGATTATTGGTAACACACGAACACTGACTGACGATGCAGATGCATGCTAGAATCAAAAGATCTCTCGTACTGCGTTCGTTCTAATAATCGTATATAGAATTTATTCGGTCTGTTGTTTGTTTTTTATTTCAAAATTTGCCATACCGATTTTTCAGCAGGCTCACTTTATTGTTGTCTTGTTTTATAATATCGTTCGTTGGCAATCAACGACACATACAAAAAATAATGCTTAAAATATTGCTTTGTACTTTGTTTGCTAAATTTGTCTCCTTAAAATATTCACTGGTAATATAATTATCAATACGAGAAAAAACATGAGTGAGCCTTTTAAAGTTGCTTCTCTGCATTTAGTTCCAACTTCTCTTGCTATCTTTTCTATTATCTTTCTCATAATTATCTCGCCTTGGTCCATCGTTCTCTTTCTTTAAAAAGCAAAATATCTTGAAATTCGTCGATAAATTCGTTCAACGTTCCAGGCTAGCCCTGCAAATACAAGAAACTATCGAGTTTCTTCCTCAAACTAATTTCTAAATATAAATCGCAAGTTTTTCTTCTTACATTACCCTGTTTTGCCGTTAATTCTTATCGAAGAGCAAAAAACTAGTCGATTCGAATGTCGTAATTGAATGATCACTTTGTCTTAGGAAAATAAAAACGAAAAGGAATAAAAAAATCACGGTGAAGCCCTGTAATGATTAATGACGATAATGACGAACGATGAAAAATAATTCGAGCTGGCCTTTCTGTACGAAATGGCCAAGATTCCTGACTAACTAATCGATCGATTAAAATCAAATGCAACGAATCGCGACTTCAACCCCCAACACTGAACGACAGTAGGAAAAAAAAAGTTTTCTATTCGGAATTCAGAGCAAAGCTCACGTTCGAGAGCACAATTTTGTCAATTCGTTGAAATAACCTGTGAGAATAAAATGGACCCACCTTGGCTGGAGCTTCAATATCTCATTGAGCTTGGCCTATGACAATGTAAATAAAAGTTAAACGAAAAGATATTTGAATAAATGAAAAGTTAATTAGGGTCGATGATGAGCCTGAACGGTGCGCGCAGTGTTGGAGGATTCGCGCACTCGGCACTAGGCACACGCGCATTTTTCAAAATGTACCAAAAAGCTGCAACGCTGAATCTTGAAAGAGAAAAAAAAGAGCCTGAATATTCAACAAAATGTTGAGCTCGTCAAGTTTCGTTGCGCTAGTTTGGAGCATTTTTGTGGACGTTTCTAAATCCGCCCATTCCGTTACTATTATTTCCCACGAAAATATAAATTTAATAAATATTTATATATACATACATATAAATCGTGTATATATGTGTGTATATATAGATTTTTAAATTGCTTGCTTGGTCGTGGTGTGGCGGCTGTGGTCGGTTGTCTTAATTCTGAGGTAATCGTTTCTTTTTTTCCCCCGTGACTCGAGCAACACCTTTCGCGGGGTTGAGGGGGATGCTGCATGAAATTGCAGCCCCCGAGAAAAAATAAACTTTCTGTTTTTTGTTCATATCACCAATGGAAAGAGTTTCTTTTCTTCAACGTTTTTGACGGATTTGAAAAAGTCTCGTTAAATACTGTCGTCGCCTTGGTCGTTATTATTCACCGTCATCACGAGAAACCCTGGCAGTTCTCTCGAATCTCGGTGTATAGAGTTAGAAGAGCCTCCTCGGGCACGTCGTGGATGCACCTACCCTCTGGCCACTGGACGCAAACTGTAACAACAAAAATCAAACGAACGTGCATTCAGTATATGAAGAAAATTCGCCAATTTTAACTTTTCTCTAGAGACAATAATGATTTTCCTGTGAAATTCGTGAAAAGTAGCAAAAGATTCGATTTCTGGAGAAATTGAATTGGACGGTCGCATTGCTGGGCGGAGAGGATTGAATGTTTGGGAATTGAGAGGAAACGTTTATCGCGAATTTTCGAAGCTTCCGCGGTGAGCAGATGAGAAGCGTGATGGGTAATTAATAATCAGCAATATAATTGGTCGTATGCAAGAGAAGCAATTACAATTAGAAGCGAAGGGAGGGGGCGGCGAGGACACGGGGCTTGGTTCAATTAGGTGCTGTTGGCTCGTGTACCGTCGTGCCCATAACCGGTTATTAGCCAAGTGATTAGAGAGTTTAATTGGTCGAAACTCTTGGGGGTTGGAGGGTTTAAATGTTGTACAGACGTGCTGGGCTTGTGGAGTGGATGAATGCAGATGTGTACGAGATCAGATTGACAAGAAGCAGCAGCAGCAGGGAGCCTTTTCCGGTTGGTATTGATGGGAATATCTGGTGGCGAGGTCGGGATCAAACTTTGATGAAAAATATTTTTCGCCAAGGGAACGAAAATAATTACGAGGAGCAGAATCGAAAGACGAGGCTCGTGGTATAGCCCAGAAATGCGTTGAACGTGGGAATTTTCTGTTTGTTTCGTGTTTTTTTCCTTTTTTAACTTGACCAACTTTATCGGCGGAATAACGTTCCGCGAGACTTTTTCCAACGGCCCATTTCTCTCGTTCTGTTCTCGTTATCGGACGAAAAATTATCGGGCGAGCGGATCCGAGATGAAAACAAGGACAAGCCGCGCGAAGAGAGAGTTAAAATTGGCCAAGAGTGGGGACGGGAAGCTGGAGCAACGCGGTAGTCGAACGAGGCGAGTCAGCGGGCCCTGGAAATGAAGTTACATGCCCCGAGGGATAATCGAGCTGTCCCGCAAAATTGAACGTACGAGGAAGCGAGGAAATTGGCCCAGAGTCGAGAATCGATCGATTCAGGTCTTCAGGGCTACGGGGACAAGAAAGCCAGAGGCTTTTTCTACCTCATATACGAAAGTAAAAGATTGAAAAAAAAAAAAAACTTATTACCGCTGCTCCCGTTACCTTCCGATCATGCGAGAACGGCCAAACACTTTAATCCTCACATTTTTCGAACGACAGTGTTTTCGTTTACATCCGACGTTCCGCGTCACACAAACTCGCGAGATTAAGCGATTATTCCTCATTGAATTAAACGAAGCCCGATAAATTATCAGAAATTAGACAGAATCACACTTTGACGAACGAACAAAAATATTAAAAATAAAAAAATGTGTCAAACTTTATTACATCGTCAGATTCGTCAATTTCTAGGCCGACAAATTTCCACCGAATTATTTAAAAATCCATAAATCAATTAACTGATAATCGAGATAAAACTTTTCCAGCAGAACGAATGGAGCCTCGAATACAAAGAAAATGGGGATATCGTCGATTGATCTATGGACGATTACAATTCCTTTCAGATCAGAGAGATTAAGGTGGAATAAAAAGAGGCACGGGGTAAAAAGTAAGAAGCTATTACGACGACGATACGCAGCGAGGCTTCTTTACTCTTTTTCCCCATTTCCTTTTTTCCTAGCAAATGTTTTTTCCCTGCTCCTCGGTATTCTCGCGTGACTCGATCACTTGTGTTCATTTCCTCGCCATTTTTTTTGGCGTTTCCTTAAACTCTCGGTTCTCAGATGGAGTGCGATTGTTTTTATGCTCATTAAGGGAGTTTCGCGGGTATTTATTTTCCGACAAATTTATGATTTTTGACGATCGAAAATTTGTTTTTTTTTTTTTTCAAAGTTTCTGAGAAGAAGGAAAAAAAAGGAATCTGCGCTTGTTTCAGTGAGATTTTCCATTTATTTTCCTTTTTCGGAGACGGCATTTCGTTCGAAATATTACGACGTTCGCTCTCGAAAGTTTTTGCTCCAACACGATCCTTCCGCAGGCTTTACATTATTATGAAATGAAGGAGCTTTTTTTTCCGGTTGGCATGAATTCCTTCTGGTTGTTTCGCTTATCATATCGCGCATCTACCCCGTTTTCACACTTGTCTTTTGGTCTCATACCTTTTTGCGAATATAAAGCGAGAGAGCCAATTTGAAAGCTGACGAGTTTCCACTTGACGTGCGGCTAATGGTCGGAACGATTTCGAAAATGCTATTTGGGCCTCGTAGATATGAGCAGAGTGAGAGAGAGCGAGAGAGACAAGGAGAAACGCGAGAATCCTCGGCAAGAGGATTGATCGAACGGTCGCGTGCAAACTCGAAAACATTTCCTCCAATTTCTTTTAGTTTCTCGCGATATTTTTCCTCGAATTATTTACCACTAGTCTTTACGATTGGTCGATTCTCCAAATTGCCAATAAAATTTCATCCGAAAACGTGTCTGGATTCGTTGTCCGAAAATTATTCGAAACGAGTCACGAAATGAAAGAAAATTCTGCATGAATGTAATTTTTTTTTTTCTCCACTTTTTTCATACAAAACTAGTAATTGGAATTCCAGTGTCGCTTCAAAAATTGTACAATCTCCCGATACTTTTCTCCAGCTCGAAGGAACAAAGTCTGGAGAATGACAATAAAAAAATTCTCCAGTCCCACAGCTGCAAACAGGCGGCAATTTTTATTCGGAATATTGAGGGAAATTGTGAGGATGGAAAGAAAAAAATTAATCGGTAGGAAGCCCTTGGTCTGAGAGTGGAAAAATAAAGCTCAAAGTCATCACTTCTCTCTCTCTCTCAGTCTCTACCGTCGACGTTATTTCTCAGGTACTTAACAAAACCATCCCCGAAGCTCTTTATTCTTAAAGGCCTGAGGGGAGTGGACGAGGCAAGTTCCGAGACGCGAGGCTTTATTAATTTTCTCCGACAGTTTCTCCGCGTAAAGAGCGTCAACTTTTCTTCTCACTGACGCTTCGTTTGTTTTTTTTCTCCCATCAGATTTCTCCGTCTCTATTTTCCCGATAAAAGATTAACAATCAGAAAAAATAAAAAAAGAGGATAACAAATAATTTTCAGTGGAGAATTCCAATGGAATTTTGCAGAAAATGCAACGTCGTTCGCGTTGGAAAATTCGAGAAAAAAAAGCAGAAATGAACGCAAATCTATCTTAAAAAATAAGTTGGAAATGTTCATCGCCAGGATAGTGCAAAACATTTTCTGTTGCGGACGGGGTTATTTATGGTAGCATTAATGAGGGAAAAAGGGGCAACGTGAACTTTGGCATAAATGACGTAGACTCGTGTGGGAGGGGAAGGGGATGGGGAGTCTGTGTGTCGAGGGAAAAGCTGTATGAGAAATATATGAATAGAAGAAAAGTATAAAGAGAGATGGAGAGTGAAAGGAACATCTGCATATATTCGAGGATAAACGAGTGCAGAAAAATGTTGGTATACAGTTTCCTTTCGCTAATGAGCTGTCTTTTTATTTTCTTTCATAATCTCTGTATATATCCTTTATTTTATTTTTTCCGTGTATGCGCGATGCTCAGGCATTTTTTAGTTTCATTTCATCACTCTTAGGGGATCTCGCCAAGAGCACGCTCCGCATCTTTATTGCTCCAGCTGACGCACATGCAAGTTACCAGAGGGATGAGAAATAAAAAGAGGCAGAAAAAAAGAAGAGACGAAGCGTAGAAAACGAGAGAGAGGAATTTTCACAGTCGTGTTGATAGTGAGAACAATTTAATTCTCCAAGTACTTGAATATTTTTCGCGTTTAACCTTTTCTCATACGATTATTTATATTTCTACGACAATTTCCCGAATGGATGGAAAAATAGTGGTCATTGTTGATTCGAAAATGAAACTCATTCGCGAAGACTGAAATGATCAAACGAATTTCACGGATAGCAGAATCTCGTGGGGGTTTGTGAGAAAACCCCCACGAGTGAGAATAAATTTCAACCTTCCACTTGCAGCTCTGATGATATTTATCTTGGAAAAATTCCATGAAATATGAGCTCAGGGGTGGAAAGTATAATAATAAAAATAAGAAATAAGAGGGAGGGCGAGAGGAGAAATAAACAGAACGAAAAAGAATGCGAGCGATAAATTTTTGGCGAAACACGATCAGCCAGCGGAGCTTCATACACGACGTGCGCCATGTGAAAAATTCCCTCAACCGTTTTTTCTCTCGCTCTCTTCCCTTTTTTTTGAGGTAGTACGTCGTGGAGGAAAAAGAAGCTCCGAGGCAATACTCCTCAGAGGAAAGGTATAAAGTCCAAGTGAAAGATGTGGGAATAGCCAAAGGGGTAGATAGCAAAATAAAACGGGGTTGGAAATAGGTGGAAAAAGATTGTGCCGTGAGGGAGCCGCGTTTCCGGAAATAGATGGAAAACGAGAGAGCGAGAGATAAAACCAGCAGATCTTTATTATCGACTGTCAAGAGGATGGATCGATTTTTCTCGATGCAATCTGCCCGCCGGATTTTTTTTCCTCCTCGAATGAGATGATTTTAAGGAGCATTTTTTTCATTCCCGAACCAAACTGAACCCATCAGCAATTTTCCGACCTCTTGAGCAGAATTTACATTTTTATTGCACGCTACGATTCTACAAAATTCGTGGATGAGAAAAGAAATGAAGAAATGTTTTTTGTTGTTGTTGTTTTTGTTCCATCGACGAGTGGGAAATGCATGTTGAGTAATTTGTTTGCGCGCGCGGTGGATGCTTTCGAAGGCAAGTTCGTTTTTAACCAGATCATTGCGAGCACGATCAATGAAAAATCGTGTGAATAGGATTTTGCGTCGTTGACGACACCTCGAAGGGGATTAAATTGTAGAGCTGGCGTGAAACGTTTTGAAAAAATAGGAAAAGTCTGGTGGTGAAAAACCTTTGACGAGAAACTTGCCAGCGTTGTCAAAGAGGAAAAAAAATCCTATCATCGTATGGTTAAAATTGAGGGAGAGAAAGGGTGGGCAAAGATTCTCTGCACACTCTCGCGAGGCTTTGATAAGAGCTGAGAGTTAAAAGAATCATAACGAGAAGCAAAGTCGGTGGGTCTTCTTGATGAGAATTTAAATTTTTCAAGGACAAAGAAGCCGAGAGCGAATACGAAGGAATGAAGAGGGGAAAGTGAGTGGAAAGCTCTTAAAATATTTTGATGAGCGATCAAATGAAAGCCAACGTTGATAATAAACTCGTAACAAACGATGAGAGATAAAATTTGAAGGTATCCTAGAACGATCAAGAGATTCGCGTGACCGTTGATGCCTCAATCCGGCAGCAACGAGAATTATCAAGTTACTGGATGGCAATTTGCATGGAAATTCATTCGCACACAATATCGAAAGATGGAATAGCCGTTCGGTGGCGAGAATCAGAGAATTTAAAAAGTAAAAATTGGCGAGCGACCTTGAAAATCCGACGTTTTTGACTTTTTCCAAACGTCGATTTTCATGAAAATTCAGTCGTCTCGGGATTTTACGTTTCCATCGGGGCAACGAGCGATTTCGTTGGGAATTATTGGATCGCGAAAGGTTGCGTCTATGTAATTAATAGTTGGATGAAAAGAACCGGATTAGTAATCCGCACGAAAGCTCGAAGAGGACTTTACACTTCGTACATCATCCGATGTATAAAGATGAATGATTGAGCGTAAGGATTAAGTCAGATCGATGAAATTAGAATATGGGACTGGTATGAATTTGGATATAATTAGAGATTGGAACGTTGAAGCTCCACTTTGGCCTCGGGGATTCCGCGCAAGGAGGAGAAAGAGGAGGAGGAGGAGGAGTGATGAATTGGTGCTTGATGCATCGTTAAGCAGGCGTTTGAATGCACAGAAGGAGGGAGAGAGAGGGATAAACCGAGGAATATAGAACCAGGAGTTTTTGGTCGTGTGAGCAAACGTTGGGAAACCCTTGGCACGAATCACCGATCGCTTATTATTGTCGTCCGCTTGACCGAATCTTCACTAATTTATTTATAACTTCCTCGCATCGTCCGGATCAATATTTTCTCTTTTTTCCTCCAATTCTCCGATAATTCAATATGTACCGAATAAAAATAATCGATTTTCGTTCAACTTTGTGATTCATTTGGCTCGGAAGATAAAAAAATTGAAAAAAAAGTCATAATTTCGAGAAAAATACGCGCGAGCATCAATTCTCCGAATTTTGAAAGGAAAAAAATGGAAAAAAATAGTCACGATGAGCGACTGATTCAGTTGGCCGAATATTTTTGCTCAACTGCAGAGACCGAACGATGCAGCCGCGCGGTGACCGGCTCACCTCGTCCCCGCGTTAATCCGGATCAGGTCCGCGGGCGTGTTCGAATTCCGACACAATTAAAACGAGATTAGGATCGGATTAGCCAATATTCTTTCTCTCTCGCTCGTTCGCACTGACGTTTGCTAATCGAGCCCGAAATTCTTGATGAGAATCGTTTCCCTCCCTTAATTTTCTCCCGGAATCACGGCAATTTGAAGGACGATTCACAAATGCACAATTTCACAGGATAATCACACTGAATTTTAGTGTCTCGATCGTGCGCATTAATAGCGAAAGTAGAGGCACGAGAATTAATGAATTTTCGCTAGATTTGGACCTACCGTTCGGAACCGTCGGTGGTTTTTTCGTCTGTACCCTCGCCGTTGCGTTGTTCACCTGTCAATCACCACAACAAAGTAACGATTAATTCCCAAATACAAAAAAGACAAACGTAAATATTTATCCACTCAAATCGATCAATAAGTAAAAATCTCGAAAGATTCCCACGTGGTTGTCGTACGCAATAAGCAAATTAAAAAATATATCAAAATACTGAGTTCCTAAATTTCTCATTTAGTGACATAAATCATCATCATTATTATTATTGTCGTCGTTGCAGTCGTCGTCCAGATTTCGAATGAGCAATTATCTCGATTGATTGTTTGCGTTCTCTTGGAGCGAATTAACAATTGCCACGAGCATACAAGAAACGATAATTGTAAATGTTGCGTTCGTCGAACTCTGTGAATTCTAATAACAAGCAATAGTTTCTATATTAAATTGAGGACGAAAAGCTCTATTTTGTCCTCTGAACACGTGAGGTGTTCGACGTGATTTAATTAAAGTGTGTTGAAAATTGAAGCTACGCCGCAAGCATTAATTCGACGATAAACTCTGTTTCGAGCAACCACGCACGAATCTCTCTCGTTCGTTGTTGAACTTTGATTTCAAATCAGTAACTGTTTACATATATTAATTAATACTGGTACAACTTAAATTTACTTCAACGAAATTCACGCAAAATCAAAAATAAATAAATACAAATTATTCGGTTACTCAGAATCATGATCGAAGCTACGATGTTTATTTGATTTTTCATTCAATTGGACAACTCGTTAGAATCGATTTTGAATATCGTGGATTTTACGGCTCAATGATTCTGCGCGAATTCCGTTTTTTGTTTTCGAAATTTATTTTATTGAATACTGGACAATTTTTCGATATCACAAAAATGACGATTATTCAATTTTACAAAAAAAACGAGTAATGAATTAGAGAAAATTGGAAATTACTTGTTGGCAAACTTGATATTTTTGATTCGTTTGTAATTGTTTCAAAATTATTGGGCAGAAATTTATAAAATTGAGCTATTTGTCCAGTTTCGCTAGTCGGAAAGACTGATTTTTTTGTGTGGTACCTGAAGGAACGTTGAATGGAGAGTTTCGAAAGAATTGACTTAGAAAAAAAAGGTTCGCGAATGAGTTTCTCCATCGAAGGGACATTTTTGAGAAAAATTGAATTTAAAGATGACATAAATGTAAATAACGAGAAAAATTGACGATATTGTTTGTCAAATTATGTTTCGACTCTCCACTCATTGATAAAAAATGTTTAATATACGATGATCCTGAAGTTTGCATCGTTGGAATGCAACGAAATTCTCTTATTTCTTCATCAGAGCTCATAATTATTGTTCAATATTTGTTCCGGCCAATAAAACTATCCTCTCTTGCGACCAAAAAGTTCAATCGACCCAAAAAATTGCGACAATTTTCAAAATTCAATTAATAATCAATAGAAAGAATATTTTCCGTTGAATCTCAACGTTGCAAACTTCAGAGTCATAAATATACGTTAAATCTAAAAATTAGCATAATTATTGAATAAACCTAGAAAAAAAGATTATTTTGTAAAATCAATATACAGTATCGCGAGCACCTTGACACCTGATTAAAAACGAAATAATTGTATGATGAATATTGAGGGGAAAAAACTATTAATAAAATTGAAGTGGAAGCATGAATGAATAAATGATGCAGCGAGGAAAGGGAAATAAAAGTTGACTAACTAGATAGTTCGGGGGTAATTCTAATTCCGGATGTAAACGAGGGTCGAAGCGGCGGTACAGTGAAGGGGTGGATTTAGCAAATATCTTGGTAGACGAGTGCCCAACAAGGAGGTCGTAGGGTTTTCATCCTATTCTAGTTTCCTCCTTTAAATTTCCATTAATTTGACTTGCTAAGCTAAAAGTCCAACAACTTTCTCTGTCTGTCTTCCTCGTGCTGATATTATGCATACGCGTATATATTTGTATGAACGTACACAGATTCAAAGACAATTGGCAAAACTAGGGCTCGTGAGGATATCGTTAAGGTGACCGAGGGAAAAGCTTTCACGACAATTTCCAGAAAACTAAAATCTCATCAACTATTCCAATTTCGTTCTCGCATGGATCTCGACACGTTGAAATAACATCGAATGGCAAGAATAAAACGATTAAATGACTCTTCAAAATAGAATAATATTGATTCATGTATTTCTACGCTCGAGGAGATTCTAACGTGTTCGGCAAATACCTGAGGAGGTTAAAACAGCGCCTTCAATCTACACTGGGCTGGTTCGTACCTCAAGACGTTAGAACCATTCGCCGAAATTGAATGACCAATCGATTAGAATTTCTTACAACAACCTTCCATATTTGTCTCTCAACTGCGATAAAAATTACAATCAATTTGCTATGATGAATTTGCATCGTTGGAAAGCAACGAAATTCTGTTTTTTATTTATATTTTTGATTAAATATTTAATCAGGACGATAAAACGACAATTTTCCCTAATCCAAATCAATAAAATCGGGACGAAAATTGTCACGTCGCAAACTTCAGTGTCGTATGCATTCGTCTAATCGATTCCTTCGTATTTTGAATGGAAACTACAAATGCCAAAAATTGGGAATAAAAGTCGTCGAGTAGTTGCAGCAGTTTGAACAAGTTTTTATCGTTCCCTCGAGTAACAATCGTATCGCACAAAGAAAGGCTTATAAGCAAGGACGTAAAGGACTTGGATAAAATACGACAGTCCTAAGAACGCGAATATACGATTCTCCGTTCATCTTCGTCCTATTTTGCTTTCCGGATGGGAGTCGTAGCTTTGCCCCATTAGCGAGGCATGCATGAATAACGGTGCATCGATCAAAATCACCATTCTATCCCGCCTACGTGAGCTCAAGAGGATTATTATACAAACAACACACATCGTCCCATAAACTACTTCGAGACCTTGTAGGGGAATGGGTGAAAAACTGCATTCCCTTGGTCTGGCTTTTTGTACGTTTTTTTTTTCATTCCTCAAATGATTAATCGATATTAAGGAATCTTTTTCGTATTGTTTGCGTCGAGAATTGAATTGAATCTCTCCGAAAATATTGAATGAAAAAAAAAATTGATGCAACAAAACGAAAATGCAGGAATTCAAGTAAAAATTAAATTGACGAATTCCAAATTAGTGAATCCGATTCAATGCGGGGTACAGAGAGCGTTCATTAGTGTAATGAAAAATCGGATGGTGCATACAGTTTAGGAAGTGATGCGCGAGAGGGCAAAAGGACGGAATGGTGACAGGCGCACATACGAACGAACGCATACAACTAATCTCTTCGGGTATTCGAATTTAGCATATCCGTACGAATTCGAGAGGCTGAATTTAGTGGAAAAGGTGTGGAAAGTGTGAAATAAAGGTTGGACGGGGTTCACGAGGCTGGAAATTCCATCTGGCAGGTTCCCTGCAACTGTATTCAGTTTGTTAAGCTGCTGGCACATTGGGACACAATTCCGGATATTAAAGCCAAGCGAAACTGGGAAAGCATCAATGCTGGCATTTCGACTCGTCGCTAAACATATTTGCCAATCGATCTTTGTCATGATTTCGCGTAATTTTTCGAGTTCCGATGCTGAATTAAAAAATTAAAATGCAGCCGAGCAAATGAAGTTCCTCCATGTTAAAGAAAACAATACAAAATTTCTCGTCCCACATTGAAACTGCGTTACGGAAATAAATCGACGAAGCACACGGTTGCTTGGAAATAATTCTCTCATAATCGAGTGAAAAATTTATAAAGATCAAGCTCGCGCGGTGTTGGTCGGTTGGAATAAGGGGTTAATTGCAGCAAAGTCTTATCGCAAGACTACCTTAATCTTCTTTTCTCACGCTTGTGCGCACGTTCGACTAAATCTCTTGGACAATCTAAACTAAAATTGAAATGATTGTTATAGAAAAATGAGGAAAAAAATCCGCGTGTATTTCGTTTTTAACGGGTGCTCAGGTGCTCGATCTTTCGAAAGTTAAGTGTGACGATTCGTGGTGAAAATTCATCAATTGCCAACAGCTAGAAAAATGAAAACCACATAATTATCAATTGAATTGTGCAAAAACATTGATTTATCGATCGAATGAGAAATTTTGAAAAAAATATATGTCACAGTTGTCGTCACACGGAATAACCTTTGGAAGCGTTCGATACTATACCAACATTCGCCACTACAACATTGTGGCATTGTATATTTACGAGAACTGGAGTACAAATTCGAGGAGCAGAGAGTTCTCTATTCATTATCGTATATAGGGATCGCTTTTTCACGTGCAGCACGTGATCGTGATTCTGTGGGGTCTGTTATAAAAGTAACACTAAAGCGTTAAACTAGGTACAATGGAGCATACATATAAATAGAGTAAAAATGCTATTATGTATCCAAGTGAAGAAGAAAACACAATTTTTCGAATAAACGAATGAAAAATGTGTCAGAATTGTGAGCAATAATAGTCAAGTGGGAAGAAAAAAATCAGAGCACGTGAATTGATTATTGACAAGAAGCGTCAACGATTTTTTTTTTGAAAAAGACATTGGAAAGGCAAAACTAATTTTGAAATTCTGAGGTCAATGAGAAAGAAAATATTTGCACGGAATTCGGATCGCAGCTGACGGAAAAGATGAGGATAAATGGACAGAGAGTGATTTAAAAATAAGACAGAAAGCGGCGAGAAAAATAAAAATGTCAGTAGCAATGGGAGCGAGAAAAAAATGATTGGCGGAGATGAAGGAATAGGTAGCGAAGATCTCGTGTGAGAGAGCGGGCCAGTGCGAGTTTCGTATATACTTTGCATACACTTTGATCGATCCTGCTATCGATTGTTTCGTTCTGCTGTTCAACAATAGCAACATTCTTATTTCTTTGTTTTTTTCAGATTGACTTTTTTCCCTGCGATTTATATGGTTCGTATATTTTTATTTTTTTCGTAGGATTTTTGGGATTGTCTTTTGTACCATCGTCGATTTCTTTATCTTACCTTTTTGGACACTTTGGACGTGAGGTTCAAAAAAGGTGCCCGCCTCAGTGTCCCAGAGTTGCCCTTAAGCTCTCTTAGTCTTTCTTTTTCATTATCCCTTTTTCTCTCTCTCTCTCTCTCTTTCTCTCGACAGAGCAATTTTTTCGAATATTCACACTTTCTTTTTTATCGATTTAAATCGCTTTTTTCGCTCGCTCTCTGTCTTTATTTTCTCAGGTTTTCAAAGTCCGTCCTTCGGCGTATTTTTCGCACTTTTCAAATCGTATACACGACGTTCTATCGTTTTTTTTTCTTTCTTTTTTTTCAATTCAACGCCCACGCGAGTCGTTCTACAAGGGACAACAAGAGATACGTTTCGTTTTAAATATCGCGGTGAGTATCGACGTCGTCCGAAGTCCGACGAGGGTCTCGACAAAAACGCCATTTTTTTCTCAATATTCATCATAATCGATTTGAACAAAATTGACTACGAAAAAACTCACAAAATTTCATTTAAAAAATTACCGATGCAGTAATAATGGAAAAAATCAAAATTAACGATCCTCGTCAACGTCGTTCTCGAATGCAGGTGAAAAAAAAAAAGATTTCGACAACCATTAGAATCTACGCATGAGATTAAATCAACGTAACAATACGCGTGTGTGTGTTTTTATGCATTCGATTGTGTGAGTGTGTGCGCAAACATAAATATTAATCTTATTATTATTATTAAATTGGATGCTGAAGATGCGATACAAAGTTTTGCATTGCCAAAGTTGACGAGGATCGTCGATTCATTCGATAACTTCGATTGTCGAAAAATCTCATATTTATTAACAAAAAAAAAATGGCGTACTCAGAATCTATAAAAAAAGAGGGCGACCGTGGGGCAATTTTCAAAAAATAGCCGCACGTTCGTCAATCAGCAACAAGAATCAAATAAATAAATGAAATACCTGAAAATATGAAAGTGGGATGAAGAGCGATATGAACACATTATCAGATTAGATTCCAAAATAAGATAAAAAAATATATATAATCGATATGTTTCATGTTTCAGATAATTATCATTAATATTATATTTTCGGCATTTTTTTCAATTGTATATAGGTATGTATGGTATATAGATATAAATATATATATGTACGATGATGAATATATATATATTTATATATAAGTATAAGAAAGTTCATGCACACCTCAATCTTTCTGCCCTCAACCACGGTGCCGTGTAGCCTCTCACGTGCCCGGTCCGCGTCAGCACTATTTGCGAATGTTACAAAACCGAATCCCTGCATGCAAGGACAGACAAAACAACATGCATTATAAACTCAACTTACAGACTGCCACGCTCGGCAGGGCCAGCTATGTATACATATATATAAATACATATACATACCAATAAATATATGTATATGTATATATACACGCGCACGCACGCACGCACGCACGCACACACACAGACACGCACATATATATATACATATTTGTTTTTTTTTTCGAGATATAAAATCGATCGAGGTAAATGAAAATTTATGATTCGATGAATAAATATTCACGTGTGTGCACGTCGATTTTTATTCTTATGTGACAACCTGCGTACATGTGAATGATTTAAAAAAAAAAATTTCTTACTTTTGCATGTTTCTCGGAATTTTGGACTTTTTTTCATATTTTTTAATCATCGAACGATTCTTTGATTCTGAATAAATATATGCGTGTGTTTGTGTATTTATTTTGATAACTGAACTCGCCCTACCGAAACTGTCGTCTTGATCGGCGCGCTTAGGACGCGATCCAGATCGTGCCCTCGATCACGATTTCATGATCGATTAATTTACAATGTATAATGATAATAATCGTAATAATAATAAAAAATCAAGTTATTGTAATAACATAATGGTGGAAATGGTAATTGTTATTGAGCGACCTCTGTGATTATTATAATCGTGTCAGCAACGTATCACAATTTTTTCCTTATTTGGGTTTTTTTTAAATTTTTTCGTAAAACGGAATCGTAATAAAGATGATGATTGGGTTTATGCAAGAAAATTTGAATGGAATTTTTGTTTTTCGATTGCGTTACGCGGTTTTCATCCTCGCTTCGTCTTCTTCGTTTTCGGTGTGATTTTTAACGTTATTGCAGAAAGAAAAGGTGAGGCAAAAGGTTGGAAGAAAAATGGGACAGAGAAAAATGGCCGAATCGAAATATCGTGGTGGGGAATTATGTTTGAGAAGAGCTCGAAGGGAACGAGTGGTGGCGAAGAAATGTTGAACCGCGCGAGAGCACACAATTGGAGGTCGAAGTTGTTGGAGAAGTTTGGCTCGAAAAGGGGCCCTTGGGAAATGAGAAAAGGTGCAGAGAGAAAATTAACGCTGTTGGCGTATCGATCCGAAGGATTCTCGATCGAGGGAAAAAGTGCTCTTTACAATTTTTAATGGCTAAACTTGGTGGATGAAAAACTTTTGATAAAAGCGTTGCCTTTTTCTCTCTCCATTTTTTTTCCACCTCGTCATGGTAGAATGAAACACGACCATAATTGGCACTTGGGTTTCAAAGGGGTTATATCGTTCGTTAAATCAATACAGTACTGAATTTTTTCCAGTTGAACCAAGAATCCTAATAACAATCGACAAATCAATTAAAATTTTCCGATCGCAACGACGTTGCACTCTGGCCATTAAGTTGCATGAATTTTACAATTTACAAAGTGGAATGGTCATTTTAAATTAATGAATATCCTTTGCAAGAATGTTTGTTAAATCACTCAACAATTTTCGTAATTCTTCCTGCTGTTTGCTCGATTCTGTATGACTTTTTCCAAACACTGCTTCCGCGTTACACTCGGGTGTGTGTTTTTTTTTCTATCGCTCTATGCTCGTCTTTAAAAACGCGTTTTTTTTCTCTCTATATTATTTAATGAGCTCAAGATAAAAGGAGAGAAAGCACGCCGAGTGAAACACTCGGGAGGGAGGAAGAGAGAGCGGGCGAGTTTGCAACGCTTTGGAGGAAGAAAGATACGGATAATTATTATGCTTTCTCGTAGATCTTATGAGGCGTTATCGGACACGCGATCTTCGTGCCACAATTTTTTCGCCGAGCTCGACACGCTTGTAGAATTTTTTTTATTATTATTTTTTTTCAATCCTCCTCTGTACGTTATTTATCATCGTTTCCATATCCACGAGCAAAAAATGCTGGAAACGTTGGGGATAAAAAAAAGACTAAATTGATTGAAGGGAAGAAAAGCCAACGGATCAAACGTGAATCGAGAAAACCAATGAGCAATTTTTTCGCGACATTCTCTTTCTCCGGAAAATGTAAAAAATGTGAACAAAGTTACATCACGATTGCATCAATCATGGCGCACACGTTAATTGCAACGAACAGAAACGCTAACGAATCGACGAAGAAGATTCAGCGAGGATTTTTCACGAACCACAATAGCGCGTCAATTTTGAAAAAGGTCGCAAAAATACGAAAAAAAAATGATAAAAAGACAAAAATAGGAATAAAAATACGAGAAATAAATAAAAAATAATAGAGGCGAGCGAAGATCGTGATCGGATTAGTGACCGAAGCTGCAAACAACGTTAAGTAAAAGCGTTCTAAACAAATACGTATACACGAGGTGTGATTGTACAAAAGTGAATAATAAAAATGGAAAACAAAAAATATATATATATGTGTGTGGATGTGTGTTTATGTGTACGTGTGCGTGTGTGTGATTCTGTTTATCTGCAAGACTGAGATCGTGAGTCTGTGGCCAATGGGCGATCGCCAAATAAAATCGAACGTTCGATTTCTTTTCGAAATCTCACAGCATCTTCGTTTACGTAAACGTACGTGTGTGTCATTTATCATTTCCGTGCCCGGGATGAAAGTTTTGTTTTGTCGTAATTGGACATGGTTTTTCTCAGTTAATCGATTCTTGTCTTGACTCCGAAATTTCAAGGCTCGTGTCGTCGGTAATGAAAGACATTTGTTTTGAATGATTCAGGATTTTTGATTCACGTGACGAATCGAAATTTACCAATAGCCTATTAGCGAATTTTTTCTCATTGATTAACGCATTGTATTACGTAATTGGATGATAATTAGTGTTTCAGAGGGATCGTTCGTGTAAGGGATCATCGTAAAAGAAGACAAGTTGACTCGACAAAGTCGTAGGGATTCGAAGCTAATTGTCATCTTAAAAATTCTCATTTTCCCCCATGTAGCGAGTATTTGATGGTTTTTGTATTTCAAATGTCGAAGAGTGCCCATATGCGAAAGTGCAGGCGAGACAGAGGGAAACACAGAGATGGGCATTGAAAAAAATACATCACATATTCGTAAAGGAAACTGAACAAAAAAATCCCATTTTCGTTTACTCTCATCATGCCTTCTCGACAAAATGCATCACGAGCAAAGTGTTTTTTTTTTTTTCTTATCTCTCATTATAAATGAAGAGAGCGCACTTTTCAGGACGATTTTTATGGGGACATCGTGAGAAATCATACCTTTGACACTATGACCTTGAAACTTCAGTTCGGAAAATGCAATCAAGAGCAAATGGAGATGAAAATATGGAGAAAAAGAAAAAAAAATTCTTGGCAGCTTGAAATTCTTCGAGAAATCGTTTCGTCATTCGACTGTTCTTTTGATTCCTCATGTGAGAATGATCGTTTCTCGGATACATGACAAATATTTGGTGAAAAATCTAAACGATGTATTTTTATTTGTACGAGAGATGCGGAAGGCTTTCTAACTATATAGAGAAAAATGCAACAGCTCGTCTAACAACTACGAGGACTAACACCATTGGTTATATTATTATCATTATCATTATTGTTGTTGTTATTATTATTATATTCGTGTTGCAATAAAAAAATGAAATAAAGAATGGAAGAAGAAGAAGAACAATAAGTAAGTGATACGCAATAAACAAAAATTGTGACCCGTTACTCTCGCCACGTAATGCAGTGCGAAATACGTGTCATTTTATTGTTGGGCATGAAGGAGAGAGAAAGGGGTGAAAAACTATCGTTTGAAAAGCACAAAAATCACAATATATGCGTGTCGAGTTTTTGTTTGTTTGATGGATTATCATCGACGGGCTGTTTATTGAAAAAAGTTGATTTTTTCAGTGAAATTTGATAATGTCAACAACAACAAAGAAAAAGATGGTGTCGATATATTTTTCTGAATATGCGAATGAAACGTTCAACGTGAAGAAATGAAAATAAAAAATTCGAAAGAATGGAAATTTTCAGTATGCTCGAGAGATAAAAGAGAGAATTGTGCTTGTGAAACGATTCGACAGCAAACTCAGTCAAATTAGCAAGTGAAAATGTATTTCGATATGGATTTGAGTTTTTTTTTGTTCGACATTATCGTATCGGTATTTAATTTTCGTGTGTTCGTAATTGTTTGCTGTCTCGGTTGGACCAAAATGCTGCACTTCATTAGAGGGATGCCACATTCCAATTACATTGACGAAGCAGCTTTGCACGAGGTGGTATTTATCACAGGCTTCACTTCAAATTATTCATATATACTTCTATACACACATATATTTATGTATATCTGAATCAATATACAAATATATGAATATATATGACCCTAGAACGGTAACCAGAGGTCAAAACCGACCTCGGACGACCTTAAAACCCTTTTGAATCTTCGTTTTCCCTTTTTTTCAACCTTTTACCAAATTTTTCACTCATTTTTCGATTTCAAGCAAAATTGCTCGGGGCTCACGTGATCCTGCACGAAAACCCAAAAAGTTGAATCCTTTTTGTTAAATTTAACCGGAGACGTGAATTTTTAAAAATTTGGGTCATTTATGACCCCCGGATTGCTGCAATAGGCAAAAAAAATGAGGTTACCGTTCTAGGGTTAAAAATGACGACTAAAGCACAGTGCTTTTACAAAATTGAAAAGAAAAAACGGTAATCTACCTGCCGCAATCTAGCGTGGTAATTCGCAATATATATATATATATAAATATTATGCACTGCTATTTCTTGTGCATTTTTCTTTTAGTGAAACTGCTTGTTCGTGTATGTGATTGTGTTTGATTTGTATTCCTGTGGGTGAGTGGGTGTTCGTGTATGATTAAGTGTTTTATATTTGAAATGGTGAAAATATAAATGTACGAATAGCATTTACGAAAAAAAAAGCTGGTATGGTGAAGATGGAAATGCCCGAGAACGAACCGTGGCAGCGTTGATGTTGAATAAACAAAAATTTTTTACTCCATTACTCGAGATTCTCATTTATCTCTGATCAATAAATTCTCCCTTGATTCTGCTGCCTCCTTTCGTATCAGCTTCGGGCAAATACGGTTTGAAAAATGAGACGAGACTGCAGACTTTTTTTTGGGAAATTGAGCCGAAAAAAAGTCTTTTCAAGGACTCAGCATTTTGGATACAAGAAAAAAGATGCACGAGAGGCATTTAAAGGGAAAATGATTGTTTAATATTCGTGAAAAATGGAAATGATATTTCGTGATGCAGTCTCGTCTCGTTTTTGCTTATAAACGACATATGTAAGGGGATCGGAAACGCCGGCAACACACGCTTTTCTCCCTCCTTTTTGTTGGGACACGATAATCAATGCACTTCCGTAGATCGTTAATATTCCTGCCTCCTTCCTGCCTCACTCGCTCTGGTACGTCAACGATTCTAGTTCGCGATCTAGCAAACACATGGGGGGGCTCGATGTATATGTGTATACGATATGAAAAAATGAGCCTCCCTTCAAGGATCGATCGATTTTCACATCTCGCAAACACCCTTCGGAGAATATTTAACAACCTGTTTCAAGCCCGAATCCCCTTAAAATCGCATAATCAACTATGAATTCTTCCCAACTCGTGAAGAGTTGCCTTTCACCTTTCCGTGTCATGGCTGAGTGCGAGGGATGAGAAAAATACGTTAACAACGTTGAATTCGTTAACGAACCTGCTCGCAGCGAGTTCGAGTCGAAAATCGTTCGAATTGTCAGATTCGACGAAAGAAAACTTTGAAAACAAAACTTTGATTCAAGGATCGAAACAAATTTTGGAAAAATGGAGACAAAAAAAACGAGTGCCAGATGCAATTGGACAAAGTTGTTAGCTCTGACGTCTGCGGAAATAGAAAATGATTGTTGCGAGAAAAGCAACATCTCGTAAACGTGTCCGGATTGGGTCGCCGGAGCACTTAAAGCCGATACCTCCGTGTTGGCTGTCGCACCAATAAAATCCTCGGCTGTATTAGCCCGAGGAGTGTGTAACAAAACTCGAGTGATTGGTACTTATAGTTTTAGAGCAGGCGTTGGTCGATAGAAGGGAGAAATGGTGACACGCGACGTGGACATCCGGTATAAGTAACGCGTGTCAACAAGATCTGGACACTTGAGTTGAATTGTCAAGCAATTTGAGCGTTGTAAAGCGTCGTTAAACAATTTTTTTGCCTACAAGATCCTCGAAAAAGGGAAAGAAATAATTTGCACGTAAAATTCATCGTGCAACAAAATTACTAGCGAAGTAACGAAACGAACGTGAAAGGCTTGGTGAGTTTGTTTTCGACGAGATAGAAAAATTGAAAATCGATATTAATCGAATCTGCAAGTAACCCATGTATATCGGTAGCGAAGGTGGAAAGCAGTTGGTTATCAGGTTTGTGTATAGGAGGATTTTATCAAAGCTGCGGTATATGCGAATGCATATGCGATAGAGCGAGTCGAGCCAACTCCCCGGTACTCCTGAATATGCAAGCTCCGGATGCGACATGTCGGTACGATGTATTACTGCAGCGATCTTATTCCGTCCCTCCCTCGCCCCGGAACCACCGCACCAAGTGACACAGAGTTACCAACTTGTGTATCCAATCGAAAAACCGCCTATCATACATATTGATAGCGTTCCATGCATTTTGCATTTCAAACTGTTTTCCCACCTCTAATGACGTTGCTTTTTATCGTCCATTTTTCGGAGTTTCCTACAGCCACGTGAAAAATTTGCGAACAAATTTTCGCCTCTCGAGAAAAATGAATCGAGCAAAAATTGCCTGAATTTCTGATAATTGAGCGTTTTGGATTTTTCCTGCTGCTGAAACGTTTTCCATGATGAGCTTGCTGAGAAGAGAATTTAGTGCGGTGGAACGTTTACAAAGGCTGAGTTTATAGTCTCGATAAGCAATCAAGAGCTTGGTGCACGAGAGTGTCTTGTGGAAAAAGAAAAATGCGTATAATTTGGTAAACTTGTCCTGTCTCTTTGATTGCAAGGTCAAAGAGCATGTACTTTGGTCCCTTGGGAGAGAACTGAGTGATGAGAGTACACGAGAACATGAGATAGTTCCAACAACAAAGTCCAAGTTGAAACTTGCTGATTCCTGGCTGTGTACAACTCTCTCGAGTGCATGTTCGCTCTGTGCTTGATTGCAAAGTTTCGAGTGGGTTCGATCGAGAGTTTACAAAATTTTCACCGACGAATCTTCATCGTCAACGAGAATTTCTTGATATCTCGTTAAATAGCTTGGCAAGTTTCAACGACGGACGAGTCTGGGACTCAGAAACGAGAAATCTACGATTTTATCGATGGAATTCGAAGCGTGTGTGTTGCCGGCGTTTGCTGAAATAAAATGAGGACACGAAATGATGATTAACGTGAAAAAATCGTTGGAAAATCCACACAGGACGATTTTGCTCGAAATTTTTATCTTGAAAAATTGAATTGAAATAAAAATGTGAAAAGTACGAACGAAAATTATTCATTTAATTCAGTTTGTCGTGAGTGTTTTTTCCGAAACGATTTAAATCGTCGATTCTCGCATTTCATGATCCCTTTCTCGCGGTAAAGCCACGAAAAAAATTCCGACTATAGCAAAAAAACGACCGCGACAAGGAAAGAAACTTTTCCAATAAAATCATCTCGTCACGCAAGATATGACGAGGACACGTCACGTGTATAGTGCACAAAGTTCCCAGGCTTATCGGATCTCCCATCCCATTCTGTTTTTTCTCTCCACGACATGAGAAAGTGTTTAAAGTATCTCGGAAAATTCGAGAGATTGTGACGAAATTGCTTCGACCCCTTTTTTCAAGCATCGATTAAATCGTGACCGAGAAAAAAACGTCAAAATCAACAAACGAAATCTCAACCTTTATTTTTTACATGAAAAAACGTTTTTCCATCAAAACTTTTGGTCGAGACATGAATTGCGAGAAACGAATCGGGGAAAATGTGAATAACGATCATGATTTCTTTGAAAATTCGACCATTTGGCCTCGATTCGGCTTACCTTGCTTCCCCGCTCGTTGAAGATGATTTCTACGTCGAGGATTGGTCCAAATTGCTGTAATTACAAAACAAAATAAACATGAACTTTTCGTTGCAATTTAAAAATGCAGAATTAACGATTTCTCGATGAATTTCTAGAGAAAAATCATCAGACAAAAAATGGTCAACGATTCTCGAAAATTCGTCAATGTGCATCGAGTTTATAGAAATTGAATTGAAAAATTCAAAAGTTAATTGATGAAAAAAGTGACGACTTACTCCGAACATTGCCCTGAGATCGGGATCTCGGAATCTGAAAGGTATATTGCTGACGTGGAGTCGCTTTGGTTGTCCTTTGAGATCGGTGCCTTGAGTGGCGGTGGCTGGTGTCGTTGTACCGGAAGTAACGGGTACCAATGCTGTGCATTCACCACCCTCGGGACTGGCCTCGTTGCCACCGACGGGAGTAGACGCCGCAGCGGCTGCTGCTGCTGCTTGTTGTCCGCCACCACCGGCCGCTGCGGCCGCGGCCGCTGCTACCGCTGCCTGAAACACTTCCGACTGTATCGTCGAAAAGAAGAGAAACAAAGCAAACCTCATAAAAAAGGTAAATGAAGATAAAAATCTATGGATTTTGGGCAAAATCATTGAAAGAAAATTCGTGCGAAAGCTCCAAATAAATTCAATCGGTGGACCAAAAAGAGCAGACGGTTACGAGAAATGGAATAAAATAAAAACAATCAATGGGTCAGAGCCCGTATTTTATCGTTCGGAAGGAGGACTTTGATAAATTGAGTTTAAAAGTTGAGAAACATCGAGCTGTGCGCAGTCCAAGTTTGCTTTGAAATCGATAGGACGAGGAAAACTCAGTCTGACCAGACAAACTGCGCGTGAAGAGATCGCGACTAGAGAAAATCTTGGTCCCCATTGTAAATAAGAAAAAAAAAAAAGAAATTCCCCGATTACTCTGCAGGAATTTTCGATCGACAATCGTTGCAAAAACTTTTTTACAAAAGAGAATTGTTGAGCACGAGCATTGAAACGGGTTGAATGAATTTTTTCCCCGGGCTGATCGTCGAGCGAGTGCACCACTGCCAGTGAATATAGATTATTCAGTAGAAAAATCCGCGTCAGCCGGAATGGTCAGACACACCTCGCAGTATTCGCCAATTTCGAGACACGTCATTTCCCATTACGAAAATTGCTTTATACGAAATATAATCATATCAAAATTGCAAATCCACAGTCGCACAATGATTTAGCAAACGCACGAAGCGCACAAAGATTTTTGTTCCACTAGTAACGCCTTTCGCAGGGACTAACGATCAATATTTCCCAAAATTCAAAGTGAAAAATTGCAGATTTTATAATTTTTCCACCTTAAGATATTAAGCAACAGGATCCGGACTCTTCGAACCAATTTTTACAGTTTCAAATGGTGAAAAGTTCAAAACGACACAAAGTGATATAAATCGGATTATCAATTACGTTTAAAAACAGATTGCAGTGCACAAACTGTTGTAATTGAAACGAAATCTGTCACGAAACAATGCCATCGAGAAAATTTGAATTTACCAGTCGACAATTTCGCAAATCGATCGATTTCAATCGAAAAAAAATTCAAATCAAGTTAACCCTAGAACTGTGACCTTTTTTTTTTACAATTTTGAAAAATTCACATCCCCGGTTAAATTTAACGAAAAGGACTCAACCTGGGCCCATTCTTTTCGTTTTTTAATGCAGATTCACGTGAGCCGGGGGCAATATTGCTTGAAGTAAAAAAATGACTCAAAAATGCGGTAAAACGATAAAAGGGGGAGAAAAATTTGATTTTCAGCTCAAAACTCGAAAAAGTAGGTCAAGATTAATGGATTAAAAAAAAAAACACAATGAATCACGACTCCAGCGAATAACTGGACTGAGTACAAAATCGAATAAAAATGAAAATACGTGAGTCTCTATGGTCGAATGCTGTCGTAATAAATTTCGTGATTGCTCGCATCGGATTCGATCAGTGTTTTGGGGATGAAATATACGAAGTGAAAGCTCGGAAGGTTCCATGCGTTACAGGAGGACGTAACACGGACGGGGTACAGAAATTTTTATTCGTGAATGAATATTTGAGAGATCGAAAAGCTCATGGCGATAGAGCTGAAGAATTAAGAGGGGAATTTATGATGCTGAAGTTTGCAGTGTTGAAATGCATCGAAAAATGTTTTATTTTGGTGAAAATTCGTTCAATTTTCAATGTCATCCAAACTTTTCGAATCGATATGCTTTTTGAATGGCAAAAATTGATCATTCTATCATCGTAATTACATTCTGCATTTGAATAATTATGTTTGTCAAAGATAAAAATGAATTTCGTTGCATTCCAACGATGCAAACTTCAGAGTCATGGGGAATTTCGATTATTTGGTAGTTCGCGTTCGTGCTAACGACATATGAAACGAGAGCGTCGACGAGCATATTTAACGTTGTTCTCGCCGAAAGTTGAAGGGTGCGTAAAAGGGTCACTGCAAGGTTTTTTTTTATGAGGAGGGAGAGTCCGCGAATCAGGCCGCCCGTGTTGTTTCCGCGTCATTAATAATAATTACGGTCACGAATTACCAAACGTTTTGTTTTCGTCGAGTACCGCGGATGCTTTTGGTTGTTTCTTGTGCACCCTTTAATCGGCCAATTACGATGAAATGTTGAGCTTCGTGATGAAACGAGTTGTTACAAAAAAAGAGGGCGAATGCAATTAAAAAATGGAATAAACTGAAACAGATAAAGAGAATTTACTCACAATGGCCTGTTGATCGACCCCGTTGGGAGGCGGCGGAGGGCTGAAGCTCGCGGACGCCGGTGCACCAGGTGCACCGGCTTGATGCGACGCTCCAGAGGCTGTTTGTACCTGTGGACCACCGGGAGGCTGCTGTTGTTGTGCAACATTGTTGTCCTCCTTCGCCTGGGAGGGCGGGGGTGGTTTGACCTCGCCGGCGCCACCGCTCGCACCAACAACACCGGTAACACCATTCACCGGCGGTGGAAATACACCCCCACCGTAAGGCGCAGCCATTCCTGTCTGCACCATGTGCTGCAAAAAAATTCCAAATCAAAAATGTAAAAAATTTCGTCGCTATTCTCGAAAAAACAAGATTAAAACAATATTTTTTCTCTTCTGAATTCTGCATGGTTTTTTTTATTATTCATGGTTATTGTTGCAATGAAAATTGACTCGCGGAAACGTGGTTGCAAAATATTTCACCCCGTTGAAACGCTCCATCGATTTTATACGACTCGACAAAATCGCAATGAAACCAAAATCGAAAAGAATGAAATATTCGACAACGTTTGACCACGATTTTCCATCCGTAGCCGATTAGTCCGGAAAACAAATGGAAAAAAGACCGCAAAACCGCCCGATGTATCCGGATTTTGCCAACCCTTTCTCGTTTTTCCAAATCTTCCTACAACGAATCGGCTAGAGACGGAAAAATCCGCTGAAAAACTTTTTTTTTTAAACGTCTGCAAGCGTCCTTGATAAATTGCGACAGCGGACACGCTAAAAATTTGAAAAAGATCGATTCTCAGTTGTATTTTGAAAAAAATGGTGCAATTTGTATTTTAGAAATAAACATCGTGGATGTGACAATTTTCCACAGTGAAATGAAGGTGAACTTTGTGACTTTTTGAATCTAGAATCACACGGAATTAATGTGAGCGCATAAATTCTAAATCGGTATCTGCAGAGATAAGCTCGACATTGTCGAGGATATCAGAGAGGGCGCTACTGTTACAAGCACCGAATAAAACTCGTTGAAACGTAATATAGTCAGTATTTCGAAGCATTAAACTCGACTAGGGAAGAGAAGGAGGGGGAGGGTGCATGAGATACGAAACGAAAGGGTGGTGGTGGCGAGTGAGCGAGAGATACCCAAAGAGGCCAGAAACGAGTACACTAGGCCTCGAATAATGAGAGTCGGAATAATTATTGGCCACTCGTGCTCTCGTTGTCAGAGGGAAATACTCGCTATAGGTTTGTCCATTACCAATGGACTGTGTAAAATTTTTTACGCATCAAACTTGAAGAATAAATTGAACTCGATTAAAAAATAAACCGAATATGCAGCAGGGGAAACGGTTTGAAAAAAAAAAAACAATATTTCACGCTCTGGCCAAGAATTTGAATAAATTTATAGCTGAAATAAAAAGAAGTCTCTCCCTTGGCACGAACAGCTAATCCCATTTTAATTGTTAATCAAACGAGCCAGCAAACTCGTCGCAACGAGGATAATCCCAAAGTGCGTGTGTGTTCGAGATACTCTTGCAAATATCACGGAAACTATATATCACTCGAGGGAGCCCATAAAATTATCATTTCGATGATCTATCGAGGTCTACATGGGGAAACAAAACGGCCAGCTACTTTGCATCAAGATCCCATACAACAGAGGCTTTTGTCCCTTATCGGAATTATTCTCATGAAAAATTGATGTTATGATTAGTTATTCATTAATATTTATAAAAACATGATTCCAGTGAAAATGAAGTTTATGAATGTTTATAAATATTCCGCAAAACTAGCTCGACTATTATTTTTACGATGAATTGAAATTATAGAAAATATTCCGCAGTTTTCTCTCTTTATTGACTTTCTTCGAGATTCCTCGTTGAACACGATCAATGAAATTACTGTTGAGCCTAAAAATCTCGTAGAATTCCGACGAGAAATACTCGAGTTGGAAATAGTTTTAAATGTAGGCATAACGACAAAATAGATTAATTTATTTACGACGATAACAAAAATAAAACAAACTAAAAGGGTGAAATAACGCAACGAATAATTAACCAATTTGCCTGAAACAGATCGTCAGAGGCGAGTCCGTGCTTTTGTCGGACGATCCAATTAAGTGAAAATTAATTATAATTGGCAGCCTCACGGTGCTAAAAGTGTCATTAAAAAAGACTATTAATAAAAACGCGGGCGTGGAAAACTCGTCAGTGTTTCGTAACAGACTCGAAAAGCGGTGGAAATACGTCATTAAAAAAACAAAACTAAAGAATCACGAGCTGTTCACAAAACGAGACGTTTCGAATGTCGAGAAAGTTCAAAATTATAAAAAAAAATTCAATTCACTCAATTATTCTCTAAAATTTGATTTTTCCTCGTCGTCATCGATCACTTCTGAAAGATTTTCGAAAAGTTATTATAAATTTCAGTGAATTTCTGTTTTTCCGGCGAGCGAGAGACTGAGGGAGAGAAGAATCGTTGGGGTCAATATTATCGAGACTGATAGTAGGAGCGGAAACAACCGAGAGGCCAGGAGGGAGAGAGAGAAAATTTAGAAGTAACCAAGTTACGTGCTGGCACTGGAGCGAGCGACCCAACGAGGGTGTATAGCCAGAGAGTCTTTATGTAATGCACGGAGGGACGGTTACATGGCTGAGCAAACGATGTCCAGAAGCGTATTTTTTTGTTCCAGACACGGGACAAAATTGACATTTTTTCAAGCGAGGGAATAACTCAATTTTTGATGGTGTTTCATATTGCCGGGAGGCTTGAAATGTGTCAGTATTAACCAAGGAAATATGGGAGGAAGGGGAGACTCTGGTCTCCAACACCCTCGCATAGTGATCCAACGTCGAGCACATAAAAACGGCTATTTACATGTGTATAGACATACACACATACGGTGAATTATTCCAAGTGAATAATTGATTGGCCACCAGCCAGCCGGATACACGCGCGAGTTTGACCATGTCATAAGAGAGACTGAATGAGATGTTTGCCCGATAGCGAGGCACAAAAATGAGCTAAGAAAAATACCGCCTTTTTTCCTGCCGTTGATTCACAAAAAATCCACCAACAACAGAAAAACGTCTCGTGTAAGCAAAAGAAAAATGTAAACAACAGCAGCGGACAATTCACTTTATTCCGTAATGAATATTTATATGTGAATCCATTACGGGATGGTGCGAACAATAAAATGTCCAAGTTTTTCAAGAGGGTCAACTTTTCTGGGATTCGGAGGAACACGAGACGGAGAGAGGGAAAAAAAGAGAGTGCTAGAGATCGTTAGAAAAATCCCTGGAACGCAGGGAGATTGCAAAATTGTACGAGGGGTCTGGCCTCGGTACCGAATCAAATTATAACGGTGCACCGCAACGTTCCAATCCTCCTCGTACGACCCTCTCTACACATTTCCCCCTCCCCTCGCCTCTTTCGAGAGGGACGTGCGCGCGAGGGGAATCAATGACGAATTTCGAAGCAGCGATCCTCAAAATTCATCTCCAAACATGAAAAATTACAATTCAAACAAATTCCACCAGCAAATAATCCATTTTTTCAAATTCTCGACGATCTTTATAGTTCGTAAAGGAAAGTTTGAATAATTTCGAGCTAAATTTTAAGCTGCTTGCTATTCGAAATGTATTTCGTTGTAAAAATCGTGTATAAATTGAAAAAGTTGAAATTCTGCAATGGAGATTCAAGTCTTAGAAGTTTGGGCGTAACGCTCAAAAATTCATCACGCCGTAGGGCACGTTTCGAACTTTCCATGCTCCGGCCTCCGCTCGGTTCGTCTCTCGCTTGGTTCTCTAGACTCAGCTAAATTCTCTGCTCGGTTAAATAGCCTAATTCGTATTAGGACCGGCGAGCCGCCTGCCTCGAGCCTGGTTGAGCGAGTGGTAAAAACTTGGTCGACAAATGTGCTGTTATATATTCTAACACATACGTTCATGCATTTTCCCTAAACTTGGAAGTCGATTGAAAATAAAATCGTGAATGAATTATCGATTAAATGAAGGAAAAAAAAATGTTCATGTTTTAAAATAAAGATCGACTGCAATCTTCGCCTTTCCGAGAGTCTGAATAACATTTTCCCGTCTTTGCGACTTCGAGACCAACGGATCGAAGAGAAAAAAGAAATAGCGACGCGTGTGGTGTTACTAAAATGGTCTCTATATTCAAATAATTCAAAGACTACACGTTCACTCTTTGACACTCCCTCGTGCGAGGGATAAGAAACTCCATCGTCTCGCTCTTTCACGATTCACGAGTCAGATCGTGCCCAAGAAATCTCTCCCTTAGCATCGCGACTTGAATTCTCAATCAATGACATCCTTGGACTCTCCCTCTTATTTTTTTTCACTCACGAGGTCATCGTTCATGCCCGAGAGAATTTGAGAGCTAAAATCCCAAAGCGATCGAGTTTGAATTTCAATTCTTCGTCGTAATTATTTAAAATAGAATGTGAAGAAAAAAAATCGTGCACTTTCGTGTAAAGATCGAAAAGAAAAAAAAATCATCAGAGCATAGAAAAATCGATTTTTGCCAAGAGCTAATAAAAAAATGGCCATCCGTGCATTGGGTCAAAGGTCAAAAAGGGCAGTTTCAACCGCGATTTTAAATTGGATCTACCGTTTGAGAGCGGAGTAGATCGTCGAAGCACTTTGGTGTTAAAAGTTGACCGACGTTCGGTGTCGTATTATGGGAGCAGCTTACACACGTTTATATATCGGATATACACAAAGGGGCTTAAGGAAGCCTTACATTAAGGCTCGTCGACGCCTCTCGTAGGCATGAAAAAAAGATGAGAAAATAATTCGAATCGCGCCTTTTGTAATAGTATACGAGTCAATTACAGGCTAAAAAAGAGCAATAAAGAAATAAATCAGTTTGATTTTTTTCCTATGAGTAAAAAAATCGAGATTTTCATTGCTAATGATGTGGGAAATTGTTAAAATTTTAAAAAATTTCCCAGCAGCGCAGTTTTCTCGATAATTATTCGCTGCCAATGATAAAAAAGCAAAATTCGCTCTGCTTGCCCGAAAGACAGCGACTGCGAGGACTGGGAGGGATGAACTTTAGGAATATCGAGCGCAAGTAATCAGCCTAACCGCAGAAGTGACGTTGAGAGGCTAAAAAGTTGAGCGAAAAGTGCGAGAGGAGAATTTTCCTCCGCGCGACTTGGATCTTTTATAAACTCTTTATATATTTTTTCACACGTGCGATATAAAAATACTCAATCACTTTATTCCCTGGAGCTTCGGCTCGTTTCGAAGACTCGTGTATTTCTTTTTTTTGGCCGCGCGTTATATCGGGGATAATGAGAAAAGTTGGATGGATTTTCCATTTCAAGAATCAACGAGACTGCTGGCTTCGACTTGGCTTATTTGTAAAGGTCTCCGCCCCGGAAATCCATGAATATTTAATGGATCCTCGTAGCTGCATTTTGAACCAAAAAAACATGCGAATAAAGTATCCGGAGTATGAAAAAAACAAAAACGGAGCAAAAGTTTTGCAAAAAAGTGTAAAGAAGAGAAAAGAACGAAGAACTGGGAGCATCGCTAAAAATAGTTGAAAGTCAAATGCAGTGGAAATGAAGAGGAAACAACGGTTGGCTGGAATTTTGATTTTCTGGGTTGAAATTTTGAGTGAGAACCTCTGAAAACTTTGATATTTTTACGAAGCCGGCATTTTACGCAGGCTCCAGAAGCTTTTTACTTATTTTCCCGTACAGCGTATGGAGGAGGAGCCCGTATCGACAAAAAAAATGAATGAAAAAAAAAACTAAAAGTACGCAGGGACGAGTTGCGTAGAAAATTCGTTCTCTCTGTTCCTTTTTTAACGTGCTGCGAGGGATGAAAAGGGTGCAGACGAGAGAGGCAGTAAACGCAATTCTAACGGGTTCTCTTTGTTCGAGACTTGTGAGGAAACGAGCACACATGCGCGAGGAGAAAGAATTAAGAGAAAAGAAAAAAGCAGGCGGTGAGGGAAGGGCGTTAAAAAAGGGAGAGAAAAGGGTTGACAAGAGCGGAGAATTCAGCCAGAGATATATGCAGATTCCCATTTACTCGGGTATAAAAATGATTGAGCAGAGAGAAAAAGTGAAATTTCTTTGCATATTCGTTCGTGATGAATAAAAAAATGCTAAAAATACGAAAAAATTTCGTTTTCCATTCGATAAGTGTGTGAGTATTTTTGGATAACTTTTTTTTTTTCTAAACGCTCGTACAGCAGGGACGAAATAAACGAGGAGTTGATGAGGAAACTTAATGAAGCGATTTCTCTTAGTAGATTAAGGTGTCTAAACGAACACGCTGCTGTCTCGCTGGTGCCCCACGTGCTCTAAATATAATTTTCTCGTTGAGAGTTCTCGCTCATCGTAATGGAATTCGGGGGTTCTCGAACGAATGTTTCCTGTTTTGTCGTTGGCCCAAGAATATATATCGTAAATTCCTTAAATATTACATTCGATCGATTGGTCCATTTTCAAGCGAGAAAAAATTCGATCAAATCGTCGATCCTAAATGACTTTCAGCGACGATCGAGACTGAGGAGATTTTGCGCAGAAGCAAAGGACGAAATGATGATGAAAATTTATCATTTTTTCATAGTTTTTTCCATGCCATGGGAAAACTGACTTTACTAAAAAAAATCGAAACGAAAAAAATCGGAATCGATGATATGATAAGAACGAAACAAAGGCTCTTTCGGAAAAAAGATGATCCTGAAGTTTGCATCGTTGGAATGCAACGAAATTCTGTTATTTTTTCAGCTCTCTTGCGACCAAAAGACTCAATCGACTCAAAAAATTGCCACGATTTTCAAAATTCAAGAAATAATCAATAGAAAAAATGTTTTACGTTGATTCTCAACGTTGCAACCTTCAGAGTAATAGAAAAAAGTCGCGATGAAAAATAGTTATTTCATTGAAATACTTGCTGAATGGTGTATTTTGTTAGAATGGTTTGTACGGAGAAACGAGTCTCTCGGTTATTCAGTTGTTAAGGGATCTCGTTTTTCGCTCCGGTTAGTAGGAACTCTGGTTGGTCGCGAAATTACGAGATGAACGGGGATGGAAATGGGTTCTCTCTGGCACTCTCTCCCTCTCTCTTTCTCTTTCAGTTGCAAGGCAGCGGCAGCGGAAGAGAGATTTTGGCAGGGAGCCAGCAGCCGTGAGCACAAAGGTTCGTGAGTCATATACGTACGTATCAATAACTACGAAAGAAAAGGGCGTAAAGGGTTTGACTCAATGGTCTGTAAACAGTGTCGATTACGCCCTCTTGTATATTATTGAGTTGTGTATAGGCAGAGTCAGGTTGGTTGGTAACGCAGCTTCTGCCTTGAAAATCTTTGAGTCTGTCGGGTCAACTCGTGGTCCGGTCGATGATGATGCTGCGTCTGGACCAACAGCACAAACGTCTGTTCCATTCGAATGCAAAAGCAAGAGGGGGAAAAAAGTGAAACGAAATCAGCAGAATCGCTTTGAAAAGTTTGTAACTTGTGGCCGCGCAGCAAGTTTCTGAATCCAAAGTAAAATTTGGGAAAATCGAGAGGAATAAAATAAAAGCGATCGAGTAAATAAACTGTTGAATAGATTGGGGAAGCGGAGAGTCGAACGGATGCTCGGAATTCAGTTGGATAGCGGTACTCGGGAGTTTGCGATACTAATGCTTATCCAAGTGTACGGTAACACTCC
Organism: Diadegma fenestrale; assembly: GCA_037043255.1. Classification (NCBI taxonomy): domain Eukaryota; kingdom Metazoa; phylum Arthropoda; class Insecta; order Hymenoptera; family Ichneumonidae; genus Diadegma; species Diadegma fenestrale. Next base: position 5,023,268 of record CM073311.1, on the reverse strand, counting down.
GTACGAGGATATTACGATGTCCAGCAGCGAGAGAGAGTGTTCAGGGGGTTTTTCTCTCTCTTGCTGCGTGCGTCGTGACGTCACACTTCCGGTCAATCAAAAAGCATCAACGCGAATGAAGAGGAGGGGGAGGAAGCGGGTTCGAGGGATAAAGAGGATAAAAGAGAGAGAGAGAGAAGGGGAGGGGACGAACGTTTTTACCACACACAGTGACGCAGGTCCGCATCGCACGAGATGTTTCTGCTCGAGTTGTCCGCGGCAACGACGAGAAGCGCGCGTTTTCAACTCATCCCGATCGTTTTACGAGTGTGTGGGTATTTATAGGTCATGCGATGTGAAACTTATCCGAGTGGTGATTGGACGATTTGATCATTGATTAATACAGGTTGAGCCGAATTAATCCAATTTCACACTGGCCGCTTCGACAGTAACGAACAATTCGCTCGAAACGTCGTTGAATGAAAATTTCAAAAATTCCAAGCACACCTGATTGATGTTGAGCAATTCTCTTTCGTTCGCATTCGCGTTTCGATCTGTCTTTACACGCTAGAAAATTCCGTTGGCCATCACTTTGACTAATCTCTTTCTCTCTTATTCCCTTTGCCACTGGTCGTGCAGAGTGTGCGGCATCAACGTTTGCACGTGCAACAATAATAAAGCCCGAGAGTATTCACTTTGCTGACACTCGTGAGGATACATTGTGGGTCGTCGTTGCTGTTTTGTAAGAGCGAACGACAACGAGAGAGAGCGAGCAAGAGCAACTGAGCGAAGATTCGCTTTAGCTTCGTTGGAATCGAGCCGACGTAGGCTTAATTGAGCGTAATTCGTGGCTCATCTCGACCAACAGATCTGCACGAGAGAAATATAGTCTCTTCTTTCTTTCCTCCTATTCCCATTCTTCTCCGTGTGTTACACTTTGCCACATTGTTCTCGCAGACAGAGACTCGTAACGAACTAAACAATTTTAATCATTCTTTTAAATTTGTCAATTCCAACCTCGCATTGTTCTATTTTTTGTTTTCCCTTTTTCCTTTTTGACAACGACAAAATTCTGAATAAACATTAAGCGACCAAGCTCGTTGAAATCCAGGCTGCGTTTTATTTTCCACGAGCAAACTCCATAATAACAATTTGCATTTTCATTATTATACAATAAAATTTGGTTGCAGGGGCTGAGAGAATCGCGAATTGGTTTCACATCCAAATGTGCTTCAACTCTGTATATTTTGCCATCCCGACAAGAGGCACTCACAGCTTGAGCTGGAAAATTTCATTGTCCGTTCGGGAGTATGAGGGAGAGAGGAAAAAATCGAGTGGATTTTATCTCGCATTCGATATTCGTGGTTCGGGAATAAAATTGATTGCCAGTGGAACGAATTGAAGTTTGAAAGCAAACGCATCCAATAATTTCGAATTTCATCACTTGAATTATCCATTTTTTTCGATAATAATAATGATTCGTTACTTTATTCCTCGTCGTGAGAATGGAAATGAGTAAATGATGCTCACAAAACTCAAGAGTCAACGAAACCATACAAAATGTTCGAATTATTCCCTTAATTTTCCTTCATGCTTCACTTTTTTCGTGTTCCATACAATTTTTCGAGAAAAAAATCAAACTGGGAAAGCGATTGCGCATCAGTTGGATCGAGCGGCGCAATCGTCGTTCCACACAATTAGCTCCGTTGTAAAGTCCTTGAGAAACCTCATTTTTCTCTCTCATTCTGGCTGCAGAATGTTCGATATGTTAAGAGAAGAGATTGAGAATATAAAAATAATGAAATCATAGCCAATGAGTCTGATCAAGGACAATTTTCCAACAATTTCGGAGGAAAACGTGGAAGAAGAACGTCTCGAATGACTCTGAAGTTTGCCACGTCGAGATTTTCCGAAAAACATTTTTTTATTGATTATTGAGTCGATTGAGTTTTTTGCTAGCAAGAGAGAATCGTTTTATTGGCCAGAGCAAATATTGAATAATAATTATTGTCTCTGCTGAAGAAATAACAAAATTTTGTTGCATTACAACGATGCAAACTTCAGGATCATTCGAAAGCAAGCGTTGAAAATCGTATCAAGTTCAGGCCAAATAATTGCCAACTTATTCGGTCACACACAGGCTCGGTGACGTCATATGATGAAAAAGCCGAAAGTGGGGGAGAGATACAGCAGCAGCAGCAGCTGCGAAATAGTTTCTCATGAGACTTTTTTTTATTCTTTCTCACATGTACGATCGTGTGAAGAAGGCGGATGTAGTAAAATGCATTTGCAAATAAGTCCACGTGACTGGAGGCTCGGGAGGAATCCTCGTGGATCGATTTGCCAGAAATTTCTTTGGTAAAGTAATTGAGGATGCGAGCAGACTTGAATGAAAAAAACTATGATTGTAATTTCCACGATTTCATCATTTTTTTCGCTCGTACTTGATTATTATTGTTATTTTTAAATTATCATGTCCAGCGCAGAAGTAAAGAAAGAGGAGGAGGAGGCTCGAAGAATGAAAGTTGTACGAGTATTTGCGTGCGTCTGGGTCGACACACTCGAGTACGTGGTGATGCACACATGTGCAGACTCACAGAAACATAGTCGTAAATATATACCCTCGACGATAATAATGCTGTGTGTACCGCGACTACGTTCCCATTTTATATTTCCTACCCATCGTCTCTGGTCGTCCTTCTTATACGCGGAGCCTCTCTGTCTCTCTTTTTCTCTATCTCTCGGTCTTTCTTGTCTGTGTGTGTGTTTTTTTTTCCAGTGTCTCATGCTCGTCTGTACAGGACGAGGCTCTCCTCTCGCGTGAATGTCGAGAATCAGTAAAGTCGCGTGGATCGTGCTTGAATTATTCATTGAGCAAGTCTAGGAAGAATAATGAAAAGAAGAACGAGAAATAAAGAAGAAAAAAAACAGCAAAGGGCGAAAAATAGAGAAAAAGAGGCGAGAGATGGGGGCTCGGAGTTTCTTTCGAGTTTCGCGACTAACGTGACTCGGGAGGGTTGAGAAAACACGGCCATTGGACCGTCGGAGCGATTGGAAAACGGATGAAAAATGAAATGAAACGAGAAAATGTGCGTCGAGAGATTTTTCCTTCGTTCAGTATTTTCCACTTTTTTTTTATTTCGCCGAATTCATAAAATAAATAAAATAAGTGAATAAGCTTCGTGTTTGACTCGACTGGCCAATCGCTATGAGTTTGGCCCTTGATTCTGTGTTTGCCTCGGTGCGATGATATTAAAGTATTCAAGCCTCGTACACGCGGCGGGGAGCATCAACGGAAACAGAAGTCTCGAGTCTGGTGAGGATTGTAAAAGGAGGCGGCGGGGGCGAACAGGAGGGAGAGGGTTCAAGTGTCGTTCAGCATTTGAAAACGGGCTTCATTTGAGATTCGAACACGCGATAAGAGATAAAGCTTCACGGCAGTGGATCTTCGACGAGCATAGAGCGAAGAAGGACGTTATTCGCGTGACTTTTACATTCTCGTCGAAAAAGAACCAGCAGGGCGACGAAAACTTTTTTTTAATTCAGCGCCATCACGGAAATTCATTCAACGATAGAAATAATTAGTTTCTCAATGAATAAAATGTATCGTGGAAAAATTCTCGATTTCAAGGGCCCATTTTTTATACACATGCAAAGATAAACGTGAATATATAAAGCTTCGCCTCGTCCCTTGAGACTAAAGAGTCTCGTTCCCAAGACAAGTCATCGCGGACGAAACGATCGCAGCTGCCAGTTTCTCAACTCCCATAGTAGTACTTCTGATATAAAAATAAAACGATGATAATACGAGGCAAAAACTCGGGGCACACGAACCACGTGTGTGAAATAAAAGAAACTTGTAAACAAAAAATTTCGAGAATATAATCCAAATTGCGTGAGTAAAAGAAAAAAAAAATTTGTTATTTTTTTCCTGAAGCTACGATTAAAAAATTTATTACCAATTTTTTCCAAAGTGCAAACGTGTTTTTTCGTTTTTTTTTTATGTTCCTATTTTCTACGAAATGAGGACGAGAGCGGTTATTAAAAAGCTTGGGACAGACAAAGTGGGAAGCTCTTGGAGCTCGAGGAAAAACAAGAGATACAACAGCACATATATATGTGTATGTGTCTGGAGGGATATAGAAATATAAAGTAACGTATACATAGGGTGAAGGGAGGTTTTGAAATTTCTCATAAACTCACTTTTTATCCGGTAGCTTTAAAGCACACGAGCTCTTGCCACAAAGCTGCAAGAGCTGAAAGTTTTAATAAACCACAAACTCACTCGTTGCTGTACGACGCCAATAAGTTGTGTGGATTTTGCCTCTGTATCAGTCGCTAAGTTTTCCAAGAAATGGACAAGAGAGAAAAACGTGGAATGAACTTATGATCAAATTTTTTCTTTCCTTTTTTTTTCGTGAAAAATGTAAAAATTCAGTTTTCTGAATTAATTTCGACGATCCTAGAAAAATTACTCAACGAAATTCAATTTTTTTCATAAAATGAGTGATTTTTGTTATTTTTTGATGGGATTTTTAATTACGGCGAGAGTAAACCGGAAGTAGATCGTTTTGGGCGAGAACTCGATGCTGTGAGGCAACAAATTGAAAATAATAATTAACAACGTAATAAAAAATGAAGAGAGAGGGAGGGAACGGGCGAATGGGAGGAAGAAAGACGAGAAAAGACTTTTGGAGACCTTCGCTCGGTGGTTAGGGGTGGAATCGCGTGTTCGACGTCGATTATGCCTGCGCTAACATGGAGGAAATAGTGAAGACTATAGGTCTGTACAAGAGGCAGCAAGGGGGGCGGGAGTGAACGCGAATTGAGGGAGAGAGGGAAAAAATATAAAGATCGGGAAAGTGAAGGAGTAGATACACGAGGGAAAATTGCTGCCTTTTGCAGGCCCGGCTATCACTGTGCCAGGAAAATAATTGAAGCGTTTCTTCTCGTCACTTTTATTATTACAACAAGATCCGATGAAATCATGTCAAACCTGCTGAAAGCTTCGAGAGCAGATTCACTTGTCCACGAGAGACTTTATCTTGTTTTTATTTTTTCTAACTACGTCATTTTCTCATTTCAAAAAAAAGTCATGAATTTTTAAACGACCAATCGGCGTGTTTTCATCCAAAATACAAATCTAAAGTGGCGCTCGGATCACTGGAGCCTGCGAACCAGAAACGGCAACGAAAGACTCTCGGGAACGACTTTCGGCTCGTTGCCCGTTTTATCCTTCAAGAGAAAATAAATTTTCCAACAAGGACGAGGGCGCGGGATAACGGAATAAAAATGCTGGGATCAACTTCGCTGACGCGCACGTATTTTTCCGCTTCGTTTCAGATTTTCGCGAGCTGTTCTCCGGGGCACGATAAATAGTCAAATTGTACGAAGAGTTTTGTTAAACTTGAAATCACATTGAATATGAATCAACTCGTGAATCATCATTGGGTAAAAAATATTAAAAAATAAATAAATTCTGCGAAAAAATTTCAACGCTGTCGCATGCGAATGGTCCCTTTCGCGGAAGATCTATTCGGCGAAAATAATTATGGACCTAGAAGGCCAGACAAGGCTGCTACATGAACAAACTTTCGCTCCGACTACTTGAGAATAGTTTGAAGAAAAAAAAATGCAGCGAAGGATACTGGCCGAGTGTAAGACAAGAAATTGACTCGATCCTTTGGCTCGGGCCGAGACGCGCTTCGAGAGTTTTGATTAATGGGTCACGAATGACGAACGATTTAATAGGTGGGATCGGGTAATAACAGACAATCCGTCCTGCTCGCTCTCTGCGCGACTAACACAACGGAAGAGAGCGAGAGAGACATAAAAAAAGGCAAAATCCAGAACGCTGAAGAAATCCCAATATCCGACAGTTTTTCAGTGCAAAAAATTTCAAGGTGAGCATTAAAAACGAGCAAACAAATTAACAAACGTCCCCTTTTCCATTTAAAATTCCAAACCGTAGGGACCCAAAACGACAAATTCATTTCGACGATGCATTTTAAAGAAAAAACAAAAAATATTCATCTCCGTCCAATATTCGGTTGGGTGACCGTTTGCCGCATGCATCCATTTGCAATGAACGATTTTTGGGGGATTTCCGAAGCCGCTAACCAAGTGTGACGCGGTTTCGAGAGTTTCTCGTAACCCTTGTGCAGATGCGTTACGGCAGAGTGCATTAGGGAAAAGTTACTGCGAGCTGCACTCTGGGGAGGCTCCCAGGAACAGTGAAGTGGATATGGGCAACGATACGAAGAATAATTCATTTTGTTTATCGATATATATCTCTGTGTTGGTAAAGGAAAAAAAAGTCAATAATGGTATCACGAGTAGAATATGAGAGTCGTTTCTATAAATAAAAATAAAAGGAATCTCTTCAATTTTGCCGGACTCTACAGTTTCTATACATGTCCCAAGGGATAGAATTTCGAGTTGGAATAATATACGACATACGACTCGTATAACGCATCCCTGGTTTCATATCAAAGAGACCCTTGGCCCGTAGTGTTGCACACAGATAAACTGGGTCTGATCATAGGGGAATAAGCCTTGGAAATACAGGCATTGTCTGTCTGATACAGCTACTCGCTACTCATAGCCAAATACATATTTACATGCTCCTCGTATTTGTGACTTCTCGCGTGTGTGTGTACCTTAGCCAGCAGAATTTTGTACGAACGTACAGAGTGTCCTGACAATCAGTTCCGATAAGCTCAACGACGATCGGGACACGAAAAAACTCGTCGAGTGTATTTTTACAATATTTAATTAGTGACGAGTGACGGGCTCGTCGCGAGTTTTGTGTCGGTGTGGAGGAACCAAAAAGTTTGTTGGAACAATGTAGTGAAACGTTTGGACATAAATTTTAATCCGATGCAACGAAATTCTGTTTATTCTCGAGTCGAGATTAAAATTCTCTTACAATATTTAGCCAGCACCATAAAATGATCATTTTTTACGATCTGAACGCAAGATCGGGACGAAAATTGTCATGGTTTTTATGATCCTGAAGTTTCCATCGTTGGGATGCAACGAAATTCTGTTTTTCTTCAGCAGAGCCAATAATAGCCAATAAATAATCAATAAAAAAAAATGTTTCTCGTTGAATCTCAACGTTGCAAACTTCAGAGTCAAATGGTTTATTTTTAAATTGATTAAACGATTTATGGTAAAAGTGTTTTTCTTGGCTCCTCGTGCGAATACGATTCGACATGAATTTCGAGCCACCCTGTATAAGGACGTTAAATTAAAGCCCGGTAGGCCGTCTCTGCCACGACGCAGCAGCAGCAGCAGCAGCAGCAGCAGCAACGAGCAAGAGGAGAAGGGGATGGTTTACCTGGCACGGATCGATCGAACGGAATAGATAAAACGGTGGCGAGGGTGAGCCTGAGACAACTTAGAGCTAGAGCGATACGGAAAAGCTTGTTGAACATGTCTTTGAGAATAAAAAAGTAAAATCAAGCTGATAACATTGCGGGGGTTGGCCTGAATAAACATGAAATTGAGTTTGTCCTTAAACATGAATCTCAACGATACGAATAATAATTAAATACCATAAATTTCAAGTTCCCTCAAAATAGCTCGTTGGAACGAAAACAAAAAATCGTCCAGCGATGCAAACTTTACCAAAGAATAACATAAGAACGTTTCGTGGAGCGAGAGCATTATTTTTGTTATGAAAAATATCTTCGACGAGGTATGGGAAATGGAATGAACTCGCGAAATTATTTTTGGGTGAGCGCAAGGCGGGAGGGAGGTTAAGGAGGAATACGATGAGGGACAGATCCGAGGGGACGTTGGCATTGGCACTGAGCCCTGAGACTCTAGTCCCGAGGCCAGAACGCTTCTGAGAGAGAGAGGGCGAGATAAAACGAGACAGAATGCAAAGTGGCGAGAGGAGAGCGGAGGGGATCGAGGAGCGAGAATGCATTCTCGGATTCTCTGAGAATACCGAGACGACCACGGATCTCGAAATTCGCCCAGGGTTATAGCTCCTCATTGGATCCTGGTGGGAATCCAATGAGGATTCTCACCAGGATTAGACCAAGAGCATTTCCCGAGTGTCTATCTATAGACACGGAATGAACGAGGCACACCCATTCGGGCGGTGTGAATATTATCAGTAAGCAATATTCCAGCGAACCATAACAAACGCCTTTGGTTAGTTTGACTGAAATAACTCGCGATAATCAATTCAAAGTCGTGCAAAATGAAATTAAAGTTAAAAAAACCTCGAGCAGGGACTTTTTCGCCATTAAGCACAAAAAAAAAACTCGGCAGACGCTTCGATTGATCGATAAACATCGAAGATTTCGATGGACCGATAAACAAACGGCGTGAAAAACAAGATTCGAAGGAAAAAAAACACGATACGACATTCCGAGAGACAAATTCGTCGTGTTCTCATAGTTTCGAGTGCGCGTTAAATCTACTTGAAAACATAATGTTTGGTGTATAATTGACTGTGAAGAATGACAATACAATATATGACGAAAACGATTGATAGGCGCATGCTTCGGTTATCGATTCTTCCCAACTTCCAAGTATGTGTTCGAATATACGATTTATACAAATATATGTGTTGTCAGCGATAATAAACGCCTCGTAGTATATCGTAGCGTAAATAGAAGCGTAAACTATGCTCACGACTGGACACCCACACGTGTGCACCGCGATCATCTCTACAGGCATTTTAATTTGATATGGAATGACTCTGAAGTTTGCATCGTTGGAATGCAACGAAATTCATTTTTATCTTTGACAAAAATGATTATTCAAATGCAGAATGTAATTACGATAATAAAATGATCATTTTTTGCATTCAAAATGCATATTGACGCGAAAAATTTGGATGACATTGAAAATTGAACGAATCTTCATTAAAATTGGATATTTTTCCATGCATTCCAACGTTGCAAACTCCAGCATCATTAATGTGGAACATTGCGACTAAAATTTCCGAATAAGTTCAATCTCCGCATCATGTCAATATGAATTTCGCTGATTTTCGAATCGTCACCAAATATTTCGAGCAAATCGAGATTTCCAGCCTGCCAAAGAAAAAGAAATGAAAATGTTTGGCTCTGATTTGAAAAATAGACAAATAGTCATTGAGTTTTCAGCAGATTGGACAAATTTAAATTCGTTTATGGGAAGAATGCAGTGAGAGAAAAAACGAAGAAATCTCAGGCGAGATTTCCAAACATTTTGTTCAAAATGTAAATGGAAAAAATGCATCTCTTCGATCGGGTTGCTTCGAGGTAAAATGCCTCGTACATAGAGGTGAGCATGACGCAGACGCACGTGGATGGACTTTAGTCATAAATTTCATTCGCGTTTTAATATCGGGAGCGACGTAAATCCCATGCGCGCAACTCAATGGCTGCTCTGACTCGCGGAATAAGGGATGAAAAGATGGACAGTTGCATGAATGAAGAGCAAAAAAGTCTATTTGTATTTATCCATGAAAAAAAATCTGTGCACCGTACGAGGAATGATTAATTTTTTATCATTATTATAATTATTTTGCTCATTATGGAACGTTCGAATACGCTGAATACATTTCCAGTCCGAATTACCCAAAGAAACATATTGATAAGAATATTTTTTACTGCATGTAACAAGGTTTGATAAAGAATCATATTTTCTCGGTAATAATTCGCCAGAGTGAACAGAGACCTCGCTGTGGAATGGAGACAGAAAAATAAAAAGAGGCAGCGAAAAATACGAAGAAAGGACGCAGCCAAGAGACCCAATTGGCAAAAAATTGTCTTGGGTGAATAAAAGTTGCGAGATTCAGAGGGTAACGTGGCAAACGACTTGTGAGCAAACAGACAAACTCTTTGTTCGAATGAGGCAATTATAAAAAAGAAGGATCGCGAGAGGAGGAAAGTGAGATGAACAAAAATTCGTCCAGATTGTTCCATCTTGACGTTATCGCGAGTCCGCGACGCAATTTGTTTTGCGGATCGAACGCGAGAAGTTTCGGTCGGATTAAAATAAAATTCTCTAAACGAATTTTTTTTTCGGTTCTTGTTACGTGACAAAGAAAAATCTGTTACAAAGTGCTGTCGGATCTACACGATCCTCATGCTTCGAGAGCATTCTGAATGAGACTGTACACAGCATTTCTTCATAGTCCGATAGCCCTTGATGACCCCACTCACGTTATCGTTACTCGCTCATTCCGCTCAATGGCTGACCCTCTTCTCTGCTCTTCTTCAGTCCCTCCTCCCTCCGTAACCAAACTTTTCATCTCGTATAACGTTTCCATTTGAAAGAAAACGAGAGAAGCAAACACGAAGATCGAGCTCGCGCACAGCCGTGCCATTTTTGTTCTTTCGTACGATCCAAATTGAAAATTCACTCGAATGAAAACTAATAATGACACGTGAAAAATTATCGTTAGAAAAAAAGTTGCCGTGGACGACCTTGACTCTCCAATTCGTTCGATAGCGAGTTCGGTTGAGCCAATCAAGAAAAAATGTTTGGGTTTAGAATTGAATAATTGCTTCGGAAAGAGAAACTTGTCGATGAGTCTGTAGAGGACAAAGCTGGATGAAGATTTGAAACGATCGCGAGCGGGCGAAAGATCGTGGATTGTAAGAAAACAAGGAGAGACAAAAAGAGAATTCGAGTCGTGACTCCGTCTGGGGTGACTTGTCAATAAAGCGAAAGCGAAAGGGTTTAAAGTGGCGTGTAAAATGGAAAGGGTTGGGGAGGAGAAAAGAGGATAAGGTCCGCAGAGTTAGACGCGGAATTCGGGAAAACCTTTCACGGTATAAATTGCTCAGAGTCATAGAAGAGAGAGCGAGAGAGAGACGAAACGAAGGTCGCTAGACTCGTTCAGATAAGACTTTCCGATAAACAAGGTAAAGGGCGTATGTCCCAGGACTGAACGTACGAAATCACGAGTCGTGGATCTTTTTGACCAAACCGTCGCAAACTGCTCGATGTATCGTTAAAACGAAACCGAAAGTTATCTTTCCGAGTTTCCAATTTTATTGGTTATCGATCGTTTCGAATATCGAGCCATTTTACGACCGAAACCAAAAATCGCTTCGAGTTTCCTACAAAAATTATCATTTTCCCGAAAAATCTCCACACCGTCTCTGTCAAAACTCGATTTTGTTCGTTCTTGGTAAAAAAAAAAAAAAATTTTGTAAAAAAAAGGAAATTGAGAATTCACAGGCAGCAGCCAGCGAAAATGGCGGCTGAATCCAGCATCCGAGCCGTATTCCCGGATGACTTAAAGAGAAGCTGCGACTCTGGGTAGTCGATCGATAAACTCGGCAGGCTCTTTCCTCTCTTTCCCTCGCCATTTTGTAATTCCAACCCCCTCGAAAAAGCCTCCGGGTATTTATATAAATTTAAAAATCCCGACAAAAGTGAATCCAAAAAAACGGAGCTCAAAGATTTGAAATGAAATAAAAAAATAACAAAAACGACCGAATTGTTTCCGAAAAAAAAGAAAGCAACAGAGTTCTAAAAAAATTTAAGAGAACAGAAATTTTCGCAAATGTATTCCAAGGCAACAGAGTGTCAAATTATTTCCTGCGTCGTACACATTTTTTAATATTTTTTTTTCGGCCCATTACATGCCTGGCGAAAATGCACCAAGTGGAAAAACGGAATGAAAGGTTCGGAGGAGGCTTTTAGGAGACTTTTTGCGACTCGAAGGATGTCCAATAATGGACCCATGTATAAGCTGCCAAAGGTGTGTGTGTGTGTATGTGTGAAGGAAGCAAAAATGGATTTCTTAGGAGGCTGAGGTGAGAGTGGATTGGGAGAAATCGTTCAAGTCGTTTCGGGCATGTGCAACGCTGTTCACTGAGAACCGGAAGCTCTAAAAAGGATTTTTCATCCGATGGCACAGGCATTAACGACCGAGCTCATAAATTTTCTACACTTTTCGGCGTGCAAATAAATTCGAGACCTGAACGATGAAAAAACGAATATCGACAATAATAAGTAACGTTGTGCTATTTTCAGAAGAATTTTACAATTGAAATGCTAAAAAGTTGGCAACTTCTTGGGCATATTAGAGGATCGAAATTTAATCTCAAGTGTGGACGTGAGGCTTCGTCATTTCAACACACAGATCAGAGTCGAAGGGAAATGAGATTATGGCGTACGATCTGAATACACAAACTCCAAGTAATTTCACGCTCGACGTGACATTCGTATCCGTATGTTATTACGTAAAATGAATATCTATATTCCAGGTATCAAGATCGAAATTTTACTTCCACAATTTCTCTTAAATATGGACTCAATTTTTTTTCCTATATTTTTCCTTTCAGCTCCTTCCGACCCCGTGAAATCCTTTTGGGTGGTGGAGAAAATTGATATCGAAAAATTTCTCTCTTTTAATGCACAAAATGTGACTTTTCGTGTACTTAACAAAATTTTATTTCATTTCTAGAAAAATTCACATTTGGCAGAGTGAAAATTGATGAGTCTGAAGTTTGCATCGTTGGAATGCAACGAAATTCATTTTTATTTTTGACAAAAATAATTATTCAAATGCAGAATGTAATTACGATGATGAAATGATCCATTTTTGCCATTCAAAAAGCATATCGGCTCGAAAAATTTGGATGACATTGAAAATTGAACGAATCTTGAATAAAATTCAATATTTTTTGATGCATTCCAACGTTGCAAACTTCAGCATCATAAAAATTGATGACTCTGAAGTTTGCAACGTTGAGATTTAACGCAAAACATTTTTTCTATTGATTACTGTTTGAATTTTGAAAATTGTGGCAACTTTTCGAGTCGATTGAGTTTCTTGGTCGCAAGAGAGAATCGTTTTATTGACCGGACCAAATATTGAATGATAATTATTGGCTCTGCTGAAGAAATAACAGAATTTCGTTGCATTCCAACGATGCAAACTTCAGGATCATTAAAAATTGCCGAAAATTAAGAATCGTTTCTCGTCTTGAATCCGTAAGGCGAATTTTTCGATGCCGATTCGTCCAGCGCACCGAGAGTTCGTAAAGCTCGTTACCCCAGATTCATTTATTTATTTTTGAAATTTACGATATTCTTCGCAAAGTCTAAGAAAATGCGAGAAGAAGAGAGAAAAAAGGTTCGGCGTAAAATGTCGATTTGAGAAAAATTGGAAAGACTTTCACAGTGTCGAAGAAAATGGTTTTCTTTCGGCGTGGCAAGGAGGTCGAAAAATGGCAGGGCCTTTTTTTGACGGCGCTGTTGGACGGAGATGGATAAACGTTGTGGGTTATAGTGTATGATAATAATAAAAAAGAAGGGCTCGTCCTTGAACGGAGGCAAGAAAGGATCGTAAATTCGCCAACGGTTTGGTTTGGCGAAGCTCTGGATCGGGTGCTCTTCATAATAAACACGTACATGTGTATGTTGGTGTGGCTGCGTGCACGAGGAGTTGGCGGTTCTCATGTACGGTTTGAGCCCGGGGGCTAAACAGGCCAACATTTCAGGTCTAAAGAAGCGAAGCGGTAGAAAAGAGAAACAAGACTGTGGCGGCAGAGACTTTGAGAGAGAGAAAAACGTTTGTGGCGTTTCTTCTCCACCATCTTGGTTTAACTGCGAGCAGAGGATCGCGTGAGAAGACAACGAGAGCGATTTCGTTCATTCCTCTCGTACACACATTTGCTTCATTCCCTTTATCTCGGAGCGAGTACTCGGTACGATAAAAAACAAAAGAAAGCAGTACGAGTCAAATAAATCGCACGCGGTTCAAACCGCGACGAAAAGCTTCGAGAGGTCGAACAGTTTACACCAACCGTATCGTTCGGAAGCACCAAAAATGCATTTTTCGTGCACCGCGACGCAAAAAACTATCGTAAAATTTAAACAGATAAAAAAAACATGAAAATCGGCATGAAAAATCATTTTTTTCCAATACCATTTCCGCGATAATAAATTAAATCTTACACGAGACTGATCGAGCCGCAAAATTGAATGAAATTCCGCGAAGCAATCGACCCGAAACTGAAAAAAAAAACTCGATCGTCGAACGGGCATTCAAACGAGATAAATTCCAAACTGGATTTTTAGAGTTGGTGAAAAAAATAAAATAAAATACATTTATTTTTTTCCAGAGACAGAGCAGCTGTTTACGGATGCGGAAGGCGCGGAACGTTGAGTCGCTGACGTGCGCGAGTTAGTGTGGGTCATGCCTCTACGTATATCAGAACGTTATGGCGTTATATGCAGATATATTTGCCGGAAAAGAAAGGGAACGATCGAGGCGTGACCCGACAGTAAAACTGCCTGAATACAGTCTAATACGATCCTCCAATCGTTTTTTTTTTTCCAAATCTCGCTCTTTCGTAAATCGAGAGGCACACGTAAAGAAAAAAACGAAAGAGTTTCGAGCTGTGATACGACGTCACGGTTTGCATCGGCGGAATGGAACAAAAATTCTTTTTTTTCGTAACAAAAAGTCAAAAATTTCTCGACAATTTTCTGTGTCACTTGGGAAAAGCGACGAATAGACGAAGAAATAGTTCGTTGCATATCAACGATGTGAACGTGGACCATAAAAATTTTTCGACACAGTTCAACTCTTCAAGCTAAAAAACACACTGTCAAGAAAAAAAATCTCCATCATTTTTACGATCTTCCGAATCGTTTCAGCTTTTTCCAGCAGAAACGTTTGTTCAATTTTCGTAAAAAAATAAAAAAAATATCACGTTACGATGTTGAAAACTCGAAAATCGCGAAAGATCAACAAGAATATTTCGAAAAAGCTGGAAATAAAATGGAAAGTCTTGATTCGTATAAATTTCGACTGTAGCCGAAAAAAAAAGATTGAAAATCAGTTTGAAAATGATGAGAAGAAAGAATTTCCCGCCATTTTTGTGGGTCAAATTGGAACGATAACGACCAAGAGCATTCGACCAGTAATTATTCTCTTCTAATTCTCCTTTGTTCGTATCTGCGTAATATCTGGCTCGCTTGAGATTTCGTGGCTGGTTGAGCGCAGGGACAGTGAGGAGGAGGAATGGAGGGGGGCGCGAGGCCGGCGTTACAAGCCGAGAGAGAGAGAGAGAGAGAGAGAGAGAGAGAGTGAGTAGGGAGAACACAACGCACCTCGTGTGTACTGGCGAAAAAAGAGCGCGAGGTGTACAGGAAAAGCACGTGGCCGGAGAATTCCTTCACGACAGTGCCGTCCAAATGAAATAGAAAATAATCTGCACGCCGAATGATAATACACACGACGAAATAAAAAACAACGACGCACACGGACGTGACACGAAGGTTTGGGAAGATAAAAAGAAATATACGGATTGGTTGCACGTGCAAGTGCTTTCGTAGAGTCGAAATAAATTAAGTTAAGTGTATGAATGTATGGGCAAGCGCGCGGCAGAGCCACTCACGAAAGGTCGAGCGGATGTTGCGAAGGCGATAGAATTCGCGTTTGCCTAATCGTATAAATAAACACCGTACTAGGGAAATAAAAAAAAAACGTTTAATTTACTTGTGCAACTGCGCGGAGTACAAAAAAAAAGATTGATCGACCCGAGGACGCGAGAAAAACGTTAAAAAAAATAGACCAAAGAATAATCAACTTTAATTGACAACTCAATGAAATAAAACGAAACGCTGAAACTGTGAACGAAGGGAAAGGAAAAAAATGGAAAAGCGATGAGGATTTTCTTGGGCTCGGGGAAAATATTCCCGTACGTAAGGATAGAAAGATGAAAATGAGCACCACGGTCGGAGAGGATAAAGGAAAAACGTTGGGTGAGCCGGTGGTGAGACGTTGCCGCGGTGTGTCTCCCCGCCCGGATGAAAGGAAAGGTCAGCTTTATATTGTGTGCGAAATTCAATCCTACCGAGAGTCTTCTCTCTATACCTGGGTCCGGGCCAAAGGGACTTTCCTTCCTTTAGGATTTAATAGCGAGTATATAATGCGCCACATGCGGAGCCTTCCAAACAATAAATAATAATAATAACAGCAACAATGATAATATACAGTAAGCCTAGAGAACAGCATTCATCCTCTTCTCCTTCTCCTCTCGTTCCAGACCTAAAACTACTATATTCTTCGTACGGTCTGTCCAAATTCCCAAGACGATTATTTCGTACCTGAGCATCCCACGTCATCTCGAGACAAATTCCCCATTGCCCCAAATTGTTTTCTCTTCCAAACACGAATTGTCGCCAAATTCTTTCCTCGTTATCGGCCAAACAATTTCATGAAAAATCATTCAAAAAAGAAAAAAAAACGTTTTACATCGAATTCCTGTTTTTTTTTCGTCCCAAACACGTGCCTGATTAGAATGACGTGCAAGAACAAACTGTATCGGGGATTCTCGTTAGAGCGGATTTGCCTCAAAAAGTCAAACGCACGAGAAACAGTGCAAATGAGGAATGAAAAGATAATTGAAATCGGTCGGACGCACACGTTGTCGTAGCGACAATGCTCGTCGACGAATCGCACGCGGTTCATGTGCGTATGCAATTGACAGAGGAAAACGCTACACACTCTATATGCGAAGAATCGTGTGCGAGAGGAGAAGCAGGCGACCAAGGGCGGAGGGAGTCGCAATGACAATGGCGAATCCGTGTTTGAAAATATCGACGTCGCCGTCGTCGTAGTCGGTGCGGGTAACCGACGTCCGCCTCGTTGCGGGCGTCGCGACGCCGCATCAAATACCGCTTCGTCGAACATAACCTCCAATTTTAAGGCAAATTTGCAAATTTCCCACTCGCTTCCCAATACCGAAGAATTTCATGACAATTCATCAAATATTGAAAAAAAATTAATTACAAAAAAGAAAAAAATGCAGAAAATCAAACTACGAGAAATTAAAAAAAAAAAACGAATTCCGTTTCGTGGTGAACGAAAAAATCGACGTCAAGGCCGAAGAATTTATAAAATTGTCTGTTTCTCTTCGTCTTGTTTTTTTTTTTTTAGTTCCCTCGACTCGACCCGGCGAATAATTCGCTAGCGGACGTTCACGCGAGTTTTGGTATTCAAATCGGAATGTCAAGTGCTGGCTGCATGCACGAAAAGTTTTGCTTCATAGTTTGAAATTTTCGAATAAAGACAAAGAGGGAAAACAGTTTGACGTGGAAATGTAAATAATAGTGGGATTTAAATTGTCATGAAATTACGCGGACATGGCAGGCGGGAGGGAGGGAGAGAGAGAGAGATGGAGAAAAGGCGAGTGTTCGACCGGGCTAAAATAGCCTCGTGTGGTCTTCGACCCGACGCCCGACGTCGCGAGAAAGCCGCGAGGACGCTACGAGTTTCTCCCTTTTCTCTTTCTCCGCCAGTTTGCCGCCGATTTTTTTGATGGCGCGGGGACGAAATGCGAATGAGAAATAAAGAAAGGATAATAAATTGAGAGAGATAAGGCGCAACTTACAGGGTAGTACATCCCTTGCGGTGGAAGGAAGAACGCCCCAGAGCCCCACAGTTTGAGGCCGTTTTGCTCCACCGTTGTGCGAGATAAATTACGAATCCAAAGATCCGTTTTGTATTTTTCTTTCACCTCCCCCCCGCACACACACGCGCGATGAAAAATGCGGATTTGTTATTGTCCCCTTTGTTAACAACGTTGTTTGTTTCTCCCTTGAAAAATCACAGTCTCCGATTTAAATGCTTTGCCAAGCTGATAATAACAATCAACGTATTTTATATTCGCGGGCGCGAGAGTCTCGCGTGTGTGTGTGGTACAAAAAAATGAGAGACACGGTCGCGAAGCGTAATGTTGTTTCTTCTTCCTTGGGTCAGGAGTTTCGGCTTTCGGCGCGTTGATGGGATCGAGGACAAACGATTTTGTCCGAGCGAACGAGAAAGTGATTCTTTTTTTTTTTCGTTTACCACCAGCTTTAAGTTGTAAAAAAAAATGGATTTTTTTCAGTCTGCAATCGCGAGATTGATCTCACTCGAGCTTCGAGGTCAAAACATCAACAGCCGCAAACGCACTAACGAAAAAACTCGTTTCGACACTTTTTTTAAAATAAATATTGTAAAGCACACGCGCGCACACACAAGCAAACAATCGAATAAAAAAGAAACGTAAATTTTTTCACATTCGTCACGAGTCTCTGTGACAATTTGTTTTTACTTGTCCGCTTTGGGTCTTTTTTTTTAGTCGTTCCAGCGTTTCTATTACTTTTGTAAACACAAAGACTCGAAAGCACGTTTTTCGCAACTTGGCGGATTATCCCCCGGCACTACAAAACACACTTTTGTCTTGGTTCTCCGTTATTCCGCGATTTTATTTCCTCGCGTTACGCAGATCCGACCGCGTTCGAATTAAACGCTTTTTTTAGAGAGCCAATTATCGCGGGACAGACGAGAAAAATAAAGCCAGACAGTGGCAAAAAAAGGACTTTTGTGAGAATTATAAATATAAAGACACATAGACCAGAGAGACCGCCACAGTGCGTGGTCTCCTTGCGACTGAGGGACTAGGAACACGGAACGGCTGGGAACGGACGACGCCACCGGCTCTCCCTCCCTCTCCCTCGCACGCACACTCTTCCCTCGCCTTCTGTCTCTCGCGCTCCGCGCTGGCGCGCTTTGCTCACAGCCTACCACCGCGCACCTACGGCGCGCAGACACAGCGCCGCTTTTCCCACAGCGGCCATCTTTGATATCAATGCGCGCCGGGAACAGCAATACTCGTGGCCGACGACAACCTCTCTCTCTCTCTCTCTCTCGCACTCGCGCTTCAAAGGTTACCACCTCTACCTCTCGACCGCTTGAGCCTCTCGAGTTAGAGCGCGCTCGTCAATTCTCATTGTTTGAATTTATCATTCAAACAATTCGTCTCCAATCTTGTACGAATACATTATGCTTTCGTTCTGCTTCGATTCTTTTTCTTCGATATTCCATTGTGCGCCATTTTTCCACTGACTAAATCGTCGCAATTCGTCCACCCAAATTTTTCCATCCACGTTTTCAGCTTTTTATTCGTACAAACTTTTTTTACTACTTTTTTCGCGCATATAAAGTTGCCCTAAGATTCATTTTTGTGGCAATTTCGATCTTTTTTCCGACGAAAATGAATCGCCGACGAAGTGAAACTTTTCCAAGGACTTAATTGATAAAACCGAGTTATTGTCACAACGAAATTTGATAGTTTCGGAAAGGGCCGTCACGAAATTAACGTCAAGTGGGTCTTGGCGAGATCTAATCCCGCCCCTGGCTACAAAGTCTCTGTATCTCATTCCGACCAAGTGAACAGACACCGGTAGGGGCTCGAAAAAAAAACACACACACACACACAATGGAGTAACGAAATTTCTCGTCTTCTGGCCAGAGTCTACGTGATTTCTCTATGACGTTCCATGAGCTCGAGTTAAGGCCGAATAAGAGCGAGATAAAAAATGAATGGGACGAGAGGACAGCGAGAGGAAGACGAGCGTCACATTGCTCTAATGGATGAACCAGCTGACACACAAGGATCTTTCGGTTTTATTATTAAAAACGATCCAACCCTCATACCTATACCCTCATCCAATATCACTCTCAGCTCTGTTATTATTCTCGTTGTTAGCATCAACACGTATGCAACGTAATGAAGGAAATATCAATTTCACATCAGGACAAAACTAGAGCCCCAGAAGAATTTTCCAATAAATTCAAAAGCTCCTTAAACTTTGACCCACAAACATTTTTTTTTCCATCAATTTTAATGACTTTGGTCGAAATTTTAGAATCTTTCTCTTCCAAAAGTCCTCGGGACGAAGAAATCTTTCGGGGTCATTTTAACAGTGACCCGAAATGCTCGTTTTATAGATTGGACAAGTTTTTTTCTTTTCTGACAAGACAATCGAAAATTCATGAGGAAACCTCCCAATTAAATGACAATTGGCACAGCAGCAAATTATAATTGGAAAAAGATCCAGTCAATTTTTCAAGAGGCTACAGAGAACCAGAAAAAAATATTCGCATCGGTAGTTTTATACATTCAAGTATGAGCTTCATGATAAATCTCAGTTTTGATTTTATTTTACAATAAATTTTGTAAGGTTTTTTAAATCTTTATTGTAAAGTGCAATAAAAAGTATGAAATCGACGTTAAATTCATGAAATTATTGATGCAAATGTGTTTTTTCTGATTTTCTGTCGCCTTCTAAAAATTTGACTCGATTTTTTTCTCATCATCACGACTGCTTTGCCGAATTTCATCAAATCCTGAATGGTAATTATAAAAACGACAGGAATGCCTGAATTTCTTCAAAATTTAATTTTCTGACAAGACAATCAAAAATTTACGAGGAATCCTCCAAATTAAATGACAATTGGCACACCAGCAAATTATAATTAGAAAAAGATCCAGTCAATTTTTCGAGAGGCTACAGAGAACCAGAAAAAAAATATTCGCAACGATAGTTTTAAACATTCAACATTGAGTTTTGTGATGAATGTCAGTTTTCATTTTATTTTACAATAAATTCTCATAAATTTTGACGAGAAATCACAGTTTTTATTTTAAAGTACAACGAAAAGTATGAAATCGACGGTAAATTCATGAAATTATCGATGCAAATATCTTTTTTCTGGTTCTCTGTAGCCTTTTAAAAATTCGACTCAATTTTTCTTATCATAATCGACGGCTTAGCCAAATTTTATTAAATTCTGAATGGTAATTATAAAAACGACAGGACTGCTAAAATTCCTTCAAAATTGCCACAATCAACTGCTCCTTTAGATCGCAGATTTATTCGTTATTCAAATCAAGAATCTTGAATCAGAATTCTTGATAAAACACGTCGTTACGGTATAGAAGAAAAGTAACATTTTCTTTAGCTATTAAGGGCTGTCCTTTTCGGTTGACGCTTTCGTCGAGCGATATCTCAATAAAAAACGGCGCACGTACGATCGGAGAGGGATGTCCGTTACACGATATATCGTTTATTAATGTATCGCGAGATACGTGCTAGAGAATTCGAAGCACGCACGTGCGTTTTGCTCCGCTGGAAAAATTCAAGAATTTCGTAGCAATTTCGCTGCGGGCGAAAGTAGAAAAAGAAAGAAAATCGCACGCCAGAAACGCCATGACTAGAATTTCGTCGAGAATTTTTTCGAAACGTGTTTTGACAACTTTTTATTTCTCCTTCTTCGAGTACGATTTGCCATTTTTTTATGCATGTGCTGCCGTGTGGCTGCGGTGCATTTCATAGGGAAGGGGCAAAAAAAGGGGATGATCTTATTTTTAGAACCCCTCGAGAGACAGAGAAAAAGAGGGAGCGAGAGAGACGGAGAGTGTGAGCGAGAAGCAGATTGAGGGGCAACGCGAACGTCACAGCTGCGTCGCACATGCGCTTCAAATTTCCGAGAGACGCCATTCAGCATCCAGCGAGGAGAAATACAAGCGAGAGCCTTCGTAGGATCTACGACGACGAAAATGCAACTTTTGGTCACCTTGCAACGCCCTCGTTAACTTTTCTTACGCTTAGTCTCCCTCGTACTTGGAAAAACGACAAATATAGCGAGTACGAAAACGGGATGAAATACGGACAAGGAAATAGTCCTTAAAAGTATCGTTTCTCCATTTGGAATAGTTGCTACGAAATATTTGTGTCACGTACTTGAAAAATGTACGAGACACTGTGCATTTTGCAATATTAAAACGAATTGAGCTTGAAAAATCGTAGCGAAAATTTTAAGGGAAGAAAAATTCTTGCAACGAGACGTTTCGTCGTGTAACGAGAATTATCAAGGAAATTCTATCAGCTATTGAAAAATTGGGCATTGTATTATCGAGGCGAATACGTTCATGAGTCTCATGGCGAAGCTCGCACGAGAGATCGAAGGAGCGAAATGGAGGATCAAAAGGAGCGAGGGTTATACGGGACAGGGGATATTCTCGTAATCTTGTGAAATCGCGTGCTGTACAGGTTATATGGAGAATGGAACAACATGAGCGAATAGGGGCTGGAAAAGCAAGACACGTACATTACGAAAACGCCGAGGATCCTATAGATATTCACACACCGATATGGGAACTTTTATGCCGAATAATATCGACCTTTACCATACCAAATTGTGCCATCTAATCAAATTTTATTGATTACGATTACAAACACTCGACGATCGACCCTACAACCGTAACCTAATTTTTTTCCACCTGTTCCGCTAACCTGGACGCAAAAATGAGCCGAATTTTGGAAAATTAACGAAAATTGTTCGACTTGGGCTCATTATTTTCCCTTTCAATGCATCAGGATCACGCGAGCCTGAGGCAATGTCGCTCAAAGTCAAAAAATTGGTCCAAAATGCGGTGCAACGATAAAAAAAATGGGAAAGCGAAAAGAGAAAGATTTAAAGTCGACTGGGGTCGTTTTTGACCCCAGTTTACCGTTCTATTGTTAAAGGGAACGAAATTATTCGAAAATACAACATTTTGCACAATCATCAGTGAAGAAATTGTGCAAAATTTAATTCGAATCAGTCTCTTTGGCTTTTCGTCGTAAAAATTGCAAATATTTGTTAATTAATCAGTTTAATTTATTGTTTTATAATTGCAAGGATATTTCAATATAATTAATCGATTGATTGAATCCGGAAATGAGCGGAAATTTGGTATTTGGCGAGACGAAAATGATGAATTTTTATGAAATTGCCCATACGTAGAGGAAGAATGAAAATTCGAGGGAGAGGGGGGCTGGTACAGAGTTAGATAGGGTGAGATCACGACGAGGCGTTACCATGGAGACGCATTGAGTAGTACGAGTAGTACTTTGCTTCGGTCTCATGTCCAAGTGAACCATTTCAATGAGGAATATCATCCACGTGAACAAAAAAACATTCTCGATCTCTTGAGGATGTTGCGTCGTTACAAAAATCTTTCGATTTTTATGAAACGTTGTTAATACAGAAATAATACGGAGGGAAGCGCATGCACTGGGTCATATTGACCCGGAGCCTTCGCTCTTTTTCACCGGAATTAACAAGATTTCCAATTTCGACAATGCGTCAAAATTCCACCATTGAGAAATCTCGAAAATACAGAAAATTTCATTGAAATTCCGTTTTTTTATTCGTCAGACTCGTTTTTACAAAATTAAGTTTCGCACCGAACGCCTGGGAATCAACAGAAGGCGAAAAAGACGCGTTTGTTGACTCTTGTCGATGGAATTTTGGCTCTCTCGTGCGAGGAAAAAAATGATGAAGAGCTGGGACCAAGAGGATCGAAGGACATAACGAGCGAGAGCTTAGCTGATGAAAAAACCGGGGATGCTCGCAGGTTGCAACTGACTCTCCAAAGTTTAATGCACCGGAAGGGTTACACGCTAGTTCGCGCTACTCCTCGTTACATCATTAACGAGAGTGACGTTCCTCCCGACGTATAATGACGACAGAAGGATAATTGGTGTGGGAGCAACGCAGATCTCTAAATTCACTGGCTCCACTTGTTTCCCATTTAAGGGGATTGCACCCGCAATTTTTCTTACTCAGCTCAACATTTTCTGCCATCCCATCATCGTGCAACACGAGCCACTCTCACCATTTTAGTACAAAACTATAAATTCCTCAACGATTCCCTGCCAACTCTATTCGAAATGACAATTTCGAAGAAAAAACCATTCTCAAAGTCGATTTAAAACAAAAATTCTCCACAAATGAAAATTTGTAATCTCTGCACCAAATTTTCCATGAAATTTTCAATAAAAAATTTATAAATTAACAAATATTTATTGAAATTTGCTATTAATTATTATTATTATATTATTGAGAACTGGATTAAGAAAATCGCACCGGAAATTCGAACTTTAAGAGACTCCACCAGAGCCAAAATTTTATGGGTGCTCGTAACTATTTCCGCAATAAAAATAACCAAATTTTCCATGAAATTTTGGATATTTTAATTTTGTTTCCAAATTTTCGATGAAATTTTGGTTATTGTTATTGCAAAAATGGTTACGAGCACCCATAAAATTTTTGCTCTGGTGGAGTCTCTTAAAAAGATCGAAATTCCGGTGAGATTTTCTTAATCAAGTTCTCAATAATATAATAATAATAATAATTAATAGGAAACTTCAATAAATATTCATTAATTTATAAAATTTAAATTGAATTCATGCATTGTTAATTTTCTTTGGATTTTTTATCGACCATTTTAATTACAATTAAGATGAACTTAAATTGAGGATTTATAGAATAAACAATAAAAATTGTTGATGATAATAATAATAATAATTTATAAATTTTGAATGATTGAAATTTAAATTGAATTTCTTGTCAATTTTCGTTAGATTTTTTATCGACCATTTTAATGAAAATTGAAATTATTAAATTGAAGATTTATAGAATAAATAATAAAAATGATTGATAATAATAATAATTTATAAATTTTGAATGATTGAAATTTAAATTGAATTTCTTGTCAATTTTCGTTAAATTTTTTATCGACCATTTTCAATTAAAATTAAGAATCAATTAAATTAACGATTCATAGAATAAATAATAAAAATTATTAATAATAATAAAGTTCGCTGATAAAATTGAGGCATTGAACGATTTAAAAATGCGTCTAAAATTGGAAAACAGTTTGGGTAGTTGGCTGTAAATATTTATACAAGTTTGGAAGCTACCGGAGAGGAGAAAAAATTGGATTTCTTCGTACGAAGGAAATTTAGAGCTATGTAAATAGATAAATAAAAATATATACCTATATCTATAAAGAAATTGGAATATCTGTGAGAAGCGCGTGTTTTGTGTGTGTTGTATACATAACATGGTGAGATTTGCAGTTGAGAGCTTTTCTGGCAAACTGAAGGAGAGCAGCATCACGTGAAGAAATTGGAGAGAAAGAGAGAGAGCGTGCGCATGTTCGTATCTGTATATTTTTTCTTACGAGAATTCTGGTTGCTACCGGCTGGCCGAGACTACGCAACGAACCACCGTACAATTCAGCCACCAGCCGAGCGTAAGAATTTACGAGGGTTGCTTGCTTTCTCGTCCAAACTAAAACCGTAGCATCAGCCCACGGAACCTCTTGTCGTTGTATACATTATCCATATGCTCTTATATATACGCAGAGAAAAAACGTCAAGTGACAGAAAAAATGTAGGGCGGAAATGCTGACCGAAGTGGAAAAGCCGCGAGTTAATATTTTCAGGGAAAATTCGAGGGCGAAAGAAAATTCGCTGAAAAAATTGCTCTCTCGAATATTTTGATGCGACTGAATCGAAAATCCATTAATTTTGACCATTACGATTAGAAACGCTGAAATTCACAAAAATATGGGAGAAAAGTGTCCTGCACGCGCTGAAGCGCTAGCAAAAGGGAGGGGGGAGTCGCGACTGAGTTTGTTTACTAGAAACACACAAGAAGCTGTTGGTGTTGTGGAAAGATCGGCGCGTTTAACTTTTCTGCGTTACTTACAGGCCGAAAAGACGGAAAAACACGTGCGAAGGCCACTGCTTCATCGCCGTCCGTTGAAAACACCGAAAATTGAGATACTGAGCGTCAATAGTTCGTTCGATTCGCGGCATAATAACAATCGGTAAAAACACTACTCTGGATATAAATTTATCGATGGTAGGGAGCCTCAGAGCGCGCTGGAAATGTACCAAACGCCGCAAACGCCGTTCGACCGGTGTCAGTGGCGCCATCTCGCGGAGACAGCTCGACGCGAGCAGCCCGGGCAGTGACCGACACTCCCTTAGCAAGTGGCGCCGTCGGACGGGCAACTCGACAACTACGCCACGGAAACAACTGTTGACGATTTGAATATTTCGAGCAAATAAAATACTCGCCAGAGAATATTTTTCGTCAAAATTTTCAATGCCAAGTTCATTTCCGCCTCGGCAAAGTTTAGTCGTCGATGGCAACAGAATTATCAGTGACAGAAACATTTTTTCTCTATCAAGTTTGCACGCTCATGTTTTTTGTGTCGCGAAAAGTATCGAGTCGCCGCGCGACCAAACGTTGTGAATTATTTTCTCATAAAATCGAGTGACAAATATCAATTTCAAAACGAAAACAAGACGCGAATATTCTTTGATATAAAAACTGTGACGGATTTTACGATGATTCTGAAATAAGGAGGATCAAGATGGCGTGGATGAGATTGGATGTGGAAAGAGCTGCAATACGACGAGCATTTTTCGCCAACAGCTTTTTCGTTTCTTTCGTGTGTAAGGTAATCATCGACATACCCATATTTCGCGATCCAACTTGTCCCATTCGTGGACCAATTCTCGTTTAATCCGAATATTTCGAATGTACGTTCGTCCCGACATCGTTCCTTGCGACATTTCTCGACTTTATTCCGGAACGACAAAGACTGTCCTTTCGTTCCGAAATCGAGAAAACTACTGACTACTGACCAGTTCAGTCACGCGTCTCTATGAGCCTATTGTTTTCGTTGCCGATCTACCTCACTGCGCGGCGTCTATGCGCAAAACTATGCGCAGTAGAAAATAAACTGAACGCGACAAAGCGTTGTTAACGTTCGTCGCGATATTTATTTTAGTGATGATCAGTGAATCGTTAATCGAATATAAATTCACTAAATATATAAAAACTTCGGTAAAACTGTGTATTCGAAATTTCATTACTCATTCATATTTTTCTCCAAAGATTCGCGAAGTCTTGGTGAATAAAAAGTGTAGAAAAGTTTTCGCGGAAAGTGAAGCTCGCAACGAGTTTGTAGTTCCGAATGTTTTACAGAATTCTTGAAACGTTGGACGTTTAAATTGAATCCAGACACGCGGATTCTCGGAAATTCTGTTTCGATGGATTCTTCGATCAGTGTTTTCCGATTTCTTTTAATTGAACGCTTCTCTCGGTTCCTCGTTACTTATCGATAAGGCGAACGATAAATGAATTGTTTCGCGTTTGTCACCATTTTCAATTAATTAGTGTGGAACCCGTCAATCTGCTGGTAAGTCGTTTGCAGTGTTTTGTTTTTTAATTCGACGTCTTCGCGTTCTCGGTTTTTCTTCGTGTTCACAAATCCTTATCGATTTAATTAAAAAATGATAAAAATACGGGCAATCTCGAGTTTTTGCTATTTGTCGTTTAACCGCGTTCGTAATGTACGTGTCGGGGGTGAAGGAAACAGGATCGCAGAAACGTGAGATTGACAAACCTCAAGAGGAAACGAATCATTGCCGAAGGACGTTTTCTCGACAAATATTGTCCAGAGAAAATCGAAACTGCTCGACTTTTTCTTCTGTTTCCACGTTTAACTTTTTTTTTTCGTTTCGCGACGCACTCGGAACCGGCAAAGAAACGTCCTTTTCCAATTTCCACTAGCGTGTACATTTTCCCACTTCTCAATATCAACCTTTCCTTCCTCGACCACTACTTTCATTTCGAGCTTTACTTTTACGATCCCCTTAAACCACAACCGCTCTATCCCCCTGTCGGCATCGTCCCGCCCCCTCCCCCTGCCCTACGAGTTTCTTTGGCCGCTTCCAATCTCGATAAATCGTTAAAAAAATCCCGTCGCCAACTAGAGCTTTTCACCAACTAAGACTGCGCGAACCACTCAAATTTCGAATAATCCTCCGTTGCGAAACTGGGTCATATTGACCCGGACAAAGTTTCCGCCGCGCCGATTATCCCAAATCCAGAAAAAATCGTCTTTTATCTCGAAAATTTCACGTTCGAGATTTTTTTGTTTTTTCAAATTTCCGACCGAATTTTTTTTTTTTGATTGAAAAAATCGTTTTTCTTTGGAAATGCGTCGCCGATTCGTGATCACGAAAAGTTTTTGATTGAAAATTTTTCAAAAATAATTCGCTCACTTGTCGAAATAAATTTGAAACGACGAAATTTTTTGTTTGTTTCACGTTTTTATGACGTTAAAACTCAGCAAAAATCTGTTGATGACCGGTCGATAAAGTTCCGGGTCAATTTGACCCAGTGTTTCGATGCGTCGCGGCGAAACGTCCGCGATGGACAACCGGCGGATATTCAGAATCGTTGAACTTTCGTTTAACGCAACCAGAGAAAAGTCAATTTCGTTGGATAACGAGAGTCTGTGAATTTTTAACAAGTTTTAGGCCTGGCTGTACATCTCCGGGAAAGTTTATTCAGGAAGTAAAAGCGAAGAGAGAAATGAGGTATTCGGAGGGCGAGGGGGGCGAGGGGTAGACTCGGGGGGAGGATTTCTCGCAGGATTTTCGCTTTCCTCCGTTTCGTCTGTGATAAAATAAGAGATGGTGGAAATTTTAGAGCTCAAGAGCTTGGGGAGTAGACCAGTGGCTCGGAGTGAAAGAAAAAACAAAAGAAAAAAGAAAGAAACTTAACCACAGACTTGAAATCTTAATCTCACTTTTATATTCCCTTTTCTCTACATTCTTTTTTTTCGTTGCAATCTCTTTCTTGCCCTCGTGGATTTCGAGATTTTAGAGCAAGCCACAAGGCCTTCATTCGCATAATTTACGATCCGCTCGCCTTGTGTCCTGTTTCAATCTCGATTTCGTCGTCCGCTCCGAGAATTTCGAACCCTGATCGTCATTTTTTTTTCGTACAGCCAAATAAAACGAGACACACGTCTTTGCATTTTTCTTCGAGCTCATTCTGGTTAAAACGTTGACAAATTTTCCGAGCGAGAAACTTCCCCGAGGCATCGACAAAAATCGGTAAACTTTTATCGCGTTCTCAAAGTAATTCGTCCACCCATGTAATAAATTGCTTCTGTACATCCAGACTCACAAAACCAACGTGCAAGGCCATTCAGCGTCTTCACGCTTTCGTCCTTCTTCCCTCTTGTTCAAACTTTAAAACGTTTTTCGTCCTTCCCTCATCCTGCTTTCTGTGTATCCAGATCCACGTCCCGTAACCGCGTTATCGATGTTCACAAACCATGCAAAGGTCCACGACAAATTCGATGACAAATTGTCAAGGCGTGGGCCATTTTTTATTCACATTTTTTTCGTCATTTCTCGAATCCTGTCTCGAGACTGACTTTGGAGGATCGTTGCCTTCCGTACAGATTTCTTTCGAATCGAACGTCGTAGTTTTTAATATGTCAGTGAAAAAATGAAAATTTGGTGAAATTTCGAGTTTTCGCTCCGATAATTTGTCGTTTTTTCCGATTGGAAAATGCATAAAAATGCAATAGACCAAATTTTGTTATTAAAATTGTATTTTTTGAATAACGATCAATTTTTTTCACTCCTTGACAAAAATACGCCGTTCCCTAGTAAACAAACAATCGGGCATGTCAGTGAAAACATTTTTCTGGATGGAAAAAGTGCCTGAAATCGACTTTGGTCTCGGGGCTTGAAATTCAATATACAAAATGCACTTGAAGAACGAAATCGTTCGTGTCGTTCGCGCGATAGGACATTGAAAGATTTTTCTTGGTCTCGTTCCACTTTCCGTATTTGGCACGAAATACTTTCCCGGTTGAAGCGAGACTCGAACAAGTGGCGTTGCTCACTTTGATTCACGTTGCACACGTGTCTTGTCGATCAAGCATGTTGTCTTCCGTGGATTATAGTTCGCGATGTTTACCAAATTTGTTGACGCGTCACAAATGGCGAATGATCTTGAAATTATTCCGTCCGGACTTTTGTCATTCAGTGTATTTCTTTGTGCTCCGTTTTTGTTTGCGAAAACATTCCGAGCCTTGACACTAATCAACAATTTTTTCAATGCTTCACAAACTCTCGTCGCTGCTTCAATTTTTTTTTTACACTTTGACGCAAAAATATTGTCCATTGCAAAGTCTCGCGGGCACTTTTGGACCCCGAGAACAAACCATAAATCCCACACTCATCAATTCCATGTATATATGTAGATCCGAGGATAATGCTCGGAGACTCGAGTCGGGCCGGACGCTATTCGAGAATTTCATTTCCTAGGCCATCGCCCTCCCTCCCTCCCTGGCAACCCCAACTCCTTATACTAACCCCAGGACAGTGCTTGATTTCTCTCGTATTCTCTGCGAGTCTCGAGACTCCGAGCGCGAGAACGATTCCAACTTCTTAAATTAAATTTCTGAATTACAGCCAATCATTGAGGCTTGGCAGGCCAATTGGCGCCAATCGCTTTTCCAATCTTTTTCAATTTGTTTGTTCGGATCTTCTTTTTTTCACTTCCTCGGAAAATGAATGTTTTATCGGCGCATTCCTGGTGCAGTTCATCAGCACGTGCGAAACAATGCTGCTCGCCGATAAAAATGTTTTTATCCCATTTTTTTCCTTTCGTACGAAATTTTTTTTAATAAAATCAATAATTTTTATCCAAAATCTCGATTTTTCAATCTTTTTTACGTTTTTGTGAGCGATGACTCGAGCACAAACTTGAGAATTTGGAGGAAAAACGTTTTGATCGAATGGTGGAATTTTTTGTTCCGGATTTTTCTCCTTTCGTACGATTTATATTCATTTTTCGAATAAAATAAATAATTCTATGCAAAAACTCGATTTTTCAAAGTTTTTTACGACGACGAATCGTTCGTGTGTACGTTTTCGTGAGCGAACAACACAGCGAGTGGAATTTTGTTGTTCCGGATATTTTTCCTTTCGTACGGAAATTGATTTTCATTTTTTGATTAAAATCAAAAAATTTTATGCAAAAACTCGATTTTTCAAAGTTTTTTTACTACGAACGAATGGTTCGTGTGCACGTTTTCGTGAGCGATGACCCGAGCACAAAGTAGAGAATTTGGAGGAAAATGGATTGAGAGGAAAAACGTTTTGATCGATTGGTAAAATTTTTTTGTTCCGCGGAATGAAATCTCGATCTTGGTACTTTAAGCTCGATAAAATAAAAATAATAAATAGGTTCAATAACGTCAACGATTTGAGGTAAATAACTCACTTTCCAATAAGTGTTTTCCATTATTTACACTCGTTTCTCTTGCCCCTTACCACACGTACATATTTGTATAGAATTTTTCTATATAGATATATGTATATGTATGCGGGCTTTGTAGAGGTTGAAAGATTGAGAGGGTTAGGAGGTCTGAGAGAGACGTGACTGAGCGATAAATTCTCAAGAGGGGGTTGAGAATCGACGGGAGCTCAAGGGAAGTGGATAAGATTAATCGGCCAAGGATGCCGCAGCGGGGCAAGCCATGGACATTCGTCGAATTTTCGAGCTCGTTATTAAAAATGATTTATCCAATCCGAGACAAAGAGAAAATGTGTTGGAAAAGGAAAAATTTGTTCTAAATGCATTTTCATCGCGCTCAATTTATCTCGTTAATATTTTAATTAATCTCGCGTATACCGCGATTGCACAATCATATAATGCCGTTTCATTACGCCAACTTTATTTTGACAATGAAAACATCGATGCAGCGCGAATGCTCGAGGCCGAATGACCAAAAATAATGAATTCAATCATATTTGCCCAGTGAAATTTTGCAAATTGACAAGTTTATTATAAAATTCAAACGTGTAAATGAAACTTTAACGAGTGTAGAGAAGGATTTCCCGTACAGCGCGGGAACAAGTTCGTGAAATACAGGCTCGAATGTATAATACGATAAATCGGAGTGTGCATTCGAGTGAATTTCGGCGTTGGGTACAGACTCGGGGGAAAGGGAGGAGCGTCGAACGCGAAATGAGCAGGAAATTCCGGTATAACGGTTCGACGGATCGACCATGTGTATTAATTGAAATTTTCGTAATGGATTATCTCGTTCCGGACTTCTCTTTCACCTCCATGAATCATATATATCTATCAAAAACGATCACCCTTAATCCACCAATTATTTCTTATTCAACGAGTCAAACAAAGTTCCACTCTTTGATTTTCTATCGCTGCCCAACTTTTCTCTGAGATGCTCGTTTATTCATGATCCTCGCAAGTTTCCAATGATGCTGAAGTTTGCAACGTTGGAATGCATCGAAAAATGTTTAATTTTATTCAAGATTCGTTCAATTTTCAATGTCATGCAAATTTTTCGAGCCGATATGCTTTTCGAATGGCAAAAATTGATCATTTCATCATCGTAATTACATTCTGCATTTGAATAATCATTTTTGTCAAAGATAAAAATGAATCGTTGCGAATAAACGAAATAGAAATTTTTTCAAAGTCAAAAAGGCTCTAATCCACCAAAAGTTTTGGAGAAGCATAAAAACGCGAGGGAAAAAAGTTGTCCGAAACTTTCGGTGGAATAAAAAAGTTGCCTCTTTGATTTTGAAAAAATTTCTATTTCGTTTATTTGCAACGATGGAAACTTTAGGATCATGTGAATTCTCCAATCTCCGTCCAATTTCAAATCGAATCTCGCTGACCTTTTTTTCTTTATTTCTAAGAAAAGTAAAATCCAATGAATCGTTGGGTTGGCCAAACTTTGGTAATTGATCGAATCGTTTAATTATTAAAAATCGAGGCAATTAAAAACGAGATTCACGAGAATTCTCGATAAATATACTTTTACCTGCATCTAAATGCTCCTGAAAATGATTCATCGCGTGGCTAAATATAAAATAAAAATTGAGTGAGGGAGAGCAACTGAGAAATGGCATAGGAAAGAAAGAGAAAATGAAATTAGGCTTTTCCAATAAACCGGAAGTTCTTCTGTCTCTTATTCGCTCTTCTTCCTTCCGCGACTACTGAGCACGCGGACTCGAAAGATAAAAAGGAAGCAGGAAAAAAAACTGGAAATGTAATCCAGACTTCCAAGGATCTGGTGCTGCTTCCTTTTTTCTCGAGCTCTCACTTAAGGATGAAGAGGACGTGCGAGACTCGGTGGGCGAGAGACGCGAAGAAAAAGAATCTGCGACGAATCTCTTCGTTGGATGCTGCGAGAATTTATGCTAATTTATTTCTCAGCCTCTCGTCAAAATGGTCGCAGCCCAAATGGGACGAAGATTGACAAGGAATTCGTTGGATTTTATATCGAGATACTAAAAAAAAGTTTAATTTCTATCTCAAAAAGCTCGACTTTGCAAAAAACTCGAAAATCCTCCAGA
Organism: Diadegma fenestrale; assembly: GCA_037043255.1. Taxonomy (NCBI): domain Eukaryota; kingdom Metazoa; phylum Arthropoda; class Insecta; order Hymenoptera; family Ichneumonidae; genus Diadegma; species Diadegma fenestrale. Next base: position 4,990,430 of record CM073311.1, on the reverse strand, counting down.
ATTATTTGCTCGTACATTTTTGCAAATGTGACTTTTAGAGCAAGGGCCGAATTGGAAATCATGAATACGTTGGAACATTCGGAGCTAATTACAATTTAGGCAAAAGCGGCTTTTAAGTCTCGTTCCGCGAATAATAAAAGATGGATGAGGCTAGCTAGCGAAAAAACCGCAAAGCTATGTCATTACAACGAATAAATGCATGAATAATGAGACCAGAGCCGAACATTCCTAGCTTACGGAAACCCTCGGTCCTGGGACCAGCTCAAATCCCCCGTTTTTTTTCCTCGTCTTCTTCCAAAGTTTTTTTTTTCGTACTCAATGGTCTAGACCGAGCAGAACGAACACGATCGAATCGCTGAAAATAGTTCGTTGGTCAAATATTTTCTTTTTTTTCATCATAATTTTGTGATGTCAAGTTTTCGATTTTCATTCGGTCCCTACAGGAGAAAAGAATCCGGAATTTTATTTTTACCGACCGCGAACTGGCGCCCAAATGAATTTGTAATTACTGCCCGATTCGCCCATATTTCATGTGAATTTGTTGTCAGAAAACTAGTGTAATAACTCGATTAATTAATATCCCATCAATGCGTATCGTAATTAGTCAAATTGGGTCGTTCGTTATAATTTGGACGTTAATAATAAAAGGCCGGCAGCGAATTTCCTGACGATGTTTCTGCGTGAATTGTCATCATCGAGCCAACCTTCTCGAATGAGATTCACTAGAAATACAAAACTCTGAATAATCATGAAACAAAAAAAAACTAGAGAATCCACGAGTTTCTGTACATTACGCTCTATCAGAAACTAACCAAGCGGAGTAATAAAAAAAGGATTTCTCCAACGTGTCAAACTTGCGAGCTTCACATTTCTTTTCTCTTTCATTTTATTCAATTTTTTTCCTTTTATCGTGACAGCCCGGATATAGCCAGGATAAAACGAATGGAAAAAAACTACGTGATTTGCACGTATAAATCCGTGCGAATATTTTTACGTCGAACGGAGAATATTGAGGGATGGATTTGTACGTATCGGTTCTTTTCTACAGGCAATTCCGAATGAAATTAAAATGAAGCTCCGGAAATAAAACGAAATTCTCTTCAGGCATTTACTCGAACGAGCAATAATCGATTCATTTGTTCATGCGACTGTCCGAAAAACGACAAAAAACATTTTTTTTCATAAAAAAGGATAAAAAAAGTTCCCAGCAATTTTGAGTCTTGGATAATTGTAAAAATTTGTTCAAAATTCATTTCACGATCCAGTCTCGCAGTTTTTTTTTAATTGCTCCAACCACCGATTCAATCTTTTATGAAAATTTCTTTCTCACAGTAAAAATTCAGTTTTTCTCGAGGATTTTAGCATTTTGAATGGAAAAAAAAAACGAACGTAGCAGATTACGTTTCCCACAATTGGTCATTCTCTCTTTTTTTTCTCTTGCTTCTGCTACGCTATGATTTCGATTCAATCATGCACCTCCACCGTTTATAATCCGATTTCCGATTTACATTCCTCTGTGCTCCGCCCTGCCCCCCCCCCCCCCTTAATTCTCTGCCCACCCAACCCACCTTCAAACCCTTTTTCATATACACACACATACGTTGACGCACGTATGGAACAGAATAGGAAGAGAACTCGCGTTAAATCTCCAGCACGTTCTTCCGCTCGATCAATGACGTCAATTAGCGAGCACTCGCAAATTTTCCGAACAGACTGCTGGGATCGACGAAAATCCTACCATCATTCAATTTCAAAACCGATTTCATATGCGATTATCGATTTTCACAAATTCCAATTTATTATCGAATCAGTTGCATTTCATTTTCGATTCGATTCAAATCCATGCCTCGGAAGAATCTGGTCAATGTGCAAATCAGTTCGTTAAACGTTACAGTTTTGTACAATTTCTTTACGCAGTTTTCGCATATAATGAGTGAAAGGCATTTTCGAAAAACAAATTATTCAGCGACATTGAAATTAATGTAAACGTTGGTTTCACGATCTCCGGACGCATTTGTCGTCCGTCCGGTTGTTCTTGTCAATTTTTCTCGTATTTCTGGTTTTGCCATACAATTTCTGTACTGAACGAGCGCGCAGAGCCAGAGAGAGAGAGAGAGTGAAGATATTTGTGTGAAAGGTTCTCAGTCACACAGCATCCGTTCTGCGGTCCACTCGTCTCTTGCCTTGTAGGGATAACGACGGAATAAAATGGAACGAGTGCAAGGGAGAGAGAGGATGAGAAAAAAAATGTGAAAGAGATGCGTGAGGGGTGGTGTAACATGAAAATGCTCGCTGTTTCGAGATCGTTGAATAGTGGCACTGTATCACGTTCACTGTCTCGACTATTCCCTCTCACCCCACGTTTTTCTCTGTATTTTCAATGTTCTTTTTGCCCGCGTTCGTCGTCTTTATCTCTGCAAACCCTCCCTCGCTATTTTTTCCTCCCTTAATCTTTACCGCGCGCGTACACACTTTTTTTCTGATAAACACAGTGTGCGGAAAAATGGAGTTTGTTTTTAGCACAAACGAACGTATTTGAGAGACAGCGACAAGTAAAGAGGCGCAAAGCCTCGCAAAAAATGGAGATGTGGCTGTAAAGGCTTTTTTTTCCTGCCTTTTCTCTCCCTTTGAAACGTTTTAGACCAAATCGACCGAGCCTTCTGCTTGACTGTAGTTCCATTCTTCGTGTTCTCTTGTTTGGAGCTGCAAAACTAGAAGCAAACTTTTTTCTTTCTCCCTTAACATCCTGATATTTGCTGCGTAACGAACTATTCGTCGTCACGAATTCAAAACAAATCATAAAGCGACTGCTCAATGCAGCTGTAATTTTGTCTTTGAGCGAATTCAATTAGAGAAAATTTGAATGAATTAGCTTCTCGTAAATTACGAACCACTGAATTGAAGAGTCCTTAATAATGCTACTCCGTCAGAGAAAATCCTTCAAAATCCTTTGCACTCGTATGTAGTACGTTAAATTCATGTATATATAGATTTTCGGGTATAATTCTGTGTCAAAGCGTCTGTCCGAACGAACTCGAATTCCCTTTAATCCGTTCTGTCAGAATCAAATGAACATGCGAGAGATTCTTCTGTCCCTGCTGTCCGAGCTCTCTGCACAAAGCTTTTGTCTCCCTCGACTCTCCTATCCATTAAAACGAGGGACAGGCCTTTGGACAGAACGATTACGAGGAGAGACGTGTGTCTGACAAGCATTGACTTTTACTACTTGGCTACACAATTTAACGAGAAATTCACTGGGCTAGTATTCCGAATTCCCTTTATTTCTAAACGTTTTTTTTTCCCGTAACGATCGATGGCTCGAGACACGAAAGAATTCAATTCAAATCAATGGGTAAATAATTGGGAAAAATAAATTATCCCGCATCAGCTGTTTGGCTCGAGAAAAAACGGAGAGTTGGCCTATTTTCAGGCAGGCCTGAATTCCCCGGACGTAGCTTGAGATTCGTGTGTTCAATCATGTTCGACAGGACCAAAGGTTGTAAGGGTTGCGAGAGCAAGGGATGCAGGGTGCTGGCGCTCAGCGCCAAGGACCATTAATCGAAGGAGGAGGACGTTAATTCGATGAGCATCGATGCAAGGCTTGCATCAGGCTCTTGTAGCCACACCTGTTCCGTTCTCGTTGTACGCCTACTCCAACTATAATTATCATGTTAAATATTTCGGTAACTCATCACGGCTCGTGCGATCCATCGATGTCCCATGTCCCATATACATGATACACGTCCCATGTACTTGATTAACACGTTAAATGTCATTAACCCTAGAACGATAACCTCATTTTTTTCACCTATTCCGGGCAATCTGGCGACAAAATTGACCTAAATTTTGAAAATTTCATATCTTCGGTAACATTGAACGAAAAGAGCTCAACTTGGGCTCATTCTTTTCGTTTTTTAATGCAGAATCACGTTGGCCGGGAGCAATTTTGCTCGAAGTGAAAAAATTGGTCAAAAATGCGGTAAAACAAAAAAAGTTATCGTTCTAAGGTCAAGATGAATCTCGCGTCATCAGATAGTGGAGTGCGCATTATTATTATTACTTGTTATAAAAAATGTTCCATACATAGACGACAGAATTGACTCAAATTTTGAAAAATTCATATCTTCGGTAAAATTGAACGAAAAGGGCTCAACTTGGGCTCATTCAATTCCTTTTTTAATGCAGAATCACGTGGGCCTGGAGCAATTTTGCTCCAAGTGAAAAAATTCGTCGAAAATGTGGTAAAACAAAAAAAAAGTTATCGTTCTAGGGTCAAGATGAATCTCGCGTCATCAGATAGTGGAGTGCGGATTATTATTATTACTTGTTATGAAAAATATTTCATACATAGGTCCGTAGGGATAGTGAAAAAACTTTGTCCCGAATGTTGAATTATTTAGAAATGCACGATGCAAACTTTGAGAAGTCGGGATGGGAGGCTTCCTGGAAATTTCCTACGGGGCTCGTAAAGATGATCCAACTCCTAGACAGCCCGGCAACGCTCCAGAGTCGCTCTCTGTCTCTCTCTCTCTCTCTCTCCCTCTCTCTCTTTGCCTCCTGCCCGGTGATGTTTCAGTTGGCAAAGGAAAGAGAGTAATATCGACTCGCAGAAAACAGGTGACGGTTCGGGTGATTTATGGACGTCAGCTCCACTAAATCAAACGTCGGAATCGTTATTGTCGCTCGGTCGCGTCCCATCAGCTGATCGAAACCCTCTCTCCGCGATTATTCGTTACAAATTTCAAGCGAAATATCGAATTTTATTCAAAAACATGAATTTCAACCTCGATTCAGGAAAATTATTTTTAAAAAACTCTTGCACTTTTTTATTGAGATTTTTTTACGTTTTTATCCACATTGATCATCAGGCATAGATGCGAATACACGTGTGCAATAAATTCTTAATTACTCCGGGGCTTTTTCCTTTTAATTACTTCGATTTCGTGATAAGCCTCTCATTTGTGTTACAGTGCACGAAGCCGAGTGCATTGTTAACGTTCCTGCCATTTTTCCTCTTTTTCTTCTTCCTCCTCCTCCTCCCCCCGCCTCGCTCTTTCTCACTCACATGCAATGCAATAACTCACATGTGCATGCACGCCAAATCGATGAAACTCTCTATACCACGACTACTTCACAACCCAACGAGAATTGACTACCAACACAAAATTATGAGATTAATTAAGCGAATCAGTGAATCGTGTACTTCGTTTCGTATCGAGTCCCACACTCTCTGGCGCGACGACGAGATCCTGACGTCTCGTTGTCAACCCAACTGCAATCTCCGTTAAAAAAAAAAGCTTCATTTTTTCCTTGTTAGAGCTGAAATATAGCGAGACGGGAAATGGACGGGCGTACCGGCGATTATGAGCCGACCAAACGACGCGAAGGGAAACCTTTTTGTCGAATTTCAGCAGGGTTTTTGATCCAAGAATTTCAAAGGAAAATGACAGCCTCAGTCGAGCTACGAAACTCTCCTGATTTTTATTCAGTCACCCGCATCAGCCTCGTTTGGCTCGCGGAGGAGTTCCGAATTCCGAATAGAGAGTTGCCAAGGTTTCCTAACGATGTTTCGAGCTTCATCGAGACAGTTCCCTGAAGAAACTCCTCCGGAGCCGCTTCGAGAAAAGCGAGAGATAGCAGAAAAGCTGCCTATATAGCGATGAAAGCTCATCCCGTGGTAACTCGGGCGAATCGAACAAGCAAATGTTTACCTATATCTATGACACTATAATAATGGAATATGGATATCGGCATTGACTTCATCGACTAATTGCGAGATATATATGTTTCATCCACATCAACACGTTTCGACGTACGATCTACACCAGTCAATCTGCCCCCAATTACCTGCCACGAGATTGAAGCTCTCCAAAAATCGTAAAAGTAGACTCTATTCCATCAATTAATTAATAAATTTAAAAATGCAGTGCTCAACAGGTAAATACATTACTTAATCAACATATTTCTAATTATATAGATAACTGGATGAATAAATATGTGAATTTATCTATTTGGTTTTGTTTTTGTCAATTAATCAATTTATTAATAAATTGATTGATTAATTTACTCATTTACTTTAATAAATTATTAATTTTATTTCTTTACTCATAATTTGTTATTTGTTAATAACAAATTATGAATGAATACATAAAATTAATAATTTATTAACAAATTGATTAATGAATCAATTTATTAATAAATAATTTATTAAAATAAATTAATAAATGAATAAATAAATAATTTATTAATAAATTGATTAATTAATTTGTTAATTTTTTTGCTGGTGTATTTTTTCGCTTGTTGGCTGGCTGAGAAGTCTCATCCGTTTATCACATTTCGTGTTCAGGGCAACGATGGCTTTTGTTAGACTGGAGAAAAATCCAAACGCTCATTACGTTAGTCGTGGAAATTTGTCCAGATCAAGATCAAAGGAAAAGCTTTATTTCTGCGAATACAAAAGATGAGAAACCGGTTTTTTTCGTTGTTGTTGAATCTTGATGCATTTGACGAATTGTTGAAATGTTGAAAAAGCTGTTGTCGGTGTCATTTTTTGGAAGATGCATCGCGTAAATTTGCATGGTCATAAAATTCGTACGTCGGTGAGATATGATCGATGTCGACGAAATTTGAACTCTACCAACGAATATATATTGTCCCATTTCCGAGTGTATCGTCCGACACATATTTACGGGGCAGGCTCGAAATCTTTCAATATTGATGGAATACAAACGTTCGATCTGCCTTATCATTTCGGATTGAAATTGCAATAATTTCCTGCTACGTATTATTTATCGAAGGATGTGAAAATTTAACGTTCACTCGAAAGTGAAGCCGATAAGTACCGGAAATAGAAAGAACGAATGAGAAATGTTGAAAGCAGGTTTGTCCTCGGAAGAAAAGACCTTCGTTGCTGCATGGACGTTTTATACTCTTGGGAGGCGTTTATTCCGTTTGGAAGTGTGAGGAAAAGGTTGGCTTGGCTTGCCAGTACTGGAGAATACACGCCATAGTGAATCAGTGCGAGTTTTCGAGACTGAAGGCAAAGTTTGCATATCTCTGGTGGATTTAGTATTATCTATAGATATGAGATTGGGTTTGAGATATTTGTAGGACGAAGGGAAGGATGGGAGGAATAAGATAAAGCGAGAATAATGCGTGCGCAATGGAAAGAGGCGTCTACCGGAAGTTGAGCTCTGAGCGAAAGTGGAGGGATCCGGACGAGTTAAACTCACCGAGAATTGGTGTCTTCTATCCATTACCACGAAGATCCGGAAATATATTGGCTCGAAATGATTGAGGGCGGAAATACAAACAAAAGAAACGAAAGGGTCTGGATGTTTTCTATGCTTCAACAAGAAAAGAGGCCAGAGATTTCCCAGCTGCTATAGGAAATTAAAAGAGAAGGAAAAACGGGAGCAAACTCATGAAAATGCTGTTTTTAATAAATGAAAATCTTCGTTAATTATTTCATCGACTTTTTCGAGGTCGAGAACGAAGGCAGGAAGACTGTGGCAATGTTTTCTTGGCGAAGGGTGGTCAAGGCCGCAGAGCGTATATTTCTCTCGATATCTAAACCATATTTCTTGGGCTGCCTGGTTTCTCTCACTCGCGTGGGCAATTCAAGCTTACGTTCGTCTGGCTGGACACCAAAGAGAAAAAGCTTTATCGGAGTCGTTCGTTTCTTTCGTTTTGGCCCACGATAAAGGGGTTGGGGCGTTTTCCTTTTTTTTCTTCTTCTTTACATCAGGTTTGCTTGCAAGTTGGTTTTCCTGAGAGTTTCGGTCTTGCTGAGGCAACACGTCTTCTCGCTTCTTTCGACCGTACCGGAAGGGCAATGGGAATAAGTATAAGGCAAAGCAAACCTCTTAGCTTTCCATTACTCGAAGCTTCCCTCCAAGACGCTTATCATTCACCCATCGCTCTCTCTCTCTCTCTCTCTCTTTCTCCTTCGCTCTCTTCAATTCACTTCAACTCTTTCCATAGTTTTTCGTCTTTTCTCTCTCTTTCTTTTTCCCTGTTTTTCGCACTCTCCTCGGCTCTATCTTTTAAGCCGTTGCCCAACGTGCATTCCCCTGCTTCCTACGATTTTCTGCTTTCTCTTAGATATATTTCCTTCTCCGGTTGGCTGTATCCACAGTTCTCCGGACCAAACTCATGATTTTCTTCTCATCCAGCCTCGTAATTCTCTCCTTACGAAACGCTCACTCCACTCGTGTTCAAATACTTGGTTCGCTTCGCTATTACGTTTTACACCCCCTCAACCTCCGTGTCCCTTCCCCGGCAGCATAGATCGTCACAGAGCGGCCGCCTGGTAACCGGCTTTCGACCGACCCACTTGTTATTCCGTCGACGTTGACGACCGGAGAGCTAAGAAATTCTCAGCCAGTAGAGTCACTCCCCTGCTCGCTGCTGTAACTGTTTTAAGGGTTTCCTGTCCGTACAGTCAACCGTGAACTCGACGGATAAAAAAATGTGGCAAAAATTCCTCCGCAGCGTTGCGAGCGTCGGATTCCTTTCCGGAAAATGACATTTTATTCTTCCCTCGATTCAAAGTGCTTCGCAATTTATTGCTCGAACATCGCACGAAGTTATAAAAATGTGTTTCATTCACCGAATAAGTCGCTTGGACCTTTAGCTCTCGGTGTATATACAAGGCAAAAGCTTTTGGCTACGAACGTACGCGAACGATCACATCACCCTCTGTTTTACTCTCTTATTTCTTCAACCGTCCACAATCACTCCAACCTTTTTCTTTTTCCTTTGACAACTACCCTTTGTAGACAAAATTTAATATTGACTCTCCTTCCCCCGCTCGATAAACATCCCGGTGAAAGGATCTCTGATAAGCGCCAATTGTTTCAATAAACCGTGATTGATAATCTGCTGATTATCAGCTCTTGATACATTTCTCAACACTTTCTCTGGATGAACGATAATCAATCCTGGAACGGCAACCTGGGGTCAAAAACAGGCCCAGACGATTTTAAAACCGTTTTACCGCATTTTTTCACTCATTTTTTCACTTCAAGCAAAATTGCCCCAGGCTCACGCGATCCTGTATGAAAAAACGAAAAAAACGAGCCCAAGTTGAACGTTTTTCGTTACACTTTACCGGAGTTGTGAATTTTTCAAAATTTGAGTCATTTATGAGCTCAGCTTACCGGAATGGGTAAAAAAAAATCAGTTTACCGTTCCAGGGTTAATTCACGCAGGATATTCATCGAGAGTAAATACGACTCGATAAATATCCGCTGAAATAATGAGCACTTGTGTATTGAATACACCACCCGCGCCGACCTGGTGGTAAAACGAGTGTAAATAAACGTCGAATGTATTTCTGTGTTCTCGCGACTAACTTGCAAATCATTAGGATGAAAAATGTTGAAATTTATTGATACAAGTTGCTCATTAGCACGGACTTTTGATTTCATTCGTTTCCCTTCGCGTATTTGTCGACCTCATGAGACTCAGATTCGAAATAGCATGAACGAAAACTCTGTCCATGGTTATCAAACACTCGATGTCGATTACTAATTCGTAATTAATTGCCACTTGGTTGCCTCCGCCGTTTAATCTCTATTGATCATTTGATCGTTAAGTATGAACGTACGTGTGCACCCGATAATTCGATATTGTTGTACTCACATCAGAGGCAATTTGATTTGTGTGTAGCAAAATTGAAAAAGTTGAAATTGTGGAATTTTCGTTAGAATTAAATGTAAAGGAGCAAGAACTTTAATGTAGTTTGTCGAGACCCAACGACGCAGAGCCTTTACGAATAAATCTCATCTCCTTTGATTATAAGTATATTAAACTCACGATCAAAAGAATTAACTGGCTTTGCCAACTACGTACACGCATGCAGGCAGACACGGGCGCATATCCGGTGGTGTAATCGACATGGATCAAAGTGAAACTCTCGAGTGGCAGCTCGAGTGAAGCAAAATTAGCGATTTTCCTAGAGACTCGCTCGGCGTCTAAGTAAACGGAAAAGCTGTGCTTCAGCCATCGTAAATAGAGAGAACGAACGAGTCAAGAGAAATAACAGAGGGCAGCGACAGAGTCTACAAGTTTGAAAAACTTGATTAAATATCTTCATGATCGCTTTGCCGCTGCATACGTTAATAATTGCACTTTAAAACTTCATTTTCTCCAACATTTTTATAGCATCCATATAGGCAACGATTCTTTTGCTCCAATTCAATTGCCCTGATCCGTCCAAAAAAAAAAAAGAAATCAAAGCGAATCAATTAAAGCGATTCCTTTATTGGTTTCACTTATTCGTGCCTCGCTTTTTTTCTGGTGCTTCCCTCGACTGGCGAATCTGCGAAATTATTCATGAAAATACTTGGTGCACTACTACGGATCTCGTTTCTATATATTCGTGTACCTTTTTCATTCGTTCTCGGCTACCCTTCCGCTCTCGTAGCCCGCGTCAAAAGTTCAACACTATGAAGAACCTCTCGAGCTATTATTTTATCGCTGCGCAGTGAGAGTCTGCCAGGGACTCGGGCGAAGGAATTCTCTTGGATATATCCAGCGAGATTGTGTGTGCGTGATCTTGTACACAATATACGTGCCAGTTGCACGAGGGAATTGAAGGGGATGGGGATGAAAACTCGAGAGAGAAAATTGCCAAGCAGAGGTATAGAGTTTCAAGACGATCCTTGGGGGGGAAAGAACGGGAGAAGGGCCGGAGAAATCTCAAGTCAGGAGAAACTCAAGCTCCTTCGCATTCGAATAGTTGAGGCTATGGTGGTTGGTGGGAAGCGAGAGTCAATGGAGCCTTCAGGGCCCAGAAAAACTAAGCGTAACTTTTCAAAATATTCACCTTTTGTTCATTTTTTTCTACAGCATTCTTTCCTTTTCGCAAAAATCCCTTCATTCTAGACAAAATTACATTCTGGCACTCGACTGGCTCGCCTTTTCACATAAATATCATAATTTCCACACAATCGACCCCCATTACCCGTGCGTAGACGTGATCAAGTAAATAGATCACGCGATGAGTGCTGAAGGTTGCACAAACTTGGAGTACCTTTCGCCAACTCTCTCTATAGATGTGTGCAGGTGAGTGGAGACAAATTGCTATGTGTGTGCACAGACGCACGAGCTATACACGTATCTATAGGAATAAAGTCACGTTCAGAAAGTCCTGAGGGATTCAGCGAAACAAACGTACAATTCTTGGTATAGTGCGACCGGAGCGTAAGGGCTATTTCGTATAGGAAGGAGTGACGAGCGAAACTCCAGCAGGAAAATGTCCTCGAGCATTCAAAGGGTGTGTGTGTGTGTGTGTGTGTGAATTCTACGAGGTGTCGTGGCTATGTCGAGAGAAACAGAAGGAATTCGGAGCACTGAGCAATCCTTTAAGGTGTGTATACGTGGCTCTGGATCTCGTGACAAAAAAAAGCACAAAAAAGAAACAAACGACTCTAAAAAATACCCTGGTGTCTCGTAATATACTACAGCGTACGGAATACTCCGTGAGTCAGCATTTCTTATCGTCGGACAAACGCACAGACGTTATCTACTGTTACCGAAGAAAAGGAATTCCCTTCGATGCGATTATTTTTTGGGAAAACTGCTTCGATCCACTGTACAAAAGCCCTTTTTAATCTTTTTTTTTCACCGATTCCGGCGGTTGAAAAATTCACATCTTTGGTAAAATTTACGAAGAGCGTTCAACTTGGATTCGGTCTTTTCAAAAATCAGTCGAAAATGCGGTGAAATGATTTAAAAAAACGAGAGAACGAAGGGAGAAAGGGCGTAGGGTCGTTTTTGACCTCATATGTTACCGTTCTAGGGTTAAATATTGCGAAGGTTATGCAGGGCGAAAAAGACTGTAGAGCAAGAAGCTTTGACTGCTGCAGGGAAGAACGATTACAGACTTCCTGCTTTGGGCACGTTCTCGATCCATGAAATTACCAAGTCCGCATCGCGTGGCTTGATCGTGACGTCAGGAGATGTATATTACACTCGGAGCTAGCAATACCCCGGACTCAAGATTTTCTACCCCAAAGAATATGTGCTCCCCACAGACACGTACACACCAACTCGACTTATTATATCTCGAAAGACCTTGTGTTTACGCCCATGTGTATATCTATCTCTTGGTCAGAGAGAGAGAAAGAGAATGCGATTAAGTGTACAGGGACTTTGATGCGAAACGAACAAACACGAGTCGACAAACGAACAAGAAAAAATCATTTCATTTTATGGATTTCCTCATTAATCATTCAAGTCCGTTTGTCAATTTTCTGTTCAAGGTCATTGTCACTTTTCCTGTTTTGTACCAGAAAGTAATAATAATTGGAAATTCAATTATTTCAATCGCTCGAGGACTTATTAATTATTACGTATCGTTCATTTTCCTGTGGCCAGTGTTTGAGCTTCTGGCACAAAGTTTTTTTGCAGTCTCTTCTTCGCACCCTATGAATTCTGCACGTTCCAACTCTCACTCTGCAATTCTTGTTACCTATACCATGTTTTTTTTCGTCCATAGTAAATTAGTAACCCACACTATTTAGCAAAGTGAGTGCCAGCTGTGTGCGAAGCAGAAAACCGTGAGAGAAACACGCGATAAGTTCGCGTGCTCGTCGATGGAAAAAGCTCTTAGTCAAATGTGTGTTGGTTATGCTTGTTCATATTTATATATATATATATATATATATACGGTATAATGCGCTCACTATCTCGTGAACGAAATTTCAAACAGGAAAGCTTGCTCGTTTTCTCGACTGTTATGAAGAGCCACATAGAGAGACTAAAAATAATTTGACTCGAGATCTTAAGTTTAAGGTATTCTTTGGTATTTCTCGGGACATTTGCGCAGAGCAGTCTCGTCCACATTTATTTTCCTTTCGGGTTGAAAAAAGCTTCGACTTACCCTTTGTGCTGCGTATGGTATTCCGTACGATCGTTGAAACTCCACGTTTCGTAAAAATCTAAAAAAAAGCAATTTGGAGCGATTAAAAATTGTTTGTCACTTTGGAATCTGTTAATTAGATTGTTCTGCGTACATGGGGCGCACGGATCAGTGCGAAAAGCTCGGTCTCGATAAGAATTCACTCGTAAAGTTGAAATTTATAGAAAAAGTTGTAGATAAAATGAGGGATCTAAGAAAATCACAAAGGTGAAGAAATACGATAAGAAAAAGTTTGTAGAATTTCATTTTCCATAAAAATGAATGAGATCGTAATAAAAGTTGTCACATGTTGAATGGAACATGAAATTCACAAAAAAAAAGCATCTTCTCGACATTCCGTACCATTTCGTATTCTTACAACGCGAAAAGAGATTAAGGGTTGATAAAAAGTTTAGGAGCAATTCCGTTCTCGAATAAAATTGGGAACGGAGAGCGAAAGACGTGAACGTTATCATTCTCGTTTTTGTTGGTCCAGGAGCCATGAAAATTCGTTCTTCAGGGTGTCTTCGTTATTCCTCAAAGTTCGAACGAAATGTGAGGCGAAAAAGGATGATTGTCGTTGGGAAAAATGGGGGGCAGGGAGGGAGGGACGTAGCTCGACTTATAGGTCTTGCACGTTCGGCTTCTCTGGTATTTTTTTATTACAAGTTCCAGGAAGAAGGGCGAGACGCTTCTCGCTGGCTGACTGCGAGCCTGGAGAGCGAATATCCCGGTATGTGGTGGTGGCATCATTGATTTTTCTTATCCAAGACTGTGTCAATCCAGCAGTCATAAAAATATTCAGTTAGTCATATAAATGTTGAAAACGACAATGCAGCCTGAAAAGACGTTTAAATTGGTTGGCAGTGAGTGAATGGAGTTTTCGAATATATAATAACTTTCCTACTGCACGAGGAAAAAGATTAGCCAACTATTTCAATTAAAGTAAATTAAGTGAAATCGAGTTAAATTTCATTGAGTTTCCCTTCAAAGCCATTCGCTCGCACGGCGTCAAGGGAGAAAACCGAAATAAGTCCGCCATTTTCCTTTTCACATTTTCCTCCCAATCCGGCGTTGTAAATCTTCTTTCCTTTCCGCACAGCATCAGACACGGAAGAAAAGAGAAAAATAAATGGTTTTCTTCGACAGAAACTCCGCGCGTTAAAAAACTACCCCCAAGTACTGAGTGACTTTTCACTCAATTTCCTCGAGAGCGGAACAAACGACCTCGTGGATTTTTCAACGATCGGGCTCGACATCTGTACGACAGACAGTTTTTTTTCCTCTTCTTTCAATTATCGGCTTTTGTCTTTTTTAATCAAGCCAGGCGCGGGCTCTTCTCTCCGTCTTTCTCGTGACGCCAATCGTGTTCGAATCGAGATCTTTCAGGCTAATTAGACAATCCGCATTTTGTATCCGCAACACGTTTTCTTTTTTCGACACCGTGAAAATGGCAAATCTATAATTGAATATTCATTAGCGACCTTCCGTCCAAGTTTCGTAATCAAATAATTAATACGATTATTTTGCGGCAACCGAACTAAATTTGGGCAATGACTAGACAATTTTTCACGGTTGATATTCTGGGAAAATGTGCTGTTGATCGAAAAATCGTGTTTTCGTCAAATATTCATCCCTCAGACAAGAATTTTTTCGTAGCTTATTTCACGGATCGTCGCTCTTATCAGTTTTTATCTCCAGACTTGGGCACTCGAGTTTTCCCTATCCCAGTTCCTTCTTCTTACGCTTTTTCTCCTTTCCCTCGGAACCGGGCATCACGAGAGCCTCTTCACTAGTTCACCATAGTGATCGAGGTGAAAAAGAGCGAAAAGTGGAAAACGAGTCTTCATCCGGTACCTGCTCTTACGTTTCGGATCACCGACACTAAAGAACTTTGCCCAAAACAAGTTTGGCGTGATTAAGAGTCGCTGTTTTCCTCGATGGGGTCTGTGACGTTCTCTTCACGCGCACCCACCGTTTGGCTCGTCGGTACTCGCAGCATATCCACGATTTTGTGGCGTCCGAATGATTTTACAGGAAAAAAAAATCGAAATGGGCAAAAATCGATTTCCCTCAAATGTGCGATTTTGTAGGTCGCCCAGTAGTTTTTGTTTGGAACGGACTGTACGAGCACGTAAGACAATCTTTGCGGAGGGTTGAAAACGATCTGCTCCACTCGCTAGTCCATACACACTTCTCGCATGAGTCTGTGAAGCTTTTTGTCTGACTCCGAGCACCACGACGAATTCCGTGACATGCTCGTGAGAAAGCTCCCAGAGCTTCGTTCCCCATTCCACGAAAAACCTCTCGGATCTTCATCGCATTGTAAAGCACTCTCCAGGGACAGTGTGTCAACAATGTGTGGCTATCGGTACGAACCCAAATTTCTCCATCAAAATGTCTCTCCATCTTCATTCCGATGAGTTCTTCATCCGCAAAGCTTTTGTTCTTTCCTGCTAACCAACAATCGTACAAACACGACATTATTCTTCTCGGCTCTTATCGCATTTAGTTCACAGCTGTGTAAATTGTTTAGATGTAAAAATACTTTTTATTTCTCATCTATATGATTGCCATCATGGATCACAGAGGCAAGGCCAAGTTTTTGTCGCTGAACAGCCCGAAAGGGTGGCTGGAGGTTTTCTGGAAGCGATTGGCATCAGCTGGTGCTCGGTGATCATGACCGTATAATAGAGAACGTCGCCCCTTTCGTCTTTTTCAATGCGAGCAGCGGGCTTTTATGACGATGCAAATTTCACTCGATATTCTGAGCTTTTGAGTAACCACGAAAAATGGAATTTGTTTTCCGATCGTACAATCGTTCCTTTGCCCGATTGAGAGACAGGATGTCATTCCGTGTTTTCGATCGGACTATTGTATCCGATCGAAAATTGTGCAAGGGAATTTGAAAATTTAAAAAGGTTTTTTTTTTATTGCACAGTTGAATACACTGAGCGTGAATGATCGTTCTCTACGTATTTGGACTATTGTTGCAAGGTCATATTTATAAATAAATAATAATTGGGGTGGCCTACTTGGCAAGTTGCCGCGTGAATGAAACGAGGGGATGATACTTTTCTTGGTAAACAGTCGCATTCAAGTTGCTGCTAGCTGTTGAATGGTTATCCTTGAGTTTAGATTCTCTTGGTTGTCCAACCGAACGTGGAATTCGATGGGGGTTGGTTGGCCAATGTGCCATTTTCTCATAGGAGAGGCTTTCGAGTTGGTCTCGCGAAGGCAGAAGTGAGTATGTAGATAGGGTTGGTTTTGGCCGCCCGAGCACGCAGGGAGAATCCCGTGGGGGCGGAGTAAGAGCGCCGACCGAAGAGAGGGATGATGGCGTGTCGGGCTATCGATCCTAGCCACTCTGGGAGGTTGCCCCATCATGGCCCAGCTTTTCCGTTACCCCATATATCGGAGAAACAACTTTTTTTTCCTTAGACTACCTTAAAACGTATTTTTTAGCATTTTCTCTTTTTTTTTCTCAAACCTCTTTATTTTTGTCCAGCTCCACTGTCTATTTTTCTGATCCTCGTTCCGAAAATGAGTTTCCTGACTTATACGTCATAATAATGTTCTCGATAAATGTCCCTGATTCAGCATCAGGGCCAGGTTAAGGACCTTAAACCTTTGCCTCGAAGGAAATGGCAGGAGAAACCTCCATCAAGATAACTACGTTACGTCTTCGAGTTTGGTCCATGAATGACAAATTATTGGAGTTTCATCTGACCCCAATGACGCCCTAATTCGATTACATCCCAATCAGGGATTAAGTCAGCTCGTCCCCTCGGTTGGCTTCCACTCTGACTCTATCGGGTTCTCTCCGTTTTTGGCAACTCCTCTGTTTCACAGCCCCGTTTTTATGTGGGTTAGAAGGACTACGAGTGCATGACAAAGTTGTCGTAGTCCACCATTTACTAAGGGTGGGTCGTCGGCGTCCGGGTTCATTCGTGATTCCCACGTCACACATCCTCAAACGAGATATTTCTTTTTGTTTAACAACATACGAGAAGCCTTCACATTCATACTAAAGTGGTGCAATGGTTTTCATTTGAAATGCCAACAGATCGAAACGTTATTCACCTTCAATGAATCATCGATTCAGAGATCATCTCGTTGCCTTCAATGTTGCACGCGCGTGGAAACCGTTTGGAAGTTGTTAATCAAACCAATATTTCATTTGAGCGGTGTGCGGTATAACTCGTAGTTTGGTATCATTCCAAATAGCTGTCAGCTGTTTTAAACGCAGCTGTTGTCACGATTAGTTGGCCGGAAAACTCTTGCAGATTCCAATTCACCATTGCACTGGAAATTCATCTGTTGGTTCACCTCGATCGATTCTCATCAACCGCTCGGGCAAGTGGCTCCCTTGACAGAAGCCACTGATTTGGGGAGCATTCGAACGGAGCATAGAGAAATGTGGTTTAACTTGGTCCGAATATGGATCGAAGTGCTGGAAGCCTCTCATCCCGCGAGGACGATTACCAGCCTTGCTGGGAGGACCTGCCATTTTCGGGATTACGATTAACATCTCGAGCTTCAAGAAAGACAATTGCGGCAGATTGAGAAAAGGCTCGACAGTTATTTACTGATAAAAATATGCCTCGTCATGCGAGCATCTAATGGAACAGCTCCACCGGAATCCTCATGAGGGGATCAATGTTATCGCGGATTTTCATCCCTCACATCAACATCTTTCGGCCTGTACATGTGAACTCTGTCCTACGGTAGTTACAAGAGAGCTTTGCGATTGTTCGTGGTAACGAGCAATATCGCATTAACGAGAGAGCTGCCAGGACGGAACGGGATGAGGATTCATGTCACGATATTATGATCCAAGTGTGATCTCTCCGAACTCCCTCGCATCTAGGGGACAGACACACCGACTCAGAACATGTATCACTATCTAGCAGCAGTAGCGCTCAAAGCACGCATGGGAACATCCCAGGTTAATTAATCAATACCAAATATCCATATACCTGCTCATTTCTACTTTCGAAATGATGAGAAATTATCGAAATTTCAATTGGAAACTTTATTAAATTTCTTCTCGTAGACACAAATGAAGGAATTTTCTCTTTAAACACGCACGACAGCGGTTCGTTGTCGAGAATTGAAAAATCAAGGTGTAAATTTTTCTTAAATTCTTCAATATTAATTGAACGGTTGGATCTTCCGCAGATTTTGATCAGATAAAAAGTAACAACAGTCGAATTAATCAACACGAAATATCTGTAAAGTTGCTTATTTTGACGTTCGAAATGATGAGAAATTATCGGAATTTCAATTGGAAACTTTATTAAATTTCATCTCGTAGGCACAAATGAAGGAATTTTCACTTTGGACGCGCACAACAACGGTTCGTTGTCGAGAATTGAAAAATCAAGGTGTTCATTTTTCTTAAATTCTTCAATATTAATTGAACGGTTGGATCTTCCACAGATTTTAATCAAATAGAGAATAACAAGAGTCGAATTAATCAACACGAAATATCCATTAAGCTGCTTATTTTGATTTTCAAAATACATAATGAGAAATTATAGGAATTTCAATTGGAAACTTTATTAAATTTCTTCTCATAAACACAAATGAAGGAATTTTCTCTTTAAACTCGCACAACAGCGATTCATTGTCGCGAATTAAAAAATCAAGGTGTTAATTTTTTTTAACTTCTTTAATATTAATTGAACGGTTGGATCCTCCACAGATTTTAATCAAACAAAGAATAACAACAGTCGAATTAATCAACACGAAATATCCGTAAAGCGGCTCATTTTGACGTTCGAAACAATGAGAAATTATCGGAATTTCAATTGGAAACTTTATTAAATTTCTTCTCGTAGACACAAATGAAGGAATTTGCTCTTTGAACTCGCACAACAGCGGTCGTTGTCGAGAATTGAAAAATGAAGGTGTACATTTTGTTATATTGTTCGTTATTAATTGAACAACTTGATTCGAATGGGTGAAGCTTTCGCAGATTTTAATCGAATAAAAAATAACGACAGTGTGTCGTTTTTTTATGCTTATCAATTAGTGAAAGTTAAATGGGCTGTTACGAAGGTCAGATTTGGTCGAAATGGCGTGAGCGAAGACGACGGCATGCACAGTTATGATGTATATATGTAAGCAGAGTGTTCTCGTTAAGAGCTCTGCAGGGAGCTCGCGTCTGGAGATAGTGACGAGGAGCGAGAGAGAAAGGAAGAAAGAAATACAAGATAAATATACAGGTAAGTCCAGGAGCAAGGAAGGAAAGCTTAATCTCGTTCCACGTCTCTCCAGTTATCTTTATCCTCGATCTTTCCCTCGACGTGATACCGAGGGTTGAAGGAGATAAAATGGGTACCAGATGGGAGAACAAAAGTGGAGCGAGGTGGGCTCGGAGGCATAATGGCGTTGTTTTTTCTTCTTTTTCTCCGGGTTGCCAAAAACAATTGAGCCGTTAATTTTTTAACATTTTAAATAGCGTTGTTGCATAAACAATGTTGTCGTTTCGTACTTTCAACGTGCGTTTTCAACGATCAATGAATCAAAACTTGTAAACATTGCACCACATCCGAGTGTAAAATTTAATTGTATTTTTCGGGCTCTGGGCCCGAATTCGGTGGACAAATAAATATTTCCTGAGCACAAATAGTGAAAAAAGGTGGATTCGTAATAGCCTCGGCTATTGGATTATACAAATAAAGTGCAGAATAAACGAGACAGTGAGGACGATGTATAGTATGGAATGCAGCAGGACATCGCAAACAAATATATTCGTGGGTTCCATGAAGCATTATGTTTCCACGAGGATCAACATTAGGTTGCGTAATAAATAGGAATTTATGTAACGGGGACGATATACAGATGTGAAAACACGTGCAAAATGGACGAGAGTAATGCATTCATATGACAGCGCCATCTCCTCGTTCAAATCATTATCTGGCTACGCCAATCGACGGATAATCGACGCGAGCTTGTAATGCTATAAACAAAAAGCATTCGTATGTCCCGAAACAGGGATTAGCAAATATCGCCGGTGAGAAATGCACCAGCTATTTCATTTGTATTTTTTTACCGGGCTCACTGAACCGATTCAGCGGTTTTTATGACGCCCTTTTTTTATTGCCACACCGGAAATGATTCATAACGCCGGGCTATATGGCTCTTACCAGCGAGCATCGATTTTCTTCCCTTTCCCTCTTTTCGAACGTGTACTTTTCGATAATTTATGAGCTCCGTGACGTGATTTGCGAGCGGCAGAGAAAAGCGCAGAAAATTTCCAGACTCTCGCTACTGACGACAATAAAGTTTTCGTTACCCTCGTCTCAGATGCTCACGTCGACGTTCCGAGCTCCCGCTCAGCCGCCTGACTTTTCTTAACGAGGCCAATCGAGAAGTTCGCGCTCAAGGGTCAAACTCGCCCGATTGCCAGACGAACCAGCGACAAACGAGCGCTCTTCTTCTCCAACGAAATCCAATAGAAAATTTCATTCATTCGCCTCATACATCGTATATGCAAATATCGTTTCGTGGCGTAATTCCGCGACATCATTTTCTATTCCATCCCCAAACTATCGCTTTGATAAAAATCGAAATGAATATCAAATCGATCCGACAAATTATCAAGAAACATTCGACAAAATCAAAAATTCCCAGTTGATTTATTCCAAAAATCATTCATCAAAAACTGTCATTCAAACTTCAATTTTCCCCGAAATTCCAGTCTCGACATTTTTGCAATTTCTCTGTAGAGCTGCGAAAGCTCCATCCGTGAGCTTTGCAGAAATCGTTACACGAAACGGCAGAAAAAAAAATTTCAAATATTTCCCTCGAACAGTATTCGATGACTGCAGTCTCGCAAAGGTTATGAACCAGCGAATTCGTGTGTTCCAGACTCTCGGATTTCCGATGGTGCGAATGTGAGTGGGGAGGGAAAAAAAAAAATTTGATGAAAAAAAAATTCCATGTGAACTACACCGTGGATTCGCTATCACTGTCTCGTATCGTGAATTGAATAGGAGATCGTTAGTGCCACCAAACAAGCCAGAATATCGGTCGGGATATCGCAAAGTTTCTCTGCATGCAAATGTTTTTTATGCAGACGCGAAAAAATCAAAAATTTCGACGACTGATAATAAAACGATGGAATGATGAAAATATCTTCGTTTTTTAATGATCCAATTAGTCGAAATTTCGAGGCTTTTCGCTTTCAAGAAAAACGTCCCATTTTTTTTCTAGGATGCAACTGAGCAGACGAGGGAATTCGATGATATCGATTCGTTGATATATTTCGCTCCAAGGCCAGGGGATTGCGGAACACCCATTACTACCATGGTGTGCAACTGGCACTGGCCCGCTCTCGTTGTTTGTTTCCTGTTTTATGGAAATTCTCAATACACCTTATTTCTCACTTTACGTATTCCAGGCAGGATCGATTACTGTATTGAGCAGAATTTTTGTTCGTCGAATTGAAAAAAAAAACGATAGTGGAAAAAAAAGTATTTAATTTTTTATCCTGTCGAATCATTTCATGCGAAATCTGATGCGTTAGAGATTTAATTTCAAATTGAAGCATTTTATATTTTTTTAACATCATGCAACGGTAACGAATAATTACTAAAAACTCTGCTTCCGCGTAGAGGGCAAAAGGTCCTACTACATTTCATCCGGAATACCTCGCATGCAGTACGTGCAGTGTATCGGTGTATTCTAGAGTTTCAATGCCTTCGTTTCAGCGTTGCAATCCACTGCAACTGTTGGCTCTTCGGAATCGAACATTCCAGCTCGTAAATCATCGCATCCATACAAAAGCACACGAACCTGCGTATACCTGGTTCTTCTCGTGCAGCGCCGTGCCCAAATGTTATTTTTTTACTTGACGAATAAAAAATCATGAAAAAGCAGACTTATTTTTTCGGAACCAGACCTTCGGATCGGTTCTCGCAAAATCGGGAAATTGCTCATTCATCCATTTTTTAGATTCTCAGCAATAAATTAGTGTTTCGTTTTGCATTGATATTCGATCAGGGATAGTTTATTATATTTTCTCCGTCTATTTTCTCAGTTTTTCTTGGTCACCCAGACCACGAAAACTGCAGATCGATCAGGGAAATATTATTGACGAGTTTTTGGTATTTTTTTAAGGGAGTTTCGTGTATTCCAATAATAATGATCCTGAAGTTTGCATCGTTGGAATGCAACGAAATTTTGTTATTTCTTCAGCAGAGCCAATAATTATTATTGAATATTTGGTCCGGCCAATAAAACGATTCTCTCTTGGGACCAAAAAACTCAATCGACTCAAAAAAATGCCACGGTTTTCAAAATTCAATGAATAATCAATAAAAAAATGTTTGCAACGTTGAATCTCAACGTTGCAAACTTCGGAGTCATCCAATAATATCATTTCGATTATTGTTTATCTGCGATGGTTTAAAAATCGGATATTTGCTTATCGCGATAGTCTGTGAAAGGTATTGAAAATCGAATGTAGCTCCGAATAATTGAGCGAATTTCGTAAATAAAGCAAAGTTTTCGTTTTCGATCACGGTCCACTCACGATGGATTGGTACACTCGATCCGCATTATTTAAAGTTTGCTTTACGCGTGGGAGCTCGACGAGCTCGAGTTTATTCAGTCGCTCAGGCAATCGCGAGCGCTTCTCGCTTTTCACACAATTTTTCGTCGCGTTTGATTTATTTATTTGGTTTTTATCACAGATGCGGAAAAGGTTTTTTTTTTCGTTTTTCGATCAATCACGTCAAGTACACACGAAAAAGCAAGAAAATGATTGGGACGGGAGCATCAGAAGGAAATGGAATTGAATTTGTAAATTCAAATTCGTCAATGTTGTTTTTTTTTCCTTTCAACGTTTCGCATCGCGTTTTGTTTTTTCTTCCATAAAAATCAAAGTTTCAAACGATTTGGTTTTGAAATCTGAAAAGCTGCGAAAGAGATAGCGAATCGGCTGGAAAGTCAGGGGGGAATACGAATGAGTGAATACGTCGAGAACAAAGCGGATGGACATCGCTCTATTTGATCGGTTTTGTTCGATGCACTCGATGCTCATATTGGCCTCTCGGAGGATCGATACGAGCGAGACCTCTCTCGTTTCCTCCCTAAAATCCTTTTTTTCTTTTATTTTTCTCTGTCTATGAAAGAAAGAAAAACCCCGATGGAAACTACACGAACGAAGGGAAATCGAGTGTACACTGAGAAAAAAACAAATAGAAAAAATCAACGGCTCGTTTGTATTTGGGCCATCGATAGAAAAAAATACGGAAACGGCCAAATGTTTCCCAATTTTTTGTCAACAGGGGCAGGTTGCTCGTACAGGCTTCGCGACGAACATTATATTCCATTTTCATATCCAGCAAGCTTTTCTACGGTTTACCTCGCCGGTTGAATTTCCAATGGAAAAAATAATGTGACCAAAAAACACAAAGTATTGACAAATTTTTGCAATTATTTTCTAAATATTCTTCTCCCAACAATGCAATTGGAAACATGTTGAAAATGATACAATTGCAGCTTCATTAAAGAGGCCTAATTACAGTCCGGCCAAACTTTTTATTCACACGAGAAAAAGGAGTTTGTGTTGTGATCATTCGTTCGCGAACCTATAAAATTTTTAATGACGTCGTTACCCACGGATATTTTCAGTACGAAAACTTTCCAACTAAGTGAGGAAGCATCATAATAGTTAAAAAAAAAAAAAAAATATATAGTCTGTCAACGAAAATGAAAATGGAATATTTTTTTTATCTCTGACGTGTCCAGCGACGTCGGCTCATATCGAAGTTCCCGTTCGTGCGATCGATCCTTCGCATTTATTTCTGCAGTCTCATTCTCATTATTCTTATTACTTTACCGCCGTTAACGTTTTTTCCCCTCCGTTTCAATTGTTTTATTGGTTTTTCTGTAGTGTCTCATCATTTCATAGTCCCGACAGGATTCCCATTATTTTCTTCACAATGCGCGCGTAGACATATTTTATTTGTACGACTCAATAATTCTCCGTGCATATCGTACATTCATTATTATTTCCTGTTATCACTAATGAATTAAAAAGACATTTGCCTAGAATTTTCTACGCTCCATGTTCGAGACGACGTGTGGAATGAAAAAATTTCATTATCGTGATGAATCGGTACTTTGTCTTCCCTCGGACAGTCCCTTGGTACAATTTTTTTTTCCAACTTCAGATCATTTGAATATTATGACATTTTTATTAACGAGTAATGGGACGAAATAAAAACGTTTCAATTACTTAAAATATGAATCGAGGTATTGGTCAAGTTGGATAAAAAAAAATTGGTATTGGGTGGTTTTTCATATTGATGCATTGGAGCAATATCCTAATGGATTTGTAAGTGTCAGCTCACTTGCTCAATATTCTCTACTTACGAAGTATGTCTCACACCCTCGAGTGCACTGTTTCAAGCGACTACGAGCAGCTCGATCAGTTATTAAGCCCGGCTGGCTGGCATAGTGCTTGGACAAGTTTTGTCTATTAAGGTCTCGACGATCGAGTGCACTCATCGTGATTGATCGTTATTCTTCCACATCGATTATGTCGTTTTTTTTTCCTTTTCTTTCGTCATACATCGACGCAAACTTTATTGACGTTTCGCAAGTTTCATTTTTCATTAAGAGAAAGATCGTTGGATCGGTTGCTTGTCAGTTGTTGAAACGATGCTAATTATTTGTTTTGCTCTTTAATTTGCTTCGTCGCTGATCCTTTGGATATTCAACCTCGAATAGCCCATGTGCTTTATACACTTTGGCTTTACACGTTTCCTCGAGTTTGCTATGTTACATATTTACACATTTAACATTCGTACGAACGCACGAACCAGGCTCTGTACAACGTGCTCTATAGTTCATACTTCCCCTCGGGCATTGGGGAGAGTTCGGAGCTGCAGCTCAAACTGCTACCCAACGATATGAGAAACCGCAACAGTCCCGACATTCGCGTGCAGATCCACTTCGCACCCTCTTTCCTGCGTGTGTATACAATTACACGTACACACATATAGACACAAAGCTCCAAGGCAAAAGCGCATAAGCGATACACATTTTTCTGCCATTTAGCTTTTTCGACTTGAGTCAAACCCTCCGAAACGTTCGGACTTTGCAAAGTTTGATACATCGCAATTTAGTTTCACGTAAAGTGTGTGCATGCGTATCGTTGCTATCGATTGCACAATTTGCCATTCGCTTCACTCCGTCCACTTTTTTCTCAAGTTAAATTTTTCTCTTTCGAAAAAATCAAACAGAGTATCGGTCTACGGTGGTTCGAAGCGACTAATTGTTGCCATAACGACGAACATCGCGCGTTACGATGCACTTTCATTCAAAAATACTCAGCTGGACCGAGGCACCAAAGGGCTGTTGCGAATCGTAATAAAAATTGCGTTTCCCCGGACGAAATTTCGAACTTCCGCCAAAATTCAGTTGTCGGGGTCGAAAATATTTTTAACGGTAAGATTTGTGACGCACGATCACAGAAATTCGTAATCGCTTTTGAATAATCGGCATTTTTTTTCGAAACGAAATTTTCCATGCACTTTCTGCATTGTCTGTGCTCGACCCATTTTAACCTTTGACTATTTTCTTAAATAGTTTTTGCTCTTGCCTTTCGAAACCCCGTTTGCACGCGAGCCTCACGGAAATTTATATGTTTACTCCTTTATTGAATTTTTTTCTTCTCTGAAGGAAAAATGTTTGAACCTGCGAGCGACGGAGGATAAAATGATTAAAAACAAAAATAAAATGATCCTTTTGTCGATTTTTTTTTGCCAACGGTTTTCGTTGCCGGTTGGATCGAAATAATTGTACTAGAGACTTCACAGAGAAGCGAGAATCTCGCAGCCCTTTTATTTTCATTCGTCGTCGTTCGTTGAGCGAGTTTTTTTTCTGCAAGGTAACAGAAAAAAAAACAGATCTCTTTTACATTTTCTCACTCGCGCTCGATATTTCGCCCCAGGGAGTGTTTTGCCTCTTTTATTCTCTATTTCTCCTTTCCTCGAGTGTACTCTCTATTATTTTTACCATTTTATTCCTTGCATCGCTGCCCCTTAATTCGATTTTTTTCCGCTTCGCCCTTGGATCGTTGTCCTCCTATTTCGAATCAAATTTATTGCTGAGTTTTCATCCCTTTCAGCACTCGACGCGATTCCATGTATCGTGGACCGAAAGAAACTTGAATATTTAGTCAGCCACCGAATGGACCAGAAAAACATTAGAAAAAACGCCGCATTTTCGCCACATTTGTGATTTGTTGAATTTTTTTTACATTCAACGTAACATTGTTCACTTTTTAACTTTGTTTTGAACAATAAGATGGTGCGCGGTGATGGAAAGAAATATTTCGGTGCAGCCCAACGTACGATCCTCTCACGCGCCTCAAAGAAAGAGCGAGAGAGACAGTGAACGAGAAAAAAGGAAAAAGGAGTCACAGAGTTCATGAAAAATGCATGAATAACGTGAACGTTACAAAGGCAAATGTTTCGTTTGATAGTGCGAATATAAAGAAGTCTCATTATAGGGAAATTTTTTTTTTTCCTTTCCTTTCCTGAAGCAAACGACTTTTCAGACGATGTCTCTGATCTCTCGTGGGATTTGACGTCTTTCACTCGGACCAGCAGTCGTCTCCTTCTATCTTTACTTTCCTATCGGACTCGAAGTATATCGTTCGGGCCAATTTTTGTTTGCTCGCTACGAGCTCTACGATCAAAATTTCAGAGAACGTTTCGTTTCACTTTCCGTGGTGAGACGAAATTAGCAAAATAAAAAATTGACCTCAAAAAATTTGTAATTATTGCAATTTTGGTTTTTTAAAATGATTAATTTTAAAAATATACAATAATTGAGTTTATGACGCCGCACGCCGCGGCCGTGGCAATAATGGTCACGATGTCTCATCTCGTGCCCATTCGAGAGTCTCTGGGACCGCGAGAGAGACTGGCAAAGTTTTTCCACGTGCTGTACGGGACTGGGGCCTGGCAAAATCCGGTCTAACGTGATCTGAAACGAGTCTCGAGATGCGTGCATGCCTTGCCGAAGAAATATCGAGCAAAAACAAAAGAAATCATACTTTTTCGCATCAACGTTTTGATCTCTGTTTCATTATCGATCCTTCTAGTAATTTAGAACAAACAAAAAAGGTCGACGAAACTAATTCGATAAATAATTTTTTCAATACGTTAATAAAATCGCACAAATTTAATCGATTTTCTTCTATTTTATTTTATTTGATAAAAACGCAATAGTTTCTGTGGATACGATTTGTACAGAATGACGTATCGCATTACGTACTTGGTTTATATTGTGCCTCGCTATTATCATGATTATTAACGAGAGACTCCGGTTACACGATTGCGGAGTTTAAAATATATAAATACATTCAGCGACCATAATCGCATGCATCCTCCTCAAGAAAAATGATTGAAAGCCTCATGGAAGTCTTTCGAATATTTTTTTACAAGATCGAAGTTGTTCAATGCAATAGATCGAAGCGAATGTCAATTGTTTCCTAGAGTTTTGTTGAATCAAGTGATTTTCGACAATTGAATCGAAAAATTGTGACTTTGACGATACGTTGAGTTATGTAAACACAAGCGCATTAAAAAGTGTTGAGGGGCAAATGTTTGCTCGATCCGTCGAACGGTGAAAGTCTCGGGATAAAACTGTAAATACATGGCAACTCGATTGGAAAGAGATAAACGAGACTAATATTAAATTAGCACATCCGAGTCGTCCCCATTGTTTCTGCTCCTTGACAAAGAGTTCCTTGTGCAAACTCGCTCATTAGCGTCCTTAAAAATGTTGCGTCTCTGATAAAGGAGCTTTTGTGAAAATGGGAAAGAATTGAGAGCTCATTGTAACGGTGGCGTAAAGAATCACAAGATTTCGAGTTATTTCAGAAACTTTAAAATTCCGACTGATGATTGTTAATAAAACGACGAGACTTCATCTTACCCACGGAAAATCCTGTTCGGTAGAATCGCGACTGGTGTATAGCCGGAAGTTGAGCCAAGAAAAGTCTCCACGGAGAGACGAAAAAAAAGGATTCACTTCGCAAACCCGACAACACTCTTGTTACGATGTTTTTATATTTATTTCTGCAAAAAATCTCCACTCACAGCTAACTCATGCACGAATGAGACAAAGAAAAAAGAAGAAAACGAAACAGAGACTAGCGCTGATAAATTGTATATTTGAGAACGTCGCACAAACTCGAGTGTAAAATATTCACAGTTGTGTCGTTGCATTCCTTGGAAGCTGATTACACGTATAAGATGACACAGTAGTTGAGGATCGTATGTGATCGGACGAAACAATTTTTTTTTCAGCACAGTTTCGCGCCTTTTTCTTATGAGCGATAACAAGCTACGGATAATAACTAATTAAGGATAATTAATATTCAAATCACAATCAAGACACTGGTCACTAGAAATTTCAAAAGGTTT
This sequence comes from Diadegma fenestrale, assembly GCA_037043255.1. NCBI lineage: Eukaryota > Metazoa > Arthropoda > Insecta > Hymenoptera > Ichneumonidae > Diadegma > Diadegma fenestrale. Next base: position 4,962,065 of record CM073311.1, on the reverse strand, counting down.
AAAATAATAATGAATTTTTTGGTGTCACTTGTGTTTTTATGCACTAAAAAGTAACGATATCTATGGCAATATTTGGGACTGACGCTCAGAGCACAAGTAACGCGTTCGGTTGACAAACGTGAACTGAATAGTAGAAGCGCGGAGCTGTGTGGCGAGAAACCGAAGTAACCGAAGTAGTAACGGCAAGAGAGCTTGGCAGTGGTGGCAAGTTGCGCGCGACTCGCTTCCACTTGCTCTTTACTTGCATCTTGCATCTCCGTTTGTCATCTTTCAAGACGATACAGATATTCCTTCTCTTCCTATCTCGCTGTTTCCCTGTGTCTCTTGCTCTCCTTCATCCCCATCATCCTCACTTCCCTTTTACTCATTTTTCACCCTCATCCATCTATTTCTACTCTTCACATCTTTCCTCCTCTCTTTCTACTTTTCTCGTAATTTCTGGCTTTCCTTGTCTGTACTTCCCTGGCCTGTTCACTTCACTCGCGCCCTCCTCCCAAATTTCACTCAATCGCTTTGCACGTTGCAAAGGAAAACTCTGCAGAGATGATGGAGTGGAATCAACATCTGAATTCGTCGATATTTTTCTTTTTTTTCACACAAATAATCGTACGAACGGTTTTGCACATCGATACGCTCGCTCTCGCGCCGTTGATTCTTGTTGTGGGCTTTTTAATCCTAACGTCACATTTCTCACACTCGTTTTACATTGTATCTGGATACTAGGAAGTCCATTATTGCGTCAGAGCTTTCATCCTGAGACACAATCTTCTCCCTCGTCTGAAAAGCTTGCTCCGCATCTCTCTTCTTCTATTTCTTCGCTCCCATCGTCGCTCTTTCCCGCCTCTTGACATCACAGAGATTCTCGATACGCACGTCACGTGGAGCGAAAAGAGTCGGGGTTGAGGAAGCGCGGGGAAACTTCAGAGGTAATAGTGCAAGGGGGTAGTTTTCGCTCGAGAGGGATGATATAAAACTCCGGTGGCCAACGGCTGCACGAACGTGCACTTTGCCCAACTCCTCTTCGACAGACGACGATGCTTTATTTTTTTTTTATTCTTACCTTTTTTTTAGACTTTGCCGCACCTATCGTTCTTCATCGTCACACCGCAGTCTTGCGGACAGAAAGTTGAAAAACGTTGAGAGCGCATCGCCAACGCTCGCGATCTGATAGTTCCATCGCGTGCACGTCGAAAGAGAACGATTAATTTTTCATCAGGTTAAGATCATCGTTCGGATGAGTTTGACAGATTTTGTTACGTGGTCGCAAATTTTTTTCTGGCAAATTGGCATTTTATCGATTTCCCATGAACCTGTAAACTCCTTACGCGTTTTTAGAGTCTTAACAATCTTCCAGTCAATTTGACTCTCTGGCCAAGCTTCGTGTTTCAAATGAGGCTCATTATTCCAAATCGTTGAATGCGCCTTCCTTTTTAATATACCGCTCGCAGTATTACGTGTACTTTGTGGTTTCCTGACTAAACATGGAGTACTGTACAGAACTCTCGACGTTTTGTTCACATGGCGCCAACTTTGAGGATTCTACGTGATTTTCTCTCTCTATCCTGCTAACAGTCAAACTCAGACAGTGCAAACGTCAAGTATTACACAACCTCAACTGCTCTTCAACCCCAACTGAATATGATCGCCTCGCTGTGTGACTTTGTGACCATGCTACTGTGGGATTTCCAGTCTAGGTTCATGCACGCGTAATGATTGACCATAAACTCCATATGCACGTGAAAAACTGTTACAATACGAAGAATCAATATTTCGTTTGTCATTCGTAGCAAGTTGCTCGCATGTTTTTACACGAAAAGTTTGCCAGAAAGAAGCAGATGAAATTTCATTCGAAATTAATTATTATTAATTCCATGGAATCTTGTTTCTGGTTTGAACAGAATTTACTCGGATAACGGAGTTGAGCAACGCGTTTATAAACATCACATTTCGTTACTCAACACATGTGTATGGCTCGGGAAATGTTAATTTTCGAAAAGGATAGTGAGCCTTCATTATAACTGAAAACCCTTGGTCTAAACCGATCCACCAAACCGTATACGTTCTATATATCTCCGACATTCGAGAAGGGCTCGTGCTGGATGCTTTTCATGCAACGCTAGTTTGACCGAGCGACCTAATTACGAGATGCACTCACGTAATTACGCGAATGAGAGAACAGGATGCAGAGTCTCCTTTAGATCCTGCTCCATCTCTCGCTGCTTATTCGAACTTCCCCTTTACCCGCAACCCTCTCTCATCCCCGATACTATACCTATTCCCAATGGTTGCCACAGTTACGGCCTGTCTATAGTATGCTCTCAGAGTCCTTCTTTCAATGACTCTCGAACGTCAAATCTTTGATTGCCTTGCATGTTGAACCGACCCTGTGGCAATATCGTTAGCAGCAGCTCATCGCTTCAATCAATTCTGGTCCATGATTTCTTCTCGTTTTTCGCTGACTGATAAAGAAAATCTGAACTTTTGATTTATTCTCGCGAACTATTCAAATTTTGAAGAAACAAGTGGATTTTGACAGTTTTTTTTGTTTGATTTTCGTTCTGTCATCATTTAATTCTGTGCTTCCATTCATCACTTGATAATATCGCATCAATTTTTCTTTGCTTTCGCTATGTGTTTACGTAGCCGAGTATTCAACAATGCGGGTGAGTTTAATGGGCGAGAATGGAATTGTGAGCGAGGATTTGGTCTCGCGCGCTATAAACGTGATATCGTGAGCCGCGAATTCCCGGATCGTCGCTTCGCAAAGGGGGGGATCTGGGAAAGAAAATTACGTGCACGAAACGCGACATGAAACACGGAATTTATTCCAATCGTAATGTTCCGGGGTGCTTGTCCAATGGATCGCGTTCTTTTGGCACACGAATGTTTATCTTTTTTTTTTTTTTAATACGCTTTCTCGTCTGCGGACTTTTTATTGCTTGAACTCTGCCAATTCTTCGGCGGATTTCTACTTTAATTTCTATGGGTCTGGATTTTTCGATCTATTCGTTTTTCATTTTCGACTCTTCGGTAAAAATCGTTAAGCAACGCGTGGAAATGCTGCAAAAATGTTTTTTTCCACTTTTACATTTATTGTTGTCTTTGTATGATTATTTTTGCAGTCGCATTTCCGAGCTTTCCAAGTACCGGTCAATTTCGCGCTAAACCTCGGAGCCCAAAGTTTTCATCGCCCTTTCCCTTCGTTTAACTTGTTGCACGTTTCCTTTCGCGACCCCTTTCGTCGAGGGTTTCGTGCGGTTGTAATGCAAACAAATGACTGCGGCCAACTTTCTTGGCTTTCTCCCGATTCTCTCTGCGTAATATCTGGCTCGGAGCCAAGCTACCGGTGGCAAGATATGGTCAAGATGGTGCTTTAATACCGAAACTGCGGTATGCCTTGTCATTTGCGTTCCTACGAAGATTATGACACGCGCGCGGACGATGCAAAATATTCTCGATAATTCTGTCTTAATTAGACAAAATTGAGATGCCGCAAGTTTACAGGCTTCGCGATGTTTGTTCGTTTGTTCAATTCGACTCCTTCGAATCCTTTCGATGCACGTTCCAATGCCGATCGATGCAACTGCCAGTCCTCTCGAGCTGCACAATTTCTAGGCAATGTAAACACACTGGAAAACACAGATTGAACTGCTGACGAAAGAGAATTGAATACGACCCAGCTCAATTCGGGGAAGACACGTGTTCGGGGGAGTGTCAACGATCCCCATTATCAGTCGCGACCTTGTTTAAGCATCCCGAGTCTCTGAAGAGCTTGGAGCGGAAGTGAAAACGAGATTGGGCTTTCTAAACGATTTAGAAGGATTTTCCTTCGTCTGGTATGCAAATTTCGTCATATCAAAGAAACAAAAGTAAAGTGAAAAGCGATGTTTTTCTTTTTTTTTCGAGAGACTTGAGAATTTGACGTTTCGCCGCGGCAAATTTGGTTGCAGAATTCGCAATCAACTGGACAATATTTTGCGAATTTATACGGTTTGCAAGAAAATTTCATTTTATGCCGGAGAATAATGAAAATTATTTTCCAGGCGTTTCATAAAATTTCAGGTTCACGAACCAACACAAACGTCCACAGATTTTTTTAGAGCTTTTTTGTATTCATTAGTGAAGAGGAGAATGAAGATGCAGATTTTTTATTAGAATAATTAATTAGCAGCATGGAAAAATGAAATTTTTTTCCGCATACGAAATTAATTTGATAAGTGTCTAAGGAACAAAGTAGGCAGGGGCTTTGCTGTAACGAGAGCAGGTCGACGACGAGCTCGACGATTTTTCTTTTGTATATCGACTTTTCGCGGTTCCATCACCAGAGAAAATAAACGAGAGCACGTTGGCATCCTTTGTGATGGCATCTCCAGTCTCATCGCCGTCGTCCCCGCCGCCGGAGTCGTCGTATCTTTTTTCGTAGAGCTGCTTTTTTATTTGTTTTTTTTTTGCGAGGGAGGCTTTTCTTCATTTCGTTCCGGGAGGTCCAAGTATGGCGAGAGGCGCCGTGGATTTTCAGCGCACGCCAAGACGAAAGGGAAACAACGAAAGAGAGAATTTGCCAGTCCGTGCGTATACACGCTCCAAACTTCTCGAATGAACGAGGTTCAAAAGCCGCGTCGAATCTCAAAAGTGGCTTTTCTTTTCGCGCTCCTCCAAGTACCTCATTTTTCTTGCCTTTTTTCCTCATTATTCTCCTCCCTTTTCAACATCCCCATATTTAATTTCGGTAGAAAAAATGCTCGGACCTTTCGGAAAGTTTTTTTTTTCTATTCGCAATCATGAAAGAGTTTTTTTTCAACGTTGATCCGGATCCTCGAGACGTTTCTCAACTAATTCACGTTTTAAACGTCACTTTTTGATTTTACTCCAAAGACGAGCTTGTAAAAAAGATCCAGCTGATTGAGAACAATTGACCTGATTTCGAGCTCGATATTTCAAGAGCAAAATGAAATAATAAAACTTGGGGTGATTGAAATAAGAAAAAATCAAAAAAAGAAGGTAAAGAAGTCCGCTAGATAAGAGCGCCAATGGTCCATAGCGTAGCGAACTATATTTATTGATCGTTCAGAGCTTCCCTCGGTGGTCGCGACTCAGGGTAGTCCAAAATGGCGACGTGGCTGGTTAACGCGTATACTGTTTGCCTTCTCGTATTTCAAATCTGTCATATCAATGGTTCATCGGTGTCCAAAACGTTCACATTTCCGGAATATCCGTACAAGGAGACGAGCAAAAATGTGAGTAGAAAAATTAAATTCTCCGTTGAAATTATTGTTATGGGATAAAAGTTTATGTTTTGTTTTTTATTCTTCGCTTACACGCTGTGTCTGTGACAAGCGAGAAATTTTCAGGGCGCATGACACTAAGAAGCCTCGAACGAAAAGTCTCTCACGGTTTGGACACGACGTTTGAAAGACTGTCATTCGATTCGCTATCGGAGCACAAACTTTGCGTAACATTAACGAAATAATTACTTGATTGAAAGAAAAATTCACTCATTCGGCAGGAACTGCTGTTCAGGGAGTACGAGCAAGCCTGCGAGGAGAGCGGGGCGTGCAAAATGTTGTCGCAAAATCAGAGAGCCAGCTCCGTCGCCAAGACACGCTGTATAAGGGAGTGCGTGTCACCCTCGTGTTATAAACAAATTTATTTATTCGATCAGGTAAAGAAAAACTGCTGGATAAATGACTCGAGTGTTGAAATTTCCATCATCTGTCACATAATCGAACCAACTTAAATTTACAGTTGGAAGAGGGTGAAATCGATGTGAGACTAAATTCATTCAAGGGTTGCTTCATGCAACGAAATGGTAGACCAAGGAAGTAGCGAGAGATTGACAATTTTAAACTACGCGAGAGCTATCATAGCTGAAACGATCAATTTTTATCTCTGCCAACACAAGCTGCGCCTGTTTGACGAATAAAAAAAACGACCAAACAGGAATTTATTGTTATTGCATACAAGACGATCGATTCATTGAATAATGAATTTAAAAAAAAAAACAAAGAAACGAAACAAACAATTCTTCGAGGCCAAGCTACGAATTATATTGTGATATTTATATCAACACGCACAATTGCACGACACATCCGATTAAATAATTATAATCGTTATACATTATTATGTCGAACAAATCATTATCAAATTTCTGCACGATTTAATCGACCGTGAAACGGTACTTTTTCCCCTATTGCTATAGACTATCATTGCCAATATCTATATTGTTAACAAATTTCTTCGACTTGTACTTCTTATTCTAGTATACAAATAAGAATAAACAATGACTTATTCTCGATATTTTTACATGGAGACTACCGTTTTTATTTCCAGCTCCGTATTCCCCACAATTATTTAGATTTTCATGGATCCTTCATGGATTTTTGGATCCTCGAGTGTTGAAAAATCCACCACTTCGCATGACTCTGAAGTTTGCAACGTTGAGATTCAACGAAAACATTTTTTCTATTGATTATTTATGGAATTTTGAAAATCGTCGCAATTTTTTCAGTCGATTGAGTTTTTTGGTTTTATTGGCCGGACCAAATATTGAAAAATTATTGGCTCTTCTGACTGAAATAGCAGAATTTCGTTGCATTCCAACGATGGGAACTTCAGGATCATCCACTTCGATTTTTTTCCTAAACTCATCGTTGCAAATGTTGTAGACGATTTTTGACCCAAAGAAAAATTAAGTCACGAACAAATTCTTGCTATTTTGAAATGAATAATTGAAAATTAATCTGCCCAAGTTGAATGCAAAGAAATTTCGACTGAACCTGTAATTAAATCGCCAGGCAAACGGTTCACCGTTTGAATTACGAACCGAAATGATGATAACTGACACAGTGTGAAATGGGCTTATCTTAATTCGTGACATCTCACCGATTTATTTATGTCAACTCCATAAAAGTCTGACAAAAATTTGATTGGATCAGCAGGAGCATGCAATGCAATCTAGAATGCAAGTCCATTCCTTGACACGTTACGATTCGTGGCAATAAAAATCATGCTTTATGGTAATATGAAAACAACAAATAATTCCTCTGCACTCTTGAAAAATCACGTCAACGCGTATCTTTTTTTTTATAGATCTCGTACAGATTATTCCTTTTTATGACGCAATGTGTCTCGTAATCGTTGGACGATGATTTTCGCCCATGATTTCGCGAAAATTTCCATTATTTTGTTTGTAAAACAATTTTAAAACGAATTTGTCAAAGCAGTGAAAACATTTAAACGAAATGGATTGTTGTCTCGTTAGTGTTCCCAGAATGTTCAGTCATCAAAAGATTCTCGCAAGTCCTCAAATAATAGTAAATTAATTTATTTATCCTGACAAATATTTATTTATTGACAGACTATGGAGTCTGGGAAAGCATGGGAGGCAGCGTACGCTTCACATTCTTCTCTTTCATGAGGACCAAAAATCTTTCGTTTTCTATTCGGCGGTGGAATCTGAAACCGAAAATTCACAAGGACTAATGATTGCGATCTCGTCTCATTAAATTACTGAACAACCTAATTATGGTTTCGGGACAATTATAAACGACACTGGAAATATAGTCCGGGTCAAATTGACCCAGCGTGAAAAAGTTTCATGAACGTTATGCCATTCGGCCATAATACTGTTCGGTATCACCAAAGCACACTCACGCCCCCTAATCCTTGCTCCTGGTTGTTCGGGGCGCCATTTCCATGGGCATTCCACGTAAAACTCGGCTGAAAGTTTACAAAATCTTATAAACTTTATGCCGATGATTAGTTTCCATTAATCAGTCTGCGAACTTACATAACTGAGCTCCTTCTCCTGAGTGAAAGGAACAATGTGTTCAGAACTTTGGTCATGATACCTCCCCTGAGAAACGCCAAAATGTCAAAAAATATGGATTTTATAAAATTCACTTGATAATTCAATAAACAAGAATATTCATACAAAATTTTTGCCATTCCCATTGACGCATTTTCCGCTACCGTTAGGAGGTCGCCAACCATCGAGATCCTGAAAGTTGCCACCAAGTCGTGAACCTCAATGCCATTCAACTAATATCGTGAAAAACTCTCGACCGTGCGCACAAACTTACATTACTCGGTTTCACAAAAGCGTCCACCATAACGACACACGTAATTGATTCCCTTCGCGGCTACAAAGACGAGATCACAATTCAAAAGAATCCTCATTACGCTTAATTAAAGAATATTCCTCGTTTCCCTTACCCTCCAGTTTCCATTCACACTGTTCATGACCACTAAACACAAAACCATCAAGAGTCCACCAAAAGCCATTTCCAGTCAATTGAATTCTGATAAATTGTGAGAAAAAGTGGAATTTAGTGTTTGCAAGCTTTTACAGTCTGCTCGTACTTGTATAAACTGTCCCACGTATTCCTTCGACCGATCGAATCCAAGTGTCCGATCGAAATAGCGTGAAGATGGATCTTCGGCGCTATCTCTAGCTTTATAGACGGAACGCATTTTTGTCAATTCCCGTAGTATCTTTATTGATCTGGCACCGAGTCGTTACCCACAAATCAATTGCGGTATGGTCCGGAAGGAATTTTCACGATAAGCGTGAGACTCGTTCGTACATATTTTTCATTTGACCTATTCAAACAACTCCAAATCCATCCGATCGCGAAATACTTTCATGTGACCGCTCGCAGCTCGTCCAGCCTCGTTGTTCCAGTGTAATTTGCCTCTCTCGTTGCCACCGATATGTTTTCTAGAATCTTCATGAAGTATTTCAATCGTAAACGTATTTTTTTTTTTTTTACAAAAAACATTTCGTAACGACATTAAATTTTGAAGTTTGCACGTCAACGTGGAGTCTCGTTTTCGATATTTCCTCGCGCAGTAAATTGACGAGTTTGATTTTTGTCCTACGACGAAGAAAAACAAAATGATTTGTCCAAAAAGTGGAGCAGACATTTCGTTAAGGTTACAAACTTTCATTTTATTTCAAACGTGTTATATAAATTATCATACAAATACAATAATTTTAATAATAATGATGATGATGATGATAATAATAATAATAATATATAAATGTTAAACAATCCTGAGCAATTACTCTACATAATAGATAATGAATTATCAATCATTAGAACGAATTCGTGATTACATATTTATATATGTAGAATAAACCATTAATTATATAACTATATAAACAATCCATTTCCTATGGGAGGGATGGGGAGGGGGTCAGGGTTAAACAACTGGGGCTTCGGGAAATTTGTCATCTTTCTCTTTCTTTCTATTCCTTACACTCGCCTCCCTCTCTCTCTCTCTCTCTCTCTCTCTCTCTCTCTTAGACTCGGAATTCATAAACTATACATTATAAACATTTAAATAATCTCGTAACTTTCTACATATATAAAGAAAAAACAATATTTTTACATGCTTTCGAAAGAGGGGATCCGAAATTTAAAATTCCATCGAAAAATTCAAATCGACGTGTGCTCTGATGTTTTTGTCGTTTCTTTTTCAATGCACCTGTACGGAAGGACATTTTTCTAGACACAGAGATTGCTCTTGACGAACTTCGGCAGGGGGGGACGTTGTGACGTTTTCGTCACCGGCACACGTCGAAGTTTAACATCGTTCGATTATCCTAGCGAGGAATCCTCAAATTTTTTTTTTATATTTCAAACTTTTTTTTCGAAGAATTTTTCAGTCTCTAAAAAAAGGGGATTTTACAGGGACGTTTGGAAGCGAGTTTTGTTTTCTCGTACAATTCGGTTGATGAAGAAAAAAGAGAAGAAATTAACAAAAATTGTTTCACGAAAAAAACAGGATTGCATTGGTAATTCTTTGTATTGTCGCTTTTGGACGATTAACGAAACGTTGCGCGTGCAGTCCTATCGTCAACACCGATCTGGACGAAATGCTGGTCACAATTCGAATCTTTTTTTTCTCTCAGCGACCATGCCCACTGCCGGGAGTGGGGGGTAGAGAGAATTTTGGTATCCTGGTGTCGGAGTCGAGGGCAAGCTTCTACAACTTCTGCCCGACCACCTCACGGATGGAGACCTCATCAGCTCTGTATCAACAACAAAATAATCAACGAAATCCATTAATACGAGCGCCATTTTCAAAGCAACAATAATTATTACACTCATTCAATTAAGTACCTGCAACGGAGAGAGCTGAGGGTTCCGGGGTGAGGCCGGATGTGTTACGAGAGTTGGTATTGATGGTGTGTGTCTTCTGCCGCTGCTGTTTTTCACTTTGCTCGTTCTCCTGCCACTGGATCCCAGGGTTCCTGACTCGCATCGGTGTTGAGCAACCTTATTATCGTACACGTTTTATTTCTCTACATTTCAATAGCTTACAATAACTTTTGTTAGCTTCATTCGCGATAGACTGCACGGAAGAAAGTTTCACAGTCACGTCCAAATTCGAACTAATCAAGTTGAAAGATTCAACCACACCACGTGCTTTTTCACCATTAAAAATGTCGAATTTCATTGCATTTGGAAATCGGATCTCTAAATTCTTCAAGAAATTAGAATGCTGATGTCATCGAATTTGTCAACTTTGATTCATTTTCACTGGACGTGACTCCACTTTTCAATATATAAAAAACACAAAAGTTCCCATAGAGTATGCAAAAACCCACAAGTGCATCATTCCTCAAACCGTACAAACACACACACTTACAAAATTCAATTAAATTGGTAAAATTTTAGTCAAAAGTTTTGTTTCTTTGATTGCGTTATTAAAAATTGTATAGCGATTATGTTTTTGTTTATAAATATATCAAAAGACTTTATAGTTTTTAATTGTCGTACGTACGTTTGAAATTTTTTCAGTTCTTATTTCATTTCATTTTTTCGGAGAGAGTGAAGCGTTACATGTTAAGATTGCTAGAGCGTTTTTTTACTATAGTTAGGGACACGTATGCGGACGTTTTAACGTTTTGACGTTTTAAAGCGTGTTAGAGTTTGCTAGAGAAAATAAAGGCGAGAAGAACCGAATTTGTTTGCATGGAAAGTTTGTGTTGAAAGTTGGAAACAAATGCGTTTTTTCGTTGTGTTAGTTCTTAAAAGATTAATTATCCCGGTACAGAAGACATGGAAATAACAGTCGAAGGGATCGTTCGGTGAAACGATCGAGAGACGAGAAACGTACGGGGGAAAGCCCAGAAAGAAGGATTTTTTAGTTTTCAAAAGTTTTCAGACGTCATCGTTACGAACGGTGACGAATTTTTTGATTTTATTGCCTCTTATTTGTCCTCTGTACCTTGATACTGTTGAGGCAGGCCTGTCCTCGGTCTCAGACTGTCCCACAATGGCGATCTCATGCCATTCTTATTCTCACTATCCTCGTTCTTAACATTTAATTGTCTCGAGTTCGTGTAAGGCAATGAGATCGATCTCAGACGTTCAAGTTTGTAGGAAAAGTTGTTTTTTCGTGAGTTACATTTATCCTCGGACATGGTTTTTCGTAGATTGGGAGACGTGGGAGACGTTTTTGATAAATCGACAGACACTTTCGTGTCTTGTGCTGATGTCTTCGTCATTTCGTTGTTGGATCTCGACGAATTCGGTTCCAACAATGATGCAGAAAAGTAGCTCAACGATGACGGATTTTTCGTCATATCGCACCAAGCTTTTTCACGTACTTTGTCCCCATGCTGATTAGTGGAATAATATACGTAATATTATTACCATTTGTGTAATTATATTATGTATATTAAAACGTTTTACTGCCATTTTTCTCTCTCCTCAGTATTCACATTGCTTCGGTGCGAAAATTGCCAATCAGTGATTTCTCGAATTATTATTTTCCTATCCACTAAGAAAATCCTTCCATCAGGTTCGTAAATCATCGACGATGATAAATTGGCAATTTTCATTGTATGCAATCGCATGTTATGGCCCAGATTATCTTGGGCTTTTTTAAAAAATAACTCAAAAAAACGCATTTCCAAAAACAAACCGTTATGTACATTGTACAATTGTGAACTCGGCGAAAAATGCATCAAGAAGTAACTAAACAAACACCTGCAGCGATTAAAATTTAAGGTAAAGAACGTGCAAAAATCCACACACCATAATATGCAATTGCGACCCAGCTGAGAGTTTGACCAAAATTCTAAAACCATTTTCTTGTTCAACAACATTTGGTCCAACTCGATGCCAAGAAAAATATTAAAAAATATTTTAAAATACACCGAATGGAGTTAGATTTTGTTATACACAAGGAGGCATGAGAAATTGTGTTGTGAAAAATATCAAAAAGTTCACCTTTAGCTGTTGCTGAAGACGATGGATTTCTTCCTGTTGTTTGGCAATCTCGTTGTCCCTTCCTCTCAAAAGTTGTATAGTGTCGTTGATGCCTGTATTGTCATTAGTCTCAAGAACGAGATGAGCACGAAGCTGTTTATTTCGAGCGTCCAATTGCATTATGTGTTGTTGGGCCTGCGTCATTTGTTTCGTCAAAGCGCCAACTTTTTCCTCCAGCGCCGCTGATTCCACGCACTTTGACGAATACTTGGACGACAATGAGAGTATCTCTTGCTTTATCTCCTCCATCTCGTCCCTACGGAACAATAGACAACTGCGCCTTAAAACAAAAAACAAAAACAAACATCACGCACACAAGCGTGATAGAATCGAGTTTTCTTTACACTGAAAAGTAATCGTTAAGCAAGTTACGCAGAAAATAGAATTAATGGACAGTAAAATCGCAAACTTGGCAGGAAGTTAGATAATGATGGAAACATAACTCGTACCAATTTTTGTGAGCTGAGGTGGCTTTTTACGCGAGATATTTGTAAATATTTGACAAGCCTTGACAACCAATTTAACATGGCCTTTTATGGGATGTCACGGAATAGGCTGTACATTATTCTTCATATCTCCGTAATTGATGGATAGATTGAAATAAAAATTAAACATCACAGAGATTAAATCCTCATAATCATTTACCACGCTTAAAAACGTTCAAAGGTGACTTGTAACGGGAATGATAAGAACTATAAAAAGCACTTGCAGTGGATTTTATTTTTCGGCTCTCCCTAAAATATAGCAACGGCACGTATTCAAGGTTATATGTGCGCGAAATTTGAAATTTGACAGATATAATACATTGGAAGATCGATTATTACTAAAGTGAAATTTAGTCAAATCTTTTTATGACTAGCTCGGTAGCTGCGTAACTTCCTTAATTAAAGAAAGAAGTGAAAAGATGGAAGAAAGTATCGAAACTAAAAATTGTAATGGTCAACGTACTCGTGTTCCTTGTGCAATGCTCCAATGTCTTCACGAGCTTGCATTTGTTTGATGAATTCAGCCTTGAATTTGGCGATTTCTTTTTGGACCTCGTGTTCGTGGGCTTTCCTCATAGCGTCGAGGGCAGCGAGGGTGGCTTGTGTTTCTTCCGAAAGGGCTTGTTCCTTCTCAACGCGTAAATTTTCCAATTCCTGTCGGTGTTTCTCTTCCATTTCCGCGATGATACGTCGATGGGAATTCTCCATAGCAAGGAGGCCCTTTTCGCACAAGCCTCGCAATTGTTTGATCTCCTCTTTGTAGCGTTTACGAGTTTCGGCGTCGGTATCGAGCTCGGCGCTGATCGAGCGTTGGTAAGCAGCTCGAAGTTCGTTAACGTGTGCCGAATGCTCCGAATCCATGGCGTTCAAACGATGCTCCAGTTTCCTGGCTCGGTCTCTCAAGCTCGCAGCTTCTTTTTCGTACTGGTTGCTCAACGATTCTCGCTCGTTTTTCATTTCTGCTTTAATCTCCGAAATCTCTTTCTCCTGATTTCTTCGAGTTTTTTCCAATTCCTCCGAGTGCTGGACGCTCATTCGCTTGATGGTTTCTTGCATCACGGAGCAATGTTTGCACTGCATGGTTTTAGCTGCGTCAACGAGACGTTTCAGACGCTCGCGAATGTCAGCACATTTTTGCGTTACGTCTGACCAATCGGAGACATTGAACGAACTCGAGGAAGAGGCGGAAGCGATATCTTGAGGCTTGTCGTCTCGCTGCAACAAGCATTTTCCCAACGTGGCGATATCGTCTTCGAGGCAATGCAGAGACTGAGCCACAGTACGAAGGTCGTCCTTGTTACGTTGCTTGCCAGTGATTGCCTCGTCGCAATCGTTGGCAAAACGTCGATAAAGATATGCAAACTCAGCATCCAAGAGCGGATCGCAAGCGTTTTCACTGCCAAGATCCGTTAAAACATCCTCGTATTTTATAAGACTAGACAGCCAGCTTTTTCCTCCGTCGCAATTGGCTTTCGGCCTTTTCCCCTCGTCGTCCTTGGAGCTCGTGACATCCTCGCCATCGAGCAATGCTATTCTCGCATCGATGAGAGCTTTTTGAGCTACGACATCGGCGTAATCGTTCAACAGCTGCCTCGAGTCGTACTGCATCGTGGTAACATTACTTTTCGTGGATTTCATGCGGTTCAAAGATTCTTCGTAGGCGACAGTTAATTCGCGAATTGTCAATTCCATCTGACGACGTAATCTCGTGTGCGTCTCATCGATACGAGCCTCGAGGCTGGTATTCTCATGACTATTGAGACAAGTGTCCGTTATCGTCGTGATGTTTTGCTCGTACATCTGACCGCATTGAGTCAAAACGTGCGAGACTTCGGCCTGTACGAGCTCCTTGTTGACCGTCTCTTGGGCCATTGCCCAAGCTTCCCGAATTCGTCGATCCTCCAGCAATTTGTTCGATGGTAATTGCTTACCGAAATCTTCCGACTCCGAGAGACTCAAGGTCTCGGCTGCCAAAGCATCAGCCAACTCACGGAAATTTGTCTCTTTGTAATGTTTCATTATTTCGTTAACTTGACGCTGCTTCGAGCTGAGATAATCGCGATAATCGTTTCTTCTCAGCGGTGCATCTTTCTTTTCCAACGTTTCGTCGGCCCTCGAGTTGCTCGCGCCTCCGTTACTATCGCACAAAACTCCACCTACCAAAACTAACTTATTCGCTAATATTTTCGTTAGATATTGTATGTAACTCGTGTTTTGGTACTTTTTCGGCTTAGTTCCATAAACCTTAGACTTTAAGTTTGAAATAAGATGACTAGTTTCGAGCAATTCGCCGAGTATTATATTCTTCTCGTATCCGCGTGACAGGGAAGCTTTTAATCGTCGGAGAACAACGGTTTCGTAAGCGAGCCTCTCAGCGACAAGTTCGAGTTTCGTTCTCTCGTCGAGTTGGTTATTGGCCGCTAGCCTCTGACGTTTTTCCGCAAGTTCCGTTATTTTATCCGTCAATAGAGACTCCAATTTGGCAACTACGACTCGCACCGATTCGATCGTCTGACTCGAAGCCTGTTGATTCTTTTTACAATCGACGCACGTCTCGAGAATGTCGTTCACGTCGCGCAAACATTTTTCTGCTTTTTCTTCCGCCTGCGTCGAGCCTAAACACTTTTCCAATCGTCTTTTAGATTTCGTCAGCGCGCGTTCCAGCTTTCGAAGTCTCGTTAGGATTTCCGTCGATATTTGACAGCTCGAAGGACTCGAGGGCTCGCTACATTCGCTCGAATCCTTTTCCACGTCGCTACCCAACGTTTCCGCAACTTGGGCGACTTTTGTCTCCAAACTGCTCAGCCTTATCAACACTTTCATCGGCTCCGAACTCGTCGCGCTATCCAACGATTTTCGTCGCAATCGGCTGCCACGATCGAGACTGCGATTCTCACGTTTACGCTCTCGTCGAGGTGACGCACTCGATTCTTTGCTCGTCTGCAACAGAGATACGTGGCCCGATCTCGTTCCACATTTTTCCCCGCCGTTCTCAATCGCGCATATCTTTGCTTCAAGCTCCGCTAACTTGTCCTCCAATTCTTGTGATATTTGGAACGATTCACGACCCTTTAACGACAACGATCTTCTCTTGTCCCTCGTTTCCGCTTTTGTCAACTTTTGCTTCAACGTCCGCACTTGCTTCTCGCTCGTTGCCAGCTTACTCGTCAGGTCTTGTATCCGCGCCGCCATCAATTCAACCTGCGCGCGATTTGACTCGCTCACCCGCGACTCGTCCTGCTTGTGAGCAAATATTTCCAACTCGAGAGCATCCTGCGTCGCGTGAGCTTCGCGAAGCTCTTTCCTCATTGCTCGGATCTCCAGCACCGCCTTCTCGAATCGGCCTCGCAGCTCTTCGAATTCTTCCATCATCCTGCAAGCATTCGAAATTTTAACGCAATTACGGGCATTTCGGGTCAATTTTAGACTCGCAAAAAGTTTCAGTCGCAAAGTTGCGAGTAATCAATAGAAGGTCAAAAAATTGTGAATTTTTCGACCGACGTACAAATCGCTAATGACATTTTGGTCGTTAACTAACCGCTCTTTGTCGAAGCCACTGATATCGAGCTCAAGATCGATGTTGGTGAGATCGCTCAATGAATCGAAACTTCGACCGCGCTCCCTCGAAGCTGACAAGCCGCTTTTACCTTCGAGTTCCCTTACCCTACTGTACAATCGTTCGTTTTCTTCGATTCCTGAAATGTGACGAAAAACGGAATGTAACGAGTTTTCCTCGAAATGTGGATAAAAATGTAGTGCGCGCGCGCGGTGTTTACCTTGAGCCAATTTTTGACCAAGCGCTTCGATCTCCGCTCGCATAACATCGGCGTTACGTTGACTAGAAGAGACCTCGTTGTTGAGGAATTCGCATCGTTCTCTCTGCTCGCGAATAATATTTTCGTTATCTCGTAATTTAGTTTCGAGGCTGTCTCTTTCGAGGGTCAAGATTTTCTTGATCCTTTCATAATCGTCCTGGTCATTTTGACGATCTCTCGCGTTGCTCTCGTTTCGATTGTCGCGAAGCCGCAGAATTTCGTTCTCAGTTTCTCGCGCTTCGTCGCGTGCCATTTGCAATTGTGATTTCAGGGCCTCGATCTCGTTCTCTTGGCGCTCGATAATGACTAGCAGAGCACTCGGATGATGGGCATGATCGAGATTTTCGCGCAGCATATTGCTCACTTGATTTTCAAGGAGCTCCACAATGAGCGGGTGCTCGTTCTGGCTCGCCGGACAATCGTTGCTCTCGATGCTCGAGACGACTCCGTCGTTGACCGATCCTTCGTCAGGCTCGGTGAGCTCGCAGCAGGCCATCATCAAGTCCTCCGATCGCACGCTGTCGAGAGTGCTTCTCCGTGAATTTGGTGGGGAACTTCGACTTCGCTTGTAAACTCGGGATCTCGAACTCGATCTCGAACGCGCTTTTACTCTCGACAACGCTGTGCGAGTCAACGGTGGAGATGGCGGCAATTCCGACCACTCGTGGTTCGCCAAGTTTTCGGTCCATTCCGTCGGACCCTTTAACGACATCGACCAATCGCCGTTACGATTCGAAAGCGAAGGAGGTGGCGGCGACACCGGAAGCTCCGACCAATCACCCGATTCCCTTCGACCACCTTCCGATGCCGTGCGATACTCTTCGTCCGATGAAAACAACACCGAACGCGGAGTCAACGGCGTAGTTGGCGCCGCCGAATCTCTTTCTCGCTCGCATCTGTAAAAAAAAATGATTTTCCTTTCAAATTTCCAAAATTTCCGAAATTTTCGAGAAAAAAAAGGCCGAAATTTGTTCTTACACGGTGGGTGATTGCCGTTTGGGGTCTGCCTGATTATTTTGACAGGTAACGTGTCCACCATCGACTGGATTTTCGGCAGGATCGGGAAGATTTGCGGCTCTTCTTATCGCTGACATCCAACTGGATCTTATGCCAGCCGTTACCGCGGACAATAAGGTCGTTCCTCGATCGTCCCAAGTCTAGCATTGAGAAAAATAAAAAATCGTAAATTAACAACATAAAAAAAAAAAACATTATTTCGTTTGCAATCTGTTTAGAAGTGAATAAATGATTGAAAATCAAGGTTACCACAGTCTGGAATCCGTAATTACGGGCAACTTGAACAGGAGTGACGGCCGTGACGGTATTCAAATCAATCACACCGTCCATTATTCCCTTGTCCTCGGTGCTCGGGTCTCTGTAATACATCAGACCGCATCCTCGTAATACGAACCAATGCTTGTTCCATTCTTTGTTCAAGCCTTGTTTCATCAACCATCCTTTTTTAATGTTCAAAAGATCCTCCGCTGGGAGATCGACCCTTAATTCCGATGTGGGCGAGTATCTGGTGCCGGATATGTCGAGACCACAACCGTCCGGATCACCGCGAACCTTTCATCGAGACAAACAGAACGTGAATTTCACTCAACGTATTACTATGACAAAATTCCTGCATTTTGAATTTTTCAAATAAATTTCAATTTTTCATTTTATTTAATTTCCAATCTTTAACTTTTCCCATTTAAACACGTGCAAATCGAAATCGCGTTTCATTCTCGAATTGCAAATGAATATGTTTAGCATGTTGCTTAAAAAAATCGTAAATTCATTTATTTTTTAACTCGAGTTTTGCAACTTTTCAACGTGACTTTAAGGAGGCTGGCTACAAACAACAATGTTGCCATGTTAAAAGCATAGGAAAGTTCGAAATGATTAGAATTTAATGAAATTTTGGCAGAACATTTTTTGGTATTGAATATTCAAAATTTTAGAGATTTTTCTTTTACTCGGTTGTCGAGTAATTCAACGCTAGAGTTTACATGCGTTCATAGGATTCGGATATATATAGGTAATGACCCTGAAGTTTGCAACGTTGAGATTTAACGAAAAACATTTTTTTATTGATTATTTATTGAAATTTTGAAAACCATGGCAATTTTTTGAGTGGATTGAGTCTTTTGGTCGCTAGAGAGAATCGTTTTATTGGCCGGACCAAAAATTGAATAATAATTATTGCCTGTGCTGAAGAAATAACAGAATTTCGTTGCATTCCAACGATGCAAACTTCAGGATCATATATATAGGTATATTTTTTGCATATTGTAAACTCGAATTATTCGCCAACTATGTAGACAAAAAATTTGAAAAAATTTGTGTCATTGTATTGTGTATTTGTGTCATTGAATTCTTAACATATGTAGCCAACCTCCTTAATTTACACGCGTTTAAATGAGGAACATGAAAAATTGGAAATTGAATTTCTCAAATTCTAAACGTTAGAAATTTTTTCTTCGTAGAAGAAAAATGTTCGTTTTAGTGTCAAGAACGTTTATATCAAATTTTGAAAAAAAAACCTTTAACGTTTTGAAATTTCACGTGAATTGTTAATGATAATTGAAAAGGGCAAAATCTTACAAGTTTGTCTTGATGAGCTGCATTGGCTGCATCGACGACGTCTCTGGTGGGTTCGGAAGTCCTCGATTTGTTTCTCCGTATTCTCGGTTGTGTAAGCGATGCGGCGATATCTCGTAATTTGCCTTCCCTCTCGCGTTCGTGCTCCATAAGAATTCTTCGACAGGCATCGTCATCTGCGAACGCACGTTAACCGTTTCCCATAAAACAATGTGAGCAGTCTCGCAAGAATTCCGTTACGATTCGCGATCGCGCGTGGCCTTTAATTATTTTTTCTACCGTTTGTTCTCGCGACCGACGCCGAGAGCAATTTATCAATGACGGTGAGGCTCGACTTGGGTCGATGTTTCGCGCCCACATGCATTTTTTTACGAGTATCAATTATTAACTCGTTGATTAGACGTCTCGAGAGAAATCGTGGTAGCAAAACCACCTACTGGTCATGAAGGAATTCCAAGTTGAAATAAAACAAAACAAAAAACAAACAAAAAATGACACAAGCGAAATCGTTCGTTTCCATAAATATTTTTTCTCCTCTAGTCGCGGAATCTCATTTAACATGCATTTATCGATTCCAACGGAGACGCAATAGATCTAGCGGAAAGCGTAATTACATCGTGATAAATTATAAGGTAAAGAAGATATTACTAGAAAAGCAAAGCTTCCTTCTTTACACCCTGATTATTCGACATTCCAAGGTGTGTTCGTTTCTTGAGATACGTATCTCCGCTGCGGTTCTATCATATTATAACAGTACACTAAGGAAATTGCCGTTGGCTGTACCGAGCCTTTGACTTTTTCAAGCGAAATATTAATAAAGGAAATACAAATATTAACGAGCCTTTCATCCTTCGTGCATTTACGTGATGACGCGTTAATTTCCGGTTTGTCGATATCTGTCCATCTTCTCTGACCTAGCTTTGTAAATTAAGCCTTACGGATAAATGTGTGTAAAGTGAGCATCTCGAATCGCAGCATCCCGCACATTGCGGGAATTTCTTATAGAGTCCCGGACATGCTGAATTGAAGGAAAAAATTAAATTCTATCAACCGGAAGTTCGGATCGCAATGCGAGGTGATTGAAAAAAATGTCAATTTTTTTTTTCCGTCGAAATAGAAACAGATAAACGCTGTCGAAACAAGTTGAGAGAGACCTCTCGATCCCGTACCAATAGAGCACGAAGGCAAGGCAGATTTTCCGTGGCGATTGCGTACACGCAATTACGCAACTTGGCATGAGCGGTAACGCAGGAACCGTACAGAGTGTTCGTAAGACGACGTGTGGGAAAGGAACTCCTCTCGGGATGAAAACTTTCGTCGAGAGACGAGCGTATAGTCCTTTCGCACGGGAGCAAAGAGGAGACTAAGAAAACGCGCGTCATATCACGATCTTTCCGTTTTTATCTTTCTTTCTCACTTCCAAATGGAATTGAACGCGGTGAATTATCGTCGATTCCCTGGAACGTTTCACCGTGTCGAAGCAGACAACGATCGAGGACTCTGCGAGCGGGTCTGACCAATAGGGACTTTAACTACTTGGGACACGAACTCTTGCAAAATTCGCAGGCAAAGTATCGTGGAATAGGATTTTCGAACAATTTTTTTCTTGTGGAAAAGTTCTCAAACGATCTCTTGCTTTTTAGATAAAAAAAAAGGGGGCCGGAGTTTCCGTGGACTTTGTACGATTAAAGAATGAGAACGGAAATTATTACGAACCTAATTTTTCGTTGCTCTCGACAACACCGACGGAGGAATTTCTTTCGTCTCGTTGAGAATTCTGTGTCGTTTGATTCAATCTTCGTCGAGCTTTGTCCTCGGCCCTTAACTTGTCACGGGTGGGTGGCGAAGCACTGCTGGCCGGTTGATCGCGATAAGGGCGTCCGTCGTTTGGAACCATCGGTGGTTTTTCCGAACCAACAACCAGCGCCAACGATGAATTTCCAGTTGCATTGTGATTGACCGAATTGTTGCAATTTTCGACGGCGTTTGAGTTTGTTAAATTTGGCGTTGCACCGTTCAACGACAAGTGTCCATTGCCGTTTTCCAATGGGACGTTCCTAAGCGGTGATAATTGCAAATCTCTCGCTGCCCTCGGACTCGCATTGCCATTCTCATTGACGCAATTAACACCTGGCCCGTTTCCGTTTACAATTCCACTCGTCAGCGACCCATCGTTGTTACTTATTTTCGAGCCGCTCGTATTATTTTGCCCCGTACAACTCGGACTTTTTGTTACTCCGATAAAACTAGAGTTACACAAATCTTGACTATTCGTTTCCGGTTTCCAGCTGCTCCTCGGCTCTGAGCGACAACTGTTGAATCGTGGCCTCGGAGGATTTGGAGTATTGCCTGTTCAACGATAGTTCCATTCGTGTAAGTACAAAAAATGAAAGTTGATTCAATTGTAGGAAAAAAAAACTGTCTAATTAGTCGAGTGTCATGATTTTTTAAATCGTTTAGTGAAAGTTCTCGTTCCCCAACCCTCGTTTTTATTCTGGCTGTGAGTCTCTCTCTCTCTCGTCCATGTTGAATTTATTTTCGCTTTCATTCTTTTCATTACATTATTATCCGTAGAGTCTGTCAGCGAGTGGCGTAACGAGGCTAATCGTCCAATTAGAGTCCGAGTCGGAGGTCTCGACTCGGAGAAGCAGATTAGGATAACGAGGCGATTATTATCTCGCCATTTCGCTTATACTAAAAGCTATAGTGTTCCAATGATAAATTTTACCACACGCAGACGCGAGGAAGAGAGAGAGAGAGGGAGTGAGAGAGTAAATCGTATTAGACGCGTTGGAACTCTATATAAACAAATCTAAATATCAACGAGCATTCAGCCGTTGCACAAAAAACGTATATGACCCCAACGATAACTCCAACTTTTCATATTTCCATTTTATCTCTCGATATCGCGACAAAGATGTAATATTTCGTTTCTCGATCGATTCGCAATAATCGCCAATCCAGTTTAACCCTAGAACGGTGCGCTGGGTTCAAAAACGACTCCGCGACCTTCGTTCTCTCCTTTTTCATCTTTCTCCCGCATTTTTGACCGATTTTTCAACTTCAAGCGGAATTGCCCTAAATTCACGTGATTCAGTCTAAAAAAACGAAAAGAATGAGCCCAAGTTGACGATTTTTTGTTAAATTTTACCGGAGATATGAATTTTTGAAAATTGGCCTCAATTTTGACCTCAGATTACCGGATTAGGACAAAAAATGAAGTTTCCGTTCTAGGGTTAATGCATCTGAATTAAAAGTTAAAGTTTTGCACGCAATCACTTACTTCTGATCGTTGGTGTGACTTGAAGTATCGTCGTCTGGCCACCTGGAAACGTAGCGTTCCGTTTGTGACGACCCTGAAGCAAAAAGTAAAAAGTAAGTGTCAAATGAAATTTGCGAAATATCGACAAAATATTGGGAAATGTTGTAACTATGAAGGGACCGTAGTTTATTCGTGAAACTGTACGCGCGGTAACGGGAAAGGGGACATAATATATTCGACACGGAGAAGAGATCTAAACAAAGTGAAATTATTTTTACAGTCTGTTCAGGACGCAGCTGCATCATCGACTCTATATGCCAATCTTGGCTCGTCTCTTGTGCCAATAGACCGTGGGCGAGCGTAATAACATGCAAGAATATTACACGCATATAGATATAAAGAGACTAGCAAAAAGAGCACTGATAATTTAGCCTGAAGGGCCGGGCCCAGCTTCCTCGTCGTGTGTTTCGATGCGATCGAGAGATTCACGAGTACCAACTCAAGCAAGGACTTGCATAATTCATAGGTATTCGTATGCTCTCGAAACACGCATCGATGAACAAGACTCCAGCGCCAACAACAATACGAGCTTGCTCTTATTATATATTACATTTCTACTACCACTATTTTACGGTCTCGAGTTGCCTAACATTTTCCAACCTCGACGCAGACACGAATTATTATAATGCAATAATTCGGAAGTTTGCAGAGTTAAGGCGACAAAGAAAATCGACGTTCTACTTATTCAACAATATGCCAATTGCGTAGCAACTCAGATGCTCTACGAGTTGGGCCATGAAAGTTTTTGCTCTACAATCAATATTATTCGTGGTAAACCAACAAAAAACAGCAGCTGACCATGATTATTGCAATATCTCGTTTGTTTTCAACTTTAGGCTATGAAGGAATAGAAACAAATTTGTAGAGAATTAAATTTCCGACAATTTTGATTTCCACCTTTTTCCACCTAGAATCGATATTTAAGGATCTACGTCTGGGATTAGAGAAGAATTTGTTTTTTCACATTTTTGTTTTATTCTCGTTAAATTACCCTCGAGCTATTTAGTTGTTGAAATTTTTTTGCTAATGTTTCCTGCAATCTTCAAACTCGCCTAGTTCTGTAGGCCTGTAGGTGTCGCGATTAATCAGCGCGAGGTATAAGAGCAAAGGAGAGCATTCGTGACAAGTGACCGTTTCAATCTAGAAATTCTTCACGGTTCATATTTTTTCTCGTTCTATTATATTCTCGATGAAAGACGCGCATGACTGCTTATTTATGTGTGTGTTTGTTTCTACACTGATCTATCGCGTTAATCGGAACCATGACCCAGAATCATCGGAATTGATCGAGAATGTCTTTCCTATTAAATAAATATTTCCATTCATCTTTCACACAAACAGACAAAGATATAATTTTGTCAAGCAAATATTTCTCGTCGTTGTGGGTTGAATGCGAGCCAACCCGAAGGTTTCTCAGTCAATAAAACAAAACGACAATGAAAATAATCCAAACGGAAAGAAAAAATCAATAATAATGAAGCAACAACGAATAACAGGGAACGACACATACTAAAAAGGTAAAAGTGAGTGATCTAGTGTTTCCTGCACGTTCACCCCGTATAACTACTTGACTTTGTACGAGTGTGAGTGAGCAAAAAAAACGTCTCGTGCATCGCCTTGGCCTCCTAACGCCTCGCGAATAAGGCACGGAGGAGTGCGAAGTGTTTGTAAAAATACAAATAATTATACCGGGTGTTACGTATGTTCATTTTTCTTTATACGTTGAAAACAATTGTGTAATACGATTACATGCAATTAATCTGAAATGTGGACAAAAAAACGAAAGGAATCGAAATCATTTGATTCAAAACGAAATAATGCAATTGTTTCGGATGATCCTGAAGTTTGCATCGTTGGAATGCAACGAAATTCTGTTATTTCTTCAGCAGAGCCAATAATTATTATTGAATATTTGGTCCGGCCAATAAAACGATTCTATCTTGCGACCAAAAAACTCAATCGACTCAAAAAATTGCGACGATTTTCAAAATTCAATAAATAATCAATAGAAAAAATGTTTTTCGTTAAATCTCAACGTTGCAAACTTCAGAGTCATTTATTTTGGCGAAAAAGTACATTCATTATTTTGTACCTCTGTGAATTCCACAACGTTTCGTATTTTGGGTAAAGTGCACCACGGGCAAGTCTCTGCTTAAAGGCACGAGTGATATATAAGACCGAGTTAACTTTCAAGTTTCAGTAAATCTCCTATTTAAACATCAAACGCGAGACGAGCTCTCTCGACTTGGACAAGGAGACAAGAATTTATAGCTCCTTACGAAGAAACCAAAACCAATATATACCAAACCGTACGAATGTGTGTTTCTCTTTTTTTTTCAACTGCACCGAGTGGTACAAAAAAAAATTACGTAATTCACCAAGAAATATAGAGTGCTCAGCAGAGGATCGTGAGTCTCGTTCGTTTCCATGAAAAATTCTCTATGTCTCACTTCAGCAGGATAAAACTACGAGAGAATTTGAAAAATCTGCGACGAGAACGAAAATCCGAACAATTCTTCATTAACGATCTATTGCAGAATTAATTTTTTCCATGCAATTTTTCGCTCGACGTTCTCGACGACTTTGCAAGGGAGTTGAAAAGTAAGCCAAAGCCTCGACCATATCTCGCACATTATTGAGATAACTCTGAGAGAGAAACGCGATAAATACGTGACCGGAGAAAAAATGCAGCGTCGCAAAACTCCAAGGTAAGAAAATGAATAAAAAAAAAACGAAATAAAAATACATTCGTCGCAGAAAAGTTGGAAAATTGTTTGATTGGAAGTTTCATCGTTTGAACGTATAAAAAGTCAGAGAAAATATTTTTCAAACGACCTTTCACTATATTCGAGTCGTTTTTTGGCATTTTTTCGTCTCTTCGTTTACCTTATTCCTCGAGTACACCTGAAGAACGTCGGCCCACCATCTCGTCTCTTCTCGGCACGTCCCCTTGACGAAGGTCACTCCTTCGGGCGACGTAATAGCCAGACTGTATGGATGACCTGTCACATCCTCGGCGGCTGCGACTTCTAAAACTCGGGTCATGTCGATCCTCGACTGGGGTACCGTTTCTGGCTGCAACATATAGGAACAGAAATAAAAATGAATAGTGTGTCATTTGCCATAATTTTTCCTCGCCGTCCAAAATAATCCGTGAGAAATCAAAGAAATTGCGATTTTTACATTTTTAATCGCCTATTATGTGCAAAATATAAATTTTCAAAGTCAGAAAACAAAATTTCGTACAGACGCGAGGAATTTCACACAATTCTCATGGAATATCGTTCCCGTAAGTATTTCGAGATTAAAGATCTTTTTTTTCGCGATTCTCTACAGCAGCCGAGAGGACGATAACTCGAATTTTTCGAGAAATCGTTGCACCTCGTTTTTATACGAAATAAAATATTCTCAACGAGAAAAATTCGAAGAGAAAAGAAGAGAGAAAATAAATAACTTAAAAATGATCTGTGACACTTGTCGAGGCTGGTGAAAGTGTCGTTATCTCTTGGACAGAAAGAAAATAAATAAATAGTCGAGAAAACTTGGGCTCGGAATAGTAAAGAAGATAAAATAAAGTGTATACGACGACAGCGAGAGAATATTTTTCTCTTGATATTGTCGACTTCATATGCATATATTTATTCATATATAAATATATATTTCTATAAGCTATTCTACTTATAACTGGTAGAAAATGGAGTAAAAAAGAAAAGACGTTTATAAGCAACACGCGGTACTGGTTGGTGGCGAAAAGTGAAAATATCACCGAGCACACACTTCGAGAGAGTTTTCTGTTCTCATCTCGTTTCCTCGCTCTGTTGATCTCGCTCGCGCGACTAATCGACCGGAATTATTCCCTTTTGTGCTCTGTCTTTTATACAAACACACACACACACATATATAGATTCAAACGCAAAGACGTTTTTGCAGAAATGTGCAAAAAGGAGAAAAAACTGACAAGATCGTGTGTAAAGAGCCAAGTAACGGAGGAATAAAAAGAAATCGAATAAAATGAAAACGAATGCGCTTCAAAAACACTCGTTTTATTTTCACCGCGTGAGCTCGTGTGTAGTATGTGAATTCTTGACTGTCGCAGCGATTTCTGTGGTTATAGGACATTGGTACGTGCCCGAGCCAAGGGGACATTTCTCGCTTTCCTTATTAGAACTTGTAGAAAGTCGACAACGAGTACTCGTTGCCACGAGTGGTGACATTTGGAAAAAAATAATCGAAAAATAAAATCACATGCGACAGGAAACGGACGAATATCCGTTGAACAAAAAATGAGCCATTCGAATTAGATCAGTAGAGAAAAAAAAACAATCCAGGCACGTTTTTTGTGGGAAATTCTTGAAGAAACCACAGAAAAGCGAACCGTTAGATTTTCTCTGTACAATATTTTCATACGGAGCAAGCGCCAGGAAATATTTCAACTTTTTTCTTCGCTCTTTCTCAGCCTCTATTTTTTTTCGTAACGTTCTCAAAGAATCAAATCTAGGCTTTCGTCATGGTTGGACAAAGACGAGCGAGACGAAACGCAGTTGAGTGTCTCCTAAGCGTAATGCTAAGAAAAATGTAATACACAGACAACAGTAGGACTCTAATAACTCGAGAAAGAACCACGAGACGACCTGCTTTCACAGTCTTTTCTCCGCCACAGTCTCTCCCTCTCTCTCTCTCTCTCTCTATTTCTTTCTCTGAATCTCTTTCGAGATTTTATATGAATGCGAGAAATTGTCTTTCCAAGTTTCAACCGAAGCTAATTTAAACGCTGAAATATATAGTGGAATAAATTTCCCATTTCTCGGCCCTCTTGATTGCATCGTGTCACTGTTAATTGGCGCATATTTTATTCTTTTAACAAACTACTTTCTGACTAAATGGGGGTCATTAAAAATTAGGTGATGTGAAAATATTCGTCGAGTAGCAGAAAAAATGTGAACGATAAAAATGTGAGTCTCTCCCAATTGTTACAATCCTTCAGCCACGAAGGCACTTGAAATTTTGTCATCTTGGCGAAAGAGCAATTTCAACCGAGGAATTTGCGTGGAAGCGTTAAACAACAGGTGTTTCGTTAAGCCAGAAAAATTTTAATTCATAAAAATATGTCTACATATATATATATTTACGAGAGTGTACCAGAGATATAGCCGGTTCCTCGTGACCTGGCTGCGGTCGGTGCACAACTCTCTGAAGAACACGAGCGAGGAAGAAAGATGGAGAGGGGCGAGCGGGGGGGGGGCAAGAAAGAGTAAAGAGATAAAGAGTTGCAGCGTGCACTGTCCCGAGATAACATCCGCGTTTGTTACATAAAGCACACGGATTGTCGCACCTTTTTGAGTCCACCAGCCTATATTCATGATGTGTGTCATAATTTGTTTATTATTGATTACGAGCTTGTACCCGAGGGCTCGCCCGAGGCGAATGCAACCGCGATATGAACGACGATTACGTGTAGAAATTAACCGAAAGCAATTAATTAAAAAGGAGGAAATTTTCAAACTTTTTATCGAGACAGCAAAGTTGCAGTTTAAATTTTAAATTGAAATCCCAGCCACCATTAATTTCCTCTTCCTTTCTCGAACGACTTTATTCATGTATTCATAAATATATATTTTTAGCTTCGTGCAAGCCAACAAGAATATTCAACTGTTCTGGCGTTGGATGCTCTGTCCAGTCGAGATGGATTTACGAACTGCCCATAGGTTTTATAGTACAGCCACACATGTTGTACGAAATGAGGAAGGGAATAAGCGTTTAAGCACAACACGAGCATATACATATATCCTGGTGCGATGATTTGCACGGTGCACGATAACTTATTTCCTTGTAGTATGCGGAAAAAGCATCGCATTACATCCAAGCTTCGTACATGTCCATATGTGTGCGTGTCCAGCCTACAGCTCTGTGCAACTGCAATATATGCAGCTACGAATGCATTTTTAGTTCAGCTCTGCGGAAGTACGAGAGACACGAAAAATCCTGATTTCTTTCGTTACGAAAGAGATGAATACAAGATTCTTTAAAATTTTCATTGGGTAACAAAAAAAAAGAGAAGATTCCAGAAAAAATTCGCGTGTTCGTTTCTAGAGGCTGAGTTTTCGGTTGTCCCATTCAAGAATTCCACGAGGTCGAACTTAACAAAACGTTTCATTTCAATTTCTTCAACAACTTCATCAATGTTCCAAGATTAATGTAACCCGTTCAATATTTACACGTACACACATGCAACGACATGAGCAAAAAAAAAAAAAGATTTGCTCACTTGTCAAAAACGTCTTTAACTGACTTTTTTTTGTTTTCATTGTATTTTCGACACTTTGTCTCTGCCTATACGTTCATAAAAATATATACAAAATCCACTTTGAGTCGATCATACTGTCAAGCAGATTTTATATAGATGTGTTTGCAAGAGAAACTGTGAAGGAATAATTGCGAGAAGGTATGAAAGAGAATGGACGGGTAAAAACGAGGCACGACGAGGAGAAGGAGGAGAGGATTGCCTGTCGATCAGGAGATCGACGATCGATCGATCTCTGAGCCGCACACGTGTCCTTCTCCAATGACGTACACGCGGCTCCTTTGCTTTTTATCCATATACACAAATATACACTTGTTTGCTTCGTAATATTCCGTATTAGTTTTTTTTATTATTATTATTCTGACGTAAGGCCGTTTACAGATGTAAAAAAAAAACGGTCCAGATGAAATGGATTCTGCGACCGCTTCGTATCGTCGCCGATCTTTGCTTTTAAATCTCGAATGTCGACTTGTAAAAAATTCTTGTTTTTTCCGCTCCAATTTTCTAGTGGACGATGATGAAAAATTTCAACAAATTTTACAACGTTACTGCGATTTTTGTTAGCCTTTCGCGTAACCTCTCATCAACGTGAATTACACAATTCTGTCTGGTATTCGCATTTTATCTCCTCCGTACGTAAACCCCTCGTGTATGCTCCTGAGGAACAGGCAAATCACCTGTCCCTTCTTAGTCGCGGTTTCGAGGTTTCTTTCGTTCGCATACCTCGCGACACTCGCGCCGCTCGACGTTCCACGGCTGGCGAGCATCTTCCCATCTCCCGAGAGACACACCGAGAAAACAGTTTCAACGTCGCGCGCATGCATCTCTCTATACCGGCGAACAACCGCGACTCCTGCTCCCGAGATCTCTCGAGATCATGGAATTCGATTACGCAACCTTCGCGAGAGAGAAACACACCAACACACACACACTAAGTTTATAACATGCAGAAGGAAAAAGAAAAAACTTTTCATGTTTTTCCCCATCAATTACATCGCAATTGATACGATTTTTTCTCATCAGCTTCAATCGGTATAATTAGTCAATTTATTTTATTAAGGAGCACTTTTCCATGCTAAAATAACGAACCAAAGTTTCCAGTTCATTGAAATAAATTCTCGTCGCGATTTCGTAATTCGTTTCTTTCATTCAATTCATCTTGTCACATACGCATTTTATCACTTCAATATTTTGTCTTATTAAACTTCTCGAGTAGAGTATATCGCGTGTTTAATGAACAGTTACGTTAGCTGGATTACTAATCTTGGGCTCGTTGTTGAGTGTGTTCCATAATGAAATGTACGAGGGGGAAGAATGATTATACACACGTATGGATGGAGAGTCGGGGATCGCAAATACGAGGCAAGTCGTGAAACATCGTTAACCTTTCGAGATGATCCTCGCGCGATGGTCCCTTGACTCGATACACTCGACACAACAACTTACAATCTCCGAGAGATTTCGCTGGCCAAGTTTTATAATATCACGACGTGTGCAACATAAACACACCGCGAACGACGATATCATCATTTGCAAGCAGGTATTAACCTCCGCAACGATAACAACTTTCCCTTCCATTGACGCGATAACGACAACGAGACACAAATGAAACATTTGAATAACGAGATCGCGATAACCAGCACCACGAGATCAGTATCGCGACATCTTTCGCACTTTTTCTCTCGCCATTTCTTTATCGTCAGCTAATTTTCAATCGCCGACCTCACGCACACGTAAATTTAGTTTTGACAATCAGTTTTAATATCCTCTCGAGGTTTCGTACGTTTTTTTTTTGCTCCAATAATTGCTGCATTCTCGGTCAAGGATCAGACGAATGAAGGAAATAAATAAAAGAGAAGAGAAGCGATTCGAGTTGATTTCTGAGTCATTGATAATGGAGGATAATAATTAACATCTTCAGAGGATTTTCTGTAATACCTACACGTGGAGGGTACACAAGGTGGAGGCGACACACGCAATCCTTGAACGATCCATACACACGAGTAAAAATATGAATGCATAAATATATAGTTATGTAGTAGGGCTTTAAACGCGAATACACATGTACACACACACGATATAAAAGACATTGGGACACACACAGCAGTAATTTCGCAAGCGTTCCACTTTTCTTAATGCGTTCGTATGCAAATCGTGCGAAATGATACCTTCGCGCCTTCGTGAACAGTAGGTAGGCATCCCGTGTACAATGTATGGACGATTCGACGTTGAATCGTCCGTGCCCGTGAAAATGTGCAATTGAATTTTCTAGGGCATCGAATCAAATGATTGCACTTGCGATGTTAATTTGTGCATGAGCCTCAAAGCTCAAAAATGAGAGTCCGAACGAATTTCCTACCACACGACCGTATAAAGATTTTTCATCAACAAAACGAAAGCAGCGAAGACGAAAAAACGTGTGTGGAGAAAATTCATCACGAAAGTAATTTTTCGACATATTTGGAAATGCAGTTGGAAGGTGAATGAAAAAATTCGGTAAATCTTGCGAACGTGAAAGATTGTGCTGATATTCACGTAGAACGGACCCTATACGCGTAACTGCCACGTACGAGATATTATAGAGTAAAGTACCAACGTCGTTCAGTTGCAAAAAGAATTACCAGGGAGATAAAAAAAAGCAGAAGTTTTCTTAAAGCTATACTATATACTTATCGCCTCTGCGTGAGCACCGCATTTGTGTATTATATACAGATATATACAGGCCCATTTATCGCGAGTATCCAAAGAGGGTTTATCGTGACGTAGGTGTACGTCTTTCTCCCTCTTCGAGAGTTCTGGTCACAGGTGCGCTCATTACGTTACGAAACTTGGCGAGAGAGTTAATAACTCTTGCTGGTCCACACTGTTCTCGGATCCACTCTCTTTTCCTCTTATTCCTCCGCGACATGATGACAGACATTTCGCACGACTGATTTTTCAAACTCAAACTCCCGAAGGACCAAATTTTGCCGCTTATCATTATTAGCAATTATATTTTAATACCAGAGAATGTCAATAATAATTGGAGTGAAAATCGCTAATGAGTAAAATTAGAAAAGTTGATAATCTCGTCAGCCAACATTGTCTTGGAAATCGATTCGGTGTGTGATATAAAAATCGTTTATACACGATCGTATTTCGTATTAGGAGAACGATCGGAGGTGACGAACGATAACGATCTCCGATTGATAATATCGTCTGTGCTTGTGCGTCAGTATGGCAGATATTCCGATCGATATTATCGACAGATGCAGTTATAAGTACCATGGTATGAATACGATGATATACACAGAGAGATAGAGCGAGAGAGAAAGAGAGAGGAGGGAGGACGTAATGCATGTAGAGACATTCATAAAAATGCGAGAATATAGTAGAGCGAAAATCTCGAAGGCCGACTACCGTCAAAGACCGTAAACTCTTTGTGTATATGTATACGTACGACAATCCCATAAATAAGTGACAGAGCCATATATACACGTTTCTGTACCGATCTATACAGATATATTTGGATATATATACGAACGTATTACGTACGGTTTGTATAATATAGATTCAATTGCGTAAGAAATGATCTGGGCAATCTCGCGTGGCTCCCTCGTCACCCCATCGATCACGATCTCCCTCCAAGATAAATAAATAATAAAGCAACGTCGATGCATTTGTACGTCGATATGTGCTCGGATATGTGCACATCGATGGAGCTTCGCGCTTTCTCGTTTCGCATATCAACTGCAAATCGTTTGCATAAAACGAACAATCGACGGGTCATTAATTAATGAAAAGTTCATTTTTTTCGTTTTACTGCAAATTTTCTCTATCAAAATTGAAACAAATGTTTAGAGAATCGCTAACGTATCATATTTCTTGAATCGTGGAGAAAAAGTTTAAAGATTGCTGGAAAACGCCACGTATTTCGGCTCGAAGCTGTGGATTCTTTTCGTCCTCATTTCAGGCCCATTATGGGATTCCAATTCAGATTCAATTCGATTCTATTTATTTGTGCAATTTCCACGTGCGGCAATGACAGACTCTGCTGTTTGATTCGCTTTCGCAGCAGGTTTCAAATTGACTTCCTGGTATGAAAAAACCACTTGGAAGAACAATCGTGGGTTGAGTCTCTCTTTAAGCTAATTAAGACAATCGCATTAGCGTCGTAGGGATGCAAACGTATTATTTCTCTTGCCCTTTCGGTTAGGGTGGCTGACACATCGATGAGGTCGATGACATCGAACGACCGCGGTCGTCACGTCGAGATCTCATTGTGAATATTCGATCGACAATTTCCACGAATATTCATTCGAATAAATGTATCGCCGTTGTAAAACAAATAAAATCATCGAATCGATCAAAAAAAACTTTTCCAAAATCATTTTTTCAATGTGTTTCCATAATATTTACAGATTCCAAAAACGTAGAATAAGAATGAAGCTCAATGAATCGAGCTACAATTTTGTTTGCCCATGATGGACTAGAAAAAACGTGGAAAAAAGGGCCAGTTGGAAGGATAGATGAAATGGGCTGACGCGCTATACATAGAAGAAAAGTGAGGCCTGAATATTGTTGGCAAGGGCAAACGTAATAAACGTGCCAAGCTTGGCTCGTTTCACCAAGCTGTGAGCAGCTCCCTTAACTTTTCTTCCTTACTTCATCTGCTTCTGCGGCAGCAGCACTTTCGCTATTCCGCGAGGCTTTATTCCTTGCACGGTCGCGCACCAACTTTTCTCTTTTCTGCGGTGAGAAATATATATTTTCTTTCTACCGCTCTCTATATACTTGAATATATATACATATGTATATAAGTCTGTATGTATCGTTCCCTGTAGTTGGTCGACGAACCGACAGCGGAATAAGTAAGGGTAACTACGTCTCAATAGGGCCTCGGAAGCATCATCGCGGTTGCAAACTTTTTTCCGTCTTTCTTACATATAATAATAATAATAATAATAATAGTAATAATAATATATGTATATATGCAACTTCCTTTATGATCCGTATACGGACGATGAAACTAAAGACTGCGAGTTCTCATTGGAGCAATTTTTTCAAAAGTCCCTTCAAAGGAATTTCATTCCCTTCAAATACAAACGAAATGTATGGAAACAAATAGAGTAGCCAGGAGAGAAAATATAATGAGCGATGTTCGAAAGGATTGAAAAAGGACGAGAGTTTCAAAAAAATTACTTGCAATGAGCATAATGTGGGGGTTGAAAAAACGAAAAGAATTAAAGGTGACAAGGTGATCGTTGAGGCAAGATTTGCAGGTGGTTCGAGGCGTGCTCCTAAATGCGTGTAATTTCTTCAGGGCATGAGACGGCGTTCACGTGAAGCTGTTTTCATTTTTAAAAACATTTCTTATCTCGCGGCTCGATCGCGAAGGGACTGGATCTCGTCCTTCTGGATTAGAAGCTTCGTTTCTTGTTTTTTGTCTGTTTGTTTCGTCTTGTTTCTTTTGCTTTGATCTGAGAGTTTGTCTTGCAGTCTTGGACGGTAAAGGCCCAAGGCAGACTCGAAACTTGCCGCTGTTGAACCTCTCAGCGTAATTACAGGCCCGAACTCGGCATGCCTATCGTATTATATATACAAATTTAAAGGGTGTCCTCAATCTTCTGCCATAAACATTCCCAGTGTCAAAAATTGTCGAGTTTTTAAAATGGAACGAGTCTCAATGAAATTCTAATAAATAAAAACATAAAACATTCGATAATTTCACTGAATTGTGTTTCTACTTTTTTGTTTTTCCAATTACGGAGCAAACGTTGCGAAATCATTCGCCATGCCGCATGCTCTGAATAAAATGTTATGAAATTCAGTAGAAAATTTGACGAGCTCGTTTCAATTTTGACATTTTTGTGTCGAATGACGACAATTGGACACCCTGTGCGTGGCAGCATGCTTAATGTATGTGGTACATGTATATCGGTTATATCGAAGAGTAGCTGCTGGTCCTGGTGCTTTTGAGAGTGGCTGGCCCGGCCATTTTGGTCATCAATCAATAACACACGCGGGGGATTGCGCGATCGAGAGAAGAGAACGGGTTGCTGCTCTTCTTCATTCTCTCGTTTTTTCTTATTCCTTATTTTTTTCGTTCATCTCGTCTCAGTCTTTCTTAGCTCATATTTTTTCTCGAAGGGCTCCGAAGCTTTGATTTTCGGGACGCGTTAAGGAACACTTTATGGGCCATTCCGCCTTTGATTTATTCTGATTTAATTCATTCAATTTATTCGCTCATTTGAATGTTTAATTTGGCCGAATAAATTCACAAAAATTATAAATAAACGGAGCATCAAACGATTGTTATTAAATGTTTTAAATAATGCGATAATTCTGTTCTAGCGCACAAACATATTTCAATGAAATAATATTCTTTAAGCCATTTGAGATATTAAGTGGCTGTGACGTTGATATATATCGCCTAAGGATTTTCTCGGTTCCAATTAGCGTTGGGCGCGAGCGTGCGATTCTGCATATGTGTACAAAGTAAGCGCAGGAAAAGAGGAGAGCCACGTATAAAGAAGGCAAAAATGAGAAAATAAGGAACGCGAAGGAGCAGCGACTGAGGCAAGGCAACGGGCATGACGGATGAAAAATTCTATCGTTGGTCCCCGTGGCGTTTCTCGGGAATCTCGCGTGCGTTTCTCATCCTTGACGCTCGTGTATACCCGCACGATATAAACATATAACGCGGCCTTCCCTCAAAAACTGACCAGCCTTCAAATCCCAACATTTTTATCGACGATGCAAAATTGTTTCCATTTATATTATTAATTTTTCAAAAGACTTTTGAAATTCACTCTGGGATTTGAACGAATCAATTCGTCGACAAAATGCTGTTGCGAGAATAAACGCAGGAAAAAGATCTCGAAATTACGCGAAAAAAAACGCATTACCGATTTCAACTAAAATCACATACACACGTAACTATTCAAATACATTTAAATGCACGTGTAGATAATGTCGACACGTGGAATTGCATACCAGATGATTCCAACATGTGTGTGCATGGCGTGTGTACCTAAGGGGCATCCGCAGCTATGGTGGACGCACAGCGCGTTAAAGTATCGTTAAAGCGTCGTTAAACGTAGTGGCAGGCGATTAATGCCTTGGGGTGCCGCGAATCGAAACTCTCGCTTGGTCTGCAACTATTCGACCATTATACAGGGTGTCCACTACCCGATTGACGAAAAAAATGAATGACTAATAAAACTGAATGCTGAACAAACAAAAAATCCGATACAAAATAATTTTTTCGAATCTGTGAGATTTCCGATATTTTCTCATTTTTCTGATTAACGATGAATCAATTTATCATTTTTTTCACGATTCCTGTGAGATGGAATTGAGACACCTTGTATGTAATCGCACCGATTCGAGCTATACGATCATATACTCACGAAAAATGAACGAAACACGTGGGTATATAATTATGTTACCGAAAAATATATACATTAATATTTTTCTGCGGACTTGCAATGCCAATTTAATGAGGCACTCATACTTGGGACAATGTGAAAGAGGCTTGAGTCAGTTGTGCATTAAATTTTCACCGGGACTCATAGATCGAGTACGTTTTCTATTTATTTCGTATTAGATTGTCCGCATAATATGCACACATGGCATATATCGGTTGGTTATAGTAAAGCAGCGTAGGAATATTTTTGTCCTGCGTGAATATATAAAGTCACGTCTACTTCATTTTCCCTCTTGCTCTCTCGAGTTGTCTGAGATTTCGAGAAAGAGTAAGAGAGCGAGAGGGATCGCGTATACAGACTCCGTTCCGCTCTATCGATTTCTAGGATCCCCGCGAGATCTTGCACACACAACGCGGAGAGTATTTGCGTGGTCGGCTCGGCGGTTCCGTTCCGTTTGTCACGGCCTGAGAAGGCCGTGTGAGGACTCGCACACTAAGAAGACGAAAACAGACACACAGGTGTGGACATACGAAGTTGCACGCACCGCGATATTGCACTGCGTGTACGAAGGAGCAGGCGGACTCGTTTTCGATTTAGGACGAAAGATCGATCATCAGTTTTCTCTCATTATTTTGCCCACGATTTATTTCACCTCTCTAGTTTCCTTATAGCAAATACAGAGTGTATTTAAATCAGCACGTATTTATTTCAATTTGAAATACGTACGAGTACTCGAGACTAAACTTATCAGAGCAAACAAATGCACAAAGTACAGTCGCACATTGTGTTGTATGATTATGCAAAGTACTCGCGGAATACTATACAAATAATGAGAATATCGTCCTTGTTATCGGGTGCTTTGAAAAAGGGGGCGCGAAAGTCTTTGGGCGACGACGACGGGAAATTTCGCTTTTTCTTCATCGTCTCTCGTGGCACGTTCGTATTCATAGTAAGCATGCGAATATACGTGGACTCACGCATTTCAGTGAAAGTAGTCGATGAGAGTCGCAAACTGCACGAGAGGGAATGCGTGTCCGATTCAAGTATATGCTGTATGAGAGAGTAGGAGGTTATCCTGCCTACCTGTAAGCCCGTGCGCGAGCGCAAAATACTAGCACCGTTAAAAGAGCAAAGAACCTCCTGTGAGTTTGCTCTTCGTTCCTATATATCACATTCTTTCATCATTTTTTACGTTTTCATCTACGCGCGCGCGCGTGCGTGTGTGTGTGTTTGCACACGCGTGCGTGTTGGTAAATTCTTCGATTCATTCCTCATAGCCATACACACAGTGTCCCAGAAGTTGCGACAAAAATGAACGGATCGAATGGATCGTCGGATTGCAGGGAAAAAAAATTGCTCGAGAATTGTTCTCTTGGATGTTTCTTTGCTGAGGTTTTGATTAATTGGGACGAGGCAGGAATATTTTCAATTTTTGATACACCCCGTACACGTGGAGATATAACACGCAGTTAATTCTCATTCGAGCATAAAACAGAGAAAGAGGAGGCTCTATAAACATTAAGCTCTCTTTTACTTGGCGAGTTCTGGAGTCGTAAGACTCGTATACGCGAACGAATGCAAGTGCATTGTCTTGGATCGACCGTAAATAAACTTACGGAGAGTTTCGTTGTTTTGCAAAAAGAGAGAAGGCTGCGCCTGCTTCTTCAGCCTTCCCTCTTACACACCGTCATGTCGATAAGAACAAAGAGCAGCAAAAAGCACATCGGACTTTCGTCCGAGTTTCACATGTTCAATGTCAGCGCCAAGTTAAATCGGAGTGCGCAGAAGGAAATTCGTAAGAATCTGCGAAGAGCTACTCTCCTGTAAATCCCTACCCTCTCGCTCTGTAACGGTGGAATACCGAGCGCGCCTGGAATCTCTTGCCGCATTCGGTGCCACCGATGAAAAGAGAGAGAGAGAGAGAGAGAAATCTGGCACTGCATATTCTAAACGGAAAGGCAACTTGTTGTTCTAGACGATTTATTTAACGATTGTTGTTAAAATTTCATTGATTACTGGAAGGCGCCAGAACGGAGCAAGAAAAAGTGCAGCATTGATTAGAAAGACGTGAAAAAATATTAAAGCCCGTCGCGTTCAGTTGGGCAGACAAGAAATTTCCAGTTCTGGTTGCGGTTCAACCTGCCAAGCAGAGCGCTCTCTGTTCTCGAGAACCCCGTAATTATCTACACAGAGGAATAATAATAGCAACGTTGAATGATTCTGGAGGGCTATACAACGCGGCAAGTTATAGTTGTTCGTAGACGATGAAATATTCCATAGTTCGAGCAAACTAAATTTTTGCTAAAGTTGCGCCATCATCGATCTTTCCTCATCATTTGTTTTTATTGCGAAGGGCAAGGGAGAGAACTAAAGAGCTGCGCAGAGGAAGGATGAGCAACTTTGCTGCGAGCAAAGTTCTCTTCGATATAGCTCTTTATTTTTTTACCAAACCAGGCAAAAAACTTATTCTCCTTCCTCTTCTTTATACACGCCGGATGCGGGGGCTTCGGGAGGCCATCAGCGTGTTATTCGGGATAGCAAAGTGGAAGGGCAGCCAGAGAGATTCTTGGCAAAGGCCATAGTGATACAAGACGCCTTCTCTCAAAAGATTGCCAAGTGTTGGGTACCCCAAGGGGGAAAGAGGACTGGCAGTGCACAACAACGCGATGCCCTCTTCCTGCAAAGTCTTCCCTGCCAGGAGAGGGAAAGAGGAGAACCATCCTCACTCTCGCTTCCATCAAGCCCACCCTTCCAAATCTTCCGTACAGTCGGGATCATAAGTCGCGTCCTGCGTCAATGAACCATTTTCGTACATTTTTTCTTCAATTTCTACCAATAGCCCGCATGCAACAATTACCGGTGGGATCGCTTTGTTTGCCGAATTCCTTCTCGACCAATCATGCCCTCAGAAGTCGGCAGCGGATGCTGAAATTAGTTCTGCAAGTGGAGCCCCTACCATTAAGGGCTCCTTCAGACGATTAAAGAAAAAGAAAAAAACGGACTTTGGTACCTCAGCTAAATTCAACTTCTCCTGTCACCTTCATGTTGTTGCCTTCAAGAAAAGGAGACAAAGTGGAGAAAGAAGAAGTGTTCTTGGAGAATCAGCAGATGGTCCAAGCCACGAAAAGTTACCAAAGGCACGCCCTACGAGACGACTGTCGAGAGTTAGCCAAGACTCGTCGGTTGGGTACCCGACGAAACGAGTTTTAAATTGGTCTTCCTTCGCGAAATAAGAAAGGGTGAACTTTGAGGGAACCAGGGGCGGGGGCTGACGCGTTGTTCATTTGAATACAGCCACGGACACGCCAAGAGTGAGAGGATTTCATCGGGTTTGTATATATGCTCCAGGTGCGGAAGATACCGAATGGAGAATCCCCCGCGTTTCAAATCTCCGTTTTGTCAGACATTTATTTCGAGTCAGACTACCTGGCGAATATCATGAGAATAGTCCAATTTATGGCATTCTTTCGTTGCCAGAAGCAGACTGTTTAGAACGGAAACATTCAAGGACATCCTCAAGGACGAGTTCACAGAATCCACAGCATCCCAATGAGATAAAATCCTTAAAGTATTTTTATTCTCATTAGAGACTCGTGAGCTTAAATAACGCGCAGAAGGCTCCAGAAGAAATCGTTCAGATCCGGAAGCAGTCGCGTGGGATTGGTTCACGGACTCGGTAGGGAGTCCAGGCCGCAGGAACAACAACAAGATGAAAAGATAAAGAGAGCATCATCCAAAGATTTGAAATTTTTCCTACTCGTCTCGCTCGTCTCCGTTGAGTCCGTATCGTTGCCCACTCTGCGGGAGAGCAAAGCTCGAGCGGCGGAGAATTCCGAATTCCGTTAATAGAGTTGATCAGACGAAGTTCTGCGCGAGCCAGGTGTTCAAACAACTATAGAAAGAGTGTGTAATGCGAAGAAGATAGAGATAGAAATGAAGTAACGGAGAGCGAGAGAGAGAGAGAGAGAGAGAGAGAGGAAAGGACAGCGAGAATTAAAACCAGCTTTCGATCTCGACCGACTTTTTTTTCCATAGTATGCTTCTGTATTCGGCAGGAAAGCATTTCTGAATAACGACAACTCGGTGGAACAGAGACGAGGAAACCAAGTCTGGAATTCGTCGTAGCGACTTGAATACCAGCACGAGTATATCTTACGTATTATGTGTGGATGTAATTGACACCGTAACAGAGAACGAAGCCTGTTTGGTTCCACGTACAGGCATCGCCCATGGATAACAGTATATACGGCTATAACCGAAGAGAGTGTGTAAGAACGGATTTTATGAAACATCGTGACTATGGAAGCCTTTAAATTATATCCCTATAATAATATGGCCATGTATCAAACATTTATGTATATATATGTCATTTAGCCGTATGCACGCGTATATACGATGGTCGGTTAACTCGTCGTGCTTCACTCGCCACGTGCTCCCGTTAATTATTCAACGAATGAATACGGGATTAGCAGGTTCCAGCTCGTTCTAAGCGCGTTTCATGTCCAGACCGAGAGAGCGCATTTTATAATAACATTTCCTGATACGCTCGAGGACGTTGCGAGTCTCCTTGCTGCTCTCCCCGTCCTAATCACAAGTGTCGTAGTCCTGCCTGACTTTACATGTTGGCAGGAGTGAGTGAGAAAATTCAAGGAATCGTTAACTGTCGAGCGAAATCAGAATCTAAAGGAAAAATGTTTTGATGAATTACTCGAAAAATCAAAGTAAACATTGATTGAGCAGAAAATCCATTTTTCTTCGGGGTAACATATTGTCTTGATCATTGCGCAAGATAACGTGAATCAGGTTTCTTAGCAACGGCATCAAAGCAGCGTATCTAGGAGAGATTGATCAAAACGCCCACCTCTTTAAGAGCTTTTCTCGATTAGCATACGTCAATTGGTTCTGCGTTAATGGCGTTTTATGCACCGGGGATTCTCGAGGTGAGACTTGATGGAAAACAAAAATGAATATATATATATATTCAATAGCAGTGTGCGATGAATCGAATCGCATTGACGGCAGAGATAAAATGATAGAACGAGAGAGGCAAAGAAAAAGCAGTAGCAATTTCGTTACCGGATTCGTCCTTGGTCATATCCATGACAAACTCGTTGTTCTGGAATGGAGAGCTTTTGCCACTGCGTCCGAAATGACTGGCGTTCCAATGTTCAGGAATAAAAACTCAATTTACTAGCTG
Source organism: Diadegma fenestrale (assembly GCA_037043255.1). Classification (NCBI taxonomy): domain Eukaryota; kingdom Metazoa; phylum Arthropoda; class Insecta; order Hymenoptera; family Ichneumonidae; genus Diadegma; species Diadegma fenestrale. The sequence continues at coordinate 4,920,663 of CM073311.1, read as the reverse complement.
TCTCGCTCATCCGAATGAGAGGCTGCGAAGTGATTGAAGGATTGGAGAAACACTCCATGTACAAACTGACAAGAAAACTTCAGCTTGAATCAGATAAAGAAGAAAAAGATTAAGGCTCGAGAAGCCTCCGAGATATTTCGGAGAGTAGCTGGTCCAGCTATAACGAAGCGTCCTTCAAGAGGGCGTATGAATAATAACGACGAGCTGAAGAAGGATGCGAGGCTGGTGTTTAGAAGATAAGAATTTGCACCAAAGGGGGTCACATTTTTCTTGGATCCTCGGGTGATGGACTCGTTCAGTATTTCGGTCTCGGAGAACTTTGCCAAATCTCTGGCACGGACAAACGTTGGGTCCATTCCGAGGATGATTAGTGGGTCTTGAGGTCGATTCATCTTCGCAAGCATCGTCGAATAGACAAACATACATTTTGGAGATGCGAATGGAGCCTGGATTCTACGAAGAGACATCAAAAGGCAGACGAACGAATGAGTTGGGAGAAAAGAAAAAAGAAAACAATAGACTTAACGCGTGATGGGCCTGGCCCCATCTTCTGTCCGTTCTCACTACTTCGTGGAATAACAATGAAAAAAAAGACAAGACGAAGCAGAGACAAAAGAAAAAGAAAGAGAGCACAAAAAGCAGAGAAAAATAGAGGCGCAAACTTATACGTGTTTGCAAATAACAAAATAAAAGTTTAGAGGCGCGAAGAGATGTGATAAAAGAAGTCGTGAAAACATCTCCAAGGATTCGAGTCACGTCGCCGCGCGATATCCTGCATCCTGAGAAATCAAACGCACTGAAATCCTAGAACAGATAAAGTCGAGCCAGAAAAGAAATAAAAGAATGAAAAAAAAAAAAAAAATTCGACCGAAAGGGAAACATGAGAGTGTTTGCCATTCGCTCTCGCTCTCATCCCTTCCATAAAATGGCTTTTATTGAATTCGCCTCAACAGCAGTTTCGATTTATCGTGCCAGCAAAGCCCAAAAGTCACTCGTCAGGTGGATAAAAAAGAAAAATCCTGTAAAATTTTGAATACAACGTGTTTCCGAGAAAACAATCATTTTCTTTTATGATCCGGAAACAAATGAATAAATTTTCTCGATCCCTTCCCTATCGCCTTTGGGACACCCTGTGTGCCCGTCCATTTCCCGAGGTCTCGTACACCGTTCGTCGGAGCACGTCCGTCTTCCGAGTCATGCGGACGGGCACATGTGACATGTATCCGCAGCAAGCAGCCTGAGCAAAGGGCCCCTGCCCACTGGACACCAGGAAGAGAAGGAATGAATGGTCGTAACTGTGGCTGCATACATATGTATGTGTGGGTTTGTGAGCATGCGATCGCGAGAGGGAAAGAGAGAGAGAGAGAGAGAGCAATCGACTGTGTTGGCAACATTGCGGTATGGGGACAGTAAGTGAAAGAGAAAGAACGAAGAAGCTGAAGAAATCAAAGGAGCTTGAGAAGAAGAACAAGAAGAGGAAGAGATAGAGGGCTGGAAGGGAAGAGGATAAGGAAAAGGAGAATGTGGTATTCGAACCTCGTGGAGACCAGTCTTCCGGGTGTCATGTGTAGAGGTAATCGATCCTCCTGGCTCCGAGTACGTTTTTTCGATTTTCTTCCTTCCCTAGCTGCTCCAAGAATTAACTAATCGATAGCCCGGATTGGCACTTTTTCCGCTTTAACCTCAAATTGAGTTATTACAAGCAGTCCCGATCGAAATCTTAATTACAAAAGATATTAAATTCTTTGTAACGATTCATTGGAACGCTATTGAAAATTTGCATTTTCCATCCGCCAACGCTCATCCAAGCAATCTTCTCGCATGTTCTGCATATTCGCTCTCGCCTCTAATTGTATCTAATTAGATCAGGGCCATTTGCATTCGCGTGTACACGTTCTATCGCGGAGCATTGCTCCACATAGGATCTGCCACATTATACAAATGTGCAACACACGCTTTGGCAGTTACAAACTGAGTCGTAAACGACGGAGCTGCAAATCTTGTTGGGTATTCGTTTCCTGTCGAGCATCATCATGAAACGACCTAGGAAGGCCGTTAAATAATCTGACCGAAATACACTGGCAACATTTTTGCGGCGGTTCGTTGAACGGGGTTTGTCATCGAGCCCAGGAAGCATCGACACCTACTTAATCATTCACCGGTTACCATAAATTTTAGCCTCTTTTCGAGACACCACATAACCAATCCCATAATTCACCAATGTCATGAGTTTCTATCGCGAATACTCAGCCGAGTCACGCCTACAAGCTTCACTCGATTTCCAACTCCTCTTGGGACGATCGACTTCCCTATACAATCTCCGGATAGTCGGACACAAGCTGGGCTGGCTCGACAAATGGTGGATACACGGAGTTTACCGCTAGGACATCATCACGCGCATAGATTTAGCCGCGTGGTATGGAGAAATTGGAAAAGACATGGAAGAGTAAAGTAGTCAGGCAGTGTCCGTTAAACGGAGTGAGCTTGGTCGCTCGGTGCTGAACCTGTTCAACTCTGCAATCAGAATCACGCGAGCCCGGTACCGGGGCTAGCTCTAGCTGGTGGCGTTCCTCGACTACCTGTTTCGAGGTAGACTCGCGGTTCTAAACTAGTCCAGCCTCTTTCGCTGCTGCTCGTTGAGTTCAATGGTTTTTGTACCTTTGATCTCGTAGTCCTCGCGCTTAATCGGTTTCCTTTTCTTTTCCTTCTCGTCCTTTTCCTCTTTATCTTTCTCTTATGCACACATTCCGTTCATTCGTACCCGGGCTTTACGACATTCACCACAAAACGAGGTAGCCGTGAACAACTCGTTGACCCAACACGAGTAGCCAACGGTTAGTCAGCCCGAAACACGGAAAGCCAGCGTGCAGCACGCTTCAGTGAATCGTCCATGAGACTCGAGTACACGGCCTTCCAATTTTATCGCTTAACGGAGTCAACAACGAGGTGAGCATGAAAGAAATAGCGTCTAACCATCGAGAACCAAGAATTATCATTCGTCTCGGCTGATCTTTCGATCCCAATGTCATCCAAGCACCACTGGAAAAAGTAAAGGAATATTTTCGCGCGATTCCTGTATAGAAATAAAAGGCTTTCTATCGATCCGGCCGCAGATCCTGCAACCTTCCCATTCGTCAGATATCCAAAACCGAATATTTGGCAACCAACCTTCTAGTTTTAGCGGTTTGCCAAGTGTACCAGGGAGCGTACTTCTGGCAAGGTTAAAAATGTATAATACGTTGGTAATATTCAACATGTAGCTTCTTAGTCTACTATTTACGACTTATCCAGGAGCCGGTAGGGAGAGCAAAGTAGCCAGGCCGATGAAGATAGCTCGGGATGGCGAGAGGGAACTTCTTACCGGCAAGATCTTTCCCTCTGGACTTTCCAGCATATAGCTCGCTCCTTCTTCAGGTCTGTACTCCTGGCTGGGGATGCCAACTACATTCACATGCACCAGCTCAGCGAATGATTCAAACAGCTGAGTTCCCTATAAGGTAACAGGAAACGCGATCCAGGAATTAGATGAGGCAGCATTTAACTTGGATTGCCAACCGATAAGTTTACCAACCTTGATCCTTTTCTCGCTCGTGTGTGTACTTACGGATGTTTTCCCGGATTGCTAGACTCGTATAATCTTGTTGCAATACGAGGACTTGTAAAATATTGAGAGTTTGCCGGCTTAAGAGGTTCAAGACACCTGCCACGTGCGAGATTTCTCCAGGTGCGATGCTGGCCGGGTTGGGGAGAGCGAAATAAAGAGACGTGAAAAAAAAGAAGGTGAAACCGAGTGCGGTAGCACGTGGCTCTTGGAATACTATAGCTCCCTTGATACCCGCTCGTGATATACTTACATAACCAGAGTTTATATGAGCAATTTACCCGGCGAGGAATGAAAGTTCTGGGATCGCCCCTGAACGCACGTGATCGTGTAAACGAGAAAACAGCATCCTGCATCTGCGACTCCAACCCCAAACGTTAAGTCTCTCATAACAGTCTAAAAATTAACTACCAGCAAGACGGATTACCAACAAAACCTGCTTATCCTCGGATTTTGATTGATTTCGAGGATTGAGAGTCTCATCCAAGGACGATAGCTCAAAAAACAACAACCACAAGTAAAATATTCGGGGATTAAAATTCGCGAGAGAATTATTTTTTCCCCTGTCACGGCATGGTCCCATCAACAACAAAATGCATTCTCGTACAGTCGAATTTTACGACAGCAGATATTGGCCCGAGGCTCGCACAGTCGGATATATTGCAAGTTATTGTTGTCTTTTTATTTATTTAACGACTATTTCGAGATCGGCGAAATAGCTTCAGGCCAATTTTATGATATGGCACACGTTATTGGTATTAGTCTTTGGCTATTAGCGAAAGAGACTCGTCTGAGCGGCGGAGGGTTAATATCGCGATCGTTTCTCAACGCGGTCTCGTCGATCCTTGCGCCATGTGAATCCCCTCGCCCCCTTTCATCTCGACTCCTCGATCCTTTAACCACTCTCCACCGTTATTTCGCATCCTTCTTCCATTCACATTTTAATCTCTTTCCATCCTCGCTGCGGAGGATTTATGAGGTACGCAACTTGGTGCGGTTGCCCCGAAGAGAACTATCCCGAGGACAAGAGCCGCGCGAATGAGAGAAGTCAACGCAAGCCAAACCGTGTTAAATCGTTTATGCTAATTCGCCTATCTCCTCCATACGTATACATATCCAATAGAGTTGCTTAAAATATTGTATAAATAATTAATAAATTTCATTCAACCAACATATACAAGTACGAAATTCTATCAGTTTAATTTAATTGTATGAATATTAATTAAAACCTGTGTAATTGATAAAATAAATATTTCTTTTAATATGCTGCATGTAAGCGTACAGATTAACATGAAATTATTACGAAACTCATGCCTCGAATCGTTCCAGTCTCTCGATACTGTTAGACCTGTTAATTTCTTCCTTCCACGATTGCTAATTCCGCGTGTACCGCGAGGGCTGAACGTCAGCTTAGTCGAGTATCAACGTTGGCCGAGTCTCTCTCTCTCGTATCGCGTAACACGACACGAAATCAATGAAGAAACCTCACGAGACTGTCTATAAACGGATTTGTCGACTGTTCAACCGAGATTTCCGTTCTTACTCCCTCTCGCCCTTCTTGGCACTCTTGAGAGATTTCCCCCAGAGAAAATTCAATTAATCGTTGCTACATTTACTCCGGAATGTTTCGAGTATCGGTACTTTTGATTTTATGAAGAAAAAAACAAAAACTTACGTGCTCGTCGACGGAATACGTCAGCTCGCCGTCGTCGTACAAAACGAACCATCGTCTCTGCCATCTCTGTAAAAATAAAATGATAAATTAACAAACAGTTTAGATTAAAATTAAATTTTTACAACATTATTTTCACGTTGTAATTGATACGATAGTTCTATTATTACAAACGCAATGCCACCCAATGTCAAATCGGAAAACATGAGCGAAGTGATCGGTCATATTAAGTCATGCGAATATAAATGGCTGATGATCAATATATGCGCATACCATCGCGATTCTCGAGGTACGCACCGGGGCGAAGAGATCTCTTTTCTCGTGGCAAACGAGAGCGTGGACGACGAAAGGGGATGGAGGCGTGTGGGGGCGAGAACCAAGCGGGACTCTCGATCTGTTCAAGTCCCACACGGTTATACTATTGAATATTTATTTCCAATAGCTCGTACGTTCATTTGTAATGTGCGTGTTGAAATAATGATAAATTACAGTTCTAAGTACTTCGTTTCTCTCGCTCCTTATTTTTGGCCTCCAAGAGTATTACAAAAACTTATTTTCACTCTAACATAACTTACAGAATGAAATTTTTAATATTCCTATATAAATTATAATTGATATTTATTAATCAGTTTTAAATGACGCGATATCTTTTGAACGTACCGCGGAGTACGTTTAAAACAGTTACCGCGCCGCGCAGACTTGCCTCTTTCCGTCCTCTGTTATTCTCTACACATCCACATGTACACACGGTCTCCAGGGTCCCGACTGGAAGCGGTGGGCACGCCCGATCGGAAATCTCGATAACCCCGAGGCGGCAACATGATTCCATCACGTTTCGCGAGCTCTTTCCTCATATTACGCCCTACCCTTTTTTTCTCAGCCTCTTACCATCCTTCAACCCTCTTTGGTTCACGCAGCATCAGACTCGAATTGCGCAGCCGCGCACTTGGCAGGCTAAACGTACTTTTACGTGTGCCGCACTAACTTTTCCGTTATTCGAAAGGTCTCAATACGTTTCCCACAGTTTTGACGAGATGAGGATTGAAAGAGGGAAAAAACGAGGGAAATTCTTTCAAGTCGATGCGATAACAAAAAAGCCGAATTTTTAGTTGTCTCGAAGAGATTTTTTCTCGCGTTTAATATTTGGACAGCACACGTTACATAGTGACGACATTGAAAGGAAGACTCGCGCGGATCTTTGAGGACACTCTTGGAGGTGCGCAGCTGTGAGCCTTCTGCGTTTCACGGTTCATTGTATGCTAATCCTATTTATTCTATATGTAGGTACTCTCGACTGTATTATGCCCCAGCATGCGTGAATACCGTGCGTGTGAGTCTCTCTCTCTATATATGACCGAGCGCAAGTTCATGGCTCCTCTCGCTGTGAGAGTCGTACGCGTCGTCTCGTTGTCTCGCGAGAAGATCTGTGCACGCTCGCGGCTAAGGCGACTAAGACGATACGCCATTACAAATTTTAAAGTATTGCTATCCACAAAACGACTTTATTTAGGGATCTTCCAAAATTTCGTATAAACGTACTTGGCACCGAAACTGAAGAAAATTTTTCTGACGTTTACAATTTAAGACATTCGCAATTTTTTATTTTCCCCATCCAAACGCGTCCGGTAAATTAAAATCACGTTTCGTTTGAAAGGTACAAAAATTCAGTTGCTAAAAAAATTGATTCAGGAGTTTTTTTTGCAAATAACCAGAAAGTTGACACGCGCTTAGATGGGAAAAGTTAAAAATTGGAAATTAATTATGTCAAATTCTTAACGTCAGGAATTTCTTCAAAATTGTTAAAGAACTCTGAATAAAATTCGTTTTTTTCTTTTGAGGTTCTCTGCAACAACTCGAACCATTTCCGGTCGATTAGGATTCGCTTCCGAATAAGGAAGAGGAAATCGCAAACGTTTGACTGTTATTTCGCGGTTCCGATAATGGCGGCTCTCTAAAACATATTTTTCCACTCTTCCAAGTATAACTCCAAGTATATCTACGATCCTTAGTGAGCAGAAAAAATCTCACGACTGGATGTAATGTAATCATTGTTACTGCTATTCAATACACATATTGGCACTCACACGGGAGAGATAGTCGCGAGCGTAAGAAGTTGCTACTGCGCGAAACTGTGGCTTATCAGTGATAACGCGACATCCGACTTGCGGCTGAGAGTCGCGAAAGCGACCTCTATCTTTTCTCTCGGACATACGAGAGTACACCAACGGACTCGGGTGTACCTAGTGCACCGGTCTTTTTCTTCGTGCTTATCGGTTAACCAGGCTCGTTCCGCAACGGATATAATAGAATCGAATCATGAGCAGAGAGATTCACGTCGATGCTAAGTAGCAAAGTGTGTAGAGAAAACTATCGCAGATACGCCTTATTTTCTACGATTTCTCCAGCATAACTTTTGACCATTTTGTTGTTTGCATGTTTGATTGCAAAATTTTCGGATAAAACTGAGCCTCATCCATGTTTCCAAAAGCGGAAACAACAAAAAAACCAAAAAATCATGTTTTATGCACTTGATTATAAAAAAAATGTAAATATTCGTAATTTTTAATGAAAAAGCCAATTTCCGGACTAGGGAAATTTGAAGAAACGCGACGCATTTTGTTTTTTTCATTTGCCACGCAAGAAGAGCGAGGGAAAGAATGGCTGTTGGCAACGCGACAGCAAATAAAAACGAATCTCACGGAATGTTCGTCAATGACGAACGAACCATGAAATTGGCATGGCAGTTTAAGTTATACGCGAATAGTTCAGTAAAATATACATGCTTGTGCGTATATTCATAATGTACTGATATATACAAGAGCGTAATGTGTATATATATAGACACAAGATGTATCTGTTGGTGTAATGTACTGTTGTATGAACGAGACGAGAGGAGTATGAGAAATTAGCATGAGGCGCGTACAGTCTTGTAGCATCCCGTCAACCTCGCGTATTCTCTGCTCATTCCTCTCGCGTCCTCTTCTTATTTTCAACTTTGTTCTTTACTCTTGTCGCATAATCGCAAAGACATATTCGTCTATGCGCGAGCGATATTACATTCAATTTTTTTTTAAATTCGTAATACAATGATGAGGCCGAGATTTGTACGAGAGCAAACTACAAGAAAAAAAAACAAATCCACAAATAAATCGCCACGAGAAAACATTTTTTTTTCTCGATCAAATACTGAAAGAGATTCCGCTAAAATTTGCTGGTAAAAAACCATCATTTGTCTCGTTATTTCTCAACGAAATCGAGTTATCCGTTTACAAGCTGGATAAATTCGTGCGATGATATTTAATTGAATTTAATATTTTATTTTTATTATTATTAATTATTATTTAATATTATTAAATATTAATATACTATAATAAAATATTGTAATATAAAAATAATAAAAATTGAATTATTAATAGTTAATAAATTATTAATTGAATTATTAATAATTCATAATTTAATTTAATAAACCTTCGGGAGTGGAAACGTCTCGGTCGTCGGACAGTATTAAAATCTTGTCTCCAAGGGAGAGAGAAAAAAGAATCTCGGCAAACGAGTTGAAACGAAAAAAACCCGATCAAATAAAACTGGGGAATGAAAAAATTTGAGAAAAAAAAAATCGAACGAAGAAGAACGTGCGCACGTGAGTACAGCAGCAGCAGCAGCAGGTTGTCCTGTGCGATTCGGCGTGCTCAGTTTCTCGCGTGTTCAATAAATTAAACGAGGCCATAGCAGATAACGCACGCCCACGGTTCGTTCTATATTTTGTATAAATAAATACATACACCGCACCGTTTATATACATGAATACGAAAAATTCTTTATAGGCGTCGATTGACACATAAAAAACAAATCGACACACAAATGCAGAGAGGGACACCTGTGATACTGGACCACGTCCAAGAGACCTATATATTATTTCTCACCGGCATCGCCAGGTTACGAAGGACGAAAGAAAAATATAAGAAAACATTCCACATATCGACAACCATAAAAAACGGATCCCTCGACGTACGCACGTGTACAAACAAATACAGATACACGTAAAAAAATGAAAAAAAAAAAAAAAAAAAACGTATACAGGCTCTTCGGGATGGTTGAGAATGATTTTCAGTCATGGGAATTTTTCATCCGAGCCATTTACATTGAAAGAGAAATAATTAAAATGTTTTCAATGTCCAAAAGGATTATTTACATCAAAATATGTATTTATATAAATGGATTATAAGGAGATAAGCCACTGCTGACACACTCTCGAAGCGAACGGCCTCCTCGGTCGTGCTGAAACCATTTCCTTCGATATGTATATATACAGCGACGTACCAAATGTTTTCGAGCATGTATCTTTTCCTTACACACACACACAGACTTACACACAGACATTGAATACATTTTCCATCGTTACTTCGAGGCGAAAGCCATATAGACACAAGATCACCCTTTCCCCCTCTCACTCTCTCTCTCTGTTCTACGAGTCTTACGTAAAATCGTTTTATAAAAATCCTATTGAGAGAGTAGAGATTCTCCATGGCGAGTTATTGCCGAAGAAGAGGTCAAAGGACCCTCGCGTTGCTCGCATCCTCCTTAAAGTTTCTCCGATCTCTCGTGAACCCATGTGCGCGGTTTTTTCCACGTTTTTTTTTTCCATATCCTACAACGGCATGAACCCTCATTACGTAAAACGTTGTTACAATATTAGAAACAAGAAAAAACCCGCGTCGCACTCGTATTTCGACATTTTTTATGTAATGAGAAAAAAAAATTGACACAAAGATTTAATTTCAAAACAAATTAGAAATCATCGGAGTCGAATAATTTATTTATCTGATTTATTGGCCAATCGCTTTTTTAAGGGGTCAGTTGTGGGAATGTTCACCTTTGTATACAATATCGTGTGAGATTGTTTTTTCTCTGCCACCCAGCGGTATCGGAAGATTGGACACGATCTTTCAAACACGCCGCGCGAATATACCTTTTTATTTTATTCAATTTTTCTATTCTCATGCATATCACATACTCTTTTACTATACAGCCATGGCATAAAAGTCCATTGCGAATTCTCGATCTTGGGGCCAGTTACTCCTCCTCCATGATATATACGTGCAACGTGTACGAGAGGAATTAGAAAGTGAACTCATGCCGTTTTACCACAATACTGTCCATCTCTTCAACCCTCTCACTCGCTCTCCTCTCTGTCTTTCTGAATGGCAACGTTATTCGCTGTCCAGTCAACGAACGTGACAAATTTTCCTGGCCATTTGAAATTTTTCATTCCCCACATTACCCGCTGGATTCGTTTCTTCGTGTATAAATTTAGGAAACTTGAATAATAAGTAAAAAATCGTTATGGCCAAACCGAAATGATGCAATTTTTCGTATTTCGTTTGCTGTGAACAAAAATGACATAACGCCCCGGTAAATCGCGTGTTAATCGTCGTCAATCAAAACTAAACGAATTTGGTAACGTTTCAATGTAAAAGAAAAATATGTAGCGTATCGAAATTCCCAATAGTTTGAAAGAGAAGGGCGAACCATTAAAAACCAGTTGTCGAGACACTAAAAGCAGTTACGAAAATATTATCCTCGTGTTTGCACCAGCATGATGCCAGCAGCAATCTAATGGATAAAATATTCCATTCTACAGACCCACATGCATACACTTATATTTTCGAAACATCGTGATGAAAAAAAAATTAAAAAAAAACCATAGCACCGTGTACAGTTGCGTCCAAAGAGACAAACGTGTTGGTAAATACGTGAAAGATTCACGAGACATGGTAAAATCGCGTGAGAAAGTGCAGGAGCCTTTGGGGGTCCATTAAATAGCGAGATCGACTCGGTTTTGTTTATTCTCGTCAGTTGTTGGTGCGGCGGACGAGAAAAGCGATATATACGTGTGTGTATATAAAATGGTTAAAACTTTAGACGTTATGGTTGCGCTATCCATCGTATTATAACCGGAGGGTAACCACGACCACGATAAGGTCGTGATTGTCAGTGAGACAGACAGAGAAAAGCGATAATAAAATCAGGCCCGACGAAATGTGCTCAGAAAAAATTTCGACAAAAATGGAAAAAAAGTTTGTTTTTTTTCTTTCGTAAAAAGTTTTCGAATTGTAAAAACAAATTTATTCCACTTTTTTCCGTGGATAAATATGTAAATATTTCCATATTTATATATTTATATGTGTGCACGTGTGTGTGTATGTCGTGTGGTTGGTTCTACTGGTGGTGGGTCGGTGGTTCGTCTCGGTTCGTCGACCGAGGATGGAATGCAAGGCATAACCTACCGTAACACACCGCGCGCCACGCCAACACCGAGAGTCCTACCAGCGCGGCGGCAGCAGCACACCACCACCAGCATACAATCATCGCAACCATCACCACGACAGCAGGAGACCCGCGGACAGTCTCTTCAGCTTTCGCGAGCCTCGCGACAAATGTACGCAAAATAAAAAACAAAAAAAGACCAATAAAAAGAGAGAGAGAGAGAGAGACGTTGAGAAAAACAGACAAATCTGTCCGTTTGGCGATTCTCTTGACGAGGCGCTTCCAATTAAAAATCCAATCAATTGTTCCATTCGTTTTCGTTAACAAACTCCTTCGTTAATTTGTATCAACATATACGTTTTTTTTTCTCTTAATGGAATCTCCGTTGCTGCATGCACAGACTTCCTCGTCCTCGAGGAAGCGAGCACTATCAGAGAAACGGAGAGAGAGAAGAAGATGAGACTGAAGAAAATCACGCGCGCGGCACCTGCAAACCTTGCACTCTCGCCCTCCCTCTTTTCCGCCTTCTTTTCCCTCACGATAACGCAGTCCGTCTCGTGTAAATAATAATAAAAGTAATAATTGTGATAAATTTCATATTTTTTATTAATGGAATATTTTTTTCATCAATGAACGTAACGGTGGGTCGATTCAAGACTGAAACGCCTGTACGGTAGGTATGTTGTTATTTCGATATGCAGTTGCACGGCGAGTGCACATTGAGCACTACGTCACGTCAAGTGTCACGTCATCGTTGGCGATCGACACGAGTCTCTTCTCTCTTTTCCTACCACCATATGCACGAACGATTAATCAAACGAGCCAGGGCTTGGTTGCTTTGCCCATCGAGAGAAGAGCAAACAGAAAAAAGAGCGAGAGAGAAAGAGAGAGAGAGAGAGAGATTCTCCGATGGCGAACACACTCAACGTGATACTCGCAAATACCAAACCGGCGTTTGAGTTATATATATTCCAGGAAAATTAATGATCTCTCCTGTCTCTCATGAGAGATTAATACAGCTCCAGCAGTCATGTTATTATTTATTTATTTTATTTGGTCCGCAGTGTCCTTTGATTCATTTGATTTTCGCGAAACGAATACACGTGATTTCCATTTCTTTTTTTTATTCAATCGATTCCATACGACAATTTCAATTGACAGCAAAATAATAAACGCCACAATTAATTAATTCGTCAAAGCTCTAGCTTTCGAATCGAAAGCAAAGATCGAAAACAATTTTTTCAAATAACATTCAAAACCATGATAATTAATTCTGGATGAATGACTCTAAAGTTTGCATCGTTGGAATGCAACGAAATTCTTTTTCATATTCGGCAAAAATAATTATTTGAGTGGAAAATGTAATTACGATGATAAAATGATCGATTTTTGCCATTCGAAAAGCAAATCGGCTCGAAAAATTTGAATGACATTGAAAATTGACCGAATCATGAATAAAATATAATATTTTTCGTTGCATTCCAACGTTGCAAACTTCAGCATCATCTGGATGAATGAATTTCTTTTAATTTCTCAAACAATAGTAATCGAATCAAGTAATTTTCTTTGTATTTCATCGCAAGAAAAATCGAATTTTTCTCAACTTCAAGACTCGTAACTTTAGCTCATCGCGCGTTTCTCCATTACGGCCTGAATTCCTTCGACAATTTTTACAACAATGTTTTACTCAGACACTCCCTTTCCGCAGTTATTAAACTCACCGCGGTTCGCGACCATTTGTCTCTTCTTCATAGCAAGAAACTTCGAAAGAGTAACAACAATAAAAATATTTTTTTTAAAACGCACGTAAATATTAAATCTCGGAATGCGTGCTCTATATAATTAAAAGTTGTAGAAACATAAACATTACAGCGTTCATAGAGAGCTCCATCTTCTCCGAGGAAAAAAATGCAGGCCAAAGAAAAGCTTGACATACATATACGGGCGATTCCGTGAGAACTTGGCCTCGCCACACGAGACTCACTCCAAAAGTAAAATTTTGAGAGCTAGTAAAAAAAAAAAGTCAAATTCAAGGAGAAAATTGCCCACAAAAAATTGTCTCTTCAAAAAATATTCAAGAAATTCAAATTAACATTAAAAAATCTGTAAATAATACGAATTTTCTGTCCTCCTGCTTACGCACGTGCGTGGCGTACAAGAAAAGAGGATTAGAGAAAGGAAAAAAAAGAAACTAACTGATGGAATTGAGAATTATTATGAAACTTGAAATGCAGCCTGAAATTGTGCATCTTTCGAGTCCGCGTGTTATAGATATAGGAATGGCTTCTAATACTACCCCATAAGATGCACTCTTGTTTCTCTTTGGCTTCGGGGGGACCCCGGAGTTTCCAGGAAATACCGCAACGTCGTTTCCGGGTCGATCGAGACTCACCGATAGTTAAGAAAATATTTCCTCGCGGGCACCTAGGCTCTCCTTCCTTCTTCGCTTATAGTTAACTCCCATATATACAGATATCTATCCGCGTATGGGGCGTACCATTGAGAATCGTATGGAGGTTAACAGCGCATTTTTTTCTCATACTTTCTTCTCTATTCGTTCGCAACGAAAAATCTGCATCATGCGGTAATGAAAGATCCGCAACAAACTCAATGAAAAAGAAAAAACATTTTTGTCCATTGTTTCACGCGAATTCCTCAATGATCTGAATAATTCGCGAGTTATTTCGAGATTTGGCAAATTCGCCACTTCGCTCAAGTTCTCGTTTGAGCTCCATAGTTTCTATGGCCGCAGGATCAAAACTACGAAATCGAGAAGATTTTCCAAAACTTCTTTTTTCCATTGACGCTTTTCACATGGTGAACAGGTCGGTCCTACATGAAAAGTTCCATACATCGTTTCTTGGCGTTCCTTTTCCTTTCCTTCGCACGGCTTCCTCGTCTCTCGCCTCGCGATCCTTCTTTCCTCTAATCTTACGGCGGTAATCTTTGTCCGCGAGCGCGAGAGACCGAGAGAGACGAAAAGGAGACAGAGATGAGATGAATAAAAAATAAGAGATGGAAAATATTCATCGAAGGGTGAGCGCCTCTGAAACTTCTTCTACATTTTTTCCCTTTCTCTGTCTCTCTCTCTCTCTCTCTCTTTCTCGTGCTCTGTCCCACAGACGCATCCGCGGTTAATATATATGTTCACACACACATACGCCAAGATATTAATGAATATGTATGTACATTAGTGAGTGCGTGCACGAAAGATTATTACGAACGGTGGCTCTTTCGGAACTATTTTCCTTTTGTATACTGAGCGGCCAGGGATCTGCATTTTATAAAATCGAATCGATCATGTGTCTTTATCACATATTATACCAATTTCTTTGAGCAACAGCAGGAACGGCAGATTATTTATTTAAAAATGACACATTAAACAATTCGGAAAGTGAGGAAAACGCATTTTTATCACGATTTCGTGTATATTTTTTATGAATTTTGTTAATCAGATAAAAATTTCATAATCGATTGTTATTCGTGACGTTTTCATTTCCAATTGCTTGCCGGAAAGAACTTTTTTTGACGCCACGATTCGAGAGCATATTTCTACTTTATTTTTTGTACTTTTCTCGATTCGACCACAACAACGCGAGCGAGAGAGAGAGGATAGAGAAATGATGAGAAAAAAAAAATAGAAAATGCGTTTCTCTTACTTCTCACTCGGCGCTCCGCGGTGTGTACCTTCACATATATTTATCGTAACGGTAGAATTGCTAATAGTACGGTATGCGCCGCTCGAGGACTGCTGGGCGCGCGAGCAGCACCGACGACGACAACCGCGACTACGACGAAGACGCTCGCGTCTTCGAGCAACGACAACGAATCTCTATCCGAGAGAATGAGAAGGAAACAGATAAGCGCGTGTATGTGTCGGGTATAGAACAGAAAAGAGAGGAGAATAGAAAGAAAAGAGAGAGCGAGCGAGAGAGAGAGAGAAGCGTGATTGTGGTTGTGGCTTTACCAGAAGAAAACGCGGGCTCGCGGACAGGTACAGTTATATACCGCCTTGCCGATAAGACCGCCGTGGTGGATCACGATTACGTTATTTTCACCGCGTCTCCATACAATACATACACGTGCGTGTGTGTTCAAATCCATATGAATATGAGCCTTGACAATAAGTTTACAAGTTTAATGTTTATTCGTCATCAATTTTGATATTTACATTATTTTTAAATGTAACGAAGGCCGGCGCGACGAAACTGCACATTATGCAGCGAATTATTATTTTTTATACGCCAAAAATTACACGAATGTAAAATGATAATCGCCCTCGAATGGTCCAGATTCAAGGACCACAATATTAAATTGCCCAACGTATTACTATCACAAAATTACTTCATTCAGGATTCTTTGAGGATTTTGTATCAACATTCGTGTAAAAACTTGAAATTTTCTCCTGGTTGAGATTTGAGATTTATCATTTCCAATTTTTAATTTTTCCCATCCAAACACGTGGAAATTCGAGTCGCGTATCCTTTACGATTCGCAAAAAATGTGATTATGCATTTTTCATGAAAATTTTTGGCTTATCGGCTTTTTCTGGCTAGCTGAAAAAAAAATCCTAAATACGTTCATATTTGCAGCTTTTTAACGAAACGTGACTCGATTTTACACGCATTTAGACAAGGAAAACTCGAAATCAAATATCTCAAATTCTCAACGTCAGGAAATTTTTCTCCACCGGAGAAAACTGTTCGTCTTGGTGCCAAGAATGTTTATAGAAAATATAGAAAGAACCGTAAATAAATTCGTTGTGTGACCGTAATTAGAACGAAAATTTAGTACTAATGCATGAAAATAAATCTTTGCATTTCGAGGGGTGCTCTCATGGCTGCGCTTGGCATGAAAACGGCGTACAGCACGACGTATACGAAAAACACAAGAAGGAATGAGAGCCAACCAATCAATATGGACAGGTAACCCCAGGCTGGTTCCTTTCGGTCGGAATTGACGAGATCACTCGTGTCTTCAGCTTCGAATTCAATGCCAGCCGATGCTTTCGGATCGAGTACAGTGAGCAGCAATATTTGGCCGATTTTGCTGCGTAAGACAGTAGCCGCGGTGGCCGAAATCCACGGTGGTGGGGATCGTTTGAGATTTTCCATTTCACGCAATATTATCGTAAGTAAAAGCGCAATGAACGCCAACACGAACGAATTCATGTAATAAATCACTGAAATGAAATTTTCATTAAATTCCTACCATCCCCCCCATTTTTGTCTCCATTCGTCCATAAACAATCAAACGCTACCCAATGTTTCATTTACTCACGGATGCTGGGAATCGCGGAGCCATTGTGCGGCAAAGCCCAATGAAGATTAGACACGCACAAAATGTGAAGAATCAGATTCACAAAAGCTAACGACATGCGTTCGATCGATCGTGGATCCAGCCACAAAGTAACCAACGTAAGTAACATCAATACTGCAAACGAATTGCGATGAAAATAAACGAAATTACATTTCAACGAATCAATAAATTTCAACCTCTGAGCCTGGGACCATTTCCTGTCCCATCAAATTCATAAAAATATCCCACAAAAACGAATGCACAAAATTTAAAGAAGAAACTTTAAACGTCGATAAAAATTCTATCGGTAATGTTGACGTTTCACGTTTCTCCACAATTGCGAAAAAAAAAGATGAAACAATAATTTTTCTATTTTTTCTATTGATTATTCATTGAATTTTGAAAGTGGCATTTTTTCGAGTCGATTGAGTTTTTTGGTCGCAAGAGTGAATCGTTTAATTGGCCGGAGCAAATATTGAATAATAATTATTGCCTCCGCTGAAGAAATAACAGAATTTCGTATGACTCTGAAGTTTGCAACGTTGAGATTCGACGAAAATCATTTTTTCTATTGATTATTTATGGAATTTTGAAAATCGTGGCAATTTTTCGAGTCGATTGAGTTTTTTGGTCGCAAGAGTTAATCGTTTAATTGGCCGGAGCAAATATTGAATAATAATTATTGGCTCTGCTGAATGAATAACAGAATTTCGTTGCATTCCAACGATGCAAACTTCAGGATCATCAAAATGGGTCCCACTGTGGCTCAGGTGGTTACTGACAATATAAATGGTAAAATTACTTGTTCCAGGTGTTACGTAAATGGTACTGGAATGATCGTTAACTCGATCCAATATGAAATCAGCAGTCAATGTCGAAGTAGTTTTGTTCTCAAAATAACGAGCTTTTTTCTTCTCGTAAACTGCCCTCGTCACGACCATTCTCCACTCGCTTTTCATTAAAAAATAATCCATATGTATCTGTACAAAAAATTTCGATAATATTGTCGTGAGCAAGTTAAACAATGGCAACTACACGATTAATATCAATTGAGTCAATGTACCGGTGGGTCCATGCTTTCGTCGAATATTATATCATCGCCTGTGTAGCTCCAAGTTCCAAGAACGAGGCTGCAGTTTTGACGATCGAAAGGCCAGAGTGTAAAATCGGTTTGACATCTGACTGTGTAAGACATCATGGGGAGACAATATACTCTGCCAGAATGTCGCACGGCACATTGAGAAATGGCACCGCCGGCTTCTCCGCCCCCTCTGCGTGTGGCAAAATTTATCAACATCAATTACCGTCCATTTCGTTCATCAAATATCTCGGCAAATTATTCAGCTCGAAGCTTGTTCCGTTATTTTCAAAAATTCGCTTTTCACGTTTCCGAACAAACTCACTTTCCGTGATTCTCAACGTAGGGGCTCCAGACTCTCCAGGCCGGAACATGCAGCATCGTTGCGTTATCGAACGACGTCGGATCCCAACTCAGTCGATGGTCCTCCCAAGTCTTGCCAGAGCGAATACGAATAGTAGACAGAAGCGTGTCAACGATTTATTTAGTAAACCAAACTAATTATTTAAGGCAGTTACGCAGAAAATAGAATTAATGGACAGGAAAATGGCAAACTTGGCAGAAAGTTAGATACTGATGTAAAAATAACTCGTACCAATTTTTTTGAGCTGAGGTGGCTTTTTACGCGAGATATTTGTAAATATTTGACAAGCCTTGACAACCAATTTAACATGGCCTCTTATGGGAAGTCACGGAATAGGCTGTACATTATTCTTCATATCTCCGTAATTGATGGATAGATTGAAATGAAAATTAAACATCAGAGGAATTAAATCCTCATGATCATTTACCACGCTTAAAAACGTTCAAAGGTGACTTGTAATGGGAATGATAAAAACTATAAAAAGCACTTGCAGTGGATTTTATTTTTCGACTCTCGCTAAAATATAGCAACGGCACGTATTCGAGGTTGTATGTGCGCGAAATTTGAAATTTGACAGATATAATAGCAAGTCAACGAAATGTGACTTTGGAAGATGGATTACTACTAAAGTCAAATTTAGTCAAATCTTTTTATGACTAGCTCGGTAGCTGCGTAACTTCCTTAATCGTTAAAAATTGACAATTATTGTAATTACCATGTAAACAACTGCCTGAATTTCGAGATTATCGTTCGCTTCGTTCTGTCGGGAGATTGAAACAAAAAGAAACAATCAAAATGAGAAAAAAAAGTCTGTTGAATGTTGTTTCGATTTTTTCTACCGCGGATACTCACGAAATTGGCAATTCTTGGTATCATTCCCATAGCGACGACCGTGGCATTGCCGTCTTTTTTGTTCGGTGGTTCGGAGTCGTCGTAACCACAGAAAACATGTTTTTCGAGACGCATCATCAAGGATTTCGAAGCAATGTCTTTACATTCTTCATCACCGACGGCACAATCAATGAGAAAAACCAAAAGCAAAATTTTCACGATTCTCATTGTAATAACCAAAGTCAACTTTCCTCCGTCGCGTTCAAAAGCGCAACTGACTAGATTTACTTTGACGCATGTCTATCGCTGTATCGAACGCCCCATGAAATTTGAAGCTCCCAATTATCGCGAGACGCCCCTGTACATGTTGAAAACTAGTTTTATCTGCCGACTATAAATTTTATCATAAAAAGAGTTTTCATTTACAATTAACAAACAATTTTCATCAATGTCGAGTCATTTAATTATCTAATTCATCAAAATAATTAGACAATCAAATTAATTCAATTAAAATTCTCATCGACAACAATTAATTCGATGATAATCAGAGCTCGACTTTTCGGAACATTATTTCGAGCACGGTGCAACGTTTTTAATTCACAATGATCGCAACATTAACGATAAAAATGAGAGAAAAATGGACCACGAGAAAATGAGGTCGCAATGAATAAACGAAAAATGCATGTCACGATAACGAAACGTAACGGAGTTACGAAACATTCGTCATCATTGGACCTCGTTCTATTGCCCCGTATCCAGCTCCATAATTTTTCATAATTCTGCGGTCACTCTTACGCATATGTATGAATATGTGTAATTTAATATTATGCATCAATTAAAATGTCGAGCGTTTATTTTGCCTCCGTTCTCAGCATACACGAGCAACAAAAAGAAAACACAATGTTGTCTTTTGTCTTTCCTTGACAATTGTCGTACATCCGTGTACACTTACGTTATTAAAAATATCAAGAGGCTTGCGTAACATTCACGAGACTCTCAGGACAATGAAAATATTTATGGAGAACGGCGCCGCACGACTGTTTCTTTCGAAATTCATGAAAAGCCAGCAATCGCGTTACATTTTGTTTAAAACTTGAGTTTTTCGAACGATGTAAATTCATAGTTCGAAAATTACGATAATCGAGGCCGAAGTAAAAACCAGCGGAGCCTCAAAGTGGAGCAATTGCATTTTTTTTTCCAAGATACATTTTTCTTCTCCCATAATTCAGTTTTCTATTTTTTCCCCCTTTCTGACCCCGTTGCAATGTTCCAAAGCCACATATTGATGAATGCCGACGATAATGATCGATGAGAACCGCAAAACTTGTAGAGATTTTCTCTCCAACTGATTACAGGAAAGACCGAAGACGAGGGAGAGAAAAACAAGGTGAGGCACGTCACGCATGAATGACAAAGTAGATTTTCATTTCATTCCGTCATTTATCATGTTTTTTTTTCCAAAAACATAATAATTTGTCGTTCGGAAGCAAATATTTGCGAAAAAGTAGTTCACAAAGCCTTATATGGAATAAATAAAGAAAGTGCAGTGATTGAATTTCTCCCAAAATATTTGCATCAAACGACCGCACGAGTGCAGTTGCATTCTTCGTGACTCTGAAGTTTGCATCGTTGGAATGCAACGAAATTCATTTTTACCTGTGACAAAAATAATTATTCAAATGCAGAATGTAATTACGAAATGATTCATTTTTGCCATTCAAATGTCCAGTGTCCTTTGATTCATTTGATTTTCGCGAACCGAATACACATGATTTCCATTTATTTTTTTCATTCAATCGATTCCATACGACAATTTCAATTGACAGGAAAATAATAAACGCCACAATTAATTAATTCGTCAAAGCTCTAGCTTTCGAATCGAAAGCAAAGATCCAAAGCAATTTTTTCAAATAACATTCAAAACCATGATAATTAATTCTGGATGAATGACTCTGAAGTTTGCATCGTTGGAATGCAACGAAATTCTTTTTTATATTCGGCAAAAATAATTATTTGAGTGGAGAATGTAATTACGACGATAAAATGATCCATTTTTGCCCTTCGAAAACCATATCGGCTCGAAAAATTTGGATGAAATTGAAAATTGAACGAATCTTGAATAAAATTCAATATTTTTCGATGCATTCCAACGTTGCAAACTTCAGCATCGTGCATTCTTTCTAGGATGAAAATCAGGCGAAGATGTTAGAACAGTTGATACATAAAACGTAGTATCGTTCACCACGTGCTGGCCTATCTCATGATCCTGTTGGTGCACACACTGTGGCAGGTGGAAATCTAATTAGCATAGAGCGTCGTCGTAGTCGTCGACGACGTCAACGTTCACCACGAGTTGTGTTGTCGCGTGATCGCGATTCGATATTGTTCCGAGGCCGGGCGAGGCGAGCGAGATTATCGCGAGAAACTCTACAACGTAAAACTCTACAAACACACACACACACACGCGCAGACATAAATAAAATACGAAGAGTTTGATTTTTCAACGAGGCGAAAGTACACGGTGCACTACCTTTGGTACGCGAGTTCGCGCGCACAAAACGCACCAATTTTACGCAGTTGCTCTCCCCAGAATCCATCAGAATGTTTGCCACAATATATATAGATATATACATCCGTACATTTATGTTTATACGCTTGTGTATGCGTGCTTCGTACTTCGTAAGGATATTTATAGATTTTACTGGCCCCGCATCGGCGATTCTATGTATGCAAGCAGTACATGTGCGCAGCAATGCGCTCCAGGAGAAAAGTGGTTCGCGGAAATCTTTCATTCGGGAAATAAAGCGAATACGCGCGGCGGGTTGTGTTTCGAGCTGAAGGTAAATGTATATGGCGTGGTGTACGAAAAGACACAGTGTAATTTTAAATGTATTCGTTAATTTCATCTCCGGCAGCTTGCAAAGGCGAAAATAATGTATCGGTGGGCGAAAACTGTTAATTTTTCTTGGCAGATACGTCGGAATCATATTTATGGAGTGAAATTTGTGCAATGAGAAAAACAAAATCAACTAAACAACGCGATAAATGGGTTTGGTCCATGGGAAGATACTTCACGCTAGATTGTAGGGCACTCGACTTTGTTGCACGAACGGAGAATAATTCCGAAGGGATTTCAAGTCAATTTTTTCAACTCCCAAAGGCAAAGAATGTATCTTTGGCCGCGAGAGAGTCTTTTTACTGCCTCCCCTTTGCGCGCCAAGTTAAATCTCTCGGTCTCCCACTCTCGCACCCGCTCTCCGCGTTTTTCTTTTTAGTTTTATTTTAAACCAGTGCGTTTTGCGTAGGGAGCTGAAAACTTGTGGAGCAAAAAGAGGAAACGCCTTTTCGTTCGTTTTCTTTTGTTCCACACAATTTTTTTATATTTTTTTACTCTAGTTCTTTATGCGTTTTCACTCTCTCTCGCGCGGCAACGCCGGAAATGTTGATCCGCCGGATACGCGATAATAATCTTCTCAGTTGATGCCAGAATTTTTGTCAGTATTTTTGTTATTTGATCGATTTTGTTAAAATAATCGAATGAGATCGGAACGAGTGAAAAGGAGATCGAAAAACGACGGGACGCTTTTGTTTCACCAGATTTTGTTGAGAATTCTTCTCACCTCGCGCGCGCGATTTTGCTCGCGCAGAGATATCTCACGATCCGTGAGATCGAGCGGTCTTCGAGAGAGCTTTCATCATCATCACACCATCATCTCTCTTCCTCTCTGTCTATCGTATCGAAAACTATCGGGAGATATGAGCGGGTCTCATATAAATCTGTCTCTCTTTTCCTCTCTCTCTCTCTCGCCTTCTCTTTCTATCAAACTTCCCAGTGGTCGAGACTACATTTCTCTCTACTGGGATTCGTCCGAGCCTCCAGGCATATTCTCGTATTTATTCCTCCTGGTTGGATCAATCCTTCTCAATATAAATACATGCATGCGAGCGATAGGTTTCCCTCTCTCCGACGTCGTCTCACAATTGCGTCAATTGTTTTGATTCGAAAGAGCGATCGATCGAGTCGAACGTTGACATTTTGAAATTCCCAAGTGCGATATAATTTACGATTTCAAAGGTACAAATTCAATTACTCGAATGCCACAATGAAACGGAAAAAAAGAAGAAAATCAAGCGACACTGCACTGAAAATTAAATTCTGTCAAAAAACGTCGATATTTTGTCAGCGAACTAAATATTTTGGGACGATTTCCAAATTTTCGTTATTCTGACAATATTTTTCATTGTAACGGAACTGTCAGCAAAATTCACGTTTGGAATGACAAAAAATTACTTTCCGAAAAGATTTTCCAGAATGTTTTTTGCTAGAATGACAAAATTTTCGTGATTTTTCGAAAAAAAAACGTTTAGTTTAACGTATCCAACAAAATATCCATCTTTTTCAACAAAATTTTCTTTTCAGTGAGTAATTTTCTATAATTTCCATTTTTTTATATCTCCTTCGAACGAAAGCACTTTGGAGCATCCTGCAGGACCGGGACGAGTCAAGTGAGACTCGAAACGATGCGATGGTCGCGATACTCTGATGAATTCTGAATAATAAATGAACGAGATTGGCTTGAAATGCGAATGAAATATTTGATACACTTTCGATCGAACGTGCAAGAGCCATTTATGAATGTTTTTATTGTGATTGTGATAAAAAGGATATAATTCGTCGTCTGGAAAGTCAATTACAAATTTTCATGATTGCACGCTTTCTCCATCTGTATATATATCTGTATATTAAGAGTGTATGTATTGCTGACTGTATAAATTTCTTATTCACATTGTGATTATGATTTTCACGATTATAGAGCTTCGTCATTATACGAGCTCTGATAAAATTCCATCGAAGGGAACCCATTGTTATTTTTTAGGGAGGAGACATTGCGGAGAGTCATGCACATTGCATTGGGAGAGAGAAAAGGAAGGCGAGAGAGAGAGAGAGAGAGAGAGAGAGAAAGCCAGAGAGAGGGAGAGAGAAAAACGTCACGACTCGTTTCTCTCGGTGCACCCAATTAACGGGTCGGGTAATACGGCATTGTAATTGCCATCACGCGCAAGAGTCACAGCACTTGCTGCACTTACTTTGACTCTCTTTCTGTCTCTCCGTCGTTCTTTCTCACTCACTCACTCTCTCTTTGCAATTCCTCAGGCCAAATTCCGCGGGTACGTTATATATGGGAAATTTCAAGAGCTCGCAACTTTTCAATGTCTCTGACGACATTTTTGTCCATTTTTCAGAGCGCACCTCGTACCATCTCGACGATTTTTCAAAAATCATAAAATTCATTGAAAACTTCAGAATTTTAACGCTAAAGCGATTCGCTCCATTAAAATAAACAGAAAAACGAAAATTGACATGAGAAAATTTCAAATATGGTCAAATTTCGTAAAGAAAATAATTCGAAGCGACGCTTTTTCGTTTTTTTTCAAAGATTTTTTTCAAAATCTCGTACGATGCGCACCGATCAGAATAATTTTGAAAATAATCAGGCAGAGTGATTGGAAATGTTGCAGTGAATTTGGCATTGAAGGCCCCATATGAATTTCGTAAAAATTTAAACGTATATATAAAATACTGCGAGAGCCCTGCAATGTCCCCGCCTCGGCCCACCGCCAATGCGGCCTTCTAATTATTCACTTTCACCATAGCCCGAGGCTTTGCCTCCCTCCCTTGTCGCGGCTGCTCTCTTGCGAGGCTTTTCTTCATGCCGTCCTCTTCTCTTCTATTTGGACTTTTCTCTTGGTCCCGCCGACGTGTATTCTTCTCGACGGCGACGGTTTGATTCGCGCGAGTCAACGTTGCCGCCCATCAGGTTGATTTTCGCGAGCGCGACAACGATAGAAAAGAACAACGCCATGGGGCAGCAGATAAAAAATGAAATTCCATGAATTTCATGGCTCGACAAAATATTCAGTTTATTTGCCGATTCGAGAGCGACGAGACGCGATACGGCAACGAAAATTATAAAAAATAATTAGATAAAGAAATAATGGGCCATCAGGCATGAAATTCCCCATATATATGTTCACATGGACATGTATATTTATGTATAGTGAGCGAGGAACCGCTTTCTACTCTCTCGGTTCGATCGAAACACTCCGAGACCAAGATCCATCGTCTTTGACTGTGCAAAAGCCCGATCCGTAATCTTTTATCTCTTTCCTTCGCTCTCACTCGCTCTCTTTTCCTCTCGTGTTAAATTTTCTCCCCGCGAGACGCAGCATCACAAGGTGCATCATGAAACATTCACGAAACGTATTATTTATCCTCGCTCTGTGTCCTTCACGCGAGCAAATAATATCCGTTTTAAATCTCTTTCTAAAATGCACACAACACATGCACACGGATAAACGGCGCATAGCGCGTGTATGTATTTGTTGCATTCAAAGTCTTATCAACCAATCCATATCTATATCTATATATAACGTGCGGAGTATTTCACGCTATCGTGGTCTGGCCAATTGCAGGATCTCGTTGCTTTCACACTCTTGATACACGAATTTCTTAGGCACACTGACGCCGCCGCGAGATTCCATCGTTCAAAATTGCACGTAATCCACAATTATTTCTCGTCGAATTATTTTTTCTTTCCTCTTGCCATTTTTTTCCTCATTTTTCCACTTTATTTCCGAACAAATTTGCAATTTAATGCGAGCATCGATCGCAATCTTTCGTGTAGATTTTCACGGCTTTAACTCCATCAACTTACAATTAAACACTCTCGTTAATTACTTTTTTATGGCGGTCCGATAGAAAGTCATTTTTTTTTCAGGATAACGCGAAACATCGTTCATTCCTGTACACGGATGTAACTTTTTTTTATATACGCGTTCGACGGTCAAGGGACGTTGAAAATCACACACGGGTTGAATTTTTGAGTTATGAGAATTTTATTTCGAAGCGGCAATTCAGCGTTATTATTGATTTTTATTGAATTTTATGGCTTTATATTTTTTCGCAAATTATTAGTATCAACGACATTAAAACGGATTTCTTGTCGTTGGTTATTTTCTTCCAAATAAATATTTCAAACGTCAATAGTTCCGTATCCGCGCGCGATCTCTCTTTCTCTTGCCTCGAGCACGCGAGAGCTCTGTCAGTTGTTTGCGATGATGGACGTACGGTAAACGATCGTAAATACATCGCGAGAGACTGCGATAAATGCCGAGAGTTCTTCACCAACACTCGCAGCTGTTGGCGCGGCTGCTGTTGAAACTATACAGAGAGTTCAATGGGTGCGCGTGAAAATGTTAAAAAAATCGCGAATTTATCGAATTTGTCAAACTTTTGTATGAATCGAACCAAAATTTGATTTTTTTCTGATCCTAAAAGCCTCGATGCTTCGATCCGAACGCCTCAACGACTTTCGTCGCCGCAAGAGACACGGAAATATTTATGAGAAGAAAAGTTTTAATTCCCGCGCAGCGAGCTCATAAATTTTTATTGAATCACGTATGCTGCGTTTTTTTTACGATTCTTAAAGGATGAAGAAAAAAAAACACTGAATAATCATCAAAATCGTTGGCTGAAATGATACACGTCGCGAGCTCGCGCGGCAGCAGCGTATAGTTGTCGACGAGAAAAATTTCGAGGGAGGCACAACCGCGCCGTTGAAAGAAAATCTCCAACTTTCACGTTAAGAAGAAAATTACTGTGAGCAATAATACCACCGAATGCTATCTATCAATTTTCTCCTTATTCCGTCCGACGATTTCTCGAATCACGTTTCACCAAAGTTTTACAACCTTTTTTATTTCCCTGCATTCTCCTTCATTTTTTCATCAACTTTTTTTTCCGACTAGTCGGTGGTGCTAAATCGAAAGTAAAGACAAATTTATTTCGATCACGACAAACCGGGGAATTTTGATTCTTAATGAAAAAAATAAAAATATCACCAACAATCAGAATCGATGACTCTCCGTAAGGCGGCAAACGCATCAGCGCCAAAGGCAGAAAAAAAAACCTAAATATTCAAGTCTCCATCACACCCAATAAGGTTTGCGTGGAGGTTTCGCGCCAGAGCCTCATCGGGGCCGGATATACCAATCAAAATTTTTCACCGCGCGAGACAAAAGTGTTTCACGCGCGCGCGCGCGCTTATTTCCCACGCACATATTCCTTCTTTTGTTATTTTCTTCTTTCCTTCAATATTTTTTCCTCCACACACACACACACGCAAAGCTATGGGAGCGTAAGCGTGCGCGGTTGCCTATTTTCAATGCGTGTGTCACGCGCATTCGTTTGTGTCGGTTTCGTACCGGTGTGTACAAAGTGAAAGATATATCAGTGACAAAGAGCGCGCATATTGCAGAGTGAGAGTCTGCGCTAGCCACGAGAATGCCACGCCTATATGCGTTTCTTAAATAAATAAAAAAACACAAAAAAAACGAAAGACAGAAACGTAAAAAAAGAATCCAATACACGTTCAATGTACACGCCCGTGTATTCACGAGCCTGGAGTAAATACGCGTGCATGCAATAATGCGTGGCCGGACGCTTTCCAACTTTTCCCGATGGCGCAGTGTGTAACAAAACGTCAAAAGAAGGAGATTAGCAACACACAACAATCTTGCTACGTTAAAAGCATAGGAAAGTTCGAAATTATTAGAATTTAATGAAATTTCGTGACCATATTCTTTACTATTAAATATGAATTGACAAATTTTTCAAGATTTTTCTTCTACATAGTTTTCGAGTAATTCAACACTGGAGTTTGCATGCATAAGCATGACTCTGGAGTTTGCATCGTTGGAATGCAACGAAATTCATTTTTATCTTTGACAAAAATAATTACTCAAATGCAGAATGTAATTACGATGATAAAATGATCCATTTTTGCGATTCAAATGTCCAGTGTCCTTTGATTCATTTGATTTTCGCGAAACGAATACACATGATTTCCATTTATTTTTTTCATTCAATCGATTCCATACGACAATTTCAATTGACAGGAAAATAATAAACGCCACAATTAATTAAATCGTCAAAGCTCTAGCTTTCGAATCGAAAGCAAAGATAGAAAGCAATTTTTTCAAATAACATTCAAAACCATGATAATTAATTCTGGACGAATGACTCTGAAGTTTGCATCGTTGGAATGCAACGAAATTCTTTTTTATATTCGGCAAAAATAATTATTTGAGTGGAAAATGTACTTACGATGATAAAATGATCCATTTTTGCCATTAGAAAAGCATATCGGCTGAAAAAATTTGGATGACATTGGAAATTGAACGAATTTTCAATAAAATTCAATATTTTTCGATGCATTCCAACGTTGCAAACTTCAGCATCATGCATAAGCATAGGATTCAGATATTTACAGGCATATTTTTTTGCACATTGTAAACTCCAATCATTCGACAACTGTGTAGACGAAAAATTGGAAAAAATTGTGTCATCGTATTCGATGCCGAAGAATGTTATCACCAAATTTCATTAAATTCTTATCAAATTGTCGTTTGTAGCGAACCTCTCTAAATACAGGTTTAGAAAATTCGTCGTGTACGTAGCGCGAGAGAGAGCAGAGAACGCGGAGAGACCAACACACTTATTTATCGTTTCTCTAATGATCGGTGAAATCGGTATCTCGTAGCAGAGAGAATTGGCCTTCTCATGGTGCGATAAATAAAGCAATCAACGACGACAATGATAAATAACAATAATAATAACGATAATAATAAGGTTAATAATGATGATTGGTTTACCTTGGTTCGATTGAGAGGATTGGAAAAGTCCCAGCCAGGCGCGACGAACAAGTATCCACACTTTGAGATTTTTCTCGTAGCCTGAAAAAACAAAAAAAATCAAAAAATCAACAAATCGTCCATTATACTGGATCCGAATGCATCAAAAAACAAAAAATTTCAATAGAAATGTCGGGCGTGCGAGAGCGCGGAGAGCAAAATGTCAATTGTGTGACTGCATCGCGCCGTGTGCATGTGATGGCCTTGGCAATCGTACAGCGACGATCGACGTAGACATTCGTGTCATCATAAACGTCGTTATCGCGTGTCAAATTTGTGTCTACTACTCGCGGCATATCTCAATGAAAAACAATTCCAAAGGAAAAAAAAGAGAATAACAGGGGGGGGGAGGGGGGGAGAAAAATGTGAGCTACTGTCTCGTGTTCATCATAAACTCGTTTTTGGACCCCCCGACACATTCCGATCATCCAAGCATGAAGAACGAAAAGACGATTGAAAAAAAACGACAAGAAAAAATAACAACCGCACAACAACATCGATGCAGACGGCGAGAGAATGGAGAAGTGCCAGTCGCGCCCTTTCATCGTTTCAAAGGTTCATTAGCTCCCGGTGTGTACGTGTGTTCTCGCTTGTATCGTGTACACATGCAGGAGAGAACTCCTGAATGGATCGTCATTATTTTATAGACACACGACGCGGTAGATCGTACAAAAGCTTCCAAGTACAGTGCTCGCGTGTATATTCATCACATGTTGGTATTTAACGCAGCACAGGGCCCCGAACAATATTCTCAAGGCCTGTGCACGCTACGTGATCAAATTTTGTCCATTATTAATTAAAAACGCGAAAATAATTCGAAAATAAAATTCTCAAACTTTCGAATAATTTTGTCAACACGATTAAAAATGATTTTTTTTCGATTCACATCGATCTATCGATCGCTTCGGAAGATTTTCCAAAATATCTGCAAAATTCGATGCAAATTTGAATTTTTCTTATGTCAATTTTATTTTATTCATGAAGAACAATCATTGCGGATTTGTGATTGTAGAGAGACCGAAGAAAAAAAGGTACAAAGTTGAAGAAAAAGTTACGAGTAGACAAAGAGCCGGGGAGAGGCAATTAGAGGCCTAATTGTGTTATTAATATTATTATCAGAGAGGTTGTAGGAAATTCCGAGTTACGTGTATCGTATATTTACGCCAAGGAGGAACAAGTCAGTTAAACCATCGTGTGTAACGCGCGTGTGTGCGTGCGAGTGTATGAAAGATTGTAAAACTTTGTATACGCAGGTGGTATTAAAGCGATCCTCTTGCCTCATCCTGCTGCTGCTCTGGCTCTCGTTGATTCATCGACTCGTGGGAAGAAAAAAAAGAAAGAGAAAAAAAACGAAAATTACGTGTAACCAAACACGCGAGAAAGAGAGAGAGAGAGAGAGAGAGAGAAAACGAAGAGGTTTGAGAACCTCGAAAGTACGTTAACCCACTCTGCAATTGACGAGAGAAGGAATCACATAAATCGTCATGCCATTTGGTACAATCTTATTAAAATGGATCCCCGCTCAACGATATTGGTTACGCCTAAACATCTTAAGATATTAGCCGGACTCAGGATTAGCCTGTCGCTGCCGCACTGGGTCAATTTGACCCAGAGTGTAGTTTATCCATCCCAGGGGATCGACCGCATTATTCCTTTTTTCATAGAATAAAATCAAATTTCACTAAAAAAGTCAATTTTTTTCAATAAATGGTAAAAATATTGATAACGACGTCAAATTTTCCATTTTTTTTTGGGTAACGGTATAAAAAAATAAATGGCGTTGAAAAATTGTGCCTCGTGTGCAAAGAATTCGACATGATCCTGAAGTTTCCATCGTTGCGAATAAACGAAATAGAAACTTTTTCAAAGTCAAAATAGCAACTTTTTTATTCCACCAAAAGTTTCGTACAACTTTTTTCCGTCATTTCGATGCTTCTCCAAAACTTTTGGTGGATCAAAGAATCTGCGTTTTTGACTTTGAAAAAATTTCTATTTCGTTTATTTGCAACGATGGAAACTTCAGGATCATGAATTCGACCTCTTTTATTTCAACGAGGACAATACAGCGAAATGGATAATTGCGTTGAAAAAAAATGATTGCCCGATTGTCATTCCATCGAATATGGCGAAACTCGTATCACGCTCCGTTTAACGGAGCTTCCGTCCGGCCAGAAACGATTTCCGGTCTTGCATGCGGCTCGCGTATGACTTGAAAAGTACAACGGCATATATATATGGACAGTATATTAAGCGATTCCATGCATGGAGCATTCGAGCATAAATGGTATTATATGTGTAATGTCTGCATAGCGGGGGCAGCGTTCCAGCGCGTCACATAATATGCACATCGCACACAATTGAACTTCCGGACTCGTAACTCGGCCATTCGCGACGACGCGGTATCGGATCTGGCTCGACGATTCGACAGAATTCAAAGTGAAATAATGTCGCGCCTCAGCATTTTTTTGTCTTTCCATTACAAAGGCCAAATTTCCCAGGCGGAATTTCATCATTTTTCCCCCTCGACATTATACCGCTCGGATGATCCGCCGCAGAGATTCAAAAAACCGAATAAAAAACCTTGCGACGCTCAAAATTTCAAGAATCGTCGTTAAATCAAATTTCCATGCACAAAACTGAAAAAAAAACATGGTAACGGCGTTTCCGAGGGTTCTTGAAGAAAAAAATGAAAACCACGTAATTGTTTCCTAACGGAAGCGATCGACGAAACGAGGACGAGACGTATTAAAGAGAAAAAAAGCGATATAACCGTAAAAAAAAAAAATAAGTGGCAAAATAATGGGCGAAACTGTGCAAAGTCGAGTATAGTGATTATAAAAGAGTGTAGCGCAACGAGAGAGCGGCGATAAGCAGCGTTCGAGGCTGCTGCTGCTGTTTGGATCTTCGCGCGGTCTTTGGCGCGTCCCTTTTATAACGAAACGTTAAGCGCACAATACAGGTTGAAGTAATTAACGCAAAAGTATGTACGTAATGTAACGTCAAAGGATAAAAGGCGTGCGAGGGAGCCAGGAGCTCGAATCTAGTTGAAAAACAATCGGAGCGTGTCCATGGGCGAGGCCCTCTCGCGAAAATTAACACACGGAGGTACAAACTATAACGCGAAGCGTGTGTGCCACTCTTGCGACGTGCTGCAAACAGCAAACACGTACGCACCGACACATCGAGTATGTTACATTGCCACACAGCCAATCGGAAATTACTCCGTTACGTATTAGACATTAACTAGAAACCTCAACACACACTAGCCATAATACGAACGTGTACAGCGCGCCGTTAGACTTGCATTAGAGCATCGCGTCTGGCTGCTGCGGCACTTGCTTATAATCAGCCAAACATTCGTAATTACGTGCATTTACTTGTCTATGTGTTTTGTCAGTATTGGTTAAATACTTAGTGATCACTAGAACGTAAAAAACGGAATAGCCAGATCGCAGATAGTCCTAAATGAGCATTCAACGGTTATTTTATAAGAATTAACTCGATAATAGAAATCTCCAGGAATTTCATGCATCGGACTGAAAATTAAATTTTGTCAAAAAACGTCAATTTTCCTTCAAACACGCCAAACCAAATATTTCTAGCCAATTTCAAAATTTTCGTAATTTTAACAATATTTTCGATTTCTATCGAAACTGTCAGCAACACTGATAATTCAATTTTGTCAAAAAAAATCGATATTTTGTTGAATACAGCCAACTAAATATTTTGGGATAATTTCAAAATTTTCGTTATTCCGACAATATTTTTCATTTGTAACGAAACTGCCGGCAAAATTTACGATTGGAATGACAAAAATTTACTTCCCGAAAAGATTTTCCAGTATGTTTTTTGCTGAAATGACCAAATTTTCGTGATTTTTCGAAACAAACGTTTAGTTTAACGCATCCAACAAAATATCCATCTTTTTCAACAAAATTTTCTTTTCAGTGCGCTTTTTGGGTGGCAAAAATCGATCATTTTATCATCGTAATTACATTCTGCGCTTGAATAATCATTTTTGCTAAGGATAAAAAACGAATTTCGTTGCATTTCAACGATGCAAACTTCAGAGTCATAATTTTCGTTGTTTTTACAATATTTTTCATTTCTAACGGAACTGTCAGCAAAATTCACGATTTGAATGACAATAATTCACTTTCCGAATTTTTTCGTGATTTTTCGAAAAAACATTTAGTTGGACGTATCCAACAAAATATCGATCTTTTTCAACAAAATTTTCTTTTCAGTAAAGATTTACGATTGAAATGACGAAAATTCACTTTTCGAAGAGACTTTGTAGAATTTTTATTTTTGGACCATGAATTGAACAAAGAAATTTTGGAAAATTGCAGAATAATCGAAAACGATTGACGGACTTTTCAATAATTCGATTTTTTTTCTCCTGCGTATAATCCGTGTGAAATCTCGGTCAATTGCACGAGGAAATATTTCATGGGGAACCTGTACACCGACTGTCTTTCTATATCCGTTCGTTCGGGCGATCTTACGTACCGGGCGCGGGGAAGTGCCCGAAGGTCTGAGGAATAGAGAAAAATATAAAAGAAAGATATATATAGAGAGGGAAAGAGAAGAGAGTAGGAGTTGCCCTGCTGCCTCTGGCTCTGGGCAACGAACTGATGTGCCAGGAGTCTCTTCCGTCTGTGAGAAAAGCTTGCTCGTACCGCACACTAAATACAAATACATGTATGTATAGAAAATGTGCAATGGTAGAATTGGCCGCGTGGTGAGCATCGCGGACAGCGAGTCCCACGCGTCTCGTCGCCCCGCGCGACTATCGTGCGCGCCACCACACTCTTTTGCTCCTGCTGCTGCTGTTTCTGCTCGTGGTTTCCTCACATGGGCTTTCCTCACACGGCTAAACGTCCATAACTCCATATGAGTGTCTTTTATACGGGGATTTGGTGAGCATTGAAAAATCTGCTCATTCGTATACGTACGCGTACGAAAACCGCATCGCTTCGATGGTTTTCGTAAAATTTTCCAAAACTCCTGACATAAAGGGAGAAAAATTGAAAGAACGAAATTTTCGAAATAATGCGAGCAAAGGCTTCAAGAAAAAATCTGAAAATGTATGAGACCGAGTACGTACAAATTTCTGTATCGCGAGCACCGGTTTCACACACAAGAAATTGGACTCAAAGTACACAAGGAGGGGGCAAGAAAAGAGAGACGAAGCGATAGAAAGACTCGCCCTCGGCAGCATCCACCGGGATCCACAAACTGCGTATACGTATCTCCAACAGTGTCGCAACTCGTCCTGCCAGAAACGACACTCATATTGTATATATATATGTATTCGTGTAAGTGAGTGTATGAAACATCCTCTCTCGAGTGAGCTAGACGAGATCGAGTTCCGATGTGAACTCGCGCGCCACAAGCTAGACATTTTTCCGGCGTCTGCCGCACGAACACAATCGCCAAAAAAAAAGAAGATCGGACTAAAATTTTGTTAACAATTCCAAAGAGTTTTCCTTAGATAAATGAAAATGCCTGAATCTCCTCGTAATAAGCACAAAATTCAAGTGTTTTTCGAAACATCAAGGATTTCGAGTCCCGAATCCCAAATGGGGATAAGAAAATTCAAAAAATTTGGTGTGTTTTTGCATGAAATATTGCAGAGATCGTGTAAAAATTTTACGACGTTTAAGAAGCTCGTCATTGAACAATTAACATTAATAAATCAAATTGTTTAAATTGTTTCGTTCAAATTATTTTTTATTGTTTTGCTCAAAAAATTATTCTTAACAAAATGTTAATTTTTCAACAACGAGCTTTCCAAACATCGTGAGATTTTTACACGACCAAAAAAATACAAAATTTTCGAAATTTTCTCGTCATTTTTCAATTCAGCCCTTAAGAAGTTTAAGTAATAAAGAAAAAATTCATTAAACTTGTTACGTTTGTTTGAATAAAGCAATTACGAGGTGGTGAACGAATTTTACGACACGATGAAGAAGTTTTTCATTGAATAATTATTAACAAATTTCAAAAGTCCTCAAAATCCTTGAACTTTTGAAAACGTTTAGAAAAAAGACAAGTATTTCATAATTATTCTGGGAATGTTTAATAATAGCTCGCTAATACTCGGGACCATACTCGGGACCGAGACACGTGAGTCTTGCATACACGAGTTGATTACGAGACGTGGAAGCGCGCTTCCTTTCTCGCGGAAACCCCCGTGGCGTGAGAACTCGAGTTTAACATCAACGCCCTTTTAACCATAGCGCGCATACACACCGCCGAGCGATTTACAAGAGCTTTATGATTTAACTGCATAATCTACAATGTATGTGGATCATGCTTATGAGATCCCACAATTTTAGATGGCGGTTAACGAGCTACGAGTGAAAATTGTTTTGAGAATGAGATTTCACAATGTCAGAGAGCGCGCAAGAGAGTTCATAGCCCCCATGGAAACGATTTTTCTACACAATTTGCATGAAAATTCGGTTCCTGTTTGTTGATTTTCGTTGCGGCGCGTTTTACCGAGTGAAATTTAATCGACAATGAAAAATAAAAATTCGAGAAACTGTGACATTTGTAAAAATATCTTCAATGCAATCGCGTTGAAAAAAGACGAGGCCGAGCAAATGTTTGTTTAGCTTCGAGCATCAAGATTTAAAAACAACAAAAAAAACTCGCATTTTTCTTTTTCCCTATCAAACTTTATCCCAAGATCCTGCAAAGATCGAGGTTAACCATCGATTGAAGTTGCTGAGATATATGTTGAGAGTGTAACGATCGATTGAACGGGAGAGCGAGAGAGCGAGAGAGTCGGAGATTACGTGGATATATAAGTAAGATGGGCGTGTATATGAGGTCGAGTCAAGTATATCGGCTCGAATATGGAATAATAAAAAGGCAAGAGTTCGTGAGGGGCACTTGTCCATAACAACGAGGTTAGGATTATTTATCGAGGGCTTGAGAATGCGACTGCGTAGTGGGGAGTGAGACAGTAGAAAAGATCGTGACTGGTTCTTCATACTTGAACAATATTTTTTTAGCTTCTAATGCCCAGAGCGAATAGCTCGTACCGTTCATCCAAATTCATAACCTACAGGAAAGCTTAACGAGACGTGACGTGGCCATTCCCCGACAGTGGCAAAAGTTGGCACTATCGGTAGTGAAAAAAAAAAAAAAAAAAACAAATTTAAGCCCATTTTTCGTCTCTTCTCAGTTGATTTCTTCATTGACGAAGAAACTTGTATAAAAATGCATCAAAATTTTTTACAAGTCCAACTGCAGCTCGCATGCGATGTGAGCCCGAATATGCGTGTTCAAGTTCAAGGGGAAATTGTCGATTTCTTTTCATCGCGGTCACGAACCGCACGCGCCCAAGATAAGCTCTCGCGCTTGGAATTGAAGAATTCATTACACGATGCCTGTACAAATATCAAGAAGATTCTTTTCATTCGAGCTTATGAGATTTACGTGACTACGACATATGAAATATTCTTAATACTATTTTATTCCGCGTTCAGCACAGTCGTCGTCGTCGTCGAGTCACGAATATTTACCGTAAGCCATATCCTGGCACGCATGGCACGTGTTTTTTTCACTTGAATATAATCAAAACCAAAATATTCCTCCAAAAATAAACAAAAAAGAAAAAAACGTCCGAAAAGCATGAAAATCGTAGCGAAACTGATGAAAATTCGTACCGAATATTTCCAAGCCCGAGGCTCTAAAAATGACAATCCAAAAAAATATCGACTCAGAAAAAAAAAAAAAACCCAAACACGCTAACGACTCTGTTTTCGTGACATCAATTAATAAACGAAACGTCGATGAATTTTCGTTACCGGCGAGCGAAGCGGCCAGATTCGGCGATTTCGCAGAGAGATGCGTAGAATCGGAAAAACTAAACGCAGACGCAAGTGCAAAGTGCAACGCGAGGACCGGTCGCGCGCATCCATTACGAAAACAGAGGTTCTAGTGAACACGCATCGCACGTATAGTTACGAGTCTCAAAAGTTGCTCGTTACACATGTGAGATCGGGCTCGTGTGTATGTAATTCTTGTCTTTTAGTGTCTCGTCTCTGCACGTGCTGTTCGAGTAGTGTCACCTAACTGGCACTCCGTTTGCCCCATCCATTATGCATAAAGAAGACCTTTGCGTAATGAGACATTCTTGGTCGTACGCACACATATGTACAGTAGGTGAGCACGAGGCTCCACTTCCGTCCAGTACATCTTGAAAGAATCCGCGCGCGCGAGCCGAGTTGCTGTTTTAACGAACTCCCAACACAGACACACACACACAGGCAAAACATAGATCACTATCGAAACGTATGAAAAATCAACTGTAAATCAAGTCGGCGATGTTCAAAGTTGAAAAACAAATTGGTACGATCAATCAGTCACGATTTACAGTTAAAAACCAACAGCGCGGATATGACGAAGCGACAACTTCGGAATTAAATTGCTCCTTCGACATTTTATTTCGAATTTATTTTATCACGAAATATATAATTGATCCGTTTTGTACTAAATGCAGCGAGTGTTTCGACTATTTGCGAAGGATTTTTAAGAGGTTGGCTACATACGACAATATGATGAGAATTTTAGAAAATTTGGAAATAACATTCTTCAGCATCAAATACAATGACAAAAAAAATTTCAAATTTTACGTTTACATAGTTGTCGAATTATTGGAATTTACAATGTGCAAAAATATCTGAATCCTATGCTTATGCATGTAAATTCTAGTGTTGAATTACTTGAAAAATATGTAGAAGAAAAATCTTGAACAATTCGTATTAAATAATAAAAAATATGGTCACGAAATTTCATAAAATTCTAATAATCTCAAAATTTTCTAGGCTTTCAACATGGCAACATTTTTGTGTTTAGCCACATGATCCTGAAGTTTCCATCGTTGCAAATAAACGAAATGGACATTTTTTCAAAGTCAAAAAGACAACTTTTAATTCCACCAAAAGTTTCGAGCAACTTTTTTCCGTCGTTTTTATGCTTTTCCAAAATTTTTGGTGGAAGAATCTGGCTTTTTGACTTTGAAAAAATTGCCATTTCGTTTATTCGCGACGATGGAAAGTTCAGGATCATTCAGCCACCCTCCTTGAAGGGTGATTTTTGTTAGTGAAAAACATTCAAATTTTGGACGACGAGAGCTTGCACCAGTTCGAGCATTTCGTCACGGGATTCCAGACCAAGTATTGAGTAGACATGCCAGTGCACGCAGTATTTTCGATTAAATTCTCACAATCAAGCGTAGTGATCGATTGAAGAATGGTGTCCGAGACTCGTTTGACCTCTGACTCGTTTGTCCTTAAGTGGAGGTCAATTGTGACGATGCGAATTCAATTTCTGCCTGGGGGTCAATAATATATATAGAATGGAAGAAAGATGAACCGTTAGGACCTGGTCAAGTTGAATAACATGCAGCAGTAAAAGATCTTGGAGTTGAAAAATGTCTAATGATATCTGACACCTGACACTTGGAGCGCGTTTCTCTACAGCAGCGTTATCGTGTTTTTGATCAGTGCGTAAACCTTGGACCGAACGAGAAAGATTAAATTTCTCAAAACAATAAAAACAAAACTGTGCAAATTTTGGGATGCCGTTAAAACAGGCGTGTTGTGTGTGTGTGCACGCCGAAGTGGTCGCGTCATTAAAAGTTCATTTCCCAACAGGGTTGCAATAAAAAGGAGGTAAGCAACGAAGGAGACGATATTTTTGCTCAGTTGGCAATTAAAGTTTGAGGCAGGAAGGATTATCAATTAACAGAAGACGATGAGGAAGAGCGTGCCACGAATGCACAAAAGTCGAGATCGTAAAAGGCCCGAAAAAGGCTTCGAACCAACTTGTTTCTTAACTTGAAGAAACCGTTGAATCTGACACTAATCCAAATAAGCTGCACCTGATAAATTTACTGTGCTTTAAATTGTCATCATCCGACCGAAATATGGAGGACCGAAGGAGGAAAAGGCCGAGATAAGCGAAACGAAACACCGCGAAAAATCTGTTTGAGATTCAAGTCCGGAATGGAAATTGTGCTTTCCCCTGGTTCCCATGTTAAGAGCGTTTGTTCCAACTTTTCTCTCTCTCTTTGTCTCTTTCTCGCTCTATCAAGCGTTTCTCTTTCTCATCCAGCTTCCAGCACACCGTCACAAAATAGACATACAGACACACACACACACGTATGGAGTTTATACTGGAAGGCTGGTAAGGTTGAAGGTCCCAACCTCGCTCGTTCACTGGCACGGCCTCGGCCCAGGCCCGGTGCTCTTTTACGGCAAGTACTGTTACTGACACAGTGGCACGCTTCTCTTGCTTCTCTGTGTGTGTGTCTCTCTTTCTCTCTTTCTCTCCTGCTGTTTCCATCTCTTTCTTGAGAGTGAGCTCGAGTCTGGTTCGTCCTCGTAGTATTTCCTGTGAGCAGCAGCAGCTCCCTCCCGCATCGTTCGTTCTGGCCCAGAGTTTTTCCCATATCTACTTACTACGGTTAGTTAGGTTAACTGGTCTGTAAACCATTTGCGAGCAAGTGTTTCGCCGGTTTAATTGCGTCTTACACGAGCGACTTGTCAGCATCCGCAACGGGAAAGGGGGGGCTGGCTTTCAAGCTCAGGAAAAATATTTTTATTTTTATGAGGAATAAGATAAAACACTTCCTGATGAAGCCGGAGGACGTGGAAGGTAAAATATCAAGAGAAAGCACGTTGTAATGTTTAAAGTTAGAATCGCAGCATGAAGGAAGGCGATGTATATCAATGTTTAGTATCTGTTGAAGCATCAAAGGAAGATGCCTGCGCTAACTGGTCGCGTTTACCTCTGG
Organism: Diadegma fenestrale; assembly: GCA_037043255.1. Classification (NCBI taxonomy): domain Eukaryota; kingdom Metazoa; phylum Arthropoda; class Insecta; order Hymenoptera; family Ichneumonidae; genus Diadegma; species Diadegma fenestrale. The sequence continues at coordinate 4,880,983 of CM073311.1, read as the reverse complement.
GGGTTTACGTTGTATGTACGTAAAAGAGTGGCGGAGAAAGGGGGAAGAAAGCAGCAAAGATAGAGAAACCTTGTTGGCTCGTGTGGCAGTTGTCGTGATGGAGGCTGAGCGAGCTCGCAGAGAGATTATGAGGCGAGACTCGTCGTCGTCGTCGTCGTCGTCGTCTTCGTCGGGGTCGCTATTCCTGTAACGTCGGGAAAGAGAAGCACAGCGTGAAGATGATCACGCGGCGGGGCAATGACACTCACTCGGGATGATTCTCGTCGTATCCCATGCGGTCGTTTGCTCGAAGCCGCACAGAGATACAGCCAGGCTAGCGCGTTGCTGGTGCAGGTGCTCCTCCAGGCTCTGATGGTAGCGGCGCGCGCGCGCCACTCGCTTCTTATTCCGTCTCTTCCTCTTCGCCGTTCTCTATCAGTTTTCTTGTTTTTCCTCTTCTTCTTCTTCTCCGAGGCTAAAAAGACTTTCTGCCTGATTTCCAAGCTACGCACTCCGCGAAGCTAATTTAATCAAATCCTAAGGGATGTTAGAAATGCTTGCCATGCACGTGCTCATGCTTCGGACTTGACTCAGTTCGTCAACACGCATAGGAAATAGAAGGTGATTTCAGGAAATTATATGGTAATTGAGTTGAGTTTTAATGAAAACCTTGAATTATTATTCATGTTTTTGAAATCGCGATTAAACCCACAAGTTGCTCATGCCAAGTGGCGAGCCAGTAGATTCTTTTTCGTTGTATAACCCAGAAACCTGAACGAGACGGTTCACGTATCGAGCCTTCGTCTAAAATTAAAACATCGAGACTCCTGATCGCGCACAAATTGCGGGCACTCTGGGAAAACCAACGTGTGTCACAAACTGCATGTGCGTGCATGTGTTAACTTGTTTCGCCTTCTTCCTCTGATAGTTCTCTTGCACACATTTTCTTGTTGTCCGCGTCTCCGGGGCTGACTCGAGCGCGACAGCTGCGCGTTTCCCTCGCAACTTGTCTCTGGCGATACGCGCGGACTTGCTATATGATGCAGTTTATACTTGGCACGCGTCATTCGGTTCGAATCAAAGGCGGAGAAAGAGTGCAGCAAAAATCTTGAATTTCGCAGAGTGCGAGCTTTGATTCTGGTTGCCAGTTGTGTAAATGGGATTAGTTGCTCCATGTAAGCGAGGGCTTTCGGGCTAAATGTTCCCCGTACTTTTTGTCATGTCTAAGCGCGACTGTGGGTTATACACGCAAGATTTTATGTACCCGGCCAAATAAGCAATTGCATAATTATTGGGCTCGTAAAAGCGGAAATGAAGATGGCTGAAAATTCAATATTCGAAAAATCGTGATTCAGCAATCGACCAGTCGACTCCGAGGCCGATAAAAATTAATATTGCACGGCCGATTGTGAAGGGATCTCAACCTCCAATTTCCTTATAGAGATTCGTTGTTTATTTTCCCTTATCATTGCGATGGAGCAAAGCCCAGGGACGCGGTGCGCTGCAGCGAGCAATGGATACACAAGAAAGCCCAGGACAGGATGCATCTTGGAAATCACCTTCGCCAACTTTGTTTTTCTTACCAATTTCTTTTTTTTTCGCATCGTTCTTCTTCCGCGGCAATAATCTCTCCTCATCGACGGGACGACGACCGCTAAGCATATAGGTACGAGCTAGAAAGAGGAGGAGGAGGAGAAAGGCTTGGGGGAGATGAAAGGGGAGGGGAGGGGGTAGATCCCGGGCAAAGATGGGATAACCATAGGCCTTGGCAGCTGCGAACAGCCAAGTGACATGCTTCTATATAACCTACGAGAGAGAGATAGTTGCACGAAGATTGCATAGAAAATATGCATCTTCCTTTACATCTCCGTCTCTCTTTCGCAAGGCGCCACATTAGCCGTAGTTTGCGCTCTTGCTAAGAGCGCATATACAAGCTCTCTCGAGAGCTCCTTCCTGCTGATGCACTTTTGCCCACAAGACCCAAGGAGGCAAATATATATCCAGCAGCCAGCATCAAGTCGCCGTCCCTCGCAGGATTATAATCACGCGAAATGAGAGATGCGAGAGAAAGAGAGCGAGCCAGAGAGAGAGAGAGGCTCAGCTCGCTGCTGATCGAAGGAAGCACGATCGTTTCCATGCACGCTAGCCGACGATCGATCACCCATCTTCGTTGGCATACCACACACAGACAAACACACGTCCTATATATACACATACCGCAACACCCCTATATAGGAAAATCAAGGTAGAAAAGCATAAAAAAATAAAAAAAACAATCTTCACGCACGAGGCAAAATGCATTTGAGGCCAAAGAGAAAACTCCTTGAACGATCCTTCCGCCTCTCGGTCCATCGATCCTCCCGTAAACTGACCACCTCTCTGCAATTTTTCTTTTTTCCAAAATTCGCTCTCTCGCAGGACAGCTCGCGCCAGTGCAGCGAATTTCTTTCAATATTTATAGAACTCAAGGTATTCGCAGTATGGAGAAACAGTGGATTGCGAAATGAAAGAAAAAACAATTTGGGAACGAAAAAAATGAACGAGTCTTCGGCCCTCGCGTTCCTGCCGTGGCCCAGCGCTTTATTTTTAGTCCCAAGCAGGGCTGCTAATATTACGACGTCAATGCGAATATAACTATATGTGTATTTCAATAGCAACGTTGTACCGCAGCGATCGAGCATGCCCCTCCATTCCAATTTATTCGATACCGGATTTCCCTTCCCGTTTATTAGATGCAATGTCAATGATTGTCGAGCCAATTTATTCGTCTGCTGCGACAATTGCGGTGCGGTGAAAAAAATTCGACGAAATCATTTTCGTTGGTTAATAATTTGTACAATGAGGCTCGAACGGGCCCTCGAGACGAAATAATTGGCTCACATTCATCGTTTTCAAGGCTTTGACGTCGTTTGCGGCAAACAAAAATGGGACAAGGTGATCACTTTTTTTCCCCAAACGTTTGTCTGAAAATGAAACTTTTCCGATAGTTTTACGTCGATAAATTTCGAAAGCAATGTCGACCTACACGGAGAAAACGGATCCGTTTTGTTTAGTAAGAAATACAATGTTTTGGAAAAATTTCCTATACGAAGGTTAAGAAGCAAAAGAATCGTAGCACCAATTGCAAAACAGCATAGTATTTTTTAACACTTACAATTTTTCTTAGCATGAATTATAAACAGTTCTATAGGAATAAGAAACAGTAATGCGCGCAATAATGAATTTCAGCTTTGGTTTCATGAACAATTTATCATGTCAGATAAGAATTCAGTTATGAGTGAGAATATCTCAAATTTTAAACGTCGACATGGTAAAATTCTATAATCCCAATATGAATATATATCGAACATGTGTGAAATTTCATCACACGTATTGTTTTGTTTACCATGACCATTGCGATTTTCTTTAATTGCTATGCTAAATTGTAAAATCGGTTTTCATCTGATGATTACGTTTTATTATGCTGTTTAGAACGATTTGTCGCACTGCCATTCGAGATATTGCTGTAATTTCCGAACTGTCCTCAAAATACTATAATTTTCAACAATAAGTAACTGGATTCCTAGTATATTTCGTAATAATTTTCGACTTCGTTTTCTCCGTGTAGGAAATTGATCAACTTTGAGTTTGTTGATGGAAATGTTTGTCGAAAAGGATATAATTGTAAAATTGCTTAGTTTGTAAAGGGAACGACCCGTAGACGAGAGTCTGTCGTTCTGGGTGCATGCATTGAATTGCCAGGCGAGAAGAGCACTGAAAGATATTCTATTTCCAGTGTGCGCGCCTCGTGAGTGAACCACGAGAGAGACTGTCTCGATCGCGTACATGCGTCGTCTTAACGCCTCGTCGAGTTTCGTTTTTTTTTTCATCTCCTTTTCTTTCCATCTTTTTTTTCTCATTTGTATTATTTTCTACGTGTCTCGTTCTCTCTTTGTTTCGCACCGAACGAAATTCGATCGCGAAATTCTATTCCTCCCTCTGTGTCTCTTTCTCTCATTCCTCCTCGCTTCGATAATTCGAGCAATATGGAATTATTACCGCGAGAGTTATTGACATCAGAAACGGATAACAAAAGCGAACGGACAGAGTCCCGAGCAAAAAGAACAAAAATGCCTGCAGTTCGTTTCGAGATCAATAAAACTTGACGTTTTCAATTATGCAGAATCCAATTCATTTTCCATCATTGCGTGCACACGCTCTAGTCGCTGCAATAGAAAATTCGTTTTTCTCGCGCCTTTTCACGATGTCACACGAATTCAATGAAGCCAGCAGGCATTTTTTAAAAATCCAATTAAACGAATTCCGAGAAAGAAAAGAAAAGCCCGGAAAATTGTAAACAAATATTTCTTCGCTAGAGATACTCAAGTTTTCGGAGTTTTTTTCTCATTAAATAGCATGCATTGAATATATCTATATATATCGATCGTTATCTCGAGATATGGCGATTAGAACGGTGCGACGATTAACACGCGTTGAGCCATACGACGATAAGAAATCGATATGTATATTAATCTACTATATTATAATAAATGCAGGTAAGACAGGTACATGATAACACACGTATACTCATGTGAATATATATATACATGCATACTCGACACGATATTAAACGAATTTACCTGGAGGCTCGAGGATATCGACGATTATCGCGATAATACTCGCGATCCGAGTCGTGCCTTGTATACGAAACAACTTTCCTCCAAGGTTTTGTAACACATCAGTAGAGCACGAAAGTAACACGCAATTTTCCTTCAAATTTCCATATATTTCATTTAAGGGCTTTCATCATGCAGTCGGGTAATGAGGCGACGGGTGCTCGTACAAATTTACCAGCAAAAACCTTCAAAAATCCTAGTCGCATCAGTTTTGCCACACGGAGAAAACAAAGTCGAAAATTATTAAGAAATATACTAGGAATCCAGTTACTTATTGTTGGAAATTATAGTATTTCGAGGAAAGTTCGGAAATTACAGCAATATCTCGAATGGCAGTGTGACAAATCGTTCTAAACAGCATAGTAAAACGTGATCATCAGATTAAAACCGATTTAACAATTTAGCATAGCAATTAAAGAAAATTGCAACGGTCATGGTAAACAAAACAATACGTGTGGTAAAATTTCACACATGTTCGATATATATTCTTATTGGGATAATAGAATTTTACTATGTCGACGCTTAAAATTTGAGACATTCTCACTCATAACTGGATTCTTATCTGACATAGTAAATTGTTCATGAAAACAAACCTGAAATTCATTATCGCGCGGACTACTGTTTCTTATTCATATAGAAGTGTTTATAATTCATGCTAAGAAAAATTGTAAGTTTTAAAAAATACTATGCTGTTTTGCAATTGGTGCTACGATTCTTTTGCTTCCTAACCGTCGTATAGGACATTTTCCTAAAACATTTGATTTCTTACTAAACAAAACAAATCCGTTTTCTCCGTGCATTCTAAGCATCAGCCAAATGAGTAAATCTCGAAAAATGAAGAAACTAATTGGATCGATTCTTCAATTCGTCATCGATGGAATTAAGGAAAACAGATAAATTGTTGGTGTCGAATAAAAACAATAAAAAGAAACAATGAGAAATATTTCATTGGCGAGTTTTTCATTTGTCATAATTGGAGAATTTACTCCATTCGATAAACTTTAACTCGGCAAGAAACGAGGCGAAAAAAAGCAACAAATCTGAACCACGATTCCAACGATCTTTATCGCGATCTAAATCTATCGAAAATTTATACTGCACACGAACGCATTTCATAATCTGTATATGTATACAAACTCATGTATACACGTTTGTTTGAGGAAAGAAAAATCGATTAGGAGCGCAACGACTCCCACGCGCCTTGATCGAATCGTAATTTAATCGATCACGAAGCGATCGCTGTAAGTTCGGTATATCGACAAAAAAAATGGAAAAAAAAGAGAAAACCAAACACACACAAAAAGCAACCAAGAAAATAGCTAAATGCAGCCAATAAAAGGAACACTCGAGGGTTCGCGTATCCAAGTACCAAGTTTCTTGCGAAATAATCTTTTATTTATAACGGCCGAATGCTCCACCGAATCGCGCTCTATAATAACGTTATTTATCTCAATGGTACATGAACTTATGGGAACAAGGATCAATTGTCTATCGTGTGTGTAACTCTCGTTCCCTCAGTTCAGAAACCACGAGTTCGGAATAATAATAATCCAAAAAAATGCCAATAAATTTATTGACTTGATCAAATAAAAGTAAGAATAATTCTTCATAAAAATTATCGTTTTCAACCGAAAAATGTCGCAATAACATCGATGAAAAAAAATCGTTATTAGCACCAAAAAAAAAGAAATTCTTCTCAAACTTCTCGCGGTTTAATGTCTCGCCGCGAAAGGCCAACAGTCTTTTTTTTCTCTTTTCCAATTCGTCCTACCCTCGAAGTTAGAGGGTTTCAGGATGAGGGCAGGGAACAGTAGAAACTTCATTACGTCACAGAGTAAACGAAAATGAAAAAAAAATGCACAAATGCACAAAAACGCACAAATAAGAATTATCGAATCGAGCCATTTTTTTTTTTGACAAGCTCGCTACGTATTTTCCAATGACGCGATTTCCAAGTTTTTAGCATTGAAAGATAATGTCAGGATTGTAGAAATGTCATGAATTATTTTTAAAAAATTGTTTCGTTATCGAGAAAAAAAAATTTTACGAGGAGCGTGCACACAGAAAATTAAATTTAGTCAAAAAACGTCGATATTTCGTTGAACACGTTAAACCAAACATTGTTGAATAATTTTAACATTTTCATAATTTCTTGCTGCAATATTGACAACATTTTTGTAATTTCTAAAATGTTTCGTCGATCGTATCCAACAAAATATCGATTTTTTCCAACAAAATGTTCTTCTCAGTGCGTCGATATGGCGATTCAACTGTAGCTATTGTATAGCGTACGTGAAAATATTTCAGAGGAACAAAAGGGATAAGACGAAGGATGTGGGCGTGAGAGGCAAAGACGAGCAGCAAGGAAGAGGAGATTCATTGTGGTATCGTCATCGATATCGTATTACCGAGCGTAAGTCTGCACGGCATCCTTTCTTACTTTCCTCTATCGAGTGTACACACGGGAATAACGATGAATAAACAAACTTGTACAGAAAGAGGAAAGAACGCGAGAAGATTGAAGAAAAAAAAACGTGCGACAGTTGCAACGTTTATGAAAATTTATTGTATCCATGAAATACAATCAAATTATCCTAATCAGAATATTCAGATATTCATGTCGACCTAAGGAGACGACGAGCTGTTGTGATTAGTTTTGCAAATCGATCTACGAATCCTTGAGCTCCCCAATCTCTCTCTCTCTCTCTCTCTCTCTCTTTTCTTACTTACAAAGATCACGATTGATACAAACAACCCACCGTTTCAAGTGCTTCCAACATAGAACTATAGAATTCTAATGCTCTTCACCGGGATCACGATCGTGACGTAAATTCCGAACGGTATAATACGAGCAATCAGATAACAATATTGTCGGATGATTAGAGAGGCTAATAATGCGCCTAATCGATTAAGTAACCCGATAACGAGATTTGTAATTACTGGAATCAAAATTACCGAGAAAAAAATCAAGCAAACATCAATAAAAATCAAATCAAGTCAATTTCGTCAAAATCGACGTAGTAATGACAATCTCTCGAAATTTTTCGTCGCCCAACTTCGCGAATTCGAACCCAAACATCCTCATCGTCGAAAAACGATGCGTAACGAAATTTGTCAAAAAATGATGTTGTTGATCGTTGGATCGCAACGAAATTCAGTTTTTTTAAAACTTAATCGAGACGAGAAATTGGCATAATTTTTAAAATTCAGTAAATAACTAATGAAAACGATTTTTTTCGTTGAATCTCAACGTTGCAAACTCCAGAGTCATCAAAAAATAGTGGTCCAGAGTGACTATAATTCCCACAATTTTATCCAACTCGATATTCTTCGATCACCGAACAGAAAAGTCTCTACAACGAAAACCTCCAAACCGGGTGAAACCATGCAAAGATTCTGCATAAAATAGCGTCAGAAACATGCGAAAAAGACCTTCGCACCGGAGTGTAATGGATAAACGATGAAAAAGAAACTCAGAATAAAAAAGGTGAAGAAAATTCGCGAGTCTGTCTAGCAACGAATAAATCGCGCCTCGGATATTCCAGATATTTCGAAGATGTCTTGATTTTTGCGTAGCGTCTTTTTTTCAGTATTTTTTCTTCTCGAACAAGTATATACATAGTTGAAGATGGTCGTAACGATCACAAATTATCCCTTGGGATATATCCCACCGATCTTTCGATCCTTCCTCACCGATATATCTCACGAAGTTTCTTTCTCTGTTGCTCTCGGGACTGATCTCTTGCTGATTTTCTGGGCTTTTTATTCCTTTTGCCTTTTCTTTTTCGCTGATACTTGAATTGCCAACTGTGTGCCATATATATATATATATATATATATATATAGACAGACGGTATCCTCGCGCGGTGTGGCGACCTGTGTTTAGCCGATCGCGAAGTGGATGTCCTTGTCCGGTGGCCGTGGGCCTCTAATTGCCCAGTGCTTGGTGAACGTGGCGAACGTGAAGCTGTACTCTCTCTTCTCTCTTTCTCTCGCTTACTCTTCTTTACACGCCCATAGAAACACACACGCGCGTATCCACATTGTTGAAGCCTATACACATATTCAATGTACAGAAAATACTCGGGTTCTTCTTTTCTGGACGCGGTGGAGGCGCGACGAGAATGAGAAGCGCACACCAACAGACACGAATACGAGCAAACACTGCGCCCTCATCGCATTATCAAGAAAACGGTTGGTAACGCTAAAGATCGCAGGTGATATCCTCAGATTCCGTTTGGATAACCACATCGATGCGTCTATATGTGTATTCGCATGCGTGTACATGTAAATTGCCAGGATAAACATGTGTCTGTGGTGCGTATAACGCCAAAATTGAGGATTTTATCGATGCACAAAAGAGAATTTTGTTGGATACGTTCAACTAAACGTTTTATCGAAAAATCCCGAAAATTTTGTCATTTCAGCAAAAAACATTCTAGGAAGTCTCTCCGAAAAGTCCATTTTTGCCATTCAAATCGTAAATTTCGCTGACGTTCCGTTAGAAATAAAAAATATTGTCAAAATAATGAAATTTTTCAAATTATCCAAAAATATTCAGTTCATCGTGTTCAACAAAAAATAATAACTAACATACTAATAATAATAATGATAAATAAACAAAAATATCGACATTTTGCGACAAAATTTTGCACAATTTCAGGATTTTTGATAATTCACACGCGCCAACTTTCTTTTCGGGAAGTAAATTTTGCTGAAAATTCCGTTACAATGAAAAATATTGTCGAAATGAGGAAAATTTTGAAATTGTCCTAAAATATTTAGTTATTGGCTGTATTCAACAAAATATCGAAGTTTTTTTGACAAAGTTGAATTTTCAGTGTGAAACGCCTGTTTTGGAATCGCATTTGCAGGAGCTTGCGGCGACGAAATTTTGGTTCAAAAATTCCGGTCATGACATATGAGTCTCATGCATGGAATCGAATGAAACAATTAAAATAGGCGATAATCGATGACGAGAGATAAAAATTGGATTAAAATCGCTGATTCAATTGCGGCGAATGATCGTGAGACCCCGCGGGAGGATGAGAAATAAATAAAAGGAAATGAGCTTTGAAAAAAAGGACATGAGTCACGTTCGTATACGTCTGCGAGAGTCTGGACTTGGCGCGGGCATGCAAGCAGGCGCAGAATCGTAAGAGCACTCGGTATAGTTGCAGCAGTCGAGTTTTAAGCGGAAATCGCGTTACCGAGAATCCTCCAAGACGAGTTGTGCCATATATACACACACAATCGCATAGACACGCATACACGACAAGACGAGACATTGGAAGAGACGAGATCAGACTCGGATGCTGCGAGAGATCTATAAAGACCTTTTTTTTTATTATTTCGTCGTTACTTTTTTATTTTCCTTCTTTCTTAAACGCGCGTGTCCAATCTCTCGCGCGTGATTCGCTCCGAGACGAAACACCGTAAATGTAAAACCGGGCGAACGAATCCCGAGTCATTCATGGATTACTCGTGCTCCAAAGCGTTAGTCTCACAACTTTTAATCCTGTTTTTCGTACGCTTCACGTACATTTTCTCACAAATCATGATCCGCCACATCAAACACGACGCGAGAACAAAATGAGATGAAATTTCCTGTCAAATTAAATCACATTCAATTATTAGAAATTGAATGAAATATCAAACTCGCGTGAACGTTATTCGTAATGCATTAGGGGCAAGTGAATCGAGGGCTTTCTCAATCATTTCCTTATAGAGAGCTCGCACACGAGCCTGCAGCTTTTACACTATAAAGTCTCAACTTTTTTTCCCCCTCGCACTTCTTTTCCATTCTTGAGTCATTCCTCAGCATCTTTTATCCAGTTTCTCTTGTATCTTCGCCACCTCTGTTCAACCGCAGCAGGTTAACCAGATGAGATACCGCGAACGAAGCTTCTCTAGCCTCACCTTCGAGTTTCCATAAATGTTTATACGAAAAAAAAACGAATCTGTACGATTTAATCTTTATTTAAAACGTCCCTAACCGGTTTTCTGATTCCGTAAAGTTTCATTACTGTTTTGACAATAAATGAACGTAAAAATCTCTCCAACGGATTTTGTTCGGAGCAAAAACAAATTTCGACTTTCCCAAAAACCCGGAAAAGTCCTGAATCAAAAAAATCCTGCCCGACAAATGCGAAAATTGTAAAAATTATTCGTCAAAAATTGTGCGCGATGTATGGTCGCGCAACGCATTCGCGCACTTGCCGCGAGAAGAAGGCGAACGAGTATTTTTCATTCATTAAATTTATCTAGAAGTTCAATGGAACTTTACACTCGATTACTGTAAATTACGACTGTATAGGAAGCCGCGTGTGTCTGTGTGCGTGTGTAATCTGCCAAGTGTCCAACATTTTATTCCTGTTTACTTGAATGAACGGTTGGCCAGAAAAAAACGTTTTTTCTCTCTTGAGTACGACGTGCATTGAGTGTTTCGTCTCTTTCTATAATCAGATGGTGGTGAAACGGTATTTGCGATACCTTTAGAGTATAAAGCATGTATATTGGCAGCCGAAAAAGGTGAAGAAGAATCTCGGTGCATGCTGGAGGATTGTAGGCGAGGAGTGAAGGAAAAATGCGCAGTTATGGCGTAAAGTGTATTAGCCCGTGGAGTTGCGACGTTTTTTTTTCCCCGATCTCTGAGATCGAAAGGAAAGGAGTGGGGAGAAAAGCTTATCCATTAAATGTGGCACTAATCGTAACGGTGAATGAATCGATATGGCGAATAAAGGAGACGAGGAGAAGGAGGAGCAAAACGGTTGTAGATCGGGAGCGAAGATGAAGCAAGAGACAAAGAGAGAGAGAGAAGAAAACGAAGTGAATGAAGAGTCAGGTGAGCGATAGCAGCAAAGCTTAGCTACCGTGATCGGGACTAATAAGGTCTATTCGAGAGCGAGCAGCGAATCTTGGTCTCATTGATTATCTCCTCGATTAATCGCTATATATGTCGACACGTTCAATTATTTCTTATCACCAATTGATCCAAAATCTCTGATAATAATACCAACCGGGCAAAAATAATCGACAAGCTTTTATTTTTAAACTTGATCCTGAAGTTTCCATCGTTGAAATGCAACGAAATTCATGATCCTGAAGTTTGCATCGTTGGAAGGCAACGAAATTCTGTTGTTTCTTCAGCAGAGCCAATAATTATTATTGAATATTTGCTCCGGCCAATTAAACCATTCACTCTTGCGACCAAAAAACTCAATCGACTCAAAAAATTGCCACGATTTTCAAAATTCAATAAACAATCAATAGAAAGAATGTTTTTCGTTGAATCTCAACGTTGCAAACTTCCGAGTCATTTTTTAAACGACGTTATCGAAAAACCGTGACACGAGGTTTCCAAATTAGTAACGAAATATTGAACTTTGCATCTTTTTTTTGCTTGGAAAATTTTTTATGCTCGCCAACGCGATAATTCCACGGACTTTTTCTCCAAGCACGAAAAATTATGATCCTGATGTTTGCATCGTTGGAATGCAACAAAATTCTGTTATTTCTTCAGCAGAGCCAATAATTATTATTGAATATTTGCTCCGGCCAATAAACGATTCTCTCTTGCAACCAAAAAACTCAATCACCTCCAAAAATTGCCACGATTTTCAAAATTCAATAAATAATCAAGAGAAAAAATGTTTTTCGTTGAATCTCAACGTTGCAAGCTTCAGAGTCATGAAAAATTAAAGAAAAAAAAAATATTTTTCGTTCCATATCGACGATGATAACTTGATACAAAATTATGCAAAAAAAATGAGTTTAATATTGCAATAACCATGGCTAAATAATGTAACCCGATTTGTCAGCGTAGTCATTAATATTTCTCTCTCAATTTATCCAAACCTCACGATCCTTTCACAAATTAATGAGCGCTGAATAACGGTATACTCCAAGTATATTATACTCTCGCGTACGTATACAATCATTTATATATCTATAGATACATAAATACCTAAATACGAGTATGTATATAAAATTATTCTATAGAATCAAGGGAATCACGAATACGTACGGATTAATAATACTTTATGCGAATTATATTGTATGCTTATGTACAAAACACATTATTTTCATTCGTGATTCTCATCAATTCTTATTGCTGTCTTTTTATTTTTATTTTAACGTGGATTATTGCTCATTATTTTCATCGCAATTATAATTCATTACAAAAGCACTTGAGCGAGCTTGCACGATAATTATAATTAGCAAAATATTGTTAACCCATGAGAGGAAAATATGAAAAAAGAACAATTGATAAGACAACTGCGTGGATAATCTCTGCGTCGAACATCTTTCAGCGTAACGCGTGATCAATAGACATTTGCAATGGGATTACAAGTCCGATAATCTCGAGAGAGGAAAAAAAACATAAATGAGAATATAAAGGCGATAACTGGCTCGAGGAAACTCGTTTGGTTGCGGAGGAAACATGGAAACTACGTCTAAACATTATTTTTACGATCGCAATTTGTTGTTTTCTACCGATAAGAACCAAGCTGAATGAAGAAAAAACGTCTCAACGGTTCGAGTGACTTTTAAATTGATTGATTTTCGAGGGTAAAAATATATTTTTTCTCCAGAGAAAATAGTCGTCGGAGAATCCCGCGGATCGGATGAGCTGATGGCATTATTTATAATGAAAATAAAATGAAAATAATTGTGAAAAAAAAACGAGTGCGGTGTCCTCGATTCTTAATAATTTATATGGCGAGAGTTGATCCCACGAAATCCTGAAATTGATACGAGAAGAAAAAAGTGTGCGCGCACTGCCAACTGGTAATCCTTCCGCGCAATAACGTACGGAACAAATCGAGGACATTTTTTTATCCTCCTTTTTAATTCATTACGCGGCGTTAAATTTCAGTTTTTAAGTTGGTGAACGTAATATTAGCCCCGCGGGGCAACGACCGAGAGCAAGAGAGAGAGAGAAATTCACACGCCGCAAGAATCGAATCACGAATATTACTTTTTATTTTTATTCTCATTTTTCTTATGTTTTTTTTCTCCTTCGCTTCTTTTTTCTCCGTTCCTTTTTTCTCACGTCAGAAAATAAAGAAAAGAGCAGGCAACGAATCTCACGCACGTGGCGTCGGTGAGATACCACACAGCTCGGAAAGAATTCGAAACGAGGTAACTCCATAATGTCATTCGTGTAAAAAGTACCGTGAAAAAAAACATCTAATGAAAAAACATGAACCTTGGAAAAAAAACGTTTTCTCACATCAATTATTTTGCTACCATTTCCACGAATATTAATAATCTCAGAAAAGTGTTTAGAAGCCTCAAAAAGGATGAAAAATAATTATATCCAATTTGTTTCAGAGCTCGAGACAAAAATGTACAGCGAAATGCCGAAAAAACGCACAACAAATAATCATTGGATCGTGAATTACACAATGGCGAATTATTTCGTTGCTGTAATGTGAAAAAATATGTTTTTTGGCGATCGAAACCATTTCTACGAATATTAATAATCTCAGAAAAGTGTTCCAAACCCTTTAAAAAGATGAAAAATAAAATGATCCTGAAGTTTGCATCGTTGGAATGCAACGAAATTCTCTTATTTCTTCATAAGAGCTCATGATTATTGTTCAATATTTGTTCCGGCCAATAAAACGATCCTCTCTTGCAACCAAAAAGCTCAATCGACGCAAAAAATGGCCACAATTTTCAAAATTCAATTAACAATCAATAGAAAAAATATTTTTCGTTGAATCTCAACGTTGCAAACTTCAGAGTCATAAAATAATAGTATATTACACTACAAGGGCAGAAAGTTTGGGATTCCTGCACTGCGCAACTTCATGCCCGAGGCGAAGCCGAGGGCATGAAGTTGCGCAGTTCAGGGCTCCCAAACTTCTGCCCGTGTGGTGTATACTATTTTTCTCCATAGCCGGTCGAAAGTACGCTCGATTTGCGGCAGATTCACGACAGATTCATGTATTGATGCCTGCCCCGACATTTGCGGCACGAGCGAAGCGAGTGCCAGCTGGTCGGGGGCAGGCATCAAATACACAAGAAAAGCAGATACAGTCATTGAAAAACAAAAACAATAATTAATTCACACTAATACGAATTTTTTCAAATTTTACATAACCGATAATCCACAACACACACATACAAGTGCATGATTTTGTGATCTATTATCACAAAATTCAATAAAATTATAATGTTGAAGTTTCCATCGTTGGAATGCAACGAAATTATGTTTTCTCTTGAACAGAGCTCATGATTCTTATTCAATATTTCGTCCGTACAATAAAAAAATTTTTTTTTAGAATCCAAACGCAGAATCGATAGGAAGGTTATGGTTTTTGAATTTAAACGAAAAATGCACAGAAAAAGTATTTTTCGTTGGAACGCAACGTTGCGACCATCAGTGTAATGTGGAATTATCATATTTTTTACGAAGATTTTCATTCCAGAAATTTGTTTTCATCATATTTATCACGATCAGTGCAATGGAAAAAACTGTTTACTATATTTTCACGAAATTCACAGTTTTCATTTTTATTAAATGGACATTCGTCAACAAATCCATCGGTTGACGAAAATTTTGAAATTTTTCCTCTTGCACTTTGATTTTAAAACAGTTAATTCTGTGATATTTTCCGGAAAGCTCTAACCTCAGAAAAACGGATCATGGAAAAAATTCAAATTTGGAAAAACACAACTGCTCTGACATTTAGACTTTGACATTAGAGAAAACACGGTTAGAAAGTCACTTTCGGCCGTCGCGGGAGCCGAAATATACTATTTGCTCCCGATCAGAGGGCGATCGTGTTTTTTTTTTACCAATGCACGAATGTCGAACTTTCTGCCTCGAAATCGATGCCGAAAGTGCGTACTTTCGACCGAGGTATGGAGAAAAAATAATTCTGGAGTTCGAGACAAAATGACTCTGAAGTTTGCAACGTTGAGATTCAACGAAAAACATTTTTGCTATTGATTATTTCTTGAAAAAATCGTGGCAATTTTTTGGGTCGACTGAGTTTTTTGGTCGCAAGAGAGAATCGTTTTATTGGCCGGACCAAAAATTCAATAATAATTATTGGCTCTGCTGAAGAAATACAAGAATTTCGTTGCATTCCAACGATGCAAACGTCAGGATCACGAGACAAAAATATACACAGCGAAATACCAAAAAAACGCACAAAAAATACTTAGTGAACAAGTGAATCCATTTCGTTGCTGTAATGTGAAAAAATACGTTTTTTGGCCATCGAAATTGTGACTGTTTTTTCGACTATGTAGTCGTGCGATGGCTAGTACATTATATACATATATATAGCGATGAACGTGGGTATATATTACGCGAGGAAGCTCATTTCGCATTCGTATTTTCTACATATATATTATACATGTATATATAAACATATAAAGGAAATGCACATGCAGCAAAAAGATCGAGAAACTTTACGAGAGGCAAAGCAATGTACCGTAAGAATCACCGGCGCCTCGCTTCTTCCCATCCACGTATATATACGAATGTAGGATATTAAAGAAAAAGAGGACCATACATTTTTTTCCTCAATATTTGTCATCCTTTTCTTTTTATTCATTCATTCCATTTTTTCACATAAATAACTGTAAGAATTTGCGTTCCTGGTGGGGCAATAAATAATCGAGAAACTATTACCATCGCAAAGACAGTGATAAAATGACGAAGAGCCTGAAGATTCGAGATGGGAGGAAAAAAAACGTTTCAGCAGCTTAATCGGCTGCGTGTTGAAAAATCTCGAAGAACGTGTCAAAAAGAGCGATTCGAATGGACACGTTTGACGACAGTTCGAGAACACTTGCTCGCTCGAGTCTTGACGTTTGTTTATTGACATTTACGAACCTCGAACCCGGATTATTCCAAGACTTCAAAATAACTCACAAGTTTCAACCACATAAAACTCAAAAGATTCTGAAGGAACGAATTGATCGAGGAAAAAAAAAATCTCGTTGCATATTAAAGATGCAACTTGAAATGCATATTTTATCTCAAGTTTTTCTGCCGTTATATTTTTTACGGACTGGATTGTGACGGCAGAATGTGCCAAAAATAAGAATTGAGGCAGTTTTATGGATTCATAATTTTATACAATAATTTAAAACGATTTTAAGTCTCTTGGATTTATCTTTCATACTTAAACACACCAACACACACACACGTTATTCGTGAGCTATACCGGGATCGCTGGAATGCACCAGGAACAGGTCGGAAGGCGACCAGCATTCCGAAATTTGCAACCGGGTCCTTTTAGTGTACCGTGCTCGCGAAAACGAAAAATAAATAACACGAAAAACATTTCGAATGTTAAAACCTTTGTACTAGGACTGAAAAAAAATATTAATTTATACATTATTTGAAATTTAATGACAATAATTATTGTTATTCCCTTTCCAACGTGACGCTATTGAGTCTTGACAGGAAAATGTCTCTCCGGCTAAACCGGCGAGAAAAAATTCCAAAGACGCGATGAAAAAAAAATGCATTCATCGAGCCCTCGAAGCTGCGGTACAAACCCGATCCCGAAACTTAGATACGGGTTGGAAAAGGAGAAATAAGAAGGACGAAAAACCGAGTGGGCGGATCTAAAGTTTCGATGGAAAGGTGCCCGAATCCTTCGGGTTCCTTGGCAATAATTTCGTCGTAGAAAAAGAAGCGTAAAAAAAAAAAGTCAACAAGAAATTGTCGATATTTCGAAAATACGAATAAAAATGATCGAATGGGAAGTGCCACGTGAAAATATCGAGAATAAAAAAAATGCCATCGTTCAATTTCGCATTCATCAGTTGAAGGCTCAGAAAATTTTTGGATCTCAACCCCAGAACGCTAACTTTCTATTTTTTTTACTTATTTCAGTAAGCAATTTTGAAAAATTCATTTCTCCAGTAAAATTGAACGAAAAAGGCCGAGCTTGGGCTCATTCGTTTCGTTTCTAAATCCAGGATCACGTGAGCCTGCGACAATTTCGCTTCAAGTCAGAAAATCAGTCAAAAGTTCGATGAAACGATAAAAAAAAAATGATCCTGAAGTTTGCATCGTTGGAATGCAACGAAATTCTGTTTTTTCTTCAGCAGAGCCAATAATTATTATTGAATATTTGGTCTGGCCAATAAAACGATTCTCTCTTGCGATCAAAGAACTCAATCGACTCAAAAAATTGCCACGATCTTCAAAATTCAATAAATAATCAATAGAAAAAATGTTTTTCGTTGAATCTCAACGTTGCAAAGTTCAGAGTCATAAAAAAAAACCGAAAAACGAAGGAAGGAAAGGTCCTGGGGTCGTTTTCAACTCCAAGTTATCGTTTCAGGGTTAAAACTGTTCTGGATTATGGGGACCTGCTGTTACACAAATCTGTGGGTTATTAGGATGATGAAAATTCAATATTCGGTGGCTCCTCTAGCGGTGAGGACTCGCATCTCCGAGATTCAGTCAGTCTCGAGAATCTCTATCGCAGTCTCGCTCCAAAGGGAAAAAAGCAAGAGAGAGAGAGAGAGAGGGATAAAAGGAGAAAAATGAAACGAAGAGTCCCATCAAATAAACTCACCCTGTTGCATTCCAATGCCTCGGCGCTGTGCTCCTCTTTCTGCTTGAAGCAGCTGCTGCACTTGCTCTTGTTGAATATGTTCGGTGCGAACTTCCTGCACTCGGCGCCACTGCCACGAGGTGTCGTTGTCGACATTTCTCATTCGTCCAATTTCAATGAAATAATTTAAAACAAAAACACGACACAAATATATTTATATGAATAATAAAAAATAATTCGTCGCACAACACAGACCGGAAAACACCGAACGTCGTTTCACAAGCGATAAATAAATCTCGAGGCTTTTAGATATTCCCCAAATTTTCGAAACAACCAAAAAGTCATTTCGTCGTTTATTTCCGCCAACGAGTTGAAAAATTTGTATATTTTTTATATTTCTGTGTACGTTTGCATACACGAACTGTAACTTCGTTTCCTTTTCGTAAAACAAACTCTTTCTTTTTGTTTACGTCGCCGCGACGATTCTCGAAATGTTTATTCCCGGAAGAAAAGTTTGTCGAGAGAAAAAGTCATGTCGATTTTTTTTTTTTCCAAAACTTTCAAATTTATCGCTGTTTGAGATTCAACATAACTCGGAAATATTTTTCAGCTTTAATCAAAGGGCCCGATGAGATATTCGATTTGTTTTCCCAACTCAAATGTCGGCTGATTTATCGTCTCTTTTCGGCCCGTAGATATCGATATTACCAATCCACGCGAGGGAGCGAGAGAGAACAACACGAAGAGCGTGATTGTTACGGTACTTCGACCTTGAGGGAGCCCCCAAGGGAGAGGAACACGATGTTCTCAAAATTCCACACTCCCAAACACTATTTTTTCTTCCACCGTCTTCCGCGCAAGCAAATTTGTTTTTTGTTTGTGATTACTCGAAAAATTCGCCGCTTGCGGTACAAGTTTTCGGCTCGAAATTCCGATCAACACGATGTTCGGATATTTCGTGAAATTATTTAGCTCGATTTTTCGTTTCTCATGCACACGTGCTCTCATTTATTTATCGACATAATAAACACATTTCACTCAATCCACTTTTTCCACTGCTCAAAAGTGGAATTGTAAACACCTGCACGTGATAGGACGCGTTTATAAATCCCAAGCGAGTAATTCACGTGCCCGCGATGATAACGTAAATATTCCGAGGGCACGTGTGTTTTTTCTCACCGTTTTTTATATTTCTTTAATTTACTCGAACGGAAGAAAATAAATATGTACTTTCCGATCGAGATTGCTTTGCGAATCCCTTCGGACTCGACGATGCGAATTTTGACAGTCAATCGCGAAATTTCGAGTTCAAGGTCACTCGACACAAGATCGCGCCGAATGTAATGTAAACGTGTAAGATTTTTGCACCGTTTGATTACATTTCAAAGATAACTTGAAGAAAATCAACTTTTTCGATTGTTTCGAATGAGAATCGATCGAGTTTTTACGTAATTCCTTGTGTTTTTTTTTTCGTCACTATTAGCTCGTCGAGTTCGACACTCTTTACGTTTTCTTAATTATCGAGGGCACCGAGCAAGTATCACTATCGTATTTATACCCAATATATATAAATGTGTACATGAAAATGTATACATGTGTTTATATATCGCGCACCAGGTGAGTCACTTTTACGAAGAGGTTAAAGCACCTTCGAGTCTTTTTTTCGGCGTACTACCCGGCTCGCCGTTTCCTTCGTAATGAATTTATATTTTTACACGTTTTATTATCCGTCGCCGTAAACCGTGTCGCGTTCTTTCACCCCGCACGCGCTACCAACAAACGACATATTTACGTCCCAATGCTCCATGACAGAACGACCGCCGAGGACTGCCATCCGCGTACTGCGCGACTGCGCCAACTCTATCGTCTATCCCCTCACTCGTCCCAGTCGTCCCTCTCTCTCGTACTCCTTCTCTCGCTCTTTCCCCCTTACACAACCGTACAACACTTTGGACGCCGCCTCCCTCTCTGCCGCGCCCGGAACGCGCAGTGCTCTTTTTTTTTTTTTTTTTTTTATTGGAGAAAAATAAGAGGGAAGGCTACGGCATCGCCATCTAGCCTCAGATGTATACATTAATGTTTTAACATGTTGATCAGGAAGATGTCTTTTACAGGGTTGTACTTACAAGTGATGTCATCACATTATATAGTCTTGCTTAATCTAAATCACAGTTTTTTTTTTTTTTTTTTAAATGAACATCTTAATGGAGCTGATGAATTTGGCTATGGCTACTACAGCCTGATAGCGCATCGTGTGTAATAGGGATTTAATACAATAGGGGGGGTATTCTTTTATGTTTTTTAAGTCTATTAATAGGAACTTTCGTTCTGCTTCCCACCTGGGGCATTGCCAAAATATATGGTTTTCAGTCTCTATGGACGACCCGCAATCACAGATTTCAGAATTAACTATGTTATGTCTATATAGGCTCGCCTTCAGTGAGGAGTGGCCACTTCTCAGTCGATTTATTGAGACTATTGCTCGTCTTTCTAGTTTAAATTGATCATACCATGGGTGAGGTTTCTTCTGGTAGAATTTTTCGAAATATTCTTTTCCTTTCTCCCGGCTGGCGGCAATGCACCACTCGTGGAGCTCGTTGTTCATAGCCTTTCGCCAAGTAGCTTTAAAGTCAGAGCTGGGGGTCAGAATCTGCGTGTCACGTCCGTGAAGTCTTGCGTCTTTCGCCGCTACATCTACTATTTCGTTGAATTTGATGCCCTTGTGTGCTGGGATCCATACGAAGTGGATCTTTTTCCCTTCGGCATCTAATATGCGTAATTTTTCTTTGATCATTATTATTAGGTATGATCCAGACAGCTTAGCATAGCCGTTCAAGGCCTGAAGCACGCTTCTGGAGTCTGAGAAGATCGTATATTCCTTGGCGTCAAGCCTAACGATAATTTCTAATGTTTCAACAATAGCTAGTGCCTCAGCTGTGTAGATGGAAGCCATACCGGTCGTTCGGAAGGCCGTTATTTCTTGTCCCCGGAGTTTAAGCGTAGCAAATCCTACAAATTCGTTGCCTTCCATTTTGGATCCATCAGTAAAGAAGCATTCCGTTTCTTTCAGGCGGTTGGAAAATACCTTATTGAAATCCCTATCACAGTTATATGATTTGCTTAAACTTTGTCCTTCTTCAAACGAGACACTTGCCTTTAGGGTGAGAGCGTCGTACTGGAAGTTGAAGCATAAGGGTCTCGATGCTTCTGCTATGGTGTGACTTTTAACCACTATTTCTTTATAGCTTTCGAGCAAAACAGGCATTTCATGGCGATTTATAGTTACCGGGTTTTCCCATATTTCGTTCCCTAGCTCCAGCGATTCGATTATCGGGTTGTTTTCAAGGCTAAAAGCCTTGGTTATGTAATTTCTTCCAAGGAATTTAATTCTACTTTTTAGGGGGGGAATCTTAGATTCTCCAAGGGTAACATTATTTGGGGTCGAAGCTCTAAGTCCCAATGCAATCTTAATCGCTTTAGTTTGAATTCTCTCCAACCTTGTTTCTTGGCTCTTGTTAAGAGGGTAGAAAATAATGGCTCCGTATTCGATTCTGGATCTTATTAATGCTATGTAAAGCCTAGTCAAAAGCCCAGGGTCTGCACCCCACCAAGTCGATCTTAGCCAACGAATTATAGTTAGTGGTTTAAAGCACTTTTCTTCAATTGTTTGTATCTGTTTATTCCACCTGAGGTCTGCTTCGAAATATAGTCCTAAGAATTTAACGGAGTGTTGCGCGTGTACTTGCGCTTGATTAACTTTTATAGACCAGTCTCTGCCTCTCGTTTTTCTACATTTGCTAAATAAGATAAGTTTGCATTTTTCAGGTGCTAGATTTAGTCCACTTGTGTCTAAGAACTGTTCGATTGACTTTGCAGCAGTCTCGATTTCAGTCAGGGCTGTTCTAGCATTGTTATTTTTGCTATATACACACACGTCATCCGCAAACTGTACAATTTTAACTTCTCCCGCTCTGGATTCCAATTCTCGTGTGTACAGTGAGTACAGTAAGGGGCTAAGGACACCTCCCTGCGTTAATCCTTTAGAACATCTCAACATTTCGTCCAGCTCTCCGTACTGACAGTGCACGATTCTCTCGGCGATCATATTGTATATAAACCTTCTCAAACCACCAGGGAACCCTGTTTCTTTAAGCCTTTCCACAAGAATATGCGGTATGACGTTGTCGTACGCGCTCTTTATGTCTAAGAACAAAGATGCTACATGCTTATTTTCATCGAAGGCGTTTCTGATATCAGAGTACAGCAAAGCCAGATTGTCATTGCAGGATCTAGTCCTTCTAAATCCGAATTGAGAGCTAGGCAAAATGTTGTGTTGTTCCACCCACCATGAGAGTCGATTATTTATCAGCCTTTCGAGTACTTTTAGTAGGCACGGTGCCAAAGAAATCGGTCTCATTTTGTTAGCATCACCTTTGGGGATGAAAAAAACCACGTAGTTTTTCCACTCTACCGGAAAATTCCCTTTTAGATAGATCTCGTTGAACAGAGCTAGCAGTATTTCTTTAAATTCTTTAGGTAGGTTAATTATAATTAGGTAATCTATGCGGTCAAAACCCGGAGCCGAGTTGACTCTTAAGTTCCCCAAGACTATGTCTAACTCTTCCCATGTGAACGGTAGGGCGAGAAAGGGGTCGCCTTCGTTGTCATCAAATCTTGGCTCTGATTGGGATACCCAGTTTGGACAGAGATTTGCTAGTGTAGTTTTACTGTTTTCTACCCTCGCTTGGTTGTACGCGAATCTATTCTCGGAGTAGTTTAGTCTATTATTGAAGGCTTTTATCTTTCGCCATAGATACGTTGGGTTAGTGTACTTTGTAAATTTCTGAGTGAACTCTTTGAACTGTTCTTTCTTTATTTCTCTCAGCCGATACTTAGTTTTGGCCTCTATTCTTTTGTATTCTATAAAGTTTTCATACGAGAAATACTCTTTCATTCTTAAAAAGGCACCTTTCCTGATTCGAATGAGTCTATCACACTCCTCCGTCCACCAGGGGGCTGGAGGGGGTTTAGGCGTATTATCACAGGCCGTTTTTTGTTGTGTCTGGGGAGTACAGCTCTGTATCGCGTCTACTATTATTGCCACCAAAGTGGTGTACTTAACCTGTGTGTCGATGTCTCTAGATTGGATAACCGATATTGTATCCTCTAGTTTGTTTTGTAAGGTTTGCCTAAATTTGGTCCAGTCCGTCTTACGGTTATATAAGCGTTTCTTGGCGCGATTTGAGTTTCTGTTTTCCGTCGTTTTTTTAAATTCAATGGTAATAGGGTAATGGTCACTACCCCATGGGTCGTCGCCCACGTTCCACTCCATGAGTGGGAGCGATCGATTGTCTGCAAAGGCTAAGTCGATGTTTGACTCCGTTTGATTTTGTCTGGACCTAAAGGTGGCCTCTGTTCCATTCAGAATCCCCAGCTCTTCCTGCACTACTGTTTCGGCTATTGACACTCCCGAGTGGCAACAACGCCTATCTCCCCATAGTGTGTGGTGGGCATTAAAATCTCCAGCTACGAGAAATCTTCCCCGAAATTGGCAGAGAAACCTCTCCCATGATTGGTGGTCAATCCTCACATCTGGCGGCCTGTAACAAGAAACTATTAGCATTTCTTCGTTGTTTATAAATAACTTAATACCGCACAGCTCAATGTTACCATTGCAATCGAAAAAATTATCAACTAAACCATATTTAATTCTATTATTTATGAAAATAAGGACTCCTCCGCCATTGCGGTTATCCCGCTCTTTCCTGACTACGTCAAAACCCCGCAAATAAATTGTATCGTTAGTTTTCAACCAAGTTTCAGATAAAAGGATAACGTCGTAGTCCTTCGCTCGTTGTTGTATCTCAGGAAGTTTTTGCCGAATGCTCTGGCAGTTCCACTGCAAAATCCTTATTCCTCTGTTGTACGTTCTAGCCATTAGTCTAGTATTCCTCGTCCTCGCTCATGTCGCCGACATCTATGTTTATCGTATCATCTCCTTGTTGAACCGTTGGTTGGTCCGATGTCCTTGCGTCCATAACTGCTAGTTTGTGCATCTCCAGTGTTTTCCACAGCCTATCGAAGAACTTGTCCACTTCTGGTAGACGTTCGAGAGATTGGCTGAGTCGTTCTAGCTGGTCGCGAATTCTGGTTGAGCCTCTCCAAACTCGAGAGTCAATTGCTTGACCCCGTGAGTTTTTAAACCTTTTTCCAGCTTCGGAATTACTGTTGAAGGGTGTGTTCCACGCCGACGAGCCCGGCTTGTCGTATAATCCTTGGACACTTGATTGATGGTGCTGTTGTCTGTTGTCTGATCCTTTGAGTGTCGGGAAGTTCCTGTCGTCTTTGACTGGTGCTTCTCCTTTTTTCCGTTTTTCTTGATTCCTCTTGGCCGTGATGTATGGTACGTTGTCTCGAGCCATGATTTCGTTTACTTCTATGGCCTCCTTTCTCCGGGGGCAGTCTTTGTTGAGGGCGTTATGCTCACCAGTGCAATTTATGCATTTCGGCGTTTTGGGGCATTGGACACCTTCCGGGTGTCTCAAATCCGTACAGGTCAGGCATCTCTCTTGGTCTTTGCACCATTTCCGGGAATGGCCCAACTTCCCACAGTTGTAGCATTGTCTCAGCGCTGGGATGTAGTGTTCTATTCGGAGCACAGTTTTTTCGATGAATATTTTTTCTGGCAAGAGATGGCACCTGAATGTAATGCATACCGACTGAGTTTCGATCCATTCGTTTTTCCCCTCTATCTTCACCCGTTTTCGAAGTCTAAGTCCGTGGACTGCTTTGAGTCTGGGATTTTCTTGGTTGATGGCTTCGATAACCTCTTCAATGGACATATCTTGTGGAATGCCCCTGATAACTCCTTTCCTCAGAACGTGATAACTTGGCAAGAAAATCCTCATTTTCAGACTCTTAAGGTATTGATTTGATAACGCTGTATTAGCCTCGTCCCTAGAGTCGAAGGCGATATTCCAGGTTTTTCTAGTTAGAGGTTCAATGTTCGTAAATTTAATGCCTGCTTTGGCAACTAACCTGCTAACTTCGAGGGGGAGAAGCGGCTTAGTACCTGCATCTCCATCTTCAATTCTTTGCAATTGCACAATGAAGGGTGCCCTGTCATTTTTTTCAAATCGTAGTTCCTGCCATGGCCTATCTGTGCCCGTGGTGCCCTGATCAGCCTTTTCACCTGCTTTGTTCATGTTTGTCTCTTTATTTTGCGTTAAATTCTGATTGTCTGCTGAAGGACTTGGCATTGCGCCATCCCCTCGGAGCTCCTCAGGGTTTCTGTCGTTTCCAAATGGCTCTCCCGTTTTTGCTTTTTTAAAGGATTTTTTTCTTTTCGCCATACCTGCTTCTTCCATCAACGACGTATACAACTGCGAATTCCGTAGTGTTCCATGTCCTACTGTCTGTATCTTTCCATCTTCTTTGGCTGGGTCGACTTCCAGCTTTTACCGGCTGAAGCCTCCTCGAGCCGGAGTGAGGTTATGTTAACCTCAAGCTTCGTTTCTCGTTGTTTCTGTCCTTGGGGGATTCCGAGCTGCCTCTATCCGGTCCTACCTCGCTTCACCTCAATATATTGATCGCTCAGGAGCTTGATCACACGAATTTTAGATTGACTCTTTAATTATATGAATAAATTTTTAATGACTCGGTACGCAACGTGCCGATACTACTCTCTCTCCCTCACGCGCAGTGCTCACGCGCCTCCCGATCGCAGCGCCGCGTAGCGGCGTTCCCGCGCTTCTCAGTCGCCCTAGTACACAGTGCGGGAATTATAAATTTCTCATTTTTAACCCACTTGCCTTTTTCAAGGTCGCAACGAAATTCTCGACTTTTTCACTCATACATCGATCGATTGAGATTTCATTTTGATAAGTCAATAAGTCAACAATTTTCTGGTTAATTATTTAATTTAATTTAATCCGGTGCTACTGATTTCGAAGTTCGCACTCGAGTCAAACGAGCCTCTCACTCGGCGATCAGCTGATTTTCGCATCCGTTTCGGTCCAGTCAAATGCTTACTTCCGGTTTATATTTCGCAGCATTCCAGCGGGTTTCGGCGAGTAACCGCGACCGCAGTCGACACGGAAAAGATGGTGGTTGATGAAGCAGGTGACAGGTTCGTAAAATTTAGCGTGATAAACCAACAGAATTGCGTCTCGATCAAAACGATTTCACTCGCAATAACAGAATGCTCGATTATTCCTCAAAATTAAAAGATTTTTGTGAGGAACTGTTGACTCTAACCTCGAAAATTCACGATTCTCGAATACTGTCGCACAATCAATTCGTTACTCCCAAATGAATTTTTTTTTCAGTAAATAACAAAAAAAAATGCAAAATTCCTAACCTCTAAAGAGTTCGAAAAAGTTACTCACATTTGGTCCCATAACTCTCGCACCGGCTGGAATTGACTTTTTCGACTTGACCGAGATTCAACCGACCTTGTAAAACAAAAAAAAGTTATTGATTTTTTTATTCACCCATACGAATTTGGCAACAACAAAAATCGTCATAATATTCATTAAGGATCGATTCGTTCGGTCACGAAAACGTGTCATTTCTAATTATAGATCAGAACCGTTTGTGTTCAAACAAATCGCGAATTCCAATCGAGCGACAGAAAATCGCCAACTTATGTAATTTCATACGCGATTCTGGACTCTGCTCCTCGCCTCGATCTCCATATCGTTTTTCTTGATTTAACAAAAAAATTCGAAATTTTTAACCCGTAATTGTAAATTCAAACCTGACATTAAACTTTGCCCAATTTCAGTCAAACGTCAAAGATTTTTCGCCATTTTTTTGTTTTCTGCTTTGAATTACAATCTTTTTGAAACGCAGAGACGAATCTGCCAATGTCGCCATCATCAGAGAAGTGTACGACACGGAAAACGCTCACGAAACTTTCGAATATGAGCTAGAGCGAGCGCTCGAAGCCGAGTGCACTCTCATCGTCATCGAGCCGTCCAAACTCGGTGACGAAACCTCCAGATGGATCGCGGTGGGAAATTGCTTGCACAAAACCGCTGCCCTGTCTGGATTAGCCGCTATTTTTACAGGTTCGTTGCAGAGTCGATACCTTTTTACAAATATCCTGAAAATGCCATTCCTTATCGTCCATCGATAGGGAGCAAAAGTCCATCGCAGTGCTTTCACGGAGCATGATTTTTGGGGGTTTTCGTTTACCTTGAATTGGCCCAAAGTACCAGAAATTTTACCAGATTTTTGTGCACCGCACGATTGGGCCTGTGCTTTTTGCGATACAAAATTTTCCTTAATCAAAAATCGTCTTGTCTGGATCTTCCTTTTCGTTTTTAACTCCAGAACAGTTTTTCACGTTTTTACCGCATTTTCGACTAATTTTTCGCCTCCCAACGAAATCGCCCCAGAATCTCGTGATTCTGCATCAAAAATCGAAAAGAATGAGCTCGAGTTGGATCCTTTTCGTTCAATTTTACCGGCGATATGAATTTTTCAAATTGGGGTCGTTTATGACTCCTGATCACCGAAATAGATGGAAAAAATAAATTTTCCATGAGCGATACAATTGTTTGTATTTGCAGGGCTCACATGGGGCGAGCACCCATACATATACGGGCTATTTTGCACAACGTCCGTGATAACTTGCGGACTGTACACGGTATCTTGGCAGCTGGACCCTTGTTGCCAGTATCAAGTGGAAACTGACACGAGTAAGTTGCCACACGTTGAGTTGTTGGCAGTTTTAGGTCCATCCTCACCAACGTTCCTCGTACGTAAGGATGACTCTCGAAGACGGATTCTCCACACGACGATTACACTCGCGGCGCTCAGTATCAGTGCCTGGAGGCTTTATCAAGCCTTCAAGTGAACAAGAAACGAAAAAAAACAAGCGAAAACAAAAAAAAACGGCAGAGTTGAAAAACAAAAGGAAAAATAGAAATGAATTATTTGATTAATCAATTGATTGTACTGCAAACGAAACGCGAACGTCACGTCGAACGTACAACGCAATTCAACTGTTTTCGAATTTTGAAAAATACAATTTCACCTTTTTTTTCCATTTTTTTTTCTCAAGCCTTCGGACAACGATCACACGATTGAATTCGTTGTCACCATTTCGAATGCTTCGTGACGAAAGAATCGCTCAGTTATTATTTCTTTTTTATTTACAAGATTAGCGCTTTTAGAATTTTTTTAAAAATAATTCTTTAACCTACGTTTTGAATTTATCGAAAAACAAACAAACAGTTTCAGTCGGAAGGAGAAAAGCAATCTACCTAGTGAACGATTGACCGGTTTCTTAGCACTCTATGTATTTTCTAGGCTGTAAATAAAGTAAATAGAATAGACGGATGGAAATAATGATGAAAAGACATCGCGTTACAAGCTGTGAACTAATTGTCTCCCAAATTCTGCACTTCGGCTGATCGATCGATTGTTCGTGCTGAAAAAATCCTGCTTGACATTTTTCTTCGGAAAAGTCGATATTTCGACAAGATCAAAAGTTGCACGTTCATGTTTCTTCGTCCGCAGAGAGCGTGTGACTTTGATTTTTCTCGAAATATCAAACTCTCGCAACTGGTGAATCAGCTCAATGGAAAACGAGCACGAGCGCAACGACAAAAAATTAGCAGCTCGATCGTAGCGTGATTTTTGTCGCAAAACGAAAAACGACACAAATGTACACCATAGAGATTAAAAGTTTAAAAATACAATGGCGTCGGTATAAAATTTATCTCCAAATGCGACAAAACCTTAGCCGAAAGAGAGAAGAGACAGAAAGGGTGAGAGTTGATTAACTTTTATCAGAAATTGTATTTTTCCTAATTCTTAGTGATATACAGAATGAGATAATGAAAAATATTGTGTTAATAGGATAAACGAAAGAGATTGTGCAAAATGTCGAGCAAGAAGGATAATTGAATGTGAACGATTAGTCATTATGTTTTCCAACATAATATCCAGACACGTCGTTCTTTTCTTATTCATTCATACCGATCAGAGTGTCGAAATAAACTCCACTTGAATGTTGTTTCGTTGTTACACGTTTCATTTTGTTCATTCGATTTATTTTTTGCAAGTCTAGAGAGCAATAATTAACAATAAATATTCTAATTCCATTACATGCGTATAGACCATTTCATTCGGTTCGCTCTTCACAGAAACTTTCTCGAAAAGTCAATAAAATATTATTTACACTAAAAAAAACGTTTGAATTTTGCGCTCATCAGACTCTACTCACATCGACGTCATTCATGCTACGAAAAATCGTCCGGATTCCCATTATCAATACGAACAAAACGCTGTCAATGTACAAATTATCGTTATTCCTTTTTTTTTCGTTCTCGATTATTCAGTTTTTTTCTTAGCTCGTTTCTCCATTATTTTGAAGAACAGGGATGGCCACACGTAGCGAAGGAAGGTCGCGGCTTTCGGGGTCATCGGGGATATCATTATTTCTTTTTCTTCCGACAATACTGCTGTTACTATTTTTTTTGCTACGTACTCCGCAGTGTAACCCTCTTGAATCGTTTTATCCATCACTGCAACGAGATTCGAATTTTGTTACTTTCCTGTTTAAATGATTTTTTTATATTAATTTGTTTCCAAAGAATTACACTCACCTCCGTAATTTTGTCCATCCCCGGTCAAAGCATTGAGTGACAACGAAGTTTTTATGTATCCTGGATTCACGACCGTGATCTTGATGTTCTTATCGGCCAGTTCCGCTCTCGCCGAATCGCTCCAAGCCTGTAGAGCGTGTTTCGACGCGGCATAAGCCGATCTGAGACAATAGAAAAGAAATTGAATACGCTCTCGTTGGCAAACTCGATTCGACCCGGACAGATTTTTATCATTTTTCATGTTTTCCGGATTTTTCATCATGCTCTCTCAACCCTAGAACCGTGACTTTTTTTTAAATCCATTCCCGTGACCTGGAGTCATAAAATTTAACGAAAAAAAATTCAACTTTGGCTCATTCTTTTCGTTTTTTAATGCAGAATCACGTGAGCCTGGGACAATTTCGCTTCCAGCTAAAAAATTCGTCGAAAATGGGGTGAAAAGATGAAAAACCGGAGATCGAACGTCTAAAGCGCGCGAGATTTAAAATTGCCGGGGGTCGTGCTTTTAACCCCGAGTTACCGTTCCAGGGTTAATCGTCATTTCTCAGAATCTATTCAGCGTCGCTTTTTGCATAATTACCTGTAAGGTATGGCGATTTTTCCCTGCACGCTGCTCACGCAGACTATGTGACCGCTTCTACGACTTATCATGGACGGAAGAACCGCTAAAAACATCAAACACCCAAAGATTTAAAATCAATGTTTTTCTCAACGCAATTTCCATTTCTTGGGTCTGTGGATTTCGACTGAGTCATTACCTTTCGAAAGTGCGATCTGTGCAAAATAATTCACTAACATAACTTTTATGTCGACATTGACGTTGGTGTTGACGACTTCGCCTCGGTAGGAAATTCCCGCGTTGTTAATCAAAATATCAATGTGGCCATGGATAGTCAGAACTTTGTCAATTTCTGCAGGCAGTGAATTCAGTTCCGTGAGATCCAGGGGAAGAACAATGGGCGGGTGCGTGGGGACGGTCTGAAAGAATTTTCTATCGTAACGAGACTGAAAATCTGAGGAAATTCGCGAAACTTGGAAAAAGTGAAAATTATTTACGTGGTGAGTCTCCGTCAGGGCATTTTTCACTCTCTCAAGCTCTTCCTTGCGTCGCGAAACCAAAATTAGTCGGCAACCGTTTCTATAAAATTCGTGGGCCAGAGCTTCGCCCAGTCCTGAACTTGCTCCAGTGATCATTACGACCTGAATATTGTATTTCCCATGAATGTTGAAATATTCACACAAAGAGCGAAATTCATATTAAAAAATAACGCGTTTGAATTTTTTTTTTTTTGAGATCCAACGGAAAATACTTTTTCTCTTTATTTTTTGTTCAATTTAAAAAACAACAACAATTTTCGTATCGATTTTGTGTTCAAATCGTAAAAAACGATCGTTTTATTGTCTTGATTAAAAATTGAATGAGAATCGTGAGCTCTGCTAAAAAAAAAACAGAATTTCGTTGCATTCCAACGATGCAAACTTCAACATCGTGGAAATGTATGGGAAATGTGTTTTTTGTTATTTGGTGAAAAAATCATTGTTTACCTTGCTGTGGAGTTGGGCTTTTCGATGTTTATTCCTCAAAAACGTCACGAGGTGGTACAACAACCATGGGAATGTGACGGGGATACCGAATAAGGTGAAAAGCCACCAAATAAGTGGCCAACCCGTTAAACTTTCGTGCTGTTTCATCTCGATTTTCGGATTTTCGCGTTTCTTTTGAATTACAAACAAGTGAGACCGTTTTTGAGGTTATTTGACGAAACACTGGAATTGCAGCTCGTTTATTATTTATACAGTCAGGGAATGATTCGTTAAACGCATGAAACGTCAAACTTGGAACGATGCGCTAAAAAGTCACACATGTTTGTGCATAAAAAAATGAGTGAAAAAAGCGATAACACGGAGTTGAGAGTACTAAGTCGAAGAGGTCGAAAATCGACCGTCAGCTGTGCTCCAGTGGAAGCCGCGAAGACACTTATCAATTATGTCATGAGTCACGAGCCTGACGAAGCTTTAATTACGAAAAAATTCAAGGACCGATGGAGCGAGCGAGTACAAATCGAGCATCTTTGTTGCCGGGTGATATAACGATTGAATATTTAATCAGTTCGCTCGATACGTCATTGGAATGTTGTATCAATGATAAAAACTAAAGATCGATCCAGGATTTATTTGAATGTCGCGCCATAAGCAGGGTTCATGTTAAAATTTTTTTTTAGCTCACGTTGGCGTTCTGAAATCGAACCAGATGGTATTTCAAAGTTGAAAACTTCAAGAGTAACCCGAGTGCACCGTTTTCTACAGGTTTTCTACTTGAATAACCTTGTTAGAATTTTTTTTCTTCCAAATGTAACAAATATTTCGATCCCTCGAATCTACGTCGGTATTTTTTATCCCAATGGATTTTTTCGGGCTACTACGTGACAGCAAGTGATTAAGTTCGTCGCTGCAAATTCACTGCAACAATAGTTTTTTACGTGGATAATATTCACGGGCCGAATCAAGAGCTGACAATTCTTCGTCTCGATAATTGTCATTCGTTAGGTAATTAACCGATTATTTGTCATTCAACCAATTTTCCTATTTTACTCGACCCACGAATCAATAAATGTCCCATGAAATTTCGCATTTTCCAAATGCTTGTCATTATTGCTGACACCTAACTTAACTTAGGAAAACAGAGTCAGGTCGAAATGATGGAATTCGTGCTTGCACTCGAATCATTCACATTTTCCAAACGAATCGTTACGAGCCTTCAATAATTCTGCAAATTATTTACGAAAAAATGATTTTTATCGAAACTAAATTCCACAATAATACACGCACATATAATTCGTAGCCAAAACTTCCAAAACCCTGAAATTCAACAATTTCAAAACTTAAAAAAACATCGAAATCTCGTACTTCCAATAAATCACAAACTTTTCAAATTTCTTTATTGCTCAAAAATCATATTTGGAAAAAGTGACTAAAAAAATGAATTGAATATCGATTATTTTATTGTTGCACAATAATAATAATAATTAAAATTTCAATATACAAATTCATCTATTTCAGATGAAACTGCGACTCGCTGCCAATAAATCACAAACTTTTCAAATTTCTTTATTGCTCAAAAATCATATTTGGAAAAAGTGACTAAAAAAAATGAATTAAATTTCGATTATTTTATTGTTGCACAATAATAATAATAATTCAAATTTTCAATAAACAAATTCATCAATTTAAGATAGAACTGCGACTCGCTGCCAATAAATCACAAACTTTTCAAATTTCTTTATTGCCCAAAAACCATATTTGGAAAATGTGACTAAAAAAATGAATTAAATTTTGATCATTTTATTGTTGAACAATAATAATAATAATAATTGAAATTTTCAATAAACAAATTCATCGATTTCAGATGAAACTGCGACTCACTGCCAATAAATCACAAACTTTTCAAATTTCTTTATTGCTCAAAAATCATATTCGGAAAAAGTGACTAAAAAAAATGAATTAAATTTTGATTATTTTATTGTTGAACAATAATAATAATACTTCAAATTTTCAATAAACAAATTCATCGATTTCAGATGAAACTGCGACTCGCTGCCAATAAATCACAAACTTTTCAAATTTCTTTATTGCTCAAAAATCATATTTGGAAAAAGTGACTAAAAAAAATGAATTAAATTTTGATTATTTTATTGTTGACCAATAATAATAATAATTCAAATTTTCAATCAACAAATTCATCGATTTCAGATGAAAATGCAACTCGCAATGAGATAAAATTCCTATGGCACAAACTTGGGAAAATGATGTGCCGGCTTTTGGGAATCGAGGAAAATAAATGAAAATGGAAACTCACGAGAACGAGTATGTTTCGTTTCCCATGCACGCTGCGATCCAAGAGGGCGTAGTGTCTCATGAGGAAGTATGCGAGCCGTCGGAGGATTGCATATTGCAAGAGGGTTTGTCGGGGGTGGTAGTGGAAGAGGTGAATTCGGTGATAACGGAGGGGCAAGTGGCGGTGGAAATACTGACGGAGCATTCGGAGGAGGAGGAGGAAAAATGTATTTATCCGATTTATATAAAGCAGGAGGAGCAACATCAATATACGTCGGGCGACGACGAGTCGATGGCGGTGGAGGCGTTGCGTCAGTTGGGGGGGATGTATCCGTGTTTTGAGGACAAAAAGGTCAATTGTCCCAAGTGTTTGGGTCAGTTCAAGGAAACGGAGTATCAGAGTCACGGCGAAAATTGCACGTCGGGAAAATTGTGTTGTCCTACGTGTAGAGAGAGTTTTGAAAGGAAGCAAGATTTGAATAATCACATGGTTTGTCACCAGGTGGACAGGCCGCACGCTTGTAGAACTTGCGGAAATTTGTTTCGATCAAAGTCTCATCTCCAGACGCACATGAGCCAAGTTCACAAAGCGGAAAAGCCTCACAAGTGCACAATCTGCGGCTCGGATTTTCATCGTCCTTCGAGTCTCTCGAATCACATGAAAATTCACACTTACGTTGCTGGACGAGCTTTGGTGCAGACGGAAACGAGTGGCCAATCGGAAACGAGTCGCAAATGGGCCGAGGACAATCAGAACACGGCGATTCCCGGTAATTACGAGGTCCAGTGGTCCGTGCCGTATAATTTCGATCCTGGCGTCGAGAGTCTTCCTGGCAACTCTGAAAAAATGGATACTCTTCAAGAATTCACTGTGATGCCGAACGGCGAGGTCACGCACTTCGAGTACTCCGGTCAAGAGTCTCTCGCGACACCTCCCGGGAATCGCTACAACATCGGCATCAACAGCTTCGCCAATTCAGAGTCTCTCGTCAAAGTGGAGAATCTCCCGTTCGCTAGCAACGATTCCAAGAGTTATTCCGGCCCGGAATTGAGCGAGAGCGGCGTCAAGAGTTATCCTTGCACTCAGTGCGGAGCGAGCTTTTCAAGGCCTTCGTCTTTAGCTTCTCACGCAAAAATCCACGCGGTTAAGAGCTGGTCGATGCCCATCGAGTGTCAATACTGCGACAAGCAGTTTCAAGACTCCACCCATTTGTCCAGTCACCAAACAACGTGCGCTAAAAAATTGATGCAAGCGAGTCTGGAGAACGGCGGAACTAACGGTAAATGGGGAAAACACGCGTGTGCCGAGTGTGGCAAAAAATTCACGACGAAGCAAAAAATGTTCAGACACCAATGGATCCATCGGAAAAAAACTCACGCCTGTGAAATTTGCGGCTCTCAATTCGAAAAACAAAATCAACTCGACGAGCATCGACTCTCTGCGCATCCTGGAGATTCTCCGTTCACTTGTACCGAGTGTGGCAAGAGCTTCGTCTCCAGGCAAGGACTCTGGGAACACGGACGAACTCACGCAGGCAGCCCGGCTCACTTTCATTGCGACACTTGTTCCAAAACCTTCTCCTCGCGGCAAGGCTATCTCATCCATCATCGCACTCACACTGGCGAACGACCTTACGGCTGTAAATTCTGTTGGAAAGCGTTTCGCGACGGGGGCACATTGAGGAAGCACGAGCGTATCCACACGGGCGAACGTCCTCACGTGTGTCCCTTGTGTTCACGAGCCTTCAACCAAAAAGTCGTTTTACGAGAGCACGTTCGATGGGTACACGCAGCTGGTAAGAACGAAACGGAGGTAATTGGGCCCCCGTATCCTTGTCCATTGTGCGGGGCCCTGAACCAAGATCGCGACGAATTGTGCGCGCACATAGTCAAACACTCGGACCAAATGATCGCCGAGGCTAAAGCAAAAACGAACAACAACGCGCCGAAAGCGAAAGCAACGAAGAAAAGATCGAGATCTGGCGCGACAGGTAAATCAGGAAAAACCGATGACCTTGAAAGGTCAATCTCTAGGAACGACGAGACCGAAGCTCTCCTATCGATTTCGACCGACGCTGCCGAAGACGATGCAGCGCGAATGATCCTCAAAGACCAAGAAATCGAGGAGCAACTTCTTCTGGTTACCGCCGACAAGGACCTCGTCGAGGTCTCGCCCGAACAGCACAAAATGAACGATCAGTCCCTTCTCGATTCTGAGCAATCTGCAATCATCCCCAAAATACGACAAACCGACGTTTTGCAGCTCATTCAAAACTCCAAACGCCACGAAGCTCTTCGCCTCATCGCTTCCGGCAAACCGAACAACACTCTTCATCTTATTACCAAACAAAATCAATCCTTGCCCGTACTCGCCATCAGGAATCCCCAGAGCCACGACAACTTCTCCAGCCAAATGTCCGATCCCGTTGACTCGCGCGTTTCCGTCGACGACGACAACATCGCGGATACCAATTTACAAGACGGATGTCTCATGGACGACCAAACCGATCGCGTCAGCGCTGAACAAGTCGCGCAAATGTTTCAGGAACAACAGGAGAGTGACAACGACGACGGCGACGACGAAATGGTTTGTGGTATATGCGGCGATGACTTTGACGATAAAAATGTCCTCATGGAGCACGTCAAAATTCATATTTAAACACTTTTACTCAACCTGAACCTCCATTCCGCCTTTCTACAAACTTGTGATACTTTTCAAGATAAAAGGACGTCCTCGAGAAACGCGAACTGTGAATTACGACTTGAAGAAATTTTTTTGTCTGTTTGGGTTTTCCGCCGAGCAACTTTCCTAAAAACTGTTTTTTCCTTTTGAGGATAAACAAATTATCCTGAAAGCTCTTTCGATCCTTTTCCTACGAGTAATCAAAACCTCCGATAATTACGTGCACCCTCAATGTGATGAAATATATATATATATATATATATATATATCGTTTGTATATATACAAAGAACTTGTAAACCCTTTTAACTCTTTATAAAACAAAACTGCGTACGCTTTCTTGCACACACTTTGTAGCGTTTTTTCGATATCAACACTTGTGTGTGGGTCTAATATTTATGTAAAATATTGATAAAAAATTCTTATACGTGTTTAAGAAGATAAAATAAAGCAAGATTTATATGTTGTGACGAGATTAGATTCATTCATTCGCATCGAGCTCACGCAACGAGTTGTTTTTTTTAATTATTCGCATATTCAAGTAGATATATGTGTTTTGGAAAATTCGAAATTCCGCCGATCGCGCAAACGAAGCGCGCGAGTGTGCACGACGTAAACACAAATATCGACACGTGCGTTCAGTCTCCAGAGACGGCTTACGAATCAACAACGAACGGGGATTAAAAAAACGTTGTCATCGTGTGGGGTTTCGTTGGGAAGCTCCAAATGACATTCGAAAGCGTCAAGGCCTGTCATCGCTAACGGTGAGTGAGACAATATTTATAAATTATTACGTTTTTGTTGATTTTTGAGGTTAAGTCATACTTTTGTCTCGGTGCAAACTGATTATTTGTACGAATTGTTTGCAAAGACTGAAATACGATTTTATGACGAATTGAGATGTAGAACGAGTTGGAAAATTGTTGCGGAAAGCTCGATGCAATTTGGATAATTATAAATATTGATTTTTAATGACAAAACAGACTTTCGTTCCAACAATCGATAATGTTCGATCGCAGTTTCCTTTTCCTCCGCATGGCGCTCGTCCACCGCGTTTTGCCGCCTGTTTCGTATTTTTGAGGTTAAACACACCGCGATCGCACTGTGCGCCGGCGAAAATGTCAAAATATTGTTGGTGAAAAAACAAGAAACATCGAACTTTTGTGTTATAATTACAAAGTTGTGAAAAAAACAAAAAATTGTGTTCCGCACCGTGAAAAATCCAGCGAATAATCGAGAAAATGCCCACGTGGACGCAAATACAAAGTCAACTTCGAAATGCAAACAATCCAGTTGTTTTTTTCGACGTGTCTGTCGGCACGACGGAAATCGGTCGAAT
This sequence comes from Diadegma fenestrale, assembly GCA_037043255.1. Taxonomy (NCBI): domain Eukaryota; kingdom Metazoa; phylum Arthropoda; class Insecta; order Hymenoptera; family Ichneumonidae; genus Diadegma; species Diadegma fenestrale. Next base: position 4,843,339 of record CM073311.1, on the reverse strand, counting down.
GATTTTCGAACTCTTTGAGGATGTTTGTCCAAAGACCTCGGAAAATTTCCGTCAGTTTTGCACCGGCGAATACCGAAAAGACGGTGTTTCGTTGGGATTCAAGGGCGCGATATTCCATCGTGTTATCAAGGACTTTATGATACAAGGTGGGGATTTTGTCAACGGCGATGGTACCGGAGTTTTGAGTATTTACGGCGGCGGAACATTCGCCGACGAAAATTTTGTTCTCAAACACGATTCCCCGGGACTCTTGTCCATGGCAAACAGTGGCAAAAACACAAACGGATGCCAATTCTTCATAACGTGTGCCAAATGCGACTTCTTGGACGGCAAACACGTCGTCTTCGGGAGAGTCATCGACGGCCTACTCGTCATGAGAAAAGTTGAAAACGTACCCACCGGACCAAATAACAAACCCAAAATACCCGTTACCATATCCCAGTGCGGACAGATGTAGAAATTTCAGTTTTTAATCAATCGATTATCCTGTAATTCAATTTATAATGATAAATAAAAATATTTTGTATTTTCAATCCCGTCTTCTTTGACCGATTTGAAACCACAAAATTCTACGTTTCCACTGACGCTCCAGTGATTTGAATTTCTCAAATTTCTGATGCCGTCAGTCGTCTTTGCCCCGGAGAAAGGAATTCATGTTTTTTGACCATTCTCAAGTTGCTGGCACAAAATCGTTTATTTTTTTTCTACATCGATCTTCATACAATTGTTTTCCAAGGTTTTCAACCCTAGAACGGCAACCTGGGGTCAAAACGACTCTGGGCCACTTTAAATGACGCGCTCTTTGTCGTTGAACCCTTTTGAACTTCCTTTTGAGTTAGTACCGTCGATTTTGAAATTACAGTTGAGAATTTAATCAAATTCGTCCCTGTCGTGGATTATGATAAAAAAAAAATCCAGTCAAATTTTCAAGAGGCTACGGAAATCAGAAAAAAGATATTTGCTCTGGTACTCGGAGAGGATATTACGTCAAAATTTACCATGCAAGGGAACTATAAAGTTCCCTTGTACCAAGTCGTCCCTCTGAGAAATTTTAGCAAAAACATAGTAGTTTTAAAATTTTTTTCTATGGAAATCACGGAAATTATGACATTTTTCGCCCTTTTTCTGATGAAAATTTCCTATGGTTTTGCTAAAATTTCTTAGAGGGACGACATGGTACCAGGGAACTATAATAACATAGTAATTTTTAATGGAATAATCTCTCCGTGTAGCTTCATACACTTAATATTGAGTTTTATGATGAATCTCAGTTTTTCATTGTATTTTGCAATGAATTCTTATCGATTCTTAGTAGAAATCACAGTTTTCATTATAAAGAAGAATGAAATGTATAAAATCAATGTTTTTCATTGCATTTTGCAATGAATTTTTATCAATTCTTAGTAGAAATCACAGTTTTCATTATAAAGAAGAATGAAATGTATGAAATCTCAGTTTTTCATTGTATTTTGCAATGAATTTTTATCAATTCTTAGTAGAAATCAGAGTTTTCATTATAAAGAACAATGAAATGTATGAAATCAATGTTTTTCATAGCATTTTGCAATGAATTTTTATCAATTCTAAGTAGAAATCACAGTTTTCATTGTAAAGTACAATGAAATGTATAAAATCAATGTTAAATCCATGAAATTACCAATGCGAATATCTTTTTTCTGGTTCTCTGTAGCCTCTTGAAAATTCGACTGGATTTTTTTCCAATCCTAATCTCCTACTGTATACCAAATTTTATCGCATTCCGAACGGTAATTCTCAAACTTACAGTCGTTCTAGGGTTAACATTTTAGCGTGGACTTTGTGAGTCTAAAATCGAGCCAAAGTTTGTTGCACAGGTTTCGGAGTTGGATTTTATTTGGTTGTTGTGTATAATATTTTTTCTTTTTGTTTTTTTTTTTTTATAGCTGTAGATGTATCTAAAGTTTGACAATCAACGGATAACACTTTATTCAATTTTCAGTACATTTCTATTCTCACACTTTTTATACGATATTTATTTAAACTATATCACGAGCATACGAAGTAAGTATTTTTTTTTTTTGGGAGTATTAACTGGCTATTTGTTTTTTCTTCTATTTTCACTATCGACGTTTTGAAGAGATCGATTTTCATTCGACAACGTCGTTATCGTTTCACAAAGTCTTTTTACGACGATTTTTCAATGTTCGGTTAAAGTTTTGACGAAGCCCGACGACGATTTGACAGCCATGGTTCATCCCAAGTACGGCGACATCGTCGGCTTTTCGCATTTCGTAGGGTTTCACGAAAACGATATAGTTCAGACCCCGTAAACGTTGAATGTATCGCGCGTACCCTGAGCGACGAAAAATTGTGTGTTTGAACGAATTCAGCACAAAATCTCGTTGGAAATGCTTATTATTTGTTTTATCGCATTTTTTTTTAACTAAATAAGCGTTTCATGGCATACGGGAATTCCCTCGTCGTCGGGCTCTCTAGCTCAGGACAACGAGGACGAATTTCTTCGGAATCTCGTTGGGACCTCGAGCATGACCGCGGTCTACCGATCATTACAAACCGAATCGTCGTCCATCTGTGAGTTATTGTCTTCGACGACCATGATCGGTGTGGCGCCGTCGTGAAGGCCTTGCTTCGATTTGGCCTTTTTGAAAGCGTCCCTCGTAACACTTCTCGTAAAACTGAATTTTCGTACGAGTTTTTTGTCCAATGAGATTGGACTTTTTGGACTTTTCGCCATAAATTCAGCCTCGGGGCCTTCGTAATGGCTGAGCAACACTTCGCTCGCGTGTTCTTCGATCACGCTGATGGCGTATTCGACGTCTTCGATCGTTGGGTTCTCCCGAACGAGGCAAAATCTTATGATGTACATTCCCTTCATTCGCGATGGTATCATGTGAAGTTTCCCTGAGGCGTTGATATTCGCGAGTAGCTCTTGATTTATCTCGTCGCTTTCTTTTAGACGAAAGCTCACGAGGCCCATCCTGACGTCGTTCATAACTTCGAAGCGTTTGTTTTTTCGTATCATTCCGGCAAATCGTGTCGCCAATCTGATGTGATTACGTATATAATTTTGGAGTCCGGTGATTCCGTAACTTCGCATCACGAACCAGAGCTTGAGCGCGCGGAATCGTCGGCTGAGGGGAATTCCCCAGTGGCGATAATCGATCGATTCGTTCGAATTCGCATGCTGCAAGTACAGCGGATCGACCACAAGAGCCGAGGTCAGTTTTACTCTGTCTCGGACCCAAAGGCAAGAACAATCGTAAGCCACGAGCAGCCATTTGTTTGGGTTCGTGTTGAACGAGTCCGCGTGCTCCAGGCCGGCCATGAGCGGCCTCAACTCTGGACAAATGAAACAATTGCCCGCGTAAGCAGCGTCAACGTGCAGCCAAACGCCTCGAAACTTTTTGCAAATTGGTCCAATCTCCACGAGATTATCGAACGAGCAGCATCCCGTTGAGCCCAGAGTCGTCGAGACGAAAAAAGGCACCAGACCGCTCGCGATATCTTCCTTGATCGCTGCCTCCAAAGTCCCTCCGCGGAGACAACATTTTTCATCCGGTTCCAAAATCCGCAGCTTCACCAAACAAATCATCGCGGCTTTTTCCACACACGAGTGAGATTCCGTCGAACAATACGCCACCAATCTCGGCAGGAAACTCGAATCCTCCATCGATGGTTTCTGCTTCTTTAGAATTCTTATCGCGTGAGTTCGAGCTGCCAACATCGTTACCAATATGCATTCCGACGCCGAACCCTGAATCACTCCTCCGCCCTTTGACGTCGGTGATTCCGTGAGAAATTCGCGCGGCAGGTTCATCGCTTTTGCAAACCAATCCAATACTATCGCTTCCAATTCCGTACACGCCGGACTCGCCGCCCACGAAAAACCGATGCAACCTATCGTGTCCGACAGCATGTCACCCAGAATCGATGGAAACGAGTTCCCCGATGGAAAGTACGCGTGGAACTTTGGATGCTGCCAATGCGTTATCTGCAAGCCCACAAAATTCCTTCGTTCTTAATGCGAAATTGCCAATTTCAAGTCAAAATCGAAACCAAACCCTCCATTACGATGGACACGCGATCGGTCCATCGATTCGAAAAAGAAAACAATGAAAACGTCAGGCCATCGCGGTCACCAAAGTCAATACTTGGTTGGGTGACTGCTCGGCCTTACACCGCAGTTTTCTTATCAATTTTGTTCGATTAAAATTTCTCTGACGAGTTATTGAAATGCGCGAGAGAAGTTTGCAATGTTGAGATGCAACGAAAAACATTTTTTTTTATTGATTTTTTATTGAATTTTGGAAACCGTGGCATTTTTTTGAGTCGATTGAGGTTTTTGGTCGCAAAGAGAGAATCGTTTTATTGGCTAGACCAAATATTGAATAATAATTATTGGCTCTTCTGAAGAAATAACGAAATTTCGTTGCATTCCAACGATGGAAACTTCATGATCTTGAAGTTTCCATCGTTGCAAATAAACGAAATAGACATTTTTTCAAAGTCAAAAGGGCAAATTCGTTATTCCACCAAAAGTTTTGGAAAAGCATAAAAATGACGGAAAAAAGTTGTCCGAAACTTTTGGTGCAATAACAAAGTTGCCTTTTTGACTTTGAAAAAATTTCCTTTTCGTTCATTCGCAACGATGGAAACTTCAGGATCATGAAACTTCAGGATCATGAGAGCAAAGTATTCAGAAAAGAGCGACTATGGGCTCTCGGGGAGATTCTCAAGGGAAAAAAACGATAGAGTCCCTTCAAAGTTATTGGATAGGCTCGTAAAATCTTGGTGTACTATAACGGAAGGAGAATGGAAAATAAAATACACCGAAACTCACCCCAGGCATGATTTTACTCTCGACATCTCGCATGATGTTTTCCCAAGAGTCTGGTTTGCTGGGAGCTTCGCTGGGGAGTAAAGGCCTCAGATAACCAGGATCAACATTCGCTGTTACTCTTCGGCTTTCGAGAGTCCGCATATAATTGCACATGTAATCAATCATTTCTTTGCCGTGGACCCGAAATTCTTCGATATTCATTTTGTCGTGATCGATGAGAGACGAAAATCGAGACTGACGAAATATCCAACAATTTTCTTCTTTAAATAATCTCGAAACGCGCAATGTTTACCATGAATTCATTCCTTCAGACAATCATTCATCAATCGTGTAATTTAGGAGAATAATCTCTTTTGTCGTGAATTTTTGTGATTCTCATAGCCGAGGACAACAAAATATTGGCAAAGCGCGAAGTGAAAACGGAAAAGATTTATCGATCTGGCGGTAACTTTGATTTATGAGACGGAGCAATTTATGTCTCGAAACGATTAGAGCGTATTTATGGCATCGACAGATTACAAAACGAATAAACTTGGCTTCTATGTCGTTTTGATACACTCATGGATAACGTTGATTAAAATATGTTCGCTCGGCAATAAACAAACAAAAACTGAGGAATGTCCAAGTTATCTCTTGTCAAACGTTCTTTATGTTGCGTTGATAACACGCTCGATTAGTAAAAGCTCGACTATTCCGCCATGAGCTGCCACCACAGACTGCACCACTAGCCTCTTCGCGGCTCCACTTTATAAGCCCAAGCATCCGCGTCCCAGCATCCCAGTCTTCTCTATTTTAATGGACGAAAAAAAAAAACATTCTAGCCAAACCCCATAACGTTAATTACTCAATCAGGCCTCAAATTAGTTAATCAATGTTTTCCCAACGTTACGAAAGTCACTCTATAATATTCTATATTTAATCCACGTCATTTTCAAATGTATGGAATACTTTTTTCGTTCTATTTTATATTATCCAATGATCATCGACTCGTGGTTCGCCTTAATTAATAAATTACGCAAAAATGAAAATTCAACAGCCCCTCAAAATTAGTTTTTTTGAAGGATTCTCTGACAATGTGCAAGAAAAATTTTGTGTACCAATTCACAAAAGTTGCTTCAACTTTTTTTCTGTTTAAAAATTCAAAAAAATTCATTTTTTTTCTCATTTTTTTGCTCGAGGCCATTTCCACACGTGCAGAGAAACAAACAATTTCCTGTATACGTGTATGAGCAGTTTACGAGATCACTTCTCGTACGAAACGTTGGGTTCGAGGCTCGAGAACAACGATTGGCTAACATGAAACACGTACAGGGGTAAAATACTCCCTTAACGTTTATAAATAGCCACTTACTCTTCACCTACATTGACACGACTCCGTTGAAGCGACGAGCGACAGGTCACCGCTCAATCTATGTAATAAACTCCCATAGCCATTATATCCTCACCGTTAACAATTCATACATGGCCTTTTCCACGTAAAATTATTCGAAAGTTCAAATTCGTCACTCGAACCGACCCATGCATTTTCCCTGCATCGGAAAAAATTCTGTACAAGGCTTCATAATCGATTGGAGTCTCAAGAAAATTGCCATGGCAATTTTTATAATTGATTAGCAGAAAATTGATCGTCCTGTGCGAAAATTATGAAATTTTTTCATTTATTCACGGCCGGACAATTGTTCGACTTTTTTTTTAGTCGTTTGAATTTTTGAAATCCTGGCCGCGAAAACGCGACGGGCGAATTGAATCGTTAATTAATCTCAATTCGTAGGTTGAAAGAAACAACAGAAAAGAATGGAAAGATGCTGTTGGATTAGGATGAGGAACTTGTAATTCCGGAAACGATTGATTTCACGTGAAGGAGCTTATACTTGAGGAATTTATTTTATGATGGATGAAAAGGATTTTTTGCGCATCGTTGCCCACGGTAAATGCTTTCCTCGAGCCCTTTACGAATCGATTCTCATTCATTGACAGAACTAATTGAATCATCGATTTTGTATACGACTCCAGGAAGACACAAAGCGTCAGACACGAATCGTGGTAGACGAGACGTCGTTGACACTGCAAAAAAGAATGTAGACCCAATTTTTTTCATCATTTTTTATTCCATTTTATTGCATTTTTTATTTAATCACACATTTTTTTTCGAGATAGTAGTTTATAGCTTAGTCGATGAGATGTAACGAGGTAACCGATCCAAACTAAATACAAAGCGATCAGAGATTTTTGCTAATTAACGGTTATAATGATGGATTTTAATTTCCAATACTTTTGATCATTCGTTTCTCTGGTTTCTCACGCTTATCGTCGAGTCTTTGATTATTACGAAACACCGAGAGTGAAAGAGTTCGCGAAACTTTCGTTTTTTTTTTGTTTCAGGAGGAATCTGTAAATTGTTGATTTTTATTGATTTTATTCCAGTTGCAATTCTCGTAGCGATTCGACCTTTCGTCACGACATTCCCCCACCGTCTTGCCACTTTTCAATTCGCTATCGTAGGATATGCACGGTTCGCCAAAGGTCCGAGACTTGATATTTCATTGTTGGTTAGTTTTTGTGTATTTTTCGTTTTATTCGTCGCCATTCTCATTACGTTCGACCGTTTGGTGATCTGCCACGCAACGGGGAAGCTGCGGGTGACAATTCGGGGCTGCAACCGTTACTGCTTCCGCGTCGACTTCCCGCACCACCAGTTTTCAAACGAACCATCGTGTCCAAATGACGAAATCTAGAGAAAGGAAAACTTGAACACCATAAAAATTCATTTAATTCAAATAAATTAAAAGGCGATGGAAAAAAATTCCTGTTGACAGAAAATTACATTTTGTTTTTTGTTTTTTAAAGCTTATTTGATTGGAAAAATTGTACCTCAACGAAAGCTCGCTCGTTTCACCATCCTCACGCGATTGCATGAAATATGCGAGTGGCCAGGAAATCCAGGAACGTCTGAAAACAAAATCACTCAATAATTTTACAGTGCGGCATGTTTTTTTACTGTTTTCAGTTGCTAAATAATTGAAAATTTACGCCGGATGAGAATTCGATCCAATTCCACCGATGGTCGCTTGAGTCTCCAATTTTGCTTCCGGTCTGTTCGGTGTTTTGGTGAATCCCGGTTGGATCGCAGGATCCGAAACCATGCGAACGAAAAATGATCTTCTCTGTTCGAGAGTCGCTTTTCTTTTCTTTTCGCGAATATCCGCCAGCTCGTCCATAACGTCCTTCGACTCGAGAATCTCCGACAAAAAGTCCGTGATGACGTTCCATGCGATCTCTGAAAAACAACATGAACGTTTTCGTATTTTTCTCCCTTACACAGAGCTCGATCCATCTTTTCGCACGTACCAACGTCTTCGGACGTTGCTTGAGGCGAGGCAAGAGCAAAGCGTATGGTGTATCGTTGATTAACCTTCGCTGGGACCATGTGAATTTTTCCTGAATCGTTGATCGCGCTTAGCAATTTTTGATTCAATTTGTCAGAGCCCTTCGCTCGGAAACACACCAAACCGAGCTGTAAAAACAACCGAGTTCAAATCTTTAATCGTTTTCTTCACGATTTTTTTCTGCAAAGGCATTCGCTTTGACTAACAGATGCAGAGGGAAGAAAATTTAGTTGGAGCTTTCGACTTTACATGGGAATTTTTTATTTTCAAAAATATTGATTGACACTGCTCCCGGAGACGATCTCCTGGAGCTCCTTAAAAAAAAAAAGTCGCCGGCAAGGCGTCAATCAGATTCTTTCGATGGATAAATGAATCGAGGTGTTGATGGAAGGAATCGAACGATTTCCGATAATGATTTTCATATTTTTGAAACACTTGAACGATAAAAATTGAGTCAAAAATAAAAATATTTTTGTTTCAGAGCAACCGTCTTGTCAAAAATCGAAATTTCAAGAATTTCTTCAATCAATAACTAGATTTTGGTTTTTTTTTATTTTCGATCGCAATAAAAAAAAAAAATTTAATTTAATTTCAAAATTTAATTAAATTTTTTTTTTATTTCGGTGAAAACCGGTGATGGAATTCGCAGGGCATGACTCGAATGATTAATGAAACAATTAACGAACTGACCACCACTTCGTTGCACAATTCGAATCTCGAGTCCTTCTTGACGAGTGCCTCGAATTCTTTGGCGAGTCTGAGATGGTTACGAATGTAGGACTGTAGTCCGGAAATTCCATAACTCCGGATAACGAACCAAAGCTTGAGCGATCTGAAGCGCCTGCTAAGGGGGATACTCCAGTGTCTATAATCGATGGCTGTGTCCGCATGAGTATGTTGAAGATACAGCGGATCAACGACGAGTGCACTCGTCAGTTTGAAGCGATCGCGGACCCACAAACACGAGCAATCGAAATTCGTGAGCAGAAATTTATTCGTATTCGTATTGAAAGAATCGGCGTATTCGACTCCTGCCATCAGATACTTGAGCTCCGGGCAGATAAAAGAATTTCCGGCATACGCAGCATCCACGTGCAGCCAAATCTTGAAAAATCAATTTATTTTTTTCGTCAATTTTTCGAAACTTCTATCGGCAACGGAAAATTCATTCGGGATTTCAAGAATCAATCGATTTTTCACTTACGCCTGGATATTTCTTGCACACCGGGCCAATTTCCTTGAGATTGTCGAAAGAGCAACAGGCTGTAGTGCCGAGGGTAGTCGACACGAAAAAGGGGACGTAGCCTTCGGCGATGTCAGCCTCGATTGCCTGGAACATTTTCGATCGACATTCATTTGCGATTTTCAAGAAAAAAATCATCAAAAATTCTAGTTTCATTCGGAAATTCACGTACGTCAGCACAAAGAGTCAATTTTTTTCGTATAATTATACAAACCTGATGAAAAGTTTCTCCACGCATAACGCTTTTCTCGTCAGGCTCGAGAATCCGAAGCTTCACGAAACATATCATGGCGTCTTTTTCAACGCAACTGTGGCTTTCGCGCCCGCAATAAGCCATCAATTTTCCGAGCAACGCGGTCTCATCGAGGTGCGAATAGTTCGGAGATTCTTTGAGTCTTGCGATAGCCTGAGCTCTCGCGGCCAACATGCACACGAGAACGCACTCCGAGGCCGAACCCTTCACAGAATTAACGTCAATCAGCAAACAAATCAGTCATTTCATTGCAAAATAATCGTTCACTATAATTCATTATTTATTTTTTGGAACAATTAACTTGCTTGTATCACTCCGCCTCCTCTGCTACTCGGGCTAAAGTATAAAAAGTCGTTCGGCAAGCCAATCGCCTTTCCTGCAAGACAAATTCGTCACTTAAAAAATAGACAAAAATAAAAACATTCAATTTTAGACAAAGCGAAACTTTACCAAACCAATCGCAAACGATTGTTTCGAGTTCTGTGCAAGCTGGACTGGCCGCCTAGAAAAAAAAAAGTTCCCACAGTCTTACAAAAAAAAAAAACGAAATTTGTCAGTTGAATTTTTTCGTTTGGGTCAATCTCAACAATATCGCGATATTTTCGATAGTGACGAATAAAAAAAAACAGAGTCGTTCATTGTCGATCGTGTTATTGAAAATAACAATATTGGAAAAATCCGATGAATAGGACGAACGATCAAGTGACCAAACGCGAAAAAGATGTTTTTTTATCGAAAGATAAAAATCAAAAAAGAAACAGAGCGTAGAAAATGGTGCAAACAGAATCAAGTGATTCGTCAGAAAATTGAGTAAACGGTGCGGGATCGTGATTGCGAAGGGTGGTCAATATTTGAGGGTCAACTATAGTGGAGATTAAGTTGACAAGCGCCGAAGGAATTTGTCAGTTTAATTTCCTTGATATCGATCCAGTTTAGGATCCTCGTATTATTTTTTGTACTAACCCATGAAAATCCGATGCATCCAATGGCGTCACTGAGCATGTCGCCAAGAATCGAAGGATATGAGTTTCCTGCTGGGAAATAGGCGTGAAATCTCGGGTGTTGCCAATGAGTGATCTGGAACGAGGAATTTTTGATTGAGTACGAGCCCATCGGCGTCCAAATGTTTTTAGGAAATCCAGAAACTTTCTCGTAGAAATGAAAATAAATATTTCGATTTTTTCGGTGACTGAAATTTGTCTGGGAAAAGTTGAAGCAATTTAGAAAAATATTTGATTAAAGCAATACTCACTCCTGGCATGATCTTCGATTCGACGTCGTTCATTATCTTATCCCAGGACTCAGGGTCCTGGGGTGGGTCCGATGGAAGCAATGGTCGTAGATATCCAGGACCAACATCCGGAGTGACACGACGATTATGAATGTTGCTCATAAAATCGCAAATGTATTCGACCATCTCTTTTCCCCTGACGCGAAACTCTTGGACGTCCATTTCTGGGCCTAGGAAAAATCCACCCCCTTAAGGACTTGAAAAACTTTTCAACGACTGAGAATTTCAAAGACAGCACTTGTTGCACACAATTATATAATGAAAGAAATTAATTTCTCACTCGAAAAATGAAACTTATTTCGTGCAACACTCCGCAAAACAAAATTTGATGTTTTTTGAAAGTTTCGTCTCTCGAAATCTCGAAACGCAAATATTGGAGCGATAAAAATTTATGGAAACTTGAGTCGAAACTGCGGCAGACACGATCCGCTGCGATCGGGAGCTCCAACAAGAATCAACCGAATACAGGAAGCTTGGAAATTTCATTGAGACCAAGAACAGAAAGACAGAGCGAGAGAGGCGAAGGGTCTTTGAGAGAATAGATGTATAGAGACACGCACATATATTGGTAGAAATTCTTCAAGATTACGTGCGCAAGCGTCTTCTCCGCGGTTCTGCGAGTCTCCCCCCCAAGAAGAAGACGAAGAATAAGAGGAGGAAATTGTCCACCCCGGTTTTCTTCAACCCCCAAATAAAGATGCTCCCTCGTAATCCCATAAAATCGTGATATTCATCCGAAAATAGACTCTCGTTGCAAATTTTCTCATGTCTTCGTATATTTCGAGTTTGACAAACAAATTAATGTCTTCTTTCTATTGTACGCCCCACACACAACGTTCCCCATACAGCAACATTGCATAATAAACGAAAATATCCAACTACAGAAACAGGAAAAAAAATTATCTGCAGAAATTCGTCGCCGATATCGAAAAATAACAAAAATCAAGAACAAACAGGAAAAAATACTGAATTCAGACTTTTTCCTGTGTGTTTTATTCCGAAATAATAAACTGCAAACGACTCAATGTCCACGTCGAAAGGAAAAATGAAATGAATTCCGAAATGGAATGAAAATGATTAAAAAATTTTCATTTCCTACAGTTCGTGGGAAATTTTGTTTTTTTTTTGTTTCATAATGATTTTGAATTTCTTTCAAAATGATAATTTTCCAATTGTCACTCATTTTTTTCGGGATTACAGGATTTGGCACATTGAGCCTTCAGTTTCTCATTTCTTTGCCTATTCATAGTGTGGTTTAATTAATATTTCGATGAATTTTGATTACTACTGTTTATATTAATCGTAGTAGAGTATTTCTGGTTAGGTACTCGAGTAAATTGAATGTTCTGTGCTGCTGCCTCATACTCATGGTAAAATAGGAGGAGATGCATTATTAAGAAGTTGTCAGGAGCAGCGACAGAGTCGAAGATTCATCTCAACCGGATGCTTGAGAAAGCCATATCCTAACAGTGGAATTCGTATTCACGAGTCCTTGACAACTTGGATGCTGGAGTGTTCCTTTCCTTACGATCGACAACCAATTATCGTTTCACACTCCATTAATTGTTCGCCATGACCTTTGCTGAACTTAAGGAAGTTACGCAGCTAGCGAGCTAGTCTTAAAAAGATTTGACTGAATTTGACTTTAGTAGTAATCGATCTTCCAATGTCACATTTCGTTAACTTGCTATTATATCTGTCAAATTTCAAATTTCGCGCACATGTAACCTCGAATACGTGCCGTTGCTATATTTTAGGGAGAGCCGAAAAATAAAATCCACTGCAAGTGCTTTTTATAGTTTTTATCATTCCCGTTACAAGTCACCTTTGAACGTTTTTAAGCGTGGCAAATGATTATGAAGATTTAATCTCTCTGATGTTTAATTTTCATTTCAATATATCCATCAATTACGAAGATATGAAGAATAATGTACAGCCTATTCCGTGACTTCCCATAAGAGGCCACGTTAAATTGGTTGTCAAGGCTTGTCAAATATTTACAAATATCTCGCGTAAAAAGCCACCTCAGCTCACAAAAATTGGTTCGAGTTATTTTTACATCATTATCTAACTTTCTGCCAAGTTTGCCATTTTTCTGTCCATTAATTCTATTTTCTGCGTAACTTCCTTAAGATTCGAACAATATTCGTATCTTCCTGTTTTTTTTTTTTTATAGATATTATTCATGAACATTAATATTTCTGTGAATATACAAAACTCATATTTTAGCTCAGTTGTCTGATATTTGAGGGGGAAAGTCTAGACGCAAAGTTATTGGGGCACTTTCTTCTCGTCCAGCGCGTGGCCTCACTCTATTTACTCTCGTCCTTTTGAACGAGTAATTGTCCATGACATTCTTGGACTTTGAGAGGGTCCATTTGATCCCCTTGGTCCACAATTTACGAGGAACCATTACCTTCATTTTTTACTGTATACGCCGGGCCTCGGCTTCAAAATTAATTGAAAAAATTCGCCATGAACAATCGTCCGTCGTCTTATTTCTCGGGATCGAACAGGCAAAACGTTGCTCGAGCTACGGTCGAAAAATTATACGACAGGTTTAAGCGAAAAAATGGTTTTTATCGAGTTTTAGAAAATCAAAAAACGTATTTTTTGTTTTTTTCAACTGTGCGTGAAGAACTCGGCCGTTCTTCATGGGAGAAAAGCTATGAGGGTATAAAAAACTTTCATAATGTTGGAATGCAAGGGTGCCCCAAGGAACGATCGCGGGGAAGACGGGGGCGGGATCCTTAATAATGCAATATGGCGCCTCACAGTCGCGGCGCTATGCTCGCTATGCCGCATACCACCACCATATACGCCTACGCCTCCCCCTTTCTCCTTCCAACCCGATTCGCACTCTACCAACTATTACATAAATATATATATCTATATTTAAATATCTATGGGTTTCTCTCTTTACCACCATGCCATTCAAAAATTTTTAACATTTTTTTATCCCAACTTTCCACGAGTTTTAAAAAGCCTCGAATTTTCAGTTCTTCGCTCCTTCGACACGTTCAGAAACTGACAAATTCAGGTTTTTTCAAAATCGCCGCACAATTTCACTTTTGAATTTCCTTAACTCTCAAAAAAATTCATTTTGCAACAAATAACGAGGCGAATTCAAAATTTTATTCATTTTTTTTCCAAGTTTCCCGGATTTGCAAAAAAATCTCGTCAAATGGTTTACAAAAAATCTTGATCGAATTTCGGTGGGTGAAAAATTGATGACCAGTTCATAGGAATTTTGAATTGAATCCAATTTCATTTTATTTTATATTTATTCATTTTTATTGCAAAATTGAATTTTATGATCCCGACTAATTTAATTGATGAATTTAAACCAGAATGATTATTACAGCGTGCCAATTTTGTTATCTTTTTCATTTGGCGACTGATTTTACATCGACTTGCCCATATATATGTGCCAATTGAATGCTGATTGCAAAATATTGATGGTTTCCTCAGGCGTTCAACCCCATTTCTCTTTAATTCTCCACTCCCATCAAACCTCAACGAATTTACTTCCAGGAGGTACGAACCGTATCCTGGCATAAATTCTAAGTTTATTGCTTGGTCGATCACTTGCCCGTGAAATTTTTTTTTTGCTCAACAAACGCAAATTTTTTCCCAGTATTTTCATAACTCGACTGCGTTCGATATTTTTCGAGAATACTCGAGCAATCTATGAAGTTTCATGAAAAGGGTCCGAGGCACGCATCAGAACTGTGAACTCGTGACCTACTTACGCTTTTCAACGAGCGCCAATGCGAAAGACGCTCCATTGTACGATGAAACCCTCGCGATCGAAGGGTTTTTGATTTTCTATCAATCTTTGAATATTTAAACAAAAATTTACGTCTCATTTTTCAGATGGCTCGATCAAAGCTGAAAAAAAAGAAACAGAAAATTTCTGGGACAATTGACGAGACTCCAGTGGACGAGACTAAAATCCCGATTCCAAATTTACCTGAAAACTTCGTATGGATGAAAGTGAGCAAAAAAAAGAGCCCAAATTTGTTTCTTATTGAAAACAAAAAAGATGAATGTAGTTTTCGAATATCCTGCTGATTTTTCGGGTCACTGTTTAAGGTCAAAAGTGGTACGAAGATTAAAAATGTTTTGGAATATTCGCTGAACGAGTTCTCCAAGAAAGGCAGTGTCGTTTGGACCGGCGCTGGGCAGGGAATTGGCAAAGTCATTTCATGTGCTGAGATCTTTAAAAATAAGTTTCCAGGCTTACATCAAATCACTAAGCTCCGATACGTACCGTAAGTCACGTAAACTATATTCTCCCACACTTTACACTATTTTCTCATCCACCTTCCAAGTCTAATCGCCCAACGCCAATATGTGAACTTCCAAGGTCGAATAACTCGAAGGACGAAACGAACAACTCGAGCGCAGATCGCATGGTGCCGGAAATTCATATTCTGCTGTCAAAAAATTCCCTCGACTCCAAGGAACCAGGGTAAATAAAAATGTTTCGTGAATCCTTTTTTTTCCATCGATTCTGGTGTCCCAAAATTTTTAATCCTCCAAAAATCCTTCAAAAATTCACGTTGTGGATCGTTTGGAATTGTATTTTTTTTTTTAATTCAAATCAACCCACAGATTAATTGGCACGATCAACTTTTTCTTAAACTCGAATAAACGTGTCGTGAAAATTAAGAAAATCATTTCTCGCTTGAAAGAAGAAAATGGATTTTTTTTTTGACAAACAATAAGAAAAAAAATTTGTTTAAAATCGCAGTTATCAGGCTCCGGGCGTTTGTTCAATGTTCCAAGATTCCAACCCCGAGGGAACGTCCTTGGCCAAAGAGAGTGATGGACCGAAAAAAACTCGAATGTCGGACGTAACTGCAGAGGAATTTGCTTCGATGGGTTTGAGGACAGGGCAGAAAAGATCGCGACCGCCAAATCAGGCTCATTCGTCATCGAAAAAATCCAAGAAAAAAGTAAACAATGGAACTTGATTTTATTGAGAATAAATAAATTTGTATATTTTGATAGAAATTTTATTGATAATTGATCGATACATACATGTGGATAATTGTCGATATTAATTATATTCGCAGCTGACTATTATTTCTGCTTAATCGTCGAAGAGATGGATGAAATATGTGACAAGTGTTTCCTCCAAAATCCCTCGAATTCAGTGTGTTTCGTGTTGTTCAGATTTCATATATTTACAGGACTTATTATTATGTACAGTATTCAATTTTTCGTTATTTTTGTAGCTGAGAAAAACAAAACGATTCAAGCAACAAGATTTTCTTTCGAATCTTTCCCCCAAATTCGTACACACAAGCTCGAATGGAAATGATAAAAGAATAACGTAGACGAGATGGCTATAAAATATTGAGTTGCGTGTATCAAAAGGCAGTGATGAGATCGGGCACTGATATTGCTTCGGAATAAGAAAGTCCCAAAGTTTGTAATTTCATGTCGCAAGATTTGTCGTTTCTTTTTCGCAACAAAGTTATTTCAGTCGCAGTTTAATTTCTAACTCAAAATCAAAGGAACCGCGTGAGCTTTTTGTTGGATTTTGAGGTGATTGTGGAGTTTTATAAAACGAAGCAAAGACGACGAGGAATTCGAGGAATTTAAATGCTCCAGAGTCTCAAGCTCGTAGTTTCGCTAAATAAACAATGAAAAATTCAACTTTTTGCTCAATATACCGTCAGAGGGCTGAGAAAATTATAAGAATTCCTAAAAATATCCTCGTCTATGGGATCCAGATATACGTTATTAACAACTGTGTTACAACATTTATTTACTATCGTCACTGAGACTATTTTTATGGTTTACAACATTTTTCCTCTGTCGCTCGGTCTCTTACTCGATTTTTCAGTTTTTTTCTCATCTATTCGACAATTCTATTTCACTACGAGACAATTATTCGCATTTTCGATTGCCTCGCGCTACGCGAGTTACTAAAGATTCAGGAAATAAGAAGAAACTTACTTTTTTGGTTGAATTCTCGATCAAATCGAGGAAACATTATTTTTTCAACGCAACAACAAAATTGGTCTGTTCTCGAAGAGAAAATGGACGAGCTCCGAGAGCCCGATATACGCAACATTTTCACATCGATTTATAATCTCAGCAAAAAAAAAAACAACGTCAAAATATCATTGCCGAGTTTTCTCCTCGCAAAACGGCTAAATTATTACGAAAGAGAATATAAATTTTTTATACCGAATACGAACGTACTTACGGATTCGATTATTTATAAATTAATATATAATTATGTATATATTTATAATAATAATACGCATAGAACGTGGCGCACATTCGTGCTCGAAATTCGCAGCTTCCGCGTTTCTCTCAACAACTCGAGCGTTCTCGAATAATTTGCTTTTTCTTTTTCGATAAATGATTTTCGGCGTCTCGCGAGTACAATTGATATTTACGTAGAACGAGATGTTTGCGTTTTTCTTTTGCAATTCGTCATTCTTAAGTATACAAAAGTGAACGATTTTCTGCTCTTTTTCTTTCTTCCCCCGTTTTTTTGTAGAAAAATCACACTCGACCATTAGATTCTACAGGAAAGTGGGATTTTAAAAAATCTTTCTATTTCCATCGTTATTTTAGCGCTTTCGGACCGATCGAATTCGCATTCGGAATTTTTCCGGTTCACTCCCGCGCTCCGAACAACGTCGTAAACTCGTTTTTTTTCTTACCGAGCGACGTTCTCTTACATGGAATTTTTTTCCGTCACATTCAAACATTTTCTTATGCGTCGCTCTCGGTCGCTGCTGTCTCTTCCAATATCGGCACGATCAGATTGTCCGTCGACATCAAATTATACTTTGTTACGAATGTTGTGAATCTGCGTGAACAAAAAAATCTTAAAGCCGACCATTCGAGAGTCTTTGAAATTGTTTGGAGAGAAAAATTCTAAATTTGGCGTCTTTCGTCATTCTTTATCAAGGAAAATCCTGCTTTGAATTTCACTCAGAAAGTCTCGTAATTACAAGAAGAAAAATTGATTCAAATTTGTTCTTCTTTCAAGAATCCAAGAAAAACGTTTTTTTGTTATGTCTTCAGAAGCCCCAGAACTGAAAAATCGCCTGTGGAGAGTTTTTTTAGTTCCATATAAAAAGAAGGAATTTGTAGAGCGAATTTACCTGCGACAGAGAAAAGTCTCGCTTTCAAACTCGTCGAATATCGTCCGATGATGAAAATAAGCGTGAGAAAAGATTCTGTAAACTCTGCGACAAACAGAGCCCAGTTTAGCGACCGATGATTCTTTGATGCTGACTCTGTAACAAAAAATGCCGCTTTAATTCCAATTCGCAAGTCATTTAAAAACTCTGATCTATAAAATGCAGAATATCAATGAAAATTCGTCAGATTTGACGAAGCGAGCGACGATCGTTGGACACGGCGCCAAGTTTTTTGTTTACCTGGAAAAAAGTGATTGAAATTTTCTGGATTGAGGTTTTTTCCAACTCCAACTCACCTGCTTGGAAAATATTTGTTGCTGTTGAGCAAACAAGCCGCTCCGTCAAGGGTGTGTCTCGTGTAATCAATGGCCGGACATTCTTTGGGCGTTTTGTGAGCGGCACAGAGAAATATCCACTGTTCCGTGGCCGTCATCTGGGTGCAAGTGTCCGGATGACATTCCTCTTGCAATCTGACCGCCAAGCCGTTCAATTCCATGCAGAATTGACGCAAGTGCTCGTACTTCCAAACCCCCTCGTCCTGGGCGTCGGGCATGCTCAAAATCCAGTCTATATTCTCTGGGTCGCGTCTGATCATCTGTTGGATATATTGCTGGACAGCCAACGTGCTGTCCATCTCTTCGAACGGCTCGTCCGGCCATCGGCTAAAATCCTTTAATAAAACCAAAAATTTCCATTCCAGTAATCGACATAAACGTGTTTTTACATTTTTTTTTACGTTTTTGTGCAATTCGAACGATTCGTTTTCAATTCGCGACTAAAAATGCCTCCTGGAATTGTATGTTCGCTTGTTTTTTGTTTTATCAAGTTTCCACGCTCGTGTAAAATCTTTGTTTTTACATGCGCAACTTGCAGAATTGTTGTTTGTGAAAATTGATCGAAATACAGGAATAAATTTGACTTTTTCTATTTTTCTATTTACTAACTCAGGAAAAATCGATGTTTTTCGAAAGTTGCTCATTGATTTTTCGGACGAATGTCACGCGTTCCCGAAAGTATTAAAATCGATGGAAATACGCGAGGCAATAGCATGAAAAATATGTCAATCGATTTGTTACGATTCCGCGAGTTTTTTTATCCCCGAAAATATCATTTTTACTAACCTTTGCCTTTGTTCCGGGCCTATTTCTTCTTAAGATTGTTGAGCCGTCCGCCATCTTCATTTTGTCAGTTGTTGCACCTCACAATCGGCTAACTGTTGTGCACACAAGTCCCTAGAATCGAGATCTAGGGAATATTTATCCAACAGGAATGTAACCTTGAAACGAGAAAAATCTAGTCATTTTCGACTGATCGGCTCGTCCGGTCATTTTACGGTCAATTACTGACGGAAATTAACCAACCCAGTGTCAGGAAATGTTACGTGAGCATTAGCGGTCAAGTAACCAATTCGTTGACAGAATTCAGCGCCACCCCACGCAGCGTGCGAAAAAAACCTTGAACGGTAATATCTCACACACACACATAAATCTAATGGATCGTGCAATTGTGAAAAAAGGATCACAAACCGACGCGTTGACGACAAATGTTTCCAAAATTTGAATTTTTTTTTTCCACCACCTAATTACTCGCTAATTAAGAGGAAGTTCATGGGTCACGATATATTTCGATAGCGATTGTTGCCATTTTATTCGCTCTGCGATTGGTCGGTCCGGTTATACGTCGGGTTTCAAATCCAGCTGTCAGTTTGACAGCTGCGTGAAAACGCGTGCGGTTCGATGTTCCTATCAGAAAACTTTTTTTTTATTGCGGCAGCAAAATTTGTCAATTCCAAGACGCCATTCGAATTTTTTTTTTAAGGGTTATATACAGTTGGAAGATAAAAAAAAACTTGTTTTTTTACGAATTTTTTCTGGATAGGGATTTCATTTGACGAATAAAAGGCAAAGGAATCAAATGTAGTGTCATATTTTAACTCTCCATTGCCATTTTATATTTTCAAAAATATAGCTTCACATAACTCCTGTAGTTGATCTCCTGTGTGTACTCTAAAATAAAAGGCGTTTTGCGGTGAGCAAGAAATCTCCGGTTTGGATCAGCTGAAATAAACAAAACCAAAGAGATTTGTTTAGGGGATAGATGAATCCAGGTATTCATCGAAGGAATAGTTGGAATTTTGAATTTTGATAAAATGGCGGCTCCTCAAAGATAAAATTTCAATTTTCGACCAAATTTTTTGCATTTAATGGTTCTAAAAAGATAGAAATAAATTTCGGATATCTTATTCCTTCGATGAATACCTGGACCCATGTATCCACTAAACAAATCTCTTTGGTTTTTTTATTTCAGCTGATCCAAACCGGAGATTTCTTGCTCACCGCAAAACACCTTTTTTTTTTAGAGTACACGACTACAGGAGCTATGTGAAGCTATATTTTTGAAAATAAAAAATGGCGATAGAGAGTTGAAAGATGCCACTACATTTGATTCCGTTGCCTTTTGTTCATTATAGATGAAATCCCTATTCAGAAAAAATTCGTAAAAAAACTAGTTTTTTTTTTTGTTTTCCAACTGTATATAACCCCTTAATGAAGCTAAAAAATTGGTTCTGGCGGCGTCGACTTGAAAAAAATTGGTAACGATAAATCTCAAAGTTTTGGACATAACGAGGCTGAAAAAATGAAATAGAGGTGTGCAATATAAAATCGTATAGGTTTCCGGTCGAAGTTATAAGGGGTAATACGTGCTGCTACGTGAGCTCGCGTACAACTTGCGTTATGTGACTGGCACAAAGGAAAAAAGGAAGAATATGAGGGAGAGAGGGGATGAGAGGACTCGCGAGGACTGTCGGCCTGACCAACAAGTGAAGAAACATCCGTATGACGACGTCAAGAGGAAAAAAGATGAGAAATAAGGTAAAAAGCGAGAGAAAGAGAAAAATAGAGAATAGCAGCGGGAGAGTAGCTCTCGCGTTCGGAGTTTGAGATAAAAATTTACCGCGGTCTCTCTGCCGGGTAGACTTTACAACGGCCGTAAATAGGATCGGCGGTTCGTGCCGTTAGAGCCGCCTAGTGTTATAGTATAGTACTAAACCTTAGTGTCGCGCGGAAAGCGCTAGCGTCGCCTGGGTTAAGGAAGAGAGCACGAGAATAAGAAGAAGAGGAAGAGAGAGAAAAAAGAAGGAGGAGGTGGGGCGCGTCTGGTCGTAGCTTCTGTGCGATAAAATCAAGCTAGAGGGCTTACCAGCTCGCAGATCTAAACGAGCAGAATACAGGCTACCCCGAGGAGAACATGAGAATAGGGTTTGGATGCTGTGTGCATGTGCTCTCTGTGAACTCGTAAGACAGTCGGAAAAGAGAATGACCGTCTTCTTGCCTAGAACATAATATGATAAAAAGAGGATGGGCTGAAAAGCAGAAGGAAATATTAGCCAGAGAAAACCGATATAGATAGAAAAAAGCGCAGATGCCAAGCCAGACACCAATGAATATAAACGCATATAGTGTTTCCGTTGGTGCGAAACAACATTACGACTATCGTTCATCCTATTCGTCCCTCTTTTATTTTACGACCATCACCAACGAGACTGCAGCTCGATTCTATCTGTAGCATTTTTGTGTTCAACCTCAAGAAGCTATCGTTTGAGATAATCGCGCCGCCTTTTCGGCGTCCGACCGGAACTTTCAATCACCTGAACTCCGCGGCATATACTTCGAGATTTCGATATATTCAAATTTTCGCTACGCACTTTTGAAACTTTTTTTCAATCCATTTTTAATCACGTATCGTTGCAAAGTTTCGAGATTCGTTTTCCGCTTTACCCAACGTGCCAGCAACCGAACATGTTTGCCGTCTGATAAATGCCGAAAGAGTGAGCGAAACAGACAGAGCGATGCTATGTACTGGCTGTGTGCCACATGAGTAAATACGCAGGAACACGTCAAAGGGTATCTCGACGAGAGAAAGATGGCGAGTCAAATGCTACGAATATCAGATGGAAATAGAGACAGCAGAGAAAATGATAAAAAAATACGAGGGACACACGAGTGGAAAAGGGAATTTGTGAGATGCGCGAGATGAGTCCTGGACCGTAACATCTCTTTGCCCAGTCTCGCAAACTCGTGAACGATCATCAAATAACCTTCATTACATGACAAATCTGCAGTGTAATCGTTTCTAGAACTTCACCAAATTTGTACGTAAATGTTTGAATTTCCTCGCTGCTGTGTGTCTCTTTTTCCTTCTCAATCTAAATATCGACAGACAAGCTCACAGGAGAAAATGTAATTCAGCTTTAGCTTGAAAAGTTCTCGAGAAAAATAGTCACCAAAATATTCAATACCCTTGACACACACACGAACGTAGAAAGCTGAAAAAAAATGAGCTAAAGGATCGGAAAAAGAGATCGCGATCGGATTAGAATGGAATAACTCGTGCAGAAATGCTCCGATGGCTTA
Organism: Diadegma fenestrale; assembly: GCA_037043255.1. Lineage (NCBI taxonomy): Eukaryota > Metazoa > Arthropoda > Insecta > Hymenoptera > Ichneumonidae > Diadegma > Diadegma fenestrale. The sequence goes on along the minus strand of CM073311.1, from coordinate 4,820,736 downwards.
GAAACAAAAGGGCACGTTGCGAGTCGACATAAACATAACTTTTGGGGATTTTCTCGCTTATACACACGTAACTCTATCCATAGAAAATTCAAACTTTTTTTTGTTCATTTAAGGGGAACCTGGCGCGATCGATAAACATTTGGAGCGAAAGATACTGGCTCGAAAAATCGTAAAGATATTTCTGCACCGAGAAAAACATTATTCGAATCGGAGGTCCTGAAATTTATCGTCCTCAAAGGTTTCTATGAAAAAATGTTGTAAGGATATTAGTCGATAAATGTGGCGATGTTTAGTTTTGTTGACTTTTGTTTCTACTGATTAAGCAACGCACTTCACGGAGCAACTAGCTGTATTAAAAGGATAAACGCCTGCTCGTGATTTGCTCTGTTTTTTCCTTTCATTACATAGCTACAGAGTCTCATGAAAGACTCATGAAAGATTGAACGTTTCTTGATGAGCTTGCGCTAAAGAAATGCTCACTCTTCGTTTTCCTTGGCTCTCTTTTTCTCTCTTTCACTTTATCTCGCTCTCTCGCTCTTTCTCTTTGTGCAATCGGTGTGTTCCATGAGATCGAGATTGTATTTTACACGTGATGATTTCCCGTGCACACACCCTGATGCAAAAGGGTTCCGTCTAGCCGCGAGAGAATTTACCATTAGCAAGAAATCTTTCCCGGCGTGTGGTTGAATTCAAGGAAATTAGCTGGCTGTATATGCCGTGTCTCATCGATAAACGATGAGTTCGCGATCGTTACTTCCTACGGGTTTTTCCATGCCAACTGGACCAACGTCGGAAACGTTTTTTTTTTTGTCACATTCAAATCACGATCTTGCACGAGACACTCGAGGAGAGTCGTGATTTCAACAATTTCAGGTCCGGATGGAAAAAAACTTTGGATTTTCGTTATAATTTCGAAATTTCAACAAAACTCGTCAGGAAGCTCTGCAGGATTTGAAAAATCTTGATCATTTTTTCATCAGATCGAAGGAGTTTGTTAGATCCCGGCAAAACGAGAGAAACAAGCACTCGATTTGTTTCAAAGACGATGACTAGTTGATTATGGATTCGCATATTATATTAAATTTCTCAGAAGCTGTATGAACTCGTTCTCGATGGTTGTTTGTTGCTCTCTAGTCGTTTCTTGAGCCCTCGTCGCCGTCGTCGTCTTCGTCGGGGGTCTCGGTAAGCTGACTTCCGAGATTATCAGTCGGAAGAGTTTATTCTGGATACTCACGGGAGGTCCATCTCTCTTTCTTTCTCCTTTCCTGCTTTCCCCTTTGCTCGAAACGGCTCTATCTCATGGAAAATCCTGAAGAACCAGATTATGACGGGACTACCATAAATTGATCGTGTCTCGTTGTTCGACGTCCCTTTATTCAACCGATTTTACTCTTCTTGTGCGTTTCTACATTGTAACAGGCTGAGACAGCAAAACCAGAAGAAAGTCATCAGTAACAGGCTTTCAAAATTTTTTCCAACGACAATAATCGATCGACTAGAAATGCCTCAAGAGTCTCGTTGAAAATTAATGAACCAACGGCCATTTATAATTAATCGACAACTCAAATTCAAGTGAAAATTTCATCACGATTTTCCAGGACACTTTTCGATCCGGAAAAAAGTTTCGCAAATCGAATTAGATTTGGGCAGTTCAAAGATTCATTATCGACCAGTGTCCATCATTTTGTTTCAATGTGAATTTTCTTCACCGGATAATTGCTACGGCAACTTCTCTCGTTTACGATTCGTAACGTTATCCGTGGATTCATTTAGAAGTTGCTCACTCTAAGACGAGATGACTAAGACCGTTGTAATTAACCCGATTAATTAAACTTCGAGTCCGAGAGACCAAAACAGATGACTCCCGGCTCGCTTATAGTTCTGATGTACCGCCAAGTTCGGCCAAGTTCATTGGTTATATATGGAACGATCGGGAGTTGAGATACGTGAAGGACGAGGCAGCCATGACCAGGAATATTAAAAAAAAAAAAATTCTCACAAATATAATTTGGAGTTGGAAAATTTATTGAGCAGTTTGAAAAAAAATTGATTTAGCTTCTTGATTCGGAAAACACCGAAAATTTAGCAAAACGTAAAATTCCGAGTTACGATGGCTGAATGAGAAAATGCAAGAAATCAAAGTAAGAACTGCAGACGAATGAAGAAAAAATGTATAAGAAAGAGGCAAAGGGTCTCGGAAGGCCAGAGACGGAAGAAGAAATATAAGAAGAAGTTGAACAAGAGGAATAAGAATAGACGGATCGAGATAAAAAGGTCCTGGAGCCGGTCAGGTTGGTCCGCCTTGATCGCACGAGGTGTCTTGTCTTTTTTGTTCCCTTCCACTCCTCTCGCTCTCTCTCCCTCGGTCCTTTTTTATCGCGTGCTCTCTCGCGCTCTCTTTCGTTTATTGCCTTGGCTGTTTTGTTTCGTTCACGTGCGAAGAAGACAAAAAGAGAGATAAAGAGAGAAAGATAAGTTCAACCACACTCATTGATACACCGGGACCTTTCCTTCACTCTTCCTGGCGTGGTTTACGCGGGCCCCGCATCACCGATGTTTCCCCAGGTCGTCGTCGTCGTCTCCGCTCCTCCTCTTCCTGCTCCACCACCTCTTTCTGCCTCTGTCTCCTGATAGCGCACATATGCTCGTACACCAAGACCATTTCTTCCGCACTATAGGCAGAGTAGTAGCTCGCGCTTCAGGCCCCGACATATATATCTATAAATATGCATATACATCGGGACTTTCAGACCCAATCGTCAGAGACACGACTCAAGTCCAAAATTTCCTCTATGCATCGATCTCGAGACAAACGAATCATTCCGAATTCCTTTTCCATCCAAATTAGCCCCTGAAAGCGTATGCATCGCTCAACCAGAAACAAAAATACAAAAGAGCACTATATTTTGTAAAAAACAACGTTGTCGCTAGATGGCAGCGTCGTTGTTGCTTTCGCATGAACGAAGCCTCGTGTTCACACGCCAACAGGAATTCCTGTTTTCGTCCTGTACGTTATTGCTCGCGAAAATAATAAAAATGATTACGAATTTTTATTTTTTTTGCATTTATAGTTTGTCACTGCTTTCCTGGTTATCTACACAACCGTGTCTACAAAGTTGTGCAGATTTTTTTCTTCCTTTTTATGTATACGGGTTCGGGCCCAAAGTGAAGGAAGAAAAGTAATAAGAAAATTTTGCAGGGGTCGCAGACTCGACGACTCGAACTCAAATTACCTGTACATGTATTATATTGTGCGTCTATATACACAAGCCTGTTCCAAACGTTTACGCGTACACGTATGTATGAACGCGTGTGTTTGTAAGTTTCTTCTCCACCAGTACAAATTCACGATTCACATAGTCTCGTCGTCGACTCGTTTAAGCTCTCTTTGCCAGGGAAGGAAACTCTTTCGATTCACTATATCACGCACTCACGTGCGCCTCTATCCAGTCTCGTGACGACCAACTCGGTGAAAGCCCGCCACGCGCCCAACAGTGTAAAGATTACCCTCCGGAGACTGCGGGCCCAGATTTTTCTCAAAAATCCATCCCCTTTCAATCCATCCCTCAGAACATTTAATCGTTACGCAAAACAATGGATTATCCGTTGATTTAACGAGTGGTGGCGGAGTGTGTGAAGCGAGGGCGAATGACAACACGATTACAAGTTTCACTGAACAATTGAAAATCGTGTTGATTTTGATCGTTTTTATTATTATCACGAGCTAATTATTTGCTACGAAATGAGGCTCAAAACAGCAAGTTTCGTATTTTCAACGATTTGCATTATGATTTTGTGCTTTTGGAAAAGCCATGCGAGACCACAGCAAACGAGACCTGGCAAGTATTCTGAATTTTAGTTTTTTTTTGGTTTATTGAATTTTTTAAATTATCATTTTGACACTCTTGTTACGATCCCCTGACGAACGATGTTTTTCGTCATTTCCTTCGAGGATATTTCGCACTCTGTTCCAAGGTTTGGCAGGTGTTCCGCATGCACCGCGTGCATCTCTATATATTTTGTGGCCGGAAGTAACTCAGTGTGAAGTCTTCCAGTAAGGAAATGGTAAAAGCCCAATTGAATTACGTTTTATGGCAGGCACTCGCGCACACTTTTATTTTTGTCTTCCTCGCTCGACCTTTTTTCTCGCTTGCTACGAGACGAGATGATGAGAAAAGGAGAGGAAAGAAAGAGAGAGTGCTCCGTCTGGTTGTATGTGAGAGAGTTGAACGTGAAGAAACGTGAAAAGGCCAATTCTCGGTTACATCTAATTTAGCACTTCTTTTACCGCTTTTGCATAACCCAGACACTCTGCAAACTTTATTTTTTCGTTACATCTTATCCATTTATTTTTCATTCGACTCGGAATAGCGGTTCATCGTGTTTCAACCAATTTACACATTCTACAGTTAACCAAATCGCGCCAAGAAAATAAACGACCAAGAAAAATCGGTCGGATGAGTGAAAAAATAAATAAAAAATAAAAAAAAATACTTTGTCTAATTGGATCTTGTTAATGAGTAGAAATTTCTCAGTAATATCGTCTCGGTGATTTTTCCATATAGAAGTAAATTCAAATTTATTGAGTGTGCCCTTCCATTTTCGAGCCCCCACGTTTTAGTCGCTGCCCGCGTTCAAGTAAGTCTTTGTAAACTTGGACATTGTGCACGATTAATGGTGAGTTTTCTTAGCTGGATAAGTCCTTCGGAATATTCGCTGGAGTCAATTTTTTCCCGACTCTATTCTCACATTTATTGTCGGTTCGGAGTGCAATTACATTATCGAAAGTTGGAGAGTCAACTGATGCGCGAAGAAATCGTCGACCGAGATCGCAGAGGGAATTAAAACTCTCATAATCCCAACTACATATATCTATGTGTATAATAGTGGCAGGGTGTATGTGAAACGGGCTCTCGGTCGCTCGTTCATTTCGTTTCTAATTACTCGTACCAAGAAAATCTATAGTGATGCTGCCGGCTTCTACAGCCGCGTGCTTCGCTTTGTAGAAAAACTAGTACGACCAAAGCGATCACAACCTCGCAGGGTTAATTCACGGCGCGATGTCCAGCTGCTCTCTTGCATCGTGTTTGCCATAATTAATTATAGTAATCATTGTCCTTATTTTTGTTGTCGACTATAATGAAGCCGAGTCGTCATTTTCGCTTCGTTGCTCGCAACTATTCATTAAGGATTCTTCAATAATTTTGCATTAACATTCTTGGGACTAAAACTACAAATTTTCTTCTTTGAAGAAAATTTTTCTGACGTTAAGAATTTGCGATAATTGCCAATTTTCAACTTTTCTCATCTCAACGCGTGTAAATTGGATTCGCGTTTCGTTTATGAGTCGCGAAAAAATGTTCTTACGGTTTTTCTTGAAAAATTTCGGCTCAAAAGCGTTTTTGGCGATCCGGGAAAGTTAAAAACCGGAAATGAAATATCTCGAATTCCGTTGAGACGACGTGCCAAGAACGTTTATACAAAATTTCGGAAAACCCTAAATAAAATCGTTTGTGATTCCTTAATTTGATAAGCGAACTCATTCTCGATGCAGAGAGGCGATTTTTCGGGAATGCTCCATCGACGTGTCAGCTTAAATTTCACGATCCATCAGTTTTAATTATTATTCTGATTCAAAAATATTCTCGACCGTATTTTTATTTCTGTATATCTCGTTTGACCTTATTTCGTTTTATGGCTGTTGATTGGTTGGATTTTCAAGGAAAAAAAATGGATAAGATAGAATGCACACGATTCTATAGACTTTGCGTGTCTACGTGCATTCTCGTCGAGTCTACGAATGAATGAGCCAGGTGATGAGGAGCTAGTTCGTCGCTCTTTCTCCCTATTTCCATTCTTTTGTCGAAACGATGTGAATATATCTTGCCGCATAATTTAATTTCGCGTATACTCTTTTGCCTTTTTCGAGTTTTTGTTGTTGAATTTATAAAAGCACTAGATTTATTTTTATTTTAATTCTTAGATCGTAACGAAAATAAAATATATTTTTTGTTCGCTTGCGAGTATTTATTTTCAGTTTTCTCATAGCGTTTTATCGTCTTTGTAATTGCCCACATTTTTCTTATTTCCGAATGCCAATAAAAAGTAATGGTTGATTTATGTTGTTAATTTTGTCTCGAGACTTTTTCAACCAGCCAATTTATCTTCATCCTTATTACTTTTCTTTTCACGTTACCTGATAATTGCTCTTTTTAAATGCTCTTTGTTTCTCGTTCGGCAAATTTCTGGTACAGCTGACAGAGAACCAAGAGACGGTAAAAGTGCATCGGGGAAAATGCAATACGCGTACGACACGTACGAGCAGTCACGCGTCCTCGCGTTTCGACTATCGATCACCGCACTCGTGTGCCACACAGAGAAAAGTCCTTCACTCAACTGGGAACTGGTTTCTTTCCTCCCTTTTTTTTCTTTCATCTTTTTTCTTCTAATTTTCGATCTCCTGCCCTCGGGATGGACAATCGATACAAAAACCGAGTGTACTTTCGTCGTTAGTGCTCTGGGAAATGTATTTCCTAATCACACACAGCCCGACGAGCAATTTTCGAGGTTTTTTTTCAATTGAACGTTAATTAATCGACGATAATCATCGGAAATGCAAGAAAAATCAAATGGTGTGAAAAATTGCCCGTACGACGATCGGCAAACGTTACAATTTAATTCGCGTCAAAAACTAAATGAATAATTAAATGCAGAAGTTGGAAAAATTGGAATGAAAAATAAATTGTGCCATGTATCGTTGGCAAAGCTGAGCCCGCATGATATGATCGGACACGGGGTTCAGGAACTCTCGATGCTACATCGAGAAAGAAAGAGAAAAGAGTGGGAGTGAGAAGCGCACGCGCGCTCGCGCACACACGACTCGTTTATTATTGCATAAGATTCAGAACCTGTTCCGGTACTCCATTCATCGAGTGGAGAACAGACTTCTCGAGTATTCTCCATGATCGAGACCCTGATACTGTATATCGCTTCATCTCTTTCGCTCCTCCGCTGCGTTCCGTCGAAAAACTCGTGTATTTCTACACGGTCACGGCGCTACGGTCATTCTCCTTTTTTTTCGCCGCTGTCAAGACTTTTATCTCGTGCTCGTTTAGCCACAACGAGGGAGGCACGATGCTTTTTTTTTTCTCGTAGTAATTAGCACGCAAACACGTAAAAAAAAAGCTTTTTTTTTCGTCAACCATTTTCCAAATCTCTGCAGCATCATAATTAACGCCGTATGGCCTTTTTGTAATAAATTTTCTCGGCCCCTCAATTTACGTATCATTCCAAATTTGTATATTTTATTTCATCAATAAATTCGGAGTTATTCTTCGAATTTTCTTCCATTCTAAATATAGAATAAACAGCTGCTAAAATATATGGTGGCTCGATAAAGCTTTTTTTTTGGCTTGTCCAGGTACCGCTTATGTGCTATATATAGACGTATTCATTCGAGACCCCCCTCGGAATCTCATCGGGCTCTTGGATCTCCCGCGGTTATATTCGCCAGGTGTGTCCCTTTCGTGTCCAGAAACACCCACACGCGGTTATCGTTTTCTCAGTCTCTCGTACCAGTCTCGGAAAAAAAAAACATAATGTATAAAATGTATCGTGTAACACCATAAATAATAGCGAATTTAATTAGTTATGAACATTCGAAATTCATGGAATTTTGAGTTTCCAAAAATGGTGGAAAATGCGATTTTTGGTGGAAGAAATTTTTTCTCGATCGTCCAAGAGCCATGATTTTTCTTTTGAATTGAAAATTATTCGAAAATGGTCGCGGTTGAAGTGAAAAATCGATTCAATTGCAAAAATACGAGTTCAAGGGTTGTGACAAATGGAAAAATAATAAATTTTATTTCGACTGAAAGATTTACAGCGAATCTAAGAGGAAAAAGAATTTTTGAGAACTCATAAATTGGTGCTTGGATTCTAAAAGGGGATTTTTGTGTCTAATTCTTCTTTTACTTTTACTCCCACTCGCGTCTACTCTCGGTAGACTCTTCCGGTTAGATTTTCATCCTTGCTTTGCCCCACCCCTTCGTGATTTATTATTCCAAGGAAGAGACGCTGCGAGGGAAAAAAAGCACGAGAATCGAGTCTCGCGCCACTGTTGAATAAGACGAATGGATTTGCTGAATAGTGTATAAGTACAGGATTCAACGAAGAGAGCAACAAGAAGACGAAAAAAACGATTTTCAGCAAGAAAGCACGAGAGAGCAGGAAGAACTAGAGGAATTAAAAAAAACGTCTCGGATGAGCTGTGCTAATTGAAAGGTGGAAGAACGAGAAGGCTCCTCTCACTCCTCCCACTAAACTTAATGGTTATTACTGTGAGAAGTAAAATCCAATTTTCACTGGCCATTTAACAGCCAATTTTTCAGTTTTTCTTTTTTTCCACCTTTCAAAAATCACACTGAAAAGAAAATTTTGTTGAAAAAGATGGATATTTTGTTGGATACGTTTAACTAAACGTTTTTTTCGAAAAATCACGAAAATTTCGTCATTCCAGCAGAAAACATTCTGGAAAATCTTTTCGGAAAGTAAATTTTTGTCATTCCAATCGTAAATTTAGCTGACAGTTCCGTTACAACAAAAAATATTGTCGAAATAACGAAAATTTTGAAACCATCCCAAAATATTTAGTTCGCCATATTCAACAAAATATCGACGTTTTTTGACAAAATTGAATTTTCAGTGCAGCTGAGTGAAATGTTTCTCCAAACAATATTTAGCGCAAAATCATGCTCGATACAAAAATGCGAAAAATCATAAAAATTATAATTGTTGAAGAAAATTCTGATTGATTGAAAAAACGAAAAAAAAAAAAATTAATTGGGAGACTTGAATAAATCATTCGATATTCCGCTTGCACTTTGGTGACCGAGAGTCGCTATAATCGGACGTTGAACCTTTTTCCTACGTGTCGTACTCGTCTGGATGATGAGGAGGAACCGTGAGAAGATGAGGAGGAAGAGAAGAGGAAATGCTGATATGTAGATACGTGTATGCCGCGGCTGCGGCGAGTGTTCGATGGGTCAGATGGGCCGGATCGATTATAGCCAGCCGCAAGAGGTGAAAGACTCAAGTGTAAAGTACGTACGTCAGAAAAAGTCGCGACGACATAAATTCAGAAAATCATTTTTTTGGGTAGGAAGAAAAAAAACAATTCATTAATACGAGAGTGTCTAGAGAGTTTTTTTTTCATATCACTTCATTCACGTTCATTGAGTAGAATAAATGACAGTTAAACGAACGAGCAGTCATTATTTCAGCATATTTTGTTTTTTCTTTTATTTCTTCGCTCCTGATTCCCATCGATTTCTTATAATTAAAACCTGCAGGATTGTCCAACCACAAAAAATGTGGGCAAAACATAAAAAAGTCGAGATTTATTTTTAGCTTATTTTTTCTTCATTTGTCTTCTTCTCTCCGATAGTATCTCCAACGATTCTCCGTAATTAAAACATGTAAAACGAGCGATTCAGAGAAACTGTGGGCGAAGCTGATAAACCGCAACTTTTACCTACCAGTTATTTAATTTCATTAATCGTTAATGATCACGCGATCTTATCGAGACTATATACGGGGCGTTCCGGGCTGATCATCAGGAACCAATGAGAATCTCATGATTGACAACATTCGTAAATTTCGTATAATTTCATTTCCATTTGCAAAAAAATCAATAAAAAGCGTCCAAATCTCCCGCAGCAATCCGATAGTTTTCTGACCTTCATCGAGTTCACAAGTGCATACAACTAACGGTGATTCCATCCTTAAGGTACTCGTAATGAATTGTCAACAAATGAGAAGCCTCGAAAAATCTTAACTCCTGATTATTCCCAATGAAACGTAACGAGAGTGAGAAAAATTGACTAATTGGTACGAAGCATTCGTCCACGACGTTTCATTACATGCACGAAGGAATTTATCCAAAGTTTCATCAAGGGATTCCGTATGAAAGGCCGCATATATGTTCATTCTTATATCCATATATATATGTCATAAAATACTGATAATCCGCAAGTTGAGACAGTCATTTGAGATCTGTGTGTAGCCACAGACGTCGTCAATTTATCGTACGGTTACCTGTAAGCTGATTTATATCAAAGGGAATCCCCGCGTGCTCGTGTTCGAAACTCGACACGAATAAGACGCGACGAGGGGAGGAGGACAAGAACGCTATTGACAGCTCCTTCTATGATATATATACAGAACTACCAGCCCCTGTTTCAAGCTTAACATTGTCGATTTTCTCTTTTTATTCTTTTCCTGGCTGAAAGTCAGAACTACATATCGATCGTTCTACGCTTAGCCGCAGTATAGAACGTTGTATTGCGATCGAAATTTGCGAAAGTTAATGCCTATCGAAGACGAGGGCATTGGACGATTATATACGATTCCGATAGTTGGCTTTTGTCGAACTTTTGTCATGTACAGTTTGCACACACATTCGCCATGCAAGACATCGACGAATCGTTTTGTTTTTTTAACGTAATTCTGCCCGTTTTGGAATCTCCTTTCGGAATTCAATAAAATTTGGTACACTAGTAGATTATGATAAGAAAAAGATCCAATCAAATTTCCAAAAGACTACAGGGAACCAAAAAAAAAATCGTATTGATAGTTTAATTCATTTAACACTGAGTCTTATGAGAAATCCCAGTTTTCATTTGTAAACTACAGTAAAATGTATGAAATCGAGGAAATTGATGAAATTACCAATGCGAATATCTTTTTTCTGGTCATCTGTAGCCTTTTGAAAATTTAACTGTATTTCCAAGAGACTACAGGGAACCAGAAAAAAAATCGTATTGATAGTTTAATTCATTTGACATTGAGTCTTATGAGAAATCCCAGTTTTCATCTTATTTTGCAATGAATTCTTATCAGTTTTCAAGAGAAATCACAGATTTCATTTGTAAAGTACAATAAAATGTATGAAATCGAGGAAATTCATGAAATTACCAGTGCGAATATTTTCTTCTGGTCATCTGTAGCCTTTTGAAAATTTGACTGTATTTCCAAGAGATTACAGGGAACCAGAAAAAAAAATCGAATTGATAGTTTTATCCATTTAACATTGGATGTTAAATCCAATGTCTTATGAGAAATCCCAGTTTTCATCTTATTTTGCAATGAATTCTTATCAATTTTTAGGAGGAATCACAGTTTTCATTTGTAAAGTACAATAAAATGTATGGAATCGAGGAAATTCATGAAATTACCAATGCGAATATCTTTTTTCTAGCCTTTTGAAAATCTCACTGTATCTTTTTCTAATCACAATCAACGACTGTACCAAATTTTATCACATTCTGAACGATAATTCCAAAACCTTTATAAATTATTTTGCCTCCTGATTCTTTCGATACTCGGCAAAACGTTTGTCCAATATTTCGATAAACCGCTTTTGAATTTTCATTCGATTATCGGAAATTCAGTGCATAATATTTTCGATTGATTTTTATATTATTGGAATGTTGTGCAACAAGGGGAATTCCATTTATTCCACGAATGTTATTCGTTCGAATTTTGCAACGGGTGCAAATATAGTTGAGAATCCCTTTATATTTGATAATAATTATAATTTTCGGATTCCCACGCTGGCGCTTTGGATGCATTAAGATTATTCTTGGTTGGAGGGAAAACACGTTGTATATATGTACATTGTGCACTTACTCAGCTGCATCTTCAACATCGAGAAATATCCATAAAGTAAAGGAGCAAGAAAGTGAGAAAGAGCGACAATGAGAGACGAAGAGAGAGAGAGAGAGAGAGAGAGAGAGAGAGTTTCTCTGCAATCACTTGAACGTCGTTTGTCTTATATGTGTACGTAGCAGAGGAGGATCTCAAAGATACATACAGTTCGCTCCAAGTCAAATAGTATCCTAATTAATAATTTAACTCACCCATTAGTCATTTCAACACATACATAATGGAACGAATTAACTTTTTTTCTAACTAATAACGACTATAAATATAGTTGAATGAAGCAAAGCGTATCAAAGTTTAGTAAAAAAGTTTCAAAAAAAAAAAAATTCCTCTCTAAAATAGAAACTCGTATATTCCATTTTAATCGTAAAATCATTCAAACGACATAATTTGCCAAAAATGAGAGAAGATCTTGAACGTACGTGCAAAATCCTCCAAAGAGCACAAATTCTCCGATTGGAAACGTGCTTTCGTTAACGTTTCTGCATCCATGGGTTCACCTAATTTCTTGAGAATTCGTTGAAGAGGTTCATCCTTGTGTGGATTCCTTCCTCTTTCGCTCTGCAGCCTTTAACGCTTCCATGACTCGTCTCTCTTATCCTTTACGTCCTAGGCTTCGCATGTGTACAGGGCGTCTCAGGACGAATTACCAATAATGTAAACTAAAGATCTAGGAGGAATTTCCTGTTTCAGGATTTTCTTCGTAAGATTTTGACTATTTTTCAACGTTAATTTTTATAATTTATGTCATCGAGAGATTTTATTAGACGAAAATAATTCTCACGTCACTTTTCTTGGCTCAAGAGTTTTGTTCCCACACTCATGTTTTTGTGTTCTTGACCATCCAACCCGAGACAGCCCGTATTGATATACATGCATACGTACGACGTATATATTTGTTATACACTCAGTAGCTTTCGTGCATTTCGCTGGTCCTTTTAGCAAAGAGTCTATAGTTTACAGCGTAAATAGTATTTATGGTCAAAGAGGAAAGCACACACAAATCGACGTTGCTTGTGCAGCAAAAGACGAGCTTTGTTCACGGAATTGGGAAGCAAATTCATTCATGCAAAACTCCGATAACGAACCAATCATAAAAATCAAGTTTTTCAGTTTTTTTTTTTCAAATCTGATTCTATCGAGTGTTGTATAAAAATTTGCGATACATTCTTTTGAATTTTGAAATGAACGATAAAAATATTCATGCAAAGACGTCGATTTTTATTTTTATTCGATGTTTATTCTTTGATTATGAGTTTTTTTGCCGTTACACTTTTTCACAGACAACAGAATTGCAATTTACTTGCGACGAAAATGAAATAACTGAGTTACGTCTGAGGGATTATTTTTGAAGGTCGTAATTAAGTTTCTTTCATTTTAAGCCGAGGTGCACAGACCAGATAACATTTAAACAATTATCACGAGCGTTTGTATAGCCACGCAGTCTCGAGGGTTGAAAATAAATCCACTTATATGTCGCTGGCGACTGTATGCATACGTATATATCTTTTGAAATCTCGTGAAAACATTGTCGACGTACATCCCTATCACAGACGTCGTAATTAATCGTTAATTGCGTAGCGTTAATTGCAGTGCTGCTCCAGTGAACTTCCTTTCTCTCGTTTCATCGTTTTTCTTTTTTTTATTCTTTCTGTCCCTCCAACTATTCCTTCTTTCTGCACGTTGCTCTCGCCCGAGCTATACATTTTTAGAGTACAAAGTTTCTGTAAATACAAGGCATTCTGCTCCGAAATTAATTGATAAAATCGCTCGAATAATTTTTCTTTCGACGATCATTCAATATTTTATATTTATTTTGTCATTTATTGTATAATTATAAATTTGGCTCCGATCGTAATGCACGAGAGAACGATATTCGTTAAACGAGGATTAATTTGCATTCACTCGTTAATTACCTGTTTTTTTTTGTCGTGAAAAATAATTCAACAAGTATAATTAGTGACACGCATTCCGACCGGATGTACATTTTTTTCTCGGGCCATTTTATTACATCGTCATATTAGCTGCTGTGTCCCGTTCGTACATGCAAAATGTTCAGACAAGGGCAAACGAGATTCAAATCTGGTGGTTTCCGCTGGATTTTCACTCGGAACGAAAGAAAAAGAGAGAAAAAAAACGTACTGTGAGATTTATTGAAGGTAAACGCGAAAAAAACGAGCGACTTCCGGTCGGTTCGAACTGCGATGAAATTTAGTGACTGAAAAAGGAAAAACAAAGGGAGAAGAATAAACAATTATATCTTTGTGGGTATGAGATCGATAACATCGCGTCTGCTCGATATAAATTCTGTTCCCTTAAGAATTGAAGAAAATATAAAGAGTTTGCACCGTAGAAATTTTATTTTTTGAAATCTTGTTATTCAGGCTGTTGGTACGAGGGCAAGCGCTATCAGGAGGGTCAAGTGGTAAACACTACCAAACCTTGTCTTCGCTGTCGATGCAACGAGGGCTCGTTGCGCTGCGGCCTTCGAATATGCCCGAGATTACCAAGCCCAGTGCCTTCTGGTTGCACCACCAGAACGCCCCGGAATAACGCGTGCTGCGCTGAGCTTCTCTGCGGTAATTTTCGTAAGTAAAAGCTTTTCCATGATTGATTTGAGCTCGAACGATTGGCTGCAGAAATTCAATAAAAAAATTGAATGAACCGAATATCCCAGAAAAAGATCGAAAAAGTATCGCGACCAGCGATGAGGTTTTTTCGACGCGTTGCCAGTTCCGTTTCATGCAGAAAAATTACGATTCTTTCGTCCGGGTTTCCCTTACACGCGAGAATCATCATTATAGCTCTTGATGAGAGATTCACATCTTGAGCTGAAACTATGTATATTAAATTCTTGCAGATGAGAGAAACGTGACTGCGAAACGTGATCCTTCCAAGGATATGAGACGCCAGGACGAAGGTAAAAATTTACTCTGTATTTCATCTCCTCATTTTTCATCCCTTCTGTGGTATCCACAAATTTAAATTTTAAGCCAACAAGTAGCTGGAATAACATTTTTGTTCGGTCGATGCAAATTGGATAAAACCTGGTGGATAGTTTATTCAAACACATACGTTTGAATCGAAAGTTTATATCAAGAGAGTATCGAATTTCTTGATTCTGTTAACAATATATTTGATATCGAACAGCTGCCCGAAATAATCATGGGTTAGTATTTTGCTGGCTCAGCACTGCTAATTTTACAGCTTTCCCTCCCCCCCCCCCGCTCTTTTTTCTTCTCCTCTCCCTGATTCTCTGTCCCCGTTGGTCCCTTTCACTCGCTCTAGCAGTCTCGTGTGTCTTTTGTAATTAGTCCCTCGCTCACTTCGTATATCCGATGAATCTCAAGCTACACAGAAACAAAACCGAGCCAACCAACACCACGAAACAAAAAACCTCCCTTTCCACGTCCTTTCCCTTCCTCCTTTTCCAAGACATAATGTTACCGTGTCTTCTCCACGTGTTCGAAACTAAATCTTTACCCGTACACACACAGACACATATACAGATGCGATTAAATGCATGGGAAAGCCACAAATGATATCCTACCTCGTAAAGAACAAATTCAAATTGTAATTTCAAAAGCTTCGTGGTTTTTCACTGATTTGCATTCTTAAATGAGATACGCAGTAATTCACTGAATTATAATCGAGTAATTGATTGTAAATAAGTTAATAATTTATTATTAATAATTATTATTTATTTTAATTGATTAATTAACTATTATTATTATTTATATTTATTATTAATAATAATTATTCATTTATTTATATAATTAATTAATCATAATTAATAAATAATTAACTAAAATTAATAATTAATAATTAATTGATAATTAACAATGATTAATTATTAATTATTAATAATAAATTAAAATAAAAGTAAAAAAAAAATAAATATATTTTCTTTTCCGCAATTAAATTTAGTTATTTTTTGATTAATTAATTGGCTCATTGATGGGAAAACGAGGAAATTAATTCATGCAAGAAATTTATTTACTTATTTATTCGAAGGATGTCTTCATGAGGGTGTGCGGTACGGTCCAGGCTCTGCAATGATGGGTTCACGGAGATGCGAATACTGTTACTGCATATCCGGTACCAGGAGATGCCTCAGACCGCGGTGCCTACTTCCGCTGGTTGGCTGCACTCCTCTGTATGCTCCATATTCTTGTTGTCCGGTTGCTTACAACTGTACAAGTGAGTATTCGGTTTGGCCTCGAGAAAAAAAAAAATTAATTCTCAACTTTCCACTTTTCTATTTATTTAAAGTTTTCATGAGTTTTTCGTAGTTTTTAATATCGGTGATTGATCGTTCCTGAACAGCAGCGATTATATTGGTGAAAAAGTTGTCTTTTTCACATCCAACTGCACGATAAGTTGAATAAAAATCTATTTCAAGAATTCGTAGCTCAACTTTTAATAAGGAAAGTTCGCCAGAGCTGTCAAGAGTCTCATTTGGGATAAACTTCCGAATAGC
This sequence comes from Diadegma fenestrale, assembly GCA_037043255.1. Classification (NCBI taxonomy): domain Eukaryota; kingdom Metazoa; phylum Arthropoda; class Insecta; order Hymenoptera; family Ichneumonidae; genus Diadegma; species Diadegma fenestrale. Next base: position 4,804,535 of record CM073311.1, on the reverse strand, counting down.
TGTTACCCCCGATTTGGCTCAAATTTGGTGGAGACCTTCTATTCGATGATACAAGAAAGTGTGTGAAGGGATTTTTGGCGCATCTCAATATTTTTCGAAAAATCGAATTTTGAAATTTTTTAGTTTTTTTATCATTTCTGAATGATTTTTACATCCGATTTGGCTCAAATTTGGTGGAGACCTTGTATTCGACGATACAAAAAAGTGTGCCAAAGGATTTTTGGCGCATCGCAATATTTTTAAAAAAATATAATTTTTTAACAAATACTAATTTTTTTTATTTTTAAAGCACTGGTACCTGGGATTTGGCTCAAACTTGGTACAGACTTTCTTTTCGACGATACAAAAAAGTGTGCTAAAAGATTTTTGGCGCATCTCGAGTAATTTTAAAAACAGGGATGTTGCCTTGGGGGGGGCTTCGCCCCCCCAACCCCCCAGGGGGGGCTTCGCCCCCTCCGCCCCCAGGAGGGGGCTTCGCCCCCTCCACCCCCAGGGGGGGCTTCGCCCCCTCCGCCCCCAGGGGGGGCTTCGCCCCCTCCGCCCCCAGAAGGGGCTCCGCCCCTTCACCCCGCCGGGGGGCTGCGCCCCCCGGACCCCCCGTCGCTCCGCCTATTAACAGTATTATTTGTTCATACATGTGGGGTGGGGGCGGGCCACCTCGGATGGTGTGTGGGACAGTGGAATGTGTGCAGGGCATCTTCGATGGTATGTGGGACATAGTACAATATTGTATTGTCTTCGATCTGGCGACAATTACTCTCGGTTTATTTATTCACTTCCCTACTCATTTCAGTTCGCCTCCACGTGGTGCATTCTGGATAGTACAAATGGTCTGCATTTTTTAAATTTCAAAATTCGATTTTTCGAAAAATATTGAGATGCGCCAAAAATCCTTTGGCACACTTCTTCGTATCGTCGAATACAAGGTCTCCACCAAATTTGAGCCAAATCGGATGTAAATGTTACTCAGAAATGATAAAAAATTGGAAAATTTCAAAATTCGATTTCTCGAAAAATATTGAGATGCGCCAAAAATCCCTTCACACACTTTCTTGTATCGTCGAATAGAAGGTCTCCACCAAATTTGAGCCAAATCGGAGGTAACAGCTATTCGGAAGTACACCCCTCATTTGTCCTGACATTTTTTTCTTCCATTCCGATCTCATAGTAGTGATTCTATTTTTATTTTATTCTTCCCAGAGTCTCCTCATCACTCGCTTCCAAGCGTCACAAACTCGTCCCTTGGCTCCAGAAACGGTGAGTCTTTTTCTACATTTTTTTAACGTTCAGAAAACAATTACAATAATTGATATAATTATTCGAACTTCGACTCAATTAATCGATTTCTGAACAGTTTTTTTTTTTATTTTGGTTTTGTTTTTTTTACGTTCCTCCTCCCTAAAATGCATTGCGGTGTGATTGACGAAAAATTTCGGACCTTTTTTCGCAAAAAGACTTTTCGTAAATATTTACCAAAAAGCTGAGTGATCCGTTTAATTATTTGATCGTCGAATATTGAAAAAATATGAAAGGTTGTCGCGTTGGGAATCGAACCTACAAGGAGGGCGAGATGGTCAAGGATATCGAATGGAAGGGACCATGCGACAATTGTTTTTGCGCCATGGGCGGTGTTCGCTGCGTTCCGCTGTCATGCGCTCCTCCACTCCAGGGTTGCACACCGATCGTACGTCAAGGACATTGCTGTCCCTCGACATACAACTGCAGTGAGTCGTTAAACTTCCGGTATACAAATTATATACCAGTAGCCCTCCGCCGATGCTTTCCCAGCATGATTTTTTCTCGTCCTTTCGCCACGCAAACATTTTGTGTCGTTTCCGATGACCCTGATCACATCACCAGTGTAATTTATTTCGCCGCGTATTAAATATTTCCATCGAAATCGGCGTGTTTTTTCAGGTGGAAATATCGAGGTCAAGGCTGCTCAGAATTATGCATCTTATGCGTTTATCAGCAAAGACTATGCCAAATTCCGAAAAGAGACTAATTTTTACGTAGGTTTTTTTAATTATATTGAAATTAATCAATTTTTCATTATTTTCAACGACTTATAATTGAGTTTTCTCCACATTGGAATGTCATGCTTTCTCCTCAGTCCATGCCCTACCAAGAGGTCGAAGAATCCACCGGAAATTCGACCGTCGAAGGTCGAGGTCATAAAAATCCTGAGGAGCAATCACAAGCAAATTCTACGAGTTTGAAATCATTGCTCAGATTTGTTAACACGACCGCAGCATCCAATGTATCTTTGTCCACCGATTCCGAGGTCTCAGAGTCCGTGGAAAATTTGACGACTCTAATGACGAACAATGTAACGATCATGTTTGAAAATACGACAGAAAAATTGACGACGACTTCGAGCCATGATCACGAGACGATGAACAACGAAATACCCACGGAAACCCAAAAAATCGACAAATTTTCGAACCAGCAAGAAACAACCTTCCCCATGGATTGGATTAACAACGAAAGCACAGAATTTCCTACGACCCTCGAGCCGACAACGAGCTTTGATTCGACCAGCGACTGTACGACCCTGACGAATGATGAAACTGTTGGTTTCACTAATTCTTTCGGTACTCGAGAAGACTCGTCAGAATCGTCGTTGATGCCGGTGGACTTGTCGACCACATTGACCAACAACGATATTACGACCTTGGATTATTCCGGCATCGATTACACCACCGAAATTTATGAAGAAAAGAAAACTAGTTCACTTCCGGAATTTATAGAAAACATAAAAAATGTGGATTCCAAAAATTCCGAGAAAAAAACAACGACTCGACGAGCTGTAGAGAGTACAACGAAATTCACAAAGCTCGATGACGTCAGGGTTGATAATGCCGAAGTTGAGAAGGATCCCTTCGCAGCTTTTGGCATTGGAGAGTCCTCGGTCATCTCCGTTAAAGGACCTGTCACTGGCTCACCCACGACCGTTCTTATGCCCGACAATATGTTCGTAATTAACGTGACTCTGAGAACAAACGTTTCGGTCGGACATATTCAAGGTATTACGTCCAATCCTGTCAGGTCCATTTCACCGGATATCGAGGCAATACTCAATATAACCAATCGCAAGAAAGGAGAGGATTACGACTATGATTACAGCCAACCAACGTTGCCACCATCGTTGCCCAACGTCAGGTAAGTTTGACAATCAAAAACTCAATTGTTACATTTTTCTGGATTCGTTCAACGGATTCTCGTCAACCAAGGACCATTCGAAAGATAAAAAATCGTAGAAAAATTCAAATCTAATATGAAATCGTTACCTCGACCCATTTTCCCCTGAAAACGATCAAAAGTTTTCGTAACGCCGATTTTTTTTTTTTACTTGGCATCATGAAGACGATGGAGGAAAAAAAAGAAAATGCAATTCCATGCAACTCAAAAATCAAGTCATTTTTATGTTACATTCGACATCGAGTTGTGCAGAAGCTCGACAAAAAATAAAATCTGACAAAACATGGTTTCGTAACGGGGATAATTTTGCCTTGTGCTTCCTTGCAACCGACGAACGACCTTAATTCGAATTAATCCGTTCGCCCGCGTGGTTAGGTCCCAGCTGTTGGCAAAAGGCAAGAAGCAGTACTAATTCCCGAAGCTGACTCCTTGTGCTTGAGCAGAGATTATATAATAGCATGGTGAATACTGGTCGAGAGATGGAGAGAGACAAAGAAATACCAAACTCTCTCCGTTCTCGGCGTACGATTTCCCATATAATCCTGAGCCCGAGCGTTTGCTATATGAATGCGGAAACAGCTCCCAACTCGGCTCCAACCGGAAACGAAGAGTTCGTCCGCGTATTTCTACTGTTGATTATAAATTTTCGCGTTTCATGAAACTCCAATAAAAATAAGAGACTTGCCGGGAAGAGAATCATTTCGGTACAACGTTAATTCTCTTTATTTCATTTTTTCATTTTTCTATCTCTACAGAATTATAAGAAAGTTTACGATTCACTGTTGGAAATATTTTCCATGCTAACGTGCCATTTTCAATTCGAACCCAGAATTATTCCGTTCGTCGCTGCCGACGCTCTCGTGAAACAGGACGAAAAAGTTTCCTCACAAGTCACAAATTATCCTCTTGGACCTCCAGTTGGCTTGGCTCCTCAGGATCTTGGTGCAACTGTCGCTTCCGGTACCAGGGAAAATTTTTACGACATCGTCACACAGAAAAATCGATTCAGTCCACCCATCGAAACCGAAGGTCACTATTTTCTATTTAAAACCACTAACACACGAAATTAAACAAAAAAATGTACCGTACGTTTTTGGATTTAGTGAAAAATTGATTTTTATTCGTGCGTCGTACTTGAAAATTAACTAATTTCGATTCTACACATTTTTTCAACATTTATGAATGTCTCGTGGGCCGTATAAAACTAAAAATCAGTCAGAACGATACAAAGCAGTAAAGTTGGGTTGGGAATCCCCATAAGGCCGAAAGAATCAATTTAATCGTTGAAAACAATGCCAAAGTAGATGGTAATGAAAAAACAATGAGGTTCCAATTAAATAGTCCGAGATTGAAGGAAATTTTCCGCATTAACAGGTGGTTTTGTACCTCGAGAGCCTTCGTACTTTGATCCCCCATTCAGATCGAGCGATCACAACGTCGGGATTCACAGTGGAGTTACCTCGATACCGGCCGATATAACGAACCCCCACAGGAAAAACGATGGTAACGAGTAAAATTGAAATAGCTTGTAAAAGATGAATCAAAAATTGGTTCAGCAGGATTTTATATGATTGAAAAAGCTTTTTATTTCATTTGTTCGTTCGTGTAATTATTTTTCGTTACGTTTTCGAGAGCTGGCAGGCATTTGCATGTTCGAGAATCGCAATTATCGTCACGGTGATATCCTGCCAAGCAGCGGACACTGCATAATCTGCATTTGTTATTACGGCGAAGTCGCGTGCTCCGACGAGAAATGTCCACCCCTAAAAATTGGCTGCAGTCGCGTAAAGAACGATAAGATTTGTTGTGGCAAGGTCATCTGTGGTAAGACGTCAAGCATTGAAAATTATGATTTTTCTTAGTACTTTGAGGTCCCGAGTTGTCTGACATCCAGTTTTTTTTGGCAGTCAACGCTGAAGAGTCGCCAACTCTGGTCCTGGACCGTGCAGATGCGATCGCCCCGTCACCCAGAGAACCGTTGCCCTCATTAGACGGAATGGCATCGCCGGATCCATTCAGAGATGTCATAAAAACAAAACCTGCTCCTGATTTGCCATCTCTGATCGAAGACATGATTCCGTACTTGGTTGAACATCGAATAACGAAACCGGCAATGCTTCCGACGACACAAGCACCAACTACCAATTCAGGCTCCAGCGTAGCTGGTAATTTCGACGGACTTACAGATCACAGAGTAGATCCAGGAAGAATTGAACTCCAGGAAGTTCCGTTCACCAACGCGCATCTTCCTAAACCATCGAACGTCAATAACACCACGATGAACCAGGGTTCCCACAAAACTTCTGTCTTTGATGTTGCCAACCCGCCCAGCACCAATGATCACGAGCACAAAGAGACGTCCACGAACCCAGAGGTCATTGGAGTCGCACCCATTAACCCGAGTCAACTACCCGCCGTGGAAAACGACGAGGAATCTTCAATCTTCTCCTTCGGCAGTGTGCTGGATCTTTTATTCTCCGAGAACTCAGGACCTGAAGGCACCACCGAAACTCCCAGCCATTTGCTCAAGTCTACGTCTAAGCCCACAGCCAACATGTCTCCGCATTCATTGCCCAACCTGCCTTCCACTTATCCAGCTAATCAGCCTATTCATTTCATGGGGAATAAACCGGCTGACTTTGGTCCCCGTGACCCTTCCACTATATCGCCGAGTGCTCTCGTCGATTTCCACTCTCAGCCCGGTCCTGACTCCAGGCTCAACATGACATCCGACAATTCAGGAGCCGCAATTCCTGGACATTCGTTGAATAACGCCGAGCCCCCACAGGACAAATTGTCCGATAAACTTCCGGGTCTTTCTTCCATTTCACCGTCCAGTTTCCCTTCCAAACTTTCTCCGGCCACTTCAGTTGCCACTAGCCCTTCCAAACTCCCATTTGAGGCTTATCCCCAAATCGGAATCAACGCAACTCCCGACTTTTTCTCAGAACCAGATGCAGGACAATTGGCAAGGCCATCCACTTTAGAAAACCAACACCCAATCAACGATTCCTCAATGTCATCAGCCACAATCACCCCTGGAATGTCTACTAAGGCTGAATCCATCACCTGGATCAAGATCAAAGACGCCCAAAGAACAAGCACTCCAGTTCCGGAAGATGATGATAGTTGGATCAACAGCGATTCACGCGAGACAACCGCAACAGGATCGGTCGACAATGACGTCGTAACGTCAGTCAGTGGTCTCCTTAAGCTTGCTGGCTGCAATATTTACGGTCGAATGTATCGGGTCGGTAGAATAATCACGGAACTCTCCAGCCCTTGCCTCGAATGTCGATGTACAGAGGTTGGAGTTCAGTGCAAACAGCTTCAGTGTTGAAACACCCCCTTCCTTTCTGTATTTCTCTCTCTCTCTCCTTGTCTCCTTGTCTTTCCTCCTCAGCTCTGCTTTTTTCTCATCCTGTCCTAATGCTACCCTGTTTTTTTATATTTCTCAGGGTACGGATGGAATCGTTCAATCAATTGACGTAAATCAATCGATTTACATCGAAGGTAAATTCATCTCCTCCACTTTTTCTTCCTTCCCCATTTCTCGTGATCTCTTTTCTTGCTCCTTCAAAAACGTTGGTTTTAAAAATAACGTTCAAAAGACTGTTAGGATTTTCATAACCATTTAATTACGAAAGTAGATGGAACTTGTAAATTGCTTTGGCATTTAATGATCGAAGAGCAAAATTTACAGCCTAGACGACCCAGACAAGTGATTGTGCGATAAAATGAAATCTTTGCTGAATATTTCGTCTTTTGGGAGCTAGTGAAATTTTTTTATAATTCGCTCACAATCACACTCGAAACTATTTTTCTTGATGACTATTTATCGGATAACCATTGGCATGAAAATTTCGAAAATTCAGAAAAATTCAAATGTTTTGCGATTTCAGTTAATGAGCACGGAGTGAAGGCATTTTCACGCGTTATTATTTTTTCATCAGATTTGCTCTCGTGGTTAGAAAATTTGTAAATAGAGAAAAACAAATCTGAACAAGCGCGACGCGCAAGCTTCATTTTTCACTGGTTTTCCAATCTATTTTTCTTTTCCTTCGTACAATGGAATTAGAGTTCTCGCTTGCCTCATGCTTCCGAGACTTTTGACGCGTGTGTGAGTGTGTACATGAGTGTGTCATCGATCTTGTTGTATTTTTTAGTTCTGTCTAGAATAATACGTTTCTTTCGATGTATTTTTTTTTATTGCACTGAAAACTCGTTCCTTGATAAACAGGAAATCTGGAATGACGTCACTGAATTTTAACTATTTTTGTTTACATGGAAACTTACCGACTGGTTAGTTCAGTCGGAACGAAGTAAATAAATAAAAGCGTGAAAACTGTACTCGATTTTTGACCATTTTTTCAGAGAATTTTTATTTTGAATTTCCATCAGAACGAGATCTCAATCAGTCGCTCTCAGTTTCAATGGATTTGCTTTTTTGACAAGCTTTGAAACGACCTGTACATAAAGGCATGACATTTCCCGAGCTACGTGGAAAGAAAAAGAGAGGAAAAAGGAGTTATCGGCCAAGAATCTGGCTTGTACGCCTTCTCAAGGCCCATTGCTCGAAGGACCTTCTTCAAGATAGTTATCAGATCTTGGAATAGATGTCGAAGCAGTCTCCTCTTTTACCGCAGGCAAAATCCAACGCTTCATGAATTCGTCTCTCCTTTCTAACTATATCCATGAGTCTCCCACACTTTTCTTCTCGTTTGCTTAGCTCGCGTGTACCTCCAGGACAAACTGTCCGAGATAACGAGCTTAGTTACACCCGGACGTTTCTCGTGTCTCTGCTGTAGATACCTGCTAGGAATTTCTAGGATAAAATGTATATACGCGTCTTTATATTTCTATATATAAATCCGTAGAGGGTAAAATAGTTTGGCCGCTGATCATGCTGAACCGATTCCAGTGAACCTTCCACAAGAAAAAAGTTCTCAAAATCGATTTTTTCTTTCCTCAACATTAAAAACACAAAACGCCATTTGATTTTTTGTCAATTTTTCAAGCGACGACCGTGGAAACAAAAATTGGAATCTGGTCAGTTAGGAGTGGTCCGGCCCACCAAATTAACATAGAGCGATCAATACAAAACAACATGTGACCGTCGAGCAAGATAGAAAGTTATGGCAGCCATTTACAAGGGAATGCACGCTTGTCCGCTCGTTTCATGTTTCACCACCGCGTATAAACATATGCGAGAATCCGATCGGTTGATTAATTATCAACCGGTAAAGGGCCATTGATTGTTCGTTGATTAATTGCCACATGATGCTTTACTAAATATATGGGCCAGTATCACTGCAATAAGTTCAACGCACGTTTGCTTCGGGCATGATCCCTCGAAAAATATTCCTCTCATTTTTTCAATTTCATTTCACTGGAACGTAAATTAGGAATTTCACGTGAGAATCGATGAAAACAGCCGAGTGGGGTAATGAAAAAATTCTTTAGATGAAAAAAATCAACAGACCGTCTGCTTTTGATTGGAGGCTCAGATATTTATTCATTTCCGCAGAAAACCTAACGAACTGGGCTTAATATTGGAACGAGAATTTTTTTCTAATCCTCTTAACTCGCTTTCTGTATGCACGACAGACCTACGAAATGTTCATCAATTTCGCCAATATCGAGTTTTCATTTATCTAGTTTTTGCTCTATATGATATTGCTATGAGGAAACGAGACTGGAATGATCGTGGACGAGGAGAGCGAGAGGAAAAAAAAGGATTATCGACATATTCGAGGCAAACGACTGGCTCGCGAATGGCTCATTCGTCGTGACCCTTGTTTCTCACCAATTCTTTTTCCAAATTTCTGTTCGTTAAATTCTTGCCTTTGTTACAGTGCAACAATAAAAAAACAACATCGTTCCAATTTATTTATCGTCTCGTTCGAGTACTTTTTGGCTTTTCGTGCGTTCTCAGTATTTCGTTAAACAAAATTTTATACGTACAAAGTGCAAGTGCATAAAATTACGTTTCGTAAGAAATTCCTCAACCACTTCTCCTTGCGTGACCCAAAGGTTTCGATAAATGCTCCGAATGTTCAATTGCCAATGGAATTTTGAGATTATTCCAACTTCGTTAAAGTTTACACTTGACCATTTCATTCGAATGGGTAAATCAATAAGAATTGGTTTCCACATACCTTGTTAAAGTTCAGCTGGAACTTGCCATACCTGAATGTCCAATGAATTCCGTTTGGACTTGAAAGGGAAACTATCGATGTGGCAAATGGGCAAGTTGGAGGGAGGGAGTGAAGTGGAAATGAGAAAAACTGGACGAATATCGATTACCGAACTAAATTAGAGATATCGTTCCGGGAGAAGGCGATACGATGTAACTATAGACATTTTATATCGAGGAAATTAGCCTGTCGTGACACTCGTGAGTGGCAGAGAGATTTTGCTCCTTTTTCCTGCTCCGATTCGCTGGCAAGGGTCCAGGATTTTTCCAGGAAAAGGTAAAAATCAAATTCCCAACACATCTCGTTTATTTGTTGTTGTTTTAATTGGACGTTTTGTGTTTCTTGTCGCTCGTCTCTTGGTATTTTTTCTCTCTCATTTTTTCTCTCGAACATTTTTTAATTATTTTTTATTATTGCACGTAATTGATTGTTTCGATAGACACACGCACCACTGAGAGTTTTTTTTTTATTACTTAGCCTTAGTGTTAATTCTAGTTTTAAGATTACGAATATTACGATATTTTTTTAAGTACTTTTTCTTTTTAATTATCATTATTGTTAATGATACCGTTAATTACTATCGAATATCCTTATTGGCAGTACATGATTATTAATTCAGTAATGATTCGGGTATATATAGCGTTCGATTAATCATCAATTATTTACAAATTTCAAAGATCCACAAGCTCGTGTTGATCGATGACCATAAGTCTAAAATAATCACAGCCAGTTTACTTTACGTAATATCGATAAACAATTTTTTTTCACTCTCAATTGTCGCAGTATTTTTTGTCCCCATTTCAAACATTTTTTTCCACCTCAAGTTTTTCGGTTCTGAAACGTGACGATTTTTTTTACAGATTCATTGTCGAGTATCTTGTCACATTTTTCAACTGTTGTCTAGATTTTATCATGCGTGGTAGCGATGAATTTCGAATGAACCATGATGAAGTTTTGTTTTGTTTACAATCATCAAAGGCATTCATTTTTTAATTGTGAACTTTTTTTCAATTTTATGTCATTTACAATTGTTACATATTATTGGTGACGAAACCGTAAAATGAAAAAAGCCAAATCATTTCTTATCATTTTGAACGAAGATCGAGGATTTTGTAACTCTTTATTTCCATTAGCAATTACGTTTCGTTTGAAATTCGTCTAATACTGTAATCCAACATAATTTTCAATCTCTGTTTCGCCTCGTCTAGTTTACCTGTCCGTCTGCGACGTGCGTTCACACACAATGAAGGAAAAACGATCGAGAACTCAATTAAATCATCATCCGAATGATGATAAGGGGAAAAAAAATTCTGTCATAGTTTCTGCTTGTTAATGATCAGACTGAGCTGCCAATGGAGCCAAATGCTGTAAAACGCTGGTCAAATGAGTAAAATCATTATTTAATCATTCAATTTTTTTTTATTAGATTCCTGGTATGGCAGGCTCGTGACAATTGTAAAAATTGAGCACTCATTTTACTAACGTTTTGCAGGAGTTACGTGAAGCAATAAAATCACGAAAGAGAGAGAGAGAAAAATATGTTTAGAAATGAGTGTTTTTCAACGCACGCCATGACGTTAATTCACTAGCTATGCCCTGAAAATGAGGAAAGACAAGAGAGAAGTTCATCTTATTTCGATTATCAGTCAGGCAATGCACAAGGGAAGACGATCAATGAATTTTTGTTCGTTTAGTGACTAATTTTTCTATGTTAAATTACCTGACGGTTGGCAGTTGTAAATTATTAATCAATCAGATAGCAGAACGTTGAAACTCCTTTGAGAACGGTGCGAAGATTCATTTTTCGAAAATTTTTATTCTGTGTAGATTAACGTGATTTTTTTTTGATTGATTGAGTCGTAACTTGCCGGTACTTAGTCGCCGATGCTTGCTAATGAATTCACTTTTTACAAGGGAAGTTTTTCAGCGAATGCCAGAATCCGGGGCTTCAATGATATCAATGATAATACACTGAAAATTCAATTTTGTCAAAAAACGTCAATATTTTGTTGAATACGGCGAACTAAATATTTTGGGATGATTTCAAAATTTTCGTTATTTCGACAATATTTTTCATTGTAACGGAACTGTCAGCGAAATTTACGATTGGAATGACAAAAATTTTACTTTCCGAAAAGATTTTCCAGACTGTTTTTTGCTGAATTGACAAAATTTTCGTGACTTTTCGAAAAAACGTTTAGTTGAACGTATCCAACAAAATATCCATCTTTTTCAACAAAATTTTCCTTTCAGAGTATTAACAATAATATTACTGGTAATAATTATAATGAGATCAACTCGCCAATGTCTCGAGGACGATATACAACGTTTTATAAATCTAACCCGACGGACATACTTGCTAAATTTTTTTTATCTACGACGACCTTATTTGCTATAATAATTTACAGGATTCTCCAACGGCTTATTCTCCTTTGAAGAAAAAAATGATAAATAAGTAAAAACTTTTGGGCAGCCTGACTTTGGTGATTTTTTGTAAAACGTTGACTTGTTTTTTTTTTTTTCAATGTAAATTCAAATCATTAAATTATTGACTCTTTGATTTGTGGATTCATGGGATCGTTTGCTCCTGGAATAATTCGAATTTTCTCGAGTTGACCGATCAGTCGTTTTATTCAAAAATTCGTTGAACGCTCTCGCGAATTTTGACTATGAGAAACGATTTTTTGCAAAATTTGACAAGTAGCTCGTACTTCTGTCATGAGGGATCGTGTAACTGCGGAAGCGCGATGAGGTAAACGTTGCCGAGTATCGCTCCAATAATAAGTAACATGAGACTAACCGCCGAGATGAATCTGACGAAAACAACGAATCGACGACCCCGTGCATCTTTTTTGCTCTGCTGCGGAAACACCGCGAGACCGAGAAGAGGACCCGCCAGGGCACCTGCCACGTGAGCCGGCCAACCGACTCTTCCGATTCCCAACAACGCCGGAACCGGAAGGGCAGCGACGTCAGCTCCAGCCAGTAAAAGAACAGCGCAGAGGCGCCAGCGGGCATAACGCAGCTCGCCGTGACACTGAAAAAAAAAGAAAAATTCCATATTCATAGGAATTCATTTGATAATTAATTTATTCGTTCGTGTACATCAGAGCAAATTTCCAAAATATTCGCCAATTCAAAACGCTCCAAACGATCATGACGAATAAAGCCAAGTTTGATTAAACAACGCGCCTGTAATTAAAAATTAATGATGATTTTCTCGTTCCAAATACAGTTGAGAGTACGGTCGAGCTAAAATGGTGGTAAAGACATTCGGGAATGAGAAAAAACGTCATATAACCGTATATTATGAAGCAAGTAGTAAAAGCAACGAATGGTCAGACGACCGAAACCTGGAAGTCACAGGAATTCCCATGAAGAAGTTAGATTAATGGTGGCAAGCGATTAAGCTTCTCTACCGAGTTTTCACTGTCTATGGATAAGATGCAGCTTCTAAGTGAGGCACGGCAAGGGACATTACGTTCTTGAGTAGGGGTGAGAGGTAAGAGGAAATTACTCGGAGCACGAAGAACGTCTTTTGTCTTATAGCTGCTTGTGAAAATGGCTAAACTTGAAACCCACAAGGTATCGCCCTCCATCCCTCTCTCTCACATCCACAACTTCTTCCTTCCTCGATCTCCTTTCCTATCCCTCTCCCTGCTGGCCAGAAGAAAGCAAACCCTTACTTCCTTTTGGTTTACAATTCCGAGGATACAGAAACGACGCTTCTTCGTCGCCGCGATGTGCATCTACCGGAAGCTCCGCGAATGCTGGCAATCTTTTGGTCCAATTGTATGGGCCGTGTCATGCTAAATTTAACGCGTCAACCTTTTCGTTGAATGACTTTGAAAAACTCTACTAGAAAATTGAGTCTGTGCGCTTTTTACGCAAACACCACTGAACCAATTTTGCTGAATCTTTCACAAGTTTTATGCTGTATTGCAATCCGATAATTTTTTTTTTTGGGAGCGTGAACCAAAAAAATTCATTTTTCGTCTTATTTTCTATCCTCAAAGATCACAAGCAACTAAAATTGATGATTAATCGAAAATTGCCAATTACCATTTCGAAAATAATTCGAGATGACGAAAGTTTTAGCGATTTTGGTAAAATCAAAGTTTGAACTTTCTAGTTGCACTTTTTAGCGTCGTTCAGGTGTGCAGCGGGGTAGAACCCGCAGGCACGGCCAGCATGTGATAAAAATGTCTAAACCTGGCTCGAAAATTGCGATAATGACAAATTTATTGGATATTAATACGTGAGCAATCGACTTAATGCTGATTACGCAACAATTTAATTATTCAAACTCATTTTCTCCATGTTGAATGAAAAAACTCGAGCCATGTTGAAGAGGCGAGGGAAATGTTGGGCATGAAAATGGGTCGATTTGGTGTAGAGTTACTTGTGCAGATACATTCGGAATAGCAGCACGAATTCTATCGAGCTTGGCGTATCGTATTGAACGAGAGAGATGGTAATCCACGGTGGGAAGCCACGAAAGACAACTTTCGGGAAATCTACGAAGCGGAGGGAAATGGGATACAGTGAAAAAGGCAAAAAGAGAGAGAGAAGAAGGATTAAGTATATAGGAATTGTAATTGGAATTGGCCTGTCGCTTAGTGTACTTTATGTTTGTTCCCCTCGTTTCAAATTCTTCAACAAAATAATGTGAATGGCCTTTCTTCGGAATTTATACGACCCGCAAACATTTATTCGAGTTGCAAGAGTTTTTCCATTCTCTACCGAGTTTTGAACGATTAGCGTCAAGATTTCGAGGGTAATTACCAAATAGAGGTGAGCCAGATGGCTGGTTAACAGAGCGTAAACACCTGCCGATGCTCCGACGAGATGCAGACTCGGATGCAGAAGCGACGCTCCCAGAGCTCCGCAAACACCTCCACCGAGATAAACCGTCGCCACCGCCAGTCTCCCTTGTTCGACCTGGAACGAAAAAAAAACGTATTTTGCTGAATAATTATGACACATAACGATTTCCGATTGAATGTCATTGCAGAAACGCAATCATGAGAATTCATCGGATTAATCGTTGAAAGTCTCAGTTCCAACGGAACTCATAAAATTTACATTGCAAACCACAAAGTTGGATGGATTGATGGCGGCACGTTTTTTTCTTCTATTTAATTGGATATGTCTCTAGTCAAACGATTAACGAGCATGAGTGAGTTACGTGGTCCTTTGCGACCATCCGGCTATTTTGTTCTTTTCTTTTTGCTCTTGTTTCCTTTGTGAGGATCGAGAGAGTTAACCTCCTCAATCGATTACGCCAATTTCCAGTCCCTCGTTTTTTCAACCCTCTCCCCCCCCCCCCCCCCCCCAGCTCTTTAAAACGAATGCAACGAGCATTACTAATACTGTGCAGCTTTGCCCTCGACCACTATATACGTGCCTGTCTCTTTATACCCTTTTTCACTTGGTCGTTTGGCTTTTTCTCTCAGACTACCCTTCCACTTCGAGTATCCAGCCACTCTGAAACGCGATATATCAACTCGACCGAGAGACTGACCAATACAGGCTCCGAGGACGTTGGACTAGAAATTACCTGCGAGCTAATTTTTCCGAGCCTCGCTGCGAGTATTCGTACAGAAAATTCCTATTAATTCAACCAGCGGAAATAATATTTTCAACGGCAAAAAACCAACGAGATAGATCTTTACAAAAATATTCAGTTTCCTCGAAAACTTGAAAATTTTCATCAAAATATTCTCAAACTACGAAAAACTCCAATTGCTCAACAACGGAAATCCAAAACGTCATAACCACTGCCGATTCTTACCTCGAGTGGAGTTGCCAGTACGAGCTGAATAACCACGTTAGACGCCAGATGAATTGCATCCGCGTGCAGGAGCATGTACGACGCGAATCTCCAGCCTTGAATTCTCCTTCGAGGATGGTAATCCAACCAGTCTTTGATCGATGTGTCGCACAGCAAATGAATGCTAACCTGCAATTCATTCCACAGTTTGTTCATTTTCTCCTTGATTGTGCTAAATTTTCATCTAAACCACAATTTTTCGCAGCTTATATTAATCATTGTTGACATTCGTAGGAATTTTCGTTCTGCCAAAATTTTGTTTAAACGTTTTCGGCACCATAAACTAACAGTTTTCTCTTTCGAAGCAAAATTTTCTGACGTTTAGAATTTCAAATATTTCATTTGCAATTTTGAATTTTCCCATCGCGTGTATATCAAAGTCACGTTTTCATAAAAAGTTGCAAAAATCGAGTTGCAAAAAAAATGGATTCAGGATTTTTTTTTGCAGATGGCCAGAAAAGCTCTGAGCCGAAATTTTGCAATTCATAAACAAAACGTGACTTCGAATTTCACGTGTTTGGATGGGAAAAATTGAAAAATTAAAATTAAAAGTCGCAAATTCTTGTTGTTAGATGTTAGTTTTGGTGTCAGGAACGTTTTAACAAAATCATTGAAGAATCCTAAATAAATTAATCTCGTGATATGAACACGTTACTATAATGAATTTTATTATGCTTTAGATGCGGAATGGATTTTCTTTGATGTTACAATTAATTGGTTGCATCAAAAGATCGTTCCTTCTGCGTAGTAAACTGAAGAATCTCTGATTATTACTTCACAACCGTGAATAATGAAATTTTAATGCGCGCTCTGCACCGTAAATTTATATAGATACATTTGTGTGCAGAATTTGCTTATTTCTCGCATAACGAATTCTAGGAAAGCTCTGGCAAAAAGGCGTGCAGTGCTCTGTTTGCCTCTTCCTTTCCTGTCTTTTGCTTTAATAATTTATATTATTTTGTGCATGGGTCTTTCTGAGTAAAAATGAAAAAACAAAAAAAGGATTGAACGTTCTTTGAGTTTTGATGTTCAATTAGCCGGGTTAGTCCTTTTTGTTCTATTCAAAAAGATTTGAAGCTTCAGAGATTTTCTCTTTCAGGCTGTAAGCAAAATAGTGTGAAGGACGAAATGTCTTTTGCTGATTACAATAAAATACATTGTCACAATGAACGAAAAGTCAAAAATCTTTGTTATTGGAACGAAGCAAATGGTTTGGGGAGCGCTGATTTGATAATTCCAGTAAAAGTTTTGTTAGTTCAACAAATGAAGTTTTTGTTTGGTAAAAGACAGTGAAATGGGAATTGTCGGAGAAACTGTCTGATACAAGTATGAGTATCCTTGAACAAGCTTGGTGGAAAATTTATTTGAAGTGTAACTCGGCGTGGAACAACTCAACGCTCGTTGTTTTTCCTTCCTTTTGGTTTGGTACTTTTCCTGAGCCAGGAAACGAGGTACAAAGACCCAGGAGAGCGGAGACAGAATGAGATAGGGAAAGAGAGACTCGCTAATTAATTTAATTCGAAGAATGAATCGGTTCGGTTCACCCGCCGCTCCTTGGCGAACAAAAGAGAGGCTCTCGACAGTAGCGTGACTCGTGGCCAACGAATGTACTTGCAAAAGGATTAAATTGAGAGGGAAAAGGCTAAGACGTAGAAATCACAGTGACAAGCCGTAAGAGTGCGTTACAAGGGGATGATTATTATTGTTTACGCACAACCTTTGACTTTTACGGTTTGGACTAATTACCAATTAAAATGCAAACAAGTACTAATGAGACGCTCTTACAAAAGTTTTTTTTACGTGTCTTGTTTCAACGAAAATGCATTCGTAAAAATCATCAATTAACACGCCATTAATTAATACGAAAAATTCATCATGAACGTTTCCGTTTTTCGGATCCTTTATTTTTGTAAACTTCTTCTCGGATCGCTGGCACATGGTAATTTTTGATCGGCTGCATTCGATGCCGTACGTAGTGCATCTATGCCTAGAATGAAAATCGCTGATAATACGTACGAGAACCAGAAGGCTGGGGCGAAAAAAAAATCAATGCACGACTGACGCCCTCGTGCATATATAACAGCCCTTACAACTTTTACCCTGGCTCTCTTCCTCCCTCACTCTTTCCCTCTTTCTCTGCTGCTATACGTTATCCGTGCATAATACAGTATGCAAACTCGTTGAAACGCGAAGAGGTCGAGGACTCGAGCATCCCCAGTGATTCTCCCAGACGAGCGCACACATACACACATGAATGTATAGATTCATATACGTTATGAGTATACATGGAGGAATATGCAGAAGTTGGGTGGAAAACGCACGACGGTTTCGAGGCAGATTTCTGTTCATTGTAACGCGAAGCCGCGAATCATTAGCGTATGGAACTCGATGAAAATTCATAATTCGTGCAGTTCGCTCTCAGCAACACGAAGATACTTTAGTGCATCCAATAAATGGCAAAGCGCACCTTAAACTTTAGTTGCTCCACACTTTGAGCACCGTCGAGGAAATTATTTATTTATTTATTCTTTTTTTCTCTTGCCTCTCTTTGATGCATTCATTTTAATTACGTTGTTAATTATTTGTTCATTCGATTATTCATTATACTGCGTTCGTCTGGGTTGAGTGAAAGAGTGTCAGGCTCGAGTATGCAAGGATTCTATACTCGCTGTGCTATTGTACATCGTCCAAAGCATGTCGTTAATGAGGATTGAAGAGAGTGTTATGTGTGCGTAGACCACGCAACCGTAGGGGGTTTGACTACTACAGCAGCTATAAATAATATTAGCCACCCTCATGTAACCCCTACCTATACATTTCACGCGATCATATTAACAATCCCCAACACGAACGCCCATTTCGCGTCATCGTGTGTCCTCGTACAATGCATCATATCTCTTTAAACTATCACCGCACAGGATGCCAGCACCCTTCACACCGTTATATACATCGAACCATTCGTTTCATATTTCAGAATAAATTCGATACTATTTTCATTTTTAATTTTTCCATATTCATCCAATTTCTATAAACGGACTAAATTCCTCGCAACGTAACAGTTGTCTTGTTATTCAAGCATTTCGCTCTCGATTGAAAATTAATATTTTGCATGCGAATTAAGCGGTTCTCGCTCTAAACAAATCGTGCGCGTTTATTGAAACAGTGACAGCTACACTGAAAAGAAAATTTTGTTGGAAACGATCGATATTTCGTTGGATACGATCGAGTAGACTTTTTTTTTTTAATCATAAAAATTTTGTAATTCCAGCGAGAAATATTCTAGAAAGTCTCATCGAGAAGTAAATTTTTGTCATTCCGATCGTAAAGTTTGCTGATAGTTTCGTTAGAAATAAAAAATATTGTGAAAATTACGAAACTTTATAAATTATCCAAAAATATTTAGTTCAGCGTGTTCAACAAAATATCGACGTTTTTTTGAGAAAATTTAATTCTCCGTGAGACATTTGTTTTATTTCATTTTGGAATGATTTTGTGTCTAGTTTTGGGGAGTTTGCTGCAGTCAACAAAGTCATGATTGATGATTGAAGATTCCAATTTTCTGTCCTTTCTGCGGTGTCTTTTGCGACTTTTAGGAGCAAAAGTTTCGACGTCAATTTTGCTTTTTCTTTGTGTGTGGATATCGGGTAGAAAGAAGTACGAGAAGGACACTGCGGCGTTACTGGAGACCACTGTGTCGAGGATATAACGTCCATTTCCGGTGGGGTCTGGAGAAGTTCTCGTGGAAAATAGTGGAGCCAAGGAGACAGCGCCATCTCTGATATTCCGGCAAGACAAGAGCGAGAAGAACTTGGCCTGGAGTAACAATAAGAGGAAAAAGGATGAGGGAATGAGGAAAAGAGAGCGAGAGTGGTGCATTAGAGGGAATCGTAAGTAGTGGACGAAAATATCAAAAGAGGTCGCTACGTGGCAGATGGAAAACAGAAGCGCGGGAGAATTTTTCACACTCGTTCTCATTCCGCCCAGACCTTTTCCCTTCGCCCGGAGCCATTCCTGCCTTTTTTTCCTCTTCTACTTCTTCACTATACTGCCATCATATTTCTCGTCCTGGCGTACATTCCTGTCTGAATTTTTCATTGCGCGTTACATGGACAAAAGTCCCAATGTTCCTCATCTTTTATCACGTTTTTTTGTGCTTCTGTGGCTTTTATTATTTTGATTTTTGCGCTACCTGCTCCGAGGCGGTCAGCCGGTCGCTTTTGTTAATTTCATTATGGTGGACTAGCTCGAGAGGTCGTTTCGCACTGCTTCGTACACACGTGAACTATTATGTACTTTATTTATTTCTCAGCCTGTAGGAAGGAAAATTCTCCATTCAGTTTTCTGTGTTCTCGAGCGCTCAGACTTTTTTCTCATTTGTTTTTTTCATTTTGTTTAGATTCAGCGAAGGAAAAGTGGTTTCGGGGCCGCTGAAACTATCGGCTGTAGGGATAATTATTCCACTTTGTGATTTAGGTATCAAACAGACCATAAGGGTGGTCTTATTTGTGAAAGACCGCGTTTGGGTTAGGGTCAGTGTTGTAGAAGACGATGGAACTCGCTGAACCAGAAATAACCCCCATTGGCCATGCTCGTTTGGGAGGCTGCCCATGCCAGAATCGACAGTAAGCCTCGGATAAGTGGCGGAATAGCAATAATCTACGAGCTGTGGACGATTGTGTTGAGGTTTAGGCATGATTGTGGCAGATTCTTGCCTCGAACCATGCCACGAGTACTTAACTCTGGAGGATTGAAGCTCTTGTTCTCTTGAATCTACGCCAACCTACTTCTCTCGTGCTTTCCGGCCTTCCGCTCGTCGACCCACAACATCCATGTCGACTCCATCTCGCTTTCCTACTCGCTCTCTAGTTCGTTGGATTCATAGTTTTCCGGCGAATCTCACCGGGGTCTCTTTTGTAGTGGAATCTACCACGGGAGAGCATGATCCGGGTGTGTAGGAAATCCGGATTTTTTATATCCCAGACGGCAAACAGGATGCGAGGATAATATAGCGTGTACACCGAACTACATTGTGGCAGCCACTTAATGACCCAGGTACGTTCGAGTTGAAAAAAAGGCAAGAATATAGTCTGATTTATGGGCGAGATAAGCCTGATGTTGGATGAGACCGATGCTCCTTTTCCTCAGGTCCGCAGGGACAAACAAGACGAGGCAGAAATGATGTTTATGAAGCAAAACTTACCTCAATGATACTGATGCAGATCATGAGGTACGGAGGTCGTATTCGAAACTTTGGTTTCCTTCGGGGCAGTGGATGTCTCGGTGTCGGTCTTGGAGTCAAGGTCAATTCGTCGTCCTTCAACTTCCTCAAGACAGATTTAGTCTCGCATTCTGGTGAGTCTGGACTCTCCGGAAAATTTTGATCATCCAATCGGGGCTCGGTCGTTGTAGAAGTCGTCGAGATCGTCGACAAGGTCGGCGAGGTCACCAGCAACGCTGCTTCGACGTCCATGTTTTTTTCAACACCAGCTAAAACAAACAACGAGCAAAGTCTCAATAGAATATTCAAAGCTTATTCTTTGGTGTCGGACTTTTTAGTCTTTCCTAGAAACTGCCTCCAAACAACTAGACCCGATTAGTCAGGCTCGTTGATTTCTATGGGGATTCAAAAAACCGAAGACAATGAGCCAATACAATGGAGGACTTGAACTGAGTAGTTTAGGAGTTTGTTGTGCTTCGAACTAGCACCAGCAAGCTTTCCCTTCATGGACACACCTCTTCTTGCTCTCTCGCCCTCTCCATCTGCTGCTTTTGTTTGATGCCCACAATCCCTTCTATTCTCTACGCGATCTGGATGCAGAATCTGCACAACACCAGAGCCACCTCCACACACAGATTTTAATTCAGCTCCAGGCATGGACGATTTGTGATAGCTCAATTTGGATCTCCATTGACCCGTGCAGAGCTAACAGTCAAATTTTCTCTACTCGAATGTCGATTTTGTAGCCACGTTAATATTTCGGAGAAAGCGAATCAATCATCAGAATTGTTGGTAAATCCAACCAATTCTTCTATGACCATTGGACATGCCTTCCTGGATTAGCAATCCGAGCGTCGTCCGGTGCTATGGATAATTCGAGTTTCGGACAAAGTGTTGATTCTGAGGCTTAGATCAATATTAACGGACCCTACGCCGGGTCATCCCTCACTTTAGAGAAAAAAGGAATGAATAATGAACATTTTGTAGCATCTTCATCAATCAACAATGAGCCGGAATGTAACGTGACCAGGTCAAAAAGCCCGCTCACATTCCGCGTCCTGTTTTATCTTCCCTCTGCTCGCGTAATTAACATAATGCTGGCCCTCGGGGCACACAAATCAAGCCCATACACATGGACACATGCCTGCGTACGTGTGTGAGGGTGAATGCAGATCAAGGCTGGGGGCGAGGAATTGGACAGCGTGACACACGCGTGGTGTCTACCGGGGTCGCGGATTCTGGTGTCCCACAGCAACGTAATTGCAGGACCAAAGGGTCAACCCCCAGATTCTCGGGGTTACTCAACCTCTCCAATCTCTCCTGTCGAAGGGGGTTTTCACTTCCGTCACGTTATTGCGCTAATGCTGACCGCGAGAGAACGTGTGCGCTTGGCCTCCGTAGGAGGCCATTATAGTCCATCAGCTTTTACCTTTACCCTAACCAGCGTCCACGAGAGCTTTCAATTATTGAATTAATTCTATGGCTTATGCTCCCGCGAATGCAACTCAAATCTGTCTTTTCGTTTTTCCCCCGTCAAACTGTTTATTTCCAGCCTGAATTTCAAGTTAACGTTTAATACACGTTGCCAATGATTTTTCAAGTCGCCAAAAGGTCGCAAATCGTAGAAAACTGCAGCGTCAAGTAGATACGGTCCGTGCTCGGTCAGACGGTGAGAAAGCAAATTTTCTTTTTTTACTTATTTTCCTACCTCATAATTCCCATGAAGGAAACGAGAGCAAGGATTGGAAATAGCTGATGCTCGATTCCGCGGGGAGTGGTGGGCTGTAAACAAAAGCCAAGGTGGAATGATAAGTGGAAAGGGCGGAGTGAGCTCGATTGTGCAAACGACCTAAGAAAATATTGAATCTCCGCTTCTCAATTCGTGTTCTTAGTGCAGATAGCACGTGGTGGGGCAAAATGGTATGCTCGACATAAAGTCAAGCCAATTGGTTTTCACTGCAACTTCTAATTAGCAAGAAATCCAACGGTCAAGCACGTTGTTGAAACAAATTTGGATCTTTTCCTGAAGCAAAGTTTCGGCAGGAAAATAAAACATGAAAAAAATTCCAAGGCAACTCTGTTTCATGACGGCGATTCATAAATTCTTTATGGGAAATAAAGCAACGGTAATTAAATGTGTTTATGAAAAATATGCAGAGGCACGGATGCTGTTGATCGAGCAAACACTTGTCGAGAAATCGCTAAGCCAGGTCCATTTTACCCCAGTCTTTCCTGTGTTTATAGTCAATAAGATTTTACCGATGCACTTTTGCACCTCGAATTTTATTCCATGCAAGACGCGAAGTGTGTATTCGTGTAGGTTGCCCCGACAGAATGAGAAGCGATCCGATCTCGTTGAGTTGCGGAAATTCGACGGAAATCCAGAACCGATAGACCAGAAGGCTTTCGTAAAAAGGCTCATGGCTGCGTTGTGCTCAAGTGCTTTTTTGCCAACTTTAAAAATACGACTTTAGGTGTACCAGTGAGAAGGATGCAAGAAGAGGAGCAAAGAGAATGCAGATTAACGTAAAAATACCTCGGCACAAAAAAGAGTAGCTATACGCAGGTGGCGCTCAAAGATTCCATTGCACTCGCTCACGCGGCTAGATCGATTGCATGTAAATTGCTATTACGAAAGTGCAGTATAAAATTTCTCTATATACCAGCAGCTCACGTTGTGCTTCGGCTTGAGCTTTCCGTCAAGTTTTTTGTGCGTTTTATCCAAGCCCAATCCATCAATTAACTTGATCCTTTTTCTCAACCAAATTCCTGACTTTTTTCCTACTGAAATTATTCTCAAGTGAGCCTCCTGCGACCTCCCGATTTTCATGTTTCATTTTTCATCAAATTCACGATAAATATCACATTGAAGTTGAAAGCATCGTGTTGTGTTTTCATGCAAAATGTTTGCTCAGAATTGATAAAGTTGCATGCAGTCTTGTGCACTTTTTTTCAAATAAAATGTATACAAGTGTTTTCTATCGCTCCGAGCTGCATGATATCCAAGTGAAAAATGCACCGCGATATGTTTATGTACATGGAGTACGAAAAGCCCTCGGCAAAGGGCTTATCCGAGCAACCTTCGCTCGATATGGATCTTTCTTGCTGCAAAAATCCATACAAGAGAATCTCCATACATCTCTATATACCTATGAATATATATAGACACATAAGCTTTCGTCTTGCCTCGAGAAGGGTTTGATTTATCCCCAAATTTGAATAACATGAGATCCCTGCAGATAGGGTGCATTGCACTCAAAGTGTGTTTGTGTGTATCGATACATGTGTGTGTGTGTGTGTGTGTGGGAGAATGTGGTGCACCGCACCTCAGGTATTCAATAATGGTCGATGTTGTGTATTGGCTATTCCATAGAAAATCGATCAACTTTTCATTCTTTTTCAAATCGGTCAATACTCTTCGACATTTTTTGAATGTTTGCAGTTTTGTGCAACTGCCTTCAAGATTCCTTCATTTTATAAATTCCTGAAGAATTTTCTGATCAATAAAAACCTTCTGGACACTGATTTCGAGAATTAAAAACATGTAAAAATTCCTATTATATTGAGTTTAAATATTTAAATTTCTTCTTCTCGCGTTTTGCCATATTCTTTCCTGAGATAAAAAAAAATAGCAATGAAACTGAAAATTTACGAGGACCGAGTGCATTTTCAAAACGTGTGCAATTTTGTGCAACTGCCTTCAAGATTCCTTCATTTTATAAATTCCTGAAGAATTTTCTAATCAATAAAAACCTTCTGGACACTGATTTCGAGAATTAAAAACATGTAAAAATTCCTATTATATTGAGTTGAAATATTTAAATTTCTTCCTTTCGCATTTTGCCATATTCTTCCGTGAGATAAAAAAAATAGCAATGAAACTGAAAATTTACGAGGACCGAGTGCATTATAAAATCACAAAATTTTATATTTTTGGACGCATGGTCGTATATTAGATGTGCTTTAGGAGAAGGATAACTCGTTTGCAGATTTTAAGACCGACCAGGGGATGGCAGAACTGAGAAAATGTTGGAGGGAAAAGGAGGAATAGCGAGAGGGGTTGGTTCAGAATTCCCAAGGTGCTCAGTGCTTTCGCCCCGTCGCACTGTTCCTGTACCAGCAACAAGCACACGCGGAGCTGCATTAAAATTACGAGGGACATTAAAGATTTTAAGGCTTCACCCTCTTTTATATACCAACCCTTCCCTTTTTTCAGCTCTCTTAAGTGCAACGTATCGGACTTTCCGCAACGCAATGATCGGCGCGTTTTTTCCAACCGTTTTAGACTTTCAAATTCTCACGATCGAATTCTTAATTGAAATTACTACCAATTGTAATCTCAATTCCTTCAACTCTCGAAACCCACGGAAAAAAAAGTCTTTGCGCTTATGGTTTTCTCGATCAAAACAAAAAGTCTCGAGTTCGAAATCAATGCAACGAACAATGCTCAGTGACAACGGAAACTCCGCAATAGAGAAATATGATTCTTGATGGAATATTAAAAAGTCCAGAGAAAGAATGAGAGAGAAAAAAAGTAAATTCTATGACTGTCGCACTCTCATCGACCGACTCTATGAATGTCAGCTCTGTGGGAAACAAAGATTGAAGCTTTTTGTGAATGAGAACCGAGTGTAGTGAGGCGTGTCAATATTACAGTTAGAAAACGTCTGAACGCATACACGTACGGATGGATATTGAATATTACATGGGCCGTTCGATACCAAATCAAGCAGGTCTGGTTTCTTGATTATTTTCCTTTAATTTTCCACGGTGTCGATTCAAAAGAATTTGGAGTACGAGTCAGGCATGTAAGTTAGTATTTTATGTTCATAATTTTTAGCCGAGGCTTCATTTTGGTTTGAAAAAGAAATGAAATAACTTTTTCCAAGCCGCGTATGGTTTAATTTATTTTTTCAAAAGCTGCTAAAAAATGTTGCTGCTACATTTTTAAACAAATTTGTTCCCGGTCATGATTAAATGGTATAATCCGAGATGGAATTAGGAAAGCTAAAGGATTGCTTTTCTCGAATACGGATCTCGTTATAATACGAGTAAGCATTTTTTCCCTACGTGTATGAATACATAAATGAGAATGGGGGCCTCTTTCTTTCATTGACGGTAGACGAGAGGAGTGTACGAGGTTCGATGGAAAGATGAGGCCGAAAGAAAAAGATTGCCAGGCAAAAGGAAAAAATAAATAAATACGTGCGCTTTATTCATTTTTCGCCCTCGTATATTTCTTTATTTTTCGCATATTCATTCATTCACGGTCTTTCGCGAGAGCTCGAGGATAGAGAAAGGGAGAAATCGCTATAATTATATGGAAAAAACTTCTCTTTGATTCGCGGTTGAGATACGAAAATAATTACGGAAATTTTCTCGAAATCGTGTGGAAGAGACAGAGACGAGCGACGGATCAAAAAATAGAATATGCAAACGAACGAGGCAGTGTTGATTTTTTTTTTTCCCCCAGAATTTTACGCTTTTAGCCATTTTTTCCAACCATTTTCATTGAAGATTTTTTTATCCTTTCTTACGAAACCGAGCACCAAAATATTGATATTTTTCTCGTGTCCATGCGGATACGAATCCATCAATAACCACGGAATCGATGCCAAAATAGACGAAAGCGCTTACAGAATATATTTCACCGCGCTATCTACCTCGAAGCATGCGAAAAAGAAAACAGAAATGGAAGCCAAAACCGATACGAATTGTTTTAATATCGAATATTCCAATAAACAAATAATGAGCATCCCGTTTCCTTATTCTCAAGTTATTTTCTTTGCAAATATTCATTTTAAAAATGAATGTCTCGTGTGCGGTCAATACTCGGTTCGGTGACTGCAATTTTCATTTTATTCGTTACACGGAGAAAACGAGGTCGAAAATAATTAAGAAATATACTAGGAATCCAGTTACTTATTGTTGAAAATTATAGTATTTTGAGGACAGTTCGGAAATTACAGCAATATCTCGAATGGCAGTGCGACAAATCGTTCTAAACAGCATAGTAAAACGTAATCATCAGATTAAAACCGATTTTACAATTTAGCATAGCAATTAAAGAAAATCGCAATGGTCGTGGTAAACGAAACAATTCGTGTGTTAAAATTTCACACATTTTCGATATATATTCATATTGGGATAATAGAATTTTACTATGTCCACGTTTAAAATTTGAAATATTCTCACTCATGACTGAATTCTTGTCTGACATAGTAAATTGTTCATGAAAACAAACCTGGAATTCATTATCGCGCGCATTACTGTTTCTTATTCATACAGAACTGTTTATAATTCATGCTAAGAAAAATTGTAAGTGTTAAAAAATACTATGCTGTTTTGCAATTGGTGCTACGATTCTTTTGCTTCTTAAACTTCGTATAGGACATTTTCCCAAAACATTTTATTTCTTACTAAACAAAACGAATCCGTTTTCTCCGTGTACGCGTACAAAAGCAACATCACGTCGCATGTGATGACGAGGGAGAACCAATTGATGGTGGTTCAAGCTGGAAGCTCGCATTTATAAACGAAATTGTTGCAAACTTGAGGTTTTGTTACTGCGTCTCGCGGATGAAGCTGTTGGCAAAGTTATTGTTCACGTGTTTCTGCGTCTATGTTTATATATATTTATGTATTTTGTCATGTGCTTTAATATAATCCGCGTTTAGGAATCCTCCGAAAGCTTATTCACTCCTCTGCATCATCCTCGTCGTTATCTCTGTCGAGCCAGACGCAGGCATTAATCACGTTTCCTCTGGCCATACTTAATTCACGAGATTTTGGATTACGAGAGGAAATTCCAAATGGGCAATCTTTCCACTCTATCCAAGTTTCAAAGTTTCTGCCTTTCAGCAAATTCCTCATTTCTACGGATGATATTAAATCAAAACTGATTGATTCATTTGTTTTTAAGACTCCCGGAGCCAATTTGTGCTCGGAATTATAAACAAATAAATCATCCAAATTTCCTTACAAATGCATTTCAGTCACTGGCGAAAAAAGTTTGATAATTCCAATCTGGAACGAAAGCTCAATCCCTGAGATTTTCTTTTTTTTTCTCCTAACGCGATAGTAAAAATTTTCAAAACGAATGGCAATAGTCAAAGACTAAGGCTTTGACAAACACTGATTACCGCGTGGTCGTAGGGAAAAACTGCAAAGACGAGCAGAGTAGGGAGACGCTGGAGGGTGGAAAAGTCTTGATCGCTGCTCACGAGATTCTCATTTCCTATTTGATATGTATGGAACATTCGATGGTACAGTATCGACCAAAAAAAGTTACCCCTTGTCGAGAATCTTCGCGGTTTTCTTCGTTTTTTATTAAATTATCAATATTTGATGTTTTGATCTCACGCTGTTGATACACTCATAGGAATAGGCTTTTAAAATTATTTTTACTATTCGAGATTGCGAGTCTTAAGGTATTTCTGTCACAAATCGACTTCATTGAGGGTTTTCTCGAAATTTTGTCGGTATAAACGTTTTTGGGACCAAAACGAACAGTTTTGCCTACGAAGAAAATTTTTCTGACGTTTAGAATTCGAGAAATTTGATTTCCAATTTTTCAATTTCCAAATTTTTCTTTATAGGAGGAAATTTTTAGTTTTCTGTGTGAAGAATGTTCGTGCTAAATTATTAAAAAATCGTAAATAAAGGGATTTTGTTATAGTAATACGTTGAGATGCTGGCCAATGTGGCTCGGAACGCCCCGTACGTTTCTCAAAAAGGGATAAGCTTTCCACCTCTATATTCGCTGTCGAAGTCCACGAATTCTGCTTTCCTCGTCCATCCCGTTTATCAGCGAGAATTGCGGTCGTTATCGGAAAGTGAGAATCTTTTTTCTTCTCATTCTTTTCCTTGACGACATCTCAACGCCTGGATACGATTTTCCAGGGACAAAAATTCTTCGTGGATAGATATGGATGGAGGCGTGTTGAAATTTCTCTGGAATCCTGTCGAGCTCGTTTATTCGTTCGACTTAATTTTGTGTTGACGATTAAATTTAACATTTTTTCACGAGGTTGAACGAGGTCGATATTTCTAACAAGAAATTCCACAGAAATTCCTTGCATTTTTCGAGATATTTCATTTTTCAAGTCGCTCCATTCTCAAAGAGCGTTTTCGTTGAATTTTTTTGGGTTTCGATTGATATTTCGTCGAGATGAAAAGTCTCTATCGATTTTCTTGTCCTCGACAGACGTCCCAGAGTTTTTGTCCGATGAAATTCCATCTCCAGCGAATTTTCGATAGTTCTGAAGCATATTTTTTCGCTGGTACGAATAATCCAAGACTGCTCATATACGTGAAACGTGGGTAAATGAAATGCTGCTTATAGATGAGCTCGTCTCATCGTTCAGGGTTCGATAGCAATTTGGTATCGTCAATTTTCTCGCGGAGCCGCGATTTGATTATGTCGAACGATCGAATGCAAATTTCGGCCTCGCGCTTGGAATTCGTGGCGTGCAAAAAACAAAAATGAAAGGCAAACCTTCGCGTTTTCTCTTGGCAACTGCTGCTTTATTCGCTATATAGAAACCCCCCGATCGCCGCGTCGATGAACGGGCGCCGAAAGCTCGTACGTTTCGAGATTTCCGTCTGCATCGACGAACTTCAATTCCACTTCTCTCTCAATTTCTCCCGGTTTCCGGCAAGCGCATCCATTCAAGTGGTGATGACAGAGGGTTTCAGGCATCAACCAATATGCTCCGACTCTGCTTTTCACTGTTTTTTTCACTCGCCTCTTTCCACTTCCGCTTGAAATCTCTTTATTTTTTTCAAAAATACGAGACGTCTCGTAAAAATGCGTTTTTTTTGCTAAATTCAAAATCTGCCAATGTTTTCGAACGGTTCTGTCATTTTTCAATTATTTTTACGTGCAGCACGAACCGGGATTTATAAGGCAATTGCGTTTCGGGAAAATCTTTAATGCAAGCAACAGCAAGATGTGATTCCACTTGCCGTAGACTCGCGCAATATACATGCAAATGATTCGATATATTCCCCGTGTATACCGTTGCCGCATTAGTTTCCAAGCGCGCGATTCCGCCAGAGTGTTGCATAATTTGATTAATCAAAAAGAAATAATAAAAAATTAACGGATCGAGATTTCAGCACAGACGTCAATCACTCAACCGGATCAAACGAACCACAATCTCGTCAGCGTTATTCGATTAAAATTATGCTCGTGATTTTTCAACACCCAACGAGGATTTCTTACAAAAAAGCTTCATGAATGGGGGTCGTAAAAAAAAAATCGATGGGCGATAGAAAAATAAAATTCATCATTATTTAGCACCTCATGGAAAAATGATGAATATTCACTCGACCGAACGTGCTGCCTCGTGCCCGAGCGCGAAGTGACCATCGAGTTAAAAGTTTGACAGTTTGAAAGCGTCGAAAACAAAAGGCTTGGCGTTGCAGTGTCCGGAGAGAAGCTAAAAAATGCTTCGAAATTGTACGTTTCGTAATAGAGCACAGAGTGTCTGTTGAAAAAATCTACTTTTGAATGCCGCGTGGCAAAAAAAAAAATCGCACAAAATGACGTGAAATGTGAGAGAGAGACAGTTCCGAGGACTTGAACGTTTCCGGAGGCAGGAACGGAATTACGAGAGAATTTGAATGAAACGACGAGTCTAAAATGAGAGAGAAAACAAAACGTTTTCAACGCAATAGGCATAAGAGCGTGTCGGTACTCGTTTTTTAATATTACTTCAACACCCTTCACCAAAGCTGGACCATTCTGGTGCAGCAAAAAAAAAAAACATGATAAAAAGCAATGATCGAAGATTTCAAGGGAACTACCTGTGCTGTTGACAGCGAAAAGTGGCTCTCAGCAATGGCATATTGTTCCCTCGTTCACTTCGTGTTTTCGATGCGTTGGACATCACAACGGCCGGCTCGTGAAAGCCACTGGAAAATATTCACTAAAAAACACACACACACACCCACACGTGACAAATAGAGACTCGAGGGGTAGCAAAAAGCATGGAAGCAGTGTAGACGCGAGAGGAAAAAAATGCACAACGTTGTTTAGAGAATGGTCGTAATTATTCAGTGATTTTTTAATGACATTGTCATGAAATAATCACGTAATGATTAAACCTCGAGTTGCAAGACTTCTCAGCTGCGTAACGAATTTTAATTTACCTTTCAAGCCCTCACGCGTGAAATTTCTCACCACGGAGGAGAAAAAAATTAAAAAAGTGAAAATTAGTCGAGGAAAAAATATTTTTAATTCGTTTCGAAACGATTGTTTCTAGATCGTGCATACGTTTATATACGCCCACCCTAACCACGCAAGCAGCGGCTCTTCGAGGTACATAATAGCTGCGTCATAGAGTGTTTAGTGCAGTTACCTTCAGCAATTAGCGAGCTTTTAGACAGTTTTTTTTTCATTACTTTTTTTTCGTCGACGCTCGACAGTAAAAAACACGTGGCCTTAATGCACTTTGAATAACCCATTTAGATGGGCTATACACGTTATTCGCGAATACACGAAGAATTTCAGAGAAAATCGTCGACACGATACGCGCGTTTGCGAAACAAATTGTTTGCACTTTATGAATAAATAAAAGTGAAAAAAAAAACTCAAACTGCTCTTCACTTGAAATTTTGCACTTTTTTACTCTTTCCGGGCCAACATTTTTGTTGCAGCGAATTTGCGGCACAAATGATTCGAAAATTCAGATTTTTAATCTCATATATTTGGAATTACGATTCTCGGTCCATTCCGGACGAAATGACCAATGCAGAATTCTTTTTTCTACATACACACTTATGCACATGCGGGAAAAGAAATATGTGCATATTTGTGCATAGGTTGTGAGTATTTTGTCCGGCACTGCCCTGCAATTTCTACCCAGAGATGTCACAAGCGAGCATACCAGATTCCTCTATTGTCTCGGGCGTTCATTTCGCGGTTCGCACGCTCAACGTCCGGCGTTGGTATTAGGGAAACTCTCTCGGCAGGGGCTGTGCGGCGGTCTCGAATTCGTTCAGGCGTTCGGAAACGCACAATGCATTACGGCAAATGGTTATATGCGTGAACAGAGTTATACGGCACACGAATTTAGCCTTTACACATCACGTACATACAGACTGTATTTACTCTGTATAAAATTATAACACACGCGTTCAACGCGAGGGAGCAACGATTTGAAAGCCTCCAAAATTCGCGGGCATTTTTATTCTCCGCGATTCCTCCTGAGAATCCAGAATTAAGACTGCATTTTCAAAATGCTGAGTGAGTCCGAATAATTACTAAAAAAAAAAAAAAAAGCCCCGAATCAGCCTCGCACGTGGGAACATTTTTCATGGAACGTGCCATAGGCTCGCGCTTGGATATGGTCATTGAGGGCAACACACGTTGTTTCTCGCAGTTCCGGGTACGAGTGAGTGTACGTGCGTGAGCAGGCTCAAAAGAGAACAAGCACGAGAGACAAGGAGGGAGAGAAAGAGAGAAAAGTGATGAGGGATGAATTCGTGATAAAATGGGAAGCTGCAACACGAATTAGAGGTTCAGTGTGTACCAACGAAATTTAGCCCTTCGCCGTGCGGGTGTTTCATTCGCTCAGCCTTGTGCGTATGTCTCTCGCGTCGATGGTACGTAACTGGTAGCGCACGACCTATCCATGAGTGACTGGTAAGTGCCTTCGTGTACTCTCGCACGTACCATCCATCCATAGGTAGACAAATTTCTATTTTCAACTATACACACGCACACACTATAGACAATGTTTCGTACAAAATCCTATACATGAGAGTTACCATTTTCAGCTGCATATTAACTCACAAACAGAATGCAATTTATGCATCCACAGTCTCTCGTTTTCGAATCCAATTGACTTAAACCCCCGCATTTAATGTTAATCATTTACGCAATATTTGTATACATTCAAACTATATTAAACGATGCAAATAGTCCCATCAATGAATTCCATTGTTTTATACAAATAAACGAATCATTTGAAAATATTACGAATCGAATGCAATTTACCCCGGTTGTTTCCATTCAAAGAGATTTTTATTCATTCCAATTTGCAATATGCTGGACGACATATAAAAAAAAGCTTTTGCACATATGCAATTTTTCCAGTCAGTCCGATTGCGTTTTAAATACGATTTTGAAGTTTGCATCGTTGGAAAGCAACGAAATTCTGTTTTTTCTTGACTAGATCTCATAATTCTTATCGAATATTTGGTCAGGACAATAGAACGATCTGTTTTTAGGATCCAAACAAAAAAACTCTCTACAAAAATAAAAATGGGTATAAAAAATATTTTTCGTTGGATCCCGTTGGATTTTTCTTACTATTCCGATTGAGGAGAGGACATTGCAGCATCGCTTTAATTTTATCGTATGAAAAGTGCATCTGGGTTAATTCGACGAAATTCAAGACCTCGAAATCCGTTTAATAACTTATTCAAAACATTTTTTGCTTTGGGTACAAGAAAATTAATGATTCAGTAGAAAAAAAGAGCGAAAATGCTCTGGAGAAGACGAAAAGAGTCCATTCACATGCTGGGCACGTTTGAAAACGAATTTTGTCAATCTGGCATTAAAGAGCCCATGCAGACTCGCGGAGGTGTATACTCAGGCTCTTCCTCTCTCTTTGGCCCGGATCCTCCTCCTCTCGGTCGTGTTTCTCTCGTTTTCGGAGCTCAAGCTCCTGCTTCTGAACGAGCTTTCCTCTCGGCACACAACGTGCAGCGAGCCGTATTTCATTTGAGACCCAAAACTACGAGAGAAGCCGTAAATAACGTGGCAGCACGATCATGCCTATTATCTATATATACACAAACGCATACTCTCATAAATTTATATAAATATACAATTACGTAGCGATTCATGGAGTGTTTTTTGTCCTGGACCCATTATTACGTGATTACGAAAAATAAATTGGTTTCTAAAGATGCACGAGCGATAATTAATCGACAAATTATTTGAAGGGTCGATGAAAAATATTCGGGAGTTTCGTTGATATTTGAAATTTTAATTAAAAAAATTTGAGCTGTTTTTCGTGCAATCCTGAGAAAATTTGAACAAAGATTCCCATACATTTTGGATAATTTTCATGGGTTTGTATGTGTAAGATGTTCTGGAATTTGTATATTTATGCATCCAAGTAGTTTTGCAGTCCATATACAAATTTTTCTCGTGTCGTTTTTTTGTGTACCGTCAGATGGCGTTGCAGGTGCAGCGCTCGTGCGAAAATTCACAGTGGCGTGTAATTATAAATCTGCTTAAATTCATCGCGTCGCTTCGCGGTGGCGCATCGTCTGGTTTTCGCTTTTGCTTTGCATCCTCTACATTTTCGCACTTTGCGCCATCAGCCGCGAGTTTCAAGCTCAATCAGCACTAAAAAGCCCAGGGTGACCTCTAATTAATTGAAAAAATAATGATTGATTGTTAATGATTTGAAAACTTGAATTTGTTACATCAAATTGTTACGTTTCTTCGCAAAATTGACTGCAATTTTTTTTCCCGCCAATAAAAAAAGCGATTCGGGGTCATAAAAATATATTTTGAATTAAAAATCGCGTGAGCTTTTATGCGATATAGCTCTCGAAATGTGGAATCGTTTTGTGTTAACGAGGAAAGCTCAAAAGCTCGCCAAAACAGTTTTCATTACAATGAACCGATAATTGGCCAATTATCGATAAAGGTTATACGTCGTTATCAAAAAGGATTTCTGCTTTGCTATCAAAAGCTTATTATTAACGTATATTATAGAGCGATATGATTTTACAGGGGCTGCTGATCCCCAGAGAGTTTGAATTCGTTTAATTATACTTGCAACGCTTTTAATTGGCCATCTTTTATTGCTCCGCCAGGAAACTTTGTTTCCTCCGATTTTGCATCTATTTTTTATCGTCCTATTCGCAAAAATGCTTATTCAAATAAATGAAGAAACAAAATTGGCATCCAGGTGCGCAGAGTGACTGAGCCAACGCCGACTTGTATAAAATATGCCATAAAAGGATATGGAACGTTGTGGATAATGCATACACAACCTGCCCTTAAGTGTTTGTCGATAAAAGTAAAATAAAATGGAGCCGAGACCGAGGAAATAAAAGCTCGACACTTCTGGATATCAAGGAAAATCGGGCAATGAGGGTCAGTAGAAAAAATTAACCCTCCGGCTACACACCGGTGAAAATCTGCATAGCCGACTCTTTAATCTTGCGGAATATCGTGCAAAGCACAATTTTTATTCTCCTTTCCAAATTCCCATTATTTTTTGTTTTGTCCATATCGAGGAAAATGTGGAAATGAAAGTCAGACGATAAAATTAAATCTGCGACTGCATTTTGACACAAATTCGCAAAAACTCACTAAATTCTTGAAATCCGATTGAGAAAAAACTGACGCAGAATTTTTTTGACCTGCCCAGTTATATTTGCCATGGGAAAAAATGAAATTTCATCCTTAAATGACCCGCATTACCCCAACGATAACTGAATACGAATGTGGACTTTTCCTCCTTTTCCTAGAAACTATTTCGTTTGCTTGAAAAATTCTTTTCATCCGTCGTCTGCACAATTCTCTCGTAAAAACAAATTCCTCCAAGGAAGCTCTATTTTTTAGCATTTTTCTCTCATTTCACTCACTTTGTCTCGACTCTTTTACCTCCTGCAGTTTTCATACTATTAGGTAATACTATTTCATGAGCTGATACAGGCTTGTTTGTTTTTCGTCCTCCTTTTGCCTCCTTTCAGCTCAGGAATTTCAAGATTACGTGCAACAATTTTTACACTCTTGGGGTTTCTCCTTTTTGTTATATTATTATGATTTTTTAATAAAAGTTGCTCAAACACTTTGTTACATCTGTTGGGTGTTGGCGAAACTGAGCGAAGTGAAGACCGAGAAAAAAACTGGCGTCAAAGAGAAGAATATAAAACTTTCTTGAAATAGAGTTTTTTCTTGAATTTTCCAGGCAATACTGTCTTTTGTATTGGTGTATATAAAAATAAGGAGGAAGAAGCTGATGCACAAAAAGCGACGCTTTTTTCGTGGTGAGGCATTTACAGCCCCGTGAAAATCGAGCAACTTTTTTCCTCAACGAACGCGATTCGTTTCGTCGTTTTCTGATTCGTCATTCCCTGCTATCGCGGTTCCCCTTTGTTCGTCTCCATTCGTTTACATCGATAACGTTCCAGATGCTCCGTTTACCGATTTCAAAAGCCTGCATTTAATAAAATTTTAACCATCAACAAAATTCATGAGAATTTGATCAACTCGTTTTTTTTCAATTCGTAATAAACTGATTGATCGAAAAATGATGAAATTGTGCATCATTCGATTTTTCTCTCGCTCCCTTTTTTCATTATTGGCTACTAAAAAAAAAAAAACAGAAACACTTTTTCAGTTTATTTAACGCCATTTTCCTCTCGACGTCCCGGAGCACGATCGTAAACGCGTTAATTTTCTCACCCCGTTCACCTCCCTTCATTCCCTTGGCCGACCCTCTTTGAAAAACGTTGTTGAAATAGCTCGCATAACTTGGAGCAAACGATTCGGGCAATCCCTCCCATTGCTGCAGAGCTTTCCTCACCGCTGCAACTGCATCATCCGGTTTTCCCCCTTGTTTTCCCCCGACGATCGTTTTTCCCAATGGAATTTTGTACCCTCACTTTCCCACGCTTTTTCACCGCTTCAATCAATTTTAGTGAGCGAATCTGACCGCAAAATGAATGTAAGAGAAAAAATGCCTTATACGAGTCGATAAATTTTCGTGCATGCACAATTATGCATTCCGAACTTGGGCGTTCGGAATTGCACGAATAAAAAATGAAATTCCAGTATCGTCGATGATACTTTTGACATGGCATCGTATTTTCTCCGAGACGTCGCTACGGCACGATAAGGGAAAAAGCAACAAAAATAAATTACCATTCTTGAAGAAAAAGGTACTGAGCAGAGATTAGAAGCATTTTGCTCTCGACGTCAATGAGTTCTGGGCGCTTCCCTTATCGTCGGATACCACGGACTATAGCTTCCGGAAACCCCAAGGCTCTGTGTATATAGTATAACCTGGAATATACGATCTATATACATGTAGTTTATTCCACAAACACCTCCCCAAAGTCCTTCCTTTCCCGAGCTTTCGTCGTCGTCGTCGTCGTCGTCGTCGTCGTCGATTCTGCAAGCCCGAGGGTAGTAAGCAAATAATCCAATCAAGCCAAAGCAGCGCTTTCTCGTCGCAATACACAGCAGCGCGCTCTCCCGCTCCCCCCTTGAAAAATCGCTCGAACCGACTGGTTCCGATCGACTTAAGCGCCGTCGATCAACTCTCTCGTATATCCTCGATCGAATGGCGATGATGAACGGATTTCCAAGAAAAAATGAAGCACGGGAAGAATTTAAAAATCAATCGCATTCCTCAAACTCTCGCATCTCATCGACATTTACCGATAACTTTTGCAAATCCTCGCGCCGCCCGATTAATGCGCAAGCATGTATTCAAAAGTGATCCACATGCATCGAGACCATCGAACCGATGTGAAATTAATCGCGTTCCGATTGTTCGCCCAACCAAGCTTTTATACTACCCCTTCTCTCGTTCTCCCTCCTGACATCAATATCATCATCATCCCCCTCGCTGCAGTGTCCTATATACTTTATTGGCTCTATGCGAATATACGGCTCGTGTATATGACACGGATAAGCGATAACCTATAACTAAACCTCGCGTCTATGTATACGTGTACAACTTTGGAATATTGTGGAAGGAGAACGACCGTACACGTGTACAGTCGAACTTCCGAGAAGCTCGTCCGCAGTAACGAGCTACCAGTTCAATAACAAAACCCCATTTTTTACAGTAATTTTCGAAAAACTACATGTTACCCAGAAAAATTCAACGAATCGATAGAAAAAAAAAAAAATTAGTTGTTTCGTGTACTTTTTGAGACAGGGCAAGTTCCGCGGTTGCTCCATTTGAGCACATGAGAATCATCGAACAAAAATGTGCATCGTAATATCTCGAAAACGGTTCTTACGGTTTTGATTTGAAAAAGCAGTGTTGTAGCATCTTCTGAAAATGATATTTGAAAAGAAAAGAGCAAGGTCTGACGTCTAGTTTTTGAGAAAAAAAAATTATTGCTACGCGCTTCATAGAGCGTTATGAGAATTAAAATTCCAAAACCATGGTAATTATGAAATTTTTGTAAAATATCGTGACTAAAAAAACTGCATTTCATCAAAAAGAGCTAATTGATCGATTTTTGGAGATCAACTGGGCGAACTGAAGCTCTGAAATAAAATTGCCTTCATACCATGAATGTCAGGAAGTGAGATTTGTGGGAAGGTTGCAAGAAATTTGACTGCAATATTCGCGTGCTTGCACATCGTAACGTTCGTATTCTCAGGACTTGATACACATTTTGTTCATACACACATGAAATATATCGGTTTCGGGATTGTGTTAGCAGACTCCTGCGAATAGTCAGGTCATGTGTGGGTGAGTTACATGGATGGGAGAGAGAGTGTACATTTGGATGATGGTAGGTGTCGCCCTTTCGCGAGTCTTCTCTGCTGCTATCTTGCAACCATAGAAAGCTTCTGGTTTCGGTGTTCGGTGGGTAAAGCGTTGGAGGGTATAGAAAAGCGAGGCTGCTACCGTCTCTGGTCGACTCAATACGAGGCGCTAGGAGTATCGGGATTATCGTCCTCGTACCCCGCTGGTAGTTTCAACGAGAATGTTATATGCAATTTAACGTATAGGTTAAACGTGCATGCACGTCGTGCGAGTGCCTCGAAATCCTGGTATAACGTTGCCCGGCTTTCCTTTCCCCCTATGGACACCACACCATTCCTATATCCTCGACGATTCATACCGTTACATTTGCCTGGTTAGAAGGGGCGTGTGCGCCTACCAACGAGCTCCAACTCCGCACCACCATGAGAATATAGGGGGCATCATTGGGCCACTTATGTGTTGAATAGTCTCGCAATACTTGGCTTTTATGTAAATCCTCGCGAATCATGCTATCCAGAGAGACTCCTAGATATTCCTCATTTAACGTGTTACCTCCTATTCGCCCAGTTATTGACAACATTTGCGAATGTTACTTGCAACAATTGGATCATCGATTATACGAGATGGCCGAGTGTTTTTCTCAGAAACCCATGAAGGTTCCCATACCCAACGTGACAGGGTGGAACCTGCATCAGAGGTTTCCACTTGAAATTGCTGCACTCCACTGGCCGAACGAATACGTTAAACTTTCACGAGGATTGAACTTTAAGAAATATTGACCGTCGGTGGTCACCCTGGGCACAATCGACCCGTCACGACACATGTGTCCAGGTTCTACTGACAAATGCACACTTCGACGATTTCACATTATCGTAGAAATGTTTAGAAGTTAAATCCATAATCTTCAAGGAATTAACGATTCGATTTCGACGATCTAATTAGGCACTTTGTACTTTTCTTTCAATTGACAATTTCTGAACAGGCAGAGCAAGAAAAATATTTTTGAGGACGAATTTGGTAGGCTCAGGGCAGCACGTTGGGCTGGACCCACCATCTAAATCAAATTTATCGCAGGAAAGCACTTTGGAAACCGGTTGTGCAAAAAAAACAAGCACAGACGTATGAATGAATGGGTCAGTGATCGGGTGATGGTGAGATCGCGAAGAGGGTTAAGAGGCTCGAGGAAAGTAGGAATAAGGAGCATTGTGAACGCGTTGCATTGACGTTGGTCTCTTGAGTGAGTAGATAAGGCACTGAGAAGTCTGGAGGCTGGCCAGGTTTACCAGAGCAGTGAGATTTCAGCAGGGGGTCCAAAGACGTCACGAGAATCCTCCGGGATGGTTGAATACAAGAAAAGGAGATGGCCTTCGCGAGAGTTTACTGGGGTTTGTGAGAGACAGAGAGGGGGTGAGGGGTCTCCAAAGAGGACGACAGCTTTCGCTACAGGAAACGATTTAAAAAATGGGGTGGGAGATATTTCTCTTGGGCGCGTTGAAAGGCGGAAATTCGTGCGGTGTGAAAGGCGCCGTTGCATCGGCAGGGAAAGAGCATCAGTGTGTTGGCCCATCGCCCAGATATCCAGAGCAGGAATCTGTATGGAAAAGCAGCAACAACCTCGTCCTTCTAGCATCCACACATGGAACGAGGATCTTGCAAAAAGTACGTGCAGCCCCTCTTTTCCTTTTTTATTTCCCAAAAAATCTCACGACTGTCCGGAGAATGCAACGACGGAAATTGAACGAAACACACACACACACACACACACCCATATACACTCGGATGAAGCTTGAATCCTCAAGAGACTTTTTCCATCTCTGCTGATCGAATTACTCGGTATGAAGATTGGAATTTCTTGGCCACGGATCTACCGAACGATTTTGTCGATTGAAATGGGACCCATGATTTTCGTGGCTATTTTAGGCAACTTGGGGGTTATACGGTTCACTTTGATTGGAGTCTGTACAGTTCTACGGAAATACTGATTATTGCATCAATTTATCCATCCATTCGGCCTTTCCATGTGATCGATCACGAAAAAATTCTACATTCGGGTCAATGCCCGCGCGGTCCACAGACACAATCAACCCTTGATTTTTCGAGACTCCACCCAATACTTGTTGCACATTCTACCAAATAGAATGCACTTGCGAAATTTTTTTTTTTCTATCGTACACGGAACAGCCGCATACTTATGTACTCTTTATTATTTGCAGTTTTCCAGAAGGTCCATGGCTTGGAACATTACTCTTACACATCTCTCAACTTACCAACGTAAAGATGCAAATTCAAGCGTACATTTTTCCATAGTTATATACATAACTGGAGGTAAAGCCCGCGGAGAACAAGAAGATGACTAAAGAAGCCACACACTGGAGCGAGCCGCAAACTCTTGCTCTCTTTCACTCGTCTCTTTGGCATCTCCTTTTGCATCTCATCATTTCTCCATCTCTCTTTCTCCCCGCTCTTGCGAACACTCTACTTCCGTGTTATTAACCAGACTGTGTAGAGTTTGGCTCGTACTAAGCCATCTCCTGTCTCTCTTTCTCTCTCGTTTTTACTCTCGGTCAGTCATCTCGACCCACTTTGGCTTGGTTCGACAGTACAAAAGAGCACGGACAAGGCGGATGAGAAAGCGACTACGAAGAGGGTGCTCTACGCAGATGCATGCATAGCTCATTCCGCAATTCTCCATTTTTTACGTCTCGTACACGTTAAGAGCTTTTCTATTAAAAGCAGCAATAATAACAACGAATATTCCGTAATTAATTCTTTCAGCCCTGAAACGGTAACCTGGGATGAAAAACGACCGTAGGCGACCTCAAATCCCCTGACCTTTACCCTTCGTTCTCCAGTTTTTTATCGTTGTACCGCACTTTTGACTCATTTTGCTTCCTCATAGAGGAAGCTATGTGACGGTGAACATTTTTTTTCCAGTTTTCAATGTCATTATGCCTAAAATGTCCCAAAACGTCGAAAAATCATATCTAGAAAAAATGTCCGGATGTGTGTGTGTGTATGTTCTGGCACTCTAAAATTCAAACGTTCATAACTCGAGAACGGTTTGAGCTACAGGGCTGCCGTTTTGCACAGATGTTAATCTACATCGGCTCTTCGTTCGTTGCGAATTTTGTCGGAATTGATAGAAAACTACGGATTCTACGGCATTTTGAAATTTTCAAAAAAATGTCGTGATCGCTTTAGCTTCCGCAAATTTCAAGATTTATTATTAATTTTTTTTTTATAAATAGAGTATCGTAATAGGAAGGTTGGTATTGAATTTGGAAATGATCGGTTGAACGGTTTAAATTTTATGGATTTTTGAATTTTACGAAAATATTAGTTTTCCGAAAAATCGTCTGGGCACTTCAATTTATGCAAATTTCGTAAGATATTAGGAATAAATCTGTGCTTCCTTTTTCCTTTCCAGAAAAGTTCTCGAAATTTTATTATTAAAATACAAATACAAAAGGCTGCAAATTGAAATTTGCAAATTGCTTCCTCAAGATGCTCAAGATGCATGATGCTCAAAGCTTCCTCTATGAGGAAGCCAAAATTAAAAATATGGCCAAAATTGAAAATAAAGGCTTCCTCATGGAAAAAGCTTTGAGCATCATGCATCTTTTTTGACTTCAATCGAAATTGCCCCAGGATCGTGTGATCCGGCATTCAAAAGTCTTGCTCTTGTTCTATGCTTGAATTAGCATAAAATGCACGCAAAGTTCTGGTCATTTATTGGGACAAATATTTGACAAATCTGGGCACAAGAATTGGTGAATGAAATTGATCACAGTTTGGATTGTGTGCTTGAAAATGCCATACGAGACGATCGATATTTTCATTAAATGGCACAATTAGAATCACTGTACGAGAAAAGCTGATATTTTTATTCGAACGATAAATTATTTGAAAGCAGCAGGCAATTTTTTTATTGGGATGCTTTGTTCCAGTGCTAAGGACGTATAGATTGGGTTCTGGAATGAGTTGGACGAGATCTCATAAGTCTTGTAGGTCTCGATTCTCGTAAAAATCGTTCAAGTGCTGGGGAAGCGAAGATCGAAAAGGTCTATACACACTCTATTTTTACTCGGCGGCCCTCTTTTTCTATCCTCTCAGTTTTTTCTATTTTCCTCTCTTTTCCGATATATCTCCATACATCTATACGCTATCTCACGTTTCCTTTGGACAGATATCCTTCATCATCCCCTTCCAAGACGCTTTTGAACAGACTCCGGGCACATTCTCGGTGAAAAGAGAAGAGCTCACGTTTTCCGCGTACCACATTCTTATTTCGGCTTCTTTTTGCTTCTTTCCTTTTTCCCCTATATACAAATACCCTTCCTCCGTCTTGTCTCGTATTTATCTCGCTCTCTCTCTCTCTCTCTATTTTCTCTCGTTCTCTCTTTCGCGAATTTACTCGAGTTTTCGCCGACCAAACTTTTCTCATACCGCGAGACCTCGCGCTACAGAGGAAACCTGGTAAAACACACACACAAACAAACAAACACACATACCCACATACGATTTTGTGTGTGCTCAAACGGATAGAAAAGCGTGCGGGGAAGTACGTACAAACAAATACATTCCGGTAAAACGATTCGAGCGAGAAAACGATTTTCTTTGCGAGAGAAACTCCCACTTGCACTGACAAAGCTTCTCTTTCTCTCTCTCTTTCTCTTTGCCTCTTTCTCCCTCTTACTCTTTCCGTTTATTTATCTTGTAAACAATAGGGCGGAAGTTGATCGTAAAATTAGAAAACTTGAGTCCTTTTGTCCTTTGGAATTTCATATATAAAGTCAGTACATGGGACAGTTACTTTAAGGTGGTATGAAAATGCTGCAGGGGATGAAACGTCGTCCTAGAAAACTAAATGTATCGCCCACTATTTGTATCCGTCCTCATTGACTTATCGTTCCGGTGGATGGCCTCTCACCAATCCTCGATAACGGCAGATCAAAACTTTCGGGATATTTCTCGATAGCGCCGGGCGGGTGCGAGGCTG
Organism: Diadegma fenestrale; assembly: GCA_037043255.1. Taxonomy (NCBI): domain Eukaryota; kingdom Metazoa; phylum Arthropoda; class Insecta; order Hymenoptera; family Ichneumonidae; genus Diadegma; species Diadegma fenestrale. The sequence continues at coordinate 4,761,598 of CM073311.1, read as the reverse complement.
AGGGGGTAAGAAAAATGAGGAAAAAGTATATATTTTAAAAAAAGTAGAACGTCCACAAATCCAGCGTTTTTCGACCTTCGTAAAGTTTCCAATTTGTTGGAATCGTTCATTACGAAATCTTTCATGATATATAAAACGTGCTTGGAATTTCAAACCTTTTTTTCGTGCCCGGATCCCTTTGAAAGCATTCGAATAAACGACCAGCGTTATTTTGCCAACGAAATTATTATTTTCCCTCAGTTTCAACGGTGAAAATGATGACTAATTAAAAAATTTATAAAAGCAAGTTGCCAGCTGGAAAAAAAAAATTTCTCCCTCGACACTACGGAGAAAAGAAATATTTTTTCTTTTCTGCTTCCAGTCGAATCATTTGCCCGAGAAACGACAATGATTTTCCCAAGCCCACCGGCACTTAAGTGGCCCTGAGACGTTTTTCAGGATTCTCGGGTGAATGAAAATGAGTCCCTCGGCTCTACGGTCCGAGAGCAAGAGGATACAGGGGGATTTTCTTCGACGTACATTACAAAATGCCCGAGGGTCTCTTTTTCTCAATATTTTGAAAGCTTCCCATTTATATATTTCTCTATTTCGTTCCCATGTCACGTTATTCATTGTCATTGAAACTATAGAGCAAATGGAAAAGGCAGCAGCATGAAATTCCACTGAAATATTACGTTTCCACATTTTGCAAATTATACAACGGCACGTATTTCTTCTGTCGACTTAAAATATACGATATTCATCATATTTTAAACGCGCACCATGAGATCCAATGAAATATTGTAAATTCAGTGTTCTGATCACTTTATTTTCAATAACGAAACATTTTTTTTCTCAGGATCCATCAACGCTTTGTTGAGAGTGTTAATTGATTTCAAAATGAAGAAATATCCTAGTTCTCGACTCGTTAGAGGTCAGTGAAGGGCAGTGAATGGAAAAAAAATGTTGTGATAGAGATAGGGGGTCAATTGAAGTGCAAGAGAGGGAAATAAAAAAAGAGCAAAGGATAGTTGAGTAAAGTGGGCTTGAGGAAGGTTGAGGTTGGAGGATGAGAAAAAAAAGTCCTGGAAAAGGTTATAGTGGCGAACAAAAGAGGTCACGAATTGTTGGGTGGGCAACACGTGACTTGGCTCTCTTGTCCTCGTGCATGGTAGCAAAAGACGACGAAGGATACAGAGGGAAGGAGCGAGAGTAAGTGAGAAAGAATGAAAAAGGGCAGAGGACCGGTGCAGATTTCCTCTCGTTTGGTCCACTTCCTTTTTTCTTTGGCCGCATCTTCTATTTTGAGGTCGTTTGCTCGAGCTTCCTTGTCGACGTCGTCCTCGTCGCAGTTGAGTGAAAAGCGGACGTTCGAAAAAGCTGGATGAAAAAAAAAAATAAAAATAAAAAATACAACAAGAATAAAGTCTCGTTTCTCTAACCTGGCTTTTATGAGGCAACGACCCAGAGAAAGAGAGACCAAGAGAAAATGCCACAAGGAGAACGCTCGGACTGATAGCTTTATCGGTCTCGACCATCGTTAATTCGCCAGTGCTTTGCTGCTTTTTACCCCCTTCAACCCCATTTTTCTCATAATAAAAAGCTCGAGAGTCGAGCCTTTTTTTTCTGACTTTCCATCAGAAATCCTCTTTGTGAATTGACCAGCCCAATCGATACGTATCGATATCGTCTCGTTTCTTTTCCCACAGTTTCATTTGGATTTTTTCATCAATTTATTCGAGCATGTGCAAAGAATAATTATGAATTTCTTTTTCTCTCGATAGTTTGTAGGAAATTTAGCAATGAAAATAACTCAAACTCGATTAAAGTTTCGATACTTTTGATCCATTCGGAAAAATAAGTGCAGGCAAGACTTTGAGGACTCTCACAAAAAAGGGAACAGGCAATTAGGGAAATTTGTTTAAACTGACGAGAGGAGCTCGCGGGATCCTCCAAGGGCTTTTAGGTCGGAATATCGAAAATGAAATAAAATAAAGTGAATAAGCCTTAAAGCGAGTGATACTTTTTGGTAAAATAGATGGTGGTATTTAACAAGAGAAGCCATATCTATATATTTTTTCACGTTTTTATGCTCAAGCTTGGATCGATGTACAAGTTTTAACACTGTATGAGCGATATGGAGGGAGGAACGAGGCACGAGAACGAGGGAAGTGGATGGAAAATAGGATAAAGTCTTACGAGAGTTTGGGGCATGAAGAAAAAAGCCTGAAAGCCAGAGAAAAAAAACTTTTTCGTTATTTCGCGCGTATCAATCTCCATGTTTATGCAAATTGTTACGAAATCCTCTGCACGCCCGATATAACCCTCGTTTATACTGTGCCACTTTCCCTCAACAAAACGTTTCGCGTTTATTCACGAGCTTTCAAATATATGGGCGCGTTCAAGACGAATACATTTTTTCCACTCCACGTCCTAGAGGTCGAAACGAATGTCCACCAGAAACTCGAAATTCTTCAACTTTTTTTTTATTAGTTGTTTAACAAGTGTTTGAACTTTGAACACAAAATTGACGAGAATTTTGATAATTTTGTCTCATTCGTTCAGACATTTTTGTGCAACTTTTTTTCTGGTGTTTCGTACATAAAATACATGAGCAAGCAGGCAAAATATAAGGCGTTGGGACACTAAGATGATATCTAAATTTTTGTGCAGAGAAATGTATTTTCCATGTAAAGAGGGCAAGACTCTCAGCTGTCGTGATTTTATTATGGAATTGATTTCCGCGGGAGAAAAACAACAGGAAAATAATAAGCAAAATTTGCATGGAAAATTGGATGTTTGCCGTGGGAAATTGAAATTGCACAGCACAATTGAGCTTGATGCAAATAATAAGAAAATTTGCAACCACGGGTCAATTTTTCACTCCACTCGGTGATAAATATTCATCGCAGATTTTTGCATTCATTACGACCATTAAATAAATGGCAAAGTCCTCGACTTTTCGAAATGAATCGAATGGAATTTTTACTCCACAAAATTTGCAGAATAAAAAAATGTATTAATTTTGTTGAAAAACAAATAAATAAATAAATATTGTTGGCGCTTATACGTTTTGAGGTGAAATTGAATTTTCGTTGGGTAATTCTCGATGGAGTTTCTCGTGTAACTCTTGTCACGTTATCGAGGTCATCTCGTTGGCCTCGAGGGAGCTCTTTCGCTCGTCTTATTCTCGCTCGCTTTCTTCATCTTCTCACGAAGCAAGGGGACTTGGAAAAGCCTCATTGTCGCGCGTAATTAGTTCCCGTGGTAGCCCTTTTCCTCGAGACACCAACCGAATTGCTATTTCTTTTTCTTGCTCTCTCCGTCTCTCTCTTTCTCTGTCCCAGACAAAAACAGCACTCATCCCTCTTGAGAGTACTCTCCGCGACTCGTCGACCAAGTTTTACGAATTAAAAGCGAATCTCCCGTACTTGCAAACGGGTAAAGCCCACCTCTGAGAAAACTTTGAGTATTGAAGGTAACTCGTTGCCACAAACGAAATTTCCGCCTTTCTTAAAAGTCTTTCGTGACAAAGAAAATCGGCGTGAAAAGCCTGAAGAAAAAGGTGATGAAATGTGACTAAAAATTCCGCCGTTCTTAAATCATTCCACAGGATTAATTTTTCATATTTCGAGCATCTCCTCGTTTTCGGCAACGATGAGTTCATCGAAAAAGCCAAAGATTATTGCGATGGCTTTGCAAAATTTTTTATATCAAGTTTTCCTTAATAATGTGTTAATAAACGATAGTGATTTATTTAGTTTCACGTGATAAATTAGTGCTAATTGATTGTGAAGCTAACTGGTGTTTCAATTACTTGCTTTTCATCTCCTAATCATATAATTGATAATTGCCTTTTGAATATTCTAGGATGTGCAGAACGTCAGATAATTAATCAGGGCGTTAATGATCGTCAACTCTTCCAGGTGACGTGAATGATTCGGTTGATTGAACTCTGGAATGGAAATGCTACCATCAGCGGTCAATTATATTTCTGTTAGGCGATCGTGTACACCACTTGGTCCAATATTCCCTGAGCCATCGATGTTGATAATTTTGGCAGAGACACTAATTGTAGGTTCGATGGAAATAAATACATGAGGCATTTCACGCCATTTCGTGGGGTGCTGACCACAATAATTTTGTTTCAATTAACTGATTTTTCTCTGTTAAATCGTACAGAGGCCTGAGGGAAATATTCACGCAAGTTTTTAGCATTTTATCGCAATTTTATTCGGTTAAAAATGTATCGAGTTTAAATCTTTCGTAAATTAAACGAAAAAAAAAATGCAAAATGACATTCAATGTGTAAAACTATTGGCAACTGTCGTTCCATTAGTTTTTGGAGTACTTGGGAACGTCACAAATTTCGAGAATTCATTAAGAAGCCGCGGAGATTCTCTAGGGAAGTTTCATTCTCTCGTCATGTACATAGAAACCCAAAAGTGTTGGTAATAGGGTCGTAGGAAGGACGAAGAGGATGATAAGTTCTCGTTTCTGTCACCAGAGTGAAAACTTGGTGGGCGTAAGTATTCTAGCGAATGCATTTGTTGGGTGGGAAGGATTTTCCGGTGGATGAGAGAAGTAGAAGGTAGAACGAAAATTCCCAAGTCGCTGGAGGTCGCGAGGCAAGGCGGGAGAGCAAGAGGAAAAGATATAGAGGACTGAAAGAGACTGCTGATACTTGGAGCTAACCATAATTAAAAGATTCTAGGGTTAGTAAGACGAGCTCAGCATCCATGAGCTCTTCTCGTGAGAAAGTCTGTCCTGGTGGCCTGGGCTCTCTGCTATTCATTCCTCGCTCTAGCTCCGCTTTAACAGGGATTACACCAACTCCTTACAACTCTCCTTGATGGCATACAGCATCTCAAAATGTCTCCCTGTCTCTTGCCCTTCCTATAATCTCACTCTTCTCTCCTACTTGGAATCTTCGACGATCCAAGTGATGCAGTAACCCCCGCAGTTGGCACGTGCGCTATTCAAGCCGAGCTTCTGAAAGAACCTGGACGACCCATCTGCCATTCAAGTTATTCTCCGAGTCTCTACAAGTCACTTCAAGTACATGACGAAGGATCAGCAACTCTTGAAATCAACTTGCTGCCTTCCAATCCGACAGAATATTCCAGAGGTTAAGTTTTCCTCTGTCGATTTCATGGGTTACAGCTTTCCAAAACTACCATCCAGGTCCATGCGGTTTTTATAGCTTGCCAAAAGTATCGTTGCGGACCTTGATTCGATCTTTTCTACATTCTAGCAACCTCGAAAGTGACTTACTTACTGCAATTCCCTATTTTCTGTACTTATCTCGAATGCTTCCGGGTAGCATGACTAATAAAAAAGGAATTTCATGGCAGCTGGTCTGAAATTCCGACGAAAATTACTCCAACCATGGCTTAATGCCATTTAGCCAAACATTTTCTCAGCCTTATTTGTTTGCCTTCAAAATAAGGCCCCCAGGACAATAGAAGCTGAAGTCTCGGTTTATCCCGAGTATCTTGAGCCGGTGACTGCTCTATTTTCTTATCTCCTAGTGTTACTCTAGTCTGGAGGCCCTAAAGCATGCTCCCTTAAATCCTAGTCTTCCGTTTCGTGCAATCATGTACCTTGGGCCGAAAGTTGCTCGGTTTTCTTGGGTTGGACAAATGTCAGACTGGGTAAGTGGGTGGCAGAGGGTTTTAAGAGCGAAGGAAATTTCTCCCAAGTAGCATGTTGGAAGAGGCCACGACATGCATGCATTCGAGATAAGAAAATAATAACTCTCTCTTGGGAAGTCTGCTGTGGATAAACGTTGCCAGAGAATCTACTTGGCACATGCTAAACGTGGCATGTCCCACGTTCCTGTCCTATGCTCTTTTTTACCTCCGGCCCTCGTCATCGAAGTGAGTTCCTTCAAGATAGGTGCACATGAAAAAATCAGAACCTGCAAAAAATCAATCCTTACTTTTTGTTTCTAAAAAAAAATTCCTCTGATCGATAGACTGCGGTTTTGTATTGACATTTTGTCCTGGAATGAGGACAAGCTGAAGAAACATGACCCACAAAATCCAATATAACGGACCACATGATTAGGAACTGTTGGTGGTGGTGAAAGGAAATGGAACGACATCAACTTCACGTATGATCGTATATACACGAAAAGCTCGTGTGTCATTGTGAAAGCAGAAACCAGAGGCTGGCTAATCCCGTAATGAGACGAGATGAGAAGTTTGCTCGTAAATTTAAGGGATGATGGTTTCTAGCGTTTGTACCAGAAGGAAGTGTGGACAAGTTGAACTAACTATATCGCGTTTTGACCAGGTTTCCAAAAGCGACGCTTTCGTTAATTCGTACCGAGTTCCGGAGCAAACAAGCTAGACCGAAGATGGTGGATGTTAATTATTTGGAGTGCGTTGATCGTGCACTCAGCTAAGCGAATAAACAGCCTATTGTTCGCTGTTTCCATCAGTCATAAGCTCCCCGTTATTTTATACAATAATCAGCTAATTACGTTGATTCGTGATGGAAACGAGTTTTAATTAGCTCGCGGAAATGATAGCTTGTTAGTTGGAAGTGAAAGAAACTGAAAACGGTGAAATAATTTCCACCAGCCGATTCCTCGTTACTAATTACGTCGCGATACAAGCCAATTTGGATGGTTTTTTTTTTCAGTCTGCCTCTCATCGATGCATACTGAAAAGAAGGTTTCCGGAAGTCGCGCAAGGGACGTGAAACTGCCATTATCCGAGCCTGTGATCTCCTTGGGTGCGAAAACGCTTGTCACAGTATCGGCTGAATGTGTATGGAGGAAACTCGGGTGTAAGTTGGTTACTTCGTCCTTCGGAGGTGTGCAGGACTTGACGTGGTTGCATAAGCGAGTTTTGTCATGGTATATACGTATAGAGGTGACACTTTCCTCGGTCCTTCGACCTCGTTACGCTCTGCCACCATTAGAGGAAAATTGATAGCGACTTCCTACCCTTATAGCGAATATACCACTCGCTCTCTCCTTTTTCCACTCCCATTTCCCTTCCGCGCGCTTTCTCTTTCCGTCTCTCCACCAGTTTTATCCTCCCTGAGTCAACCCCTCCAGCGGCCCATCTCGAGCGCTCTTTGCAATAGAAATTGCTCGAGAGGGTTGCGGGCTATCAAAGAACTAGCAGAAAATTAACGAGACCGCGCCAGATCGAGATGACATTAGCAGCCAAAAGAGCTGGAAAGGGTTGGAAATTACGAGGATTTTTTTTTACCTTCAACCACCAGCCAACCAACTACGGCATCGGAACTGGAATAGATTCGAAAAGAAATTAAAGTCGATTTAGAATCGTTTTCACCCGAGACCTCGTATGTAAGAGCTTCGCTTTTTTACACCGCCTGCGACTACTCCTATTTATTGGTAGCAAGAAATCTAGGGTCTTGAATTTATTGGCCCCCGATTTTTACTACCTTTGGGCAAAGATAAGAATTTTTATGGACCGAATTATTCTTCGTCTTTATAAATAATGGATTAAAAATACTTGTTCACAGTTATTGTTTCCATTCCCTCCAAAAAACAATTTCCATTACGATTTATTTTCACAAGCCATCACAAAAAATATTTTCTCTCCTCAAACTTTCCAAGCCACACCATTTTTTCGGCTCTGTTTTTCTATCGCGAAACCTTACGAGTTACCCATTCTGCTGGGGCTTGGAAAAAATCGAAGAGGACCTCGCGCACGTGTATTGTTTATAGTATCGCTTTTTCTTTCACTCAGCCCCTTTTTTTTACCACGTACGTGTACAAAGACTCGCTGTCACGCGATACCCTTGTCGACTCTAGTTCGCTCATGTGAAGGGTGCCATTCCCGAGGGGTAAAGAGGTTGATGTCTTTATACGGTTTCCATGTCTCCGATCGACACTAACGACACGTTTTCTGTCAATTTTTTTCTTTTCTTCGAACCAGATAATGAAATACGTTATCATTGCAGTAAATTTTGTCATAACTCTCGTATTATCATGATTCTTAATTAATCCTTCGCATTCGTTTAATTACTGCGGTTTGTTTTCATTGATTTTTAATTCCCATGCTCGATTCTTCGGAGATTCTGCTTCCCAGTACGAATCTTTTAAAAATTCATTCGAATATCTCGTTTTTTAACTTTAACGAACAATTGGTCGACCGAGTCGAGCTATAGAACGATTAACTTGAAAGTTTGGACGCTTAATTAATTGCGCTCGCGCTCTGATGGCTGAGCATAGCTGAGAGCGCGGGGAGGGAAAGGGTAGATGACAATATTGAGGACGCTTTTGGTTCTCGCTTATTTGCCCATTTCTCGTTCACCTCCCAACCCCCCGATCTTTCCTCTCTCCTCCTTCGAGTCCATTTTTCGGTATCGTTTTTTCTTTCTTTTCAACTTTCTTTTCTTCGTTCTCCCTCATTCCTTGCTCGAGGCATAAAAGCTGAACTTTGATGCTTTATTCAAACCTCCAGTCGGCAAACAATTCTCGAAGATAGTTGGAATTCTGTTTCTCGAATATCTCTTTCGTTCTTCCCCTTCCCCTCTTTCTTTCTCTTTCTCTCTCTCCCTCTGTCCTGCTTTTCCTTTCGTTTTTTAATCCTCATCTCATCTGCAAAAAGTTTCTCTCGTTTCTTTTATTCTGTCGTCCATGCACACTCTTTCACTCGCTCCCACCGCAAATGCGTAGCAAATGACAGAAACATTATTTCCGTTTACAAATACGATGAATTTTTTAGAAAAAAAGTCCTGCATCTTTAATCGCACCCGCTTTTGGCTTCCTCATAGAGGAAGCTATGTGACGGTGAACATTTTCTTCCAGTTTTCAATGTCAATATACCTACAATGTCCCAAAACGTCGAAAAATCATATCTAGAAAAAATGTCCGGATGTGTGTGTGTGTGTGTGTTCTGGCACTGTAAAATTCAAACGTTCATAACTCAAGAACGGTTTGAGCTACAGGGCTACCGTTTTGCACAGATGTTAATCTACACCGGCTCTTCGTTCGTTGCGAATTTTGTCGGAATTGATAGAAAACTACGGATTCTACGGCATTTTGAAATTTTCAAAAAAATGTCGTAATTGCTCTAGCTTCCGCAAATTTCAAGATTTATTATTAATTTTTTTTTTTATAAATAGAGTATCGTAATAGGAAGGTTGGTATTGAATTTGGAAATGATCGGTCGAACGGTTTAAATTTTATGGATTTTTGAATTTTTCGAAAATATTAGTTTTCCGAAAAATCGTCTGGGCGCTTGAATTTTTGCAAATTTCGTAAGATATTAGGAATAAATCTGTACTTTCTTTTTCCTTTCCAGAAAAGTTCTCGAAATTTCATTATTAAAATGCAAATAAACAAAAAGGCTGCAAATTGAAATTTGCAAATATCTTCCTCAAGATGCTCAAGACGCATGATGCTCGAAGCTTCCTCTATGAGGAAGCCAAAATTAAAAATATGGCCAAAATTGAAAATATAGGCTTTCTCATGGAGAAAGCTTTGTGCATCATGCATATTTTTTTCACCGTAGAGAGATCGAAATTTAAAAAATCATCAGTCGATCGATTTTGATCGTTTAAAGAATTATAAATAACAAAAAATCATATGGACAGCATTTTTTCCCATCAAAAAGTTACGAATTCTATGCAACCAATGTAAAAAAATTGACTAAGAAAATAAACATCTTATCTTTCTATTATCGCGTCCGTTGACTTTGAGGTGCACGAGTTTACCTGCGTGGGGTACTTTCAGAATACGAGAAATTCAAGAATCGTGGAGTGGAATTTTTTGTCAAGGCAACATATAGGTATAAAAATATAGACGTAAAAGGGAAGCCCTTTCTTGGAAAGAAACTTGGATTTCAAAAAAGCGTAGGTTTTGCAAGAAGAGATAGAAATTCCGAACGTTGGTGAATCTTCCGTTCTTCGCCGACAGGAAATAGATGTATATAAAGAGAGCTGAATGGGGGACGAAGAACGAAGTTGGAATCGGATAGGAAAAGGTCGTTTTGCCCTGCTCCCTGCATATAAATAAAAATAACATATATATATACGTTTCGAAATCATCTTCCTGCTTCTCTATCTTCTCTCCAGGAGCACCGGAAACTCGGTGGGCTTGGCTTTCTGGCTGCACAGACACTTCCGGGTTTTCTTCATACCAGCTTTCACTATCCGGACGAGCCAGTGGTAAGAAAAAGCTCACGAGATACGTGCAGCAGGTCCAAAAAATCTACAGGGCGAACTTTCACTGTGGAAATCTCTGATCGTTCGTTTTAGTTTTTGATTTTCTTACTCGACGTATCAAGTGCTCGAGGGGGAAATTTTTGACAACAATGTTGTCGGAAAAATGTAGAAATTGGTGTCGAATTTTTATTTTTAATTTTTTTTTCAATATGTAGTCTAGAATTTTGCAAACGATGATGACGGTTGGAAAATTTGTGATGAACGCAACGAAATGTCAATAGGGAAACCAGGGAGCGATCGTTTTTTTATTGGATTTTTCACAGAATTCTTCCTGGCTCAAAAGCTAGAGAATCAAATGGCTTTATGTCACCGGAAATTCGGTGCATCGAGGTTCAACCAGATTTTCCAGTTGTTCCTGTACTTACTGACCTTCCGTACACTTCTCGGACAAACCAGTCCGGGCAGTGGTTTATAGAAACACGAGGGATGGCAACAGGGCAAAGGAACACTCAGTTTTCTCCGGAAATAACAAGACGATGATAGGGCCAAGAATCTCTGCTTCGCTCGGGCTGAGTTACGCTGCAGGCTGCAGAAAAAACTGTCACGAAAAAACAACAGAAACTAAAGAGCGAGCTCCCATTTTTCCCTGAGGCTCTCCTTCCTCTTATTTTTTATTCTCCTAGCACGACAAACTTTTACGTAATACTTACTCTGACGACAAAATTTATATTCTGAAGGTAACTTCACGCTGAACGTGTTTCGTAGTGAAAATTTGCACGCGACAAACAGAGAAGAGAAAAACGTCAAGAAAACAACGTCACATTGAGATTTGTCCTTTTTTGTAGTGACATGACGAAAGCCTCAAAAATTTTAACAATTTTCCGCAATTTGCAAAAATAATAATTAGAGATTTCTTTTCATTCACTTGCAAAGATCGTTTCTGCCAAGTTTTTCCAACTTCCTGATGATATACTAACAAAATGAAACTCAAGTGAGATCCAATATTTTCCATTAAGCCAAAGTGAACGTGGACAATACTCTGGGGAGTCCCACGAAAACTAGAACCGAGGGAGAAAATGACGTAGGGAAAAAAATTATTTTCGTTGATGTGATGAGACGAGTCTGGAAACGCTTACGAAGCTATACGCGGAAGCATTAAAAAAATATCGTACAAAGTTGCTTCGTGTGATCCAGTAAAATATCTCGATATGAAAAAATACAGCGGAGCTATTGGCAGCAGAAGGTTTCCTATCAGGAGAATATGTAAAAAGAAAAAAAAAACGTGCCTCTTCGTTGTCGTGGTGTTTTCCGCTTCCAGGGGTTGTTCAGCCCCCTGTAGATATATTTACGCTCTCGCACGCCTCGTGGAGTGACTGTCTTGACTCTTTCCTTCCAAGCATTCGCTTTTCCGAGCGCTGTCCCTTGAGGATTCGAGCCGAAGGCCATGCGAGTGCATCCTATATACATTATACACATTCCCATTTACTTTACTCGCTATCTTACTCCCATTTCCTCCCCGTCCTTTCCTCCATCAGTTCCAACCCTTTCCCCACTGATCCGCGTTCTCCATTGTACAGGTATACGTTTGTATTACATTTTTTTTCTCCATTTTTAATCCATTTCCTTCTGCGCTCAAATTACTTACATTTTTCACTTTTTTTCCACTAGAATTTTTTCCCCTCATGTCACTTATATTTCCACGATACTTTTCTGCGTATTCCATCCCCGACAAAAATATCAGATCGAGGGTAGTTGACTACGGAACGAAAACAGAGGGTGGATAAAGGAAAAACAGCACAAAAAACTTGTTCGTTCGTAAACGCAGGGTCGGTTTTCATGGAAAATCGTTGACGTCAGTTTGTATGCTGCGAATCGACAAAATGTTTTCTCATAACGAGCACAACTCAGTTTTTCTCTGGACAAAAAAATTGAGCAGTTGAAAAAACTGTTCAATTAGCGCACCGCTGTAGGAACACGCGACAACAAAAACTGATTTTACAACGAGCCAGAATAAATATAGCAAAAGTGCATATCGAATTGGTTGCAACTGAGTCTAGTTTTTCATTGGGAAATACTTTTGCTGTTACACCATTGGCTCTTCGACAATGTGAACTTTCGTTACATACTCTCCAAAGTTACTCCTCACCGAAAAAAGAATCTTTCATTCTCTTGTTTTTCTTTTTGCTTTGTTTTTCTCGTGTTTTCCGGCTCCTTCTGCTTCGGCCGAAATGGAACAACAGAATGAAAACGAGAGATCTAACTTTTCTTCACGTTTTATCCGTTGAATTTCAGTTTCTGTTGGTGACGTGGAAAAAGAAGGAGAATGAAGAGTGAGGTGTTCACGTCCTCCTGAAGAAAAGTTCGATTGTCTCTTTTCAAGCGTATACGTCTCTATAGATATGTGTTTTCCGGCAAAACTGGTGTATATATATATTCGGTACGTGGTGTTGAAAAAAGAGGAGATGACTACGTGGTAGCCAAGGAGAAACTTGGATTAACGTGAAAAATAAATAATTCATGATGCAATGCAATTTGCATTCAACTCACCCTTAGCTTACGTTCTTTTTTTTTCGTTTCATTTCGATAGTCAAATCGATATCACTACATGGCTATTTTTTCTTGCCATGCAATTCTATTCTTTTATTGATAAATGAACAAAACCGAGGGTTCTATTACAAAAAGACTTCATTTAAGGTAATTTCAAAATTTTGCATAAACTTTCTTGGCACCAAAACTAACAAATTTCTCCGATGAAGAAAATTTATCTGACGTTTACGGTTTGAGATATTCAATTTCCAGATTTCAATTTTAAAAATTTCATTAATTCGATTTTAACTTTGTTAAAAAGTTGCGAAAATCGAGTCGCAAAGAAAAATGTGTCGAGGGTTCTTTTCGCAGGTAACCAGCAAGCCATGAGCCGAAATTTTTGAAGAGAAATCTTAAACACATTTTTTAGGAACTCATAAACGAACCGCAGGTCCAATTTACATGCGTTTAGATCGCGAATTCTTGTCGTCGGAACATTTTTCTTCATAGGAGCAAACTGTTAATTTTTATAGTAATTGGTTGAAGCATTAATTCGTATTTTTTTGTAAACATCAGCGATCGAGTAATTTCCTGTCTAATAGCCTGTACCTGCACGTGCCTCTCGTATTTCGTGCCGGATCGAAGAATCCGGGTTAGTACTCAATGCACACACATCCTCTATTTCACTATCACGTTTCATTAATCCAATTTTGTCTCTGGTCCAGAGATTAATCAATTACACGCGATTGGCGAAAAATGCATTATGCTGATTAACGAGACATTACGGAAAATGAATGTAGTTTTAGTTGGATTCATTAGCACAATCACTGATCAACGAAAAATTGAGAACGTGGTGGAAATTCGAATCCGTTCTATAACAATTCACCTGAATTTTTTGTCGTTTTGCTCCCACAACGATCGGAATTCTTTATGGACGTGAATGCAGTACGATTAAGGAAGTTACGCAGAAAATAGAATTGATGGACAGAAAAATGTCAAACTTGGCAGAAAGTTAGATAATGATGTAAAAATAACTCGTACCAATTTTTGTGAGCTGAGGTGGCTTTTTACGCGAGATATTTTTAAATATTTGACAAGCCTTTGACAACAAATTTAACATGGCCTCTTATGGGAAGTCACGGAATTGGCTGTACATTATTCTTCATATCTTCGTAATTGATAGATAGATTGAAATGAAAATCAAACATCAGAGAGATTAAATCCTCATAATCATTTACGACGCTTAAAAACGTTCAAAGGTGACTTGTAACGGGAATGATAAAAACTATAAAAAGCACTGGCAGTGGATTTTATTTTTCGACTCTCCCTAAAATATTAGCAGCGGCACGTATTCGAGGTTATATGTGCGCGAAATTTGAAATTTGACAGATATAATAGCAAGTCAACGAAATGTGACATTGGAAAATCGATTACTACTAAGGTCAAATTTAGTCAAATCTTTTTATGACTAGCTCGGTAGCTGCTTCCTTAAATAGAATTGAAAAACCGTTTGATAACAAAAACTTGGACGATTGTTTGAGTTTTACAAAAATGCCCCATAGACATACTCACGAAAGGAATTCTCAGTCATCTCGTATGATCTGTATACGCGTACTAGGGGTTGTCAAGGAGTTTCGAATCTCTCTGACGTGTACGTGACAACGAAACTAACGTGGACATACCACGCGACATCATACACCAGTAAGCATCTCTACCGTATGCAATGGAGTACGGGTATGATGACACCGGCAAGTAGAAACGGACGTGTATAGTCAGACATGCAGCAAGGAGTGTATAGAGCTTCACACCGCGAAGACTACGCGGAAATACGAGGCCTCACACAAAACCCTAGTTCACCCACACACGCGAATGCATAGACAATTAAATATATAGGAAATTCCATGTAAAACGTTCGGAATCTTGAAAAAAATGTTTTCGTGTCTGAATTTATAAAATTTTCTTACTTTTTTCCTTTACGTTTGTCCGGAAAAAAAATTTTCGGAGTGAATGTTCCTGTATTTTGAAACCTCCGCACAAGCATAAATAAAATGGTCTGAAAAATATGCGAAATGAGTTCCGGGGATTGCGGAAGTGCGAATTCGAACGATCTGCACTTAAACGTCCTGTATAGGTGGCCGAGAAGAGTGGAACGAGATCGGCGTGGATCCGGCGATGCTTTGGGGACCACAGGACCGAGCCAAAGGACTCAAAGGGAACAAACGCAAACGTACGCAAACAGTAATGGCCCGAGGACACAATTTCCGGTCGTGGGACAAAACCGTCTAGCCCCATCTCCTCCTTCCTCACTTTGCCTCGAGCTAACGGTGTTCGCACCACTGACAAGATAGTCCGTCAATGACGATACTCGGTAAACGTTTGGTCTCTCTGTTCTCACCATTCTTTCATTATAAATTTGTATGCGATATCGCTGCTGACTTGTCCAATCCATGAACATCCTGACATTGAGCATTCGGCTCATAAATTTCCATCATATTCCTGTAGCTCGAAAAGAATTCAAATTCACTTCCGTCTCCAGTTGCATTCGAAGGCTCGCGATCGTGATTTTTTTCTCTCGTGTTCAGCGAACGATTCTTTTTGATAAGATAAAAAAAAACGAACGTTATGATGGTCCGAACTTTTGTACGTTTCCCGGCATCCGCACCAATCATCTCAATTATTTGGCGTGCGCAATTTAACGAGCGCGGAGAGCAAATAAGTCTATGGACCGATTCAAACTTAACTTTTCATGTTTTTTTTTTTTTTCAAATCCTCTCGACGAGAGTCGCGTAACCAAAAGAAGCAACGAGATTGTTTCGGTCGAGTTTTTGCGGCTGGCTTGAGAATTCGTTTTTAATGATATACGACGGTTAATTACATGTTGAAACAGACACTAATTTATCCTTTCAGTAGCGCAAAACTTTTCAACCGCCTAATGAGGACGCGAATAACTTTGAACGAAAACATGCGCTATTTATTGCGAGTTTGCGACTATCAAAATATCCAAAGTTCTCGAAAATAATGCGCAATGTTAATTCCGAAACTGCGTTTGCCCAACTTGGTCGAAAATTTGTAAGCAAATTCAACCCCTAACGAAGGTCGCTGCTCAAACTCGTTTCGTAACTCTGTTTCGATTTCCTAAACCGTTTGGAACGAATTTTTTCTTTGTGAAACTTTCACTTCGCTTTACAATTTTTTAACGACTCCCTCAATTTTCATCTCCAATCGTCCCTTAATTGCTATTGATCAATTTCCTGCAAACGGTACAAAAAAAAATGAAATTCAAGATCAACTTTCGTCTTACCTTCGGAATAATTTTCGTCGTCTTCTCCCTCGCCCTCGCCCCTTAACTCCACACACACGAACACAGTTACACAGTAAAAAAAAAAAAACTTATGTCATTTTGAAGATAAATAAAGAAATTTCCACAAAAAAATGCGCAGCGCCCCGAAGGGACGAGAAATCGTTTACGAAACTCGCTCGCTGTATCGCTTCGTCGATATTTTGCCGGTCCAACCTCGAGAATTTGGTTTTCTCCTGGAATCACGAAAATTTCGAGTGGTCGTATAATATTTTTCAAAGTTTGCAGCGATAGAGAGAAAGAAGCAGAGAGCACACGTGCGTCCGGTTGGCGGTCGCCGCGTGCACTGGAGACTCGACGCGACTGTGACAACGGGAGGAGAACCAGAGGAAAAGCAACCGTTCGGGCAGTAGATATACGATATAACGACGCCAGAGAGCGTGGGGTGTACGATTATACGAGAACGTGGGGCGTCCCGACGCGCGCCTCCGCAGTCTACATCCACCTTTCCCTGCCTCATGCTCTGTCTCTCTTTTCCTCCACTTTTCCGCGTGTATTTCCTCACAATATTCGGTATAAATAAAGCCCACGATTCTCATTTGTTTAAAAAATGCAGGCTGTAACGAATTACGCGTCCGTAGTTTTTCAAGAGTTGTAAAAACTTTAATTTTCAACAAAATTCTCACTCGATCGATTGGGAATGATGTGGCGACTTTTCGAATTCGAAATTTTTTCCTAACCACACACTTACGAATACATTCGAGCAACTTCGAAGGTCGTAACTTCGGTGAAACTAAAATTCCAACCACTTTTCTCCATCCTGATCCTTCCTGATCGTCCTTGAGATCGAGAATGATCCAATTGCTCGATCCATATTGGCACTAGCTCCGCTGTATCGCCTGGTATATTAGAATACATATTGCATTCGTGTTTATATTGATGTATGTGTTGGTTGCTATGACGACCGTCGTTCGCATCACGATAAAAGCGCAGCCGCAAAACATCGGTGAAAAAAGAAAGAAAGAGATGTGGAAGGAGTGAGAATTGTGGACGAGGATGGCTCGAAAAAGGGGTGGAAAACAGTACAAATCAAAATGATGTGTCGCATTGTAAAAGTACAAATTTTATTAAAAAAAAAAAACGCCCGAAGCAATTGGATGAAAGTTGCAAAATGATCAGAAATAATAAAAAGTCAAAATCTGCATTGTCTGCTTTGAAAATATATTTTCATGAAATATTTGCCAATGTATTTGACGAAAATTATATGATAATCGAAAATAGTAATAAAAATTGACTTAATGATGCTGAAAAACATATGCGATCGGGATAACAGGAATCGAAGTGCACGACCGGATGAAACATTCCTTCGGTATATACACGTCGCATGCTCCATGCTATTGCTGAAGGGGTTTCACCGAGGGATATAAAAAGCAACCCCTATCTCTCGGTAATACATCGTGTAAAACGTCGCGACGACGATGCAGTCGAGGTTTTTCAACGTCCTTTCCTCGTGACTACGTCTCGGTCAATGTACAATCTATAACAGCCACCCCTTCCAACCCTCAGTCTACGTCGAACTACCCCAAACCATCTACCAACTGTAACAACCATATTACGTATCCTGTGCGCAACGAGACGATCGAAAAATCGTGGAAAAATCATCTCGACACACCGCATGAGACAACCCATCCCTGAGCAATATTTCTATCAGTACTGTATCATCAGTATTGTATTGTAAGAAATATACGGGGCTTTCAAGCCACCAGAAGAAATACGACCGAATCCTCGTTCGCAGTCGAGTCAATATTTTGTGCTTCTAATATTTTTTCATCCACTTTTCAAATATTTGCAGGTCCATCATCAAGATTTACATTTTTCATACTCTCATTTATCTCAAAACACTAATTAACAAATTTTTCATTCTTGTCTTAAAAACGCTTCTTTGCTCTGAATTTTTCGTAAGCGTGAACAAAAATTTCAACCATTTCATTTGGATTTCCCAATGCACCACTTTTCCAGCTTCCCATATGTAGATAAAACTGATATAGAAATATGTATAGACATGATACTATCCAATATGACCGATCTTTGTGACAATTCCAATACTCTCGATGTCTCTCCCGATGTTACTGTATGTAGCAATAACCCATCCGAAGGTTCCTTGCACCCAACCAATTTTACAATTTTTCTGTTATTACTATACATATAAAATACCAGAATAGCGAAGAATCGAGACTTTTATACGTACAGGAGTTTTAGCTCAAAATCAGCATGACATTTCCAGGCTTTCGTGCTTTGTATTGCAGGCTCCCTGCATCAGAGTTGAACTTGAATTTTCTCCAGGACCTACAAACAGTTTACAAATCTACAGAAAAGTTGATTCAATTTTTAATCGAATTCTCCATTCAAACTCTCCTCTAAAATTCATGTTTTCTGAAAACACGATTGTCCGATCGTTTGATCGAGACCAATCATTCCGAAATAACTGAAATTTTTTGAAAAATCAGAAGGAACTAAAAGTTGCGGAGAATTGCGCTGACCTACGCCAACCGAAACGCCCCATAGATGTATTTTTAACCCCTCGCTGGGGAATATATGTTTCCCAGACACGAAAATGAGGCAGCAGAGTATAAAGATGTTGGCTCGAATAAAAAAGAAATACAGGGGCTCGTTACAGATATACAGGGCATGTGTTTAATGTGGGAGAAAGCAGATTCGAATATGACGATTCAGATCAAAAATTCTTCAGAACTATTAAATTCATGAACGATTGGTCAATATCGCGTTATCACCTTGACACATACGTAAAGCTGTCAAATCGTCATAAATCTGATGTTATCACTCGGTGTCTCTTATCGCTGTTTCGTACGTAAATCGATATCAACATATGGGCTGCTCCATGCGGAACAAATTTTCGTTTTTTTTTTTGGCAGGGATGAACGAATTTGCGACTCGTGAGTCCGACACGGAAAAAAAGTTCATTTTGTTAATTCGATAAATTCGAGAGTATGAATTATCGAGTTCGGTTCATTTCGGCCGCAAATTCTTAAGTAATTTTAATACGATTGGGATGAAGCGATTTTTTGCTCGATTGGGTTTGCATAAAACGTCCTGTGGAATTCCACATGTGATCACATGAAATCCTTTCTGCGGGAATTCCCGGAGGAACGTGGTCAACATAAACACCACACCCGATGGCGAGACTCGTTCGTTTTTATTACTCTCCCGTACCGGGGACAAAGGTATTTTTTCATTTTTCTGTTTTAAATTAAAAATTAGTTAAAACCCCAACATTTTGTGGTTCGGTTGTTGGTTTTTTTCACCTAAAAAATCCATTATTCCGAAAGAATTTAATGACGTTTGTTTTTTCAGGCATGTAAACATCATTCAACGTGATTATTTTTGGAATGATTATAGAAAGGCGAACTTCCAAACGGAATGCTCTAATAATTTCGATGTTTTTTTCCTATTTCATGGTTTTCCATTGTTATGGAAATTTTTTATCGCAACGTTTTTTCATACTACGAAATAATGTTTTCCGTCTCTTTACGAGCGTCCAGTGTGTATCACACATTTTCCAGGATAATTCCACCCGCTGCCACCCTCGACCCAAACCCACCCCTAAACGC
The DNA here is from genome assembly GCA_037043255.1 of Diadegma fenestrale. Lineage (NCBI taxonomy): Eukaryota > Metazoa > Arthropoda > Insecta > Hymenoptera > Ichneumonidae > Diadegma > Diadegma fenestrale. The sequence continues at coordinate 4,742,014 of CM073311.1, read as the reverse complement.
CGATTCACTGGCTCTAATGGTCGTTTCCTGCATCTCTTTATCATTCTCCCATCATATTATATATGAACACCCGCTTTTATGCGCTCCGGTATTATCCTAATTGTCCACGACCTCTCGTTAACGTCATCCCTATAGAAAATATATTGAACCGTTGTGTCTCGTGAAAATTTTACAGTTTTTCCCTCCAAATAACGCCGCAAGTAGATCCATATTCAAATATTCTAAATAAACGTTACATCCGCCTAATTGGCAACTCGATCTCTTAAGCCACGCCACATTCTCAATTAATTGCTTCAACTAAAAATCGGCCCTTCATTTTCCATGATGATTTTTAACACCCTCCTCTTCTCACGGTCTTAGAATTCGTAGGTTTTTTGGTAGTCTCACACATTTAACATTGAGTTTTATGATAAATTTCAGTTTTAATTGCATTCTACAATGAATTCTTATCAATTCTTAGAAGAAATCACAGTTTTCATTGTAAAATAAAATCTTTTTATTCCCATAACGCACAACTGTTCCAAATTTTATCAAATTCTGAACGCTAATTCTAAAACCGACAATACTAATTTAAGAGGAGCCTGCGAACTCATTTGCTACCTCACCGAGAAAACGAAGTCGAAAATAATGAAGAAATATACTAGAAATCGAGTTACTTATTGTTGAAAGTTATAGTATTTTGAGGACAGTTCGAAAATTACAGCAACATCTCGAATGGCAGTGCGACAAATCGTTCTAAATAGCATAGTAGAACGTCATCATCAGATTAAAACCGATTTTACAATTTAGCATAGCAATTAAAGAAAATCGCAATGGTCTTGGTAAACAAAACAATACGCGTGATTAAATTTCATACATTTTCGACGTATATTCATATTGGGATAATAGAATTTTACCATGTCGACGTTTAGAATTTGAGATTTTCTCACTCGTAACTGAATTCTTGTCTAACATAGTAAATTGTTCATGAAAACAAACCTGAAATTCATTATCGCGCGCATTACTGTTTCTTATTCATATAGAACTATTTATAATTGATGCTAAGAAAAATTGTAAGTGTTAAAAAATACTATGCTGTTTTGCAATTGGTGCTGCGATTCTTTTGCTTCTTACACTTCGTATAGGACATTTTCCCAAAACATTTTATTTCTTACTAAACGAAACGAATCCGTTTGATACATCGAACAAAACTCTACGTTTTAGTTTAGAAACATGTTTCCAAGTGGTTTTTTGTCGATTTTTGTCGGAACGATCCATACATCATTTTTTACACGAACGCCCACAATCAATGCTGCTGCAAAGTCTGGACGAACGGAACGAATCAAAGGGTTTTATAGCTCGGTTGGAATCCTTATCTGTCACTGGTTCTCATGTATACGTGTCAGGTCCTTTGTGAACTTGAGGATTCCGAGAGGGGATCGACAATCAAAGGCTCTTTGTCTCCGCAGACTCATTTGTGAACGAGTGTACGAATCTTGAAATAATGATGATCGGTTCGTTATGGTAAAAAAGTGTCGCAGCAACATCAGAATTACATACGAATTTTATTCCATTCCATTGGGAATAAAGTCTGACGAATAGTTCGAAAATTGTTGTGAGCTGTTAAAAACAATGAACAGCCTGACTGTCGATTAATCCTAGAACGGTGCGATCTTTTTTTTTCCTATTCCGGTAAACTGGGGTAAAAAATGACGTCAATTTTGAAAAATTCATATCTCCGGTAAAATTAAACGAAAAGGGTTCAAGTTGGGCTTATTCTTTGCGGTTTTTAATGCAGGATCACGTGAGCCGAAGGGCAAAGTCAACAAGTTGGTCAAAAATGCGGTAAAACGGTAAAAAAAAAACGGGAAACCAAAAATAGAAACGGCACGGGATTCAAAAACATCGGGGGTCGTGTTTGACCCCAGAGGGGCCTATGCGCGAAGATTTCTCATTTTTTTGAAGGGACCTAGTCGTGAAAATAGGGCGAGAGTATTGTTTGATGGTTGGCGAATGTGAGTTTTCTCAGCTAATCTGTGTTTGTTATCCCCGAGAAATAATTCACCACCGTCTTTTCGTTTCATCCCTTATTTTCTTGGCGTACAATGGAGTCAGGTAAAAAACCTTGTCTGCGTTTTTTTTTCGTGCTTTTTATTCGAGGCTCGGTTTGGGTCGTTTTTTGGCGAGCATTAAATCATGGACAGATTATGCCAGATTACGGGGGTCTGGGAAATTAATATACGCCATCTCGAGCTCATGAGAGAGAGGACTACAACCCTTTTGGAGTTTCGTGACGGTTGCCACCGAGCAACGCGCACCATTTTTTACTGCTCTCGGTTTAGCAAAGCAAAAAAAATTAAAACCCGGAAAAACGTACACTTTTCTTCCCAGGTGAACAAACTCACCCCTTGTGTTTCAAGCCCCGATCCGTTCCGGTGGTAAATGCTCGCGTGTGATATCTACCCCTTATCTTGTCCAAAAGTACATTACAGCAGTAGACGTTTTTTCTTCAGCCCCGACGATAAAAACCGACTACACTTTCATCCACCTCTCCACACCCTTCTTCGCTACCCCTTCCCTCTTTTTACTTGTTTATTTCAATTTACTCATTGTTTATTTTCAAGACTCGCTGTTTACAGAGATTCAACTAACGTTTTCACAGTCAGCTCCATAAAAACGTGACCGTATATAAAAATATTATTAGCTGTTGGTGTAAATTTTCAAAAAATTCATTCCTTCAAAAAAAAAAAACTATTTACTCTATAGAAACAAAGATTTTGCCGTAATTCGCAATTTTTTTCGGGATCTAGAATTCTATTGTTGTTGTTGTTGTTTTTCAAATAACTCCACGATAATCGATCTTTTTAGGAAATGGTTTTTTTTCCTTTTTACGTGTTCCCTGAGACTGAATGAAAATACTTTCGACTCTGTTATTCATTTCCTTCAAGAATGATTTGTCAACGGGGGATTTTTATTTGTACAGAAAAGAGAAATGTCTCCGTTTTCGTAGAAGTCTTGTTTACAACGAAATCGGAGTGTCGTTACGTTGGTCCTCGAGTTACATTCACATATTGTCTGGTTGATCGTGCCTGTGGGATGTGGGACAGTTGTCTCGTGTGTACGCGAGTAAATCGCGCCCCGGGCTTCGGGAGGAAGAGAGATAGATGAGCCTGGCTCGTTAAACTTGATTTCACGATTTACGGCAAACGAGGAATATTCCCTGACCAAGTGCAGGAGCAGAAGAGTACGGGGAAGGGTTAGCGGGGGTGCCGGTGGATGAGGAAAACGAGGGCAAGCGAGCGTACAGTGCAGAATGGCAAAAGGGGTAATCGGGACTCTCTATACGGTATGTTCTATGACGGTAACGCGATATATTTCGCTAGAGGGTCCGGTTCAATCGCGTATCCAATGGTAAATACCTTCTACGGGGAAATCTATTCCAAAACGACTATGTCCCAGAGCAAAGCTCTTTGAATCGTTGGAATTTTTTTTTTCTACCATTTTTCCAGCATTGTGTAGTTTTCCACAGTTTTTTCCTTTTTTTCCACGATCTATCCGCCGGAAATTATTACAATTGTTTAGTTTTTTTTATCTAACAATAGACGAAAGTTTTTTCACGAGCCACAATCGACATGGATCAATTTTTATTTCGTTTATACATGAGAAAGATTGAGAATGATAAAAAAAAATCATAATTATCAACGAAAATTTGGGGTCGATGGACCTTCCAACGATTTCTCGTGGAACGGCCTGTACATGGCAAAGGCGAATCAGTATCTATAACTCTTGGGAGTTGAATTGGCTCGTCTGTGCGTTAGCCATTTTCGCAAACGATCTCGAAGCATTTTCTACAGGGACGATCTAGCAGACTGTATGAAAATATATACACACACGTACACGTCTATATACATATTCAAACATACATATAAATAAATGCATAGGGTTCAATCGAGCTGGAAGAAAACATCGCCGCGGGGATGCGAGTATTATGTCAAACGCCACGGCAGTAACCACCATTTTTTTCGGTCCCTCCAGGCCAACCCTTACAGCCGCAACTCAAGCGTTTGAAACTGTTTTTCCAAATCTACTTCGAAGCGAAAAATTCACGTCCATAGGAAGTTTAACTGTAATCAACTTCTGAAGAAACTTCATATTAATTACTTTCCGCCATTCTAACCTTCTGACAACGATAATCAACTCAACAATTGGAAAAAACAACCGATGCTAGTGATCCCTATTGACCTTATGACCTTCAAATGACCTTATCGTTTTTTATGATTCGTATGAAATGGAAAGGCTGCAAACAAAATTACTCTATTTAGGATTCTTCAATAATTTTGTGTGAACATTCTCGACACCAAAACTGACAATTTTCTTCTATGAAAAAACATTTCTATTTAATTTCTATTAAATATTCAATTCATATTTAATTTCCAATTTTTCACTTTTCCCATCTAAACGCGTGTAAATTGGGATCGCGTTTCGTTTACGAGTTGCAAAATAATGTGTTTTAGGATTTTTCTAACAAAATTTCGTCCTTTCTGGCTATCTGCAAAAAAAATCTCAAACACGTTTCTTTTTGCAACTTTTTGACTGGGAATTTAAATAAAGTAGTTTTGTGATACTTTAATAATTTATTTTTAAATATAACGAGTACGAAATGCGGAGTAACATTGTCCCTTGCGTTTTGTGTTGTTACGATGTGCGTGGAATTCGAGTAGTGTCGGTCTCGCCAGCAGGAAATGAAGGAGAACGCAGAGAGCACGGAGGAAGTACGCGGAGAGACGAGGTTGAGGGCAGCTAGAAAAGCTCTCATAGGGAGGAGCTATATAACGATAATAACCGCACGATGCACAAGGGATGAAGGGCAAGAGGGAAGGTGAGGGCTGTCGTCAGCTGGCATTTCGCGCGAAGAGCAGGAAGCTCAAGAACTGCAGAGCTGACTGGCCACCAAGAGGACGTACGATTAACCACGAGAACGTCGTATTCTACCCCGAGCAGGACGAGTGAGCTCTCTAGCAGAAGCAGCAAAATTCCCTCAGAAAAGGCACAAAAGCGATATACACAGTGTCCCACCGGATATTAAAGGTCGCGCGTTCCGCTAGCCATTCGCTCCAGTTTCATCCACCACTTCGATCCTCGTTTCTCCTTTTTTCGACCCCTCCCATTTTTATCCTCTCGTATTCAACATATAACTCCTTTTTTGAGCTTCAATTTTACCTTCGAAAACCGACAGCATCGCATTACGATATGTGTCAGCGATTTCCAAACTTAAGTAACCTCGAGCGAGGTCAATACTCGGTTGGGTGGCCGCTTTCCCCTGTACGCCTGTCAATCGCATCGAATCGAAATTTTTAATTCTCTCCGTTCCCCAATAGAAAGGTTCATGGGTCACGAAACATTTCGATAGTGATTTTTGCCATTTTATTCGTTCTTTGATTGGTCGGATCGATTATGTCTCGTGTTTCAAGTCAAAACAGTTTGACAGCAGTTCAGGCTGTCGATTTGACAGTTTTCATATGCAGGAGCCCAGAATATATTTAAAAAAATAATAAATTCCAAGACGCGCGTACTGGACCCTATCCCCTAATAAAAAGTTCATGGGTCACGATATATTTCGATTGTCATTGTTGCCGGTAGTCTATGTTCGTAATTAAACAAAAAATATTCAATTCAAGCATTTCCAACATAATTCAATGAAAAAAAAAAATAAAAAATAAACCCCAATGAAAAAATAATATAGACCCCAAGGAAAAAGAAAAAAAATTGAAAAAAACGTTCTCGCCAGAGTCCACTCGTAGTCTCTGTCCGTAATTAAACAAAAAATATTCAATTCAACCATTTCCAACATAATTCAATGAAAAAAAAACCCCCGATGAAAAAAAAAACCCGATGAAAAAATAATATAGACCCCAATGAAAAAAAAAAAAAAAATTAAAAAAACGCTCTCGTCAGAGTCCACTCGTAGTCTCTGTCCGTAATTCTGAAAAGCTTCAGGCCTGGTTTTCACTAAGAAAGGGTGCACTTCTCAAATCTTTTTCCGCGTACTTTAACAGTACATGGGGAGCTCATCTTAATTCTGGCGTTGGAAAAATTCCAATCGGGCAATTATTTTTTTGTGGCGGAGCTGGCTCTAGAGAGCTTGAGGCATGGTCTTCACCAAGAAAAAGTATTTGATCCTAGGAATAGATTCCTATTTGCCTAAACTTGTTTTTTCTTCTTATCGAAATGCTTTAAAATAGGTTTGGTTTAAGACGCTGTCATGTATCTCGATAAGTTTCGAAAGCAGCGCTGCAGCGCTACTAAAAAACCGCTCGCGAGCGTGGTGCACCCTAGTTTTTTAAATTGCCCATGACATTGGTCGTTCTTCGATTTGTGGAGCATCACAACCGTATATTTTGAAATATTCCGGCTGCATTGTGGCACGGAAAAATTCATTTGTCTTCATCAAAGCGCTGAACTTTTTCTTTGTTTCGACAGTCGCGCTAGTCTACCGAAAGAGCATATGAACAGTGAAGAAATAAAAAGTAGGTTGCCGACGTTTTTTTCCTCTCAGTTTCCATGGATTATTTCCACTGGAAATGACACGGGACTGCGGAATAATAATATCAGAACGGCCAGAGCAATAAATGAGCGCCAAAAAGCCAATACGATCGAATGCATATACGATACTGTGAATAGCGAATTAGTTTTTCAAGTTAATCGAAAAACTCGAGACTTAGTATCGTTTCAGCATCACAGATTTAGCCAAACCCGAGATTGCTTTTCGGGCTTTATCCTTTTCATTCTTATTCGAGTGTCCTGTAATTTATTGATCGTTAATGATTCCCCAAACCCTTCAGTGAACATTAATTAGTAGAAAATTGAACTCAATTTAGCTCTCCGCCTGGCATGCAGGGGATTCTAAAGTACACACGAATGAATTAGAACTTTTAATTTCAACTTGGATATAGAGTTAATTGGAGGTCGTTAAAAATAACAAAAATCCCGAAATTACTTAAAAAATCCCGAATTTATTAAATGTTTTCATCGACAAATTGAAAAGAGCTCTCGATTTTTTTCCGCGTTTCTCGAGAGCCACTCGACGAAACTTTTCCAAATCTCTCGTGGGCTGACCAAAGTCTAAGAACTTGACCAGAATATTCCCGAGTTGTTTGAATCGAAAAGCAGCCAGAAGGAGCTGAAATAAATGATTTAATTAATGATTGAAACAAAACGATGAAAATTCAATGAAAATATATCAAAAACTGAAATTGTTTTGTGTTATGGAGTGTTGACAGTTGTGAATAGTAGCAAAAAATGTGTGAAAGCGTCTCAATTTATAGCAGGAAATTCGTTCATTGACGCGTTTTAGCCCGAAGGATATAAAAAAAAAAAAAAACGACAGATAGAGAAAAGCATTTAAAAAACTGATGGGAACGCTTGTGTGCTCTCGGTTGGGACCAATTTCCCAGAGAGCGAACCATCCTCTTTGAAATATATCTTCATATATACATATATAAACAAATATATGTATCGATGTATGGGTCGTTTAACGCGAACTCGTGTAACACGTGTTGCCCAAAAATCTTGTCAACGTGTGTTTTTTCGTTCAAATTCCCACACCGTTCAGAGGGGCTAAATTTTTTTATTAAATTCTCATGTTTGAATATTTATAAGAAAATGCCATAGCAGAGTAAAATGTAACGAGTTTCTGAGATGAAAATATTCAAGAGATTCGGTAGAAATGACAAATTTTACGAGGTCAAATGCAGTTTAGAAATTTCCCAAGGATTTTTAACTAAATGCAATAATTCAAATTCGCGACGTCAATTGCCTGGAATTGCGTGGAAAACTTGCATAAAATCGAAGCGGAAATCGATAGCAAGTGAATCAATTTAGCATTAAATGCCCCATAGCCATATATCGTTGCAAACGAGTTGGGCGTATCGCACGATGTTATTGCCCTGACTTCCGGTCCCGACGAAAAAGCTCGTCCGAATTTTCCATGCCCGCTCTGTACCCCTTTCCAGTGACCCTCACTACCCCATCCCTCTCCCCTTATTCGGTTCCCACACCTTTCTCCATTTTTTTCATGCCCACCTTCCTTTTCGACCGTCCTCGCGCTCACCTCATCGCTCATCTCTTCATCCAAATCTTTTTTTTCGTTTTTGTTTGTTTTTTTTTTCCAACCAGCAGCATCCACCAATCGTTCGAAAGAGGAAAAGAGAGAAGAAGCACCAAAAGAGAGAGAGAAGCTCTCGATTCTCTTCTCGTTTCCCAACTCATAATTCTCTTCACTATTTATTTTCTGGCAATCTCGAAAAATTTTCCGTTACTCAGGAGCGTTCATCTTCAAATACATGCCATGCCAAACTCTGCTCCCCTCTGGCATTCCCACTGTTTTGGGAAATTACTTTTGGTCAGATGAAAAAAAAATGGTTTTTGCATTTCAATTGATCTGAATGTCAATAAAACTATTTTTTATGCAATTTAAATGTTTTTTGAAATGACGAGCAACGCAGTGATAAGGAGGAAAAAGATTCTTGTTGCTTTTGTAATTTCGTTCTCTCTCTCATTTCCGATTCGCAACGAGAGCAATTCAACTTTTGAGACAAGCAAATATGGTGATTTTCACCGAAGCCACCTGTACGTATATTGCCAATATGATGTTTGACGTTTCACCATTTTAGCCAGGGGCATGAAAAAAAAAAATATTGATGGTAAATCCATCAGAGATATTTTCAGCTCACGACTCGTGCGGTGAGTTTCCCTCGCGGGCATCAATATATTTTTACGAGTATGGTGTTTCATACGACTTTATAAGGTTCAACTTTTTTTTCTGAACCCTCCATTAAAATGATCTGTGATCCGAGCATATCACGATGGAACACATACAATTTATAACCATGGGGAATTACCATTGATCGATTTGATGGACCAAAATCTTTGCACCATAATCGAGTCTTTGCTCAACGATTTCTTCGAGCAACACAGTTTTTGTCTCCACGAGTAAATGAGGAAAAATTAAATCCATGAAATAAAAATTGGCCCAGATTGACTCTCGTTTTTCATGTCAAATCAACGGAAACACAAAATTGTTTCATTTTACACTTGCGAAGCATTTTTCACTCCCATGGGAAAACCATGGGAAAAAAGTTCTTTGAACACGGACATACATCTTTTGGTATAAAAATAATATTTAAAACGAGCCTGTATTTTGGCGCCTTGAGGCTTGTGCAAAGCCTCAGACAAAAAATTGGCAACAAAAATAGTTTTCACGAAATACAGAGGATTTTTAGCCACCGGAAATCTCGGTGTTGCATTTCACATTCATTTTTTCTTTCTCATTGTCTCTTTGGGAGTGCAGTGAACCGTATGTCCGTGGGATCGTTTATCCAATGTTTTTCATCAACTCTACATGTGCCTTTTCGTTTGCCATGTATGAGAACCCATTACTAAAGCTTGAAAAAACATCCCTTGACCAGCATTTGATTTTTCCATTCAACTCCATTTTTCCACGTGAATTCAAGGGTTAGATATTTCTCGGTAGTCAGAATAGTCTTTTTCCATCCACTAGACGTGATTACTTTCGTTGGCAAAGCTTGTTTGTTGTTCGTCATCCCTGCGAGTGCATTCGTTAGCTGATTTTCCATTTTTTCATTTATTCACCAAAGTTATTTTTCACCTTTCTCTTTTTTTGTAACGAATACCATTATTACGCTGCGTTAAAAAAACAAACTCTGACTACCTTCTGGAAATTAAATAATGAAAAGCAAGATTTTTCCTTCAAATTCTGTAGCAAAAGAAATTTTTTTTTGTTTTTTTTTTACATGGTAAGGGGGAGAAAATTTTTTGTAATAATCTACGATGCACAATTCTGTACGTTCAGTCTGACTAAATGGAACGTGTAAGTACAATTTTGAAAATTAAAATCAAGACATGCATAAAACATCATTTTTCAATTGTGTTTTTTTTATTTTCTCGTTGCTGAAGTCGTGGGCGAGCCTTCCTGAGAATGAGACTCTGGGTCTATGGTTCTGTCGTTCTTACAAATTAAACAAGAATAATACGAAAGCTATACGTCTCTCGTTCTCTCTGGGGTTAAACTACGACACGAAAGTTTATACTGGCCTGATATAACCGACGTTTTCCCATCCTTACCCTCTTTATTTCATGTATATGTAAACGTAATACCCGCAGATCCTTACGCATGGGGCATTTCGAGCTACGGCAACAGGCTCCTCGTAGCCTTTGAATCTTTTTTGATGTTTTCCAGTGGGAGGGTAAAAAAAAAGTCGTCATTACGTGAGAGGTTTCCATGCTAATTAATTCAAGTTGCTTTATCGTAACGAGCAGTATTTTTCTTGTGAAACCATTCACATCGAACGTGTGTCCTGGAAAAATTCTAGGGGCTGCAAAATCCGCTACGGCGACCAATATTCACAGGGAAAATGAGAATTCGTTACTGTCCTCTCTCAAATTAACGAAGAAATAAAAGCCAAAATAATTTCTTTTTGTTTTTTTCTGGCTCGTTATCGATGCGACGAGTGTTATTCAACTTCAAGTCGCCCATACGTAGTGTACACGATATTCCTCGACGTTCAGAAAGGTTATTTGAAATTCATCCGTTGAACTTTGCACCCTTGCGAGCTTTCATACCTCACAGGTCGGTGAAACTGACTCCCACCCTCGTCGAATCCCAACCCCTAACCTTTTAGCTTGGTTTTCATCACAGCACCAACGGATATTGCCGCAAGACCCTCCAAACCTTTGTTAATGAATAATAAACGTTTCGACACTGCTAATAAAAGAATTGTTTCATTTGTAGAGAGAGATTCTCCATTGTCTCGGAGCTTCAGGGCTGTTTTGCTATAACAGGAGATAAAAAACACTGAATGCAAAAAAAATTAACATTTGCAATTGTTATTCTTTTGTTCTATGTCAACGTCACCTTGTGGTGCTAATTGAACGACCATTCTCGTAATTACGATCGAAAAAATTCACTCGATCGCGATCTCTGAGTGAAATTTCTGTTTTATTATTAAATTTACACTCTTCACCATTTTACGCCACGCATGAGTGAGACTTCGTCACTGAGGGAGAGAATGGGGCAGAAAAGTCGAATGAAATAAAGAAAAATTCGGGATCACAAAGAGTTTGAGCTCCATGCGAAAATGGAGATGAGACATAGGGGTCGAAAACCTTCCTCAGCTCACGATAAAACGTAGCACGAGCTGACGATGAAAAAAAATAAAAATAATAATAAAAGGAAATAAAAAGTAACGGAAAAAAAAAATTGCTCAGCACCGAGGGATGCGAGGAAGTCGAGGACACTTTTTCATGCTAAAAAATGGACGAGGCGAACAAACAAAAATGGCGGCGCCTCGTATATACGTATTAAGCCCACCGGAAATTCTTCACTGTGTTAAAAAATATCATACGTATGTGTACGTGCCTGTGTGTCTGTCTATGCGTGTGTCTGTGTACGTGGAAAATTGGCGAGAACGAAAACGAATGAAAGAAAAAGTTCAGTATATTATTCGTGACTGGGAGCTTTCTCGCTCTTTCTTCCTCATACTATTTACTGAATAGAGAGTCTGTCACGTGCGCACACGCGTCACCAGTGACAGCTACCGGAAGGATATTAGCCTGGACGTCACTCTCCGTAACAGCGCTTCGTTCTAGTTGAAACCTAAAGCCTACAGCTTCCAAACTTTTTCAAAAGAAGTCTCGCGTAGTTGGTGCTTTTAACTATTATCTATCAAAGCTGTAAAAACTGAAAATCGAAGAAAAATTACTAAAAATACGTCCGTGGTCTGCAGCTACAGATTTTCTCCAGGATCGAGATTCACAAATGATCCTTACGAGTGACAGTCGAGTTTGAAAACAATAAAGAATCGTATGGCCTGCTCGTGGAAAAAAAGTCGAAATTGTGGTGACGAGTCTGAAAATTATTGAATCCTCACGCAAAGCTGGGACGAGCAAATGACTCGAGACTCTAAACAGCTCGATTATGTATGTATATACTATTTAGTAGGAAAGACCTTCGTCCAGACGAGTGGTGGAACTTTGACATCCGGCTAAACTCCTGTAACGAGATTCAGTAATTTCCACGTCGTCGTTCTCGTCTTCCATCCCTTTTTCTTCTTCCTCCTTCTCTCTTGCACACAAACACACACCTATACGGACATCTAAGCCCGCACATGGCCCATAGAGAGAAGAAACTCGCTCTACTGGATAGCTTGTACCCGCAACCGCATGATGCACTTACACAAAGGGCATTTCATTCAAAAACGTCGAATCTTTGACAATTCCCATCAAAATATTCGAAATTTTGTAATTTTCGCCTAAATTTAGTCATTTTTGGAAAGGAAAAAAACACAACAAGAAAAGGACGATAAAAAAAACAAGAAAAAACCCCGAACCTTTTACGATTCCCATGAAAATCTTGAAAGTCTTTGAAATCTTGTAATTGTTACCCAAATTTAGTTAAATTTTGAAAAAAAAATTTCGGAAATATGATTTATAGATTTTGTTGGAAATTTTTTGTCTCCACGGATTGTAGAGAACGTTTGGATTGTTTTTGAAATGATTGAAAATGGAATTTCCACGATTTCGGAAATCGGTAAAGGCCAATCATGAATTTTTATTCACGATACTACGATCGAAATGGTCATGATGAAGTTTGTGCGTTCGGATTAACTCGAAATGGGAAGCCCCATAGTTTGGAATACACATATAACTCGCCATGGGAAGTAGAGAGCTCGAGAGCAAAGTACTTGGGTGAGTGTAACTCCTCGAGCTCTCTCGGTTCCTCGGTTTTCTTCCACGCCGATCTCCGGTGCTGCTCTCTGTACAACCGCGTTATCTCAATTTGTCAAGAGCCGCGAGCAACGTGAGGTAGCCTCCCCAAGACTTTGCTCCGTAGCTACGTTCACAGAACTCTTGAAAAAAAAGTCTATAAAACAACCAAAAAAGTTGTCTCTCATGAGACACTGCGGCGTCTTTTAGCCACACATATGAGCTCTCGCAATCCCTTCCTCGTTCATTTTCGTTGGATTTTCATTTCGCCAGAATTGCCATCTCGACATGATAACACGAACAAAAATAAACCAAACCAATTATTCCGGCCATTTTTTTCCATCTTTATCATTATCCACCAAGAAAACTACTTGAAAAAAAAAAAAAATTATGAAATTAATTCGTCGTCAAAAATCAAGTTTTCCATTCCGGAAAACTGGACAAACGCGAGAGAATTGGCGAGAAATCGAAATTTTACAGATTCAATGTGTTTTGTTTTTTCTTGTGCATAAAGTTTCCGAGGTCCGTTTGCTCAGGAGCAACAGTGCGGGGAATAATAACCGATTGTCAATACGCGGTGGACAGGCGTTCGGATTTGATTTCGGTATCAAGTGTCGTAAGTGGTATCGATATGGTGTCTTTGGTACATTAAACTATATGGTGTATACGCATAAGAGCGTCAGGCGTTCCATTCTCTATGTGTACCCTATTCTTGTCCAAGTCCTTGTCGTCCTTGTAGCTTGGATCGAATCGATTTCCAATTAATTTCGCAATAACGCTCTACCCACATTGAAACTCCTCTTATATACACACCAATATGAACGTCTATATATATCGCAAAAGATAACAGAGAATATACATGTATACAAAGTTTCAGTCACGTATGGGCAATTCTGTGTGGATGGGGAATGACTTTTCGATGAATTTCGAGGTGACCCCGTGGACAGGGAGGACGTGAGAAATGACGAGGGTTTCGATGAGCCTTCAGGAAGCTCTAGAAAATTTGTTGCAGCGAAATAACACGAGGAAAGAACGGAAAATCCGGTAAATGTTGGAATGTGAAGCCTCGTAGTGGTTTCGCTTGATCTGTGCGGCTGCATTTCCTCCAGGTTGGAGTCACATAGTTGTTGCAGAGGAGCGAACGTCGAAGTACACCGTCGCGGTCGTTGCTTCAGGATCGACCCTTTCTTGACCTCTCGCACCCACCCTTTCAATTTTCCTCTCCCTACGCCACTAGGACGTCACAGATTTAGTCCTGCTTGTATTTGCAGTCTCGAGCTGGCATTCGATTCCATTTGAGCGGAGAACTTCTTATGAAATTTCGATACACCCGGCTAGAAATTACGATCTACTGGGCTGAGCGAAAATCGTTAACTTTTGACTGTTGAAAAAAAAAGCGTTTTGTTTTTTTTTTTTAATTGAGGTTCTCCGTTCGTATTTTTAGAACCCAGGCTTTCCAATGCAATTCCATCGGCAAAAACGCGTCAACTCAAGATTTGATCCCTCGTGTTTCTCACCCCCGGAATAATTACAGACGGATCGTTGTTTCAAGGGATGCTCCTGGTTTGCACACGAGGTGACAACACGTTCGTGGTATTTGCTATCAATCTGCAAGTCCAGTCCAATCCATATTGCCCTCGTGCTCCTTCATTCACCCCCTTGAAATGAACTTAGCTATCACCCTTCACTCCCAACCCTTCCAACCTGATGCGGGTCGTATTCCTACGTTATTTGATCAACATTGTCCAATCTCAGCAAACGCTATCATATTTGCCTTCGTCTCATACAGGGTGTCCGAATTACAATCACGGAATGCAAATGGAAACAAAACTTGGAACCCGGAGACAATAAACCGCGGAGCATCCGCTTGTTCTGCTCTGCTTATCAACCCTGGAACGGTGAACCTCATTTTTTTACCTATTCCCTTACCCTGGGGTCATGGAGACCCCAAATTTTGAAAAATTCATATCTCCGGTAAAATTCGAGAAAAGGGTCTAACTTGGGCTCATTCTTTTCGTTTTTCAATGCAGAAGCCCGTGAGACTGGGACACTCTCGCTCGAAGTGAACAAATTGGTAGAAAATGCGGTAAAACGATACAAAAACGGGAAAACGAAAAGTTGAGTTCAGGAAACTGTAGGGAATGATTCAAGAATTCGCTCTCACAGGCCACGGAAAGGCCATTTTTTTGAGCAACTTTATTGTGATATGGCGAGCCCGGTATCTGGGTCTCTGTGTAGATTTGGTCGAAACCCATCAGATCTGGGCTGCATGCTATCTCTGGTTGGTTTACTTCCCGAATCCCTTTCTATAGTCCTGCACGCTTCTCCTTGGTTGGGTCTCACACGAGCCTCATAATTAGACCATGTATGCTAACCAACGAACCATGAGTGAAAATCGAGCTTTGTCTATGACGCTATCGCCAGACGAATCTTGCTACCAATTTCCGATGACACTGGTCACGGCGCCGCGAGGATCTGTCGGATCGCCAGACTCCCACGTTCGGATGCATTTTATCGTGAAAAACGGTTTGAAACGGCAGCCACCAATGGTCGCCACCTTTTGACGTCCGTCAAATAAATTTTGCTCCACGATTTTTATAAATAATATTCAAAAAACCGAGTTTGATCCACTTACAAAAATGCAATTATCCATTTAATTGTTCTACTAGTTTTACACGATAGTAAAAGCCCTTGTAAATCGATCGACCTCTTTCTCTGCCCACTGCTGGTCCATGAGGGAACCAATTACAAAATCGAATTATCCTCTTCTCGCCAGAGCTGTCGATAACACGATTTTTTTCATAGCCCTCCTCTTCTCGCACGAGGATAATCGAAAAAAAGATAACCCCGCACAAATTGATCAATTTAGTTGGGATTTTTTTTGTTTCTCCCCAGACAGGCTCCAGATCGAATCACCAGTTCAGAATCTATTGTAACATTTTATTTTATACGCGATACTAATTTTTTTCTGAATATTTCGTGAAACATGTCGAAAGAGAGAGGGAGAGAGCGAGAGAGAGAAAGGGAGGGGGAGAGACGTGTCGCAATCGTGATGCAAATTACCGTGTGACGTGGAGCGTCCGATTGGCACGTCTCCATCGGCCACACTCGGTATCTCGTGTTTTTTGGCTGCTGTAAATAACTAATCTCGTTGATTGGGATACCTCGGAGTGATCTATTTCCGCGTGGCCTTGATATGCACCGATACGTATAGATTCGCTGTTTTTCTATACATATCGAAAAATAATCGACTTTTCTGCAACGAAAACGAATAAATAGTCGCACGAGGAACCGAGCGTTTCGAATTTTTGGTAGAACGTCTCATGCAAGGAACTCAAATGAGAGACGTGAGGGTTTTCAAGCATTACGAAAATCTCTCCCTTTCTTATACACTTAATCTTTAATTAACCCTGATCTCAGTTCGTTCCTGTTGAGCGGCGATGGCGATAAGGAACGGGACTTGATTTTCTCTCTTCGATCCCTTTCCATCCCTTTAATCCCCATTCAACGAGATTCAACGGAACTAGGCTTTTTACACTCCAATTTCTAAGCCCTTGGGATTGTTTCTCCCTTCTCCACGTTCCAAACTCGTGAAATTTCCAATATATTTAAAGCTGAATTTCGCCTAAACCTTTCCAGCCTTTATGGATTCGAATTTTCCATAATTTTGCATTATTTTTGTTATTCCCCTACAGTCCCATCAACTAATACAGAGTTTTTAGGATCAAATCGACTAATTAATTGCGAATTAGCAACCAGGATTTGATCGAGCAACGAGAAACCGTATGAACGACCATCATCGCGGTTGAGTGTTTAAACTCGTGTAATTTACGCAGAAATTATGTTTTCGCTGGAGGCTGAAATGCAATTTGGGCGCATAATATTGAAGATTCATCCTACATTTCTGTAGACATGGATAATTGAGTAATGCCATGGCTCGATACGTAAACTGTGACAAAACTATTTCATTATCGTGAATATACATACGTATGTGTTCATACGATAGTTTTGTACATATAAATATGTATTGGTAGCTAATGTTTATGTGTGTGTGAGTGTGTGTATATTCGGCCATTTGTAAGCTCACGTTGTATCCCTATATACCTGTTAATGTGTTTATAAAATGTGTGAGCGTGTTTGGTGCATGGTGAGAGCATGCCAGAGGCTGTATCGAGGCTTGTTTAATTCAATCGATTGGTCTATACGTATCGAACTAAATGAAAAGCGATAGAGAGTTCTCCCGCAAATTGATCGCGTAATATTTATTTTGATCTGCGTGCGACCCACGAAAATAAAAAATTCTATGCAAGACAAAATTTAACGTATTTAATATAACAAAATTACTTAATTGAAAGCTTTTTTAAAATAATTTCGTGTGAATATTCTTGACACCAAAAATAACAATTTTGTCTGATGAACAAAAATTTTCTGACGTCAAGAATTACATTTTTCAATTTTCCCATCTGAACGCGTGTTAAAAAAAAATCCTAAATGCATTTCTTTTTACAACTCGATTTTTGCGACTTTTTAACGAAACGTGACGTCGGTTTACACGCGTTTAGATCGCGAAAGTTAACAATTGGAAATGAAATGTTAGTTTGGGTTCAAGGAGGTTCATGCAAAGTTTTGGAAAATCCCTAAATTGATTAAGCGAAATTGAATGTTTTAGCGACAATGTCCGTGGCTTTGGCAAAGGCTACTTTTTGGGTGAGCAATGTGGCTCGCGATTTGGATTGCAGACGCACGCCATGGGCGTTGCTTATCACGCTTTCGTCCTCATCATACCTCATTTTTTTGCCATAATTGTAATCATTATTCTTCTTCATACCTGGAAATTTCTTTCCCTCTCATATCTGCGTCATCTTTCCCCACGCATTTTTATCCTCTTGGTATTTATGTCACGTTTCTCTTCGACCAGCATCACTTTTATTCAGCCCCCACCACCCCGGAGGGTGCTATTTTGTTCAGGCGACTTTTCACGCTCATGGGGACTTGTTTCATGCTTGGAGAATTTTCACGTGGCCTCTCCTCTCTTCGCTCCCTACACATAACGATAAAAAACTTTCTCAATATACATGTATCGAGAAAAATACGTGCGCACACAAACATATATATTTTTCCTCAAATATACACATATATCGACGTAATCTCCGCGGTCACTGATCTCCTTCCCGACTCATTCAACTCCCCCTTCATCTTTTGCTTCGAACCAAACCGACCCTTTCTGTTTCCAAGTGTCAGGCGCCAAGAGACCAGAGCTTTTCCGCTACTATCGTGCGAGCATTCTTTCGTCAAGTCGATGCTCTCCACGGCCGAATTCTCTCGTCCCCCCATTTTGTCTTTCCATCCGTATTTTTAATCAATAAATTAACATGATGCTCAAAGCTTTCTCCATGAGGAAGCCTATATTTTCCATTTTGGCCATATTTTCAATTTTGGCTTCCTCATCGAGGAAGCTTTGAGCATCATGCATCTTGAGCATCTTGAGGAAGCAATTTGCAAATTTCAATTTGCAGCCTTTTTTATTTGCATTTTAATAATAAAATTTCGAGAACTTTTCTGAAAAGGAAAAAGGAAGTACAGATTTATTCCTAATATCGTACGAAATTTGTAAAAATTGAAGCGCCCAGACAGTTTTTCGGAAAACTAATATTTTCGTAAAATTCAAAAATCCATAAAATTTAAACCGTTCAACCGATCATTTCCAAATTCAATACCAACCTTCCTATTATGATACTCTATTTATAAAAAAAAAAATTAATAATAAATCTTGAAATTTGCGTAAGCTAGAGCGATTACGACATTTTTTTGAAAATTTCAAAATGCCGTAGAATCCGTAGTTTTCTATCAATTCCGACAAAATTCGCAACGAACGAAGGGCCGGTGTGGATTAACATCTGTGCAAAACGACAGCTCTGTAGCTCAAACCGTTCTCGAGTTATGAATAACGCTATGAGGAAGCAAAAATATTGGATAACTGTGTGAAAAATATTCGCAACGGGATTAGCTGCAACATCAACATCATTATCGAGCACTGAAATGATTCATCGAGTCATTCATTTCATCTAAAAAGCTTTTCGTCGCTCTTAAAGCTTCGTATCCTTCAGAGACAGGAAAAAGAATTCTCTTCGCGTACTCTGTATATCGATGTAGGATGCAGAAATAAATTACACGTATGCTTAGCTAATTGCGTGAGCCGGACGGAAGTGGCGACGGGTATAATACAAAGGAGCGGATATTACGTGGACTGTGAGAGAGAATTTGCATACCTGTGTGGAATTTCGTTTGAAGCGAACGGAACTGTGTCGGAAGCCGAGACCGACAGAATGAGAGTTCGGGAGGGAGAATAAGACAAAGTTTTTGCCAAAAAAAAAAAGTCTCAGTATTTCTTCGTTCGACGTCATTTAAATCGAGAATAAACGATTTTTTTTTTTTACGTCATTTTCCCTCGAAACGATGCGAATAAAAATTGTTTTTTGATACAGAAGGGCAACGTAACTTTTTTATTCGCGGTTTCAAATGAATGATCAAGAAAAAAGGATTAAAAATGGCAGATTGAAAAAGTGATGGAACTTCTGGAATATATATTGAGGAATGGGAAGAGCAAAGTCAAATGTGCGTGTTGGTCACTTGGTTAAACTCGGGACAACCGAATAATTAATATTCAGTGAGCGGGGAAGCTGGCCCTGCTCCTTCGGTTTCTGCCCACGCGGTTCTGGCGAAACTAAGTCAATAAGTAATGCAATTAGTGGACAAGTGCTCTGGGTCAGAGTTGCAGAGTCCGGTCCTATAGGATATACGAGCCAGCTTTATGGACGGTCCGATGCTTGGTAGGATTTTACCCTTTGCACACCCTTAAGCATGGTTAACCTTCTATCAGAAATAGTCCTGGGTATCTCGATGCTGGGTTATATCTGGAATGCACTTTTGGGTCTCCGGGATGTTTGCAACCGGGAGAGAAACTTGAGAAACCTATAAAACCCAATGGAAAGTAATTGAATGGCTGAAATACTTGATTCAGTTTCAAACGGCGCAATTTCGTTGATGGGGTGACCTGCAGACAATTCGATTTATTCGTAATGGTTCTAGAAGATTTTTTTGACGCGATGAATGCTCGCGACTAACCAGACTCACGAGGGACGACTAATCAACCCCATTGAATTCCGGATCTTGTACGATATTCTATAAAGAATGACTGAATAAAAATCATGGGGCGAGTTTATTTGATCGAAACAATCCCCAACGTGTTATCATCCGGCATGCTGTTGCGTGTGATGAGTCTCTACTTCCCTACGTCGAAGCACATGCCATCAAGAAACCTTGAGGACCGCCCTAGGCCCTTTTCCAAGCAATTGGTCCAGCCCCAATCCCGAAATTCTCTCGCAGCGGATTTGCCAGTCATGCAAGGATGATTAGGGTGGTTTGCCTAACAGTTGCAGCATCATTGATGGAAATCTGTTTCTACGAACCAGAAAATTACATGATAGGATTGTTAACTGTTGCCAAATCCTCCAAGCCCCTAATCATTATGGCGGTTTTGTAAATAATTACCGAGTTCCCCTGCATCTCGCTATACACAAATTTCATCAGCATCAACTCGCCCCCACCCCACAAGTTATCAACCACAGACAATTTCGTTCTTCTTCTCCTCATGTTTCTCTAATTTTCCAACAACATTTCTGCTCCGGACTCCTCAATACATTACATCATTCCCTCCAATTAACCTCCGTCTAAAGTTCGACTAATTATCGACTATAGTTTTGTTATGGGAATACATCTCGTCCAAATGAGCAGAAAACCGAGAATATGGAAGGATCGGACATTTCTAACAACATCCTCGAGTCACAGGAAAAAAAAGTGAGTTTCGAACATAAAAAACCTTTGAAAAATCGTCTCGTCAATGGTGCAAATTTTTCTGTCAAGAAAACCACTTCCGGACACACGAATATGAACACCTTTTCGTACTATTGAATACATCTTGTCCAAATGAGTAGAAAACCGAGAATAGTGAAGGACCAGACATTTCTAACAACATCCTCGAGTCAGAGGGGAAAAAAAGTGAGTTTCGAACATAAAAAACTTTTGAAAAATCGTCTCGTCAATGATGCAAATTTTTCTGTTAAGAAAATCACTTCCGGATACACGAATACGAACACCTTTTCGTACTGTTTTTTTTTCCCACATTTTTTGTGCTTCCTTTCTTCACCCACGATACTCAACAGTGCCAAAACTCACATTGCCATTCGAGAACCATCACAACCACGCTAATATGTATATTTGTATATGTATATATATCTATTTATATATATTAAGGAAGAGCGCGAGGAAATTCGAAGTAGCGGGAGCAGCTTCGGGGTAAATTGAAATTGGATGCAGCCACGCGAATTATTATAATCCTCTGCATTTCGCACCGGCGTGCAATGCAGTCCATACGACATGATGCGAGACGTCGGACGTCGCAGGCCGGAGGGCTCTCATACCCCATAACTATTTCGTTCCATTATTATAATATCATACGATATAGATATATATTAAGCCGAAGAAAAATCCATCGATCTGCCGCGGAGTTTCCTTCCGACATGCAAAATTACAATTTAGCGAGCTTTTCTATTATTTTTCTCGTCAGTGTAAAATAAAGTTAGTGCAAAATCAAGATGGCTCTAAGAATCGCTCAATCCCAGCCACATCGGGTGAGGGCAATACTCGGATAGGTGACCGGACCATT
This sequence comes from Diadegma fenestrale, assembly GCA_037043255.1. Lineage (NCBI taxonomy): Eukaryota > Metazoa > Arthropoda > Insecta > Hymenoptera > Ichneumonidae > Diadegma > Diadegma fenestrale. The sequence goes on along the minus strand of CM073311.1, from coordinate 4,720,527 downwards.
TATTGAACGTACCTAGGGAAAAACCGTAAAATCCAAAATATTAACGGGATTGAAAAAAAAAAAGTGAATCGAACGAAACAATTGAGATTTATTCGATACTCGGAAGAAAATAAATGGAGTAGTCGTTGAGTGAAAGCCTCGGTGGTTCTTGCGTCAGTCTCAATGACGATCCCAGAGGACAATTTTTGCGAGCTTTTCAAGGAGACTACCCTCCTACCTGAAAATTCTGTTTCTACGACGACAGACGACAGAAAGGAAAAAAAAGAGGGATGACAAAAAAATATCCAAGTCTCAGCTTTCTGCAAGCCATTCTCTCGCTCTCTTCTTTCCTTCTGGTGTTCTCACGGCTTTTTTCTATACTCCTGTGCGGAGGTGATCGATATCCATTTCTGTCTTATACGATGGAGGGAGTGACGCAAGAGTGTCCTTCGTGTCACTGTTTCGGGTATCGGGTTTCGATTTTTTTTCAAATAAGATAATGTTTTCAAATGTACTTGTCCCGAGACTCTGTCGAGTCTCTTGAAAATTTCTTTCTTATACGATGGAGGGAGTGACGCAAGAGTGTCCTTCGTACCACTGTTTCGGGTATCGGTTTTCGATTTTTTTTTAAATAAGCTAAAAATCAAAAAATCTCCCAAAAAAGTCTCAAAGTTTATTAAAATAATAATAATTACAGTTATAATGAGCGTTGAAGTGAAAATTAGATTCATCGATCATTTGACTGAAAGTACGAGCGAGAAAAATTCGATCTGAAACAGCCCGTAGGATTTAATCCTTTCTCGTTTTTTTCATGTCACTGCTTATTCGTGTATGAGGACAGGACTTTCAAGAGCATATTGCCATTTCCTCCAGACCTTATTCGTACCTTCTTTTTATTTCTCTTCTTAGCCTTCATCCGCGTCTCTCGCTTTCGTTGAGCGAAAAATGAATTCGAAACGAAGAGAAGGAGGGAGGGGGTGGGTGGGGATGAAGAAAAAACTCGAGTAATAAAAGCAACCGAAAGTGGCACAGTATATATGGGATCAAAAGGGGTGTGTGTCTGTGTGTGTGTGGACAGAAGAGCAAGAGAGAGAAGAGAGGAACAAAAAAGCTGGAAAAAGTTTCTATCGGCCTGCGGAAAAGAGCCTTCGTCCCCCAGAGTATGTGTATTCAGCACTCGAAATTTTCTTTCTATTCGATTAACCGTACCACATCCCCCTTTTCCCCTCTCTCTCACTCTCTCTCTTTTTCCCATACATTTTCCCTCTCTCTCTCGGTCTTTCCCTCTCCATTCCTCTTTCGCTTTCCCTCTCGTTCTCTATTGCCTCTTTCCCTCCCTCTCAGCCTGATGAAGAATTTAATTTAGATTCATTGGAGTTTTAAAGCGAGCTTGCCGAACATTTCAACCATTTCAAATGTCTTTTTTGTCCTCGAATTCCTCCCTCAAAATCTAAGTGTCGGATGAAGAAAAAAAGTCTCCACGACCTACACGATTTATTATACATTCTCCACCGACCCTCTCAAATTAAATAAACAGAATACTTTTTTTGTTCCTTAATCTAAAAAAGTTCAAACTGTTTTTTAATTATTCCGCAAGTTTCATGAAGTTTGCCAAGTTGCCAATGAAATTGAGTAAAAATTGGGACAAGTCCCTCCGACCTGTGAAATTTTTCATCGTGGAAAATTGAAATTGGCAATATAAAAGTCAAATCTTCACACACATGTGAATCGTTTGTCAAAACACACTGTGCGAACTGTCTCATTGTACCGAGTCTGTTCCCGAGACTCCCAGAAAGCTGGACGCATCTCGAACTGACTCGAGGAGCAATCAATTTCGTAGACACGTCGCATGTACCCTCGAACCTCTTTTCACCGCCCCCTGTATCAAGCCCCGAAGAAGAACGATCTTGAGACGAGGATATACGCACAGAGGACTTTCCATTCAAACTTCATCTCGAACCCAAACGATTTCGACTCATCGAAACGCTGTTTTCCAATTCCATGAAGCCAGTTTATTTCTTTTAATTCAGTCTGTGAAAATCCTGCTGCAAATTCGTCGCAAGCGATCGAGACCAACGAGCTTTTCATTTTTTCGGAATCTCGACAGCTCCAGCGAAAAATGAGAGAATTAGCTTCTCAGTTTTCCCTGAAGTGGACGTGGTGGAATGAAAAATTAGAAAATTCACTAAATTATCGATTTTTCGAGTCAGATTTTGGGTGGAACGATCTCTACGGAGTTTAGATCGATCCAATGGATGGATGGACGGATAGATGCTGTGCGGAGTAAGAGGAACGTCTTCGCACACGTCTCGAAACGTACATAGGGCTCGTGGAACGGAGGAGGGCAAAAATCGTTGATTTTTCTCCACTGGAAAGTCGACCTCGAAAGCGGATCAACTTGTCAGATGTATAAGAAGACGAAGTGAAATAGGTGGGGATTGAAAAATAGAACGCGCAATTCGAAAGGATCTGTCATTATTTTATTTTTTCATTTTTCATGTTAAAAAAAGGGAAAACCTAAAACTGCTCCTCGATTCGCCATTTTTCATTGATGAAACCTCGAGCAGTTTTCATACAAGAACAAATTTATAAAATTGGTGTTTTTCGATTAATCTACTTCTCATGATAATTTCGTAACTCGAGAAGTTCATGCAGTGAAAAGAAAATTTTGTTGGACACTTTCGACTGAACGTTTTTATTGAAAAATCACAAAAATTTTGGCATTGCAGCAATAAAAAGTCTAGAAACCCTCTTTAAAGGGTAAATTTTTGTCATTTCAATCGTAAATTCTGTAAACATTGTCAAAATGACGAAAATTTTGAAATTATCAAAAAATATTTAGTCCAACGTGCTCGCAAGAATATCAACGTTTTTTGACGGAATTTAATTTTCAGTTTGGCGCAAGTCCTTGACTTTGCAAACCAAGAAAAAACCAGCATGTTGCTTTCTAACACTTTTCGTGTCAATAATTCCCACTGGATCGTCTTGAAACAGCAGTAGCTCAAAGTGATGAGGAAACATGGGTCTATATGTCTACAGATGGTTCGCAAATCTCTCTCTCTCTCACTCTCCCTTCCGGATAGAGCCCACAGTAGGTGAGAATTAATTTGAGCGCGTACACCTTGTAGGACTTTAACGAGACGTCAGGGGACGAGAAATGTCTATTCTAACTTGACGTACGTCCCTCTCAACTCGCTCAATTCCCATGCATATGCGTCACGTTATAGAATTCCGATACATGCAAATGTCAAAATCATTGGTTATTTCATTTCCATCCTATATAAAAGGGAGCAGTGTTCAGAATTCCAAATTTTGAGACTATTGCAACATAAAAACTGTGATTTTTGACGTGGCAAAAAAACAAGAGGTTTTTTTTCAAAAAATCCACTAGGAATGAAATTTTGTTGAAATAGCAGAAACGAATATTTTTCTGCAAAGGAAAAAAATAAGTATTGAGAAAAAAATAGAAATCTTTGCGATGAAAATACGGGGATGGTCTTTTTTTGATTTTATTCGTTTCCAATACAAGGGTTGCTCGGGTCGATGACCCTGACTAAGACCTGTCCAAAGTATATTGGCATCGGGGGGTGAGGACATAAAAATAAAATCTATATATGTATAAATATATAAAACATTCCAAGGGGGGTGGTTCGAATCAAAGAGGGGATGTGAGAAATAGGGGCTGCAAAGATTCCAGGGCATGGACCTTTTCATGAGACGTTTCCTCTCTCTCTCCTTCCCTCTCTCGCTCGCTCTCTCCCTCTGTTTCTCCACAGACAAGGCTCGATATCTTAACTATCCTCTTCGGTCCAACCAAACCTCTATTTAAGCAAGTTTGTAGGACGTCGGTGGCGAGAACGGAGGGGGATGATAATAGCAGTCGGATGTCGGGGTGTTTGGTAGAGTATTCTCCAAGGTGTGAGGCTAGACTCGGTCTTGCACGGAGAGCTGCGACCCCTCCATCCTATTACACCCCCTTCGCCCTTACCACGAACACGAGCATTTTATCCCTGACTTTCGACTCACCTATACAGCAGGCCAAATTTCACAGTTATTGGCCACAATCCTCTGCTAATTCGTGACCACTTTTTGCAGGAATTATAAAAAACGTTTAATTACGATTGATTAATTAATCCAAACAATCGTTCGAGCTTTTTTGTTCCTTTAGCGTGCTTTTTTTAAGCTACGCAGAAAATAGAATTAATGGACAGAAAAATCTCAAATTTGGCAGAAAGTTAGATAATGATGTAAAAATAACTCGTACCAATTTTTGTGAGCTGAAGTGGCTTTGTATGCGAGATATTTGTAAATATTTGACAAGCCTTGACAACCAATTTAACATGGCCTCTTATGGGAAGTCACGGAATAGGCTGTACATTATTTTTCATATCTTCGTAATTGATCGATAGATTGAAATGAAAATTAAACATCAGAGAGATTGAATCCTCATAATCATTTACCACGCTTAAAAACGTTCAAAAGTGACTTGTAACGGGAATGATAAAAACTATAAAAAACACTTGCAGTGGATTTTATTTTTCGACTCTCCCTAAAATATGGCAACGGCACGTATTCGAGGGTATATGTGCGCGAAATTTGAAATTTGACAGATATAATAGCAAGTCAACGAAATGTGACATTGGAAGATCGATTACTACCAAAGTCGAGTTTAGTCAAATCTTTTTATGACTAGCTCGGTAGCTGCGTAACTTCCTTAAAGAAAAACCGTGCAACGAAAAATTTCCAAAAAATTCTATTACTGTTCATGGAGTCTTGTAGGTTTATGAAAAAAAAAAAATGGTATATTTTGATGTTCGCAATCGTCGAAGAGAAATTGAAACTTTTATGAAACTCGATAATTCATAAAAATAAGGGATTTTTGTAATTATAATTATTTTTTGGGTCTGAAGACTCTACGTTGACGATTTGATAACTTCTGTCTTGAAGGCTTTTGCTGTGACAATCGAGCCAACCGCGAGAACCACGAGACTCAAGCCTCGAGACAAAGTCGTTGTGGGAGGTAGTTAGCAAGGGGTTTGGAGAGGATGCACAAGACGAAAGCGTCTCTCGAGACTACTGCAAAACTGTGAGGGTCTTGTTCTCGAGTTTTGTCTCTCGCCTTTCTCTTTTAATACCAAACCGGAAATTGCTTAAGACTAAACGGACGATAGTGGTGGAAAAATAAAAATCTTAAAAATGCCGCCAATTTCCCTCGGTTTACAGATCATCGTGATAAAATATTTTCTACACGATCCATTTTTGTCATTTGCTGAATTTTCGGAACTTTTATCATTAAAATTCGCGTATTTTCCCAAAATCAAAAATCCGGGCGTAAGTGAAATTTTTTGTCGCTCGAAATAAACCTACGAAGTGCATCAATTGATGGTACTTATATGTACATTCGAGTTTATTCAATTTTTTTACAATTTTTTGTAGGATGTCGATCATTTTTCGAGGGCTCGTCGCATACGGTTCAAAGACCTTTCGTCCATTCGATAAATGGTGAGTATATGGGAGTGGCAATTTGGCCGCGGAGATAGAAAGAGAAAGAGAGGGAGCGAGAGAGACCGGAAATTCATTATAGTATACATATATATATATCCACAATGGACACATGTCCATCTCCATTGCATTCACAGATACAAGTTCGAGCTCGTCCCATTACATCTGCTCGAACAATTTTCCATCGACGTACCTGAACCCGCGTACGCACACACGTACACCTCAATTTATTCGTAGTCCGATGAATCAATTAGAGGAATTTCGATAGTCGAAGTGAACAAAAAATGAAATGAAATTGTGTACCAGAATTGCGGAGAATGAGACTCGATTGAGGCCCAAATTTTCATGCCCCAAACCCGTCGCAATTGTCCGTAGCAATTTTTTTATTTACGCTCGTTCATCGAGCTTTCAATTATAGGCATTCAATCCATTTGCTGCCTTTTTTATGACGAAATTAGGTTAAGTGATTCGTAGTCACGCGCACAATGCCATGAGGCATCAACTGCAGAGTGAGACACGCAGTACACGCACTCGGTCTTATTCATGAAATTTCCGTGTTGGCTGTACCGGAAACGAAACTCTCGACCATTTTTTTCCCACATTGACGCCAGGCGCAGGAGAGGGAACTTTTTTATCGACTAATGATATTCTCGCGCTCTACCGGCAGCAACCGCGCGACTTGCTCTCGTCCGGTCGATAATGCAGGAATCTTTATTACCTTTAGTTTGTGGAATTTTTATTAGTTACCGATTATTGGTAAGAAACGAAAATAATGAAAATACAACGCATGAATCATTTATAACTATTTATAGGCAATTGAAAATTCTTCACATCATTTTAATGAATTTACTGGAAACTTAGCTCGTGAACAAAATTATTATTTTACATATTCTGAATGTTTCCCATCCGGTGTGTTTCGTCGTGTGGTTTTTCGATCGCATAAGCATTTGCATGCATGAACAAGCAAACACAAATTGGCCGTTTTTTTTCATGCACTGTTTCGGAGCTCAATCGAAGCGCATTCGTTTGTCGGTCCCAAATTTCATAATTGCAAATTAAAATTCGGAAAATTCGTGTTCGCAAATTCGATGAATATCGGCCGCCGCATAGTACTTAAATATATATAGATATACGTCGTAGTTGTCGCCACATCATCCATCTTGGAATTACAAAATAAACGGCGTTCGAGAGGTAATCGCGGCCCGCAAACGCGTACACCGTATTTTTCTAAGCCGCATTGATTAAACGATCATTCAAGCTCGCACAGTAATCTCGTCGTCCTGATCACAGTATTGTTGTTTAATCAATAAAATCCTCTAGGGATCGCAGTTCGGAATTAATTGAGTGTTGTGTGGCGGGGCTCGCACGGCCAAGGAGCCACGATGGCCGACATTCCGCGGACCCATGAAGGTAACCAAATCATTTATCGATCAACACATTAATTAATTTTTCGCCACAATCAAGTGATCAACGCTGAATAAAAATTATTCCAAATCAATTCAAATACTTCGAGTCTCTCGGGAATCGCTCCCTTCGCGAAAACCAGAACGTTTTTCAACCGTTCATCATATTTTGAGGTTATGCGTTGAAACAATCGAGCGATACGCACGGACAATCAAATTCTAAACGTAAAATTGGGTTTAAACCGAAAAATATGGATTTCACACCATTTTTGTCTCGAAACTTCAAAAATCGACGATTATCCCAGAAAATTCATCGATTAAATTTGTTTTTTCGATTCTCCCCGATATTTCGAACTAAATACGAAAATTTCGAACTTTCCTGCTTTCCCAAAATCGTGGTTGCGTATAAATTCTGTGAAATATTTTTTCCGAATTTAGATATCGAAGCCCAAATTCGTGAGATTCAATCCAAAAAGAAGGAAATCCAAAGCGCAACCACCGAAAAAGAACAAGTCGGTCTCGGCGAAACAGGCTTTTACGATCAAGAAATTTACGACGGAACGAACAACAAGTACGACGGATACGTCACCTCGATCGCCGCCAACGATGAGATTGAGGTAACGATTATCGGGATAATGCGATTTTATTGTTTACATCGAATTTTATCTGTCATCGTTATTTTTTTGACTAATTTCTGGTTTTTTCGATGCAGGATGAAGAGTACGAGCCAAGCACTTTCAGTTCTAACAAGAGAGCGGGTTACAATGCCCCTGCGGCTCTTCTCAACGACGTGGCACAGGTAATTATCGATTAACGTCGTGTATCGAGCGACGCAGTAACGATTTGACGACCAAAATAGAATTTTTCTGACGTGACGGAAACTTTGAATCGATTTCACAAAAAAAACCTCATAACAAATTTAAATTTCGTAAGATTTTCATAATCTTTCGAACGGTCCCTGTTTGGAGGAAATTTATTAAGCCAGAGGGAAATTTCGGATTGAGATTTCGGTCGAGTTTCCGAAAAATGTCGATGAATTCATTGGCAAACTCCGTGTCTGGGTTTTTGGCCAGGAACTTTAGTTAAAGGGAAAAGATTCCCATTGCTCGAATAATGAATTTTTCTTTGTTATTCCAGAGCGAAAAAGGTTACGATCCGTTTGCGGACAGGCGACGACCAACGATCGCCGATCGCGAGGATGAGTACCGGCAAAAAAGACGCCGGATGATAATTTCGCCCGAACGAGTAGATCCTTTTGCCGAAGGTTTGTACATGCGTCTAATTCTTGTACCCGAAACGTATCGCCTAGTTTTAAGAAAGATTAAAAACCAAAGAAACGTTTTTCTGATTTATAAGTAAACTTTGTGCTCGTATTTATTTTTTTTTTTGATAGGGTACGAGTAAAGCCGATAAATCGAGGCCTGAAAATACTGTACAATTGAAATTAATTTCCATTAACGTTTGCAACAATTTTTACACATTTCTTCACGCCTCGCATTAATCGGAACTCGCACGTAGTTCATAGGCAAAAAAAAACCACGATGTTCGTTTGTGTCGTTGCAAGGGAAAGCTTAAAAAAAAAAGTGACCAAAGTGGCAAAAACTCTGCTTGTTCAGTTGGACGAGCCGGGAAAATGGCTCGAGCAGCAACGTTACAATGACACAAATAGTAGGGTGTGAATGTGAATCGAGAGAAAGGTTGAAAACGAGGATGAGAAAAAGAAAATATCATACTAATGTGAACATATTTTGTTTCCAATCATAGTGACGGTCTGCACTTTGGATATCATCTGCTTTGCCCAGGGATACTATTGTCGAAGGTTTTAAACGACATCCATTCATTTTTTTCTTTTCTTTGCGCAATTTTCAGACCGATCGGAGCCCCTGAGTAAAAATGATCAATTCTCGTGATAATTTCCGGCTTTTCTCTTGATTTATTTTCGCTTTTGGACCTCGTGCACTTTCTGTTGTTTGCTCATTCAAATTCTGTCTCTTCCTCATAACGATCTTTTTCCATTTTCATGAATTTCGAGCTCAAATCCAATTCGGACCATTTTTTCAACCAAGTCCCAACGATTTTTCGTTTCAACGTTAAATACGAGGCTCTGATTTCGGAATGACAACTCGCAGATAGAAGAAAAAAATACAAAAAATAGTATGAGTGGTTCTGAATGCAAATATTATTAATAACGAGAATGAGTTGATTTTTAGATGGCTAAAGTTTTTATTCGATGTGGAAGAGAACATGAGAGCGGGACTGTGCTCCCTGTGCCACCGAATCTTCACGTACGTATTATATATGCGAGCTACCCTTGCCAACTCTCCGGATCGTCCGATATTTTTGTTATTCTTCATTTTTTCATAATTTTATGTTTTTCAACCGATTCTCAACGATTAGTCACTAATAATTCTACAACGGAATTGACTGAGAGCGACGAATGGGAGAGTCAATACGGTAGCTCGTTTTTTGGAATATTTACCGTCGTATTCCAACGTTACAAAGAAAAACAAAAAGAAAAACGATGAAACTGAAATTGACAAAATCGATGAGAAAAAATTGCAGCAAAAAATAGGCTCGTCGTTATTTCCGTGCTCGAATTTTGTCAGAATGAAAACGCCATGATGATTAAACTTGAAAAAAAAATTGCCAATTGCGCCAAACATCGTGATCGAATTCGCGAATAACGACACGTTGGTTTTTTGCTCGTTGATTCTTCTCACAAGTTTCAGTCTCATCCTGTAATATTTGCAACGATATAAACCATTGAAAAACAAACTACTCAGAGAGCAAGAAATTATTTTGAAAAAAAAAGATGCAAATTCAATTTGCGAGGTTTGATATAATGAATAATGAAAATTAATCGGTTTACGCGAATTGCCACGAGACAAAAATACTTTTACCATCAAAGGAGTCTCTGTCTGATTATTTAAACAATTAATTATAACTAATTGTTACGCTTTGCGTGACGTTTGATTCGTGGTTACAGGTGGCAAAACTCCGGACATCGGTTCGAGATCGTATTCGGAAATTATGCGTGAGCAGTTGCTCAAAGGCGAAGAAACTGAGGTAAATTTTTTCTTAAATACAGAAACACACGAAAAATGATTTTCCACAATATAAATTTTAAAAAATCTCTCGTGAATCATGGAAAAATGTGTCTCATCGTGATTTTGACAATTGACAGTTGAAAAAGAAATTGGCGGAAAAAGCGAAAGACGGTACGCTTAAAGCAACGAACGGCGAGCCAAAACCTGCACCAAAGAAACGTGGACGTTGGGATCAGACCGAAGATACGCCGACAGTTAAAAAAGCTGCGAGCAACTCCGCGACGCCTACTTCGTGGGATAACGCCGATGTGAGTGTTTCGTCGATTCGGTCATTTTCATATAGAAATTATTCCGAGATAAGCGATGAATGAATTTCTCTCTCTGTTTTTTTTTCATCTAAAGGTTACACCGGCCGCGATAAGATGGGACGAGACTCCAGGCCATGGAAAAGGCGGCGAAACTCCAGGAGCGACACCGGGCCAAAGCACACGGATGTGGGAACCGACTCCCGGACACGCGACACCCGGGGCCGTGACTCCTGGACGGGAAACACCCTCGCACGACAAAATCGTCTCCAGTCGGAGAAATCGGTGGGACGAAACGCCCAAGACCGAAAGAGGTAATTTTCGCACTTTTTTTGTACCAAAAAACACGTTTTATCGAGAAGGATTTTTATCGCCATGAAGGAATGGGAAAAAATGATTTTCCCATAAAAAAAAAAAATCCAGGGGAATAAATTTTACTGGAAATGTGAGTTTGACATGAAAATAAACGAGAAAAATGATGAATTTCAGAAACACCGGGACACAATAGCGGATGGGCCGAGACTCCGCGTACAGATCGAGTGGCCGGGGATTTAATTCAAGAGACACCGACCCCGTCGGCCAGTAAACGTCGTAGTCGTTGGGACGAAACCCCGTCGAATCAGACTCCGGGTTCGATGACGCCACAGACGCCGGCAACGCCGCTGACGACGCCTCATCAGACGTCGATATTGACGCCGAGCGGAGTAACGCCAACGGGACCAAAAGCCATGGGAATGGCGACTCCGACACCGGGTCACTTGATGTCAATGACGCCTGAACAATTGCAAGCTTATCGTTGGGAGCGAGAAATCGACGAGCGGAATCGTCCGCTCTCGGACGACGAACTCGACGCGCTGTTTCCACCGGGTTACAAAGTTTTACAGCCTCCCGCGGGTTACATACCGATTCGGACGCCAGCGCGTAAATTAACAGCAACGCCGACTCCCATGGCTGGCACGCCTCAAGGATTTTTCATCCAGCAAGAAGACAAAAGCGCCAAATTCGTCGATAATCAACCCAAAGGCAATTTACCGTTCATGAAACCCGAAGACGCTCAATATTTCGACAAATTGCTCGTTGACGTCGACGAGGAATCTCTCAGCCCGGAGGAACAAAAAGAACGCAAAATCATGAAATTACTTCTCAAAATAAAAAATGGCACACCCCCCATGAGAAAAGCTGCACTAAGACAAATCACCGACAAAGCACGCGAATTCGGTGCTGGACCACTTTTTAATCAAATTTTACCGCTTCTCATGTCACCCACGCTCGAGGATCAAGAACGACATCTTCTCGTTAAAGTCATCGATAGGATTCTTTACAAATTGGACGATCTCGTTCGTCCCTACGTCCACAAGGTTAATATCATGATATTCTCAACCCTGCAACGATAAACTTTGGTTAAAAACGATCCCGGGCGATTTTAAATCTCGCGCCCTTCGTTCTCTCGTTTTTTTCAACGTTTTACCGAATTTTTTCGCTCACGCGATCCTGCATTAAAAAAACTAGAAGAATGAGCCCAAGTTGAGCTTTTTTCGTTGAATTTCATCGAAGATTCGAATTTTTCAAAATTGGGCTCGTTTATGACCCGAAATTACCTTAATAGATGAAGGAAAAGTTTATCGTTCCGATCCTCCACGTCTTGGATTTGAAAAAGATCTGAAAATTTTCTAAATTCCTCGTTTTTCATTGGTTTGCTTTTTTTTTTTTGACATTTCGCAGATTCTCGTGGTCATTGAGCCGCTGCTGATCGACGAAGATTATTACGCTCGTGTGGAAGGTCGTGAGATCATATCGAATTTGGCAAAGGCAGCCGGTTTGGCGACAATGATATCGACCATGAGACCGGATATCGATAATATCGATGAATACGTGAGAAATACAACCGCCCGAGCGTTTGCCGTTGTTGCTTCGGCTCTTGGAATCCCCTCGCTCTTGCCTTTCCTCAAGGCTGTTTGTCGGAGTAAAAAATCCTGGCAAGCGAGACATACGGGCATAAAAATTGTCCAGCAAATTGCGATTCTTATGGGCTGTGCGATTTTGCCGCACTTGAAAAGTTTGGTCGAGATCATCGAGCACGGTGAGAATATTTTTTAGTACAAATTCCACAATGAAAACCGAATTTTCTTAATCGAAATGAATTTTTTATTGCATTCAGTATTTTAACCACGAAATCTGCAATTTTGCCCTGCAGGCTTGGTCGACGAGCAACAAAAAGTTCGAACCATCACGGCTCTCGCTATTGCCGCTCTAGCCGAAGCCGCCACTCCCTACGGTATCGAAAGTTTCGATTCGGTCCTGAAACCTCTGTGGAAAGGCATAAGAACTCATCGAGGCAAAGGTCTGGCTGCTTTTCTCAAGGCAATTGGTTATTTGATTCCACTCATGGATGCCGAATATGCTAATTATTATACCAGGGAAGTGATGCTCATTCTTATTCGAGAGTTCCAATCGCCCGATGAGGAAATGAAGAAAATCGTACTCAAGGTAACAACGATCGTTCCACATTTTTCATAAACATGCTGCATGCCGGCGTTGATTAAACCTTCGTGGTCACACTTCCGCCACCGATCTCGGTGGTCATACTGGGTTGATTCTACCCAGTCCATTTTCGAACCCATATTGTGACCAATCTATTGGCCCGAAAATTCTCAAAAAATTACTGAACAACCCTTGGACATTCCAATTTAGATACGAAAAACTTTCCTGAAAGAAATCCAAGGCTAACATATTTTTTTGAATGCAAAATGAAGAAAAAAAAACGGGAAAAAAAAGTTTTTTCACTAAAATAATCGTCACTTTGTGGATTTTCAATATTTTTGCCTAAAATTTGGACCTGATATTCATCAGATCTGGTTCTTTCGTGAAAAAAATAGTAGGATTGCGCGCGTTTGAAAAAACATATCAATTTCGTTATTGGAAGTGGGTCGATTTCAGAGTGGATGTTAGAGATTTAGCGTTAGCGGCGATAATACTTGTCGTCGCCAATGCGCAATCGACACTACAAACTGTCGTTGAATGATGATTACAGCCCCGTTAATTACCGGGAACCAGGAGATATTTACGTCACAAGTTGGTCACTGGTTGGATTCTACCCACAGTGACCACAGAGGGTCGTAGTAGTACTGTCGGTTTCAGAGTTTAATCAAATTTGGCACATCAGTAGATCGCAATTAAAAAAAAGATATTCGCATTGATATTGAGTTTTATGATAAATCTCAGTTTTAATCGTATTTTGCAATAAATTCTTATCAATTCTCAAGAGAAATCACAGTTTTCGTTGCCAAATACAATGAAATTCATGGACTCGATGTTAAATTCATGAAATTACCAATGCGAATGCCTTTTTTCTGGTTCTCTGTAGCCTCTCGAAAATTTTGATGCTTTTCTTATCATAATCTAGCCAAATTTTTTCTAAATCCTTAACAGTATTTCTAAAATCGACAGAACTTCCTAAATCTCGCGCGAGTACGAGAGAGACAACCAAAAAGTACATGCACGTTTTTCTCAGACGACTTTTAGATTTTTAGAAAAAGAAAAGTTACATCGTTTTTTATGGTAAAATGGGATTGCCGTGTGACTAATTTTTCTTTTTGAAATATTCACCAAAATATTGTCCAACTGTTTTAGTTGGCGGGAATTGATCTAAAATCTGAAAATCGTTTTTTTTTTTCAGGTGGTCAAACAATGTTGCGGAACCGACGGTGTCGAAGCTCAGTACATAAAGGACGAGATATTGCCTCACTTTTTCAAGCACTTTTGGAATCATCGTATGGCATTGGATCGTCGAAATTACCGTCAACTGGTAGACACGACTGTTGAAATTGCCAACAAAGTTGGAGCTTCGGAAATCATAAATCGCGTCGTCGACGATCTCAAAGACGAAAATGAACAGTACAGAAAAATGGTTATGGAAACGATAGAAAAAATCATGGGCAATTTGGGAGCCGCCGACGTCGACTCGAGACTCGAGGAGCAGCTCATCGATGGAATTCTTTACGCATTCCAGGAACAGACGACTGAGGCAAGATTTTTTTCTCCATTTTCGTACTAATTTTTCAGCCTTTTGAGTTTTTTTTTTATTTTTGCATTCATTTACCATTCGAAATTCAATTTTTAACTCTTATATCGACGTTTTTTAGGACGTTGTGATGCTCAACGGATTCGGAACGATTGTCAACACCCTTGGCAAAAGAGTCAAAGCATATTTGCCTCAAATTTGCGGAACGATATTGTGGCGTCTGAACAACAAATCGGCGAAAGTTCGTCAACAAGCTGCAGATCTTATTTCGCGTATCGCCGTCGTCATGAAAACTTGTCAGGAAGTGAGTTATTTTTGCTCAAAACCACATTTTTCCATCTCATTTTATCCAGCAAACACGAAGGTGCTTATCGACCTAATTATTGTGTCTTTAGGAAAAACTTATGGGCCATTTGGGCGTCGTTCTTTACGAATATTTGGGCGAAGAATATCCCGAAGTTCTCGGAAGTATTTTGGGAGCTTTGAAAGCCATTGTCAACGTGATTGGAATGACGAAAATGACGCCGCCGATCAAAGATTTGTTGCCTAGACTTACTCCCATTTTGAAAAACAGACACGAAAAGGTACAAGAAAATTGTATCGATCTCGTCGGTCGGATCGCCGATCGAGGACCCGAGTACGTCTCAGCCCGAGAATGGATGAGAATTTGCTTCGAGCTGTTGGAACTCTTGAAAGCACATAAAAAAGCAATCCGAAGAGCAACCGTCAACACTTTCGGTTACATAGCGAAGGCGATTGGGTAAGTTAATAAAGAAAAATTCCCAATTCTTCGATACTTCGTTATTTCGCGTTTGCAAGTAAAGAGTTTCGTTGGATTTAAGTCACGAAACAAATGTATTTTTGGTCCTTTCAAAATTTTCCATAAACGGTCTTTGCAAAAAAATTAACAGTTTTCTCTTATGAAGCAAATTTTCTTGCAATTTTTAATTTTCCTCATCCAAACGAGTGAAATTCGAAGTCACGGTTCGTTGGAAAGTTTCAAAAATTGAGTTGCAAAGAAAAATCTATCCAGGATTTTTTCTGCAGACAGCCAGGATGGCTATGAGCCGAAATTTTCGAAAAAAAATCTTAAACACATTATTTTGCAACTCATAAACGAAACGCGATTCCAATTCACACGCGTTTAGATGGGAAAAGTAAAAAATTGGGGATTAAATCTGTCGAATTCTTGACGTCAGAGAATTTTTCATCATAGGAGAAAATTGTTAGATTCGGTGTCAAGAAAGTTCATTCAAAATTATCAAAGAACTCTAAATTTAAGAATTTCGTAATGATACAAAAAAAAAACTTGTTTTCAGTCCACACGATGTCTTGGCGACGCTCCTGAACAATCTCAAAGTCCAAGAACGTCAGAATCGAGTATGCACGACAGTGGCGATTGCAATCGTAGCCGAGACTTGCAGTCCGTTTACGGTTTTGCCTGCCTTGATGAACGAGTACAGAGTGCCGGAATTGAACGTGCAGAACGGAGTTTTGAAATCGCTCTCTTTTCTCTTCGAGTACATTGGAGAAATGGGCAAAGATTATATTTACGCTGTTTGTCCGTTGTTGGAGGACGCCCTTATGGATCGTGACCTTGTGCATCGCCAAACAGCTTGCGCAGCAATAAAACACATGGCACTTGGGGTTTACGGGTTTGGTTGCGAGGACGCTCTGATCCATTTGTTGAATCACGTCTGGCCCAACGTTTTCGAAACGTCACCACATCTCGTTCAAGCTTTCATGGACGCCGTCGACGGACTCAGAGTTGCCCTTGGACCACTGAAAATTCTGCAGTACACTCTACAGGTTCGTGAATAAATTTCATCGGAATTCAATCGTTTTCGTTAATTACAAATTTGTGCAGATTTATAATAATTTCTTTCGACTGACTCCACGATATTTTTACAATTCGATTAATCGGTTATCAACCAATTTCAGGGGCTTTTCCATCCTGCGAGAAAAGTGCGAGACGTTTACTGGAAAATTTACAATTCCCTTTACATCGGCGGACAGGACGCATTGGTAGCGGGTTATCCAAGAATAATGAACGATCCAAAAAATCAATACATCAGATACGAGCTCGATTACGTTTTATAAATTGAATAGCGCCGCGAGTTGACGTCATTTTGGGGGGCTGCGGCTTTGAGCTTCTGAAAGCTTTGGAAATGAAATACTCTCCCGGGCAAAAACGAGAGACAGCGAGTGAGACAGAGGAAATTAAAGGAGGACTATTATTTATATGTTTTGCACACTTCAACTGGGCATTCCTCCGATAAATTGTTCCTTGCAACAAAATAAACAAGAGATCTTCGTTGTTATCAATGTGTATAGATTTTCCGACCACTGTCTCTCAGTTCAATAGCGAAAAATACATTATATGTTTTACACAACAGTCTTTTAACAGAACATTCACACTACACCAGTCGTCCAAATGCGGAAGAAATAAATAAACGTGATTAACCCCAGAACGAAAACTTTTTTTTTTAACCCGTAACCTGAGCTCATAAATAACCCTAATTTTGAAAAATTCATATCTCCGCTAAAATTCTACAAAAAGGTTGCAACTCGGGCTCATTCTTTTCGTTTTTCAATGCAGGATCACGCAAGCCTGGGGCGATTTGGCTCAAAGTCACAAACATCGTAAAAAAATGCGGTTGAACGATTTTAAAAAAGGGCGCGAAATTTGAATTCGGTTTGGGGTCGATTTTACGCGCGAAAGTCTATATCAACAAAATAATCGAATAATTAAAAAGTCGAACTCGAAAGGCAACTTTTTTATGCTTCGTGAACGAAAGCCAATCGACGACCGTCGTGCGAGTTGCGCTCCAAACGCACCAATTGCGACAGACGTATACGAATCACGTGACTCCCCAGACAGCCAATCACATTTGAACCAAGGTCACGTGACCCTTTTTTCAAGTTTCAACCGTTGGCACGTTCCGTGCGGTGTTTTCGTTTCGATTGGCGGTATTTACACTGTTAAATCCTTTTTATTGTTTCACATTTCATAACACGAGCCGTTCGTCTGTCACTTCCCATTGATATTTGGAGGAGAAAATCCAAGTGAGTCGAATTGTCAAGTTTTTAACACTTTTCAACGGTTTTTAACCAACTTTCTTCGAAAAGCATCGTTTTTTTGAGGTTATACACGAAACTCGGTATCGTATTCGTCGTATTTCATCAAATTTCGGACACAATCGTTCGATCCCAATTTCCACCAGTTGCTTTTTCGTTCGTAAACGAAAGCAATAATCCGGCCAAATTTAGCCATGGACTTGAGACCGGAAATAGTTCAGGACGGCCTCAGCGAGGTCGAATTGCCGTCGACTCTCATGGATCTAAAAAATCCTACCGAGGAATATGTCACCAATTTGGCGACGCAATTCCTCAACAAATGCGACATTGATACCGCGACGATAATAAAAGTAAGGAAAATTCGTCTATAACGATGAGTTTAAAGAAATTTCCAACAGCTGCGTCAATTCATTTTGTTGTTTTTTTTATTTTTAAACCTTCAAGCCAACCATAGATCAAGAGGGTTCGCTGTCCCTGGTGGAATATGATCCGGAAATAATTCAGTTCGTCAATCTGTTGGGAGTTATGACTGGGATTTGCTCAGAAATATTTTTCACTAATCTTTTTCTTACCGACTTGACAAATCCAGCTCCGAAAAAGACGCGCCGATTCGCCAAAATCTTGTCCAACTTTTTGCTCTACGCGTACACCAAAAAAGCTTTCATCGAAGAAACTTTGGCGGAAATCAGACGCAAACCGCAACATCTCGACAACATCAACCGACAAATCAACGAATGTGTCGAGATGAAGAATAAAAAAGCTGTGGAAATAGCTAAGATCTCGGTACTCAAGGAACAGGTGGGCTTCACTTTTTCTTTTACAACAATTTCCCATTTTTCTATCGCTCTTTATTGGAAAACCAAAAAAAAAACTGGTTTTTTTACGAATTTTATCTGAATAGGGATTTCATCTGATGAATAAAAGGCAAAGGCATCAAATTTAGTGTCGTCTTTCAACTCTCTATCGCCATTTTTTATTTTCAAAAATAGAGCTTCACATAGCTCCTGTAGTTGTGTACTCTAAAAAAAAAGGCGTTTTGCGGTGAGCAAGAAATCTCCGGTTTGGATCAGCTGAAATAAACAAAACCAAAGAGATTTGTTTAGTGGATACATGAGTCCAGGTATCCATCGAAGGAATGAGATATCCGAAATTTATTTCTATCTTTTTTGAACCATTAAATGAAAAAAATTCGGTCGAAAATTGAAATTTCATCTTTGAGGAGCCGCCATTTTATCAAAATTCAAAATTCCAACTATTCCTCCGACGAATACCTGGATTCATCTATCCACTAAACAAATCTCTTTGGTTTTTTTATTTCAGCTGATCTAAACCGGAGATTTCTCGCTCACCGCAAAACGCTTTTTTTTTAGAGTACACACAGGAGATCAACTACAGGAGCTGTGTGAAGCTCTATTTTTGAAAATAAAAAATGGCAATAGAGAGTTGAAAGATGACGCTGCATTTGAATCCTTTGCCTTTTATTCATCAAATAAAATCCCTGTCCGGAAAAAATTCGTAAAAAAGCAAGTTTTTTTGGTCCTCCAACTGTATATAACCCCTTAAATCACACACTTTCAGTCCACCAATGAAGTAACGAGATTGCAATCGCTGAAAGCCGCTAGAAAAGCCAAAATCGCTGAGGTCGAGGAGAGGCTCAAGGCTGTTGAAAAAGAAAAACTCAAGCTCGTACAGGAACAGGGAACGTTGAGCGCCGAAGCAGCGAAGGTGAGTTTTCCATTGCCGTTCGATAATTATTACAAACTTTTATCACGTGCTGCTGAAAACCAGTAGAAAAATGGATCGTCGAGTCCGAAAAACTATCGCACGAACCGCGAATTTCAATTTTTGTTCAATTTCCCTTATTCAGGTGTACAAAATTACCGAAGAATTGGAAGCGAAACTCGTCAGGGCGCCGGAACAGTGCGAGGCCCGTTTGAATGAACTTCTGGAAGAAAAACAACGGCAAATGGAGGAACGAAGTGCCATCGAGGCAGCGTTGCAGTCGAAAAAACCGGCGATCGAAAGGTTGCAAAGCCATTTGTCCATAGTCTCCAACAGGCATCGCAGATTCGCTGAAATAATCGACGCTTATCAACGTCTCCAGTGAGCTTGCATTTGTATTTTCCATATTTTTATGCCTCAAGGTCAAATGAAACGACGAATGAGGTTTCCGTGTCAGAATCGAGTGTTTTTTTCGTTTTTTCGAAACTCTGAATGAATGTTTTTCGCTTTCATATTGCAGGAATTCTAAAAAAGTTTTGGAAGAGACAGGGAAACACGTGGCGCAAAAAAAAGCTTTGATTATGGACGAGACAGTTCCTCCAGGCAAGGAAAACAGTAAAGCCACCGATGCAATTCTGCAAAAAACTCGAGACGAGTGCGAACAACGTTTGGCTTCGATGCGTGCCGATCTCGTTGAATTATCCAAGTAATTTTTTTCATTCCATGACCCCATATCGTTACTGCGAAGGAACGAAACGACTTGATGTTGATTCATTTTTTTGTTTTCTTCTGTTATCCAGTGTGAAAAAAAGCCTGGAGTGCAAACTCGCTGACTTTGAGGCGCGTCAGCAAGCAGCATTGTTGGAGAAAGAAGAAATTTCTGCCAGCATTGCAAAAGTCGTCAAGGAATGCGAGCAACTTGTGGCTTATGGTCAGGAAATGTACGACAACGAAATTAATCTGGTAAACAAACAAAAATATTCCTAATGCTCTCGCATTTCTCAAAATAACAATTTTCGATCATTTTGAAATTCATAATTTATTGATTCTAGGAAAGGAAACGAAAAGCTGATCTGGAATCGGTGAACCAATGAGCCGAGAATGCATCAAACAGGAAGAGGTTGGAATTAAACAACAATTAAAATTTTTTATATTGTATTTATATGATTTTTATTTTCTTCTATTGTTCTAATACGTCGTTCAATGTTTATACATTTCGGAGTTTGCATGTTTCATTTTTCGTAGACACATGAGACAGACACATCGATTGAAATATCATGGAAAGTTTTTCAAAATATCATGTGCTCTTCGTTTTATTTCATTCGTTTGTTTGTGAGGAGGTGTCAATTCGTAATCGCAACATTGAGAAATCGAATGATCGCGAACGAGGTTTATTCTTTCGAAATGTTAGTTCTCTCACCGATGCTGGACTAGGTTTTATATATTAAGTTGGGCTGCAACGTCTTTCCAAGTGCAATTTGCTCGACCAAACAATTCCACTGAAAAGACCTTTATAAATAAACTTTCCAGCGACAGATTCCAAGAGATAACTAAATATTTGGGCTCGATCTTCAACTCATTCTCCCGTGATTTTTATATCGTATAGCAAATTCAATGAAAATTCTTAATTATAACGTGAAATAAATCGTAGACTAGATTAAGTACAATCCTGTAAAGAAAATTATAAAAAAACAACAAAACTATTTGAAGGAATTAAAATGTCATGATCAATGGAATTATCCGGCGGCAATTACCAGAAAACATTCGTAGCTACAGCGATATATACATTTCTTTGTTCTCTGTATGCTCGTTCATGTATAAAATAAAACAAAAATTAGGGTTGTTCATTTTCAAGTTTTTCAAGCTTCATTCATCATTATTTTTCAAATTCTCCAGTTTTTTTTACGTTTCTGGTCACCAAAAAACTGCAATGAACACTTTCTAATCTCATGTCAAGAATTTCAACCCTGGAACGGTAACCTGAGGTCAAAAACGCGATCCTGCAGTGGTCACCGACGTAAATATCTCCTAGTTCCCGGTAATTAATGGGGCTGTAATCATTATTTAACGACAGTTTGGAGTGTCGATTGCGCGTTGGCGACGATAAGTATTACAGCCGCTAACGCTAAATCTCTAACATCCACTCTGAAATCGACCCACTTCCAATAACGGAATTAATATGTTTTTTCAACCGCGTGCTATCCTACTATTTTTTTCCCAAAACAACCAGATCTGATGAATATCAGGTCAAAATTTTAGGCAAAAATATTAAAAATCCACAAAGTGACGATTATTTTAGTGAAAAAACTTTTTTTTCCCGTTTTTTTTCTCCATTTTGCATTCAAAAAAATATGTTAGCCTTGGATTTCTTTCAGGAAAGTTTTTCGTATCCAAACTGGAATATCCAAGGGTTGTTTAGTAATTTTTTGAGAATTTTTGCGCCGATAGATTGGTCACAATACGGGTTCGAAAATGGACTGGGTAGAATCGACCCAGTGTGACCACCGAGATCCCAAAAGAGCCCAAGTTGAAGGCTTTTCGTTTAATTTTACCGGAGATATGAATTTTCAAAAATTAGGCTCATTTATGAGCTCAGGTTACGAGAATAGGCAAAAGTAACGAAAGGTTGCCGTTCCAGGGTCAATGCGAATGAGATGATTCGATTAGAAAGTAAAAAACTCGAGACGAAACAACCCCAATACGATAAATAGGTATATATAGAGATTTAGTTTGTTTGAACATTTCTATATCAGCCGGGTTGATGAATTCACTTGCAATTTTGTTCGTAAATATTTTCTACCTACGTTGTACTATGTATCATTCTACGAAGTAGCTAAATGCAAATGGAAAAAAGGGAAAGTTTTTCGTCGATAGAAGAATAATTCTCGTTTCTTGGCGTTTTCATTCTCTATTTGTTTTCGTCCATCTGATCTCAGGCACTACCACGAAAGATATGGGAAAGTGCCTCTCCAAAAATGATTATTTCCCCTTTATCGTTATTTCGTTCCAAGAGAGCTCGATAGCTCGAAATAGATGTTGATAATATGTACATGCACACAAATCGATCAGTATCAACAATATTCTTTTTACCTTTTTCCATTTTTCATCCGAGCAAAAATAGTCAAATCGTTCAGATTTCACAAAACAAACAACTTTCGTCAAAGTCCTCGACTTATCCGAGAAAAAAATGTACAACGTTAATAAAAAAAAAAAACATTTGCGGTTATTCTACGTGTTTTGATCCAAACGTTCACAAGATTGCCCAAAAATGTATCGCCGTTGATTTTCATCAGTTTCTTAAAATCCGATCGAGTTATTTGAACCGAAAATCTCTTCTACAGCTTTTGCTTTGGAAAAATTGAAAAATGCACGAAAATGATAAATAAATTTGGAAAAAATTTAGTTTGGAGTCTGGATTGTTTTGTTTTCTCTCGCTTCGTACAATCTCTCTGCATAAATTCCACGTTTTTTTAAATGTTACATAATTGAACAGTTTAGTTACACTATATACAAACAAGTTGGATGCTTCATTGCTTCGAATATCTAATTACAATATCTATACGTTTTTGCAAACGATTTCCTCGTTTAGTTACGCTTCCGCTCGCTATTTCATTTTCCAGCTAAACTCAAACACAAGCAATTCATTATTTGTATACATTTTTGTCAATTAGTCACGTGATCGAGTTTTCTAAACTACGGTCTCGTGGCAGTGTTTTTGATATTGAATTAAATCAACAATTTCCACTTTTTTCTCATTATTCATTCGTAAACATTTCCGAGAGTATTAACATTCTCGACAGTCCCAACAATCGAATCTTTTCCAAGCCAAGCTGTTCGTTAAATAATTCGAGAGAGTTTTCAAAAATATTTTACAAATCATTAAAAAAAAGACGCGACAACGAATTTTTTCCACCATTCATTTCGAATTACCGATTAATTTCTTAAATTCTGTGTGTTTTTTTTTTTTCATCAAATCATTATTGCGTGTTATACTTTCATTCGCTGGTTTCGACTCTCGATAATGGTATTTGTTGATTTTGAACACTTACAGTGAAATTTAATTATTAAAAAAAAAGAAGTTTTATGGAGAAACGGGGAAAGATGAAATCGACGAGGTCGAAGATAGACGACTGGTAAAAATAGGCACCCAATGGCGGGTTGCATTGATTTTTCCACTACGCTACAAAACACGATTCTTTATTTTTTCTTGTTGTCTCGGTTTTCCATTGCTGAATCTTCCGATTTGGAAATTGCATTATTTTCAGAGAATTTATTCAACTCCATGACTGAATTATTGCTACTACGGAACGATATTTACTCGCTACATTGATTTTTTTATGTTTCTCCCATTTCGATGACTGGGTCGGTTCATTTCACTCTTTTCTTAGTTTCCAGTCCGAAAATTTCCAACAAGACCAGCTTTATGGCTCTTAAAGTTTATAAACCCTCCACCCGAGAATCCTTCTAGTTTGGTTTCCATCTAATTCGTCCATTGTTCCCGCCTGCCCTACGTTTTGATGCTTTTAGCCTAAGTAATGTGAGCTCCCTCAATAATCGATTTTTCTTCCTTAGACAAAGGAAGCCAAATCCACTTTGAATCTTCGAGGACATTCTGTACATTGTGGAAAGAAAATAAAGTAAAAAAAATCTTATTTGTCCCTCAAGTGTTGGAACAGAAAGGAAATTGGCTTTGCGCGACGCTATTCGTTGCAAAAACGCTTCGTTATTCGTGGAAAACCGTGATCGCTAATTCGCAGGTTGTCATGAGAAAAATAAATCCCCGAGCGTTCGGCCAACGTTGTAAAAATTTAAATTAATGTAATTATCAAAAATCGTCTATGCATTGACGAATTTAGCTGTGGATGGCAGAATCATACGATAATCTTTATCACAAAATAAATTAAGCTAAAATGACTGTGAGAAATTTTATTTCTTTCTTTCTCGGTAAATTTCCCTCCGCAGAATCGATTATGTCATTTTCACATTTTTTCTGAGGATTATCGAAGTCCCGAAAAATTGACCGTGCCAAAGTTTATGCAGACGCTCAAGTTGCGAATAAACATGATTAATTCCTTGGGGAAAATTGGTCGATAAAGAACGAGCAGAAACAGCCGAAACTTTCGAATATTTGTAACAAAATTGTGGTGGATTTTCTATTTCGATGAGCTCATTGCCAAATGCATTATTTTTCTGTTAAACTTGAATTCCTCGAACGTATAATTTTGTTGTTTTTTTTTTATGGAGCTCACGTTACTTCTAAACAATTCTACTTTTCTCTTGAGTGGTTTGGTTTTGCTTTTGTTAAGAAAAATATTAGACCGAGCTAACCTGAACGGAGGATCCAAGAGAATCGGACTCGTTGTGCGATCTCAGGCTGGCCGATGTTTCAAGCTCC
The DNA here is from genome assembly GCA_037043255.1 of Diadegma fenestrale. Taxonomy (NCBI): domain Eukaryota; kingdom Metazoa; phylum Arthropoda; class Insecta; order Hymenoptera; family Ichneumonidae; genus Diadegma; species Diadegma fenestrale. The sequence continues at coordinate 4,696,075 of CM073311.1, read as the reverse complement.
ACGTTGTCGATCATACTATCCGCAGAGGATAAAATTCCATGCCTCGTCTGTTGTTCAACGTCGCCGTTATTTATGCCGCTCGATTCGCTCGCCCCGTTATTTATCATGCTGTCATTCAGTTTCTTCTTCATTCCCGTGCCGTTCAGCATCACCTCGTTCGAGCCGTCAGTCTGATCGTTGTTCAACATCGATCTACTTCCCTTCACGTTGTCCTTCGCACCTGTTTGCGAATTACTTTTCTTCCCTTCCTTCTCGCCGCCAACGTAGCCGTTTTTCGACGATTTTCCATCTTTGTCACGTGGCTTTTTGCCCAAAACGAAATTCGACATTTTCGCACGATCTTTTATCTCTCGGGACTGACGTATCGAACCCCCTCGACTAGGATCTTGACCACCCTCTTGCTCTTCCGTTATCGACACCAAATTTGGCTTGCCCTCGCCAGCGGCCTCGTCCTTTGCCACTTGAATTGGAATATCATCTGGAAAAAATAAATAAATACACATTTAGACAGATTTCCATAAATTATTCGTGTCGAAAATTGTACACGATTATAAATACAGCGAAAGAATTATCATTCGAAACACCAACGAGCCAAAAATCAAAATGCCCGGCAAAAATTCTAGTTTAAGAAAGTTACGCAGCTACTGAGCTAGTCATAAAAAGATTTGACTAAATTTGACTTTAGTAGTAATCGATCTTCCAATGTCACATTTCGTTGCCTCGCTATTATATCTGTCAAATTTCAAATTTCGCGCACATATAACCTCGAATACGTGCAGTTGCTATGTTTTAGCGAGAGTCGAAAAATAAAATCCACTGCAAGTGCTTTTTATAGTTTTTATCATTCCCGTTACAAGTCACTTTTGAACGTTTTTAAGCGTGGTAAATGATTATGAGGATTTAATCTCTCTGATGTTTAATTTTCATTTCAATCTATCCATCAATTACGGAGATATGAAGAATAATGTACAGCCTATTCCGTGACTTCCCATAAGAGGCCATGTTAAATTGGTTGTCAAGGCTTGTCAAATATTTACAAATATCTCGCGTAAAAAGCCACCTCAGCTTACAAAAATTGGTACGAGTTATTTTTACATCATTATCTAACTTTCTGCCAAGTTTGCCATTTTTCTGTCCATTAATTCTATTTTCTGCGTAACTTCCTTAGTCGAATTTTATCATTCCAAAAATCTGAACTAAAACTCCTTACTCGATAATTCTTCATGTGTATAATAATTAGTACCAAAATTCGTCGGTATCGTTTTTTCAATAACTCTAAATACTGACGAATACATTTTTTCCAACACTTTTCGTGCGAAACTCAAGCTCGTGGGCAATCAATGCAAACAATTTTTTTTTCAATTCCATCAAAAAAGTGGAGCGTCGTTTCCGCTAAAATTCTAACAACGAGAAAATTATTTTCCCGCGGAATTTTATCAGAATACAAATTCAAAGTCTTCCGTTTTTTACTTTGAACGAATGGATGATTGTGATCGAAGGTACGGAACGAGAAGTCAATGACGTTTCGTATCAGATGCCAAAGAAAAATTGAATCAAGAAGAAAATTTGAAAATATGAAAATTTTTGCCATTTTTTAGTAAAAAATGAAAATTTCAATGCATGAAAATTTAATTATGCCGACCATCCTCGACGTGAAAGAGATTTTTCTTGTCCCTTAAGACTGGATGTCAATTGGACGATTTTTGAAAAAGTAAACTAAAGAACGAAAATGTTGAGTGACGTCATATCAATTAACAAAGAAAAGCGGTGTAATTGGCTGTGATCGATGTGAACGCTGCTGAATTGTCTGATTATTAAAAAAATGCATTTTCGTGTGCGATCGTGATGTGTCAAACCGTTAATAAGTTTGTAGGATTGACTAAAATGTGCGAAATAAAATGGTGAAACGCTCGTAGATGGAATGAAATGAGTGAAAGTCCCTTAGAAAGTGTAGGAGCAAAATCAAGTTGGATTTTGTACACCAGCAGGGATTTTGATTGCCGAAAAAAAAAAAAAACAGAAGTTTGTGCTGGTGCTGTCGTCAATCGTCCCAAATTGCAACGATTAGATAAGTATGTTTGCAGTTTTGTTTTGTTTTTTTCCTCTGAAGGATACCGTGTATAGTTCGAGAGTGCAGCTGAGGTACACAGGCTGTTCGGTCTTCTCCGAGTTACATACAAAGTGTCGACGGAAGCGACGATGGCCTCGCCCAGAGCTTGTTCTTCGAGAACGCGATAAAGGCGAGCACCGGCGCTGACGCGACTTTCGTTGCTCGGCGAGCCACCGCGATCCTTGTTTTCTTTACGATTTCTACGGTGCACTTCTTCGATCATTGACGAAACAATATCAACATTTCCTCGTTGTTTAGTCTGTTGCGAGTCTCGATTTTTTTTCGGCGACGAATTTCTATTGGGCGAACCGTGCGAGCTGTTCAAACTTTCGCGTCTCGAATTTTCCAACGACGAACAACTCGATTTTTGCTGCAAACCTGTTGTTCCCCCGCCATCCAAATCATCCTCCATCGAATAGTGCGGCGCGTGTTTCCACAACCACGCACGACGCTTACTCCCACTTCCGCCGGCCGCTCCTTGCTGGTTATTCTTGCTCGTTACCTCACGATCCTCCTGAACGCTTCTCTGATCGCTCGAATCGAACAACGTCTCGTCGAGATCGTCTAACGATATTACACATCGCCAACAACCTCATCACTCGTATTCTTCGTACAATTTATCATTTTTTTCTTCCCCTCAATATCCAGCAATCTTAAGTAAACAAACTAATTTTACAGGATCTACGTCCATTCCGGATTTCCCAATTTTTCGTACGTACGTTCGAAAGAATTTTCCAATTTTCAACGAATCATCAAAAATAATGCCACGTACAATTTCATCGTTTCTACATTTTTTTATGAAAAAATTAAGAAATTTTATGACAAAACAGGAAAGCGATATTCCCACGATTTTTTTCATATTTTTTGAGCCCGAGAACTTTGGAAATCATGAAGAATTCATTTTTTCTTCAAGAATTAATGTTCAGTAATGAATCAAATTATTATAATTATATTAATCAATTAATTGAGTAATTAATTGAATTATTATAGTTATATTGATTAATGAATTGAGTAAGTAATCAATTAAATGAGTAATTAATGAATTAATTGAGTAAATAATTTATTAATTGAGTAATTAATTAATCAATTGAGTAAATAATTCATTAATTGAGTAATTAATTAATGAATTGAGTAAATAATTAATGAATTGAGTAATTAATTAATGAATTGAGTAAATAATTAATGAATCGATTAATTAATTGATTGAGTAATGAGTTCCATAATGGTATGACGACGATAAATCGATATGAACAGTAGAGAAGATGTCAACGTGTACTTACCCGGTAATTTTTTGGTCCTGAAGGAAGCGTTTGTGATCATAGATTTGGAAACAGTCGCGGTGGCCGTAGCAGGCGATAGAGCGACGCTAATTCCCATTGGACCTTCGCCAGGTTGTCCTGTAACAACGATAATCATGAAATTGCAAGAAAATATGTTTTTTAATCGCCAGAAACCATTCCGTGACAATTGGAGCGGGAAAAAAAAACAAATTCTGTCGTTTGCAGAAAGTGCGACGCGCGTCAAGAATAAACGATGAGTAATGACATTCTTTTCGTACCGGATGGTCCTGAACTGCTTGAATTTCGTATCGCGTTCGTCACCAACATTACGTCAGGATAACCGTCGTAGCAAGCGCGATTATGAATATCTTCGACCGCTTGGCTACCCACGTACCAACAATCGTTGTACCTGAAAATTATTTCATTTTGATCAAACTGCGAAAACGTTCGATTTAATGACATTTCGAATTTAATCGAGTTTTCATCGATTTTTTCATCAATAATCCATCGCATCGAACGTTTCAAACGATTAATCAAGTCACGGGAGTTTAATTCAAGGGAAATTTGACTTACATAGCGAAATAAATTCCGTGTAAAAATTCGAGGAGAAACTGATTCGATACGGGAATACGAGGCAGTAATCGTGGCACGAAACTCGATTCGCTGCCGTACGAGGATCGCTGATGATGTCCAGGTTTTGTAAACCCCTGAGTCACGAGTCTGATGAAAAAAAATAAAGACTTTACTAAAAGCGTCGTCGAAGAAACAAATAAAAACGAAATGATGAATTTTTTAGTCAGATTTTTCTGTGAATTGTATTTTTTAAGGTACGAACTTTGTCGCGACTTTGGAAAATTGTTCAAGCGCCGATTTGTTGATGTAACTGAGTTGCTGGTTGTAAATGAAAAGAATAGCGGTCATGACTTTTAGTCGATTCTGAGCGTTGAGCGTCTCGACCTGTTGGAGCGGTCCCCAGCTGACGAGTTTCGTGTTGCACTCTTCGAAACGTCGCACCGCGCTCTCCGTGAGCGAAGCCGGTGCCAGGCTCGAGGGCTAAACCAAACGTTTCGTTAATTTCAACATTTCAATCGTCGCTAAACTTGTTTTTAATGAGTTTCGAAATTATTGAGACCTCGTGATAAATCGAGAGCATCGCCAGAGACGGTAGCCTAAAGGAAACGGCTTTTGCCTCGCCGGATTTATCCACGATCTCTAAATTGTACAGTCCAATTAGAAGCGTCTCCACAGATCGACAATTCTGCGACAAGAAAAAATGACATTAATCACGATGAAACAAAAAAAAACTAACGAAAATAAATCCGTTATCAGGGACGATAAAGCGAGCGATAAAATTCGCAACGTCCACCGAAAACTTTTAATTGCTTGTCAAGTTCCCAAAACCATGAGAATTTGTGTTTTGATCGTTGAAAAAAATCGTTTTCAATGTTCTGACAAAATGTCGAATTTTCGCTGCATTCCAATGATGCAAAATTCAACATTGTCATAAAAATATCATTTTGGTTCAAAACAAGCCATAATTACTGAGTCCTCAAGATAAAATGATTGGCTCGAATAGAAAAAGATTCGTTTGTGATTGCAAGGCAGGCGTTGACCTTGCTCCAGCTTAACACGCGTCGTGGCATCTCAGGCTTCTAAAAGGTACATAATTAAGCTAATTACAGCTCGAGACGTTATCTCGACACTGCGTTGTCGTACGAACGTGAAAAAACGTCGCACGCAGTTATACAATGTGGGCAGAATATGTTACGAAAAAATGTAGTTTTTTAAGTTCCTTCTCAACCGATATCCTTGAATTCCGTTATGAATGTTAAGCCTAGAACGGCAACTTGGACGCAGGATCACGCGAGCTTAGAATAATTTTACTTAAAGTCAAAAGATCGGTCGAAAATTCGGTAAAACGATGAAAAAAACGGGGACACCAAGGGCGCGGGATTTCAAGTCGCCTGGGATCGTTTTTAACTTCAATCGATTATTCCCTCCACCCTATTATTTACAGCCATTAATAGTCAGTTGAACTCGACTCACTTTGATATCTCCGTGCGCTACGGAATTCAGATAAATGAATATCAGTGTCGGAACAAATTGCAGCGTGAATCGTTGTAATTCTATCTCCCTCGATCTGTAGAAGTTGAACAGCTGATTGCACACAGTGTCCACGAGCTGTGAATAATTCAATTTCATCATTAAATGACAAAAAATAACCGACAGCCAGATGCAAACAATAAAAGTTCATAGAGGAATGGAATTCGATCTTTGATCGAAAAGCATCAAAGACTCAACATAGAGAAGCTTGAAAACTCGAAACTTGAAACTTGAAAACTATTATTTAATCAATTCTATTTTATACGCGCCAGATGTTGCGTTGTTTCCTTTTTTTATCGTCTAATTAACGCGATTTATCCCCGTGATGTAAGTTCGTGAATAAATTACCATCAAAAGCAGAGATTTAAAAAAAAACAAAAATCCATTAGCTCGAGAATTCAGCGGCCGTTCCCGACACAATAATTTCTCGTCTATCAGCAAAGTCTTTTTTCAAAACATCGAGTTTTTATGTATTCAACAAACAACCAACAAACTTTGTTTTAGATTTTACCCTTTCGCCGAAAACTGATATATTTTTAATGACTCTGAAGTTTGCATCGCTGGAACGCAACGAAATTCTTTTTTATCTTTGACAAAAATAATTATTCAAATGCAGTATGTAATTACGATGATAAAATGATCGAATTTTGCCACCCGCAAAGCTTATCGGCTCGAAAAATTTGGATGACATTGAAAATTAAACGAATCGTGAATAAAATCAAATATTTTTCGGTGCATTCCAACGTTGCAAGCTTCAGCATCTTTCTTTTTACTCCGTGAAGCTAAATTTCAAGGAGTTTTCACTTTACCAAACAAAAAAGCTCGTGAAGCTTATCCTTTTATTTATTTTCTCGATTTTATTTTCTCTATTATTATTTATTCTTTCCCGAGCATGACAATCCAAAAATCCAAACGTTTTTCTCTCACTAACAGCAAAAAAAGGGAAATTTTTTCCTTTCTTAGAATCCGAATTCTCCATTCAGCAACGTACTGAGTTTTGAACATGACGAATAGAAAGTTACAACGGGACGAGTTAAGCTGCAGAAAAAACTGCTCGGAAAGCTGATCCGGCAAGTTTGCGAAGCCGAAGGATAACAAACATGTTGAAAAATTAAAAATTATGTTTAAAAAAAAACACAGGATGGATCGTACCTCGCTGTACTTGCTGCGCTCCTCGAGGAGATTGTACAGAGCCCTGACAATTTCATTGTCTTGGGCAAGAGTTTTAGCAAAAGTGTGGAGTTCCGTTGAGGTAAAGTCAGCGCAGTCGGCCAGCCACTCGTTGATGAGGCTCTCGGTCATGTTTGTCGTTGATTGGACAGTTTCTCGGCAGAGAAACGTCAAAACATCACCAAAAAAACTGTTTTTTTATTTTTTACTGTGAAAAAATGCGGGGGAAAGATTTTTTTTTCGATTATGAACATTAATTGTGATTGTGGGAGAAATGCGTGGGTGGAATCGCGAATTCGGATCGTGTGAAATCTCCGCGGCTCGAGAGGAAACGTGCGGAACAAAAATTTGAGCCTGAAATTCGAAATTCGGCCGACATACTCGACGTTCGAAAGCAAAAATGACTTTTTCACACTCTAATCGCGAGTCCGGAAAAGCGAGAAAATGAGGAAAAAAAATTCGCCTCTTACCTCGTTTACGTGCACATTGTTATATCACGATAAATACCGCAGGTCGCTAGCATCGTCACAAACTGTCACTGAGACAGCAGACACGAGGCAACTCTCGATGAACCCTTGCAAAAAAAATAACAAAAAATGACTTTCTGGAGCTCGGTGGCTCAGTGTAGCTCGTCAACACCATGCACACGCACTCACAAACTCACTGACTTACACACGAGCACGCTGTACACTTTTGCACACAAAACACATCCTCGGTGTATCGATGCACACTCCGGAATGAAGTGCGCCGATTAACTTTGCCTGCTATTACGGTCACGAACGACAAAACGACGATTTCGTTGTCAGATGGAAAACGCACGGTGCCTCTCTGTCATGAAGACCGGATTTTTGGGTTGCGACAATTTTTTGCTTCGAAAAAATGCGGAAAACACGAGCGGAAAGACTTTTGTCGCAAAAAATTATCATTTTATCCAGATTTTGTGGATTTTGTTTCATATTCGTCGATAAACTTTTCATCACACGCCGCCACATCTGTTTTTTCGACGGAAGATAATTATGCAAAATTTCCTACCTGACCGACGACCAATCACATAAATTGATTAAAAAAATTCATATCTAAAAATAAATTCGCCGTCAGACAGAGGGGAGGGAACGAGTAATTATAATTACTTCATTATTTAGTCGGGCGCAAGTTGATCGCGTACAATAAGCATGCGTTTCCGTTATTTACCAAACAATTGTCGTGCACGGTGCGGCACCGTTGCGAATCGTCAACAATAATAATCACCGCGAGCAGAGTTCGAAAAGGAGAAAAGTGCCGAATTTGTATTTTTGCTTTCGAAATGTAAATTCCGCGTGGATACTCAATGAAAAATGTGGCCTTGTGTTGCATCTCTCGGCTCGATTCCATGACGCGTGACGCTCGTCTCTTTCGATCTTCCGTTAACAAAAATAAAGAGAAAGACGAGAAAAAAAATAAAACAAAACCTTTTCTCGACTTCGTGTCATTTTTCTTCCACGAGACCAGCTGTTCATTGACGCAACAGCACTTACGTTACCCGGAAATAATGTTACGATGAGGAATAACGTGCTAGTCGTCAGAAAAAAAACTTTTTCCTCATTTTTCTCTACAATATCCTATTTATAGTGTTCGAAACGTAAATGCCAGCTTTAACATGTCCATGAAGGTGAGTACGAAAAATACCAATTGTTGCTCGTCGTCACCTTTCATAAATTTTTTTTCGAATCGTGTCGCAACTTAAAATTAATGAACCGTCTCATCATCGCTCAGAATTTCCATTCTTTCACATTTCAATTCAGGTTTCTGGGTTACCGAACTTTTTTTCAATTTTTCAGACTTTTCGAATTTCGATTTTTATCGCAAATTTCGTAATTTTTCATGTTCTTCAAATTTTCTGCTTCAGAAACGAATTTCTCGAATTTTTGTGAAGAGACAATAAAAAAATCGAAACTCTAGTTCGCCCTGGGATTTTGGGCTTTTTTTGTTTTTTTTTAGAAAGAATCTCCGTGGGATGTTGAGTTACATCTCGCAGCTGCTCGAGGGGACAGCAAACGGTTGAGAATTCTTTTGGATTCTGGGCGCGTCCACGTCGACTGCAAGGACAAGGTTTTTACGAATTTTGTCAGAAAGTCCAAGTTTTAAAAAAAATTCACCAACTCCGTGTAATTCTTGACAAATTTGTAAATCGAATTCTCTGCAATTTCTTTAAAAAAATGTAATCGCTCAATTTATCTTGAATTTGGCTTGAGGATTTTTGTGTAGAAGAAATTGCTGTTGCGCAGCGATTGAATCTGTGCTTTGATTTTAAAGCTAATTTTTGTTATTTCCAGGATGGAACTACTCCGTTGATTTTGGCAGCGGCTGGAGGTCACGTAGACGCTGTAACGGAGTTGCTGCAACAAGGAGCGAATCCCAATGCAAAGAGATTGGTAAAATTTTGATAAATTCGTTTAAATAAAAAATCATTCGAGTTTATGGTCGCGCGATTTCGACGGTAGACAAATTCGAATATATCTTCAACCCCAGAACGGGAATCTGGGGTCAAGAGCGACCCCAGGCGTCTTTAAATTCCGCGCCCTTTTCACTGATTCTTTGGGTGTGAGCAAAATTGCCCCAGGTTCACGTGATCCTGCATCAGGAACCGAAAAGAATGAGCCCAAGTCGAAGATTCTTCGTTAAATTTTATCGGGGATGTGAATTTTTCGAAATTGAGCTCGTTTTTGACCCCAGGTCACCGGAATAAGGAAAAAAAATGCCGTTGAAAAATGCGTCGACTTTAAATGTTTTTGCTGCTTCGGAAATTGCAGACGGGAACGACAGCCTTATTTTTTGCTGCCCAAGGTGGATATGCCGAGATTGTTGGAGTTTTAGTCGAGGAAGGAGCAGCCATCGATTCCTGTAGCATCGTGAGTACAAACTTGTCCGTACGAACTTAAAGGCTGTAGGAGTTTTGCTGTTTTGTTAGGGAAAATCAGTTCGTGCAACAAAAAGCTGAATGATTGTGTTTCAATTTTTGAAAATTGGTAAATAAATACAACGTGAATTGAATCTTAGGACGGAGGCACGCCGCTGTTCGTTGCGTGTCAATGCGGTCACGTTGACGTGGTCGAGGCTCTGATCGAGAGAGGAGCGAACGTGAACGCTCAGATGAAGGTGAGAAAAAAAAAACTCGATGCATTCTGATACATCGAGAGGCTCTTGGCCGAGACTTGATTCCGATCCAGTCACAAGAAAAATGCCGAATGAAGAGAAAAAACGTTTTTTTTTTTGCTCGATATCAAAGGACGGCGCAACAGCTTTGTTCATCGCAGCACAAAACGGCCACGTGAAAATTCTCGAGATGCTTATCGAACAAGGAGCGAAATGCGATGCTGCGAGAACCGATGGGGCAACTGCATTGTGGATAGCCGCTCAAATGGGACATGATCATATTGTCCGGAGGCTACTAAAAGCCGGTGCCAAAGTCGATGCGACCAGACACGTGAGTTCGGCGTTTCAAGCTCTATCGATTATTTTTTAAACATTGTTAAAGTTGCTCTGAAATCGATTACTTATTTTTATGTTATAGGACGGAGCAACGGCCCTCTTCAAGGCAGCTCATAAAGGTCACACTGCGGTCATAGGAGAGCTTCTCAAGTATCGTCCATCGCTGGGTATCCTTCCGGTACGATTAACCAAAATGCCTCGTATTTCCAGCCGAAATTTCATTCCCAATAGCAAAATTTCTATAAAAATTCAAAAATCGAATTTTCGAACGATAAAAAAATACAAATTGATCAAAATTGAAGAGAAAATTTATTCGACACTCAACAATTTTGTTTTTTATTTGTAAACAAAAAGTTTTATGAAAATGAGCGAACGGTCTTTTTTTTTTTGTAGAACGGAGAAAGTGCTCTGCACGCAGCAGCACTTACGGGTCACATGACCGTGGCGCGTCAACTGGTAGGAGCGGGTGCAGACCCTTTATTGGTGAATCTCGAAGGTTTGACACCTTTGCAATTGGCAATGAGACATTCGCAGACGCAAGTGGCGAGTTATCTCCAGGAAAAAGTCAGGGGAAGAACTTCAGCTTCTCGTTAAAGCAACTTTTGAAAAAAAGGTCAATTTTTCGGATCTAATCTCGTTGAATTAATTATATACACCTGCAGATATCTATATTATATATATTATATAAAAAATATTAAGGGGTTTTATACAGTTGGAAGACCAAAAAAAACTTGTTTTTTTACGAATTTTTTCTGGATAGGGATTTCATTTGACGAATAAAAGGCAAAGGAATCAAATGTATCGTCATCTTTCAACTCTCCATTGCCATTTTTTATTTTCAAAAATGTAGCTTCACACAGCTCCTGTAGTTGATCTCCTGTGTGTACTCTAAAAAAAAAGGCGTTTTGCGGTGAGCAAGAAATCTCCGGTTTGGATCAGCCGAAATAAAAAAAGCAAAGAGATTTGTTTAGTGAATAGATGAATCCAGGAATTCATCGAAGGAATAGTTGGAATTTTGAATTTTGATAAAATGGCGGCTCCTCAAAGATGAAATTTCAATTTTCGACCAAATTTTCTTCATTTAATGGTTCAAAAAAGATAGAAATAAATTTCGGATATCTTATTCCTTCGACGAATACCTGGACTCATGTATCCACCAAACAAATCTCTTTGGTTTTGTTTATTTCAGCTGATCCAAACCGGAGATTTCTTGCTCAGCGCAAAACACCTTTTTTTTTAGAGTACACAACTACAGGAGCTATGTGAAGCTTTATTTTTGAAAATAAAAAATGGCGATAGAGAGTTGAAAGATGACACTAAATTTGATGCCTTTGCCTTTTATTCATCAGATGAAATCCCTATTCAGAAAAAATTCGTAAAAAAAAACTAGTTTTTTTTTGGTTTTCCAACTGTATAAAACCCCTTAAGAAAGAGGCTGGGAAGATCTAGTGGGAGTGCAGCACCGTCCGAAAGTTATTAGATTTACCAGTCGCTTTTCGCGGTAAATAACAAACGTTGTGTTTTTCGTTTTATTAAACATTTTTTATTGTTTAGCATTCCCAGCAATATATTATTTTCGTTAAATTATTTTATTAAGTCCGAGTTGCAATACTTTTTAAAAGTAGTCACCGTCCCTCGAATGTTGCCAACTGTTTTTTACTTTGTTTCGCCTTTGCACTTTTATCATGTTATTATTAACACAAAAAATATTTTTCTAAATATCGTCCAATAGTCGTTACTCCCAGTAGACTATTTTCATCTTTATTGTTGTTGTTTTTTCGTGGAACAGAAGAAAACGAGTTATGCCAATTAGTATTACGAAAAATTTACTAAAAATCTACGTCTAGACAAAATGGGGGAAATTTTAATGAGACTGACTCGTATGCCTTGCATTTCGATCAATCGTATAGTCTAAATATACGCAGTTTTTTTCAATATCCAACTTTTTATTGTTGGAATTCGTTTTTTTTTATTAACACTGATATATACATCAATGTACACACGCTCATGTATTGGCACATCATATGTCTTCCCGATTTCGAGCAACATTCGATCCTGACTCATGTAACTAATTGTGTTAATTGTTATTGTTATTGTCAAAAAATTATGTTGGAATATTTAATAAATGGTACAATGAAGGGAAATTCTTTAAACTTTGTTTTTATTTTAAAACTTTCTTTACAGTTTTTTTCGTTTTTGAACGATTTCGGCGATTTCCAATGATCCGGAAACCCGATTTTACAATATTTTTATTTAACGACATTCCTCACGGAAGTATAAAAATAATTTCACTCTGCATTTAATTAAAAAAAGGAATATTTTTTAAAATTTGCGCATTTTTTGAGGGCGCGAAACTCACGAACGTTTCGTGTTCTTATTTTTCATTTCATTGCCTTTTTGTTAAAAATAATTAACGATTGCGTGAAATTTTTGATTCACGGACTAGTAACGCAATAAAAACTTTTCAATTTTATTTACAGCACCGGTTCGAAGTTTTTTTTAGTAAAAAATGGGCATCAAATACGCGGTGGAATTTAAATCACAGTTGTATGGAATTTTTCGTACGCGAATAAATAGAAAATTCAAATTTCATAACAATTTGAATGGAATTAAATTAATCGTGCATTTAAAAAGCGATTTTTTCGATTAAAATTATTTCTCCGCGAGAAAATTGTTCCCGTACAGTAAAAAAAAAAAACGATTTTGGAATGATGAGTTAATTTCAAGGAGGTAAATGATTCCAGGCTTCGTAAGTAGGCCGAGCCTCACTGCCTGCTTTTGTTCCCATTGTGAGATGTACAACGTATTGCGTCAGCGCCGATCGCTCGAGGCTCAATGGCGACTTTCTTCCAGCTAGCATTTACAATGATAGTCGGTGAGGCAAAAATAAGTACATTTTTTTTTGTTATCGACGCAGAATTCGCGATAAGATGAGCACCGATGATAAAGACCTGATACGAAACGCGAGCCCGCTCTAGTTCCGATCAGTCATCCGCGGCGTTGAACACGCCTTGTTTCGATCATGGTCCGTGATCGCATTATCGAGTTACAGGCAGTTAGTAACCTGCAACAAAAGATTTTGTTGTTTTTTTCTTACAATCATCGAACGTTTTTCCGGACGACTATGATTTTATTTTTCTTCCAGTGTCGTCGGAGTAATTCCAATTTCGGAGGATCTTTACTCCAGGACGTTAATTCCTTGAGATCTTCGAGTAAAAAAATCACCGGCGTTCTCGAAAAAGTACGTTTGAAATAAATCATCAGAATTAAAACATTTTAATATTATTCATGCCCGCGATATCGCTTGAATATCGTCGAAAAGTTGAGTCATGTTCACGTTATGAAGAAGAAACATCGTAAATCCATGAATTGAAATATTTCTAAAGAAAATGTTAGTTTTTACGATTTTGAATTTTTTTTCAGGCGGCCGAAATACGCGAACTGATCAATTTGATTGTTGACAACGTCAAGCTCATTAAAGAATTGCACAACAATGTGCTGTCCCATACGAATCCAGGTAAAAATTGGGACTAAATTTCAAAATTCCGATTTCTCGTCAACATTAGTCGTTTTAATGACGATTCAACGATTTTAGACATCAGAACGGAAGTGGAAGGACGGACGACGATAATAGACTTGACGGCTGCGCGAACTCACAAGCAATTACGTGGTAAGTCGAATAAATAACGAAATAACGAATCAGCCGTTTTTATTACGAATCAATTTCTCTTTAGAATTCTTTACTCTGGCTCGTGGATCGATCGCCGTGCTGATTTTTTTGTTTTTCTAAATTCTGCCTTTGCGGGCCAGTTTTTTATCGTTTCTCGGCCTCCGAGCAATCCGAATCTCGCGGGTAAACACAAAAACTTTGAAAAAACAACGGAAACTCCCGATTTACAGTAATTATCAAAAAAGCATCTCGAATTTGTGTAATTGGAAAAAATTCAATACCTTCGAGTCGTCGAGCACCGACGAAAACGTCTCAGAGACAAAAGCGTGAAATTCCAAGCGATTTTTCGTCTGCGGTTGATGCGCCGGAGAGCCCGAGTCCGTAAATATTGAGAATTTCTTTAGTCTCGTTGAGTCGCGTTGGATTCAGGCCCACGAGCTGAAATGCCAGGATACGTGAGAGTCGATAATCTCCGGAGAACGATCCTTGGCATGCGTTCAGGATCGATAAGAATCGAGCGTCCATCGAGATTTGATTTTTTGGGAGACTCGTGGCCGATATGCTCGTCGTTGTCCACAGAATCCTCGTGCGCTCGTTTCGAAGATTTTCTATTTAAAGAAAAACATCGCAGAAAAAAAGCAAAAACTAAAAAAAATAGTCCAACAAAAAAAAACGAGGTAAATATTCGTAACAAGGTGAGGAAATTCTACCGAGAGTCGCGTTGAATTTCTCGTTCCAAATCTGGATACTCGTTGTACAAACTGGTGAGAGCTTCCTTGCTGGAATCTGCGACAGTTTGGATGAGAATTTTGTTGACTTCCTCGAGAATCGGGGATTCGAGTCGTTGGCATTGTTTTTTGAGTTCGACGAGACTCGGTAAGAAAACGTGATGACGATGTTTTTTTATAGCTTCCACGATAACCGAATTGGCAGGTGAATTTCCAGTTTCTTCAGGATTGTTGTCGTCCTCGCTGTTTTGTCTCGAGAAGGAATTGACGTGGAGGTGGTCGTTGGTGAGAATGTAAAGAGTATCTCGAAGGAGAGAAACGGCTTTTTCCGATCGAATGTCAAGTCCGTCGTTGCTGCGAGGATTAATAACGTGTTTCGTCAATTTAACGATCACAGACAATTTTCCTGGTGAATCGAGATTTTCCAGCATGAAATCGTAGATGGTTCGACGTTTTTTCGTGTTCTCGTCACCAGCCAAACTCAACGCGCTCCGATCGGCCTTACGACGACGTTTTGTCACGCTCGTTCGTCGCTCGTAATCGTTGAAATGATAAATTCCATTGAGCAATTGCTGCGTTATCAGATTCTTGTTTTTAGCCAAAAGTCGTTCTTTTATGAGAAACACCGTCATTTGACGTATCGTTGAATCTTCGTCCGCCAGCATCGTCAGGATATGGAAGAAAAATGCTTCCTTTATCATGATCGTATCCTCGACCAAAAGTTGGATAAATATGACGAGAATGACTTGACGAACTTGCGGGTTTGGGTCTTTCATGCTTATGCACATGTCGGTCAAGTACGGCTCGACCAAAGCGGTGAATCGCGAGCATATGTCGGCAAGAGCTTTGGCAGCGTTGATTCTGACGACCGAACCATTCGCCAAGTTCTCGTAATCGTTGATCGTCATTCCGCCAGCATTTTCGTTCGGGTTTCTCAAGTTGGGGCTTTGCGTTTTGTTGCACAAGAGGCAACCAAAAATCGGAGTCATTTCGACCGCGATATCCCGGTTTATGAGAGACTGTTGTCCCAAAACCGTAACTGCAGCTCCTTGCAATTCTCGTTTGTCGACGATCCAATCGGGCAAACTTTTCCATTCGAGCAAAAATCGTTGGAGAATCCGCCTCACGCTCTTTGAGATTTCTGACCAGCAGGAAAACGAGGCGTGACCGAGAGTGCACACGGCTCGAAAGAGCAAGTTTTCCGAGGTTTCCTCGAGCTCGGACTCGACTATGCGAGTTATTGTCGTTTCGGAGAGTCTCATTATTTCTCTCGTTATCTCAGAACCGTTAATCGTTGGGTTTTCGTTCTCGTTGATCCTCTCAAGATGCTTCGTGATGTCCAACAAAATATCGAGACAGTGTCGTACAAGAGGAACTTTGATACGATAATTTTTCAAATAATTCGTCATGTCGTTCGATATTTGCTGCAAAGTTACATGGTCGAAAGTTGACCAGGAATAATTGAGAACTCTGAGCATAAGGCTCGTCAGAAAAACGTCCGAATCTTCCGACTCTATGAGCGATTTCCCATAAAAACTGTAATAACTTTGCATTCCCGATAACTTTTTGTTCTCGCTCATAGAAGCGAGCAACAGCCATGCGCCCAAGTTGTTGCACGTTCCAATGTGGGATTTGATGCTGGATATTTTGTGGTCGTTTACTCGGCCACTTGAGAGCCAAACGCTGCAGGCTCTTGTGAGATGATCGCCCATTTTCTTGACGGCTATTTCGTTGAGAATCCTCCAGGGCAAATCGTCGCCTCGGTTTTCCGAATCGAATTCCTCTATTTTCCAAATCGTCAATTTTTCCAACGATTCTATCACCTCGTCTTGGACCTTCGCCTCGGAATCAAAGACTCGGGGAACTACCGAGTCCACCCAATCTTCGCAGAGCCCCGCTTTGTCGGGAAACGTTTGCAGTAATTTCGTCAATACGAGAATCGCGTAACGTCGGACGGTCAGTACGGAATCTCGACAGTGTCGCTGAATAATGGGCAGTGAATCGTCCAGCAGCTCCGGCGCAATTAAAACTCCGTTGCAAAGTACTTGGAGCGCGCTTCTTCGCACCAGAGCTCTTTCGTCTTCCAGACGCTCTTTCAACATCGCGACGGTTTCGTTTGTCGACGGCAAAAGGGAATCGCAATTTTCCCCATTGACGCAGCCCTCGATTGTTTCCAGACTCGGAATTTCTCTCGTTTCTCCCCCGTTTTGGAAGATTTTTTGCACCAGCGGCCTGTCGCTCCAGTTCGTGTATTCTGCGAGTGTGGCGATCGCCCGGCCCCTCACCATGCTGGAAACATCGACGCACCGTCCCATCGCGCAAGCCAACAGAATTTCCTCCACATTTGCTCTGCGTAGAATCTCCAAGTTGTCTTCATTGCCGCGGTTCCTCGTGACGAACAATTCCGTGAGGAATTTGCCCACGATCTCTTGCGCGAATATCCTGCAGGAAATCTTGGCGTGATGGCAAAGACGCACGAGATCCGCGAGGCATTCTCTAGAGGAGTTTTCCTCGTTGCAGCAAAGATAAAGCAACTTTATTATTATCGCGGCTTGTTTTTGCCGCCCGTCCAGTCTCTCGGGACATTTGATCATCGTGTGTTGCAGCAAAATGGTCAAAGCGGACAAAGCCTCTTTGCCGTGAACTGCGAGAAGATTGTTGAAAAAATACATGGTCGATTCTCGCACCATCGCTCCTTGCTTCGGCGGTAAATTATTCGACGCGACAAGAAATTGCGGCAACGTGTATTTTGCGATAATTCTGGAAATCGCCGAAACGGGCATGTACTTGGGGTTGCAAATTTGTTCTAGCGCCACGTACGCATTGTGGGCCAGAGAATTTAGCGTCGCTTTATTGTTTTTTTGGAAATTTATCACTTCCTCGGCCAGTTTCGTGATTTCTACCAAATAATACACCGTAATCTCGAGCGAGCGAACTTCCATGGACGTGCAGGCGGATTCGAGCATTTTAACGAGGTCGTACATTACCGCGTTGAGTCCTCCGGCGAGAGTGACGCTTTCTGACCTTGAGAGCGTCGTTTCGTACTCGGAATCGTCCTCCTCGTCGGCGGAGCCTTCGAATCCACTGGCGTTGGACCGTTTATGATTTTTTTGCTTAGGCACCAAACGCCTGGACAACTCCAAGCTCTTGAGAGCGAGTTCGTACAAACCAGGCTGAAAAGCCTGGAACGCGTTGCTCCCGGGAATTGCCAAAAGAACAAAATACAAGCTCGTCGCTCGCAAGCACGACTGCCGAGAATTTTGACTCGCGTCAAAAGCGTGACCTTTTTTTATTAAATACGCGAGCACCGACAGGAGACCCTGGATTTCTACGTTCATGGCGATCAGAGTCTCCCACGAAACTTCCTCTCGATCGTTAACACGAACATTACGATTTTCCGAAATCCACGTTTTCACCACGCCACAAGTTTCTTTTAACAACTCCATCATGTCCGGAGTCTCGAGGAATATTAGATAATCCATTGGCACGTTTTCCACGTTCGAGAAACCACTTTCGTACACTTGATTTATCCATTCTCGATCTAAATCGTCCAATTTAAAGGCATCGAAGGCCGCGTGCAACGGATCCATTTTTTATCTTCTAAATCCGATCGAGTTCTATTTCGTTAGCAATACCTAACCTCACTTTTTAACACACATCGTTTCGCCATTGCAAGGACATTCACCACGTGTCGCCCGCGAATATTTATCCAATACACGTCGTTCACGATTCATAAGAACCTGCTGAATTGTTGTGTTTATGCGATTAATTAGGTTAAGCCCGCGTGACGTACCGAACCACCGAAGCAAATCGTAATTTTGCTGCGCGAACACTGGCAATGCGAATGCTCAACAACAATGGCGGCGACGGCTCTCTGTTGATTCTGTTCTGTATGGAATTTCGCATTGATATGATTTCAGAATTCATCGGAGACACAACAAACCCCGACGATCCGGCAACCATTGACGCGAGCACGGATAATCCAACTTACGTTAGAATTAAAATTTTGCAATATTCAACAATGAGACAAATGTTTGCTGATATTATGCTCGAGTACAACGAGTCCTTATTACGTTATCACGAGAAATGTTCGTTTTTGTTGAATCAGCAAAGAAATTTGTGTAAGTTTTCCCAATTATTTCAAAAACTCGATTGAATTCGATACTTTTCACAAGCGTTCGGAATGACCGAAAAACACAACTTTTTTTTTTTGGAATTGCAGTAAATAAATCGCCGACGATGCTCGAAAACGGGGAAGAAAATTTAGACGAAGAAAAACGGAGTTTGTTCGTCGACAATGAAAGTATCA
Source organism: Diadegma fenestrale (assembly GCA_037043255.1). Lineage (NCBI taxonomy): Eukaryota > Metazoa > Arthropoda > Insecta > Hymenoptera > Ichneumonidae > Diadegma > Diadegma fenestrale. Next base: position 4,677,237 of record CM073311.1, on the reverse strand, counting down.
AATGTTTGTTTTATTCGTACGTGCAAAATAATTTCGTGTTTTAAATATTTAACAATTTACGTTACGTGTTTATTTACTACGCTGCAGATCCTGGAGGAAAGTCGAATAGCAAGGCAACAATTATCGGAAATCCAATCGAGGCACCAGGACGTTTTGAAAGTCGAAAAATCGATCGTGGAAATTAGAGACATTTTTCGTGAAATGGCTTTCATGATCGAGAAACAAGTACGTCGATAAATGTTGAATTTCAACAATAATAACAAAATTAAGCAAAGTTCGTGAAAAATAAATGCAAATATTTATTCGTCAGTTTTTCATGATTCTTTCAAGGGCGACCAACTCAATTGCGTAGAGTATTTCGCTTGCCAGGCAACAGAAAACGTCGATAATGGTCGCGGCGATCTTGTGAGAGCTGAGAAAAAAGGGCGCAGATACAAAAAGGTATTTTGCCCATTTTCATTCCAATTTTTTCGTCACATTCTTCCGACTTTATCGATTTTCATCTTTTTTTTTTCAGAGAAAATGTAAAATTATTTTGATCAGTGCTACGATCGTCGTGATAGTCTTGATCATAGCCATTTACTTGTGAAAATTCAAGTGTCGACGCCGCGTCAAGTATTCTCATCGACCTCGATCCTCCGTGGGATTCCCGATCGTAAAGCACGTGGCGAATGCATGTTTTTTCGCTTTCTCATCGTTTTTCTATTCTACTTTTGTGTACCCGTCGATTTTGACTCCTTGGCGTAATTTTTGAAAAACTGCACGAGACCCTTCGCGCTTGGTCGCGTTTTATAGTCGCTGTCTGTACAGGCAACAAATATCTCGAGTACTCGATCGTATTCGGGTCCAATGTGTATTGCGGGCAAAGCTGGTCGAGTTCCTGGGGAAAAGATTGAAGCATTTAAAGATTTCAAGTTTTGAGAATTTTTTCAGTGAATTGTAAGAAGAAATGCGAATAAAATGATTTTTTACGAATGAGTTTGGAGCATGAAAGAAATTGGCCGAATTACCGTAAGTTCCGTAGGAAGTTTCTTCGAGAAACGAAATGCTCTCGTCCATGGGGTCGTTGGGATCGTAATTTTCTTTAGTCTCAACGATCTTAGGATTGGAATGATCCAGAAGTGAAATATCCATCGACGAGGTGGGAGTTTCATCGCCGTCGAAATTTTCCGAATGAGGGGGAACCGTCGCGATCATTTCCCAGATTACGAGTCCGTAAGACCACACGTCAGTTTTATTTGTGATGGGACCGTTTTCTGGAATTTCAAAAGTCTCGTCAAGCACATTTTTGGCCACACTCCAGAGAATTCTCTGCAGTCAGAACAAAAATCTTTACCGAATATTACTTCAGGAGCGTTCCAGCATTTCGTGCCCGTGTAAACGACGTCCTTTTTCGAGTCGTCCATCTGCAAGTCTTTGGTAAGCGGCACGGACACCCCAAAGTCACAAACTTTCACCAGTTTCCAGTCGTTTGACAACAAAATGTTGTAACTCTTGATATCTCCGTGAAGTAGATAAACTTCGTGATGCAGATACTCCAGCGCGTTTGCTACTTCGCGAGCTACGGTCATTATTTTTCCAGGAGGAAATGGCCCTCCCCCCTCTTCCTGCCGGACTTCAATCTTGTCGCCTGCCAACATTCCACGTCCAGAATTCGGAAATAAATACAAAATAAATATGACTCTGAAGTTTGCAACGTTTAGATTCAACGAAAAACATTTTTTCTATTGATTATTTATTAAATTTTGAAAATCGTGGCAATTTTTTAAGTCGATTGAGTTTTTTGGTCGCAAGAGAGGGTTTATTGGCCAGACGAAATATTCAATAATAATTATTGGCTCTGCTGAAGAAATAACAGAATTTCGTTGCATTCCAACGATGCAAACTTCAGGATCATAAATAAATACTAAATAGATCTCTACTCGAAAATTTTGCATGTGCCCTCTTCACGCAGAAACCACTGAACCAATTTCGATGAATCTTTCACAGGAATGGAGCTCACGACTCTGAAGTTTGCATCGTTGGAATGCAACGAAATTCTTTTTTATCTTTAGCAAAAATGATCGATTTTTGCCAGCCGAAAAGCATGTTGGCTTGAAAAATTTGGATGACGTTGAAAATTGAACGAATCATTAACGAATTCAAACATTTTTCGTTGCAAACTTCAGCATCGTATGAAGCTCGCGAATCAGAACAAGTTTCAGGCTGTATTGCATTCCGATAATTTTTTCTTTGGAAGCGGAATGAAAAAATCGCATTTTTCATCGAATTTTCCTTTTCCAAAGTTCAGAGGCGAATCAAAATCGATAATAGATCGAAAATGACTGATTAACAATTCAGAGATAATAATAATAATGATGGAATTGGTATTCGGATCGAGGGTCAGGAGAGAATGAAGATTTTACCTAACGAAATGTCCAGCTGTTCCATAACGAGGCAAGGATCGCCAGTGGGAGAGATAGTGAAGGCTCTGAATCCGACGATATTGGGATGTTTGAGTTTCCGTAGAATATCAGCTTCGAGTCGAATGCGTTCGTTGTATTTGGTGTCGTGATGGGTGATTTTGTTGTTTCTTTTTTTGACAGCCCATGGTGACCGGAGGAGTCCAATTTTCGGCGATCTTTGCAGAGTGAAAACATTGACGCCTGAGAAAAGAAATTTCGAGAGAGATGTGAACGTGTATATCGGAGATTTCGGGTTAAATGTGACTGACCACAACCGTATCCGATTTGGTGAAGACAGGGCGATGCGGGAATAACAATCGGAGTTTCGTATTCCGAATTGTGTTCGATCCTCGAGCGAGTTTTTTTCGACGTCGGCGTCTTGAATTCTGCCATTTTGATCAGGTTTAATTTCGTTCTTGCAGTTATTTCACTATTTTGATTATTTTTCTTTGGTATTTCGCGTGTTCAACGAATTATTTTCGGCGGCAACGAGCGGTGAACGACGCGAGAATAAACGTTGGAGACACACGCCGTTTGCCCGCCTTTTTTCCCGTTCTCGCATATTTCGAAACGACAAACGCACATTTTTTCACCGACGATCCCTTCTTTACCGACCGTCGGTAAACGACATCAACGTTTATCGTCGTTCGGTAAAAGGGAATTCTGTTGCAACGAAACATTTTTGTACAAGGGGGAGACGTTTCGTCTCCTTCTTTTATTTGCCTAATTACGAATCTGTTATTCCACGCGACTAACTGTACCTTTTGTACATGTGTTAATGTCGCTTGAGATACTTTTGTGTGACACACAAAGCGCCTTGAAAACATAAAACTCGCGCAAGCAGGTTGAATGCTAGCATATGAAAAATTCTGCGTAACATAAAAAAGCTATTGGTTATTCGTAACGGTCCGTTGGTCGGGGACTTTTCACAAGATTTTCGCCTTGACTGACAGTGACATTTTGTCTCCGCGTGCGTGTATATATATCGTCGGTTTATATATACACGTATCTATATATGCAAAGACTAGTGCGTGATCGAAAGTCGTGCTGCTTGTGATACACAAATAATAAATAGGATATATAACCATTTCGTGTAGCGGACGACACGTTTCTCATGACGAATCGTCGATACGATAACCGCATTTTTTGACATTTCGTCATTATCACGGGATGGACAGATGACAATGATTTGTAGGTGAGACTCGTGTGTAATTATTCTTCATTGTTGAATTGTTAGATCGCCCGATCGTTGTTCGCACATTCAAACACTATTTTCAGCTTTTACCTCCTTTTCTCTTTTATTTTTTCATCTTCTCGGTTATCGCACGTGTTTATCATAACATTGCATTGTCTCGAACCAACAACCGTTCGTTCAACAGTTTTACATTCCAGCTCTCGTACTTTTTTCTCGTTGTTTACACGCTTCGTAATCGATTCGAATGCACGCATTGTCATTTCACTCGCTTAATTTTTTTTCGACACGTTCTCTGACCAAGAGATAAGCCTCAATGATTATCTATGGAGAAAACCAGCGCAATGAATCGTAGGTCAAAGTCTGTTTTGATCGTCAAGAGGATAATGAAAAATTAGAGCCTCTCTAATACAATTTAGAATCATCGTTTTTTCATTGCGCAAACCTTTTCTCTCGGTGAGTCAATAAAAAATTATTTTTCTTCCACTTTAGAGGGTGATTTTAAAAAAATGCAAAGCCGTTTCGTGAGAAAATCATTTTTTCATTGAAAATTTGCCCTGCCCTGTATCGAACGCGTTGCGCTTTCTCTTTGCAGACAAAACTCTGGTCCGTATCGTCCAAACGGAGCAACGACGCACAGAAAAAAAAAATTTGCACAATCCGAGTTAGGAAAATGCTGACCAGGAGCGTCGTCGAATGGAGCCGCGAGGACGTCCTGCTCTGGCTCGAGGAAAGCGGACACAAAGACTATGTGAGTCATTTCGACTTTCACGAAATCGACGGCAAAGCCCTCCTCACGCTCAAGGAAGAGGACAACATCGTCCGGGACACCCACACCCCACACAAACTCGGGCCTTACAAAAAACTCTTCATCAGCATCAAGAGGCTACAGCGCGACAATGTTGGACTGCTCTTCGAACTCGGACAGATCGATCTCTTTCCTTCTAGCAGTTTTTACACGCAGCAGAAACCCGAGGTGCGTTTATTTCCTTCGATAAGTTCAAAAGCATAACTAGCCGTGCCTGCGGGCTTTGCCCCGTGGCTCGAGCAGTTGTCGCTGAAGGGCAAAGCCAGCTCAATACGAAAAGTTGAAATGTTTTTATCAAAAGCTTCAAACTTTTGTTTTTTACCAACTGAAACTCCAGCCACGACTTTTTTTTCTTCGTTTTCGAATTATTTTTCACATGATAATCAGCGTTTTTCGATTTATTACCATTTTTTGGCTGCTCGTGAAGTTTTAGAGTGAAAAATGTGAGGAAAATGACTCTGAAGTTTGCATCGTTGGAATGCAACGAAATTCATTTTTATCTTTGACAAAAATAATTATTCAAATGCAGAATGTAATTACGATGATAAGATGATCCATTTTTGCCATTAGAAAAGCATATCGGCTCAAAAAATTTGGATGACATTGGAAATTGAACGAATTTTCAATAAAATTCAATATTTTTCGATGCATTCCAACGTTGCAAACTCCAGCATCATTGAGGAAAATGTGAATTTTTGGCTCGGGTTCCCGAAAAAAAAAAAAAATTATGAAAGCGAATGATCCTGAAGTTTCCATCGTTGCAAATAAACGAAATGGGCCGTTTTCAAAGTCAAAAGGCAACTTTTTTATTCCACCAAAAGTTTCGGACAACTTTTTTCCCTCGTTTTTATGCTTCTCCAAAACTTTTGGTGGATACAAAATCCGCCTTATTGGCTTTGAAAAAATTGCTATTTCGTTCATTTGCAACGATGGAAACTCCATTGTAAGCGATTCTCTGATTGATGAGCTTCATTCCTGTGAAAGATTCATCGAAATTGGTTCAGTAGTTTTTGCGTGAAAAGGACGCAAACCCAATTTTGTAGTGGAGTTTTACGTTCATAGAGACGGACGGAAAGTTTGAGGGAGAATGAAAAGCGAAAAATGGGTTTTTCAGATTCCGGGGACGTTGTCGAACAACGAGGGTTCGGTCGAGCCCGAATTCTGTTCTGCATCCGTCTCCGAAGATGGACATGCCTCTCACTTACCACCAGAAATTTGGAAGGCGTTCATAAGCCTCGGATACTTGTTCATTGTCACTTGGATAACTGCATTCGTCATGGTAATCGTACACGATCGTGTACCTGATATGAAAAAATATCCGCCGTTGCCGGACATTTTCTTGGACAACGTGCCACACATACCGTGGGCGTTTGACATGTGCGAAGTCACTGGAACTCTTTTATTTGCCATTTGGCTCGTTGTTATGATATTCCACAGATATAGGTGAGCAAAAAAAAATCCATTCGTCCAAAAATCTTCATTATTCCTGTTTCACTCGAACATTTACCGATTATTTTCATAACGGAGCCAACCATGAATAAAGAAATCACATTCCATAAGAAAAAAATTCAGGGACTTTGAAAAAATTGAACAAAATCAGTTTTTTTTTGGTTTTTCGATCTGAAAAATGTTCAGACGAGTTAAAATCGTTCGTTGGAATGGAAAACGGCACGAAAACATTGTGCAAACTGATAAATTGCAATTTTTAGTTGATTCGAATGATTTAAGTGTCGAATGAGTTTGTGATACGATAAAATTCGTAAAAATCCAGGTTCATATTGCTGAGAAGATTTTTCGCCCTTTCCGGTACGGTCTTCCTGCTGCGATGTGTAACGATGCTCATTACTTCGCTCTCCGTACCGGGAGCGCATCTTCAGTGCCAACCGAGAACAGTTTCTGACGAGCCATGGGCGCGGTAAGCAAAATTTTACATTCAACGACCCAAAAAGCTTGGAATTTTGAGAGAAAAATGGTAAAAGTTGAAGAAAATATTGTTTTATCCCTCAGCACTGCTTATGGCGAATTGTACAACAAAATCGCAATGGCGTATGTGATTTGGCGAGGAGCTGGCATGTCGATACAGGGCGTGAGGACTTGCGGCGATTACATGTTCAGCGGCCACACTGTGGCTCTTACTATGTTGAATTTTTTCATTACCGAATGTGAGTATTTTTGGTGCTGGCATTCCAAGCTTCCAGAAATATTATTCAGGCCTGCTAAAAATATCCCAAAATTTCATCACGCTAAACAATATCACAAACAAGCATTTTATTCAATTTGATGATACCAAACAAAACTTTTACGGCCATGGCCCCGCTCAACATGAATTAACCCTTCGTGGTCACACTTCCGCCACCGATCTCGGTGGTCGCACTGGGTTGATTCGACCCAGTCCATTTTCGAACCCATATTGTGACCAATCTATCGGCCCGGAAATTCTCAAAAAATTACTGAACGACCCTTGGACATTCCAGTTTAGATACGAAAAACTTTCCTGAAAGAAATCCAAGGCTAACATATTTTTTTTAATCCAAAATGAAGAAAAAAAACGTGAAAAAAAAGTTTTTTCACTAAAATAATCGTCACTTTGAGGATTTTCAATATTTTTGCCTAAAATTTGGACCTGATATTCATCTGATCTGGTTCTTTTGTGAAAAAAATAGTAGGATAGCGCGCGTTTGGAAAAACATATTAATTACGTTATTGGAAGTGGGTCGATTTCAGAGTGGATGTTAGAGATTTAGTGTTAGCGGCGGTAATACTTGTCGTCGCCAACGCGCAATCGACACTACAAACTTTCGTTAAATGACGATTACAGCCCCATTAATTACCGGGAACTAGGAGATATTTACGTCACAAGTTGGTCACTGGGTGGATTCTACCCACAGTGACCACGAAGGGTTAAAATTCGAGCGTACGATATTTAGACCTGTGATATAATTTTTTTGTCATGTTTTTGTGTTGGATATTTTAGAAAAGAATAATTTTCGGCCATGAATAAATTTTGGATGATGATTATGGTGGATTTTCGTTCTTTATTTTGCAGATACACCGAGAAATTTGTACTTTCTTCACACATTCACGTGGATGCTCAACATGTTTGGTATATTTTTCATTCTGGCTGCCCACGAGCACTACTCGATCGACGTATTCGTCGCATTCTACATAACGTCGAGGCTCTTTTTGTATTATCACACATTGGCGAATAATCAGGCTCTGATGCAACGGGACTCGAACAGAACGAGAATATGGTTTCCGCTGTTTAGTTTTTTCGAGTCGTCGGTGGACGGGATAGTGCCGAACGAGTACGAGACGCCATCCCTGATTATTTACAATTTGGCGTGTCGTTGCAACGACCTTGGTAAATTTGTGAGATCGCGTTGTAAATTCGAGAAAAAAGTAAGCACTGCGAACGGCGATGTGAATCCAACGAAAAAGGGACTATAGCGTGGCTCGTTGTCGAAATTGCCTAGTCCCTCGCCGGGATCGTCGGAAAATCGACTTCACTAAATTACAAACTAATTTCGTTCCTCTCCGAATGCGAAAACTTTGTTTTTCCCTTGACAAACTACGACGACAACTAGTTAATTAAAAAAAACGTCAAATCGTTATTTCTTTTTGGATGAATTTTAGAATTTTCGATTAATATGAAACGGGCTGTCCATCTCAAGTATTTTTCAGCTCCAATTTCGAAAAATCCCAGTCATAAAAAAAGTTGATACGGCAAATAATAAAAAACGATGATTTTTATGGAAAATTGAGATTTATCTCAGGTTTACGTTATTTTTTTTATTCCGGGATGCAAAAACGTGTTCAAAGTATTTTTCGAAAGGAACGTTTGTTGAATTTTGACTAAGGAACAGCCTGGGCATGGAAATATCATTGTATTTGGAATCGACGCATAAGCGAAGGCGATTTCGTCGCATTTTAGTTCCCTGCGATCTCGTTAGAGGCAAAAACACACAAAAAGAAGGAAAAACATTATAAACTCCAAAATCCTCGCACAGTCGATCGAATTGGAAGAAACAAAATGATGAGCGGGGAGCGAGAAGGAGAAGAAAAATATCGAAGAGCGTATACCATAACTTTAAACTGATTGATATTTTTCTATCGATATATTAATTGTAAAACGAACAAAGAGCGCGCGAGATAAAATAGCGAATCGAACGGACGATTTAACAAGACATTGTGTTATAGTTTCTAACTTAGATTTTGTATCGATGCTTCTGTAGCCTTGAAAGACAAAATCGATTAAAACGTTGATAAATGTCGGGCAAAGATGCACCAAAGAAAAATTTCTAGACACACGAAACGGATCATTCAGTGTTTTTGCTTTCGACCGCGTTTTCAATCACTTTTTAGTCAATTTGTAGTTTAATTAGAAGACGAAGAAGTCATTCTCGAGGTCCATTCGTGCGACGTGGAGAATATTCAAAATTTCCCAAAATTCGGCAGATTTTTCTTTCCATTTTTTCAGTCACACGATCATTTGTCGTCGATCGGAAAAATTTGGAATTTCCATGTCATGTAGCTTCGTTTTCAGCCGTCACCGAGGATTTTCGACTTTTTCCTCGTCTCGAGAAATTTTTTTAGAAATATGAAACTAATTTTTGTTTTTTTTTTGCCAATTTAAAGTCACACGTTGTGCACTCTTGGTGGGCGATTGGACGACTATCGAGCTTGGCCCATCGTCGCTGATATTTTCGTCTCAATTGTTGCGAAGACAAGTTGCAATGACGAAACGAAATGTCACGTAGTTTTAATTGATTCTCATGCACAGATCACGACTGCAAACCTACTGCGAATTGGGGAGAGAGAGAGATAGACGAGTTACAAGATTTTTTTCGTTTGTATGTTTAATATATAAATATATGAAGAAATAATATTAAATAATTATCCTGATTATCTATGCGGTTCGCCGCTGACTGTATAACTTTGTTACCTCGTCGAGCCACGAACGCTCGAATCTGCGTTCAAGCCTGTTCGTTATTAACTTCGTATCAGAAATACAAAATACAAGCTCGAAAAAAAATCTTTTTCTTTACAAAATTGTCGAAACATCCTCGTCTTTTTATTTATCAGAAATTTTTATTCATCGGAACCAAAAAATACGAATTAATCGCAAAAATGCGAATTTTTTTTCTCCACGAGATTCAAAATCTAATTATTTCAACTCGAAATCCATTTTTTTTTATCTTTGTCGACCCGAGCGACAACTTTTTTTTCGGAAATGTTGACATTCTAAACGTTCCATTCAAAAATTTAAAAAATGCGACGACTATGAACAAAAAAAACCACAAAAAGAATCAATTGAGAATATTTTTTACGAGATTTAACGAAAAACGTTCGACTTGGGCCAATTTTTTTCGTTTTTTAATGCAGAATCTCGCGAGCCCGCGGCAATCTCGCGTAAAGTAAAAAAAAAAGTTAAAAATGCGGTAAAACGATGGAAAAAAAACAGGAGAAAGGGCGCGGGATTTAAATTCTTCTGGGGTCGTTTTTGACCCCAGTTGTTAATTATTATTGGCGTTTGGAGCTCGTCGGGTGAGAATTCTTTCGTCTGGGACGTTTCATGTATGTCAGAAGATGCACGAAAGGACGTAGTAAGGAATTTTCTGCCACGTTTGGCAATACGGAACGATCGCGATGAACGACGAGTCGATAACCCAATGAAGAAGTCGTAAGAAGAGGGAAAAGAAATAAACGAGCAGGACGGTGCCTATTCTGCTTTTTCCGATGCGTATCGATGTTCAAACGGTGTACAAAAAAATCTTTCAACCATATGGATTACACATCTATCCATACGCATGCGTTTACACATACAGAGTGTACTGAAAGTCGAGAAGAAATTCTGGAATTTAATGAGAATTTGAGTTTTTTTGGATTTTCGAGGGTGAGGCGTCGATTGTGATTAATTAATTAGTGCGCAATCGATCTGATGGCTGGACGAGAAAACTGCCTGCCATCGCGAGCGACCATCGTCACCCCATCAGATTCGTCCCCACTGATTAATTAATAGCTAATTAACGGCTAATTCCAGTGCAAAGTGGCTCGCTCGAGAATTTGGAAATTCTCGTGCGATTTGAAACGTGATTTTCAAGACACTCTGTGAATATACTCATAGATATGTATAGACGCGAATGTTGCTTGTCCAACGAGGAGTTTTCGATGTTAATGAAAGAGTCTCCAACGAGAGTTTAGTACGAGCAAACAGGCATCAAGTTTCTTCCCAAGATCCTCCGCTTGTTGTTCGTAACTTACTTTCGGAATATCGTTTACCATTTAAGGTCACACGGGGTCAACGTCCATCACTTACATCGATAGATGGATTTTCTTCTTTTTCTTCATCGCGACGACCATCCGATCATGTTCGTGTATCGCGTCCATCGGGATTACTACGCCACTACTTGAAAACCACTTTGTTAATTTTCCAACTATTCAATTCCCCCATTCTCGTCCTTCAATTTTTCTTCCATTTTCCCTCATTTATTTATTAATGTCAGTTTTTTTTTTCGTACGTCTTTGCGCTTATTTTTTCCCTTACACACTCGAAACCTCTCGTACACTCTTCAGAATTTTACACCATACGAAAGTTCAGCTACCAAATCTCCAGTCTCGATCTCTCGCGTTCTCTCATCTCCTCGAAATTCTATTCTAGGGTCGCTGTAATTATAGCTACAACGGCGTTTTGTCGTGCAGTCGAAAAAGTTCATACTCTTCTCCCTCCACACTCAACTATTCAGTTCGTCTTAGTTCAGCAGCAGACGCGCGTTTCTGTTTTTCGACAGTAAAAACCTGATATTTCATAATATTGGGAGAATATTGATACGGAAATTTGATTGGTTCATTGCGATTAAGGAAACGTCCTTGTCGTTCGTAACTGTGAGTACGAGTCGAAAGAGTTTCGTGAATATTTTCTACGATTCACATCAGTTTGATGATTTTTTCAATTTTTTTTTCAATCAATTTTGATATTCAATAAAAATCATTGAATTTACCGAGTTACTTGACTATTTTTTTCTTTCATTTGCTTGCGAGTACAAATTGAAGTGACGACTGACCTAAAAATCGGTTTTTCATGAAATGTCAACTGTGATTTGTTGTTAATAACGTTTTTAGCGTTTTTTGGAGAGATTCGGGAAAATGGAAGTGGGCAGTAAAGATGGTGAAATCCCGATACTTGGTGCATGTGCAATTTGCGCAAAAAGTGCATCGTTGCGTTGCGCCGGATGCAGGAGACGTTTTTACTGCAGTAAGGAACATCAGCGCGATGACTGGACGAGCCATAAGTTGAGCTGTCGTCCATGGGAGATACGGGAGAATAAAGAGCTTGGTAGACATCTGATCGCGAGCAGAGATCTCGAAAAGGGTGATTTGGTTGTTGCCGAAACTCCAATTGTTTGGGGACCAGCACCTCATGCAGATGAGATCGTGTGCGTCGGTTGTGGCGACTCTAAAGTTCGTGTCAGATGTCCAGGATGCAATTGGTACGCTTGCAGAGTTTCTTGCGACGGTCTGGTCGATGAAAATCGTCATGGAATCGAGTGTTCGTTCCTCACCAAGTCTGGAATGATTCCAAGGTGAAAAAACGTAAAATTTTCTCCATTTTCCTTTGAGAAATAATCAGTTTTTATTTTTCCTTCGCAACGACTCGAATTTTTTTCTATTATTCAGATGTGACATTTTGCTGGTCTTGAGAATCCTGATTCTGAGACGAAAACACCCAAAACAGTGGGCACTTTTGGCAGCACTGCAAAGTCACGAGGAATCTCGTGGACCAGGCACAGAAGCGTACGAAGAAACACAACTCGTAGCCAGACACATCGATGCTGTTCTCGCGATGGATCCATCCTCTCGGGAACTCTTACCAAAAATTTGTGGGATCATAGACGTCAATGCTCTGGAGACAAACCCTCCAGAGGGTTGTGTCGCGCTTTACGAAACCGCTTGTCTACTCGAGCACAATTGCGTCGCCAACACTCGGCACAGTTTTTCTATCGATGCGCAAGGACGACCGAAAATCACGGTGACTGCAGTGACTTCCATCAAAAAGTATGTTGAAAATTCAAGTACAAAGTTCCTTCATGGAAAATCACGAATCCCAAGATCAACCTGACGTATTAGTGTCACAAAATTACTTTATCGAGGACTCTTTAATGACTTTGGTATTAAAATTCTTCACATCGAAACTAACAATTTTCTCCCCAAAAAAAAATCTTCTGACCTGGAGAATTTGTGATATTGAATTTCCATTTTTCAACTTTTCCCATCCGAACACGTGCAAATTGAAATCGCGTTTCGTTTAAAAGTTGCAAAATAATGTGTTTAAGATTTTTCTTCCAAAAATTTCGGCTCCCAGCCTTTCTGGCTGTCTGCAGAAAAAATCCTCAATACATTATTTTTCTTTGCAACTTTTTAAAGAAACGCGATTTCAATTTACACGCGTTTGGATGGGGAAAATTATTTCAGCATTTTCCCACGAGATAAGCAAAGACCGAGTTCCCAATTTCTTAATTAGAATTTAAAATTAATTTTAATTCCAACTCTTTTTTAAATTCTTTAAAGCTTTTCGGATAAACATAATTTTGCTCATTTCGTCTCAATATTGTTGCGATTTTTCCCAAGTTATCGCAAATGAATCAGAAAATCATGGAAATAAATTATTTTTTCCATAAAATAAATAAATAAATAGATAAATAAATTATTATTATGGAATTTAATTATTATTTCAATAAAACGAGACGATTTTTATGGCTTTTCTTTTTTTTCTTCTTTTATCAAGAGGGGACCATCTCAGCACGATGTACACGCACGCTCTATGGTCGACGAGATCACGAAGGGAGCACCTGATGGCAACAAAATATTTTTCTTGTCGGTGTGATCGTTGTGCGGATCCAACAGAGCTCGGTAGTCATTTGGGAACTTTGAAATGTCTGTGCGGAAAGGGTCTGGTTTTACCGAACGATCCTCTGGACAACGAGACCGTATGGTCCTGCACGGTGTGCCCAGGGTCTCTGACAGCTTCGGAAGTTGCGCAATTGACGGAAAGACTGGCCGACGACGTTGACGCGGCGATGGGAATAGCGCGAAGGGATTCTCTGCGCGATCTCCTCTCACGGTATTTCATCAAAATTCAGTCTCGTTTTTTCTGTTTTTTATTTTATCTGAACTTGCGTTTTTTTGTTATTGCGCATTTTTTAAGATTGAGCGTTCTGCTTCATCCTGGCCATCAACATTGTATCGCCGTGGGCCATTCGCTCATGCAATTGCTGTCGCCCGAAGACCCACAAAAAGCCAAGATCTGCAATCAAATAATCGAGACAACGTCGATCCTCGATCCTTATGGGATTCGCTTGGCTCTCTATACCGCGGTGGCTCTCCGCGAACTCGCTTCCTGTCCAACACAAAATAGGAAAGAATTGCTCGAGAGAGCACGCGATTTACTGGTCCACGAACCTCCCAACACTCCTGGCCAGGAAGTTTTCAGGCTCTTGCAAACCGAATTGAACAATTAATTTCCAAGCCACAACACGATGCGTTCTTTATTAACAATTTCTGCTCGTTCTACAATCTGTACATTTTTTCAGCGATTTATCCAGCAATGTGTAATCGAGGAGATGCAAAATGAGAAAAATCGAATAAAATTAACCCCCGGAACGGACCTCCCATTTTTTTTTACCTATTCCTCCGACGTGGGCCCGAAAATGGATTCAATTTTGAAAAATTCGTATCTCTGGTAAAAATTAACGAAAAGGATTCAAATTGGGCTCATTCTTTCCGTTTTTTCATGCAGGATCAAGAGAGCCTGGGGCAATTTTGTTAAAAGTAAAAAAAATCGTCAAAAATGCGGGCAAATGATTTTTAAAAAAAGGAGAACGAAAGGGCGCGGGATTTAAAGTCGCCTGGGGTCGTTTTTGACCCCAGGCTGACCTCCTTGGGTCAAAATATGATCTGCGAAGGTTTTTGAAAGAATTTACATTTTTCGAAACTTTGTTACGTTTTTAGACATTTTTATGGACTGTAATACGGACCTCGAGGTTCGACTTTAGTTCTGATCGCACTCCCGATTTCTTCTTTTAAAATCGAAGGCACGGAAGTGTTCGGAGCGTATCCAGTTTTTGTACATCGTCTTCGGAGCCACGTGATCAACGAGAGCGCTTCGTTGAGAAAAGCGTAGAGAAAGGGATGGAGAGCGGCGTTGAAGAGAGACAGCATCGTAAAAATAATTTGTATGTACCACCAGAAATTTTCACTCGTTGTTGCGTGGAGCTTGAAGAGGACGAATGACCAGTGAGGAAGACGACACAGCACAAAAACAATTATAAGAACGAGGATAACGCGAACCGTTCGCCTCTTGCGTGCCACGTGAGATGGAGTTGCGCCAATTTTTTTAGTCGCCATGCTCTTCGGTTTTCCCAGGCTCGTCGAGACTGTAATAAATCCAGAATAATACTAAACGTCTGTATGAAAAAAAAAAACAAAAGATATTCGAATAATGCAAAAACTTTGGCGTCGTCTGACCGATTTTGCTGTTACTACTTCGTCCGCCCACTTGCACTGTTTTAACCATTTAAAAAAAAATTTATTCAACATTTAGCGGATGCTAAATTGTCACTCGTCGATTTTTGACGTTTCCATGATTTTCCAACTCTATAAAAGTGGAAAAATCTTGGGAAAGTGATGAGCGCAAAAGATTTTCATTAAGAAAAATTCTACGCAAAAAAATCAGTAAAAAAAATAAAATATTTTTGAAAAAAATTGAATTTGGAATTCGTATCTAATGAATGATTCGTTACCGGTTGAATTTTCGTTGCTTAATTGTGAATCGCTGGTTGACTGTTGGTGGACGTTTTCGCCAGGAGAATTGCGTTGCCAAATATTTCGAGCGAGAAGTACATGAACGAGTACGAAAACGATGGCGAGTGGAAGGAAAATCGCTACGAAGAGGGCTGTGTAAATTACCGATGACTCGGCTCGACTGTTGTTGATGCAGAGTTTGCCTCTGTGTGGTAAATTGTATTTAAAAAAAATGGGAATCAATCAACGAATTAAGGATTTTTCAATGATTTTGTTCCAACATTCTTGACACCAAGACTAAGAATTTTCTCCTGTCAAGAAAACTTTCCTGCCATCAAGTATTTTCGATATTTAATTTCCATTTTTTTAATTTTCCCATATAAACGCGTGTAAATTGGAATCGCGTTTCGTTTTGAGTTGCAAAATAATGTGTTGAGGATTTTTGTCAAAAAATTTCGCTTTTCTGGCGATCTGCGAAAAAAATCCTCAAAAACTTTTAACGAAGCGTAACTTTTTAACGAAACTGACTTGAATTTACACGCGTTTGGATGAGGATAATTAAAAATTACGAATTTTTAATTATTACTTAATAATTTTTATTTAATTTAATCTAATTTATTTTTAATTAATTAATTAATTAATTTAATTTAATTACTTAATAATAATTTTTAATTATTAATTAATTAATTACGTATTTAATTAAATTAAATTAAATACGAATATTTAATTTAATTAAAAAAGCCTCCAAACGTCAGAAAAATGTTTTTTATGGGAAAAGTCTGTTCGTTTCGGTGGCAAGAAGGTAAAAAAAGTCGTTTCGCGATCCTGAAGTATGAATCGTATGGAATGGAGATAATAAATGAAAATCTTACATGTACAAACTTGTGCTGTTCATGACGACGAGTCGTTCGGTGACATAAGTGCCGATGACAGGATAAGCAGCGGCAAGGGAGACGCTCCATAGTCCAACGACGAATAAAATGGCCCAGTGCCAATTGAGGCCTTTGGTTAAAGGAAACTTTGATTTAATGGCAGCGTATCTATCGATGGCGACGCCGGCGAGTGTGAGCGAAGCCACGAGGACCGCGACGGTTTGTAAATAAGGGATGAAGGTGCACGACCAATCCGGAAGTGTCCAGAGAATGGTCTCGTTGGCGACGAAGCCGAGGACGTTGGAGCCGGAAGTGAGGAGTAAAAGAATATCGGAAAGCGCCAGCGACAACAAGGCGCTTCGGTAAAACGGTTTGAGAGCGTTTGTTTTGTTGGAACTGTTGAAAACAATGCGAAAAACAACCCCCGCGTTACCGATCACTCCGACGATCACTGTGGGCCAAATAATCGTTTGAAATATTATTCTCGCGACTGGCGTAAACACTGTTAAATATTCTTCCGGCGATGCAAGCATTTTGACGTTTTTTGTTTTTTAATAATTCTTTAAACTTGCCGAGCCCTCGCGGCAGAAAAATTGTTTTACGATCTTTGGATCCTCGCTCGAGGAAACATCGCGCTCAAAAGACTTTGATTCCTGAAATCTCTTCCTCGTGGATTCTCCCGATACCCGACCAACCAAAATAGATTTCGTGTAAACGATTTTCGCACCCGGGGAAAATTTCTTGTTTATACTCTGCGGCCAACTCTCTCGCGTTACGACGCGCCGAATCAAGAAGTTACGAATTTTATAACAGGACGTGAGTAACGCAGCATGTAGTCTACTCGTCGTGGCGTAAAGACCAATATCAATGAGTCTCTGGATCGCCCTCGTAAAAACATGGCCAGATGCTTCTCCGACAGGGTGGGAGGCGAATCGAAAAGTCTCCATGTTTGCATATTCATGCTCCAGCGAGCCTGACAACCTTCTGTAAACGTATTTCGTCCAACGTGCTATACAAACCGACTCTCCTCGTTCATTATCAATTATCGAATATCGTAGATAAGGGATGAAACCTCAAGGTTCGAGTGTGAATTAAAAACTTTCCCAGAAATTTTCTTTTCCACATCATTTTTCATATAGAAAATCATTTCTCGGTGTTTCAAATTTTTACACATTATTCTCAATTTATTTCTAAACCTAAATTAAATAATAAAAAGTTAAAAATCGGAAAATGTTTCGATCGAATTTTTTTTTTTCAAAAACGTGAAAATTGTGAGGATTTTTTTTTCAAAATTCCAGGCAGTTACGAGCTCCCTGAAATCGTCGACAAAAGTACAATGAAAAAAAACCTTCGGATTACAAAAAAAAAAAAAAATCCTGAACCCGATTTTAAATATTTCGATACGCACTTTTTTGTTTTTTATTTTATCAAAAATTCACACATTCTGCATCCATCCACGCATATTTACAGAGATTCGACGGAGGAAACTTCGTTCTTTGCCAACAATTTTTCAGCTTTTCATTCGGTACCTGCAATTTTTCTATTTTTTATAAACAACGAAACAATAATTTCTCTTTTGCCCCCGAATAAAATGCCAGGAAAGCGACGTTTTTGTTTCTAATTTTGATTAAAACAGTAATTTCGATTTTTTACGATAAATTTCCGATCCGAAATCGTTTAATTTTGAATGACGTTTCCTTTAACGCTTTTTGTACACGAAGTGAAAAATTGTGGGCTGAAAAACGAATAATTTATTAGGAAATTTGAAAAAGAAAGAACCGCACAGGTTCGCGACAGTGATCAAGGTTGACAGGATCTTCGTGTGCGCACACCGAGCAGCGGATACGATAAAGATTGTCCTTTGAGCTGGGCAGTTACTTGGACGAGATAAGTTTTTCCTGGTTGAAGTTTCGAGACCGTGAAAGGAAGTGCACGATTTTCCGGTGGGCTTGTTATATCTTTGCATTTCTCGAACGTGTATTCGGATCTTCGACGACGATGCAATCCGCATTGATCAGGAATGCTCGCGATCCCTGCCAACGTCGCCGGACCTCGTAATTCACGAGCGAGTATGCAATATTTTGCTGCACCGGCTGGTTCCACTCCGACTGTTACTTCGTTGCATTTTTTCAATGAACGGTATTCCCTTGGTGCGCTTCTCGACGGTACCTTCAATATAAAATTTCTCACTTTCTTCTAAAGCTCCAACTGACTTTCCGTTCAATAAACGGAAGAAAAATGTTCGCCAAAGAAATTGGAAACATTAAGTTTAATTAAAATTTTAAGTTTAATTTTAATTAAATTTTAGTTAAATGTCAAATTTTAGTTTAATTTTAATTAAATTTTAGTCAAATTTCAATTAAATTTTAGTCAAATTTTAATTAAATTTTAATTAAACTTAATTAAGCTACTAATTAGGCTAATTAAACTTAATGAATAAGTTTATTTTTTATTAAACTTAACAAGTTTAATTTTAATTTTTTTTAATTTTTTTTTTTAAGTTTAATTTTAATTTTAATTAAACTTATTGAGTTTAATAAAAATAAAAATTCAAATTTAATTAAAATTAAGTTTAATTAAGTTTAATTAGCTTAATTAGTAGTTTAATTAAGTTTAGTTAAAATTAAACTTAATTAATTAAGTTTAATTAAAAGTAAACTTAATATTTTCAATTTCTTTGGCAAAAATTTTTCTAATAATTAAAATTAAACTTAATGTTCTCAATTTCTTTGGCGAAAATTTTTCTTTCGTTCATTTATGGGCAAAATTCCAAGGACTGTTGAATTTTTTGGCCAGCAAAACTTATTGGGCACGCGTGATGGATCCAGAGACATGATTCTCGGCTCAAAATTTTCTCGAGCTCGTTGAAAATTCGTTGCAGGATATTTCGCATGCAGAAATCAATTATATTCGGTGTCTTACCTCCGGATAAACGATGGCGCCTTCCTGAGTGGCCAAGACCTTGACTGTCGACACTCTGACCAATTCTTGAGGCGTCGCTGAAACCCTCAAAGTGTAACGTTTTCCAGGTGGAAGTGAAGGGGCTTTGAGGGATGCATGGCCAATAACTTCCTTTTTCTGAAACGAGCAATCGCGTACTTTTCTTTCTCGGCAATCTTATTCACGATTTTTTTTGCATAAAGCGTGGTTTGCAGTTAAATTGACAATTTTAAATGTTCGTGAACCAACCCTTACGATTCCCGGTCCCTTGAGTTTGGCTCTGACGATTCCACCACCACAAGGCAGCACGTGAAATTCCGTGGTTGAGTTTTCTTGTGGTCGATAACGAAAGTTTATAAAACCATCATTTTTACGAAGATTTGCTGTCGCGTATCTCCCCGTTCGCAATGTTTGAGCCGGTGCACGACGAAATTTCAGAACTTCCGTTGCAACCCTCGTGGAAACGTTATTTCTTGTGCTGACCTAGCGAAACGCAAATTCGGGTTTAAAAATCCTCCCTTTAGGGTCTCGCGATGATTCTGATTTTGAATTGAATTTAAAAGTGTCTCATACCACGTAGAGAGTGAAATTGTACGTTGCGTTATATCGAAGACCGTGCAATGTTAGTCTGGTTTGATGAACGCAATGAAGACCCTCGGGGGCACTGCGATGTTCTTTGGAAACTCCTTTCGAGCTGGTTCGCGAATAACTTTTGAGAACGTTTTCAGCTGCACAGAGCGTTTTCGGGTGAGACGAGGTGCCGGACGTTACCGCGAGACAGTAACTCGAAAGGTGAGGATCCACTTGACTGTTTGCAAATTTGTAAAGCGTCCAAAAAATAAATAAACAAATCACGTTGTCATTGAACTTTTTCGTCGACGTTTCAATAAAATCCACTGTTTTTATTTGGCGTGAAATAAAATTATGTCAGTCCCTGAGGAAATTATATTTGATGATTCTCAGGCGAAATAGTGAGGAAAGAACTTGCCTCTTGCTCCAAGAAACGGTCAATCGTCGTGGACTCCTTCTCTGTTGGAATCTGAGCGTATTGTGACGTTGTTTGCCTCCAATTGCATTGGACGACCTCGTGGGAAGATGATCCAGATCGCTGGACGTAACGTACAGAAGTACGGTGTTTGGTGAAGTATCCGTTATACCTCGGTATTCTACGAGCGATTTGATCTCGAGTCTGTATAAACCGGCTCGAACCTTCGGAATCGTGAAGTTTTGGGCATCTTCGCCCTCGTATGTGAACAGGGGCGAGCCAGAAATGAGAGTTTTAACGGGCCACGTAGTCTGAGCTGTATGATTAACACAAACATACAGAGTAGCCCATAAAAACAAAAACCAACTCAAAAACATGAGATTTTCAAAAAGAAAAAAAACACGAAAAAAAGTTTCCAATAATGGATCGTTGATTTAATGGCGCTTCGAAAACTGCTGATTATGCTTCGACCTTGAGCAAAAGATCAAAGATCAGCACAACCCAACTCAAAATCCCAATATTCAAATAAGAATCCTGTTTTATCTTTCGCAGAAAATAGAATTAATGGACAGAAAAATTGCAAACTTGGCAGAAAGTTAGATAATGATGTGAAAATAACTCGTAACAATTTTTGTGAGCTGAGGTGGCTTTTTACGCGAGATATTTGTAAATATTTGACAAGCCTTGACAACCAATTCAACATGGCCTCTTATGGGAATTCACGGAATAGGCTGTACATTATTCTTCATATCTTCGTAATTGATGGATAGATTAAAATGAAAATTAAACATCAGAGAGATCAAATCCTCATAATCATTTACCACGCTTAAAAACGTTCAAAGGTGACTTGTAACGGGAATGATAAAAACTATAAAAAGCACTCGCAGTGGATTTTATTTTTCGACTCTCCCTAAAATATAGCAACGGCACGTATTCGAGGTTATATGTGCGCGCAATTTGAAATTCGACAGACATAATAGCGAGTCAACGAAATGTGACATTGGAAGATCGATTACTACTAAAGTCCAATTTAGTCAAATCTTTTTATGACTAGCTCGGTAGCTGCTAATTCAAACGTGAATCTTCACGAGGCCGTTCGAAAAATCTTTAATTAGCAAAGATCGACAGTTTTCTTTGATCAATGACGTTTGCTCAGTCCTCATTAGCATCGAGATAAGAATGCATGGAATTAATAGAGATTATTGAAACGATTATTTCATTGGTCGATCATATTCTAAGATTCAAACTTTACAGAATTATCCAGCAATGAAATCCCAACGAGTTCATTACGTCAATCATCACATCGAGCTCATTTCAATGCGAGATTTTGTTCGCTGCATCTTGTGCATTGGTATTTCGAAGATCGTAGCAGTTTCGTTCTCAGGATTATAATATTCCAGCGTCTATTCGTGTGTGGGTGAATTTGTAAAAAAAAAAAAAAAAAAGATAGAAGAACAGAGAGAAAGAGGCGGCGGGGCGAGGGGAAGGGAGGGAGGGGGGAGGGGAGATAGGGAGCAAATGATGATATGCGGGGCAGTAACTTTTTATGCGATAATTGTAGTGATCACTTTGGGAATTATAGGAGCGGTACGGGTGTTTAAGCAAACAATTTTCTTTTCGTGGAAGCTCGTGCGTGCCGGACGCACCGTTTTCGATATAATTTACCTCTTTCGCGATCATGTATAGTCGCAGCGAAGATAAAGGAGAAGCGGAGAAGAACAAGCGGAAAAGGAAGAAAGGAAGGCGAAGAAAAAGGAGAAGGAGAAGAAGAAGAAGAAGAATAAAAAGAGGCTCGAAATCGATATCGGTAAAAAAGAGAGGAGGATCGTTGAGCGTTTATCCTCGTCGGAGGAGTCGCGAGCAGTTAGAGGCAAACGATCTTAAGCAGGTTAATCGCCGATAGAGCCTTCTTCTCTTTCCCCTTTCCGCTTGCTTCTTCGGCAACACGTATCGAAATGCCCGCAGAGTCATATAAAGGCGTAATGCAAAAAAATAAACCAAATAAATATCATTTTCATGCAAACAATCATGTTCAATGATGCCTTTTAATGATTTGAGGAAATAATAAATATTTATGTGGAATTTATTCGTCCTACGCGACCTGCCTGAATCTCCAACCACATCAACCTTCCCGTTGACCATTTTCTCTCTTTCTCTCCTCTCTCTCCCTCTCCCTTCCTTCCCCTCTTGAGATAACGGAGCTCGTGAGACCGTCCGCGTTCACGGTGATTTAAGTGAACTTTAATGTAACGATATCTCCGACGTTTTTCCTCCCTCTCCCTTCTCTCCTTTCCCTTCGCCCTCCTTCCAGCCTTTCATCTCTCCCTCTCTCTCTCTCTCTCTCTCTCTAGTCTAACCTTTACTCTTCGCTCCGTCTGTCGCTCATAAGAACACTTCGTATTCATCTTTCGATTATTTCCCCTTTGATTTTTCCCAGCACATCGATATCGTCTGCTGACGCGTTTCGCCCCTTTCCACTCAATTCTATCGACTGTCGCGTGCGTTGTATCTTATCTTTGATTCCTCTTATCGCCAAATCATTTTTTTCTACAGCATGACACTCTTTTTTTTCAATACGATCGAAATATTATAATTTCATCATTTCTCCGTTATCTCATGAAAAAATTCTCCAAAAGGCTCAACTTTATGTTCGTGCGACACGTTTTTTCGCTCATTTTTAAAGATGCGTTTTATTTTCTGCCTCGATACAAAATGCGCGAATAAAAACTGCCTCTTTTCTTTTTTTTTTATGTGGTTTTGGTCGTGCTTACATCTCGCTCCGTTGCTTTGATTGTGATCCTCGTCCGGTGGTCCAACTGAACTGACCGTCCATGATATCGGCCCCTTGCAAGGTGTCACGAGAAGTGTAAGCGGCGGTCCATCACGTGGACTCAAATAATAGAACCTGTAATGAGTTCAGCTGCATCCAGTATGATATTACCATTCACTTAGAGACGAAGCTCAATGACAACAACTTTTGGTGGGAAATTATTGTTTGCAATGATCCAGGAAGACTCTGCACTTTATTTCAATTAATCAATCAAAAATGCGTGTGAAATTCAATTCAATTTCATTTTAACATGAAATTTGGACATTTTCCTGTTTTTTTTTTATGGATTTTGAAGCATCCAACGCATTTTTTCACTTTGCTTCGTCTTGGTAAAAAAAAAAACTTCATAAATTGACGATAAAGGGCTCTTTGAAAACATTTAGAAACGTTTGAACTTTGATTTTTCGAAAATCGCTACAATTTTTTTATTTTTACAAACTGACTCTCCAGCGACCGCTCATTATCTTGGTTTTCGAATCAACTTCGAATTGGTAATTAGCGATTTTTGATTTTTTATCATTTTTGAGGTGCTTGCGGATTTTAAAAGTGAAAAATTTTTGGTTTGGGTTTCGGAAAAAAAAAACATCATAAATTGACCTTAAAGGGCTCTTTGAAAACATTTCAAAACGTTGAAACTTTGATTTTTCGAAAATGGCTACAATTTTTTTATTTTTACAAAGTCGCTCTCCAGCGACCGCTCATTATCTTGGTTTTCGAATTAACTTCGAATTGGTGATTAGCGATTTTTTGTCATTTTTGAGTTGCTTGCGGATTTTAAAAGTGAAAAATTTTTCGTTTGGGTACCGGAAAAAAAAAGTTATCGGAATGCAATTCAGTCTGGAATTTATTCTGATTCATGATCTTCGTTCTTGTGGAAAAATCATCGAAATTGGTTCAGTGGTTTTTGCGTGAAAAAGGCACGAACACAATTTTGTAGTGGATTTTTATGTAGAAATGAATGAATTCCGTCATACGTCATAAAAAAATGTGAGGCTCGTGAAAACGAATGATTCACAATTGTCGAAAGTTTAATTGGACTTTTCGTGTAGGTTTTTATTTATTTCCTCGATTCATGCTCAAATATTTTCGTGTTGGTTGGTGCGGATGTGTGTACGCGAGAGCGTCGCGTCGTTTTGAAATCGAGCATGAAAGGAAAAACGGTATAGGATGTTTTATACTTTTTGTTTGTTTTTTATCTCATTTACCGGCAACGACAAGCGCGAGGCCACCGGGGAAACAAAAATATGTGGCCCAGTTCATTTTTTTCAAAGCGGACCCAAGCAGAGTAAAAGAAACCACGATGTTACCAGACGGAAAGCTCTCCTCCCCCCTTTACTCTCGCGACTTCCTCCAGCTTCCTCCTTGCCACCGTGAACCCATGAAACTTTTAACACTCGGTATTTCACGATTGATAAAAAATTTTGTGCATGACCCAATTTCACCGAAATTTGTTCCTCCCAAAATTCCAACGGGGATCATGAATTTCTGCTTTTTATTTTCTCAGTCCCTGCAATACAATTTTCAAAATTTTGCTTCCTTTTTTTAATTGTTTATTTGACGTTTTTCGTCATTTCATTTTTCGAGAGCAAAATACAATAAAAAATCAATTTTTTCCTTTCGCCAATTCGTAAACGTTAAAATATTTTTATTTTTAATTCATTTTGAATGTGAAATTTTTTCGAAATTTCTACATTTGCCGACATCGTCGAAGTCAAAGAAAGTCTCGAGAAGGGAGAAGAAAAAAAAAAGATTTATTTTAAAAAAAGATTTATTATTAAAAAAAACTCTTTTTATCGCGAGCGAAATTTTTCGTAGATGTGTATGCGAAGGAGCAATAAATAAGTGGTTCAATGTAAGAGGGTCTTTGTGTGTAAGCACGTGTCGTGAGATTATTAATGAGGGAGTTAGGATCAAAGACGTATAAGAGCTGTTTCATATAAGAGATTCAGTGAGACTCTGGATGAGATACGACGATCGAGAAATCGAGACAAAGTTTCAAGATTTTGAGGTTGGAAAAGGGTAAGATAACGAGTCGTTTTCCACACGCTACATACGTCGCTATGTATAAACGAATGTATGTGCTTTTTCGAGTACGTAAAGCGGTGAGAGACGATAAAGCTCTGACTCGCAAGTACGCGTCGCTTTCATTCGCGGAGTCTCGAATAAAACGGAGTACTGAAATTGTGTATTAATACGAAGACGAGAAAGACGCACGGAAAGGACAAAAAGAGGCTGCGAGCGAGAGAGATCGCGAGAATACGCGAGAGGAGAGACGGAGACGAGGAAGAAAAGGAGAAGAAAGAACAAGGCAATGAAGATTTTGCGCTATGGAGACATCCCGAGCGATTTTTTCGCGGCAAGTAGCCAAAATGTTTCTCATACGAGTTTCAACGTCCATGCAGAAGGACGTCACTCGTGACCAATAGCCTCTTAAAGTCATTCTCGTAATTATAATTCCACTTTCAATGTGCAACCAAAACATTCACGATCAATTTTTTACGAAAATATTTTTTTTAATTATTACACTCGAACGCTTTTTGACCAGTCAAAACATTTTCGACGCCTGTTCAAACTTTTCTATAATTAACTAATTTACTTTCTCCCCGATAATTACGCTCACGGCAGATAAACTTCGAATCCAGGTATTACAAAACAAATTTAATTAGGAAAACTCAATTTTCTCCTATAAAGAAAATTTTCTGACGTTTAGAATTTCAGATATTTAGTTTCCAAATTTTCATTTTCCCCATCTAAACGCCTGTGAATTACGTTTCGTTAAAAAGTTGCAAAAAGAATGTATTCAGGATTTTTTCTGCAGATTTTTAAACACATTTTTTGCAACTCATAAACGAAAAGGAAAAGTTGAAAATTGAAAATTAAATATCCCGAGTGTTTGACGTTGGAAAATTTTTCTTCATATAGGAGAAAACTGTGAGATTTGGGGTCAAGAATGTTCATGCAAAATTATCAAAGAATCCTCGATAAAGTTATTTCAAATACGTTAACATCTATAATGAAAATTCGCTAATTCGAGATTCGGGAGGAAAAAAAGTGAGTTTCGTTCCGGGAGTATTGTTAAAAGTAAAAACAAATTGTGCGTCAATCTTGCGGTGTGTGTATAGAGTGGATGAATGTTCTTGTTCATAGTGTTCTTGTTTTTTCTTCAGTGGTACTGAACTGTGAGTCTATTGTAAAATTAGCGTCGGGATACAATGCCGCGGAGGGAGACGCGTCGTCTGGGGTCGTGTTCGGGCGACCCCCGATGGCTAAATCCAGCTTTTCGCGACGGCGAAGGAGAGTAAGAAACAACGCCAAAAAACGAGAGCATCGCGAGTAGCTACAGATTCGAATCGGAAAGCCATAGAGTGTTTGCATCCGTTTAAACTCTCGGACGAACGAGACGATTTTCTACATTTTTCGTGTTTATTTATCGCGTCGAGCGATGACAAGAGAAGAGACAAAACGAGCAGAATAAAAAAAGGCCAAAACACTCACTTGGACACATTTCCTGGCTGCAAAGTCGCGGGGATTTGGTATTCCGGATGTATGACATCAGTTCTGTTGAACTCTTCGACCCTGGAGGGTCTGTCGGTCCCGTAAGGTCGTGGACTACCTTGAAAACCCCGTCTCTGTTGCAACATGAGAACGTCTTCGCTACGAGCACTTGCTTGATTTATTGACTGGCTCAGAATCACCGGAAGCAACACGAGAACCATAAAATCCAATTTTCGAAGCATCTTCGACGCTTGCTATTGCTGCTGGATTGAAACAGTGCCAAGAGGGAGGGGGTGGCGAAAGAACACAGGGGGGATGATCACAGACGCAGGAACACGAGGGTAAACCGAGGGATTGCACTGTTGAATAAATTCTTTGAAATTAATTGCGACACGACGTCTGAAGACGGAAATTGTGACGAAGAGGCGATGAAGAAAAAAAAGGACGATTTACTTGTACTAAATTATGAAAAAAATAAAAGATTTACTCGATTTTTAGTATTTTTTATTTTGTCGAGATCGATTCAGGGTGAATTTGTTTCGAGTTAACGTAACGAGGACTCTGGAGACTCGAGGACAGAGTGCGGAGAGGCTTAGAACTCTCGCGACGACGCCCGCAACTGTTGTGTGCTCGGCTTCGCAAGGAGACCAAGTCGAAAGCCTCGACTTGCTTTCTCGCCGACAAACCCCTTCTTTGCGAGAGAATGAGTGAGACCGAGAACGAAAGAGAGAGAGAGAGAGGAAGAGAGACCGAGAGAGAGGACGAGAACGAGAGGAACGCTCGGCAAGGCACATGCTACGAGAACACAACGTCGTCGTCGTCGTCGTCTTCGTCTTCGCCGTCAACAACGCCGAGGGAAAAGACACAGACGACGAGGAACGACGACAAAGTAGTTGCTCACTGTGTATTAGCCCCCGCGCACAGACGCGTGCACTCGCGGCATCGCTTCTCTTTAACCCCACCAAATAATCTTCATCGTCCTTCTTTTTAGCCAAAATGCTGCATGGCAAACCTAGATCCTTCCAACAATCGAGTACCCAAGCGTCAAAAATATAACCAGCGCGAGAGACGATTCAAAAAATCGAGACTAAAACCGTCCCAAGCGACTTTTAATCCCGCGCCCTTTCTCCCTTCGTTTTCCCGTTTTTTAACATATTTTTCACTAATTCTTTGACTTTAAGCAAATTTGCCCCTGGCTCTCGTGATCCTGCATCAAAAAACCAAAAGAATGAGCCGGAGTTGAGCCCTTTTCGTTAAATTTTTCCGGAGATATGAATTCTCCAAAATGGGGGTCAATTCTTATGACCCCAGGGAACCGTTCGGGGTTAATAATGGAAAGAAATTACCTGAATCGAAATTCGAGCGACTTTTTGTTAGTTTCTACTGTTTATATTGTTGTTATTCGTGTTTTAGATGCACAAACGAGTTTTTCGATCCCGGAAGGACTTTGAGGAATCAATTTTTTTGAGAATATGGTTTTTCGTGAATTTCGCTTTTTATACGAGATGATGTTGACTTTGTGAGTGAAATACACGCAAATATTCAATATTTCACGATCGGCAGAGGAAGGGAAGGAAAGCAAGAGAGAGAGGGAGGGAGAGAAACGTCGAGGATAGCGAAGAATGCATGAAGAGAAGATTCAAAAAATGGAGACGTATAGAGGTCCAAGCAGCGAGGTCTCGAGTTAGCTCGTAAAAATCAGGAGAGGCAAACGTTCTCTTTTCTGCACAGCCCACCGAAAAACACTTCATGAATAAATTTATGATAAACCATAAATGAGAAATTATTCGTCTCGGGAGGCGCTGACGCGGTGCTGGACGTGCTTCCCACGTTTTTTCTTGTCTTTTGTTGTTGTTGTTTTTTGTCGTATTTGAAATTGGCCAAGAGGGAAAGAGGCAGAAGGTCCGCGCACGCATCAAAGCTCCAGGATGAACCGTCAAACGAGAATCTCATTTGGGCTAACCATACAGCCCCCATCGAACCATTTCTCTCGCTAAATCTCTCCCTTGCTGCCGACCACGAGACATTCTCGTTCCGCACGATGCTTTACGACTCCGATCCGCGGATCTTACATTTTTTTATCCCTCTTGATTTTTCTACCACGCCTCCCCCCTTCCCAAAAAACGGTCATTCGTCACGTCATCTCTTTTACTTTCGCGTGACGCTGAGTGATTACCCGAGACCAAAAATTCCCAATATTTTGCCTTTTTTTCTTTCCATCTTTTTCAATCAGGATCTAAATATTGGCTCGAGCCAAATTTTGGAAAGCTCGTCCGAAATATTCTCGTCTCGCATTTCAATTTCTTCACTCGCAACAACTTTTTCATACGTTCTCACTTCTTCCCCATTCGCATCCTCGAGGCATTTCTATAAATCGTGAATTTCATCGATTCTCTTCCACTTTTCCACCCCCAAAGCTGCAACCCTTGGAAAATCATAATTTTTACAATTCATCAAAAATTCTCGACCGACAAGTCCGAGTTTTCTGCAAATTATCTCATCGGAAAATCAGAGAAAAATAATCGTGCACGGAACGCGAAATGTTGGGTCGAGAAATCGTGACGAGGTGCGCGCGGGGTTGTGGTTGCAGCGAGTAGTCAAGTTCGAGCAATGGTCAGCCATCCGAGTGATTGTGGGACTGATATCTGGTCGAATAAAATGAACAATTAACGAGCATTGTTTATTTTTACGGTTTTCCATAAAACGGATTTCAGGAGTACGAAAAACTTTGGTGTACAGTTTAATTTTAATTAATCTTACGGGAGCTGATGTTCCGGACCAGTGCACGAGCGAGGGGATGATTTTGAATTGGCGTCCGCACATACGGACGAGACAATCGAGATTCGCACGCTTCAGACACAAACACGAGTCTGCTGGGATAAAAATTAAAGAGAAATGTTTGGCTTGAAGAAAAAACGAAATTTCGCGGATCAAACCCCGAAAATGGGGATGAAATACGGAAGGGACAACAATAATTTAACAACATGGACGAAGTGAAGAAAAAAGGAAGAATCGAGAAAGGTTTTACGGTGCGCGATCGAGATGATGACAGCGGCTCGAGTGCGCTTGGCAGGCCGATAAATCATGCTCTGCAGTGTGGGAATCTTCGGCGAGCTACTCCTTTTCGTTGCCGCGGTGAAAAGTTCATTTTAAACGTGCGTTGATCCTGTGTGCTGCGAGTCCATGCAGTTTAAGGAGGAGAGAGAAGGTAAAGAAAAAAGTAACAAACGAGCGAGTCAAACGGAATGACAAAATAAATCATCGATTGAGAATTTGAGAGAAAAAAACATTCAAATGTTAAGGGGGTGTCGATAGGGCGGCGAGAGCAGATTTTAACGAGACACGAGATGAACCAGAGTCGATTTTTTTCAAGATTTTCTACCTTGTCATGGTAGAAATAAAATAAAGGGAGTAAAAAATAAAATGAATGAAAGAAGACGAGGAATATACGAGGAAAGGAAAAAGCCAAGCCACGGCACCAATTCGTCGGCCGTAAAAGCCTACGGACCCGGAGGCTCCTCGTATTTTGGGCCCTCACTCATTCTTTCACTCCCTTGTTCGGCTTCGCATAAACTTTCATCGATCCCTCTGCTTTGCTCCAGTCAAACTCTTTTTATTTCATTTTCCCTGGGATTTTTGACATTTTTTTATATCGCGAGCATATCACCTGAAATTTTATCGTCGAGGGATGCACCTCGGCCTAGAATCTTTGTGAAAAAATCTGCGCAACTGTTTTTGAAATTCGCTGTCACGATCCCGATTTTCCCGTTTCGAAATCGGTGTCAATTTGCTCTCAAGATCCACTAAAAAATCGAGGGTTCCCTTTCATGCGAGTGTGACCGTCGTCATGTGTGTTTTTTTTCTGTTTTTCTTTTACTCTTGTTACCATCTCGACGATTTCTACGTTCTGGCTGTTCGTCGAGCTACTCTCGGTGAGAAACGTCGCGATCGTTGTAGACGTCGGGGCGCTTTACGAATGTGTACACAAATAGTCTCTCTAACGAAGCGCCCCGACTCGATTCTGACTCATACACTGTCTGGGCACGTAGTCGGCGGGTTTTCAAATAAATATACCTATAACTACACTTCCGCCATAATCGTACGCCATAATGTCACGAAAGATGGTCAGTAAAATGAGGTTTCGGTCAATCTGCGAATTTTTGGAATTTTCGCGTCTCCAGTTTTCCAGTTTTGTCGTTTCGACTAATTGAGGGTCATTTTGATTAGCCTAATTTTACTGAATCGCGATTTTAATCGCGAATGAACTGCTGGAGAGAAAAAATCGAGATGAAACGTGGATTTTTTTTCATAAAAATAAATAAAACGTTGAACGATCGATCGATGCGAATCGGAATATTTTTTTTATTTTTCATTGACCCAAAAAGTTTTCTCCCGGTGGTATTAACGACGTTGTGTTGGTTGGGGGAATTTGCGGGTGAAAAAACACGTGCAAGAACGCGAGAAATAAAAATCTCGGGTTGCCCCGACGCGTGTGACGCGAGGGCGTCAGTCTCGTTCACTTTTGCCACTGGGCCAAACAGACGGAGGAGTCCCCACCGTTGGTTTACTACAGCCCAGTAGAAAATGTCTCGAACGCAGCAGACGGAGAAAGAAAGGAAAGGAGGAGAGAGAGAGAGACAGATCGGGAGGGAGAAAGGCAGGAGAAAGAACGCCAAGTACAGACGACCGAAGATTTCGCACGCTGGGACGTTTAATATGTGGGGGAATAACGAAAACACGTGGAATCGCGAACCCCGTCACCCTGAGGGTCAGAGGGATATGCGCTACACTTGGAAGGTGTCGCATTCGAAACAGAAACTTTGTCCAGCACAAAGTGAGACACAAAAAAGCTCGATATCCAATTCTCGTAGGTCTTCGATCCTCCAAAATGTGCATTCAACTCTACAAAGCCATAAAATCCAAAAAAATTAAAACCCTCAAAATCTGCATGACGAAAAGTCTTTAAATTAACCAAAAACAACGTTTGTTGCATTGAAAAAAAGTTTTGCATCGATGAAATCGAAAAAATGGTCAAAATTTCGATTCTCTTCGAAATTTTTACCCAAATTGAAAATACATTAATAAATGAAATTCATTATTGGCAAGGGCTCGAGAATTGAGCTCATTTGTTAACGGGCCTTTAATTTGAGCAAGACGATGAAGGAAACAGGTTGGGCCACGCGGGAGGAAAAAAAATTGCGTGGCTTTGAAATGAAGTCATTGGAAAAGAAAATGAACGAATAAAAGTCGATTAAGACACCTCTGGATGCTAAGGAACCGAGAGGATTTCTAACAGGATCGTTATTTCATCAAAATGCGAAGTAAACAGTGTGGCAAGTCGGATGGACCATTGGCCACCGAAAATTGAGCAATTGGGTGAATTTAAAAGTGGCAGTTTTGTTTTTTCGTCAATATTCGGAGAGAGCACGAATATCATATGAGAGAAAAGAAAGGGGAAAAAAAAACACTTTTCGCCCAATCCAATGGACATGCGATTATATATTCATATATTTATATAACATATGTATATGTGTATCCATATTATATAAATATATTTGTATAATGTATGTATATAGATTGCTATAGTGTTTTCTCGAATGATCTTGAGAGGATGCTGAGAGGGTTTCGACCGGTGTATTACTTATTTATTAGGACCGTGTCCGGGTGGTCCCGCGACATGACGGAATCGATTACGCCGGATTCGCGGAACCGAGGCCGGTTCCCCTCTTTCTCTCCCGCTCTTTCCCTCTCTCTCTCTCTTTCTTTCTTTCGCCCTCCCTCTGCCAGAATCTTTTCGAATTGTGCTTTCCTTTTTGAGAGATTCAATGCTGCTGCGCTCCTTGCAGCGTCTTCGCAGCATCTCGTTGCCTTCGATGAATCTCGAATACTGTTTTATCTCTCTCTCACTCAATCCCTGCTCGTTTTTTTCCTCAATTCCTCTCTCTCTCTCTTTCTTCCTGGTCACTCTCGACTCCTCCACCAAGCATGTGAAACTACTTTCATCTCACTCCCTCCTCCTAACATCTTCTTCTTCTTCTTCTTCTTCTTCTTCTTCTTCTTCCGAGTCTTCTTCCTCTTTTTTCTCCTCCACCTTTTCTTTTTGCTTCTTCTTCTTCTTCTTTTCTCATCGGGCTTATTATGTAATCAGAATAACAATAATTGCTCGAAACGACTACTCATCAATCGAGGAGAGACAGGCCTGCCCCGGGCAATACAACGATAGCTACTTAATAGTCCACCTATTCTCATCTCTCTCTCTCTCTCTCCCTCTTTCTTTATCATCCTCTCCTCCTCCTCTCTCTCGCTCTTTCTTTCTTCTCTGCATGTTGCTTCATTTTTCCTTTGGATTTCACGGTGAACCAATATCTTGGACAAACCAATCTCAATCCTGCCACACGTCTTGCTCCGGACTTTGAGCGAACGGCCAAGAAGGAGGGAAAGGGCATACAAGCTTTATGAGGATTGTTCCCTGCTTGCACGATCCCCGATAATTATCGCATAACATGACAATAACTCGACCACGAAATCAAACTCATTATCAACATGCGAGAGAATATAAAGTTTAACTTTGCCCAACATCATTTCTATGTTTCTGTTTCTTTTTGGACTCCACGATTGCTAAGCCGAAACAATTGAAAACGTCAGGAAAAAAGCGATGAGAGAAAATTTTGTCTCGAACGTCACATTGGGGATAAAATCTCGAATGAAATTGTGAAAAAAAAGATTCTTTGATGGTATTTTGGAGTTTACGTTTTTTTCTTATACGTGAATGAAAAATTGTGCTATTAAACAACCCGCCCTTTAACTGCAAATATCGAGGTCCGAATGTTTCATTTAGTTGTCCAATCATAATTTTTCTTTTGCTCCGTCTCGCCCGCTCTCTTCGCATCTCTCTCTCTCTCTCTCTCTCTCTCTCGGCTGCAGCCTATACTCGGTAATTTAGCAATTCGTTTCTGTTTGGGTTCGATCATTGGCATATGAGAAAAGTTTCTGTCTCGCTCTCGTTATCGCTCTTAATCATGGGTTACCATTGGAAGATGTGTTCGAGATAAACGATCACACTTTGCAACGCGCTGATAAACGCTCATGAGCCATTTTTGTATTTAAAAACAACCAAAATGAGAATTTTAGTCACAAAATGTTAGATTAAAGGGCGGGTCGTAATAAAAATGATGGAAACGAATTCTTAAAACATTTGTACCTTATTCTGAGATCGAATTTCAGGAGTGTTGAGTGCGATCAAAAATATATTATACTCGGTCTTGTTTATTTTCCAGTTTGTAATCTTCTTCCGATCAATTTCGATTCATAACGAGCCAATTTTTTTATAGTTATCAAAGTCACGCCTTCCCGAATAATTCCCTTGTTGATTGATCCCTCAAACAAAAACATAAACTGCGACCGGACCCTGCAATTCATTTAATAAAATTGCATTGGCGTAAAAACAAAAAACCCCTTGAAAAAAATGAAGATTTTTCAAACGACGCGTGCGACTTTTTCTCACCTTCGAAAATTTCTTCGTATTTTTTAGAAACAGGCCAACGATCTATTGATTAATTGACCGTTCGCGCTACAAAGCCATTTGACGCATTTCCCTCGTTTCACGGTCCCATGGCTCATTACGCTGACTCGGTATTTATTGTTCTTCGCACAGCCGATCAAGGAGGAATAACAAGAGACAAGAGGGCAAGCCGGTTAGGGTACGAAGGGCGACCGAATATTGTTCGAAGCCCTAGAAGTGCTGAGAATGCACGAGCCTCGCAGTTTCTCTTACACCTTTCTACATGGCAGCAAAAACATCATTTGATACCAAGCGCAGGTATAATACACGTGTATCTCGTTACTGATCCGCAACGTGTGTTCGTTCATCGACCTATTAGACTTTGAATGACGCTGACACGATCAACACGTGTACTTCTCGCCCAGGGTGACGATTTTCTCTCCCCATTCTTGCTGCACGTAAAGTCCTTGAAGAAACGGCACGAAATAATGAGAAAATTTGATTAAAATTTGATGATCAATCGCATCAAAGTAAATTGCATTAAAAACCGAAAAAAACGAGCCCAAGTTGAACTCTTTTCGTTAAATTTTACCGGAGATTCGAATTTTTCAAAATCGGCCTCATTTGTGACCGGAAGTCACCGGAATAAGTGAAAAAAACGAGTTCGCCGTGCCAGGCTCGACTGCACACTCGATTGAGCAGATAACAATGAATAATAAATTAAAAATGAATATTCAAATCGTCAAATCAAGATTTATTTATCACGTAATTTGTTAATTAATAAGGCAAAAACGAATGAAGGAATTTGGATGGAGATAAATAAGAAAAAAGACTCGTAATTACAATTGGTATGTACAGTTTATTTTGGGAGGATTAATATAGATAATTCTCATCGTAATCGGGGTGGGTGGGCTGGGGGGGTAGTTCAAGGGCATCAGGGGGAGGTTCGGTATTTTAGAGTATGATTCCGGAATCTTAACTCACATTTTTTCTCTCCCTCACACTCGTTCCAATCTTTATCTCCGTTCATTCGTTACATTAGATCGATTAACTTGTAAATAATAAAAGCAATAATTATAATAATAATAATGTCAATATTAATGATGATAATAATAATAAAATCGAGGATAACGTAATAATTGCTATGACGAATGTAATAATATTTGTAATCGTCGGCTATTACGATGATACATTATGATCAAAATTAATATTAAATTAGCAATAATAATAATAATAAATCTTACAATAAGGGCAGGAGGGAATACCAGTTGGGGGGTAGCTAGCCTCGTCCCTAGCCCCGCGCGCATCATCACTTTTTTCATTTTTTAAATTATCGGCTTATTTTTCTTTCTCTCTCTCTCTTTCTCATACATCTCAATTAATCTTATTAATTTCTTGCTATCGCTCGTTTAATCTCGATACTCGCTTTTTCCCTCGTTCTCGAGATTACTCATCAATGCTTTAAATTACGCAATTCGGTTTAATTCAATAAATCGACAATAAATCGTATCAGTAAAACGTGAGTTATGTGTGCGTGAGTGAACTAGTGGCGCCGTGTATCAAACAATTCCTCTCTCTCTCGCCCTGTCGCCGATTTGCTCATTTTTTTCGGAAGGAAAACGTTTTTTATCGGTTTCGGAGACGAAATTTTCTTCCGTTGCGATGACGTTGATAACTATATTGGTAATTTGTCTCTCGATCTCGTTTTTTTCTTCTCGTACTCTGCCCCATAGAGAGAGGAATTTTCACACGGCTTTAGGAAGTCTCTGTAGTAACCAGCGGTAAACGTATCACAAGTATGTAGCATCCATCGTTTTTATTTAATAAACATTCGGTTGATCGAGTGTTCGTCGAGAATAGATCGATAATCCGTGAATTATTCTATTTTTTCAATATTGTTTCTTGGTTTTTCTGTCAATTGCGTTATTTCGTTTTGTGCGTGCAAGTTATGGTTGTTGTTGCGTTACCAATTGTTCAACACGGTGGAAAATAAAATTGGGCGAGCATGGAAACGTCAAAGTTTTGTTATTTCACGCTCCTCGCTTGCTCTACTCTGATCTCTCTTGCATATACAAATATATATTATCATTATTATTATAATTATCGTTATAATTATCATTATTATTATCGTTATTTATCTAATTATCTCAGCTCGTCGTTGAGTCCTCGTTCGTAATCCACGCGTTTTTTCATAGTCGAGAAAAAACGCACGTGGCACGTTGAAAAGTTTGTTCCTTTCGTCGATCAAGCCCGAGGACTAAATTAATCCTTCGCTCGTTGAATGAAATGATGGAAAAAAACAAATGAAACTCTCGTCATATCGATAAATAATTCTTGTTTTTATATTGTCTGCGCTCTACGGATCACGATCTTTCGTCTCGACCAACACTCGACGCTTTTTTTAAATTCATTTTATTCTCTTGTTTATTGTTATTATAGAGTTACGGATGAACCGACGGGGGTCGAAGCCCTCGGGAGATGAACCTGCGATCCTTGTATTCGCGTAATAATGAATTCGCTCGTCCCTTGTCGTCCAATTTTTTCAAAAACCTCAATTCCCGTTCAATCGTTTTTTTTTTTCTTACGTTTTTGTTCTTTTGCTCGAATTGGGCGCGGGTTTTGAAAAAATGGAGCTCAGGAGGCGAGGATTCGCGATACGACGTACA
Source organism: Diadegma fenestrale (assembly GCA_037043255.1). Lineage (NCBI taxonomy): Eukaryota > Metazoa > Arthropoda > Insecta > Hymenoptera > Ichneumonidae > Diadegma > Diadegma fenestrale. Next base: position 4,640,707 of record CM073311.1, on the reverse strand, counting down.
ACATAGAAAAATTGGCAACGAGGCTCTCGCCCAAAGTTACTTTTACCATGACCTTCCGTACGGCTCATTTAAACTGCGTTAGATAATTGTTATCCCGTTTGTTATTGTATATCAAACATTATAAACTGTAATACAATGTAAACCTGTAAAAAATATACTGGGTGGCGGCGGCTCTGTATAATATAATAATTAGTTATTACAATTGCTATGGTACATTCGGTAATTAGTATAAATATATCGTTATTACATTATTTCTGCAATTGCGTTTTATAATGCGGATTCAATCGGTCCATTGCGAATTTGCTCCTTTCCCGCTTTTTATTCTCTGTCCATCCCGTACGTCACTTTTGCTTTAACCCTCTGTACAAATTTTTTTAATCGTCCTGTGGTCCTTGATCCTTTTTCTCTTCCTCTTTACAGTTTTTAAAAAATGCATCATTCAACAACAGAATCTTTCCTTGGGGTTTTTTTTCATTACGTCTGGTTTTTGTGTCTCTTTTCTTCAGCTTCGCCCCTTTTTTCTTTCTCTCGTTTTTTTGGGGCTTTTTTTTATTTATTTATAATATGTCAGATGCGCTTTGACGAGGCTAGGGCGACTTAGGAACTACATGACGGCACAACCGATGCAAGTAACTATTTTCTCACCACTCTTCATCATTCGGTACATTTATCCACAATTCTGAGGGTTTTTTCTCATTTACACGCTTCCTTTTTCTCTCTTTTTTTATTGTACATACGTGAGGCGTGTGCGATGCTTTTTTAGGCAAAAAATGTTCCAAGTCTGTGAATAAAAAAGGAATAAAATTTTTGTTGATATTTTAATTGCCAAAAAGTTGATTTTTTTTGGAATTTTTGTGGCTCTTTTGGATCCAATTCAATCGACGTCAAATTTGCATTTTTCATGTATTTTTATAAATTTTTAGCATTTTTTGTCCTTTCGCGGTCGATCGTTCGACCGCGATCGTTCGGGGCAGATTGTCTGCTTAGCCGACGATGGTAAGTGTGGGAATTGGGTCTCTCGGTCTTTTAGTCCACGTCGAGAATGAAGCGAACTCATGATAAAGGACTGAGCAAAGATATTTACAGCCTTTCACCGCCATCTGTGCTGTTCACGAGCAACGCGATTCGATGTTCAAACGATTTACCACGAGCAGCAGAATCCTTTAAAAATCGAATGCATCCCTTCGTGATATAAATTCAATCAAGTTTTGATAAAAAAATTCAAAAAATAAAAAGTTGACCAATTTTTCGGCAAAATTCTCGCGAGAACTTTGACAATCAATCTGAAGGTTCGATTCTCTTTTTTTTTTTCAAAATTTTACCATTTCTGATTGCAGAATCGAGAGATTTGCGAAATTAAAAAAAAACATACTTGGACTTGACGAAACCACGTGCATAAAAATGTTGTAAAACAATATCGTGCAGTCTGTGATTGAAGGGCAATGATATGTCAATGATAAGTGGGATTGATAACAATTTTCCATTCTCTGCTGTTGTTCAGTGAGTCTCGATCTCAAAATATCGAATAGAGGGCTCTCACACGCCTCACGTTATTGTGCATACGCGATCGACGATTTCTTTTCAAATTTACGTTAACAATTATTTATCGCAGTGTTAATTGCACGCTTAAAAAAAAAGAAACAATCACAAAATGTCAAACTCTCTGCACGTTACATATTTTCACGCTCGCGTTTCCCCTCGCAAAAATCGCGCTCGTTTCGTGCAACTAATAATCAATATCGATAATATTAATAATGATAATAATGATAAATAACTCAATCGGTTTTTCTAACTATGCGAGTAATTAAAATAGTTAATTAACTCATTTGTATCGGAGGGAAACGAAGACGATCGTGAAATGTGATTATTTTTTTCTTTTACAACAACGAAACAGGAATTTTCCTTTCTAAGACTAACAATCGTGATATTTTCAATTAAATTCACATCACACTCGTCCTTTATTTGTATTTTTTGAATACGTCACACGCCGTTGAATCGTCATCCCCCATTCATTAACTCGTTCGTTCGTTTCTCCATTCGTTCGGTTAATTTATTAATCCTTCTGTTTGTTTTATTCAACTGCAAAATAATACTGAAGTCCGCACATGTGGTGCCTATCACATTATGTCATCTATGTATTTTTGTTGTTTATTTTTTGAAATTGCATTCAACCTTCTTCTTATTTATTCGACTTGTGAACGTTGTTGTTTTATTCGCTAAAATTCTACCTCGTGTTCACACCTCATATGCACAAATAGACAAAATTCTTTCGCACCTAATAATTCATCGGTATAGCACACTTATACGAATACATTCGTAACGTCACAAAAACTGTTAATTCTCGTCGGGCAAAGAGTTAATAAAAAAATTGTCGTTGCCCGCACTCTTTATTTCTCATTTCTTTTATTTTTCGTCTCATTTCCGAAGAGGAAACGAAGAAGCGTCGTTTACGAAGTTTTTACGTTCGTATGCAACATTTTGCACCCGTTTTTCGATTCTTTTTTGCGAGAATGAAGAAAATTAAACGATTTTTGTAAAAAAAAAAAAAAAGAAGAAAAAAATGATCGCCGACGACGCTGCTCCGGATTCAACTTCGGAAAATACTTCGTAGAGAGGCCGACGATAAACTCTTGTGTGCTCTCTTCATTTTTTCTCTCGAAACACCCTGTTTTTATAGAATAATATATATAATATCGTAATAATAATCAATAATATCAGTTTGTATTGTACAGGCTGTTTTTTTCTTCTTTCGCTCAATTTTTTCTTCTCTCAGGGGCTTAAGGGATGTTATTTGTTTTTAGTTGTTTAGAACGTTGGGTCTCGGAGGAGGGTTATGTAATTTTTTTTTTCTGGGTGAAGGGATTGGGCCGAAAGCCTGTCGTGTCGTTTTCTTCGTCTCTAAAATCGCTTACGTCTTACAGAAGTGTGGGTATGCGTGTGTGCCTGTGTGTGTGTATGAATGTTCGCGTCTATTTCTTATTTTTGCATTATTTTAAAATTTTACTTTTTTTTTTTCATCTCACTCTCGTACTCGAAACACTCTCCCCCTATGTGTGTTTTGCCTCGTTTACACATTATACTTAATCGTTAATTTAATAATATATTTTCATCCTCGCGGTTCTCATTTTTCTTCGACCGTTTAATTGTATGTCGTTTTTCTTTAATTTACCTTTTTTATCCCCCCTCAACGGCGCGTCTCGGATCTGCCGAAATATTAATTCAATTCGCGATACCAATCGAAACCCTTTTCGCGTTACGCTTTTATTATTCAATTTTTATTACAGGCTCGAGTCCAGAATTGACTCGAAATAATCGCGAAACGCTTTTTTTTAGCCCCTCGATCTCTCACGATGTTTGAGATCCCAACGAAATTATCGTAATGCAGTATAGATTGATGAATTACTTTTTTTTCTCGCTCCTTTTCTCTCTCCCCCCCTCTCTCACTCTCTCTTTGTCGCTCTCGTTTCTTCCTTTACCATTTTATAGTTTAATATGTAGCTTTTTCAACTTGAAATTTTTTTTTCTCAATATCTATCGTAGATTTGTCTGTGGCTATCCCTGATGTGTTAGTTACCCTGCGCTTCCGTCTGGTTGTCGAAATATTGGTTGTCAAACTGTAGTGGTCTACGATTGGATCGATTCTTGATCGTGTAAAGTTGTTTCATGTTTTTTTTTTCATTCATTTTTTCCTTTTATTTTTGTTCAATATATATTTTTTGTCGTTTGCCTTTATCCTCATGTTTTGTGTAGCGTGTACGTGTAATTTCTTCGACTAATTTCTTCCTACGCTTAAAAGTGTCGTGTGTAGCATTTTTCTCTTTAATTTGGTTTAATTATTCGTAAAGATACGCCTCGATCGAGGAATGTTGTTGAAAACGCATGATTCACGCTTTTTTTTGTTTCATTACCTCAAAATGTTCGTCCTGTCACGTTAATTCCGAGGGATTTAAGGAAAGGGCTGAGGGAAATAGTTCTCGACGACGTTGTTTTTTCTTCTGTTTTTTACTTTTAGTCAAAATTGCCCCGGACTCTTCGTCAAACTAAGCAACGTTCGAGCCATCAGTCGGATTTTATTTATTCATTTATATCACAAGGGAAGAAAATCAATCCAATTTGAACGATGGACATGTCAGTCGAAAAAAGAAAACAAACATAAAATATCATTAAAATAAATAAAATAAACGAGTCACAATTTTCCGTTATATCTTTCTTGTTATTTGTTAGATTTTAAAAATTATTTAAACAAGAGAACATGAGAATCGTTACAACTAATAAAAGTCAAAACAATAATATTAATAATAATACATATAAAAATTAGGAGAGCAGAAAGTCGTTTCAATTTTTTCATATATATTTACAATCGAAGAGAAAAACGAAAAAAATAATAATATTCATTAAATTTTAAATCTCCGCGATTATTGCACCAATCCCTGCGATTCGTGCACGCGCGTAAAAAACAAACTCGATAGATATTTTCTCTCAATTTCAACTGTGTTGCTTATTTTTCGTTCGTCTCTGAAAACACATTAATTTCCGGGTTTTAAAAACTCCTCGTGTCTCGAATCCGTCATATTGTTACGCGTCGTGATGGAACACAAGATTTTCTCATCCAAGCTTCCGAAAGTGATATGTGCAAAAAAAAAAAAACAAACATATAAAAAAATATTTAAGAAAAACGCGCGTGACCCAAACACGTATTCTCGAGAGACCGTAACGACACTGAACGAAGCACTCAATATTGTCAAATGATACATTTATTCCTAATAATAATATAAAAATAATTACTGTGAAAAACAAAAATTGAAATAATACAGTTACGATAATTATTGGTCAAATCGATTTCTGTGACTCGATCCGGGCGACGATCCTTTTTTTTTCGCTTTCTCTTAATCAATTAATCAATCATCAGTTTTTTTCATCATTTCCTGTTTCAATTTCTCTCTCTCTCTCGCTCTCTCACTTTCTCTCTTTCTCTCGTTTTGCTTCAATATTTTTCCGTCTCGTATTTCATCAGTATCGAAGTTTTACAGTAATTAACAGTAATTTACTATTTGGTATATGATCGCTTCATTGTAGCAGGAACTGTTTATAGTGTGATGCTGCGGCTGATCGAGTCCCCGAGTTAACGAGGAATCTCTGTGACCATCGTCTCTTTTTTATACTTCATTTTATTTATTTTTCGTTATTTTTGTCAATTGATATATATTTATATATATAAAGTACATATGTTTTATTTGTGTTGCTTGGGCGAATGAAAAGAGACGAGGAAGAGTGCACAGCCTCGTGAAAACGGTTCACGACCTTGGATTTGTTGGTCACGCTCGTCCGTACCGCGAGACGATTCCTTCCTTATCGAATTGCGTGAACGATTCGAGCGTGATTTTTCTTTTTTTTTTTTCATTATTTCTTTGTTTCGCTTGTTTTTTCCCCCGTTTTTTCTTCGTTCAATATTTTTATCTTCACTCTTGCATTTTCATTTCGTTTAATCGTTTACAATTAATACAGCGACGCCGAATGCGCCTTCGCTTGAGACGGATGAAGAGAAAATAAATCGAAAAAAATAAGTCGTACGTTTGAAAAATAGGATCGCTTGTCTTGCGGAGCTCTCTGACATTGAATAACGCGGTTTTGGGCCCTCGGAATATCCGCTTTGATGCGTTGCGCTGGCTCCGTAATTTCACCAATTTTTAATATGAATTAAAAAATTCTGTTACATTTGTATCTGTAAAAAAATGTTGTATTGAAATTATTTGTGAGCGTTTTGTTTTCAGGTTTCTTCGCCGTAGCTTGCAACGTTAATGTTGCCCGCGGAAGGGAAGGTGATATCAATATTTATTGAGTTATTGTCGGACGCTGGAAATATTTTGCGGTGAAGCTGAGCCAGGGAAACGCACTCGATCGACATTGTGTGAAATATGCATTTTTTAATATGTCGCAATAAAAGATTGAGCCAACAGCTATAAACCGAGTTATTCGAGTCGGCTCGAAGTTCAATCTAAGTCGAAGAGTCAGTCTTGAGTTGGCCTTCAGGAGCTTTAACCGTGTCCTGTTTGGGACAGCCTTCGGACGATTATCTCCTCAATTTTCGAATTAGTGTGTGTATGTGTGTGTGTGTGGTTTAACGCGCGCAGAAGCGCGTGCGTGTCAATTGTTGAATGTTGAACGTTCCGGTTGCCTGGAATGACCCGGAGACGGGTTGATCCCCCGATGGACAGGCCCGAATCGCGGTGGAACAAAAAAAAGAATAAAAAAAGTAAAAAGATGGTCCACGATTCGAGTTTGACCATTTGCGTGGATGCCACGTGGCTGGGTGGTCGTCAACAGAAGAGATGCGAAGGTATAAATCTCGTTTGCGAAATGTAACGAGTCCGCAATGTTGTCCGGTTGGGAAAGGGGCCTCAATCGGCACCGTTTTGTTGTAAGAGGGCAGGGGCCGATTGCGGAGCTTGTGGTGTCATGGACGAGGATGATGAAGTTTCGTGATTGTTGTCCAGAGGCGAAGGGGTACGACTTCTATGAGCCATTTCACTTCCTGGTGGACTACCGGAGGGACAACTTACGATTATCGGTGGACAATTGGCCGCGAGGCCCCCCGAGTTAGTCGCTGATTCCAAGGACTTTTGTTCACTCGGAGGTAAAAGGTGGACCATACTGACGGGCACCGGAAACGCGGCACTATAATCCGGGAAAAATCCCTGCGGCAAATTTCCACCGAGCAACGAATGGTGAGGGAAATTACCGTCGTCGGCTGGATGCGGCAAGCCGGAAAGTGGATGACTCAGTTGTGGTGGGCCTTGAATCGCTTTGACATTGTTGTTCAAAGAGTTCATGACTTCTCCGGTCGTAGCGCCCGTGCAATCCCTTCGCAATTGTTCGAGCTTGAGACTTTTGCCGTATTTACCACGGACATACATGAGCAAACTGTTGTAAGGGATCCCGAACATCCTGCTGGCCTGTGAAGTCGTCATTTGTTTGTTCCACACGTGTTGGAGCGCTATCGTGAGCTCGGCGTTGGTCCAAGACCTTGGTGGGCCACCCCGAGGTGCGCTGTGTTGTCCTTTGGGCCTTCCATACGCCGCACCACCTCGCCCGTGCTCGGCCCATCTCCGGGCATTGACACTGTCGCTCCGATGCTTCTTGGACTTTTTGCTCGGATGGTGGCCTAAACTAGCCCCACTGAAGAGACCGTGAAGACTTTCGGGCTTGAAGCTGTCGTGAAGGTCGGCTAAGAGAGAGCCCCGGTCGAGCCCCCCGCCATGAGGAAACATGGCACTGCCAACGGGTGACATACCGTCCATGGGAAAAACCGCGACTGTTCTTATCGAGGGTAACGAGGATTCTTGATCCTGTCGGTGTTGTTCCTGTTGGTCCCTGGCCTGCTGCGATTCTCTGCTTTGTTGTTGTTGCTGTTGCTGTTGCTGCTGATAATGATTGTGCTGCGTGCGACTATGAGGTCGGCCCTCGTTCGTGTGATACGAAGACGATTGGCTCAGATGATTCGGCGCCGGAAGCCACTGCGCGGCCAACTGGCCCAGACTCGTCAGGTACTCACTGGGATGATGAGGTGGCGTCGACGACATTGACGGGATCGAGGAATGTCCACTGACCGGAAGTTCCTGTAAATTACCTCCGTCAGCATTGAGTCCCGCCCCGAGCGGCGAACAACGTGGACTCGCCGTTTGCTCGCGTTTTATTTTCACACCCGCTGAATCATTGTGATCGGACGGAGATTCCGTTGAGGGAGGTCTCTTCAACGAAAGGTTCTCGGCGATGTCTTCGTCATCCGGCTGATTCTGATGGATGCTGTTGTTGTTCAAGTTCGGAAAAGGTGGTGCTAACGGCGTGGACAACGAGGCTGCTTGACACGTCGGAAGTTCTTGCCTTGCGCCAGCGAGATTCAAACCACTTGGTGGACTTAGACTGGGCGGTGGTTGAGGTCGACTGAGGTCTTGGGCTACCAATTCGCCTGATCTTCTTCTCGGCCTCGCCTGTTTCCTCCTCGGTAACAACGGTGACCCGCACAAGTCCCGTAGATCCCGAACCGAAAAATTCAAATGGGCCATATGGGGCAATCGATTGTCACGTTGTATGATTCCACCTCGTGTGTCGATACGCGTCGCCGTTGTTTCCATTTGTTTATCGTCGATTGGACTCCCCTGCCTTGCACCCTCGGGCGTTGATGGCTCTCCCAGTAATTCCGTCGTCGGCGTTTCCGGTGGACTCGCCGGTCTCGGTTCCGACGATACCAGACCCCGAATCTGCAGACTTTCCGCTGCTCTCATCAGACCCGGCAATTCTTCACGACCCACCCGTACCTCACCCCGATACATAAAGTCGATCAGAGCTGTCACTTCTCGTCCTGGAAAATCCTTCAGCACTATTACCGGATGTTTGCACGGATGGTCCGCGAATATCCTCTCGAAAAAGGGACTGCGAATGAGACAACGAATGTCACGGTTAGTTCGTCAATTCCTCCGTCCTCAACTACCCCCCTCCCCCCCCCCGTTTTTTTCCAACAACATCGAGGACAAAAAGTGATTTAACCCGAAGATACATCGAAGTCCGGCGACCTACGGAGGGGAACGGAGCGACCGGGCTAAGCGACCGTTTTAACTGACTAAATGGTCAATCGCGTTTTTCAACAAATTCATACGCGTCACCGGCAATTTCGCGAGATGTAAGGAAAAAAAATGAAGAAAAGATGTCGAAAATGGTAATTTCTGATTTCCCTTACCTGCAGGCACTTAGAACGACCTTGTGGGCTCTGAGGCTCGTTTCGGTGCAAACGAGGGTAACGTCGACGAGTATCTCGGCGTGAAGAAGTGCCTCGAACGCTTGTAGGATGTGAGTCTGATGATTGTTCCATCGTAATGAGTAATGCGATTGGAGGGCCATCGCCGCGTCCGGACTATCAGATGCGCTCGACATTTTGTCCCGTCTCGTCGTCGACGACGATGACGACGAGGGTGGTCTCAGCCTGGACCACGGAGCTCGCGTGCTCCTCCCTTTCCTTTCCACGACGATAACGGATATTTTATCGTATCACCTTTCCACTTTCGACAATAGCGCGAACCAAGAAAAATAACGAAACTCTTGCACCCCGGCTCTTCCATGCACTTTCACCGTTACCCAATAAAAATCAACGAAAATCAAAGGGATCCAACTCGATTCACCTCTATCCCCGAAATTTTACTCTTACAACCGATTTCTCGTTTTCACATTCAATTACTAAAACGCACTGCAATTTTTTTTTCCGAACTCTCGCACTTTTTTCGTCCATGAATTACTCGAAGATTTTTCTTCTCTCTCGTTTTCTTCCTTCAGTTTTGCAGATCCAACATCCAGCCCTTTTCTTTCCTTTGATCTTTATCCGCCGATTTTGTGTGCCACGATCTCTGCATAGACGAAAAAAACAAGAAAAAACGTTTTTAACATCAGAAAGTTTGAGCGATTCATCATAATAATTCATTAATTTCATCTCCGTGCACGTTCTCGTGACAAACACTGTAAATTCTCGCGAAAAATCAATGGCGGATTGGACATCACGGGAGCAACGCAAAGAAGCGTTGAATTAGGCGAAATAAAAGTCGCTCGACACGATCGTGCGCTTTCTCCGTCTCACGGGATCCGATATAACAATCGAGTTGTCGCGGATGCGCGATCACAGTCCGATAAATTTCATCGCAAAGCCTCTCGTGCACGAAACCTGATCGCAACTTTTATCATTTTCTTCTAATACGCTTTTTTACCGTGTTTTATGCGGGGACACTGAGGGACTTTCTTATTCACACTCGATATGCATCGATCACAGACTCGTTGCTCACCGATTCGAGAAAATTAATCTCAACATTGAAAAATAAGATTTTGCGTTTATGAATTTCCAAATTTTCCGCTACAATCGTTTTCTCTATGAATTTTTTATGTTCAAATGAAAAATACGATAATTTTTTTCTTTCATTAATTAATAAGTTGTTGATGAAACGCCGTTTGATATAATTTCGCCGATCGCTATGGCTTCGTGTCGCTCGATGAAAAAATTAGTCAAGTGCAAATCGAATGCGATTCCGTTGCCTGCGATTTTTCGTCGACTGGCCGAGTGCACGAGATTTATGGTGTCGGGCTGAATTTCCTTAACCTATTCCATGGGGTTTATTCACGGGATAATTTCTCTATTTTGGAATCTTCAATGCCAACAAAGTTTAAGCTCGTACTCGTGGAACTTGTGAGCCAATGACCTTGAAACTTCTTAAACATAATTATAAGGCCTCACGAAAATATAGAAAATTCATGAGTTTACCTTTCTGTTAATTTTTTCATGTATTTGCATGCGTTTCTTCCATTCTTTTTCGTTTTATATAAATTCGTAAATCATAATCGTAAAAAATCGTTAATTAAAAAACTTTTGTACTGAGCATTTCGTTTCGAGCTTATTTTTCATGTGAAATCGTCAAAAAATTCTTCTCCACGTAATTCGACGTTCCTGGCGAATAATCCCGCCCAAATTATTGAAACAAATCGATTTATTCATTCGAAATCTCTTCAAAACTGAGTGTGACGATTCAAAATAATTGCGTAATGATGAAAAATTGATTAATCGCTAAAATGATCAGTTTTGTTGAATTCTAATTATTGTATTGTCATGTACGGGCGAATATTCGTCCGGGTGAGTCAAAATGTGTGAGAAACCGTTAAATCTGCACTCGGCGAAATATTTCGGTCCATAAAAATGGCAAAACGGTAGAAATATTCATTGTTTTCGCGATGAGAAAAAGCGAAATGTGTTGAAAGAAGTTTTCGCGAGCTCGGAAAATCCTCGGGCACTTTGGCTTTTGGGGCACGTCACTGTGCGCCCGACGAAAACTCCTCGCAAACTTTGTTGTCAAATTCACACGTGTGACAATGTTTCCAGCCAGGTATGAGAGCCAAACGTTAAGCAAAAATAAAAAAATCAGTTTTTGTTTTTTTTCTCCTCACTCACTGTTTCCGAAATGGAATGTGCACACATTTCCTCTCGCGTTATTTATATTTTCTCGTCGTATCGTAAACTCTCGAAAAGTCAAACAATTCATGTATGTCACGCATTCGGAATAAGCAAAAATTTGAATCAACGTTTCTGGTGCCCGATCGGAATTCCGTTGTGGACAAAAAAAAGCAATGAAAATATTTCACGATGTTCTCGAACGTTCCACTTTTTGGATTCCTTTTCTTCTAGAAATTAATTCATAATCGACAGAATTTTACACACGTGAATGAAAAAAACGAAACGGACTCGTTTATTTGAAGTTTTTTTCAAATTTTTGACGTTTCCGCATATTCACGTGTTCACACCTCACGTTGAGATGCGAACCTCAACGACTTTTTCCGCTTTGGATACCAGACAACGAAGTTTGCGAATTACACAATATTTATGGCGTTTTCGAGCTTGTGTTTGGGCGAGGAACTTGCTCATTCAACATAAACACACAAAATATGTTTCCGTCTCGCTCTGCCACTTTCTCGGTTGTCACTGCCGACGGAATCGATCAAACTATACACGAATTAATTACAAAGTTGCGAGCAGTCACGGATTATTGGCGAGCCATTTCGAAGCGTTGTTAAAAAATAATGAAAATAATTCGGAAAGCAAGGAACGAGCGAAGAGTTTGAAAATGACGAAAACAACAAAATAAAATTTGAAAAACGTCAATAAATAATAGTAAAAGTTGAAAAAAAAGAGTCTCACTCGAAAAAACGTCGATTATCGAATAATCGAGTGATGAATTTTCCGCACGAAAAATCATAGTCAAAACCGAATGAGGCCGGAAAGTAGATAGCGGTCGAAGCGTTTTGCGCGGGTAAACTTAACCGAAGTTTCCGTCGTCACAATAATCCATCAGCTGATTTCGCTCTTTCTCTCTCTTGGAAAAAACAAAAAGATTTTCGACTAAAACACACCCGGAAAATCACTTTGCCAACGAGCACCAGAAAAAAACGGAAAATCATTCATTTTCACACTTATTGCAACACACGAAATAAACACGAAAGCACGAAATGATCGAAACGAGTGAGGCACCCTCGTAAATTTGTCACAGAACACGCGCATAAGTCACCGAAAACTTATTCACGACGATGAAGATTCAAATTTGAAAAACTAGCAAAAAAACTGCAACCAAAACAACGACGAAAAACATTCGGAGCACTGATTTTTAACGTGGAGAAGAAAATCCAAAAAACGTCGAAAAATAAAGAAAATCCCTTGGAGATTGAAAAAAAATGAGGCAAACACTCAAATTTGAGGGCGATTGGCTTTTTTTTGCTTGAATTTGCAATGGTGCAAAAATAAAAACTGACCGTGGCGATAAAGTTGCGTTTGGCGGGCACAACGGCGTCGGCGACGGCCGGTGAGTGAATGCGCCGTGACGTTAGGCGCCCCTCCTAAGACTCCCCCCTTCCTCCATTATCCCTTCCATGCCTCACTCATTCTCACTCTCTCTCTCTCTCTCCAAACCTCCTCCGCGTCTTCCTTCTCCTCAACCTACTCCTTGACTTGGCTCTAACCCCGCGCGCGTATCTTCTCTCAGGGGTACGAGCCGGTTGTACACGCTGCAAGGAGCAACAAGGACCAACGCACCAAGAAAACGAGAGAGAAGGAGAGAATTAGTAGAGGTGGAAAGAGGCCTCTGTGAAATCTCCCCCTGCACCCCCCCCCCCCCCCCTGAGCTTTCTCGCTCCTTTAACCCCGCCTCAGCCCTTCTCCCTCTCCTCACACCCCCACAGACATCCGCGGACCGCCAACTACCCTTCCTACCACTTTCAAAACCAACCCCTCGACTATCTCCAACGTACTGGTGCAAAATACAAGCATTCCCATTGTCACTATTTTTATTTTATTTTTACATCCCCCCCACTGCATATTTAGATCGACCTCAGAATTTGTAAATGATTAAAATGATGTAAATCTTTTGAAGTCCGTATGAATCTTCGTACGAGTCGAAAATTGGCATTTTTTTTTGTCAATTTTTCAGAATTTTGAAAAGCAGAAACGCAGCTTTCAAATATTTCGTAAAATGTTCAGGAATTCTTAACGGAATCAAAATTTATAAAAATTCGATCTCTGGGCCAACAAATAATTCAATGTCAATTACTTGATATCTTTTTGTTCATATTTCTCGAGCTCTCTCGTCGTGATAATATTTTTCAAAAATAACGAATGTTGAAAATCTTTTCAGATACATTATTTTATGGTTTTTTGAGCGTATAATCAAGGAAATTAATTAATAATTGGGAAAAATCGCGTTTATAGAGTGCTTGCCTCGTTCCGTTTGAGGTTTTATGATTTTTTTGTTCCTTCGAGTATGATTTTCATTTCGCGATTGGGTTTTTTTCATCGGCTTCTGATTCTTCGTTTTTCACGCAAGCTCGAGACTTGCAGATACAATGAAATGCATGCAAAAAAATTTAGATCGTATTCAAAGTTTCTTTGTATTTGATTAGCCATTTTTAGATACTTTTGAACTTCGTTATTTGTAAAAATGACGAAAAACATGTTCGTAGATTAACACGAGAGGAGCAATTTTTGCTAAAAAGAATTTTCGAGCCGTTCACGAAGCCATTGCGGGGTTTACTTTCGGAAAAACATATTTGCAGGGCCTTAAGGTCAATAAATCTCCTGCATAAACGCTAATGAAGAAATAACGTTAATAAATGTTGTTTAGATTCGAAATAAATGATCAGGCTTTGATTATTTTTTCTGTGTATTTTCTTACAGATTAATCGAACGTTTGATTCAACGTGATTCGAAATTTTCCACATCGCATTTTACATCCGAGGAAAAATATTAATTCATGCAACATATTTGCCGATTTTAATTCGACTAGAGTGGACGAAAAATGAATGAAAAGCCGATTAATTGAATCCGAAGGATTCGAAGCTTTCGCTTGAATTTTCGACGGCTCTGATCCGACGATCGATGACGATAAACATTTCGACGTTTGCCGACGACCATAGCGTTTCGAGCTGTCACTTGAACGACTTTTGACTTTTTAGAAAATCCATCAAATTGACTAAAAAGGTAAACAGCTCGTCATCGGTTTGGTAGCGAGTACAGCGAGCGTGGAAAAATAAAAACCACGTGGACGAATTTGCAATTGGAAAATTCGAAATTCTTTGGAGGCTGGAGACAAAAAAATAGAGAAATGAAAAATTCGTCGGTGAATTCGAGTCTTTGCTATTTATTTTCATTGAGCTCGAGCAACTTGATCCCTCTTGGCACTTGTGCTAGCATCAAACTCTCGGGAGCATTGCGTGAGGGAGAAAAGCACCCCTTTACGGGCGTCGCAACCGATTCGAGGGCGTGTAAATGTGAGCGGAAAGGAATGAAATAAGAAATAATAAAAAATAATGAAAAAAGGATAAAAAAATCAGAGCTCTGGGGTAAACGATATTCTGCAAAGATTTCCTCCTGTGGGGGGATGCAAAAATGGGGACTATACGACACGAGGGGTTTGGAGGCTCGAGACATCACGTGTGCGTGTGTGATCGAAAAGTTGTACGCAAGGAACCGAACCCCTAAACATGGTCGCTCACCTGTGCACGATAAGGAACAACCCTCGCTCATTTTCGCCTCGTGATAGTTGCGTCTTGGACGATTCTTGCCAAAAATCATCCCTTCGAGCACCATAACATCAATAACAACAACAACAATAACAATAACAGGATATAGGGGTGAAAGAAATCACTGACACATAGCACAAAAGAGCACACGAAATTTGGGCGCACCTGGAGAACGAACCGGTTGTTTACGACTTTTTAGTTAATCGTAATATTTGTTTAAACATGGCTGTTTGAAAACTTCACAAAAAACACACCAAATGTCCAGGTCGCGCTTATTTTCATTGATTAATAATCCGGTGGTAGCACGTGCGGAATTTTGAATACTTTTTTTCTGTTTTCGTTCTTTTGGACTGGGGCTTTCTATTTTTGTATAATAAATATTGAAAAAATAATAGGATTCGGGCACGGGCTCGCGGAACGGTCGCGTTGAGACTGCCTCCGCTTGTTCACCAGTCGCAAAGAAACCGCGAGCTCCATGAGTCTGAGCGAGATAGCCTCGGAGAGAGAAGGAGAAAGAGCGAAAGAGATAAAACGTGGAGGTCGTCGAAGCAACGTAGGAGAGTCCCTCCTCCTTGGCCACCTCCAACCACCGAGGGTACCAGCCCACTGGACCCCCTCTCTCTTTTCCCTCTTTCCATCTTGCTCCTTTTGCTCCTTCACCACTTCTTTATCATTCGTCCCAATAGCTCGATCCTTTTCCTCGCGTTGTTTCACCGGAACGCGCGATCTCACGCGGTCCCTCGCTCCAACTGCCACGAGATATTATTTCTTCTCTCTCCCACGTTTTTTCCTTCCTTCTCCCTCTCTCTCTCTCTCTCCTGCTCTCTTTCCGTGACCACGCTCCCGCGAGCTAAAACGCGAACATCTCGCGAGCCTATGCGAAGCAGCTTTGTACTACGGTCAACCTTCTGCGAAGCCTATTTGTTGCGTGTATACTCTACACTCCACCTGAGAATGTGACACTCCCATCACTTCTCTCTTACACCTGAATTGCAAAAAAAAATCAAACGAGCTCTATTTTGGATTTTGCGACCAAACAAAAATGCCGATGCAATCGAAAATATTTTTTTCTCTCGGTATCCGGACTCGTTACAATTTCAAACCATCAAATAAAATTACATTCGGGGCTCCTATTCAAGTTTTTCGATTTTTCATAAGCCACTCGAACTTTCGACCCGTTTTCGTACGGAATTTCGATCCACTTATAATAGAAAATATATTTGGTTGAGACTTCTGAATTTTGGGACAAAGATTCGCTCAAGGGAGCCATTATGGCTCCTCAGGTAAAAGCAATTAAGTCATTGGCATTTAACGCCTTTGTCGGAGTGTGCAAAGAAGTGTGTCCATCCAAAACTTCGTTGCCAACTCTGTAAACGACTCATCATCTTGAAATCCCAATTTCCGACGCACATTTTTCCGTCGACATTCAAATCATCTTCAATACTTTCTGTGGAATCGTGATTTTCGGATACTTTATTAATTTGTAATCATTTTTCCTTCTGATTCGATCAATTCGACAAAAAAATCAAATGTAGTCACAATTTTAGGATCCTGAAATTGAAATGACGTTAATTCAGTTTTTTTACTTTTTAACGAATAATTAAAAAACTCGAGGCGGATAAAAAATTTCGTGACGAATTACGCGTCACCTTATTTTTGACAAAAATAATACGAGAAAACTGTTCGAAAACGATAATTCACGAGGAGTAAATTTAAAAATGTATTGCGATCCAGATTGCGTTTTCAAATTATTAATTTTTACTCTGCAGCTCAGCAAAACACTCGAGACAATAATACTCCATGACAAATTTTTCATTAACGACAAAATTACTTCATTTAGGAGTTTTTAATAATTTTGTATGGGCATTCTTGACACCGAAGCTAACAATTTTCTCCTGCGAAGAAAAACTTTCCGACGTCAAGACTTTGAGCTATTCAATTTCCAAATTTTCAACTTTTCCCATCCAAACGCGTGTAAATTGCGAAGTTGCGTTTCGTTTCTGGCACCCTGCGAGAAAATCCTCAATACATTTTAATTGGAACTCAATTGTTGTAACTTTTCAACGAAACGTGACGTCATGATTTACTCGCGTTTCGATGGAGAAAATGAAAAATTGCAAATTGAGTATCTCAAATTCTAAACGTCGGAAATATTTTCTTCCGGGAGAAAATTGTTATAATTTCAATAAGTCTCAATAAAGTATGACTCTGAAGTTTGCAACGTTGAGATTTAACGAAAAACATTTTTTCTATTGATTATTTATTGAATTTTGAAAATCGTGGCAATTCTTCGAGTCGATTGAGTTTTCTGGTCGCAAGAGAGAATCGTTTTATTGGCCGGACCAAATATTAAATAATAATTATTGGCTCTGCTGAAAAAATAACAGAATTTCGTTGCATTCCAACGATGCAAACTTCAGGATCATAATAAAGTCGTTTTTTGAAATAGTAATCGAACTAGGTTGGACCGGTTGATTGGGACGAAACTTATTATTTCTCTGGTCCATGCAGTGGCAGTCGGAAGCGAAGCGAGTGGTTGCCGAAAACTGCATGAGTGAGTGAGTCGGAAAACGAATTAAAATGAATATATATAGGACGAAACCTTGAGTTGTCATCGACAAACATGTGGATGACTCGAACGAGATGTTCATGATGAAATGGGACATTTCTCGCGGGAACGTGAACGACAATATGTTTTTGTCCTGTCGGGTTTACAACTTGGGCAAGAATATTTCAGTATGTTTATGTGAATGAGGCCCTTAATACAGTGAGTACGTTTTAATCTGAAGTGGGCAGTGTCCATGACATTGGCCACATACCTGGACCGTGAAAATTGTTTTATGTGAACAACTGCGTGTGTATACGCGTACATGAGTCAGATTTTCGGTGACAATGAGAATATATTGTGGAAAGAGGGGGTGAAAAGCGTTTACGTGCAAAAACAGTGTCTCGGAGGTTAGATTTAACACGTATTTGAGGATGACAGTAGAATGCACCTGCACCCGAAGCCGAGGCCACAGGGGCACACCTGTACCGTTTTCGAAGACGACCCTCGGGAGCTCTTCCCCATTCGACCATAATATACATATATATACGTATATATGTAGGGTAGTATACACAGCATGAAGTCGTCAAACGCGCACGAGGTTTCTTGCTCAAACCCCCAAGGTGGTGCCCATAATATAATAAAGACAGTGTATGGTTCCTTTCGCCACTGCGCACCCTATCGTCTAAGACCCTCTACGACAATTTCCATTGACCTGACACTGGCCACGTACACACATAACAAAATTTATGTACATATAGACACGTTAAGGGCCTTGCTCTCTTCCCTCGGCCCTCTCTAAGACTCGGCTAATCTCCGCGTCGAGACCCCACCGCCGCGTCCCTCTCGTATACGTCTCGAACTTCTACCGCGTTAATTATATTCGACATAATGCTCTTTTATTGCACCCAGAACGACGTATTCCATAGTGTACTCGGGAAAACTTGTTCCAAAAATCGCCAAACACGTCTCTGGACAGAATCTGCGGCGTCTCGTTCCGAATGACTTTTGAAACGTTTTCGTACTCAGCCACGGTAATCCGTGCAGTCGGGCGCGGAAAAATTGAACGTGCGGATATGTCGCGTCATCCGACGATTTATCGAAAATCGAATACGATGCATGTTCGATTTATTGAAATTGGGAGGGCAATTTGCGAGGGGATTATTTTCTTGTATATTTTAAGTGAATTATCGAAAAATAGTTTTCGCGTGGAAACATGTTTTTAATGTTACGTGGTTTGTTCTGGAGAAACGAGAGCGCACACGGTGCAGCAGTGCTGCCTGGTACCATCCAGTATACTCAGTTTTTTTCTTACAAATATATATGCATATAGATATATGCGATGGAGTTTTTATACAGCTAGAGAAACGCTCCCCCGCGAGAGCAAGCACGCTGGTCGTTCAGGGGTTCTCATTTGGTTATAAGAATGAGGGCTTTGTAGTAGTCGTGGTCGTTGTCGTTGTCGTTGTCGTCGCTTCTCCGTCGTCGTCGTCACGAGGCGCGGCGTCGCGTTCTAGAAAAGGCGAAGGTGCCCCCTCACGCCGCGTCGTCGTGGCACGCGGATGTATTTTTTAATTATTGATTTTAATGACGAGGGGAGCCCCGCTCTGGCAAACGCCATCTTGGATGCTGGGCGGAGTAAGAAGCGCGCCGGGCTTCTCTCACTCTCCCTTCATTTATTCTCCCTCTCTCTTTCTCCCTCTTTTCCTCTCTCCCTCTTTTTATTTATCTCTGTCTTCACATCCCTCGCGGATCTTTCACGTTTCTCACTAACGGATCCGCACTTTTCCTCATCTCTCTTTCTTATACACCCGTCTATACACGTTTTTTTCCTCCTTTGCTTATCATCCGTACCATTTTCTTCCCCTCTGATCCTCCTTACACAGAATGTGACGATACCGATGACGTTAAACCTTGTTTTTGTTCCTCATTTTCCATCTTTCATTGCCACATCGTTTGCCATTTCATTTCCTCGTTAGTTTTTCAGAATTTTTTTCCTAAACTTCTTTTTCGAATCATCCCCTAATTCCGTTGCTCAGTCGTTCTGATCTCTTTGTTTTTCTTCTTTTTCCTTTTCCGATATTTTTTCAATGACCCTCGCACGTGTTTTCCAAATTCCATACGCATTTATGAAACAATTCCGGGATCCTGAAATTGTCATCATCACTTCTTTGCTACGCAAAGTTGGTATTACGTGTAAAAGGTACACTCGAGACAAAAGCTTTCGCAACAATGGATCGAGGACCGAATTTAGTTGCCCTTACCGCATTCACTGTCATATTCTCCTTCGTTGGTGGAGCGTCATATGAGAGGCACGTGTTTCCGGTTTCATTGGTATTGTCACGATTTAAATAGTTCGACTGATTCCGACAGTTATGTACTGTTATAACACGGAAATTGTCAATGAATAAAACCAGAGATAAGGAGAAATGGATCCTTTGTTGGACCATTTCTTTAGTATCCTTGTCTTCGGACCAGTGACGATTATTCCCTACATTTCCTCGCATAGTCTTCGCAATTCGAGAATATACGTTCGAATTAGTGAAATCCGTTACTCGATTAATTTCCTTAATTACTCGTTTTTCATTCTCAAGTCCCAATCCATCGAAATATTGAAAAAAAAAAAGATAAAACATTGCAATAAAGAACAAAATCTACCGAAGGAGCTGAAAAATGTTCATTCACCATCAGGATTTTCTGATTAAGACACCGGAAATGGCGTGAATTTTATTTTTCGTATCGATTAAAATTAAATAACGATTTGAAATAATTTTTATCCATCACCCGGTGCAGGCTCTTTTTCTATAGATCCAGAAACTACTTTCCTGAATTGTTTCCGATTTTTTTAACAAGTCCAAGTACAGGAAAAAATAGTTGGACACCCCAGACCCATGTGTGTCTACGGAGGGTTGAAAGTGTCAGAATCCCATGTAAAAAAATGTATGAAAATGATTGTATGAATTGAAGGAATCCGAGCGTAATATCGAAATAATCGATGAATCAAAAGCGTTTGTATGTGCAACTGCATGGACAAATTTTGCATTTTGCTGGTATAACGGTACGTGTGATGCAGTGGAGATGAACAGTGTGCCAGGTTTGAAACGAACGTTGAATCAGTATCGATCTTATCGACGTGTTGAATTCGACAAGCTTGCAGGAAGAAAGAGAGAGAGATTGAGAGAGAGGGAGAGAGAATGAATGATGTATGCACAGAGATTGTATTATTCTCAGGCGATATAGAAGTTCTCGTGAGCTCGGACGAGAGGGACTGTAATCCGGACTCGTTGACCGAACGAGGTATATAATATACATATCGATATATCGTGATATATAAACTTGGTATATATTCTTGCCACACGTTTCGTCACAGATTCCCTCGTCCCTTTCTTGGGCTAGCCGCGCGCGAAGAGATTCACACTCACAGCGCGAGAAATCCAGCATCTTTGTTGCTCTCCTCTGTCGGTTCGTCGGTCTCTCGGTCGGTCCTTCGTTCATCCTATCCGGAAGAAATGCTGCACAGAATGAAAAGAGGAGGACACGAAACTCTGATCCCGATTTCCCGTGCATCAACTTGATCGAGATGAGATCGAGACGGACCAAGCGAAACGGAGCGGATCGGGACTGCTGGAGAAGGAGAAGGAGGAGAAGAAGCGCGCGAGGCTTTTGGACCCGTTGCCGAGATATAATGGCTGTAGCTATTTCTTCCCTCTGCTCCTGCTCCATACCGTAGGTACGTCACATGGATATACGCGTGGAAGCTACTTTTTTATATCGTCTCTGTCTTTCTCACTCTTTTTTATTCCTCCCACTCTTCCCTCTCTGTCTCTCTACACTTTTGTCTTTATTTATTTTTCATCTCTTCGTCTCGCTATGTTCATCCGTTCCCACAAGGTTACCAATGAACCGCGAAATCTTTTCCTCCTCCTTCTCCTCTTCTTCACTCCCCTCGTTTTTTCTCCTCTCTCCTTTCTTTTCTTCTCACTGCATCCAACTGCGAGCCAACGAACGTCCAGTCAAAAGTTGCCTCCCGAGATCGAATGCTCTCCAGCATTTCCTCGTACAAACGTCATTGGAACTTTGACACTTTAACGCATACGGAAATTATTTCGACCTTTTGGTAATTCTCGCCAAAAATTTCCTTCCGTCACTCGTTCCATTTATAGTTGCATCCAAAACCCGAATCTGAAGCGCGTTTTCTTTGACTATATCAATAAATTGAAAGAATTTACCCCAAACGTTGATTCTCCTATGGAAAATAATGAAATTCATTGCCATTCGTTTGATTGCCAATGCACGAAGCCACCGAATTTCCTTTTATGCACTGAGACCCCTATTATCGTAACGGCCGTGCTTATGAATGCACAGAACGTTGCAATCAGGACAATTACACACCAAAACAGGTTGTTACGAAAAGAGGGGTCATCCTATAGTCTTTCGGGTATAATGTCCTTCCAATTTATTAATTCCTGAGCTTTTTTAGCATGGAAATGTTCATACGTGAAAGAATTTTCTTCATGAGCTCAAAAACGAAGATCGAACAGCAAAGAAAAGGGTATCGATATTAAACTTAGCCCTTAAGGATCACATCGCGAGATACGTGTGTAGATGTTTCACGGCTTTACATGAGAGTGTTGCCATGACAGTGAATCTTCATTTTGAGAGCTTCACCGAAGAAAAAAATAAGAAAGCCAAGGTGAGTCTGCGTGTAATAAGGGAGGATATAAAAGAGCGAGGGAGTGGGCGAAATAAGGGAGGACAAGAGGGTTCGAAGTGTAAAACTGCGATCACCGCGCGAGAGAGAACGTGTTGGCAATTATGTCTGGAAGTGCGAGCGAGCTCGTCAATAATTATGAATCTAATTATCATCTCGTGTCTCTCTCTCTCTTTTCGTAATTTCCATTTTTATTTCGTCGGATTCTCATATCGAGTAGTTCAAAGCGTAAACCGACCAAGTACGCACGAACGACGAACCTCCTACAGCGATTACACGAGCTCCGAGATAAACATGTAACGCGCGAACATCGTCTTTGCATCCGTCGACGCCTGTCGGGATGTAAATGGATTACGAATCAATCAATCAATTCCTGCTCCCTATCCCATCCTGTTTATATATGAAAGAAACATTTTAGCTGCGAATTTCTCGCACATAAAAATTACACGTGAAAAAAACGTCAACCCAAATCCCAGCGTCCCGAGCCACGAAGCATAATTATCCAAAATCGTTCGTTTCACAATTAAGCAAAAAAAAAAAAAGTTCTCAAAAGTTGGGAAAATAGCAGCTGTTGCTTTTCTTTCGGTGGGTAGAAAATATAAAAGTGTCGAGCCAGGACCGCGTGCGGCATCGAGTATGGCACTGATGAGTTCGAGTGCGCTGCGATCTTTTAAAAAAAAATTGTATACCTATATGTATAAAGAGGCATGCGAGCGACTCGGCGGCAAGCATGGATAATAGAGGAGAAAGGAGAGCGAGTGAGCAAGATAAAGAAAGTAAAGAGCACACGCAGCTCGAAGGGGGTTGCGTGTGCAGGGATGAGAACATAAGAAAGGGCAGAATATATGTCATGAGCACGTATATACGCATGTGGTGGGAATTAATGCACGCAACGGGCCACGCGCCCAAAAAGTAAAACGTATAGAATTTTTTTGCTCCTTTCGCTCGCTCTCCGTCGTTTTCCTCATGACGCGCGCGGATCCACGTACGTATATACACATCGGGCCTGTCTCTCTCGCACAGTTCTCAGATGCCTACTTCGTTATACGACAAGTATAAGAGGGAGACGAGAGAAATTTACACACGCACACAAACAAAAAGAAACATAGACACGCACATAGAAATATATACACATACGCAGCACTGAGACTTTTATTGATCGCCTGGCAAAAACTCAGGAGAGAAAGAGATAAAGATAAAGAGTATAAGAGACAGAGAGGGAGAATGAATGAGTGAGCGGGAACGAAGGAACCCTCATTTTCGTGCTACTGCCTACGTGCCCCCAACCACCGCGAGAACACCGGCTGTTGAAATTTTCGGGAGCCCAAAGCGCCAAACCATCACTATACCACTATACCATATACACTGTGAACCTCCTCCTCCTCCAAAGCCTCTCTTAGCTCGCCCAAGCCACCCTACAACTCCAAAGCCACCCCCGCATCCGAGTAGCGCAAGGGAAAACTGTACGTGTACTCTTTTTCTCTTTCTTTTTCTCTTTACGACTAAAATCCTCGAAATTTTCAGCATCCAACTCATAGCACCCTATCCACCCCCCCCTGTATATGTCCTTAACGAAGAAGACGAAGAATTAGAAGAACACCGAGCTCGAGAGAATAAGAAACGCGTTCGCTGGCAAACCTCGTTGCCACGTCACATTTTTTGCAGTCTCACGAAATTCATAAATATACTTACACATTTATAATTAATTACTCCATTTGACAACCACGCTTGAAGACTTTTATATCTTTTTTTCAAACTATTTTTTAGTTCACTCTTTCGCTCCGTGAACAGAGACTCAATAACGACCTTTTTTCGTTACGAATTTTGGGTTAATTAACGCACTATTACATGACTAATTACACATTGATTGACATTTTTTTCTTCTCGATTTCAAGCGATTATGTCGCTGTCGCTATAATAACTTGTTTGCCAATAGATTTGCATGTTAAATGGCAAAAAAAAACGTGAATGTTTTTATGAAGGGGTGAAAAAAAAATATTTTTTTATATTATAAGCTCATAAACACAAATATGCATAGAAAAAAAATGCAAGATGGGGCTGACGTCCACGTTGAAAGGTTTTTGTGTACATGTGAAGGTATAAATATATGAAGTCTATAGTTCGGAGATACTTCGCCTGCTTCTCAAAGTTCTGTACAAACCTCGCGCGTTCCAACGTCAGTCTCTATAGTGATAGTCGACGCGTATCTCCGATAATCTTTCACGCTCGAGAGTACAGCGCGTGTCCTACGGCAAACCCTTTCCTTCCATTTTTCGTGTGTTTTTTTTGTTTCGAGGGAGATTCACCCCTTTTCGTATCGTCTCAACCCCCAGAAACTCTCTTTTTCGTGAGCTCGCTTTCGCCCTTTTTATCCTCTCTGTCTTTTGCTTCCTATCTCTGCTGCATCCACCTTGGCTCCGCCACCCACCACCGAGGCTAATAAAACTTTGAGGACGCTGGAGAGTCGAGTGTTCTTGGCGAAGAGAGGGACTCGGCTTTTTCGTTCTCTTCTTCGTTCTTTTTTCATTTTTCTTTTTTTTTTTTTACATTTTACTCTCTCAACGAGATACACCCGAAATTTTGCATCGAGATTCGTTAGAAAAGACCGAAAAGGGTTTAGACACCGTCGAAACGAAAAATATACACGCGCACACGCGGAAATACATCGAGGTACACGAGAAAAATGGTCTTTCCCATGAAAATGCAGAAAAGAAAGAAACCCACGGGGCTCATGGAGAAAAAGTGAAAACTGACGATGCGAGAAACGTCTTAATCACGCTCACATTTTCGAGGACTCAGGCAGGTTCGCCAGTCTGCGGCGATGGTCGTGGACGAGAAAAAAACCTGCGACAGATAAGTTTTTGTTTGTTTTTGTATCACATTGTTTTTTATCACGTTTCTTTGT
Organism: Diadegma fenestrale; assembly: GCA_037043255.1. NCBI lineage: Eukaryota > Metazoa > Arthropoda > Insecta > Hymenoptera > Ichneumonidae > Diadegma > Diadegma fenestrale. The sequence continues at coordinate 4,615,954 of CM073311.1, read as the reverse complement.
GGCAAGGAAGCAGCTCCACATACTCAGGGCTGAAAAGTTGAATAGATGGTACTCTCATTCGGTGTATAGGGACTCGGCACCGAAGGGGATGTAGGACCTGAGAGGAGAGTTCTCTCGCCAAGGTAGGAGAGATGCTCGGACCATCGCTCGAGCGCGAGAAACAAGAGAGGATATAAAGATACAGTAAAAGAGAAAGGGAGCGATGTACGTTTAGGTATATATAGACGGAAAGGCAGATAGATTGGAAGGCAGATAGATCGAGAAGGAGAGACGCGTACAAAGAGAAATAGAGAGATAGAGTTCGAAGGAGTACGAGAAATGGGTTTGTAAGATGTGTTTGTTCCACACGAGCTATTGTCCGCCAAGATTCCTCCATTCCCATTGTTTGTTGCACTGTCCTACTCTCTTCTCTCTAGCTACCAAACTCTCGTGCAACCTACCTCGTATATCCTTCAGCAACCCTATCAACACTTCCACCCTACACATCTATATATATAGTCATATGAATGAAGTATATATTTTAAATCGGTACGAAAAGATACCGCAGCAGATCCTAGAAAACGCAGCCGCACACTTTCTCTCATTTTGTTTCGATATCAAAATGTGTTGCGATCTAAAAATGGTTCCCAACAATGATCAACTCTTTGGCCAAAAACGACGAAAGACGTTTTCTCGAATAATTTTTATGGAGAGTCGATGGGAAGGAGACTTCATATGCGTTAGAATGTGTTTGTACGGATAAAAATTGTTGGGAAACAAGTTTGTTGATTGGAATCTGTAAATGTGTGAGGGTGTGTGCGCGTGTTCGATGCTGTGCCCGCGAGATGTCGGGGAATAAAGAAGGAACGGGTGTCGACGAGAGAGGTTGGGGACGTCGGGCAGAAATGGGTGAGTTGGGGGTGTTGGGAGGGCTGAGGGCTTCGACGGGATCCGCGCGGGAATGAGAGGGACGCGAGGGCGGTTGAGGACGTTGGGAAACGTCGGTCGTTCGTATTGTCTTCGCTGACGGTTTGAAAGAGTAAGCAAGAGAGAGAGAGAGAGGAGGTGGTGGGATGAGGAGTGGGTTTTCGAGTCGAGGAGGTAGGCCGAAGAAGGACTGCGGGGTTGGAATCACCGGTATATACGTATAGAAATATATGGTGATCCTAGAGAGGCGAAAGATGCGAGAAAGACCAAGAAGAACAAGAATAAGGAGTGAGAGATTTAGAGAGAGTGAGAGAGAGAGAGGGAGGGGGTGGGGGAAAGGGCGCGAAAGAGAAAATGAAAGAAGAGTTTGTTGGTGGCTGCGTCGAGGCGAAAGCAGAAGAAACGGAAGAAGAAGTAAAAGAAGAGGGATAGAGAGATGAACATGCAGATATTCACGCACATAGAGACACACAGACGCACACATAAGTGGCTGAATGTAGGGGGTAAGACGCTGCATGAAGGGTTGGAAATGTAGATAGAATTTCTTCATTTCGCGTAGAGTCCCTCACGAGAGGATGGGTCGGTGTTGGGCAAGCCAAGAGGGTGGTTTTTCTCCGCTGGCGCTTGCTTGGCATCCCCTCGGACCGCGCAACCCTCTACTACCTCGTTCCACGTACCCTCCACTCCCGACCTTCCCTTCAGGCCGTAGAAGAGCCACGTCGTGCAAGCACCAAGACCGACGACTACTCGCGCGCTCTTCATCCCCTTCCTTTTTCACCCCCCACCCCCTCCTTCCACCTTGAGCAAGCTTCTCGCCGCGGCTTCGCCCTCCGCGCGCTCATTTCAACCCCCATCCTTGCCATTCTTTCTCTTAAGACTCCGCGGCAGAGGAATCGTTAAAATCTGGCCGTCCCAGTCCACTCCCTTCAACCCTCCCTCGGTTTCGAACCAAAGACAGAGAAAGAAATAAACAGTTGGATCAAGAATGAGAAAGACCCACGATACGAGCTTTCTGTACTTATGTATAGGACATACACCACGCAAACTCTACTTCTTTCCTTATACCTCTCCTTTCATCTCTTATACGCGAGATGTTACATACACATATATTTTAACTTACCTATATACATTTATATACATTTCTTTTTCTCTCTCTATCCCTCTTTCTCTCGCTCTTTTGACTCCGAGGTTATATCCTTATCGTCATGTTCTCCACGAGCGCCTACAGTCACCAACCCTTGAACCAAGCTCACTCACTACTTACTTTCGACGTTAAGAGACAAGAACGACACAGACAAGCGAGCGAAAGGGAAAAAACACTCGTGAGATGCTTCCCTTATACCGATTCTACATTTACATACTCACGCCTCATTATCAAATGAAAAAAATCCAATTTTTAGACCCCCTACAATTTCTGCACTTTTCAACTTTCTATACACGCGCATTTTTCAAAATGTAATTGCCACAAAGGGTTGAATTTTTCTCGGGATTGTTACTTTTTCATTTTCATGGTCAGACTTTGAAAAATTGCGGAATTCGGAAAATCGACTCGAAGTTCAACCGTTCAAAGTTCAATCAGTAACTTGATTCGCTTCAGGACGAGACCTGGAGAAAAATATTGCAAAGACAAACTTCGATAACGAGGAGAGAAAGTACGATCAATGATAGATTTTGATTTCGCCCCTGGATGCGTTCAATGAAATTGTCTTCGGGCCGAAGCAATAAGCGGGAGTAGGGACAGAGTAAGAAAGGGGCGAGAAGGGTGAGAGAATGGGAAGGACAGATAGAAAGAGACATTCGTATCTCATTAATCTTAAGAGACGTATGTATGATCGTGTGTAATAAGGATTACCGTCATCCCCTTGGCCCACGCTTTCCTCACGATTCCCCCTGGCGTCAGGAAATCGAGAGAAATTCCTTAAAATGTAAATTGGATTAAGACAATAATAATTATCTCGAAAGATGTTGTTAATTTCCTACGGTTAATGCAGAAAATTGTATAGTTAGCGAATGACTAAACTAAATTGAGAGCTAAAATCATTGTAAATTATTCGGAATACATTTTTTCTCAGACTCACGTTGCCTGTTTTGAATAAATTGCGTGATAATTCAATCAAAGAAATACAATCAAGTTTGCATCGATTACTAACGATTTTCCATAATTTAATGATTGAATTCAATTCAATCGTTTAAATAATAATAACAGAGCGATTTTAATATCAATAATAATAATTATTATAAATTTATTATTAATAATATATTATAATTAAGTTTAAATTTAATTTTTGTTTTGATATAAAAAGATTTTTTAATATAAAAAATGTTTAATTAATTTTTAATCTAAAATTATTAAATAATAATAATAATAATAATAATAATAATAATATAATATAAATTTTAAATAGATAATCTCTCTCGATTTTTGTTTCTGCAGTCCTTGTCACACATATAAACAAATATCACTCTATTTTATAAATTGGATTAAACACACATATGTGCAATATATTCCGTGGTTAATGAACAAAAGCTCATTAAGAGGTTAATTTGCATAATTATTGTAGTCGACGAGAATAGCATGATAGAAAAATGGGAATTAAATTCAGATGGAGTTGGCGTATATGCTTGCTCACATATTTTCAATCCTGGGGTGAAAAAAGTCTCCAAGACGTTGGAGTACATATATAAAAAAATATATAGATATATGTGAAAGTGTGTGGGTATTGAGGGGAGTGAGAAACGTACGGGATGTCGAAGCAGCCCGTGAGGAGAAATGAAGGACGAAGAAGAAGAAGAAGAAGAAGAAAAATATATATATGTAGAATAGAAAAAGGAAAGAAAGAAAGAGAAGCAAAATATGGGGGATGGAGGGGGTTGAAAGCCCCTCGAGCCTCCCCTTAGCGCGCGCGCTGGCTGCTGCTGGTTCGCGCGTGAAAAATATGTAAAGTATTGATTGCATTTTATAATTACTTGGGAGAGCCCCGGCGTCTTAGCTACCCCCCGTGCGTCTTTTCACCCCTCATATCCACCCTCACGGTGGTTCGGCTTGCCGCGCGCAAGCTCTCGCACACCCTACGTTTTCTCGTACCCTCGCCACCCCCGCGCCCTCCCAAATGTTACCCCCTGCCTCCGCGGACCCGTTTCGTCCGGTCTTTTCGTTTTTTCCTCTTTATTTTTGTTCAACCGGCGTGGTTTTTTTAACGCTCGCTTCTCTCATTTTATTCTCGGCGCGGTTCGTATGCACACACGTAAAAAAACGTCTCGAACGCGGGAGGAAAGGAACGAGCTGGAAAAAGTAACGTCGGGTTAAGGCTCGAAGAAATGAATCGAAAGCGCGACTGGATGCGGAGGAAAAAGCGCGCGAATTGCTTGATATATATCTATACAAACACATATTCCGATCCATTTATTTATGTGTGCATGCAATATACACGCGTAAGGAGACAAACTGTCTTTGCTAGAAATCTCCGGCAGCTCCTTCGTCCTTTTTGCTCCCTATATTATTGTCTCATTCTCTCACTCATTTATTTTCTACCTCCCAACGACTCGGGGTTGACATACTCGCCCCGTCCTCCCCTCACTATATTTCCCCCTCCCACATTCTTTCCTTCGTTTCCTCTCCGATTCTCCCTTCCTCCCGGGGTTCCGACACACGCATGTACAATATACGTTTAATCGTACGTGTATATACACCAAACTGAAAATCCTCTTCGGAATATAGTCGGGCACTCGGGGCTCTTATACCGATATACAGTTGGAAGCTGCATTAATCATCGAATTTCTCTCAATGTGTCTGCTCTTTCCCTCCACGTTTCTCAGTCCCTCCGTTGCTCTTTCTCCCCCTTTCTCCCTCCTTTTCATTTGCACTACCATCGTCGCTGACGTAATCAATTTTTATCACCGATCTTTCTATATATCTCTTCGCAGGTCTTATTGACCTGTCGTTTGTAACTCATTTGTGTATGACACTTTGCCCTGCAGCTTGACGGGCCATGAGTCGCTTAATCAATCAATTCCTCGCCCTCCCTAACACACATCGCGCTCAAAATGGGCTAAATATTGCTCTCGTCGAATAGTTCCGGATCGAAACTCTCGATTCCGAGGGGCACTTTGCAGATTTTGATGGAATAAATTGCTAACGCGGGATTTTGCTGTTTGGGTCAACAAAGTGCGAAAACCTCGGGATCCTTGTTTTCTAGGTCTTGACTGGAACGTCCTCTTTGGGTGGTCCGTCGTGATGCAGTTTTTCGAAGCTTCTGATGGCACTAAGCAAGACTGCATGGAACGCAGTCAAAATGAAGTTGCCCGTCTTGGTCGCGGATCCTCGTGCAAATGGGATGGAATAAAGCCTTAGAAAAGCCACTCGCTTTCATTCGTGCTACTGCGTGTCGTCGGCAACATTCTTGAGGAGGGGAGTCTTCGAGAATATGGAAATTTGAGTGAAGTGGAGGAAAGCTGGGTTTGAAGTGTCCGCGCGGATGTGCTCGTTAAAAGCCAAAAAGGGTATACCGTGAAAAACGTCGCAAAGACGATAAATTGAGAATATGATGGTGAATGAGAAAAATGCGTCAATTAGCGAAACAAGACGCGAAATATTTTTGAGTGGAAAAAAAGTCAGGGCTTATCAATATGTATTCGGAGAGCGATGTGTGATGTTCGCCGGCAAGTAAATCGACACGAAACGGGAGATTTGGAAAAATGAGACGCAAATCTAAACACATGTAGTCACATTCTGTCGGGGAAGAGCTGTAGGCAAGAGCGATAGACCGTGGCCCGAGCTTTCTCGACATCCATGAAGTCTCGGAAACGTACAAGCAGACATGTACACACAGAGACAAATAAAGCTAAGGGCATGGGTGGTGGGCGAGGGGGGAGAAGCACGTGAGGGTTTTCTCGGTTTCTTACCGAGCGGAGACTGTTAAGGAAGCACAACGAAGAGGGGGAGGGGAACAGGGGGTGGAGAAGAAGTTGGAAAAGTAAGAGGGAACATTTTCCGAGAGGAGGATAAAGGGAGGAAGAGAGGGATAAAGATTGTAAGGAGCAGGCCGTGTGTGTCGCGGACGTTGGAGAAAACGAGATGGAGCGAAGACGAGAATGAGCGCAATAAGAATAAGAATCGGAAGAATAAAGAAAAGAAAAAAGGGAGGAAAGGGGATAAAGAATAAAAGAGGAACGAAGACGAGAGGATGGAGTAATGAGAGAAAGAGTGACAAAGACAAAAGTATATAAATAAGGGAGTGAGCGAGCGAAAATAAAGTAAAGGAGAGATTTCCTCCTTCGCACACACATCGAGGAAGAAAGCTGTGGCAAGAGTCCCAGGCTGAATGTGGGGGAGGGGGTTGAGGTGAGTCGTTGGGGGTTGTATGGGGGTGGTAAGAGTAAGTTCTTGGTGGCGATGCTAGCTGGTGGGGTAGAAGAGACCGAGAGACTGAGAGAAAAGGGAGGCGAGTGCCACGAGAAAGATTCTTCTTTTTCTCTCTCCCTCGGCCTCTTCCCTTATTTCTTTCTCTCTTTCTCTTTAGCCTAGAAGTTGCGCCCAGCATTTTAATCGATTTCATTTGCGCGCATGTGAGTGAGGCAACCAGCGTATTTTAAAGGAAGAAGAGAGCGAGTGCGAGACATAGAGAGAAAACTCAGCTCCGCGAAGCAACCTCATCGACCTCCTCTCTCTTTCTCTATCTGCTCAGCAACCTCGAGCAGAACAAGAGCGAGAGATTTCAGGCGGAATAAGGGAAAAGTATAAGACAGAGAAACGTTTACACATCCAAACGTGTGTGTGTGTGTGTGTGTGTGTATAAAATAGAAAGAGACGAGCCCTCGCGTTTCTCTCCCCTTCTCTCTCATTCTCTTTTCGTCTCTTCCTGCATATACACATATACACTCATATGTATTGAGAAAGAGAGACAGTAAAAGACTGACGAAGAGAGTTGGTGTATAAACCTTTCTTTGTTTTGCTTTGCTTGCGTCATTAGGGGATGGGGTCGTGGATGGGTTGCAAAGTAGTAGGGGTAGCTTTTCGGGATGGGGTGCACACGAACGAATGCTGAGGAGGGTAACAACTCAAGACACATATATATTTTTAGACATATACATATGTATACATATATTTATATGGACTGGAGAATCGTGAGAAGGAAAAAGGGTATGGGGTTGCTTTTGCGAGGGCGTGGTTCTTATACGACGACGATTTACATAAAGACACGTATATACTAATAATATGCTCGCATGTATGCGTCAAAATATCGGATTGTCTTCGTCAACTGTAAACTCCACCTACGTACGTCTTCTCCTCAAACCTTCCTATGTGTCTTTTTACACTTCCATCCGTCCCCGTGTCAAAGTTACATCTCCTGTGGTTTCATTTTATACGAAAACGTCCCGTTATGCAGCCACCATCCACTCTTTAAACTACACACTCCCATAATATCAAGGTAAATGCATCCCTCTTCGTGAAATCTCTCTTGATTGGAACGAGCAAAAAAAAACCCTCGATTTTAGGTCCAATGCATTTCCTATTTTGAGCAGGTTGCACTGTCATTTGACTTTTTTCAACTGTAATTGTTGAACGCTCACAGAAGCTCATCAAATTAATGAACAATATTTCGGAAAAGGTAATCTTGACGTTGCGGTTTATTTAATTATTTTGTCGTTATAATAATTATGATGAATAAAAGTTTTCGTTGAGTAGTGCTCGAGCCTGAATCGATTCTTTTCTGTAATTAATTCAATTCTCAATTGCTCGTTCATGTTTCTCTGCTCTTCAGAAAATTTGAGGAGTTTCGTAAATATATACGTTCTCGATTATACTGTCGCTGCGTATTTATATTTTTTTTTGTGTCAACTCTGACGAAACGTTGAAATTTTTATTATTTTTTATTATTATTTATTTATTCGGGACCGAATCCGTAGGTCTCGACGCTGTATCTTCTCTCTCTCTCTCTCTCTGCTCTCGTTCTTCTCTCTCGGTCTCTCGCGGCACGTATAATTCGGATGATGGCACGACACACGCTCCGCTTAAAACTTTGGAACGTCTCCCTCATTCCCGATCTTTCGCTACAGCATTCACGATAAACTGGAGAGAGTCGAAACGGCAGAGAGGACAAGGGGAAGGGGTTGAAGTACGCAGTCACGGGGGTTGAGGAGATTTAGGTTAGACACCGCGCGCGCTTCCTCCAAGCAAATAAGCGTTATGCATATTTCGTTGAGACGCCAAGTGGATTTGCTCTTTCTCCCTCTTTTCCTCCTTTTTTTTCGTAAACGAACTGCACCACCTGAGCAGAGATGATGCTTTGCCAAATACCGCAGTTCAAAAGAAAGACCACGCACAAATAAAAATTCGAGGGCAAATCCCAAGGGTAGCAAATCCGAGTTGGAAAAACAACACACAACTTTTTTTCCCTCGATATTCCAAATGAGATGAGAACGCGTATGCATTCTAATTTCAATTCTCTATACATTTTTATTTTCAAAAAGATTAAAAATAATGTTTATGTTTATCGCGACTGACGCGATTTAGTTGCTCGGACTCCAAGTTCAAACGCGTAGTTAAAAAAGGGTGAAAAAATGAATAATAGTTGGGAAATCGGTACGCGAGAAAACATGAATTTGTTACCCTCCCTTGAATACATGATTGAGTGACGTTGAAAGCGTGACCGAGTTCGGGAAAGAATTCTCGGACGTTCCACCCACGTGGAAGGCCAGCCGGCTGGCCGGAAAAAAAAACAGTGGAAAGAAAAAAGAGAGAAGGTCGCTGCCCGGCAGAGTCGTCGGAGGTGGTTTTTATCCTATAAATATGTATATATATATAAATATATATATGTGCGTGTAATGTATAGAGAGCGAGAGTGAGGGGGCGAAAGTCGAAGGCAAGAAAGAGAGCGAATAGTGTGGCTGGTCGTGGATTCGAGTTGGTATAAAAAGAAGGGAGAAAACGAGGGTTGGAATTTCCGGGTGGTGGTGGTGGTGGTGGTACGGTCCACTGCGTGGTCAGCTGACGACGGCGCGCGTCTCTTTCACCTACCCTCGCTCTCTTGCTCGCTCGCCCGAGGCTTAGAACCTCTCGGGGCTGCTTTTCCCTCGCCACAAAGTGAGACAGACCCACACCAGGGTAGAAACGAAGTAGGGAGTCGTAACCACGTGCGCAGCCACGTGCTATCGACGCCTCCCCCTTTTTGACATTCTAAAAGCTCTATTCAACTCTCCGATACCAGATTAACGCGATTCGCATTGACATTATATGAAACTGTCAGAACAGTTTTCTCACAAATTTTCGAATCATTATCAAAATCTAATTTTTTTTTTAAATTCCTTCAATTTGTGAAATCTGAGACGCGCAGAGTTTCGATGTCCCGAATTGTGCGGGTTGAGGAAACGGGTTGAGGAAAAAATCTCACATTAGATTTCATTTTTCTACGATTTTTCATCTTCCGAATGGTCGTTGGTTGAAGAGAATCTTGAAAAAAACAGAAATTGTTCAACCTTCGAGTATTCAAGGTGCGAAATATGTGATTAAGTTTCTCTCGCTTAGACTGAGCTTAGGGGGACGCGCGAGTAGAACCAGTCGTGCTAAAAGTTTCCTACTATAGGCACGAGGTTTCGAGGCAAGTGTCAGTGATTCCTGATTGTTTTCGAACTGCAATCGATTGAAAATTCTGGAAGCACATGTATATAAGGTATTATTGAAATTCCAATTTTGATAATTTTTCCTATCTAAATGCTTGTAAATTGAAGTCACGTTTCGTTAAAGAGTTGCAAATAAAATGTGTTGAGGATTTTTTTTGCAGATTGCCAGAAAGACTGACAATTTTAGAGAAAAATCCTAAACCCATTTCATTGCAACTCATAAAAGAAACGCGACTTCACGCGCGTTGAGATGGAAAAAGTTAAAAATTGGAAATTAAATATCTCAAATTCTAAACGTCAGAAAAAAACTCTTCATAGGAGAAAATTTTTAGTTTTGGTGTCAAGAATGTTGATACTAAATCATTAACGAATATTATACGAAATTACGAATTCATTCGTTATTTCAACGAGTCTTTTTTATCAAAGAATATTCGAGTTCGAATTGCATTCTCGATTACGAAAACCGTTTGTAATTTTGTGGACAAAATTGAGGATGCAAAACGTAATCAAAGAAATGAGGAGAATGCATTGAAATCGAAACAGCAAACGATTCATTGAATCAGTGAGATCTGGAACAAGAACAATTCGTTGTTGGCGTTTTTTGTTTTGTTTTAATTCTCATCTCCATGAGATTAAAATGCTCGAAAGAGTGGAGCGCAAGATTTGTGTTTAATGAGGCTTCGATTTGCCAAAGTGTAGGTGACCGCAAAGAAGTCGATTGGATCGAAAGAAAGAAAGAAATGTGGGAAAAAATGATACAAGGCTGAGAGAGATAGGGAGGACGAGAAATTACAATAATAACTCGATAATTCAATTTATCAGCGATTGGAAAGCTTTTGGCGATCGTTAATTAACCAACGAGAAATATCGTTTGGGTGATGACAAAATGTAAAAGCGTACGGATCTCGAAACCACGTCCAAAGTCAAAGAGTTTAAAGATCGGCTCGAAAGAACCGCAAATCTCGTTGAACTCTCGAAGCATTTTATTGTTTTAACGTCAAAAGTAGTAAATATTTGAAAAATATAAATATCCATGCAGTTGTAATGTTGATTGTTTTATTTTTTCGATTGACAAACGAAATTCGTCGACTGATCAGAAAAGACTCATGAATATCGATGCTCTCGTCGAACGTCGTTGCAAGGCTCTTCATTCTAGAGCTTCGTTTCTCCTTGCTCTCGTGAGGTAAGAACGATAAAACGCAAAAAAAAATGTACGAGGGGAAAAAGGAATGAGAAATGGGGAGAGCGAGCGAGAGAGCGAATGAAAAAGAGAACAGGACAAGGGAAGAAAGGCGTATCCCTACTCCATCGCGCATCCAACTGCTGGTCCATCGATCCACCTTAATGAGTGGAAAGAATAAGACAGCAGCAGCCACCATCACGACTCCTCTTCTGCGCATACCGCACATATATACATCTGCATATTCTCGAATACATATTATGTATATACGTGTATAATCTTGTGGCAGTGAGTTTAGGGGTGGGAAACAAGCGAGGGTGCAAAAATACGCGAAGAAACTTTCAGGAGTATCTCGATGTGCTCGAGAATGAGTGTGATATTTGAGATTTCATGGGGCCGAACAAAAATGACATTAATACGAGATCAAAGTTTACTGGAATCGAAATTTAATGATGGGACATCGAACGCGATTTTTCATGGTCAATTGACAACAAAAAATGCCTTTTCACTAATTTTTTATCTAATTAATTGATGTTAATTAATGAAAAAGGTGAATTTTGCAACACTCTTAACAATGATGGAAAGAAAAAGTGAACGACTCAACTCTCCCCCCCCCCCCCCTCAAAACTCGTATTTTACCCTACGCCAGACTATTTTTGCGAAACTCTCTCCCTGGAATGTTAATTCCCGGCGCTTTAATTCTTACGAATATTTCCCTCGTGCCTCTCACGATCGAGAAGCTCCGCCTGGGGGGTCGCGACCGAGAAGGAAAGTTTGAAAAGACAGAGTGGAGGAAGGGAGACGAAACGAGAGCAAGATTAGGGTCCTGGTGTACGTATATGGACACGAAGGGTGAAGAAAAGACTTTCACTGGCATTGGAGAGACCGAGCTAAGGGGAGAAAAGCAAGAACGAGGCTCACTCGAGCTTTTCAACCTCTTTTTCGAGCCCTTTTCTTCGCATATACGTACTTCACATTAAGCTTGTATGGGACGGCTTGAGTGAGAGTTCTGCCTCGCCCAAACTTAAGGTATTTACTTATCGATCGCAAAATTAACGGTTTATTGTAATAAAATATCAAAAAAATCATCACAAATTTCGAAATAAATATTTTTAATCGAAAATGCTCCAAATAATAATAATTAATAAAAAAATACTCGATCGTAAAAATTCACTCCCGGTTCCTCTAAATAGACGACCAGAAAAATTGACTGCGTTTTTTTTCGTGAACAGAAATTCGAATTTAAAAAAAATGCATGACAACATCGATACTGAGGGTTGGAATATTTACGAATTCCAAAAGCGCTCCAAGATTCCATCGTTCGTCGCTCTCTCTCTCTCGGTTTTTCTTATTGCTCCTTCTGCTTATTTCTACGCTTTCTTTTTTAAGAAGCAAGAGTTTTCTACGAGAGGGCAAAGAAACGAATTCTCTCGTCGCGTTCCCGGAATGAGCGAGAGATGGTCGAGAGAATGTGGGTGTTGATTGTCTCGTGCAGGTCTCTCTCCTGGAATCGCTTCTGACACCGCCACCGGAGATTGGGATTGCCCTTTATATACCACACGAATATACTAAGTATATAGTCTAGTATAGCAATATAAATACAGGGTGTCCTTGATGTAGCCTTGAAAACTTTTGAACCATCTTGAAAGTGATTTTTCCTTGCCAATGAAACTTCAAATCATTGGCTGAGTCCGAGACACGAAAAGATTCGCAAGCCGAATACAAAGCTTTTGAGGAATTAAAAAAAAAAACCCAAATTTCGATCGTTTTCGAGTCGGTTTTGATCATTTTTTGCAAGAAATCGACAGTTTGGGTGATTTTTTCGTATTTTAACGTCACGGGTCTCCCTGACCCGCGCTGCTAACCTCTTCAGAGTTTTCGTTCGGACACCCTGTATAGAGGGACGTAGTCCAGCGACGTGTATACCAACAAATGGAAGATCTGCGGTTGTTTTCCCGGTGTGTTCAAGAGCAAGAACCGAGAGTTGCGACCAGAGTGAAACCCCTTCCAAAAAGAGAAAAAGGAGGCCAAAAAACGAGTCAAAGAAAACAACAGAAAAGTCTTACGAAGGCGAGAGAGAGCTGCAAGCAGGAGAAAGCTAGAAAGAGCCGAAGGAATGACGAAGATACACGAAGACGGAGAAAAAAGTAAAACAAAACGCTAAATGAGAAAAGAAAAAGTCCTCGATGGTGGTAACTGCGCGGTGATTTTTTTGCCATTGCTCGAACGTCACATCCGGTCAACGCGTCCACCGCGACGACTGTGGCTACTCGCCAGCCGCGTATAAGTACACTCCGAGAGTTTCTCCCTCAGGAGGAAACGTGTTTACTCAACTAGATCACCAATAATCAGCTGCAGGAACACGGAAAGTGTTTTATTTTTTACTCAAAGTTATGGACGACAATTTATAGCCCAGCGGGCTACTAAATAACTCAGCGGGCATATCAAATATGATACCGACTGGGTGTGCAAGATTTTCGATCCATGCAAACGTCCAAATTCATTAACAAAATTAAAAGGACCGAAAAAAACTAAATTTTGTTTGTGGAGAACAAATCTACGAAACTTATTGGGTGTTTGTTGGGATTTCTGGGTGAATGTCCGCCCTTAAAGTGTTCCGATTTGAGTGCAGTAATGTATCGAGGTGTGGGGATAAGAAACGCTCGCGGGTAAAATTGGAGGATTGGGAAAGGCTTTGAATGACCAAATTCGAGGCTGGAATCCACGACTTGGTAAATCATCGACGTATCGCGAATGTGAAAGGTGGCATATAATTTTATTGCTATATATTTTATCATGCACTTACGGACCGTTGCATAATGTTCTGGCACATACTTTTGATTCATAGGATTTGTCTGGGATCGTACAGATCGTCGGAGAAATTTCCCTCACCCGAGTTAGTCTCAACTATGTTTCTGTTTGTTCTCCCTCAAAGACTGACCTTTCCCTAAGTCATAACCCTCCTCGCTCTCCCTCGATCTCCCTTCCCTTCTCTTGACTTGATGCAGTCACGTTTTTATCATGTCACGAATTTATCAACCCCTGAACTCTATATCATATATAGACAATCGCATCTAGTCCACACAAATATCTATATATTCATATTTCGCACATATACAGGGTGTCTGGAACCGATCATATCGTCATCAATATCAGAAAAATGTAGGTCGTCGCTAAAATTCGTGCACGAAACATTATTTTTTAATTCTTCAATAATTCTCAAATTCAGGGAACTTGTTGGGTTGACGCGTATTGAAAAAATCCATACACAACAAATTATTGCATCCAAGAAATATTGCAGAAAAAAATCAACTGCGAACGTTCGTGATTTCTATGTCAAAAAATTACCGAAATGAAAATAAAAGACAGGCTTCAAAATTTGTAATCGGTCGTTTCACTTTGAGCCCCGTTACGAAATAAGCGGTTTATTGCATTCTCCACATTTCATGATACAAAAAATGGTTTGAACTGAGAGAAACTCGATTTTAAGTTCATTTTTGCTTCCTCATAGAGAAAGCTTATGTGACGGTGCAAATTTTTTTTGTTCCAGTTTTCAATGTCAATATGTTTAAAATGTCCCACTGTGAAATTCAAACGTTCATAACTCGAGAACGGTTTGAGCTACAGGGCTGCCGTTTTGCACAGATATTAATCTACGCCGCTTCTTCGTTCGTTGCCAATTTTGTCTGAATCGATAGGAAACTACGGATTCTACGGCGTTTTGAAATTTTCAAAAAAAAATCGTAATCGCTCTAGCTTCCGCAAATTTCAAGATTTATTATTAATTTTTTTTTTTATAAATAGAGTATCATAATAGGAAGGTTGGTATTGAATTTGGACAGGATCGGTTGGACGGTTTAAATTTTATGGATGTTTGAATATTACGAAAATATTAGTTTTCCGAAAAATCGTCTGGGCGCTTGAATTTTTGCAAATTTCGTAAGATATTAGGAATAAATCTGTACTTCCTTTTCCCTTTCCAGAAAAATTCTCGAAATTTTATTATTAAAATGCAAATAAAAAAAGGCTGCAAATTGAAATTTGCAAATTGCTTCCTTAAGGTGCTCAAGATGCATGATGCTCAAAGCTTCCTCTAAGAGGAAGCCAAAATTAAAAATATGGCCAAAATTGAAAATATAGGCTTCCTCATGGAGAAAGCTTTGAGCATCGATGCATCTTATTGAGCATCTTGAGGAAGCAATTTGCAAATTTCAATGTGCAGCCCTTTTTTTCTGCATATTCACATATTTCGGTAGATTGTTATTATTATTTGTATATTGGTCTCGGTATGTGTGGAGGTTAGAAAATAAATGAAAGACTGGTGATGCATTCGTAATAGAAGCATATACATATAAATAATATTGAAGGAAAAGGAACGTGGATACGAGAATGTATCCCTTGGAGATTTGCTCTCATTTCTCGATCACAGAAAAGTTACTTCCTCTTTCGGTTTTTTTTTATCTCTTCAAATTCTTTTCGATTCTTCTTTGTTTCTCCCTAGCCGCGAAATATCGTGACGCGTTGGTGCGATCTCGAGCAAAGAAAATTCCTAGCTCGGGCGTCCCGTGCACAAAGAAGAAGAGGCAAAGGAGAAGAAGAGAGAAAACAAACTATACCGACACCCTGCTGATTATCTCAATCCTCAACGTTCCATATAGACACTCGAGTATTCTTCGTGCATTACAGTACATACACGTGTTATATAAATATGTCTTTACATACAAGATTTTATATAAACATGTATCAAAACAGATATAAAAATGTTTGTATATAGTGTATACTAAATATTGTACTCTTGTGTACAGAGATGGAAGACAGAGAAACGGAGCAAGATGCAGAAGACGATCGCGAAGAAGATTCTTCGCGTGTATACTCAAGTCTGTCTTAGAAGACGAGAACGGGAGGGAGTCGGGGGATAAAACTAGCGATTCACGCGCGAGAACTCGACGATAAATTCAACGGTATTGCCCCCTTCTCCGAGTGCCTACTCCGCCACGAATAAAATAGATCTCGACTAATTGTAGGAGAGATGCACGACTCACCCCCTCTGCCTCTTTCCTCCAACATAACTTGGGCATACTCCGAACTATCTTTCGCTAAATATACAACTATACATCTGCTTTTACGATCAATCGCTCGTAAACATATTTTATGACTTGTATATCTGTAATATTATCGATTTATACATTGTTTTCCTTCGTATGTAACGTACGTTTGTCCTTTTCCCAACGCTCGTTCCAAACGTCTTTTCAATCCAACGAATGACGATGGATTTTGAAGGGGAAACATATTTTCAGCGCATTGGGTCGCCAATGATGGCGAAAAATGACGATTGACGCTTTGTCAATTATTTTTTTTTCTTCCACTCTCGGTGAGGACGGTTCAAAAGTCAAAGATTGCGGAAGAGACTTCATGATGCTGAAGTTTGCAACGTTGGAATACATCGAAAAATATTGAATTTTAATGAAGATTTGTTCAATTTTCAATGTCATCCAAATTTTTCGAGCCGATATGCTTTCCGAATGGCAAAAATTAATCATTTTATTATCGTAATTACATTCTGCTTTTGAATAATTATTTTTGCCAAAAATAAAAATGAATTTCGTTGCATTCCAACGATGCAAACTTCAGAGTCATGAGACTTTGCATCACCAATCACGAAATTGAGCTTTGGTTGAGGTCGAAAAACGACCCTATTGAGGGTTGTTTCGAAATTTTCTGACTTTTGGAATTTCGGTATTTAATTTCCAATTTTTCATTTTCCCCATTTAAACGCGTGGGGAAAAAATGTATTCAGGATTTTTTTTCGCAAACAGCCCAAAAGGCTGTGAAATTTTTTAAGAAAAATCCTAAACACATTAAAAGCGACTTGATTTTGCATGCATTTGGGTGGAAAAAGTTTAAAATTGGGAATTAAATGGCTCAAATTCTTAACGTCGGGAATTTTTTTGAGGGAAATGAGCGACTAGAAAATACGAGAAAGAGAGGAGAGTGAGGGAGACAAGGAATGAAGAAGCCAGTGAGAAGAAGGACTGATACAAAGAGAGATGGCGCGAGAGAAGCGAAGCAGGAGAAGCAACCGAAGAGACCGAAGGAGATAGAGAAAACGAGTTAGAAAGAGTGAAACATAAAGAAAAGAAGAAAGAAAGAGACACGAAGAGATTTGCAGGCCCGCACGAGCGCAAAGATCAAGCAGGATCGTGCGACCCGGACCCCTCGACCTGTGAGGTTGGTATATATTCTCGCGCGCCCCCGCTGCTGTTCCGCCTTTACTTCAAGTCTCACCTGGCCAATCTCATACTCACCGCACCAACATGCATATCCAGCCTCTCACTTTTTCGTACTTACATATTCACGTTCTCGCGTATCCGTCTTTATATCACGTAAGATCTGACACTTACCGATCTCAGCGACGTGATGAACGCGCAAAACCAGTTAATCCGATGAGAAATTTATGGCCCCGCGTCTCTTGTTCAACGCGTAAAATTTCTTCGTCTCTTTCACATCGTTCTGGCGACACTGCCGATCGATTCGAAAGATTCGCCAAATAAATTGGTTATAAGTAAATATTTGATTGACACCAAAAACGATCGTCCATCGCTTGTTTTTTCGAATGTACGATTTCGAGTACACTTTTTTTTGTGACCTGAGGCGCCTGCAACATTTATTGGTTTCCTCGGAATCCGAGATAGGCGGAGTCTGTGCTTCGCACGTTAGTCGATTTCGCGAATCGTGTTAATATCGCAAATGAAATCTCCGTTGCACTTTGTGGGTGGAGGAAACCAGAAGACGAACAAGTCGAAAAAAAAGGGATGAGACGAGCAAGAAGTTGTATAAAAAGAATAAGACTCGAAAAAGACGAGCCAGGGTGGCTCAAGGGGTAAAAAAAAAGACGCAGAAGCAGAACTAGGAAAGGGGATGCAAGACTCGAAAAAAAAGTTCATCGCTGGCAAGGATGAAAAACAAAACATAAAACTCTTGATACAAGTATATATATTTTTATATGTAAATGTGGTTGGTGCAGAGTGTCAGAGGCCTTGCCGTGGGGGTCTCGATTGCACCGGTAGGGTGCAACCTTTGGGGTCGAGGAGAATCGTCCTAGCTCCAGAGAGCAGCAACATCCAGCCATCCGGTTGTCCTCCGGAGTCTCCGGGAGCCAAGATGGCGTCGTGTTTACTTCGTTAAGCAGTTAATTACTCCCGGAGTCCCGGGTCCTGCTGCCACCCTGCCTCTCGCTTGCCTTCTTTCCTAACCAATGTATGGCTGGCAATAAGGGAGAGACATAAAGCGAGATAGAGCGAATAAGAAGAGCAGGAGAGGGAGTTTTCTCAGTTTTCGTTCACCTTCCTCTCTTTCACCTCTCGTTCATCTGCGTCCGCGCCAACTCTCAACCATTTTCCCTTCTCGTAGCTCTGGACCCCTCGCGATGCAGCAAAGCAGGAGAGAGGTGGAGAACCAGAGCAGTGAACCTCGTGCCGACTCGAATACGACGAAGAGAGAGAGAGAGAAAGGGAAGGAAAGATCGAGCTATAGAAATAAAAAAATACCAAGCCAGGGAGTTTTGACGCAGTAAAGAGGAAGAAAGAGCTGGAGAGTTCGAGAGAAAGATGACTGTGAATCGCAGAAATAAATCCCAACGAGAGGCATTTGCATACTTATCGTGTACGTGTATTTATGAATGTATACAAATATATATCCGCGTCTGCATGAGTGTGTGTGGGTTGGATATGTATAAATATATCGAGGAGGGTTGTATAAGGGTGTAGAAAGGCGAAGGGGGTAGTTCAGAGGCAAAACAGACAAAATAGCGCACTTACTCGAGGAATAAGAGAAAGATGAAGACGAGGCAAGAGAGTATACGTCATACCGCAAAATCCGATCGGGCCCTCAGCTCCAACCCTCGTCCGGCAATCCATTTATCTATTTATCTCCAGAAGTAGCGACGCTATAGAGTAGATAGCGATGCTCAAACTCGTCGAGTGCTGCAGGTAATAAGCTAATATTAAAATAAGTCCGTTGGCAAACCGCGATGATGACGAGCAGAACCGGCGAGTCGGAGAGCAAGAGAAGGAGAAATATTCGCGATGAGGTTAAGTTCCTGATGCGACACGCTACCGTTAGTTTTATCCACTATATTTGTATATTTCTATTGCACTTGTACAGGATGTCCTTAAAGTCACATTTAACCTGCACTAAATGGCTCAAGAGCGACATTTCAAAAAAAAATCTACCTCCATCGTTTCCCTCTTTATTCAGAACATTCACAGTCAATTCCGTGACTCAAAAATTGTCAAGTCGACGAAGCAGCCACCGGAAGTTTGACGCGATTCGCTTTTCTCGTCACGATACCCCGAAAACGCAGGGAAACGTTTATGAATTTTTCATTTTACACTCCCACGAAGTATTTCGTAGAAATTTAGTCCCGTTTTTCAGACACTGGGTATATTTCGCTATATATAATTTCTAGATTAAAAAGTAAAGTGATCAAGTTGGCTTTGATTCGAATTTAACTCATTACCACGGTCCTCAGACCCCTGATCAATAAAAAATTCCATCCAGCTCGATCGAATTTCGCTCCTCTAACCGAATATCTAAAAGGGTTTTGCTCGGACTGAGTTTGAAGATATTGATAAACGCAGTGTTTCCAACGTTCGGAAATGGTTTCGGTTGATTCGGTATGATGACGAATTTCTTTCTGGAACTGCCTGAGAAAAAACAATAATTAGGCTTCTTGGAATTTTCTGGACGAATCGATCGAATAATGTTGAATAATCAATTGTGCGGTAAAATAAAAAAAAGTCGAGATGAACGCGTGCATTTTTCAGGGTAATTAAAAAACAAAGTACGAGGATGCATGTGCTTGTAGGGAGGTTTCTTAATTTTGCCAATTTTTTCTTTCCAAAAGTAGTAGGCGGCGCGAGATAAAAAGAAAAAGAGAAGGAGAAAGAGAGTGCGGAAGGCCCGGGGCTCCGGGTACAACAAATTCCCCCTGAGCACTAGGCACTTCTAGTTTCCATCAGCAAAGTAATTAATTTTTAATGTACTTTGCCTGCTTATTTCTTTCGTATCACGCTAGTTCTCGTTGCCTCCTCCCCCGCTTGCAATATTTTTCGTTTTTCCTTTTATTTTTATTTCTCAACATTTTTCCCTCACTCTCTTCTCCTTCGTTCCCTTTGCTTCAGTCCACCGTACGGAAACATCGCACCCCTTCTTTGCTCTCGTTACACTCCTGCTGCGATGAGGGGGTGAGCTTTGCGCGCGGCATGAGAACGCTACGGTTATGAATTTCTAACGAGATTTCGTGGAAGATCTGCGAAAGATTAGCGAACGACGGTGGGAAAAGATAAAAAAAGGGGAAGAGATGAGCTGAGTGAGAAAAAAAAATACATGTCGGTGTTTTCACGAGCAAAATCTTTTTCTCCCCAGTCTTTCTTTTTCTTATTTCACTCCTTTTTCCCTTTAATACGTCTATTTTTACCGCATGCGCAAACTTTCAAAAAAAAAAAAACGAAAATCTGTTGGTGAAAATCGGAAAAATGCATGAACGTCATTACCAGACATTGTAAAACTCGATTTCCATGTGTTACTCCATGAATCTCTCGTGCAAGACGTTGCGAGGATGGAGAGAACCGTCGAACCATTGCCGTCGCTGTTTCTAACGTGTCCAAGAAAGGAAAACGCGGAGTAACTTTGTATACAGCAGAGATAATGATAATACGAGGAAAATAAAAATAGAGGGTGGAGGAAAGTGATGAGCGAGCAAGAGAGAGAGAGAGAGAGCTGGAACGAGCTTCGCTTCTTATTCAAAGGTTGCGAGGAGAACAAAAATAGAGGCAAGATAGTGACCCGAGAGGGTGAAAAAAATATTCACAATAGCAGCCAGATAACTGTCGTCTTTCAAAAAGCTTCTTACCCTCTCATTACTCGCCCTTTTTCCAGACATTTTCTTTATTCTCTCCATCACTAGCTCTTCATCTGCGATACAAAACATTAACTAACCAACTGACAACGTTTCGTCTCTTTGTTTACTTTCATAATCGAAAACTACTTCGTAACTAACCTCGCCATATTGTCAGTGACAAAAAAGTCTTTCAATTCCAGTTCAGTGATTGAAACTTTCAAGAAAATTTTTCGTTACTCTTTCAACATTGGGCGCAAACTTTTTTTTTTCCAGATCGAACATTTTTTACGATGAACGAGCTCCAATTTTGCATTCTCCCAAAGAAAATTTACGTTCCTATAGAATGCACAAAACTTGCATCCAAATCAGTTGCTCGCCCATGGAGAAATGACTCAATATCCATGACTGTCGAAAGAAAAAAATAAAATTTTGTTTTCGATAGCTAAATGGTAAGTAAGCGACGGACAGGTGTCTTTAGGAACATGTACATGTGTTTGGGTGAGTATATGGCGGAGCAAAGACCATAAGACTAACTGAAACCCTGCTGCGAGAGGTTCACTCGACCTTTCGCCTCTCGGTAATACGCACTTGGTTGAACACGCGCACTCTTTGCGTTTGCCTCTAACTCAAGTTGTTTCTCTCGCTCTTGTACATTTTCTCATTTACTTTATACACTTTCTCTCTTTTTCTTTAGCACACTCTTAAGGATTTTACTCGCAATTGCAAGACGATTTCCTCTGCCTCTCTACCTGTTTATGCCTCCCCAAGTTTAGCTCTCTTTCCCTCTTCTATATGCTCTTACCCTCACTAGAAAATTGTGTTCACCGTTACGATGTTTCCAGCATTAGAACCACTAATTTTATAATCCTACCTCGAGGGTCACTACTTTGTAAATACACGCGTTCATTCCTGTCTTTTTCTCTCTTCTGTCTCCCTCCCTGTCCATTTTTCTTCAGGTGTTACTCATGTGACCATAAATATTTTTGCCATCGCGGCGTACGAATTTCCAAATGTGCCAAAATTCACTACAAAACTATCCGGATTAGCATATTTTACGAAGCACGAAACGCAACGAAAAGTTCTGAGAAAATAAGTTCAAAAGTTAGGAATTGAAATAGAAGGCAACAGAATCATTTTTGGATTGAAATTATTGGAAAAAATGCATCGAATGGTTTGCTACAATTCAATTTTAGGCGATTTTTTATGGGAGTAGGAAAATAATTGCAACGTTGAAGGGGGCTTGCCCAAGCGCACATGGATGAGGTCGACACTATTTTTTTCACGAAAGATGAAAGATGGGACGAGGGAATTGAAGAATGAGTGAATTTTTTTTTACGTTTCAATCCACACTCTCCCTTCCTTCTTTGGCTGACTCTAATTTTTTCCTCTCTTTCTTTATATTCTTGTACCTCTTTCGCGGTTTGGCCTTGCCTCCGCCCTGATATTCTGGGTTCGTTCTTCGAGGAACACGTAAACTCTCCTCTGCAAAATACACCGCACACTCCTCTTTTACTCCGTTGGGGTCCCCTCGAGCGCATTATGTGTTTATCCCTCTTTTCCCTCTTGCTCGCAGGGTCCATCTCAACACATTGTCTCACTTTTTACTCGTGCATTTCTTCTTCCTGCCTTTTCTCCATCGCATCCATCTTTTTTCCGTTGCTATCATTCGCGATTTCTTCTCTTTCTTCCATCTTATCTTTCGCTATGTTTTCACCTGTATGTCATTTATTTTTGCCCCTTGTCTGCAATCATCGAAAAACCGATGCTTATGGAATTCATGTGCTTGGTCTCTGCTGTCTCTCTTTTGCTGCAGCTTCTTTTCGTCTCCTTCTGTTTAATCGGTGGTCATGCATCGAGCACAAAGCGAAAAAGTTTGGTTCTTTACACCCTGCATACATGCCACGAGAAGATTGAGACGCAACAAGGAACAGCCAAGAGAAATAAGAGGAAGAGAGAAATGGATGGGGGGAGTGAAAAAAATAGGCACGGAGGGCTAATAATTATGAGACATTAAGTGACGAGAGTGAGAGATGGTGGAACATTTCAGGAAAAGACTCAACGAGAAGTTGCACGTTATTTCGCTTCAACGTTCGCGAGTCATCCTCCTCGCTGGCTCCTTCTTTTCCATCGTTTCTCTGTATCCTGGCTGAGGCTGATAGAGCAGGAAAGAAAGAGAAGGTTAGAGAAGTGCAGTGATTCCGGGAAGAGAACCAAGTGCTAAGACAATGTTCCTCTGCCGGTTCGCTTTCTTCTCCGAAGGTCTGAGAACTCGCCTCCACGTGTTCCCTCTCTTTCTCTCGCTCACTTTCCCTCCCCCTCTGCGTTTTGCTCCGTTCTTGCGCCCCATTAGCCAATCGAGACTTTTGTCTTTGTTCTCCTTCGTTCCCTCTTCCTTTTCCACAGTATCGAGGTGTGTACTTTTTATCACTTTACCCTTGGCCACAAAACTTTTGCCCTTCGGACTCCACCAACAGAGTTTCTTCAGTTTTACCTCCTTTTTTTATCCTCTTTTTTTGCTCCTTGTAGTCACTTTTTTTCTTGCCTTTCCAGCTCTCCTCTCTCTCGCGTGCAACTCCACCTTCCGCCAAGACTCAATAGAATATATGAAGTTAATTTCGTCCAGAGTTCACTTTCCACTGGAAACGCAACTTTTCGATGACTTTTGACTTTCGCAACCTCTAATCATCGCAACCAGGCCACACCGCTCGATTAGCTTGCAGAAACATTGGTTAGTTTACTCTTTTTACAAACTAACGCTCCTCCACATTCGACACAAAACATTTACCATTATCTTTTTTTTCCATTATCTTCTTCTTCGTCATTTCAAAGCTTCCATTCAATTTTATCCATGAAACCCCTTCCCCTACATCCTGGTCTAGAATCCGCAAACCGAATGTCGTCGATACAGGTCGAAATTTTATTGAATTTTCAATAAATCTGCTCAATATCCACAATTTTTATTCAGCTTTCAGCATTGTAAAATATTCCATCATTGCGAGAGAAAAAAAAACGATAGACTTTTCAAAATCACATTTTATGGCGTTCCATTTACGAGTATGAATTTCAAAACCTTCGTCGCACAAATACGGTGAAAATAAATGTCAGACCGAGAACAAAGCTCGTGGAAGCGAAGTAATTTTTTCGTCCCTTCTTCTTTGGAAATAAATGACAATGATGGTTGTTTGAATGTGAGAAAAAGTGTCGAGGATGTCTTGGCGAGTGTCGCACTATATGCGAAGAGAAAAATGCAGGACGAAAGGGCGGATATATGGAAAAGGGCAATAATATTTTATCCCAGGGCTTATTTGTCCTTTTCGTGTGGGGTCGAGAAAATACTCCGGAACTGGACGTTTAAACTTTTAAACCTTCATACATATCCCCGATGGCTCGCATCTCTTAATCCACTTTGAAAACCTCACTTACAAAGTGAGTATTGCCTGTCCCAAAAATTTCTCTTCAAACTGCACAAGACCGTGTGAAAATTAAGTCCCCGAGCGAAAAGTCTTCAGTCATTTGTTCTCCATAACAACACACCGAGCATCGTGTGCCCAAAAATCCAAAGACGCAGTCATTTCGTTCGTCCACCGAAGAGAAATTAACGCGTGGCAATATTTCCCAGCGATAAAAATCTTTTTCTCACCGATCCATTCGATGGAACGTCACTAATTAATTAATTCACGCCAACAACGATATTAATTGTTATGAAAATCGAAAAACGTTTTTTCGTTCGGAATTCCATTGTGCGACGTACGTTTTGAGACACTCTGTATAAATCACATTCCCTCGTACACTCTGTTCTTAACTAAGGTGCTTAAGGGCTGTCTCGCGTCTTTTCTCTCTCTCTCTCTTTCTCTCGCTGTCCATCTCTAACGTTCATTTCGTAAGGTTATCCGGAACACTCACAGGTAGCATTGTAAAACCGGCTCCTCTTTTTCTCGGTCCTCGTGTGTGTATGTGAGCAAAATACGAATCGTGTACTTAGACATTTTCTTAGAAGATTTTACGACGACCTACGGGATTGAACCTGCGCCCACTTAAGCCATCGGTTAATCCCCCCAAGTACAGATGTGTGTCTGTATAAATGTGAGTGCGTGTTTGTCAGAAATTTGGTAGCGAATCGTTCCCGTACGTTATTCATGAGTTACAGTACAAAATCTCAATATAAATACAATCTTAATTGGTTTATTCATTCTCTTGTATCAATGTCGTCAAATTATTCGTTTAATTGTCATTTATAATTGTGATTGAGAAAGGAAGCGAAAACGCTTATTTCGGAAAGCTTTTCAAGCTACAAAAACAACTTTCATATCCAGAGAGAGAAATATTTTAAGGGTGTACGTATGACTTAATTGAATTATTGATTCGCGAAGTAGCACGAAGAGAATTTGCCCGTCTGTCGCGCCTAGAAACTCGATTTTCACATTCACCTATACGTTTTCTTATGACGTGAATGAGAATGAAATTTCCTCCAATAATATATTCTGTCCTACGCGACATCAATTACGCTCCGCTTCAATGAGTGAGAGACATTCGGGAATTATGACGAAAATAGGATTTTCTTGTTTTCCCATAAATTGCGTTGTATTTTATTAGCAATTTGAAAAGTTTCGTTCGCAAGGATTAAGCGCTAAAATTCATTTGCAAAAATTCATATAATTCTGCGATTTTTTGTACTTGAGAGACAAAACATCGGGTGAGGATCTTCGGAAAGTATGAATGGAGAGGCCGTTCACCGACGGTGAACAGTTTTGCGTTCTCAATTATACTCCCGTTGGTTCGAGATTTCGGCGTCGGCAGCGTCGGTATAGGAAACGAGTTAGCATGCCGGGTCTTAACCCTGTACGTACGTTTCGATATAATGTTGGCTATTATTGAGAGGGACGACGAAGACGAGAATATGCATCCGGTCTGAATGATAGATTCTCGTGTCATTCTGATGCATTGATTCCCCAATGAAATTTCAGCCAGCGGAATGTATGCCAGGATAAGATCGTGAATGAAGTTTTCCCGAAATAGGCAGCGTATGGATAGACAGATTGAAAGAGAGAGAGAGAAGGAAATGTCGCGGTTTAACGAATCCTTATCATACTGGGCTCTCTCTTCCTCTCCGCTTCCTTCCGAATATTCTCTTTTTAACCCTCTCCTTCTGAATTCTGTCTCCATTTCTTCCCTTCCTCTCATATTGTCTCGCACGCTTCCCCTTTTTCCAAATTTAGCCTACAATTAACGAATTAATCAGAATCAACCTCCGTCTGCCTGAGATTCCAAGAGAACGAGAGAAAAACCGACAAAAAGAAATCAACCAACAACCTTTTTATTTGTTTTCATTAAAAATTCATTAAAAATAAACTCCCCAGCAAATTTATTAGCAAAGAAACGTAAACGATCATGATTATTTGTCTTAGAAACTTAAAACAACGTACAAAAACGAGACCAACCTCATTTTTCCCATCCGAATATACCTGACCGCAGTGAAATTCGTTGCAATCAAATATTCCATGAATAATTGTGTTGCACATCATTTTTGTTCTGTTTTAACTCTGCGTGTCATTTCTTCAAGAATATTCGCGGTGCAGCATGTTCGGAGCAATGTGAGAAACACGCCGATGCACGAAATTTCTGCTTGTGCAGAATTACGAAGAAAAACAAGACTGCGGTATTTTGAGAATCAAAATCAATAACACATATAAATTAAATAAGAAAATGTGACGGGTCATTCAGAAGTGGCGAATGAAAAATGCAACGTGAAAAGAATTACAATTTCGTGCGCGATCTTTTGTTAATTTAAGACGCTCGTGACACAAAATCGAACTTGATACTATTCGCACATAACATCAGTGCATAAGCAGCTCCGGTTGGTTGAAATATCGGCAAGAGCGAGAGACTGAGAAAGTCCCTTACCTGGATCAGCCTCCCATTTAACTGGATCAAAAGGACCCAAGATTTCCCTCGTTATCCTCATCGTACACGTGTCGTTCTCTCGCGAGATTACGTAGTTGAAATATTTTTCATCCTTAACTGCCAATTATCGAATCTTAATAACTGAATGTCATAAAAAATCGATATTGTTGTTGATTTTTCAAAATATATGACTGAACCGGAAGTACAACTGTAATTCGTACTCAATTCGAATTATTGGCAAAGTGCGTATTGAAAAAAATGGTGAAGGAGGCTGTTACGTATGTTTGAGTTTATAAAGAATTTATAAATAAACGTCGTGCATTGTGCGAAAGGCCAAAAGAATCTTATAACGTCGACGATTCGAGGAATCGTATTTTCCTATATATTATTATCAATACTTTTTTGCTTTTCATTCTCGAAGCATAACATGACTCGAACCATGGCGCACTTATTCTAATTATGTAATTAGCTTTGGATTCTTGCGGAATGAGTGCTATACGGGATACAAAAAAATGATGAAAAAGTGCTTCACGAGAAACTATGTGAAGTTTTCAATCGATATATACAATTATTATGTACGAGAAAGAGAGCAAGAGAAAGGGAAAGATATTTATAATGTGGTTACTTCGAACGAGGGCAAGGAGCTTCGAGGAAAAGCCGTAAAGATGCGCGCGAGTGCAGTGATTCGAGTACACGAGGAAACAAAAGATTAAGGGGAAAAAAGACAAGTCGCACATGTAACAGTGTATTTATTTTCGCCAGCGAGGCAGATAAGTAGATATTGCTTTTTTTATGCTGATTATTGTTATGTAAATGCACTTGTTCGTTTATTTATTATTGTGCGCTTTGAAGAATCCGATTTTTTCGAAAAAATGGTTTTCTTCAAGATTCTTCAAAGGCAATTTTATCGAATGGCAGATTTTTTTCTTTATCGATAAGGAAATTGGATATTATTTCTCGAATTTCCAGAAATTCATGTATTTCAATGTATGGTCGCGAAAAACAATTAAAATTACTTACAGCTGCAGAGACGCGACAGGACGAACTGTATATTCACAGGAAATGTCTGCTAATTGTGCAAATCTTGAGTTAATCAGTTTATCGACTCCATACACGTGCCATTTTCTAATTCGATCATTCAAGCACCTTTATGTGTCGACCTGAGTCTCTCACGTCTCCATACGAATTTAGATAAGACTTTCTATTTTCGTTCTATACGCTTACAATCGTAGACTCACGCTCTACCGAATATGCACGCGACATCCATACAATATAACAAGTCACATAAAATATGTATTCGTAGCTCGATGACATTTCGTATTGATAAATGAATCAAATTTTCCTCAGTAATCAGATTCCGTTCATCAATAATTCTCGTTCTCATAGTTATCAATTCCGCAGCCCTCAATCTGTGACTTGTTTTCGGTAAATTCGATTATCAATTTTTGCTTAAATAACTTTGTCGCTGTTGAAGAATGTCAACTGTTTATTTTCGAATCATTCGTCAAAACTAAATAGCTGGACGTCAAACTTTCGAGTGTTTTAACACGCGAAAAAAATCATTACAATTAAATTTCTTCGAATGCAATAAATCTACAAGATTCTTGTTAGCATAACTAACAGTCGCGTTAGTTATTCGGCTGTCGTCCAATAATAGGACCATGCGAAATCAAATTGTCTTTCAATGGACATTCGGTATTTCTATTTCGAATATAAATACAAATCAAATTTCGCTGTGTCGTCTTTATTTATCGCGATTTTCGAACAGCTTTTGGAACATAAATTCATTGCTCGAACTTAAGGACGCCAGTCAATCCGAAAGCAATTCAAACATCTGTTATCTCTATACACATTCACACACATATATATTCAAAAATAATACTCGCTGGATTAACCAAAACCGAGGCAGCGGAATCGTGGCTATAAATTACTCAAGAGAAATTTCGGTCTTTGACATACCTTTGACGATGGAAAAATAGAAATTGGTCCGTCAGTACAGATTCTCGAAATTTCTGCAATATGCACATGGGCAATTGTTTGCAAAGGAAAAGAATCGAAAAAGAAGTTGAATTTCTCAATAATTCTATAATCCTTTTATAATTGTCTCGGAAAGCATTGCGTTTTCGATATTTAACGGTTCTGCGAAACATGACTCAAAATCATGGGGAATATTGGGATGTTTCGAACGATGGTACGGCCAATTTGGCCAGGAACAATTTATATTATATAATATATAGACGGAAAGATATATATGTGTATATTTTGATGATGTAGTCCGTCCGCTCGATCGAGCTGCCTGTTTCTTGCTTGAGGCCACGAGAACAGAGGAGAACGGCGTATCGAGTCAGCGATACGCGAGTTGTCGGGGGAATTTATCGTCCAAGATGCTGTGCCCGCGCGCGTGTACGTAGCCCAGGGTAGTTGCTCGTTGCGGGAGAGCAAGGTGAGAAGGGTCGGGGATGGGAGTGCAGAGAGTTCAGATACGTCGAGGTTGTGACCGTACAAGCCAGTACGACTGGACGAACCCTAGATGTGCAGGAATACATTTTCTCTATTATAGGGTGAAACACCCACAACGATTCCCATTCCTGCGAACAAGCAGTCAGGTCTTGTATGAATTCCTCATTTTTTTTCCTCATTTGCTCGAAGGGTTAGTAAGTCACAAATTTGTGGATCCGTTGAGGGGTTATATACAGTTGGAAAACCAAAAAAAAACTAGTTTTTTTACGAATTTTTTCTGAATAGGGATTTCATCTGATGAATAAAAGGCAAAGGAACCAAATGTAGTGTCATCTTTCAACTCTCCATCGCCATTTTTTATTTTCAAAAATATAGCTTCACATAGCTCCTGTAGTTGTGTACTCTAAAAAAAAGGTGTTTTGCGGTGAGCAAGAAATCTCCGGATTGGATCTGCTGAAATAAACAAAACCAAAGAGATTTGTTTAGTGGATACATGAGTCCAGGTATTCATCGAAGGAATAAGATATCCGAAATTCATTTCTATTTTTTATGAACCATTAAATGAAAAAAATTTGATCGAAAATTGAAATTTCATCTTTGAGGAGCCGCCATTTTATCAAAATTCGAAATTCCAACTATTCCTTCGATGAATACCTGGATTCGTCTATCCACCAAACAAATCTCTTTGGTTTTTTTATTTCAGCTGATCACAACCGGAGATTTCTTGCTCACCGCAAAACGTCTTTTTTTTAGAGTACACACAGGAGATCAACTACAGGAGCTATGTGAAGCTATATTTTTGAAAATAAAAAATGGCAATGGAGAGTTGAAGGATGACGCTACATTTGATTCCTTTGCCTTTTATTCATCAAATGAATTCCATATCCAGAAAAAATTCGTAAAAAAACAAGTTTTTTTTTGGTCTTCCAACTGTATATAGCCCCTTAATCGAAGTTACCTAACGTTTCAAATTTTTTTTCCATTTAATGATTGGGAAGTTGCAAATAATCGACAATTTAAAAAGTACGTCGGTCATAGGAAAACTATCGGTGAGCAGGAAAGAAAAATGTTCTCGGATGCAAAGATGGACGAGAATGACGACGAAACTTGTTCGGGAAAGAAATGTTTGCCGAATATCGCGTGAACTTGATTACGTTGACTGTTTAAATACGTGAGCAAAATGGTTACGGATTTTCTTTGACCAGGGTTCCTGCGGCTATTGTCGATATATTGAGAGCCCGGTATGCCGGCAATTCTGTTGCATAGACGACTTGTATTTATAGGATACATCGAGACAAGTCAAGAGAGAGCAAGGGAGAGAGAGAGAGAGAAAGAGATAAAAAGAGAGGATCGTGTATAGGTAAGGAACGCGTGTAGGTATTGACTCGCCAGCTGCCAGGGGGTTGTGGCCAAGACGACGAGAAGGAGAAAGGGGTTTGTGGAATATATAGGGAAAGGGTAGAGTACAGAGATGGACTCTGGAGAATCTGAGAAGACGACCACCGGAGAAGGAGAGAGAGAGAGAGGGAGAGAGAGGGAAGGATCATATAGGCAAATGGCTAGAGAAAGGGGTTGTCAAGAGAGAAGAAGGGAAGTTCGAGGCCTGGAAGGGACGTCCGAGAACAGAGAGAGCATTGCTAAGGGTAGTAGTTGCAACTACATATGTATATGTATGGACCAAAGACGAGAAGGCTTTCGGTCCTCTCGCTCGAGTAGGAAAGAGAGGAATGGAGAGAGAAGAGAGGTTGGATGTTGGCTGGACTACTAGCTAAGACTGATATGGATTGTAGATTATTCTGGACCTTGGGAGGGGCGGATGGTTTCACGTCGCTTGGCCAAGGGTTAGTATCTCGAAACCCTCGCGAGCCTTAGCCCTCGGGGCTTCCTCTCTCTCGCCCTCGGTCCCTCTCTCTCTCTTTCCTGCTCCTTCGCACTACCTCGTTCTTCCTTACGCGTTTCTAGTCCCGGTTTCTCGTAGTCTATCTCTTAGACAGCGTACAACGCCATCACTAGCATCCACTATCTAGGTTATCGTCCCTCTCTTTATCCCCATCTCCCGCTTGGTCTTTCTCTCTCCCTCGCTCTCTCTTTCGTCCGAGTATCGGTTTCTCTCTCGTACATTCACATTCTCTTATTCCTCTGGCATCTTGTGTTATTTCCCATCCATCTATCCTTCCACCCCTGTATACCTTTTCCATTTCCACCTATTTCTCAGGCGAAAACACCCTCCTCCTCTTGCACCCTTAACCCATCAAGGAAATCTTCTCAACTCCTTTGCTCCGTTCGCCCCTCGCCCTGCTGTTTCGCCCAAGTCTCGTGGTTCGA
The DNA here is from genome assembly GCA_037043255.1 of Diadegma fenestrale. Lineage (NCBI taxonomy): Eukaryota > Metazoa > Arthropoda > Insecta > Hymenoptera > Ichneumonidae > Diadegma > Diadegma fenestrale. The sequence continues at coordinate 4,584,662 of CM073311.1, read as the reverse complement.
ATTCGTAGTTCTGCATCCTACGACACGAATTTCAAATGCTTCCAAACAAAATGGCGTAACTATGACAATTTAACGCGTCCAATGCTTCTTACCTACGCCATTTTGTTTTTCTTGTTTCACTATGTGTACGATATATCCAGGAACTTGAGATCCCTTGGCCATATCCTTCCTCCAACCTCCTCAAAGTGGTCAAACCCTCCACCCTCCTGTATCCTCTAAACCCTCTGTCTTGTTCAGTCGCCTCCCCTCTCCCTCTCTCTTTCTCTCTCCTCTCGCCTGGTCCAGCTCAACTCCTTCGCATGCCTTCTGCGATAATTCCACGTTGTACGAATTTCGCATTTCGATGCAATATCTCCTTGCTATGTGTACATGTCCGCGCGTGCTATACACGTATATCTGTTTTTGGTCCTCCGATGAGGGCCTTGAATCCTCGTTGCCCGAATTCCCAAACCTAGACCAGAATCCTCCACTCCTCCTCTTAATCGCACCATCATCCATCCAACCGTGGCCAACTCTCGTTCACAGAAAACAGAGCAAGAGAGAGAGAGAGAGAGTGTGGCAGAGAACGAAGGATGAATAACATGCCCGGATTTTACACAGGATGTAAGCGCCAGCTTCCGATATTTCGATAAACCAGAGATGTTGGACTCTCCGACAATCTTCTAGGAGAAGTAATACACTGGCACATACACACACACCCATATATCAATAAGTGTCTATATGCATGTACACTTCTCTGGTATTTTGGTTTGTTTGCCTATGTAAACGTGCATTATTGCCAGGAAATTATATCCCTCATGCAAGTACATAAATTCTTGGTTATTATTGGCAATTACGTTGCCTTGATAAATCGTCCGAGTGGGCACGATTCAGAAGAATATTTCCGAAACTCGTTGGAAGCTCCTTCCATTTTGCCCAGACGTTCGCGCGTGTCGTTGTTGATAATTTCGTTTCCTAGTGCCGAATTGGGAACTACAGGATTTTCCGATCGTCATTTTTACAAATTCCGTCCCACACCTTTCCCACGCCAAAGATCTTCTCTAGTGTCTACTGATTGCATGGATTAATGCGGTGGAAAAACCGAGAAATTCGGATGCAAGTTTGTAGGTTTGTTTTTGCTCGCGATCAGATCCAGCAGAATCAATGCATTCAACGTCACTCGCGACACTTTTCCCCCTTCACTTATGTTTGTTTTTTCTTCGAATACTATATTTTGTCCTCGTGACGAGCGAGTCCAGTACGAGAATGGTATTTGCGAAGCGGAGTAGCCATGCGTTAATAACGACTGTTAATGACAGGTGTTGTGGCGCAGTGTCCCCGCGTATATCTCTCCAACTTCTTTTTTTTTTTTTATTATTCCGCCTCCAGACTCGTGACCATTGTTCACAAGCATTGTTTTCACCTCTATGCTCTGCCTAAGCCTCTTCTTTGTGTACAATGCGATTATACTCGCGCGCCGCAATGTTCTTTAAGTTATTACTCTAAAGAGACACACGATGCGTTTGCTGCGGATATGCATGCTCTGGCGTAATGATAATTCTTCCGGAAGTCGGCACCAGGTTTGACGCCACATCCTACGTTTCTTTTCTTACCGCCCCAGTTTCCGCGAATTCACACACTCATTCGACGCGATCAACACCGTTTTCCTATGACGTAATTCTCTAATTCGAGGGGGAGCATGTGAACGAGAAAAAACAAACAATTCCTTCAACAAATATCGAACTGAGTTCTCATGAATTTAAAAAAAAAAGGCAAATGACGTTTAGGAAGCAAGACATTTTTTTTAATGTCTTCCAGTCACCGGGAAAATCGAGAAGGGGCGAATAACAGTTTATGAAAAACTGGTACAGTACACGTGTCGTTTCCGGTGAGGATTAAAAACAGAATTACGAACGTGGTTCGGAAGAAAAGAAATGAATAAAAGTGATGGTGTAACGAGACTTTAAAAAGTCCATCGAGCTAGACCAGAACTTGGGCGAGTTGGGTGAGCATTACAAAAAGCGACGAAAAAAATTGGAGGGAAAGAGAACAAGGTGAGAGAACGAGGGAAAGATGGAGAGAGAATTGGCGAGGAAATCGTCGAGGAAATCGTTAGTGGAGAGTTAGGAAAGAGGGAAGAAGCAAAGAGAGGAGAATCGAGAGCACTTGCTTAGGGAAGCAACAAGCTGTTTATGGCTTTTCTCCTCTCACTTTCTCGACTGCGAAAAGCCCACGGAGAGATAGTCGCGTGCGCCACCACCGTACACTTTCCAGCAGCGGAGCAAGAGCGAGAGGAGACTGAAAGAAGAGACAGCAGAGCTGCCAGATTCCATGCATCCACGAACGATCAACATGATCGCGTTCAAGCCCGTTTTTCCTTCTTTCCTATCCTGTCGCAACAATATTTTCCCCAATTTACACGCATTAGATGTTCGATAATATTTCTGGCTGCATTTTCTCACCCTTGCGTGACGAATCAACGGAAATCTTATGCGCGAAGACGAATCAGGGATTAAATTTAGAAGCTGCCAATCTCTTCGATGCATATTCGATGGCAATTTATCGGAGAAACAATTAATCATCAATAAAACATCCGACCTATTTCGCGTTTATTGAAAATGTTTTTTACAAAATCGTGAAAAAATTCCGATCGATACGAGAAAATTCTAGAAAAGAGGAAAAATAAAATTGATTATTCGTTAATTGGAATAATTTCTCTTGATCGCGAAGATGTTGCGGTCGACGTTTCAAAGGTCTGAAAGCAGAGAAGGTGGAACTCACCGAGTGTGGGGCGACTTGGAAAGAGACTTTTTCTCCCCTCTCCGGCTGCTTTTGAAGGTTGTAATGGCGGCGTTCTCGGACATAGTGAGTTCGAAGGATCCAGGAGTGCTCGAAGAACACAACGTCGTACGTGGTCCATACCAAAGTCAGGAACTTAAGACGAAGGAGCTGTGGGATCTTGTTGAGTCGTACGGAGGAGTAAAAAGAGACGACGAGCAAGAGAGAGAGGAACGCAACGAGAGAGTGATTGAGAGTAAGCGAGAGAGAGAGGGAATGAAGAGAGTTGCTTCGCGTACCAACGTGCAAGGTCCAGAGAGGTGCTGTGGCTGGGACTCCCCCCGATTTGGGGTGTATATAAGGGCAAGGGTTGCGCGAAGGCAGCGACGACGATGCAAAAGCAAGACAGAGGATCTGCTCTCCACTTCTGTTGGGGAGGCCGAAAGGTGCTGGTAGCAGTAAAATCTCCAACGTATATGTATGCACAAAGCTCATGTGTGTGAGTAGCAACGTGTGTGTATAGTGAGAATGGCCAGAGGCCAAGACGACGACGGTACAGAGAAGACGCGAAGCATACAAGGAAATTCGCGAGACCCACGATAGAACGAGATGGAGAATTTGACAGAGCAAGAGAGAGAGAGAGAGAGAAAAACATACAACTACCCTTCGTATACACAGCAGAAGGATAGGAAGCTTAGTTCAAAGACGGGATGTGGAAACTGTGGGAAGAAGAGAACTTGCTAGTGGACTCTCCTTATATATATGTGTGTGTATGCATGTGTATGTAAATAGTGTGGGTACAGGATGAATGTAGAACGAAAAGGGAATTGGGAGGGCGAGAGGAGGACCGTTAATTCCCCGATACAATGCTCATATCACCTTCCACCACCCCTGACCAGAACCCGGAGCGAGAAAGGACGATGTCCTAGAGGAGGACGATACGGTCCAAGGAGTCTCGTTCTATGCATCGAGGGATAAGAGAGAAAAGGAAAGAATGCTTGAGAAAGGAAAGTGAGAGAGAGAGAGAGAGAGAGCGAGAAAGTAATTCCCCTCTCGCAAGCAAGCACCTTCGCGAAATTATCCATGTATATACATATACAGGAAGCTCATGGACGTTCCTTGTCTTACTGGCAAACTTAATCGATATTTCACAGTTTCTTACCCCCACCATTGAATACCCGGACCTCCTCAGAATAAGAGAGGAAGAGAGAGGGAGACGAGCTCTCTCGCTCTCGTGTCCGGTCCATTCGAGAGGGAGGAAACTCACAGAGCATCTCGCTTGGTCCTCTTCTCCCAACGACTGAGGATCTCCTACCCACTAACCTCCCTCCTCCTTACTCTGTGTTGCTGCTTCATCCTCTCTTCCACTCTCAACAGCATCGGGGGTGACTCTAACCACCCACATCTTCCCTTAACAGTGGCAACTCTCTCTCTCTCTCACAAACACACACCCACACATACTCATACATGGCCGCTCACACACGTACACACTCTTTCGCTCTCGCTCCATTCACCTCCCCAATCACGAAACACTACCTCCGCATCGTATGGAGGCGCTCGTCTCTCTCGGCTTGACTCTTGGATGTGTTGGTATATGTGCGTGTACATACGTCCCTGTGGCAATGTGTTTGTGCGAGATGCAAATATCTATCTGCATATTGTATTACACGTCACGATAATGTAGACCGCCATACTTGGCGTCTTTTGCGCTTCATCTTCTTTCCTTTTTTTTTTACTTCGTATTCTTCAAACTACCCCGCCGTTTCGCTTTTTTTCTCTCGCTCCCTCTCTTTCTCTTTATCGCTCTCGCTCGTCTTTCTCACCCCCATGGATATCTCGTTACCTCTCTCTGTTTCTAACAATATTTTCGCGATATCCACGTATTTTACCTCATGCTTTATATATAGTTAGCGGTGCATCTCTTGGCTCGTTTCATTTTTCATCGACGCCTGTACCATGCCAGCTATCTTGCCTGAACACACCCCCAGCTTATCTCTCTCTCGCACTTTCTCTCTCCATCTTTTTTACCCCTTCTTCTTACGTCCTCCCTTTCCCTGTTCGATACAGGAGAACGTTCACGTTAACGAGGACTCCCATCTCATTATTGTAATTGGACAATGTACTTTTGCCTTGGTTTATTTATGGGAAGGCTCGCGAACTGATGCTTCACTGCCGCGAGAAAAGGGGAGCCCCCAAAAGCGAACGTTCGTTAAGACATTATTTTGTTCCTTTTATCAGCACGATAGAAAAAGTATTTTTTGTGTTTTTTTTTTCTTTTATTATGGATATACTTATATAAATTTATATAGACATATATTTACGTTATAGAAGAACTCGAGCGTCGATTCAACGATGAGAACCCAGAAAAACTAAATATGAACGAGACTGCGTATAAAAAGGTGCAAGAGAGAAATCCAAAGTTCGATACGAGATTCTTATTATCGTGGAAACCAGTGCGAGGGAGAAACTTTCTGCCAGCAGATGAGAGTAAGGAAGATGGAATGAGGAATATTATTCTTAGAGTTCGATGAAGTCGTTCCAGGAACAACCCCTTCAACCTTGTGAGCCTCGCAGCTTTCATAATTGTCTACTGGGCTCGATGAATCGATCTTGCATTTCTTTCCCTCTTTATATTTCTCTCCTATATTCATTCTTTTCTACTCTGCACTGTTCTCTCATTCCCACTTGACGATAAAATAATAAAATTCGCTAGAATCATGGATACAAACTTTTCTGCATATAATCGTATCGTTGATACCTCGCAATTAGTCTTTCTCGGACAACCGAATCATAGAATCGATACAACGTTCAATAAAATCGATCTTCTTTCAAATAAGTCAAGAATCCCTCATTAATTAACAACCCAATCAATAAACTTTCACGACAGTCACAAAAAGTATCATAGAATTTAGTAATCCAAACACTTTTCACTATTGTCCTTCGTCAGTCTGTTACGATTAGGATTTAATGATCGACTTAACCCTCAAACACTAACGATAAGTCATTCGTGTTCGGGCTCCTTGTGAAAAATGTTGGCACGTCTCCACATTTTGCATTAAATCGTTACCAAAATCTCGTTTTGTTCTCAGTTGGGAAAAATCACTTAAAATGGTTCCAAAAAGGCCTACACTTTTTTTTCAAACCAGTAAGAGGAAAGTTAATTTTCTTAATTTTGCGAAAATGACGATAATCGTGTAAAAATGTACTAATTAATGAAATCTCTTCTTTCTGGGTCTCATTGAGGATCCAAGTGATATATTGAAGGGCTTAACCCTCATGGTCGAATCGTCGTTTGCCTTACTTCGTTATCAAGAAGTCTAGAAAAGAGAGGTCAACGACTGCGACCTGAGCTAATTTGTCTGCAGTTGCACTCCGATAATTATGAAGCAAAGTGACCCGATGGTGCATGTTTCTATGGAACGAAATAAGAATCTATTCATCAGTTTGGAGAAGGACTGAATTCCTACATGAATTCCTCCGAACTTTATGGCGGTTGTCGACTGTCTTATTTTTAATGAGGCTCGAGATATTCTTGACATCTTTACAGCAAATAGACTTTTCCTCTCATTGAGACTGAAGTCGAAACAGGACGCGAAGAGTGTGGGGAGTGCTGAAGATGCGAGGACACCGTTGCATCTCGATGAGAAGGGCTGCAGCGCAACAGCAACGAGATATCTCCAGGTGCCCTTTGATACGGTATCTGTATATGTGGATAAGGAGAAGGGGATGATGGTGGCTTCTAAAGCGTGAGAGGACTCAGTGCGGGCACGTGAATCAATAGCATTAAACCATTCCAACAGCAAGAAGAGCCCATCAAAAGAGGGAGCGAGGGGTTGTGGGGTAGCAGGGAGGGCGGTTTATGGTGGTGTGTCCCGTTCGGTGGACCGGACGAGGACATCGAAGAGAGGCGGGGAGAGAAAAAAGAGAGAGGAGAATAGTCTCGGGGATGGAGAAGGATGCAAATAAACAGGCATAGATCTAGGCGTCGCTGAGCTTCTCTCTCCGTTTCTCATGGATGCTGGCAAAGAAGGAAGCGGTGGTTCCTTGCGGGTGTAAAGGGAGTGGCAATAGTAACAATCCTGAGGTATTTAGCCGCACACTCAGCCACCCTGCTCTGACTCAATCCCTTCCTCTCGCTCATTCTCTCTTTCCGCGTGTTCCTCATTCTCCCTCCTCGTCTTATTCTTGTATATACGATGAGCAACACATATACTAAACAACGATGCGAAGGGAGGTAACGGCGAAACGACGGGAGAGCCAAGATATCGTTAAGACCGTCCGCGAGCTCCTCCGTTCATCCAACCCACCGCAGGACCACCCTCTGCGACCAACATGCACCCCAACCCTCACAGTTTCAACTTCTCAATGTATCCCTCTGTTTTCGCTATCCATTCTTCGCTCTCTCTCTTGCTCCCTTCCTCTTTGCATCTACATATTCCACTATACATATGTGTACATGCGTGTGTGTGTGTGAGCATACGATTCTACGTATCGCAATATTCCAATAGCAGCTTCGAAAAAGCTAACGGGAGACCATCGTGATTTTGAATCCACTGAAAGAAATTTAGGAAATTAAAATTGGTAGCAATCCAATTTTGATGTTTGTTTAACGCTGCACGTGATCAAGTGGCAGGTTTTTTTGTGGAGACAAAGAATTCTGATGGGATGCAACGTGAGAGTTTCAAGAGAGGAGGAAAAAGATCTCGGTAAGATTCCTTTGGACGTACACAAATGACGCTCGCAGAATTCCGTGTACGCAAAATCAATGCCCGGCTTAGCCGCTGATTGTACTGTAATGGCGCGGGGTGGGGAAGGACGATCCGATCCTTCTCTTTATACGACTGTACTATTCCGCACTATTTACTATCCACCTCATCGTTGGCGAAGGATTCTACCCTCCTGCTTCTCCTCTCCCTTTGCTTCATCTCCGCTCCCTCCCCCCACGCGCCTTCATCTTAGCTTTGTCGGACGATACACGTAGAACCGCTCTCCTTCCAAGACGAGATGTGGTCGTTTCTCCTCATTCCTTCATTCCTCCTTTCCTCCATTCTCTCATCCTATTGGATACTACGTGCGAAATCGTACATACATAGCAGAGAAATCTCCGATCCCGAAACCGGATGATCCAACAACATCCTTCTGAATTCCTACCCTTCCACGTTTTGCTTCTCTACTCCTTTCTACTCCTTTGTACCACCAACATTTCGCTATTTATCGACTCTCTGACGCTTCCTATTCTCGGATCTTCTAATGTCTCTCCCTTTTTTCCATCACCCTTTGATTTTGACCATCCCTCTCCTTCAGCATTAATTCCCGAGAAATTCTATTTCTCTCCGATTTAAGATGAAAATCTAAATCAGCCTGAACTCTTCGACTATAAGGATATCGAGGAAGGAAATTTATTAATATTGATTGTTCTATAAATAGCCTCTTGATCGTCATGAAATTTGTACACGACCTCGTGAATATTCCATGTAAAAACGTACCAAATATTGATAATTCCATGATCAAAAAATAATAAGAAAATTTAAAAAATTTAGTGTAAAAATTTTGCGATAATTCGGAAGGTCGTTATTGAAAAATTCATATTTTTTTAAGAATATTTTTTTTAAACGAATGCAACAAACATTTATCAATAAACTTTGTTTTATTTTTGTTGCTCCATTGCAAAAACATTTCAAATTTTCCGAATTTTCTTTAAGGGGAGAAGTCCCTCTAGAATTTTCAAAAAATCGTTTTTTTTTTTTACATATTTCGAAAGTATAATACCCAAAGAATATAATGACCAAAGGAAAACCCGAAATAATGAATATTTGCGGAGTTATCGCATATAGTGTAGAGCGGAGCGATAGCGTGCGGTCAGGTAGCGAATCGGGCGCTCGGACCGTTCTGTTCGTTCGGAGCAACCTTCACATCACAATGCTCCCTTATTTACCTTTTTTTTTGACCAGGCAGATGTTTCGAGAAATTTTATAGAGTGAACAGTGCCTGGCATCGCTGATTAATCGGCAAGTTACTACAATTACTAGTTTTCACATGTTGAAACTTTAAACGCGATTATCTCGAAACGATATTTTCAAAAACTGCTCGTGTTGTAGCTCCAAAAGTTATCGACCGATTTCGATGAAATTTTGGGAGATCACACTCAATAATATTATCGGAAGGATGTACCTAAAGTTTAAAAAGTAGCGTCTAAATAACTACCTTTTTAGGGATCAAGTATGTCGAAAAAAAGTTCAAAAATTCGACCTTTAGAATGAAAGGGCTCCCAAATTTTCAATTTTGCACTTTGTCATCATTTTTTAGGTACATCCTTCCCCTTAATATGTCAGTAAACGAATAACACTTGTTAAAACTTTTCCAGATCAACAGCAAAAGAGTGACAACTGCAGCACTTTTCGATGTCACAGAAAACAGGCGTCCGAAGACCCTTAATAACGCCGCGATTTTGTGTATGATCGTAACAAAAAAAATTGTTTCTCACCTTGAATGCTTTAATAAAATTATGTTAAAATTTGGAAATTATTAGACAATTTTTTCCCCTCTAAAAAAATTCTCGAATAATACCTATTTTTCACGCTTCTAAAGGGATTTCTCCCCTTAATATGCGATTTCGGACTGAACATCCTCAATGTCGTTACCTATGTAACGATCAAATTGAAAATAACTCGTTACCGATGACGAAACGACCTAATTTTTGGGTAAAAATTGTGGCAGGATTTCCTGTGGGTATATAAGGTTCAGTTATGTGTATAAGAGACGGAACATATCACTTCCACTTGGCTTACGTAAACTCGAATCGAGAGCTCGTATAGCGAGAAAATTCGTTGCTGACGTAGTAACATCTCTCTCGTCTCACGTGTCGATGGCATCTGCCTCCTCGTCCTCTGCCTGTTAAAATCCTCTCTTTCCCTCCGCAGACCCTTATCGTTTCGGGACGTCGACAACGTCGTATTCCAATGAGTAAAGACTTTGACGTAGACAACGAATCCGGTGTGGGTTGCCCTGTACGCGATACTTCATATAATTTTACCTCATCCCGATATTAATTTTCGATCATCTTTCAAAATCATTCCAGTTTTGTTTTTAGTCTCCCTATCATTTGGAATTTTTCATGCATCGTCTGATGATGCTGCCCCTTTGGCTGTCTCGATATAGATATTCTAATAAAGACGACTTCGAACTAATCTTTATTTAAGTTCGGTTAATTTTAGCTCGGATCGGAGATCGAACAGCGCGTCCCGTCCATGTCATGGTTGATTAAATCATTCGTTAAAATTAACTCTATCGTATTATATTCCTATTGTACGAATAATCACGAATTGTGCAAGAAATTATACTTATTTTTAGTGATGTTACTAGAATCGATAGCGAGATTCATTTATCTTATACACTATCAAAATATCTTGCAGAAGAAATCGCGACAGAAACGGGACACTCATAAAATGTGAAAAAAACAAAAATTTCCAAATTTTTCGAAATTATTTCAGAATGTCTACGCTGCAAATGTCATAGGACAAAAAAAAATTGTCAAATTTTTTCGATAATCTTTCGAAAAAATAGAATGCCCTCCGTGTGTTTTTTTCTCAGTCATTTCGATTATAATTTTTGTAGAAGTCACTATTTATTTTGTCATTATCACTCTTCACATAAAAATTACGATGTCAGTTTAAAATAAAATCACATGATAAGGCTGGGAAATGACGTGACCATGTGCCGGGAAAAAGACGCCACAAAATATGACGTGCGTGACTCTTAAACGCCGGATCGAAAAATATATTGAGGAAGAAAGGGGTTGAAAAGGTAGGGGAGGAGAATTTTAAGCCGTTGGGAAAGAAATAAAGGCGTAAATTGGGTTATTTTATGTACCGGTTGACTCTCTGCTGCGCTCTTTTGTTCTTGTAAGAATCGTAGATGTATACAGGATATGTAGAGCTCGCGTGATTTCTCCACCCTTGCGCGTATAGCCACACGAGTCACCCCCTTGGCTCAACTCCAAATACTTTCGTAACTTCGCCTTTCTACCCATTCTTCTCCCTTTCGTAACATACTCGACGTATGTGTACAATATTAGGCATCCCTTATTTAAATCCCTCGATGTTCGTCGAATTAGATATTTTTTTTTCCAATTTCATCAGAAGCTTTTTGCACTAAATTTTTTCTGGTCAGTTGTAATTTTCGTATTCTCAAAAACTGTCCAAAATATTTAAGGTATTGCCATCACAAAATTACTATATTTATTAATAATTTTGTCTGAATATTCTCGACACCAAACCTAACAATTTCCGCCTATCAAGAAAACTTTTTTGACACTAAGAATTTGAGATATTTAATTTCCAATCTTTAACTTTTCCCATTCAAACGCGTGGAAATTGGCCTCGCGTTTCGTTTATGAATTGAAGGAAAAATGTGTTCAAGATTTTTTTTTTCAATTTCGCTTCTTAGCCTTTCTGGCGATCTGCAAAGACAATCGTAAATTACCTTTTTTTTCCGCAACTCGATTTTGGAACTTTGTAATGAAACGTCGATTTACACGCGTTTAGATGGAGAAAATTGAAAATTGAAAATTCAATATTTAAATTCTAAACGTCAGAAAATTTTTCCGTCATATAGGAGAAAACTGTTAGTTTTGTTACCGTTTATACAAAATTTTGAAATAATTCGAAATGACACTCTTACAGTCTCGTGATAGTTGCTCGGATCCAGGATTCGAGCATGAACAGGAACAAATAGATGAGCTGGGAGAAGTATACGCGAACGAGTTATAATGCACAGCATCGGACGGGACGATAAATCCGGCGATCCGAAGCGTTGATGCATGACACAGACCACAATCCGCATCCGGCATTGTCGGACGATTCTACGCTTCAAACTTCGGGCCCTGTGGAATATGTATATATGTATGTAAAAATCATTCTCCCGGCTTTTACGCTTCCTCCCCTGCTTCGGTTTCGATTTCCAGTCGGCTGTTCTATAACCCTCAAAATCATCGACCAGATGATTCAACCTTTTTCCATACATTACACAAGAGACCCATTTCTTATGGATAAAAATAGATCCACGGGAAAAAAATAATGTCGAAAATTACGGTGGGGTCATAATTCTATGATAATTTTTCATTCATATTCTGTTTCAAAAATAGCGAAAACTTCATATAAAGAAATTGCCAGGTATTTGCTAAAATTCCTGAAAGGGACGATGTCGTAGTATTTTTTTTATATAATTTTCCGTCCGAGTACGAAAAGTTTGAACGACGATTGATAGAATAAATTTGAAAAAATTAATGAAATAAATGGTAACGGATACGCGCCGTCGGATTAGAAAGAGCGTTCTTTGCGAACGGATCGAGAAAGGGCCAGAATTGACGTCGATTTTCTTCACTGCTCATGTACATCCTTGTTTGAGAAAAAGAAGGTTAGGTGTGATGGACTTGCAGACTCGAAGGAAAGAGGAGGAAGAGATTCCCGAAGAAGGCTAAAGAAGACTGGAATAAGCAAGAAAGAGAAAGACAGCGAGAGAAATGTGGAAGGGGAAACGACTAGGGGGTTGCTGAGGAGGCGCCAGCAAGCAGAAGCAGCAACTCTGAGAGAGTAGGCTCTCCTTCTCCTTTTTTGTTTCTTTCTCGCTTTCTCTCTTTTTCTCTTTCTCTTTACTCGCGCGGGGTGCTTGATGCTGGCATGAGGAACGTTCATCAGCCCCGAGGTTTTAAATACGAGGCGTGCGCGTTTTCTCTTTCCCTCTTGAGGAAGGGAACTAAGAAACCATTCCCGTTTCGCCTGTGGCCCGTCTCTCAGCTTCGTTCGAACCTCTTCCCTCTTTTCGTCTTTTTCCTCCCACCACTTTCTCCGAGCTCTTTCGCCTGCTACCATCACACACCCCTCAACTTCTTTACTGCTCTACCTCCTTTTCACCCTCTCTGCAACCGGCCCCGACCCCTCCCTCCACCCCCTTGCCCTTACAACAACCCTCACCGCCTTTATTCCAGTGAGTTCCAGTGACGGATTGATTAAAAATACAAGGGGCGAAAGTATCGTGCCGGGGCTCCTTCGTTACTACATCATGGGACACATAAAAACCCTCTCCTTTCCACCTTTTTTCTTATACTTATCATTACGATTTTCAACATTCTACATCACCTGCCTAGCGCGCTTTCACTTTCAGCTGCTCTCAACCACCCTTTAAAAACTTTCATCCGCATTTTCGACGAACTTGCAACCGTTAACCTTGAGGACTGGACATTGCCGTGAATCCTCGCTCCGACCCCTCGAACGCAGGATAACTCTGGCTAACCTTCAAAGAATGTTTAGCCCCGCACAGATTGATCGTAATCTCGCGACAAACTTTCGATATAGTTTCGCGGTGCCATCAAAAATCGAATTTCTCAATATTTTTGCACGATCATAACCCAACGATTCATTTTTTTTCAAACTCTCCGAATCCACCCAATGAAAATCCTAATTTTCCTGATAAGTAATATCCAAGTCTGAGTGATCGTAAAGACACTAAGCAACTGTGATTCATTTTCAATAGTCTTATCATGAACCGTGATCGACAGTCAGGCTTGCCGAGAGACAAAAAAATGTCAAGCTCGAGATAACGGACGCGTGGATCGAGATATGTATGAGGCGTTTGGTCATAAGTACAAAGATGAGAAAGAAGATGAAAATCGCAATATACATATATATATAAATAGGAGGTACTAGCTCAGGAGACTCGTTAAGTCGTCCCTGGAAGGAGGCGGCTGGTGGTGCTGGGATCGCCCTCGTTGCTTTTCCTTCGACTCACGAAGCCCCATTTCGAACCTGCAAGTGCATATATACATATGTATATATGTTGACTCTGGTGGAAAGATAGACGCAGAGAGAAAAAGGTGAGGGAGCTGGAGAGAGAAAAAGAGAGAGGGAGCGAGAGGCCGTGCGTAGTTTTAAATAGTCTGGAAGTGGGTTGAGCATGTTCCCTCTCATGCCAGAGCTTCTTTGGTCCTCATCTCACGGTGCGCACTCGCCAGAAACGACCGGGACGATATTCCGTGAGGCTCAGACGAAGGGCACGAAGGAGAAAGCGCGGGAATGATAAAGGGGGATAAAAGAGGGTTGAAAGAAGTAGGAAGTAGATGGGTTTGCTGATTTTGGGGTATGGTAGTGTGGTCGTTTCTTGGTCGTCCTCGCGTCGCGTATCGCGGCATGGAACGTATACTGGTATTGGTGGTCCAGGTTGGACTCGGATATTACGCGGAGAATGGGTTACCATAGAGAGAAGGAAGAAAAACACGAATACATAGTACGAGAACGTGTGTGTTGGTGTGTGCGTGTGTGTGTTTGTGGGTATGTAGATGTGTACAGGAGAGGGAGAAGGAGAAGTAAGAAAACGAAGAAGAAATGCTTAAGAAAAAGAGGAAGAGGTCCAGCCTTGTAGGAAAAAGGGGTTTCTCGCGCGCGAGTATATACGAGAAGGAAGAAAGAGAAAGGAGTGAGAGTGGGAGAAAGAGAAAGAGACTGAGGGAGCATCAGAGATAAGACGCAAACGAAGCCACCACCATTGCCACCCTCAACCTCTTCGTACACTTTTTCCCATCTCTCACAAGCCGTTATATATATATGTGAGTATACGATATACAGCAAGTGTAGTACCAGCAGCATCTCACCAACTCCTTCCTCTTTCCTCTACATCTCTTTTTCCTCAGCCCCCTGTCTTACTCATTCTCTGTCCGCCGTTGCCGCGTGTCTCGATCGATAGCTCCACGCGGAAAATTCGAAAGTAAGATGCAATTAAACAGCCCGCGTGAGGGAGAGAAAGAGAGATGGAGAAAGAGAGAGAGAGAGAGAGAGAGAGAGAGAAAGAGAAAAAGCCTCGGCGAGAGTAAGCAAGAAAAGGGGTGAGTTTTCCAGTCCCCGGCGAGCGAGTCCTCATCCTTCTCTTCTTGTTCTTCTTCTACTTCTTCCATATACTGGCTCGTTCGTCTTTGCGTATATTTCTCTCTCCCCTCGCCGAACTCACCCCTCGTTGCCGAGAGGGCTTTCCACCAACCCTCTCTGCAAAGCACGCGGATCTTTCGGTCCACCTCCGGCACGAATTTTACCCCCTTCGTGTTTCTCTCCCCATCCCATTCTCTCTCGCTTTCTTCCTCTCGCCACTTTAAAGCATCCGTCTCTTTCTCTGTACGTTCGTTGCGACGCTAAGGGAACCAACCCTTTTTCTCAATCCTCCCAACTCACCCCTCGTCCAGCCATCCAAACTTTCCGTCTTTCTCTCCAGTATTTATATTGAGCGTCTTAAAGCATTTTCCCCTTTTCTCTCGTATTCCCCGAAACACACACACACTCTTATGTACATACACCCACACACACATACATGCATATATATTTACATAGAGATATATATACATATGGGGTCTTTTATCTTGACTTCGCCATTCGCCTCTGTCTTTGAATATGTATGTGTATGTCCATCCTGCTCTTTCTTCATCAGTTCACTATATCCGCACCCTCCCTCTTTGTCTCTTTCTTTTTGCTCCCAGCCTCTCTCTCTCTCTTCGATTTTCTTTCCACTACGTTTCTCGCTCATCAGCCCACGTCTTTCTGTCTTCTTAATTCTCTCTCGCTCAGGCCTCTCGAGCCGTGTGACGTCACTTTAAATACTGTTTTGTTCCAGAATGGATGGTGTGAGTCTTCGTGTGCGAGACCTGATATCAGGAAAAAAGGCGAAGCCTCCGACACGAAAATCGTCAATCTCTCGCCAAATCTGAGAATTCAATTTATTTCAGTTAAGGAACTAAATTCATTCAAATTTGCACGCAACCAATTGGATTACAGATTTTGATGATTTTTGTCTTTCATATGAAGTCATTCGCAGCAATTTTTCTTCAAATTTTCTTTAAATCTCGTAAGAGGCCTTCCAAAAGAAAATCTCGGGTATTAATATAGCAGCATTTTCTGCTTCGATCGAGAAAGTTCCTGTATAAAAAATCCACAAGTTAAAATTGAGGCTTTCACAGCAGTGTCTCTTTTGGCATGGGGTTCCCCATACATTAAAGAAACGTACCTCAGTACGCAACGAGAATTAGTAAATATTTTCGAGATATCTCAACTCTGCGACGACGAGGTTCTGGCGTCCCACAAGGGTGCAGCCCGACAGACTACCCTTATTACATGTAAACACTTCCAGTGGCTAAAAGGACTCGAGTCGCTCAATTTCAAGTTCAGAATCCTACTGGCTACGCCTTTCCGCATCTTACGATTCCAGGTATGAGCCTTACATGACGAAAAATAACTCCAGAAACTCTTGGAAAACTCATTTCATCTTCTACATTTTGTTATATACACAAAAGTGTGCTGCATCTTCAGGTACAACATGTTGACAACGTTGGTCATACAATATTGTTCAAAACTTACGACTCGATGTGATTCGTACGGATATTACATAAATATTGTGTATACCCTTCATGGACATCGTAATTATTGCTCTAATCAACGATCCAGCCGAACAAAAAGCTGCTCCGGAGTTCAAGAGTACCGGAAGAATTTTTTCCCCATCACAATTGCATTAAAATATCGTAATTTTTTTCTGCTACCGATTTTCTCGCATTAGTACCTAAAAAAATTCTAAGCGGTTACGGAATATGTGGAAAAATCCATCAGTGATCAATACAACGATTGAAATTGTCTGAATATTCAATTACTCAGCACGCGCTTGTGCTTTTCTCGATGAAAATAACGCAAAGTTTGGCAAGCAACAAAAAATTGAGCCAACGACGGAGAATTACAGGAGAAAAAAACAGAAATCTGTATTCCCGAATGCATTTGATATCGGGACAGTTTGTCTCTCACGGTGATGATGGGGCATAAGGTCTTCGCAGAGATATTCCAGTAAAACACGACCCGCCGCTCCCACATCAATCGTGTTCACGTTGCTTTTCACGTTTCAAACGAAATGTTCCGGAGATTCGTTAGAATCGTTTGCGAAGAGGAACCACGAGAGAAACACGGAGAAGTAATAAAAGAAAGAAAAGAGTCTTGGATGAAAGAAGTATAAGAAAAAAATTGACGAGTCCCAAGGAGGGTGGGAGGGTCACAGTTGTGCAACGAGTCAACGAAACGCGAGAGGTCCTGAGTTACGTTACGAATTTATGGTTTATTCAAACGATCAGTTGAAAAGATACACATACACATATACAGGACGTTTCAATAAGTGTAGAATCTCGGGGAGCAAATAAAAATTCAAGTAGAAAATCTAAAGCAATTTTAAAAACTAGAAACAAAGTTTTGAAATGTTTTCATCAACTTCCAACATAATCTCGATTTTCCAAAAAAACGCCCTCGAGAATTTCCTGATCAATTGAACTTCCTGATACGGCGTTTATAGTGAATAATCAAAATATCGTGAAAATTAATTGAAAAAAATGCGCCAGACAAGTGGAAAAGACAGAAAATTTACTCAATTGTTTAAAAAATCTTAAATTGGCACTTTAATCCGAGGGAAACGGAATCAAATGTCATTTCCGGCCATTAGACGAAAATTTAACATTCATTCCAGAGTTTGATGAGTCGTTCGGGAAATAACGATAAAAAGAGTGCATTTAGAATAGATTTTGAATGGAGCTGTATTCACGAACTTTTCCATAGCGTTTTGTCTCGTGTAAGGAGCCATTTTTACTGGGTTGATCAATTTGATGCAAATCACTCGTTTGTGATGGATACTCTGCCGCTAATGTAACATCACGACATGGACCAAGAGAGTAAACGAGTAAGAGTAAGAACGAGAGAGGAGAGACGGAAAGTGTGTTTTGTCTGTCTCATTTCTGCGCAGCAGCATTTGAAAATTAGCAATTCGGCCAATTATCTCTTAAAAAAAAAATAACAGCGTGGAATAACGAGGTCCTCTGGGTCCAGTAACAGAGCAGGGGGGACAAATTAATAATTTCATGCTCTCTATGGTTCACTGTGGGAATTTCCGGGCATAAAAAGAAATCGATTAAAAAAGTATCCGAAACTTTGCGAAAGCCTTAATGGTGGTCCGCAGGACGGGGAAATATGGCTGGGGAAGGGGGATGGATTAAAATAGATGTGCAAGATTGTAAGAGTGGAATGAACGGAGAAAGTTGACTGGGCATTCAAGTTGCCATATACTTGAGCCTCGTTCATATCGCAGCGCAGAGCATGTTAATTCGACGTTTGGCCATTATTTTGTGACGATGAAAATTTCAGCATCTGATGCAAATAACGAAGATGACGTTGATGAGAGCCTACTGTACCAGAGACGTATAATATTATAAATGGGAAGGTGTATACATGTACGTACGAGCCACATGAGTCGAAGAAAACTTGGCGCGAGAAGTCTGAAGCAAAGAGAAGGCGAATGTTTGGGGCCACGTGAGAATGATTGGGACGTCGTGACCAGACCAAACGGCATCAAGAGCTTGAAACATCGACGAGGAGAGAAGAATATGGAGATAAAGATGGAATGTTACTTGCTATGTCTGCTGATGATCCCAGAGATTTCATCTCTCGCAGTTCGTACACATTTTACCCCCGCATATATGATGATTGCAGCATACCACACACATTCATATACCCCGACAAATACGTAGATTTATATAGGCTGGGTCAAAAGTCGCGTAGAAGTTACGGAGTTCGCGATCGTTAGAGTCTGAAAACAAAACGAATTCTCGAGACATATGCTTCTCCGATGAATCTGTGATGAAATATCAATGAAATTAGAGAGCGAGCTAATTCTCAGTGTCGATATAGAAAAGTAGGCGGGCCAAACGTGCGCCAGCGAGATCGAAACTCTCGTTGCGTTTTAATGCTGCACGGGCGCGGCTTTTTCTACTACACGCTCTTTCTCCGGTGGACAGCCGTTAGGCCGTTGACTAAGGAAGCTGGTGACTGTTGGCGAATGCAACAGAATCCTCGCAGGGAATTTGCAAAGCACTGAATCTGGTTGCGAATGTTTTACACGAGAAAATCAAAAGAAATCAAGACAAAAATCAGGCGCAACGATCTATGCGAGCATCCGAAAAAGAAGGAGAGAACTCGTTAATGGGAGGAAAAAAAGAGAAAACTAAGCCGTTAGAGCACATCAAGCATCACATACTTCTGTACGTATGTGCGAGATAACTAAACTTTGACGTGGAACAAACCGAGTGAGAATACCAGCCAACAAAAACTTGCTGTACACACTCGTATATATCTGTACGTATGAGTAAGTTTTATGTGTATATACATAATAATAGCATGAGAGATGCAGAGCATTATACGAACTGATCTTCGAGGCCCGTGGCGCGGAACAGGGCTCGATGGAGCGGAACTACCAGTCACCTGCTCGCTTCCGGCACGCTCTTTTCCCGGCCTCTCCCACCTGCTTCATCTTCTTTCCCTGCCTGCTTCGGTGCGAACGAGTATCCATGTCCATGTCTCGCTCCCCGTTGTCTCTGTCGCAATTATCATCGAGCAGCGGGAAAATCAACGGTATAATCGTCTTCGATACAAAACGGCGTTACCCGAGCCTATATAGACCCACCAAGATTTCTTATCCTTGGGTTTTCATAAGTCCATCATATGAGTCGTCCGGTTAAGTTTTTTCGTTCTTCAGAAATTCAACAAATCATTTATCATTGAATTCCTGCTCTGATAATTCAATTTTATAAAAAAAAAAAAACGTCGATACATTATTGAACACGATAAACTAAATATTTCCGGATAATTTCAAAATTTTCGTAATTCTGACAGAATCTTTGGATTCCAACGGAACGGCCAACAAAATTTACGATTAGAATGACCAAAATTTCCTTACCGAAGAGATTTTTTAGAATATTTCTTGCAATAAGGACAACATTTGTCGGATTTATTCGTGAAAAGTTTAGTCGATCGTATTCAACAAAATATTTCGCTCTTTTCCAATATTTTTTTATCATTTTCCCAATTATTGTATTTTTTTTAGAGAGATTTGATTTCTCTGCGAAAACAAATGGAAACGGCGGTCACGAACATATGGACTTGTCCAGGGGGATTTTTGGCTAGAATATCGCTCTTTTCCAATAAAATCTTGTTCCTCGTGCCGAACTAAAATCTTCGGTACAGAAAAGATTGATACGGATTATTCGTTCTCGAAAAGGTAAAACTTTCTATATTCGTCAAGTTAACCGAGACCGTATACCAGAGCGCACACCCAAATTTGTAGATCAAGATTTTCGTCGCCTTGTTTCTCGGTGGTCATTTCACTCCGGTGCCACAAAATAAGGCTCGTATGCTCGAGATGTTTAACATACAGCGAAGCGAAAGAATAGAAATAAGCAGAAGAAGGAGACGAAGAGAGGAACGCGATGATAAATAAAAGAATAAGAGGATGGCAACAGAGAGAAAAGACAGCGAACACATATCCTCGAGGGAAGACGGCCTGGTGTTCACGATCCCTGGGAACGCTTGGAAGAGCAACATGACTAAGCCCAACTGTTCGGTACTCTGGCGCGGACTCTGGGGCTCAGTGAATCCGAACGTTTCGTTCTTGATCCTCCGGGTGGACTCTTTTCCTGCTCTTGCTCGCAACTTACTGCTTCACATTAAAACATATATGTATATATCGATGTAGCAAGAAAGACAAGACTCGAGAGCGAGAAAGAGATATCATGCCAGGACCTCCCACACGCGTCCAAAGAATAGGAAGTATGTACTACACATGTAGATCCATTATTTCCATCGGTTTCTACCATAGCTTGCTGCGTCAGTGACTGTGTAACTCACGCGTGCATCCAGAGATCATTCACAAGTGATAAACAAAGAGAATTCATTTCAATATGGCTTCGCGTCTATTCACTCATATTCATTGATGTGTATATGTGTAATAGACAACTATGTGCATGCACACGTACGCACATGAACGTTTAAGGCTGCTGCTCTGATCTCGATTGAGAAAGAAAGATTTTTCTGGTTTCTAGTCCAGTCCAGCTTCATTTCTCTCATCCGGACACACCTCTTTGGCATCATTTCGTACATTTCTAAACAAGAAAGAGTGCAGCATTTCTAAAAACTCGACGAAAAATGAAGAAAATAATCAATTCTCTGAAGAATAAATGAACGTGATAAATATGAGAATAGTAAAATAGTTTATGGGAGTGAAACAAAACGAAAATGTTAAGGGGTTATATACAGTTGGAAAACCAAAAAAAACTAGGTTTTTTACGAATTTTTTCTGAATAGGGATTCCATCTGATGAATAAAAGGCAAAGAAACCAAATGTAGTGCCATCTTTCAACTCTCCATCGCCATTTTTTATTTTCAAAAATATAGCTTCACATAGCTCCTGTAGTTGTGTACTCTAAAAAAAAAGGTGTTTTGCGGTGAGCAAGAAATCTCCGGTTTGGATCACCTGAAATAAAAAAAACCAAAGAGATTTGTTTAGTGGATACATGAGTCCAGGTATTCATCGAAGGAATAAGATATCCGAAATTTATTTCTATCTTTTTTGAACCATTGAATGAAAAAAATTTGGTCGAAAATTTTAATTTCATCTTTGAGAAGCCGCCATTTTATCAAAACTCAAAATTCCAACCATTCCTTCGATGAATACCTGGATTCATCTATCCACCAAACAAATCTCTTTGGTTTTTCTATTTCTGCTGATCCAAACCGGAGATTTCTTGCTTACCGCAAAACGCCTTTTGTTTAGAGAACACACAGGAGATCAACTACAGGAGTAATGTGAAGCTATAGTTTTGACAATAAAAAATGGCAATAGAGCGTTGAAAGATAACACTACATTTGATTCCTTTGTCTTTTATTCATCAAATGAAATCTCTATTCAGTAAAAATTCGTAAAAAAACAAGTTTTTTTGGTCTTCCAACTGTATATAACCCCTCAAATGACCAAAGAAAAGGAGTTTTAGCAGTTTTTGACGAGCGTTGAACCAATCACGAGTGTGTTGGAGTGTTCCGTATGCTGGAAGAGCAGAGTACACCGATTTCCAAGAGATACGATAACTCACGATGACCTGCGAACTCAGCACGAGTGTGTCATACTCTCGCATCCGAGGTTGGGGCGAAAAGGACGAAGGTTCAAGTTCCAGCAAACCCGCGGGGGGTCCTGAGGTCCACTTCGTTACTCTGAACATCTCGCTTTACTCTTGTACACCTGTGGCGTGCCACGGGAAAAGGGGCGAGCAAAAAAATGGAAAATAAAAGGAGATCGAGGGAGAATACAAAAAATATGACCTCGGTCGTTCGAAAGACATTAATCGTGAACTCTAGCCAAGATCTATCACAGACCCCGTGGAATTGAATCGTTTCCCGCCTAATAACAACGTGAAGAATTGATTAAAACGTGCCGTCATCCATTATCAATTATCATACAATTATTTCGATATTCTCTCCGCATTGTGATCATGAATCAGTCTTTTCTTTTCACCGTTATCAAAAAAATTCTACTCGTTGAAAACTTTTTATTTTTGCATAATTCGATTGCATTTTTATAATTCCATTATGTCAATAAATTTCGCGACGATCCCATTTTATTGCATTAACTTTCTTGTTCTTCAAAATAATCAGTTGATTTCGGTCAAACGCATAGTTTACGGCTTTTGCCGATGCGCGAGCACTCAGGAGTTGGAAAAACAGCAAAAAATATTTAAAAAAAAAAAAACAGAAAAGAAAAAAAGGGTTAGCAGGCGGAGAGAATTCCTTGAATAAAGGAGCGACGTGTTCTCTATTACGGTATCGTATGCAAGAGTGAGAGACAACAACTATTTGTCCGCATCTTTCGTATCGTCGGAGAACGGAATTCGCGCTGAAACGTTTTCCTCGCAGGAGAGTTATCCCTCTCGGACTTGTGCACCAGTTTCTCGCCCAGCTTTACTATACGACGGCCCGCACCGTTTACAACGTTACTATTTTATAAATGATACATATATATACATACAGATTTACGAACACGGAAGACTCGTATCGACGGCCGAACTACAAAAGTCAAGAATTCTCATTAGATATTCTTAAAAATGTTCCCACTTACGCCCTCGTGCTCAGGATGGATCGAGGTGGCAAATATATACTCAGAAAGTATATAAATACGAAGAGTCCCAAGAATTTCTATTGTTCAGGAAGCTTCAGGCAAAGAAATTCCGGAAACACGAGATTTTACTCATTTTCAGCTCGTGTAAATTCTATATTAACGCATTACTATCACAAAATCACTTTATCTGGAATTCTTGGCTAATTCTGTGACGCAAAACCAACAATTTTCTCCTATGAAGAAAAATCGTTGCAAAAAAAAATCGTAAATACATTTTTTTTTTGCATCTTTTCAACGAATCGTGATTTCAATTTACATGCCCGATTAGATGGGGAAAATTAAAAATTGAAAATTACAAGGAATGTGTCTTCATTGGAGAAAACTTTTAGTTTTGGTGCCAAAAACCTTTATAGAAAATTTTGGAATAACCGTGTGAATAAATCCTCAACCAATTGCATGCAAACGCTCCTGATTTTGACAGAGGAAAACGCCCAAGGACTCGTTTCGATTTAAATCTGTCGCACACGTGCCTGCCTTGAACCCGCTTATTGTGGGATCCCAGTATTTTCTAATCCTCGTACGAGTACCACGAGGAAGCGAAAGAGGAACAAGGTGAAGTTTTGCCGGCGACTATACCTCACTAAAACTACTGCTATGTATGTAATACCACGCTTCTCGCGCCAAAGTATCCGGGGGTCCTTGCTCCGCATTTCCTCGGGACTATATCCACGAGAGGAACACCGACGCCCGCTCCGCGTTCTCCCCGAGGCTTAAGGGGCCCATTACGGGGCCATAAAACCCGCGGGGCTAACCCCTCCCCCCCTTTCCTTTTACCCCGCGTTATTCTTTTCTCTTACACACGCATCACACACTTCGCATCGTCCAGTGTGCAGCCAGCGATGAAAGCTACACTACGAACAAGTACAAAACATGGACAACGACTTTTGTACAAAAAATCCTAAAAGCTACAATGTCAGTTATTCAGCTCGAGAAAGTTTATTTAGTCGTGTCGCTATTCTGAATGGTCTGATGATTGCTTCTTGAAACGGAAACGATTTCTTACTTTGTATGTGGTAAAAGACGATTTTTTTTTTTTCATTCTTGGCATCCACGTGTGTCACAAATTGGCTTCTGCATCGTCAAGACTTGTTCATATATTTTTGAACGATAACGTAGTCAAGTTTTATGGTCACTTTAATCGTTCAACTCGATCTTTGATCTTAATTGTTGTAGCGTGTTAACGAGTCAATTATTGTGGAAGTTGAGGATAACGACGTAAGATGCGATGATGGGAAAAAAAAACGGGGAAGTGCGAATTGTGTCACTTTGGTCAAATTGTTCATTTGGCCTTCCAATTTTTCAGCCGCGTCCTCCGCATGTCTAACTATTCGTTCGATCGTTATACGATCGTTACATTATAACGCGCAGCAATTTGGTCTTTGTAAGGACAAGTGTTTGTCAAAGTCTCACTAATTTCTTGTTAAACTTGATGTTTTTCCTTGAAACATTATTGCATGTTCAGTCAGCAGTTTGCTCGAGTATTCATACAAAGATCTCGCCAAGATAAATTCTTAACGCCTCTTCTTATGCTTGAAAATACCTGACGAGATCGATCTCTCTCCCTCTTTCTCACGGAACCGATTCCTGGTATTACATGCTCGGTTACGGTAGCACCAAGAGCTTCTTTTATGTCTCGGCTCTCTCTCTTGACTCGTCGATATACGTTACATCCATGAACAGGACGAGTACGAAGCGAGAAATTTGTAAAAGATGTGTTGAAATGCGATGTCGCTGATAAACGACGATAACGGCTGAGGCGAGAAAATAAATCCGACCGTAATGAATTTCGATTCGATTTTCGTGCAAGCTCGGAATGTTTGACTTTGGCTTTCAGCCAAATCAGAGTTTCTTGCGGACCTACGTTATTCAGGTTTACTTTTCTGGGGAGTAGGATTTTTTTGAATTCGTAACACTTCGGACGTTTTTCGGGTCCCATTGTGTTATTGGCAGAATTCCCATTTTTTTTTGTACGTTTACTTCCTCTCAAATGCGTAAGACGAGCGAAAAAGTATGTTTTAATTCGGGCAACTGAAGGGCATTTAATAAATCTTATAATATCTGAATCGTTGTGAAATATTGACTGCACGGAGAGAGACTACGTCGGCGAAAATAGAGTAACACGAAAATTGTTCTTGGTTGTGAAGCGAAGTAAATACTAGTCGTGAACATGGTCGATATTCGTTGATTATTCATGCTTATCCGTCTCAAAATAGTTTCCATTCATCCACGAGATGTATACTGAGATGTTGGATCCTGTATCTTGGAGAATTCTATGAGAAACTACAGAAAGAGATCGATCGAGGGTAAGCGACGAAGAGAGATGGAAAAGAGGAGAAGAAGACAAAGTAGAGGAAGAAATTGCAAACAGATGAGCAGCGTGGAAACAACGAGAGCGACAAAGATGGATGCTCCATGGACCGGAAGTGAAGTCAATGATCCCAGACCGCTGCATCACGACTACTCTCTCAACCAGAACTACTTGACTTTTCCTGATTCCAGCCCAGGGTCAACCCTGCCAAAAAACGTCATTACTATTTGCCACGTCATATCGTTCGCTACCCAAATTTTGCTCCACACAGTCACCTTCAAAATACACAATACAAAACTGACTAAAAATAAATACTTCACACGAAAGTGAGTGATTGATTGCTCTCGATAAAAAAAAAAATCTACTAGAAAATTGTTTTTGTGCCCTTTTCATGCAAAAACCACTGAACCAATATTCAATTTTCAAAAAATCCCATTTTCCGTCACATTTTCCACTTTCAAATTTCACAAGCAGCTAAAAAATGATAATAAATGAAGATTCGCTAATTACTAATTTAAAGATAATTCGGAAACGGGGATAATGAGCTGGAGTGCCAGTTTGTAAAACAAAAAAGTTGTAGCGATTTTCGGGAAATCAAAGTTTAAAGGTTTTGAAAAGAAAAAAAAATTAATTTTCATATTGAGCTAGCTGTACCCTTTGGCGCCAGTTAGAGGTGTGTTGCGGGGCGAAGCCCGCAGGCGCTGCTACAATAACACATATAATTAAGGCTGCAATTACTGGAAAATTTTAATTATTTGTTGGATATTGTAATAATGTATAAAAATACCATTAAATCGGTTACTAAATGTTGTTAGAATGTGTAAGAAAAATCATTGAGGCAATAACTGGATCCGATAAAACTGGACGTAAAACGTTAATTTCGTCCTCGTTTCTTCCCACACTCGACTCGCACGATCTCAAATTAACTCGTTCCTTTGTCGAAGGAGAGTAAAAAACGACGAAGACGGCGATCAGATCTACCGTACAATGAGTGAAAAAAAACGATGAACAAAAAAATGAATGAACATGACGATCACGAGAATCCAAAAAACATGCGTGTCCGTAAGCCAGGAAAGCCCGAGATTTAACCTCGGGATCGCGCGAGTGTACCGAGTGAAGCGCAGTAGCCTCTCGAATCGATCTCGCTACCTTTTAACTCTCAGTCATACCGCCCTCTATTCTTTCTCGATCGAATTGTGCCTCCTTGTTTTTTTTTGTTTCAATATTTTACTTAATTTTTTTATTCCTTCTCTACACGTTCTTCAAATCTTTTGTAATTCTCGATTCGTTCGAGATGTTTCGCCACACACGATCGACTCATCATGACCATGAAACGTGTAACTTCTAGGACAATTAAACAAGATGCTCAAAGCTCTTCCATGAGGAAGCCTATATTTTCAATTTCGGCCATATTTTTAATTTTGGCTTCCTCATAGAGGGAGCTTTGAGCATCATGCACCTTGAGCATCTTGAGGAAGCAATATGCAAATTTCAATTTGCAGCCTTTTTTTATTTTGCATTTTAATAATAAAATTTCGAGAACTTTTCTGGAAAGGAAAAAGGAAGTACAGATTTATTCCTAATATCTTACGAAATTTGCAAAAATTCAAGCGCCCAGACTATTTTTCGGAAAACTAATATTTTCGTTAAATTCAAAAATCCATAAAATTTAAACCGTTCAACCGATCATTTCCAAATTTAATACCAACCTTCCTATTATGATACTCTATTTATAAAAAAAAAATTAATAATAAATGTTGAAATTTGCGGAAGCTGGAGCGATTACGACATTTTTTTGAAATTTCAAAATGCCGTAGGATCCGTAGTTTTCTATCAATTCCGACAAAATTCGCAAGGAACGAAGAGCCGGTGTAGATCAACATCTGTGCAAAACGGCAGCCCTGTAGCTCAAACCGTTCTCGAGTTATGGACGTTTGAATTTTACAGTGCCAGAACATACACACACACACACATCCGGACATTTTTTCTAGATATGATTTTCCGACGTTTTGGGACATTTTAGGCATATTGACATTGAAAACTGGAAAAAAAATTTTCACCGTCACATAGCTTCCTCTATTAGGAAGCAAAAATAAGAAGAAACTTTGTCAACGAGTGAACATTGAACTGGAATTAATTATAAACGGGTTTCAACTTAAATATGCGATAATTTCCGGCGATTTTTAACCGCATCTTCTTGTTACACTTTTCCTGGGGAGAAAAACAGGAGGGAATCGAGAGCCCGGAGATTTTTCACCCTTGAAAAAGATAAAGTCTACGGGTGTGCTCTTGCTCAGTGAAACTACAACTTTTCCCGGAGCCTGTAAACTCTCTCTTTCTGGCGTTGGAGCCTCGGACTCGTATTATCATCTCCCTCGCTCTCTTCTTTGCCCGCGTTTTGCCTGTAAGAGGAGAAAATCTCTTTGATCTTCTCGCGGCTACTTAGCTGGCCTCTCTTGGATTCTGAACCCTTTCGTCTTCCTTTCCACGACTCGCCTCCGCGAATCCAGCGTTACACGCCCTTAAAGCTAACCCAGAGCTTGAACGATTTTACTCTATTCCCCAAATTCCTTTTGGTTTTCATTGCGAAACGGGAACGAGAGAGAAAACAAAACGGCATTGAGAACGTTTCGGAAACGGACCCAAAACCATTCATTTAGCATATCGCTAATGTACGTTTATGCATTCGACTTTTCAGATTAAACGCATTCGAATCAACAATTCAATTCATTTCTCCAGGACGCAAAACAAATTCTACACGAATCTTGATTAAGAATAAACTTGAATTTAATGCTCAAAAGTCATTTTTCGTGAAGCGCATTCTCGCTTGCAATTGCCTTTTGCTAATTATCGTGTATTATCGTCGTCAGGCATGTCCAGTCGGCCTGGACTTGAAATTTTTTTTTCAAACCAAGAAGAGTGCGCAGGCCAACAATCACAACTCGACTTGATAAATAATTCGTCATTTTTGTGCATAAATTGTGTAAAATGTCGTAACATCACTTTTCTCTCGTATTTTCTAGTCTCTGAAAAAATGCAGTTTGCGTGTTTTTTATTCTCTATGAAAGATAACTCTCCTGAGGGTGGTCCACGAGAAACAATGGTGGGTTGCTCTGAGCCTGTGGTCTATAGGAAACGACTGCGTAAGAGAATTTACTCCCGTACTCATCGTGGTGCGGGACGTTCTCTCTTGATTCTTCTCCCCTCACCACATCATCTTCGTTCTCTCTCTCTCTCTCTTTCTTCGCATATTCTCTCATCATTGCCCAGATCTCGGGAAATCTTTACATTCAGGAATTAATTACAATAATTAAATTTTCATACTTTTTACAGAATTAAACTTAATAACGAGAAATTGTTGCAATTACGATCGGTTTATGAGAAAAAAAAACATTCTCGTGATACTGTCTTTGAGTTTTCTGGCTGAAAATTTTTTGCACTGGATATATCGATGATTTTGTTGCCCCGCTCCGGTCAACCCCTAAACAGGAAATTGGAATTGCCACCCCGTACAGCGTCATTGAAAAATCATACTTTTGTTCCAGAATATCTCCAGAAAAGAGTTTTTAAAGTTGTGAGGATAAAGAATTTAGCTTTTTCCAGCAAAACGATGAAGAGAAAGAGAGAGTAGCGAGAATTTCTTCGCTGCATCGGCACTGAGGTCTAAATTGTTATGACATAATTAGCAGTGATCGTGAAGAAACAGGGAGAGAGAAGAAGGGAAACAAAAGCGGAGGAGCGAGAGAGAGAATTGGTGCATCGCACAGAATCCTTCCCCGCGAACCATTCATTCCCTATTTGTTCTCGACCGTTGCGCCCTCTCTTCCTTTTTCCCGCCCGTTCATTCACGGATTTAATCATTTTCTCAGAAACTTGGCCTCTCGCGTTCCTCCCCCTTCGGGTCCTCTCGCCACTTTCAAAATGACGGCTCTATCGTACGTAGTTTCAAACTTACCCATGGGAACTGGTGTTCCTACAGCTTCACCTTTCCTGTAACACAAAAATATGCATATCGTGTTAACGTCGTCATTATAGGTCACAGAATGATTATTTCAATCCCACGATTCGGTTGATCATCATCGAGTATAGAAACGTCGTTTCTAAAGACGAGAGATCCGAAAAACTCCGTGTGTGGGGAAAAAACCATTTTTTTTGGTACAACCATCACAAAACGACTTTATTTAGGATCCTTCCAAAATTTTGTATAAAAATTCTGAACACCACAATTAAAAGTTTTCTTCTATGAAGAAAAATTTGCTCAGGTTCAGAATTTCAGGTATTTCGTTTCCAATTTTTAAAACTTTCCCTATCTAAACGCGTGTGAATCACGTTTCGTTGAAAAGTTGCAAAAATCGAGTTGCTGAAAAAATGTATTTAGAATTTTTTTGCAGGTAGCCAGAAATCTTGTGAGTGGAAGTTTTTCAAAAAAAATTCTAAACACATTTCTTTGCGATTCATTTAAAAAAACGCGACTTGACGTTACAGAATGATTAACGAATGCTAAATAAAGTAATTTTGTGATAGTGATGCGTTAAAAACGCAATAAGCATTGATTGTGAGGAAATAAAGGATGTAAAACATTCGACGAATTTGAAGAATTTCATAATGCACCTGGTTGTTTCAAATTGTTTAAGAGAGTTGTAATTTCTTTGGCCAAGGAGGTCGTTTTTTATTTTTCTCAGTATGTAGGCTCACCGTAAAATTATCTTGTAGTTACATACAACTGTAAATTTATACATGAATGCATGAATACATGTCTCTATAACAACGACCACGTCAGTTGTAATTAGTACGTCAGTCTTGAACGCACAAAGACAATCATTGGTTTTATATACGGATATAGAATGAAGCAAAACCGTAACGCAGGCAGGCTCCTTATGCCCAGGCGAGTTGCTGGTAATCTGTTTCTCTCTCTGGCTCCCTCTCGCTCTCTCGCTGTATTTCTTTCTCTTTCTTAACCGTCGGTAAACGTTGGTCTCGTTAGTGCTCCAATCGTTGTAAAGATTCATGATTTGTGAGTCACGCGAGTTACTCAATATCGTAACACAAACGTTTCGATCTTATTAGCCTTTTCGTCCTCTCTCCCTCGCTCATGCTTGGTCGATATTGTCGTTGTCGGTTAAATCGAACCTCGATCGATTTGAGCTGCCGGCTTGTGAACAGATTCTTCCGCTCTTTCGATCCTTTTCTTTAACTTTCTCTCCCTCCCGACTCTTCCTCTCTCTCTCTCTCTCTGGATCTCTCAATTTTTGTCATTTTATTTCTCCTTCCAAAGCCTTTCTCTCGTATTCATCTTATTAACGTATCTTTATCGGTCTAATTCGTTTAGATGGTACAAACATACGAACAACATGATCGTGATACCTGCTGACCTTAGTCATGCTCGATCAGCATAATCATACGTCCCATGATCCCATATCCTTTCATCTGTCTGCCTCGATTTTTGTTTCGCTTTTTCCTTCTTTTTTCTCTCCCTCTCTCTTTCCTTCCCGACAGGATTTTCCCTCACCCTCCGCCTCACAGTTTCTTTTTTTCTCCTACACGTGTTCAAGTTTAACTACTTTGGAGCCGGACAATTACTCTCCGGGTCTCGATCTAAAAACAGGTACAACGGAGATATAGAAATGCATTTAATGGACGAAAGGAAACTCACTTTCTCGATTCGTCGTTTTTCCTCTCGCCTTGAGGTCAAAGCTGAAGATTAGAGTTTGAGAATTAATAAATGTTTGGTACTTAGTAACACGTTCAGTTTCCGTACGTTCGGTCAAAAGTTATTTCGCACCAGATTCTCGATGGCTGGACCATTTTTTGGTCGCGTCGACAATACTTGCAGATTTCTCGTACTCGTCCAGCGAAAACAGAGAGAGGAAGAGGCAACGGACGGAAGAAAGAGAATCATAACTAGTCGAAGGTAGCGAGTAATACGTGAAGCGTGTTGGCCGTTCGTTTAAACGAGCTCTGCGATGCGTTAAATTAAAGTTCAACCCCCGAACGAGTGAGATAGTAAAAGACCAAGAGCGAAGGAAGAGACGACAGCTGCTGGTGTATAACTACTATGAGGGACTGAAACGCGACGATAGGGACACACCACGATCTTCTCGTGAGGCAGATTGAATCCGTGACTTTTCATCGCCGCGAGAGACTCTCCTGTGCCTTTTTTTTTTATAGCTGCGGAGACATGGACATTAATTGAAATTTTTTTTTACAAACTACAAGCAAATATTTGTTACGGCGTTTCTTAAAAATTCCAACTTTTTTCCCTGTGTGTTATAATTCTGTTGAATCTTCCGAAGGCTCGAACCGCGAGGATATGAAGAATTCTCATTTTTTATGATCCTGAAGTTTCCATCGTTGAAATGCAACGAAATTCTGTCATTTCTTGAGCAGAGCCAATAATTATTATTGAATATTTGGTCCGGCCAATAAAACGATTCTCTCTTGTGACCAAAAAACTCAATCGACTCGAAAAATTGCCACGATTTTCAAAATTCAATAAATAATCAATAGAAAAAATGTTTTTCGTTGAATCTCAACGTTGCAAACTTCAGAGTCATCATTTTTTATAATTCGGTTCGATTTCATTGTTTTTTATAATTCGATTGAGTTGATTGCATATCGAATTAAATGTTGAGTTGCTCGAAGAGATTTCCATCATTTGCACAAGCATAGCAGGCTTGTTGTCGCGATGGGTTCGTGCTCCGGAGGAAAAAAATAAAATATTTTTGAAGCAACGATTGGTTCGGTTTTGCAGCATCCCCAAGAAATGGTGCTCAGAAGATCGGAACGAAGGAAGGATAACCCTTTCCTCACTTGAATGGAAATAAAGGTAGAGATTCGTTGTATCTCTTTCCATTCAAGTTGCAGCCCTCTCGGCAGTGTGCGAGCTCGAGTGAGTTCAGCGGAAAAGTTGATGGGGAGGTGGGGGAGATGGGGGGGTGTAGGGAGAAGTATATACACTATACAGGGAGATTTGGAGCCCTGGATCGGGACCGCAGCCATCTCGCTCTTCTCGTGATGTTTGTTTTACATCTTGGGGGTGTCTCTTTTCAGTCTTCTCTTTACTCTTAATTCTCTCTTCTTCTTTCGCATGCACACAAACATATATACACACATTAAAACTATATAGAGAAAGTTTCTTCTCCTTCTCATCTCTTCTATACATATCGGGCATCTTTTACTAAATTCTCCATCTCTGTCTATCTCTCATTCTTTATCTGCATATATCTTTATTTTTTGCACCCCCACGTGCTTACTCAACATCCAGTAGTATACGCGCTCACCTCATCTCTCTTTTCTCTCTTATCCGTTTTTTCCTCGATGCCTTTTCTCTTTCTAGTGACCAAGGGGTGACTCAGGGGCTGAAGGAGCAAAGAGGCGGTTGTCGAAGCGGAAGGGGTGCTCCTTCGCTCCGGTAACGAGAGGAGAAACACCCTCGCTACTTTTAATCGACCCGCGCTTTCTTCTGCTTATACATACCTATCGTACAGAGCCTCCCGCTTTTCCATTTTCTCACTCTTTCGTAACCTCTCTCTTTCTCCCTTTTTCTCGCTCCCACTCCATCCCCTTAGTCTCTGGTTTCGCCTCTCGTGTATACTCTCGTCGTACTTCTCATCTCCATCTCTGGTGCGCACGACCCGCTGGTACCACCTTCAGGGTAGGGGGTACCTTCTCACAGCCACCCTTACCAAGCTACCCTGAGACTCTCTAAACCCACCACCACCAAAACCACCCCCGCGATTCTTTCCTTCTATCAAATCTTTTCCTTCTCTCTCTTTCTCTTCATTTCGCGTTCTCCACAAGTACTTCGCTCCTATAGCCCCTCGCTCATCTTTTCCTCTCTTCCTTTTCCTCGTGCTAATCGTTCTTCGTCTTACTCCCTCTCATTTCTTTCTCCCTCGCCCAGCCTCAGGTTTTTACATCCACTACGTGTATCCCTTCTCTCAATTTCTCCCTCCCACTCCCTCTCTCTCTCACGCGAGATTTTTCGCTCTCTTTCTTCCTCATTTCACTACTTCTGTTTTCAACCCCTCATCCAACGCTTCTGCCTCATCTTTATTACCCAACCCATCCCTTCCCCACCACTGTACTTGACATGTACGTATAAACTAAGGGCGTTGTCTTTGCGTTACGAAACGTTCTTTGCTCTTTTTTCACCTATTACTTTTCCCTTTACCGTTTGTGCGCCGCCTCTCGGTCCAGGTGGTACTTGCGAAATTTGAGAAAATTTCACTTTGCAGATCGATAACATTGATTATCATCTCGTTACCCACAATTTACACATCGCAGTCTAATTTTCGGACCACCTTGAGAAAATCGATCTTTATTTTAGTCCATTTGATAGTTTTCATTTTTCCAATAAATCGAGACGAAGCTCCACGACTTTAAAAAGAAGAAAAAAGTTTTAAATTCAATTCGTTCCATCACTTTTTTCTACTTTGCGGATCCTCTGCCCTTTGTTTCCGGTTATTCCGTGGAATCCTGTGCGGGGGACTGAAAAATAGGCACCATTTAATTTCTACAATATTGTTTGCCTCTTACGAGGCCGCGGGTCCTTTGACGAAAGAATATGAGCCGGAGGTTCGAAGGGAACAATCATTTTCCACCGATATAATCGACAGTTGGGAAGGACCGTATGAATATTCATTCGAAGGGTAGTTTCGAGTACATCGGAATAAATTAAATATTGCATTTGCTTTGATTTGCTTCCTCGAAACGACGAGAATGTCGGGATGAAAAAAAAGCTGATAAAGTGCCCGAGAGACATGGTAATTGGCATTTTGATCAAAGACAATGAGACAAGAGACTTTTATGGATAACATGGGCGAATTAAAAACGAGCAAAAAAAGGTAATAATGAAAAAAAAAATAAAGGAAAGCTATCCAGAGGGAAGATTCAGAGAATCAGAGAGTTAAAAAATGTTGAAAAACAAAAAATAAGTACGAATGGACGGAAGAGAGGAACGCTAGTGTTCTCGTACTTATTCCAGAGCTCTCAAACGGAGTTTTACCGATAGACAAAGAAGATTGAGTGCAGCTGTCGGCAAACTATGCTTCTGGATTCTGCAATTCTTTCTCTCTCTCTCTCTCTCTTGGTCTATCGCTGTTTGCTCTCGTTGTCTTCTGCATGTAGGGTCGGAAGTGCTTCAATGCGTATACAACATACATTTCTACGATGCGAGAGGCGTCATAACCCAGCTCTCTGTCTCTCTCCCTCCCTCCACCTTCTTTCTGTGTCTTGCTTTCTCTATTTTGCAGTATATTCAGTATGTAAGGATAGTTTCGCGGTTTATGACCGATTACCCAGGGGGGGCCCGAGGTCGTAACATAACTGCGAGCGCGTAACGCACGCGTTTTCTAGACCAACTATATTATACATAAATATATATCTATACATATATTTATACATATAAACATAAACGCGTATTGTATATCTATGTCCAGAAGCAAGTGCTGCCTCCGATGTATATATTCACGATCTTTTGCGAATACGTAGAATTCACGTACGTTCTTTACGCGTCGAACAGACAATTTCTCTTTTTTCTTCCATCTTTTTCCTCTATTTTTGCAGAAATAACACGCGAGTTATTTCGCCATGGAAAAAAAATACATACATATAAATATATAAAGTGTACACCCTCGTGTGCCCGAGCTGGGAAAACGTCGAATATGTACAAACGCTCTCTCTCTCACTCTCTTCCTCATGCGATGGTCCAGAAAATTTCTCAAGCACTCAAATCGCTGCTCATGCCAACATCTCGGTATTTCATACGTACGTACTCTCTTTTATGCCCAAGTTATTTAGTGTGTAATATGTGTGTGTGTACCCGAGTGTAGAGGACATTGAGAATCGAGATATATTTTTTATGCTTTTATTAATTCTTCGTGGAAAACGGATTTAATGCTCAATCATGTCGTCACACATTTTTCTTTACATTTCTGTAATCACCATTGTCTTTCTTCATCGTTTTATCGCTATTTTTCGATACTTGTGAATCATCACTTTTGCTGAACATTGGCGTTCACCATCGTTTCCTTATTGACACGAGCAAGGATCGCTCTATACCAATATTTTTTTTCTTTGCGAACGCAAAATCACATTTTTCGCCACATTTTCCACTTTCAAAATTCACAAGCAACTAAAAAATGAAACCGCCAATTGAATAATAATTAGAAAACGGAGATAATGAGCGAAAGTGCCAGTTTGTAAATAAAAAAATTTATAGCAATTTTCGTAAAATCATAGTTTGAAGATTTTGAAAAACGATTTTTTAACTTTTCATTTTAAGCCACGGCTATGCCCTTTACGCCAACTAAGTGTGCTGCAGGGCGGAGCCTGGCACAGCTAGTTAAATAATAGAAGGCTTGCTAACGGAATGAGTATTTTCGATATACTCGATAGAATTCAAATTCAATTAATCGAATAATGTATGGACTTGAAATTATCAGTTATCCGGTCGAATTCTTGCAATATTGCCAAGAACCCAGGGAGGCTTCCATATCTTCTCTTTTCTCTGGACCTTTCACTTCGTGGTCCAGGGAACACGTTGTGTGTCGGTGCACGACGACGTGGTTCCCACAAGTGGCGAACAACAGCCAACTTACTCTACCTCTTGTTATATTTGTACGTATATATGTGTACCCAATCCCCCTTCTCTCCATTTTTTCTTTTATCTTTGTTCACTCCCTCTCTCTTGGTCCTTTTTTCTCTACGTTTCTCTATGGCTCTTCCTCCATATTCTTCCGAGTTCTAGCACAAAGTTCTGCCTTATATACGGAAAATGAAAAATATTCCGGTCGCCATGGACTGAAATTTGAAAAAATGCTGGATAAACAAAACATGCAGCGCCCAATTCCTTCTGATCGTTTCAATAAAAATGCAAGATCGTTCCAGTCATTTCATAGAGCTCGGAAAATTATCGCTAAACTCAAGAAACTTGTTGAATCAACAAATTTCATTTTATTTTTTCACAGTGAAGACTTTGATTTGATAGATTTTTGTCTCTATTGACAATTTGACATCGACCAGCCTATATATCTTGGGCCTGCCGTTGTCCGTTTCTCTGGCCACCAGTCGATCGTGTGTACGACTGGCACAGAAAAACCAGTGTAATTGGTAGGCACAACGCTTTGCCGTGTGGCTCAAGCTGTGATTATAACAGTTGGATTTCACGGAATAGGAGATAAATGGGTTTTGAGGAACAAACAATTTGCGGGCTAACGGCTCTCGAGATTGATCATAAAAACGTCCTCCGAACTACCCCAACTTTGTATCTCCTTTTGTTTTTCATTGTTTATAAACATTTGTTCAATCCTCGTGAATGATTTGCAAGCAAAAAGAAATCGAACGAAAATAAACAATATCGCACTTTCGGTTGCAATTAATAAATCATTTCTAACGATCTCGATGTTGAATTTAAAATTGTGAAAAGGTATCGTTTGTTGGCTCATCATTGAATCATCATTTGTTGTATCCCGTGGCGCGATTTCACCGTTGGAAATGTGGATGATCAGTGTGTGTCTCTTAGCGGTACGTCGAAGGGCAAAGTTTCTCGTCTGGAACGCGAGCCTGCTTTGCTTCCTCGACTCTCCTACTACTTCGGGATTGAGGAAGGTATACGCGTACGTGGGAAAGCTTCGGGAGATGCGGAAACGGTCCATCGTTCAACGAGATGCTTTCTCATCTCTGGCCATTGGCAAAGTGCAAAAAGTTGGAGGAATTCCTTCAGTCGCAACCCCCAAAAATTCCAACAAATTAAATTGTTGTGACAAAAATGAAAAATTATCACATTAAGATGAATCGACAGCTTGCAGGATTGGGATGATTTTTCTTCGTATTTATTTCTCGTTTTAGTCGACAATCGTGATTTTGGATAAACGGCAGTTCTTGATTCATTCGAAAATCGATTTATCCACTGCTCGAGAATGCCAAAGTGAAAGAAACATCGATAAAACTTGGAGCAGTATTTTTCGAGCGCGAAAAAAATCAGCGATGCATTCTTGTCGAATTTTTTTCATTTCCTCTAAGTTGGTTGCATGTTTCTGTTGTTTTATTTACATTTTTGTCAAACGACTGAAAACTCTTTTCGTGAAGCGTGAGAGAATCGTCGGGAGACTCGTTCATGCTAAAAGTTGTCGTCGTCGTCGAGATTTCCCGGAGTGGAAGCAATTAGAGAGAGCCACGAATAGGAAAGAGAGCCGGTCCGAAAAGACTCGAGGAGCAAGAAGAAAAAACCATGAAATGGAAAGGACGACGGAAACGTTTGTTTATTGAAGGGGAAACCCTGTAAATCTTTCGTTCGGAAGGTGAAGAGACGGAATGCATGTCAAACCTTGTCTGTATTTTATTCTCAACATGCAAAAGGGCGTAAATTACACGATTTGAGGTCGAAAATCGTGTGATTTCGAACCTTTTGTTCGGTCCAACAAAACCTACGTAATGAACGGTAAGACTATGTGGATTTTGAGTGAGAGATCCATTTTCCAATGTGACCAGTCTGTGAAGACAACGGGATCATTAACTCCTTCGCGGTTCGTCAATCACTCGGTCGATCTTTTCTATCAACCAGATCTCTCGTGTTATCGCTTTTTTCTCTTTCTATCGTTGCTTCTCCTCTTTTTCTTCTCTCTTTTCCTCCCTCACTCTGCCCATCGTAACCTTTTCATGCTACTAAAGAAGAATCAGCATCTAAATTCTCCGCTAGACTTGTTCAGAGTCATCGATCCATTTCAACAATTGTCCTCCTTTTATTCTTCATTACGCCAACGGCACGAATAACCAGAATTTCCCTCCCGACATTATTCATTCGGTACCACTCGTACAATTTTTTCCCTGCATCCGTGCAGTCAATTTTTGTAAATTACGAGAAAAAAAACCGAATGAACTTGTCTCACGACTTTTGCGTTCAAGTGTTTTGGATTTTTCCTCCAAAAGAGGGAAAAAGTTTCGTCCATAAATTTGAATGTACAAAAATTATTCAAATTGTATTTGATGATCCCAAGACTTTTGAGCAAATTAATCGTATGAGCAAAAATTATCGTTCACGATGGTGAATAACAAAAAAAAAACGATTTTTTGTTGTTCATTTGGGTCTTTTGTGATAAGATGAAAAATGCTACGCCCCCAGGATATGATGAGAGATTAGCTGCTAGAAAAGTTAGTTTTCCTTTGTATTTTCCGAGCGTATATGTACGCGGGGAGAAGGAAAATATTCGTTGGTATTTTATTTGGTCACTGCCCATACGCGTTCAGCCTCGTCCAATAACCTTGCCAGGATTTTCCTCCAGTTTGCAGGAGGATGCGGAGAGATGTTATTTTCTTTTTTTTTTCTACCAGCAGAGTTGTACGAGGGAGGAAAACGGTGAGACCGAAGGGAAGCGTTTTTCCTCAGTGGAAAACGAGGGGCGGAGAGGAGGGAGAAAGGATGAAAGGAAAAACAAGAGAGAGGGAGAGTGAAGCATAAGGGGGCGGGCTTGACCATGGATCCGTAGAAAATGGTGGAACGAGAGTTGTACGTGTACCAACAGAGTGAGAATCCGCAAGGGTAATGGTGGGATATATAAAGAAGGATAGAATCAAAGAATGATGAAAGAGAGAGTAAGAGAGGGATAGGGGGCGCAGATAAGGGAGGGAGAAAGAGGAAGAGGGCTGGAAAATTGCGGAGAACGTTTGGGAAGAGGGTAAAGAAGAGAGCGCGATGCTTGCAGGGGTGAAACGCCAGCAAGAGTAATCGCAGAGTGAGCAAGAGAAAAGAGGGGCAGAGGGTAAGCAAGAGGCGAGGGGGGGAGTGAGAAAGAAAGAAAGTGGGAGAGAGGCCGAGAGGAAGAAAGCGAAATATAGAAGTGGGGTGCCACCGCGTGCTCCGGAGGGTTGGAAAATGCGCGAGGGTTTTCTCTCCCTCATTCACCTCCCGAAGTCAGAGAGGGTTGGAACTGATGCTGAGAAACTCCTCTACTTCCTTTCTCCTTCGTCTGTAGTGCTCGTACACTCCAAGCGTTGAAATCTCCCGAGATTCTAAACCGCACCAGCTCTAACAAAGTCTGTAACGAAGACATACGAACTAATATTCAGTCCGACGACCTCTCACAAGAAAAGGTCGAAATAGTTTTTTCTTTGCCCCCCTTCTACCCTCTCACGACACTATCTCCATAAGAATTTTCGTACATTAGTTCGATAGCAAAGAAGCCTGTATAAAAAAATGGGGTGCAACTCTCCCTGCTTGGGAACATTTTCGTTGTAAAATATGCTTCAGAAATCATTCAACTCATCGTTAATAATAATTAACTAAATATATGGTTACGATATTTTACAAAAATTTCATAATTACTCGTGATTTTGAAATTTTTATAGTTTTTCTTTGACGTCCACCTCTGCTGAATAAATCTTTATGCGGTATGCACATATAACGAGCATCCAAATGAACGCCCTGAAGCGTGTGGCTGTTCCCATACGATTTTGCAAAAACTAGGAGTCAGATCGTCCTTTTTTTTAAATATTATTTTCAGAAAATACTATGACAGTGTTTTTTTTTATCAAGACGATAAGAACCGTTTTCGAGACATTACGATACAAATTTTTTGTGAAATGATTTCCATGTGTTCACATAGAGCAACCATAGAACGTCAACTTGCCATAAAGTTTTTGTTAACGATTCGTTAAATTTGTCTGGGCAATATATATATTTTTGAAAATATCCGAAATAATTCGGATTTTGCTATTGAACTACTTCACCATAACTTGTGCGCTTCGCCACAAGGATCTTTTCGATTTATTGCAAAAAAAATGATGTCGAATTCGCACTGAAAGATTTTTCCGTGAATTTCTATTTTTTTGAGAATCATATTCTTAGCTTTCTGACGTTTTATTGCCAAACGACGTTGCAAAATAAATGTTTTGTATTTTTAATATTGAATTCTGGGTTAATCCGGTGACGCGAGAGACTTGATAGGTAGGCTCGAAAAGTAAAATTTTTAATTGCGCATAATTACGGTGTATGGAAACTCGAAGTTGCGAGTCTGCTGGTACACACGTGTCTTGAGCGCATCTGTACAAAGCAATAACTATTTATACGTGGAGCATATATATGTTTAATCTGAGCGTTACGGAACGGATAGATCGAGAGCGATTAAGAAATCCGTGATGGGCATTGTACTCTGTTCGGTTCTCTTGGTCTTTCTCTCAGTCTTTCTTCTCGCTTCAACTTTTTCTCCATATATCGCGTTGTTACGTCTCACGTAGTGTGTTTTGTATTTATACGTACACACATGAGTGCGGATCTGAAATGCCGATGTATAAAGCTGAGAGTGAGTTTCTCGTGGCCGCCCCGGGGTCGTGGCCTGCCCTCTCTGCAGCATCCAACTCTTCTTCTTCTTGTTCGTCTTGTTCTTATTCTTATTCGCGTCTTCTGTTCCGGCACAATAATCTTCTACTCGCACATACGTATCACGTGTGTGCTCTGCTATTCTTCAAGGAGGATCTCCGGAGCGAACGGGGCGCGAGAACGAGGGAGAAGGAGCGAGCGGAAAAAGGACGAGAGCCATGCATAAAGAAAAAACATTTCAAGGGTGCAACGTCCTGCAATTTCTGCGTTATATCCGGGAGTATTAAACCCAAATAGATTTTTCGACATTTTTTTATAAGACTTTACCACATTTCCTTCGTCTTGTCTCGTGTTTGTTTCTAGCCAAGCTTAACTGCGATATTATTCATTTTTTTATTTAGTCAATTCTTCACAATCTCCGAGAGCGGCGAACCAAGACAAAGATTGAGTGGGAGAAAAGAGACAAATTCTATTTTCTTACTCACCTCCATCACGCAATCGTCATCAACGGATGAGACGAGTATTAAGAAGCAAAAGGAGGGTCTCGCGGCAGACGGCCGTCGTCAGGAGGTATCCGAGAATATGAGAAGAAGAGAAATAAAAAGAAGAAAAAAAACGAAGGAGTAAGAACGTGAGCGAGTGAGCAAGACTCTCTGAGAGAGAAAGGCCCGGACATATACGAAGAAGGAGAAAGAGGGAAAAACATCAGAGAGCCGAAACCACGGTCGAATCGCTTCACCAGATCCGCATTATATTTTCTGCCGATCCTCGAGCCTCCTTGTTCCTCTCACTCGTCACCATACTCCATCCTCCCGGAGAGACATATTATATGGACGAGAGAAAAGGTAGCTCGTGGACCACGCCACTGGTGAAGAGTCAGCAAGAAAAAGCAAAAGAAAAAGGCTCTCGCTACTGAGGACGTCGGCTGCACACTCACTCGACCCTCAAAGCTCAAAGTTTAAACGAAAAGCAGTTAGGAAGTCACGTGTTTTGTGGTCAAAACAACCAGCCACGGTTTCGCGCGCACCTTTTTTCAACCGACCCGCGCTCCAACCATACACCCCGTTGCAAAAGTTACTCCAAACTCAATAAAAACAATATCATTTCAACATTTCCAAAAAAGAATTCTCCATTTTCTCAATTCTGCACCTCGCCATCGATCGGAAATTTCTCCTAATAGACACAGCAAATCAGTCACGTTGATACGCTGAGCACACTCGTGCGAGCGCCGCCCAATTGCCTCCGAGCGGTCCATCAACTCGTATTGATTAATCAAACTGTTATTAATAGAGGCCGGAGACATTTTCCTGCGCCCGAACGTACTGCACTGCGTAATTCAAACTTTTTTACTTTTTTGTAAAACAATTATTTTTCGCCTCGGACATTCATTCGTGCAAAAAAAGAATTTTGGCCTCTCATTCATTCTCTTTGATCGTTATTCAGAGAGAACCACGTGACGAAAAGTTCTGGACAATTTTCCAACAATTCCGCACTGCTCTAAACAGGTGTAAAAAGAAAAACGAATAATTATTAAAAAATTGTCATTTTGGCATTGAATTCCCCATACAAATTTATATATATCATTATTTAAATTTAAATATCTTGGGCCGTCGTTTATGTGACAAATAAAAACAAAGATTTGATTTTTTCGTTTGTTTTGTATTCCTCTTGTGAATGCAGCCTTTTCAAGCGAAAGATCATGAGCACGCTTGTCTCTCGTCATTGGTCTCGTCGTCTTCGTCATCGTCATCGTCATCGTCGTCACGAGAACTGCGGTCACCAGGATCGACGCCGCCGTCTCATCTCGCACCGGGCCAATCAGCCTCGTAATCACTGGGGTACCCCGCTGCTGTTCCTCCTCCTGCTCCTGCCGCTGTGCACATTCTATCCTACCGCTCGTTGTTTCCTTGAGAGAAAGAGAGTGAAAATGAAAAAAAAAGAGAGAAAAAAAACGGTAAGAGATGTGCCACTGCACCCACGCGGAATTACAAGAAAACGTATAGAACACGCTGCTGCTGAAGAGCGTGGCTCTCGTCGACGACACTCGGAAAAATCGCGCATCGCAGTAATGCATTTTTCCCCCCTCTCCTGCATCATTGTACGATCGATTTTCTTTAATTTCTTTGTACACTCTGACATGCTCCACATTCATCAAGAAACGAGCGAGGCTCGCGTCCGCAGATAAAAACGGAAATGAAGAAAACTACCAGCGAATTACAATGCCAACTTAACGCTCGTACGACGAGGAAAACTGCATGCCTTGCTCTTGCTTTTCTCTACCACGAGCTCGGGATGCTGATCACCGCAGCGATCTCGTTTCTCCAATTACCATCTCTCTCTCTCTCTCTCTCTCCGACCAGATAATCCATTGCATGGATACTCGAACAACGACTTTTCTCGGAAGACACACATCTGTGCTCTTCCCGTTATTTTTTCCTCCAGAATACACATACAAGGATGGAAAATTCCTCATAAACGGAGTCGATATTTTTTCGACTTCCGGTTCACGTTTAATGTCTTTTGACCGAAACAAAAGTAATTCGCAGCCTCGTTTCCTCAGACACAAACGTTTTTCTTTCACTAGCTTGCCGTTTCCGGATTCAGGCAAATTCGACGTTGATTTTTCTTCCCAACACCCAATATGGCGCGGGCATAGAGTCCTGAACGCCTCGAGAAGTCTTCGGGCGCCAGGAACATTCCATGATTACTATATCTTTCGTTGTGAGACTCTCTCTTTCCCTTTTGCTCTTTACCTTCCTCTCTCTCTTTCTGTCTGTTTCTTGGTCTCTTTGTACCTCCGGCTCTACCCCTCGGCATACCAGGGATCATCCGGCATAATGGAATCGCGATGATTACACGCATTAAGCCGCGTGATATTGTGTACACTACCGGCGAATATACGTTTTATACGGTTATACATAAGGTGAAGAGATTTCTCATCTTCTTACCACCTAATTCGTCGTATTCGTCGTTTACGTCGTGACATCGTAAATAGTACTTTCCACTTTTCATACCTACGACAAGGAAATTGTTAGGCTGGGTCAAGCTCCTCTTCACTACTGAAATTCTTCAATCTCTGCTATTTTTAGTTTGTTCTAATAAATCTTGAGATTAGTCGCAAATTTATTCCGTTATAAAACCAATTATTTCAAATTTCTAATTATCCGTCACGTTCCAACAAAAAATGTACGGAAAAGACAGAAACGCGGTGGATAAAGTTCACATGAAATCGTCAAAAAGTACTTGAACAATGAGTAAGAAATTTTTACTCAAATTTGTTACAAATTATCATTTATTTTTCCCTACGAATAAAAATGCAGGCTGATGGAAAGGGAAGACGAAAAGAGGAAGGAAATGCCGCGAGGTCGAGTAGGATCGGTTTGACCCGAGCGTCGGGACCGCCTTTCTGAAAGGTTTACCTCTTCCCGCACGCGAGTAAACATCTCCGAGCTACGTGATCTCTGTCTCATCAGGCCCTCTTCGTCTCTACGGATTTTTCTTTCACTGATTGTTTTCGGCAAATCGAATGTAGCCGCTGTTCACACATTATAGAAAAAGACTACAAAAGTCTCTGAAAGAACGAAAAGAAAGAAAAAAAACTGAGACACGAAAAGCTTTTGTGATAAATTAAAATCCAAACTAAATTTCATTGATTTTGCATTTTTTTCTCAATTTACGACGTTGTGGGTGTTTGTGGATTTTTCAAGCAGAACGTGAGAAATTTTGAAGAGATTTAAAAGAGGCACGTGTTATGTGAACATACGACAGCTTAACTGTGCATTTTCTCTCGTGGGCAACGCCACTCGTCGTTGGTCCTGGCCTCTTTGGCCTCTACCACGCGAGCGAAACAAGCATGCAGAGCTATTTAGACTGGCTCCGACTAGGCAGGCATTTCTACTTGAATATACAAAGTGTTCAGAAAATAAGCAGAGTCAAGCTGCGGAGTACAGTTTAAGAGTAGAATAGCAAAGGAAAAAATGGTTTTGAGATAGCGAATCCGTTGCGATGTCGGGCGGAAGGAGGTGGAGCTAGTTTAACGCGGGAGTTCTAACTTTTTTCCGCTGCGAACGCGGGGTGGCTTTCCATATTCGCGGAGCTTCCCACCGGGAAAGCTTTTCAACGCGAATTTCGCGACACCTTATGTATTCGAGCCTACATACATGGATGTATGTGAGTTCGTGTACCGCCGTCAAAAGCTGCGCGAATGTTTTTGTTCCTCAGTCTTGTTCCCTCGCACTTTTTCTCCGTCTATTTTTCTCTCTCTCTGTCTAGTTCCACTATCTCAGAGGTTTGCCTAGAGATACAGATATATCATAGTGGGCAAATTGTGCCTGTGGGGCAGCCAATATAGCGTTGTACCTGCTACTAAAGATCCGAACATAAACAGACAGGTAGACGTAAGCGAGAAAGGTGCAGCGCCCTAATTGTCGCCTTCCTCTCGCGAGAG
Source organism: Diadegma fenestrale (assembly GCA_037043255.1). Lineage (NCBI taxonomy): Eukaryota > Metazoa > Arthropoda > Insecta > Hymenoptera > Ichneumonidae > Diadegma > Diadegma fenestrale. The sequence goes on along the minus strand of CM073311.1, from coordinate 4,539,776 downwards.
CACTTCTCGCTCTCTCTCCTTTTCTCTCTTCACCACTGAGTTTCCCAGATCCTTCTTCGTCCTTTCTGGTTAAGCATGCCTCTCATGAACACCACCTTCCAACATCGGTACTCTCTGCCTATCTTCATTCCGTTGCTTCCATTCTTCATTCTAGTCTCCCTATGTACATACCCGCGCGGTATTCATTCTCACCTGTCTGTATGTGGATTTGTACCTCGCGCTTCTCCATCCTCCTCCTCCTCAACGCAACTCCATCATTGAAGAGCAAACTTGCAAAGTTTTGGCGCGCGATAGGACTGATGCATATGAACGTCGTGTATACAGAGATCCATGCTCGACAATCACCCAGACGTTGTACGTGTTTTCACAAACTTTTTCAACAATCAACGTGTCGCTTGGCGCGTCAATGGCAACGCGCTAATTTATTATTCATTAATTAATATCCGATTTGATTTCAACGTTGACGCGAATCAGATCGATTAATCAGTAAAATTCGGAAACTCTGGAATGTTTTTGTATAGAGTTCGTGATCGTGTAAAAATTTCACGACGATTAAGCAGCTCGTTATTGAACAATTAACATTAATAAATTAAATGCAGTCGAATGAACTACAATATACTGGAAACAACGGAAACAAAACCAAGTTTATCGATAAATAATTTTCTGAATTCGTTTGAAAAGAAAAATTTCTCAACAAAATGTTAATTTTTGAACAACGAGTTTTTTAAACATCGTAAAACGTCAACACAACCTCTCAAATACTTCATACAAAAACATACTAAATTTTTAGAATTTTCTTATCATTTTCAACCCTTAAGGTGGTCAAAGTAATGATGAAAGAATGATTAAAATTTGGTACGTTTTCACATGAAGTATTCACGAGGTTGTGGCGAAAATTTCATCACGATTAAGAAACTGTTTATTTAACAATTGACATATTAACAAATTTCGTAGTTACTCGACATCTTTGAATGTCGAATTTCGGACTTTTGCATAAAATTAATCATTTTCTACTGAATTCGGAAGATCGGAATGGAAATTTGGTCCCAAGTGGTCAACGATGGTTTGGACACCCTGTATAGATATATACAAAGACATGTATGCGAGAAAGGATACGAATGCACCTGCAGAACAGCAATTGCCTGGCGGTAACTGCAAGGAGACAAGAGTACAAGATGCAAGCGCGTATCGATACCGATACGTAAGTGTACGCGTGTTATATTGATATACGTGACTACATGCGTAGTATATCGATACGTGACCACACGTGCTATACGGACACGAATGGCAAGAGATCGTGGAACGAAGAGATCGGAGGATTTCAAAGCGTATATAAATATATAGCAACATATAAAGACGTACATTGAGTTCTGATAAGCAAAGAGCCATAACTCACTTAATTTGAAATTACCAGCACCGGGACTTGCGCCGTTTTTACTGATAGTGGTCAATGAGTCGCGGACTGCTGTTTCCGCTGTAAGAGAGCGAGACCGAGAGAGAGGAATATTCTATACACGGTGGCGCGTACACCGCGCAGTGGCAAAAACACGAATCCAACGGGTGGTGCCCATGGAATTGCATACCCGAAAACTTATCCGCAAGAATCCATTGGATTGTGACATTTTTAAAAGCGCGAGAAAAAACGAGACTTTCGGCTTCGGACTCTTAATGAAACGTCAGTGACCTTGACCTATTCAAACTCAAGGTCGAATGAACTTTTTTAGTTTTTCTGAACCTCGGAACGAAGTTTAAATCGCGATGACGCAAGATCTGGCGCAATATTTGGGGAAGAGACTGGGAAAAGTGCACCCGGTAGAGAACGGGATGAGGAGATGGATTTGCGAGTCCAGCACGTATCGTCCAAGCGTATGTGCGCCGATTTCTTCAATGATGGATCGAGCAGAATCTACCGCCCGGGTGCACTTGGATGGATCATAAGAACCGATCAAAAATAAGAAGACGAAGCCGCGCACAAAGACGAGAGAGAGCGGCGTGATTCCATTTCAATGTTTCAATATCGATCTCCTGGAAGTTGCGGTTAATCGAGAAAGGCAGAGTAAGTAAGACAAAGAAGGCAAAAAGAGGAATAAGAAAAATATGACGGTGAACAGGTCTCAACAGTCTCCAAATCGAGCGATCTCAGTATCGTAAAAAAAAGCTTCAATCGAAATAAAATCAATGAGTAACACGACCATTATTGCACTGCATTGTACTTTTTTTCAAACATTTATGTCTGCTCTTCTCTCTACTCTTTTATTAGCATCGGAATAAATAAAGTGGTCGCTGCATTTCTGACGCAGCTCCACTGCAGCTTCACTTCCTTCCCAATCCTCGAATCCTCTCGAATCACGAACCTTACGTGGCAACTTTTTTCTTCATTCGGACAAAAATCTTCTTTATCGTTATTAGAAAAAACAAAACCATTCGATTGTTATCCTACAATATTTCTCCGAGCAAATGTATATTCTCTTCCTCTCTTTCGGAGATTCCTACTCCCGTCCACGCACAACCTTGATTGCTTTTTTGGTCCAATTCTCGCTCGCTGGACCGCTGCAGCATCTTCCAGAACTCGCTGCCCCTTTTATCTAACGATTTTATTCTCCGCGAGACCTTGATTCATTTTTTCAGTCAGTTTTGTAGTATTTTTGGATTTTCCAAAGTTTTCGTCATTTTTCGAGATTTTTCGAGTATCGAGTTCGGAATCCAAGTCCGAGCAAAGAATGAAGAAAAGTTGTGTTTTCTTCTCGCATACTCACGCGGCTTGGATCCAGTGAAACGATGGAGACGAGTTACGGGCAAGGATATATTTTCGACGAGGCTGAAGAAGAATTGTGCACTTGAAAAGGGTTAGCGTGGGATGACTCGGTAAGGAAAACGAACCGAGAGTCCGACGCCCTGACGCGTGACGGAGCTCGATCTTCCAGCTCTTTTACCTCCACATTTCTTGTCCTCTTTTTCTCCCAGTCTTCTAGTCTTGGCTCTCTCTCCCTCCCTCCCTGTGTGCAATTTCTCGCAGACTTCTCCGAAAGTATACCAAGCCTCACGGATTCGTTCTGTGCTACCAGCTTCGCAGCAACGCTCTAGCTGCATTTTTCCCGACCATTCGCATCTCGCCACGTGAATCGCGGTCGCAAAAATTAATCTTTATCACTTCTAATCTACGTCATTAAAGTTCCTGCGAATAAAAATACTCTACAACGTAAATCAAAGCAAAATTTCAAGTCATTTGACTCGAAACTAATTAACCCGAATCGTAAATTTGACTGCAAATTAAAAGACGACGAAAAAGCGTTTCGATAATTATCATGAGGTTCAAATTTTCAATATGCCATGAGAATTATCTGGAAACGTCGAAATGACGGTGAAAGTACATTAAAATGTTTGAATGTTCACAATAATAACGATGATCTCTGCAGTTTCATGGATTTACATAAAAATTAATCGGCAAGAATCAGGGGGTTGATGTGGTTTTTCTTGTTGCTTGTTCTTTCTTTTCAAGGGGATCGAAGCAACAGTGTATTATTTCGATAGTAGATGGTTTATCTCGTGATAAGTTCGAATTTGCACTCATACATATGAAGAGGCCTGGTTCATGTGGGATATGTACGGAAGATCTTTGCTCGTCTCGATCGTGAGTGAGGAATCTCGCGGATTCCCGCGAGTGAGCTTCTTGTTATTCTTGTGTTGCTGCTGCCGTAGCTGCCTTTTCCTTTCTCATGTGGGCGTTATCCGCGCACGACCTCCGCGAAACGATCTGGAGGGGGTCATCGGATCAACGATCGTAGTTACAGCAATTATTAATCGCGTTCCCTTCGATCCGTACGATGAGCTTGTGCACATCCTTCTTCGATATAGCTCCGATGAGTCTTGACTCGTTTTCTTCCTCTTTCTCTCAGTCTTTTCCGTTTCATCTCCCTTTACTCTCTCCTTCTCCCCCAATTTTTTCATTCCTCTCCTTCTCTTTCACTACCTTTTTATTTCTCTCTCGCGTTCGCTTTTTCTTCTCTTCTTGTTCGAGCAATGATGCACAACCCTTCCAGCTCTTCGATGGAAACTGTAACGATCCCCAACTCTCGAGCCAACTTCTTTCTTCCTCTTTCTCTCTCCCTCTCTCGCTCTCGTGTAATCTCTACCGTGCGACCTTCGACCTCGATTCTAGCCGAGAAACTCATGTCCGTACAAATTTAACTACTTGATCGTTCAGTTACAAGGTGAACACAGATCCCATGACGTTCAGAAAATATGAGGACAAGGTGTTAACTGGCATTCATATTTTTTGTTCTGCATTTTCGATTTTCCGCCTCTACCGATGCAGCCAATGTGGCGAGAAATCTGTTGAGAAATATTGACCATGAAAAGTTTCGAAATTGTCAAAAAAATGCACAACAACCAATTTCCTTCTTTTCTAAAAGCGTTAAAATCGTGTCCCAAGTTCGTACGACGCCCGGAAATTTCGTACAAAAGACACAAACCAATTGAATTTTGTAAAAGCTTATCCAAATCGAGTATCTTTCGTGCACTTTATCAAATTCAAATTTATAGCGAGACAGCATCATCATCCCCCTTGTGACGCTTCATGGCTGCAGCAGTTAAGGAGGGAGGATTTTGCGAGAGGTGAAAGCGGAGGGCACGAGGGTTCGCAAAGAGAGCCAGAGGGAGAAAGAAACCAAGAGAGAGAGAGAGAGAGAGAGAGAGCTTCGATTTAGTGCGGTGAACCGAAGCAACAGGTGCGAGAGTCAGATCTGACATAAAACTACCTTATAAAAGCTCACGTATAAAATATATAGCTGCTCGGGACGAATAACTCGCTCGAGCGAGGGGATCCAACCAGGAAAAATAGCCTGTATATAGATTCATATAAAAACACATGTATAATATACATTCGTGAATACATAGGTGTATATGTAACAGGTAACACAAAGAATGATTGTGACAAAACAGAACTTCGCGAGGGTTCTGAACTCTTGTCAACCTTTACACGCGTGTGCGGATCAAATCCATTACGACTACGTAATAAACCAATACAAATATAAATTTATGGTCAACGTGCAATCAGCCTTTTTACGTAACCATGATTGACGGATAAGAAGAATGGAAAGGATGAAAATATTTTCTAGGCCTGGCTATATGTGCAGCTTCTACGAGATTTCATGGTCCTGGTGCGTAACACTTCGACGTATATAATTGGAGAGCAATTAAAAGCGAACGACCGAAAATGGCAAAGAGGAGACAAAAACACGCTCGAAAATTCGTAATCAGCAAAACGACTGGAATTCTTACGCCTTATTCACATTTTTCGTGCCAAGTTTCAGATATTTGAATAAAAATTATAGATTTTTAGATTAATTGATAGTTTTCCTGAATTTTTAGCCTCCCTTTCGACTACTTCTTTGTAAATTCATTTTTTCGGGAAATAATTACAGTCGGGGCTTTGGCGAAAAATGCTAATTAATTAAATTTAATTAATTTAATTAAAAAATAAAATAAATTAAATAAAATAATTAAATTTAAATTTAAATTTAAAAAATTAAAAATTTAAATTCTTAATTGCAATGGATGAATGGGAAAAATCATTGATCGCGCCAGCGTCGATTTTCTTCAAAAATATTGTCGTTGTGTCGAAATTTGGATGACGACGTGGGGACCGTTTATTAATGTATGTTTCTATATGAATGTTGGTTGTTAATTTGATAAGAGAGAGTGAAAACATTGAGAATTCCGCGAGGATTAATTTTTGATTTCGTGCCAGGATATTTTTAAATGTTAGCGGTATATAAATATGCACACATCGGTAAAGCACCCTTTAGTATATTATGAGCCGGGAAACGCTATATATTTATTTCATATGCGTGACTCGGAGATACGAGAAGGATACCGATAACGCGCACGATTCGAGAATCGCTTTCAAGACCTTCTTTCCAAGAGCTCTCTTTATTTATATCTTTCTGCATTAATTTTTTATTTTTTCTCTTACTTTCTTACATTCATTTTTCGTTTGCACCGCACACACTGCTCGCGAGAGGAGTAGCTCGTGAATAAGTAAAAAAAAAAGAGGAGCAATCGCGACGCTCGGGTTCGCTCGTTTATAATTTTCACAGGACCAAAATGGAGGAGAATTGGGTTGCCTGTGAAACAATATCCGTGTCAAAATGTCGACTTTGTACGCGGCACACGATCCTTTTTCGGTCATGGTTTGTCCAGGTGAGATCAAAAGTCGAATTTATGCAAGTGCGAATCGAATTTTTAGTTCAACTAAATGTCGTTGTGGGAGTAATTTGAATTTCGAGTTTTAATCGTGCTCGCATAACTTTTTGAATCTTTGCGATGCACGCGTGCGGGTTAATTTATACCACAGAATTCTCTATCAGGGAGGCAGATCTTCTCATTCTGGACACTTTGGCCTTATGAGCTCTCGATCTGCTCACTTGGTAAGCGAGGTTTATAAATTGTGGGAGAGAGAAACGGAGAAGGAGAGAAAGAGAGAAAGAATCGTGCACTGTGTTTCGAACGTGGTGCCAGAAGTTGAAGACGCTTTTTCCTCTCATCCGCTCCGTTTCTCTCTCTTCATGGATCCTGTTCTCTTTCCCTTTCTCCATCCTCCTCTTTTCAGTTCTTACAAACCCTCTGCTTCGCTTCCTTCTTTTTATTTCTCTCTCTCCCTCGCTCTCGCTTTCGCGCGGTTCGCATTTACCTCTTCGGTCTGTCTCTCTTGATGCTGCGCTGCTGCTGCAATGGACCAACGGTCCACTCACGAAACGCAGCGAACCGCGAAATCGACGCTCACATATGAACCCCTCGTGTATTACACAGTCGCCATATCCTCTTCTATTCCTCGTATTTTCTCTTTTCTCACACTCACTAATACCCACGGAACTCAGTCGTCGTTGAATCTACCCAAGAAACAACAGCAACAGACGCAACACCACTAAATAACTCTTACAAGCACTTTTTTCATTTTATTTATTCACCGCAGACATTTTGTGCTGAAAAAAACATACAAAGTGATGGCGACTTGATTTCTCGAGTTATTTCGATGCGATAAAAATGCATCAAACGGCATTTGATATCGCGGGTTAAAAAAAAGTTTTATCATCTTGTTATTTCTGCACTTGGAGGTCTTGGAAATTTTTATAAATCATTATTTTTGTATTTTGTTATGATTTTCGTGCAGAAATCGATTGAAACTCGAAGGAGCTGCAGAAAATGTTAAAAAAAAGTTGTTTTTCAATTATTTTGGTATAGAATTTCGGTTCCGTTACACAGGACATTACAGGGTAAATAAAGGACCAAGATAAGTGAGCCCTCAACGCCAATCAATCCTTGGATGTGAAGGGAGTGAGTGAGAGCAAGCCAATAAAAATAGAACAGAGAAATTCACGGAACAACTTTATTATTGTTTCGTCATTTGACGGTGACATTGAAAGCGAGAAGATGCTCGCGTACGTCCGGCTCTTTATTGTCTCGATTTGCCCTCCTCGTCTCTCGATTATGCTCTTTATTGACTATCCCGAAATCTGGCTGTCGTGACGCACGAGGCCTATTTACAGGACGCAATTTTCATAACGCCATAATGTGTCAATACCATCCAATTGATTTGTTAACACAATTTTAAACCGAGTCCTTCAGGACTCGAAGGAAAATTCTAGCGCGTGGCATTACTTGTAGCGTAATTAAAAAAAAATTGAAACAATCGCTGGATTATCGCTGAATTTTTCGATATATTTTGATCAATTTAATCCGAGCCATCCACGAAATGAACGAACGACGATTTCTAAACATTGCAACAAACTTCTGGAACCCTAAAGGGATCACAAAACGACTTTGTTTGCAGTTCTTTCAAAATTTTGTACAAACGTTCTTGGCACCTAAAAGTTTTGTCCTATGAAGAAAAAATTTCTGAATTTTCGAATTTGAGATATTTAATTCACAGTTTTGAATGTTCCCCATCTAAACCCGCGTGTAAATTGAATTTACGTTTCGTTAAAAAGTCGCAAAAATCGAGATGCAAGCAAAAATGAATTTGAGATTTTTGTCGGAGACAGCCAGAAAGACTTTGAGCCGAAATTTTTTAAGCAAAATCCTAAAAACATACTTTTGTAAGTCATAAAAAAAAAGCAAATTCAATTTACACGCGTTTAGATGGCAAAAGTTAAAAATTTGAAATTAAAAATCTCAAATTCTTAACGTGAGGAAAATTTTCTTTATAGCAGAAAATGTTTGAGTTTGGTCTCATGAATATTTATACATGATTATTGAAGAATCCTGAATAAAGTAATTTTGGCGAATTTGAGCAGAAACAATGTTGATGAAAAGCTGGTATTCGACATTTCCTGAACATTTCTTCTAAGCAAGTGTTTGAATAATTGCCGGTGAATGCACAATGGAATTGAAAACTGAACTAAAATGACTTGGTAAGAGAAAATATAATGCAAACATGAAATTTTCATTTTGGAAAACGATGTAGAATGGTTGATAAAAAAAATGCGTGCACGTTGTACCGCCGCAATGAAGTCGAGGTAGTGAAATGAGCGGGAGTAAGAGAGAGAGAGAGAGAGAGAGGAATGAAAAAGAAAAAAGGGGTTGAACGAAGTTTCGTAAGTGGAGAAACGTCGTTACGTGCGTGACGTGCCCAGAGTCAGGATCGATAAGCGAAGCATGCTTTATTTTTCGTTGATACGTTTTTTACTCTTTTACTTTTGCTCTCTTTACTTTTTTCGTTATTTAACTCTCACCCTGCTTTGGTCTCGCGCATATATACAAGGCCCAGGAAGAAGTAGGCGAGGGTGGAGGGGGGCAGGTCGAAAAGCTGACTGGTGCGCCCTCTTCGACCCCTTATTCTCGTGTTAGCCAACAATTTATCCGCAAAAAGTCTGTCGCTATCTTTCTCTATCTCGTTTCTATTATTTTTTTCATTCGCTCTCTTTATCCTCGTCTACGTCGTTTCCTCTCTCTCTGGCTCTCGCTCTCACACTTTTTTCCTCCTATCTCTCCCATGCCCTACGGAAACATGCATAGACAACACGGAGTATGTACAACTTCTGTCTATATGCATAGTAACGAGGAGAATTAGGAGGCAAAAGAGATGGGCCACACGCCCTGCCAGCCGCCCCCTCGCTCTTGCCCTCTTTCCTTCCCCCGCCATGCGCTGCCGCCCGCATGTATTCTAATTCGTATCCACCAGATCGTTTATCTCTTGAAATCGTCAGAGCCCACGAAGATTGAGCAAAAGAATAAATGTTTCGTTACGACCGTTCCGATTGGTTAAACTAAATATCGGACCGACTCATTGAAAAAAAAATGACGCGGATCGAGTAAAACGTAATCGTCAATCGTCAGCGCGCGGTATTGAGACCTGATTTTCATTCGTAAACAGATATTCCTCGCACGAACAGCGAGTCACACGCCCGAATGCATGACACGTCGTTGGATCATCCTTCGATTGAGCATTGAAAATTAAGTTTTGTCAAAAATCGTCGATTCTCAGTTGAACACGATGAATTTCTAAATTTTCATAATTTTGACAATATTTTTCATTTCAAACGAAACTGTCACCACAATTTATGAGTAAAATGGCAAAAATTTACTTTTCGAAGAGACTTTCTAGAATATTTCTAGCTGCAATAACAAATGTTTTGTCATTTTCCAAAAAAAAACGTTAATAGTCGAACTTATCCAACAAAATATCGATCTTTTGGAACAAAATTTGCTTTTTAGTGATTTAATCTAAGCGAAACGTGAACTGATTAGCAATTATTATTCCAACAGGCTCATTATTATCACGCATAAAGAAAAGTTTGGTGAAGAATTGGAAAAAAGTGAAAAAATAATGAGAAAATGAGAAAAATTGTTGGATGATAGTTAAATGGACTGTATAGACAACACGAACTCAACTAATTAACCTACTTAAGCAGGACAGATAGCAATCGTATGTGTCACTATTACATCATTTCGATTTCGGACATAGAGAGCGCGAGAATGGAAGGGAATGAACGTAAGGAATGAAAAAAAGGGAACAAGCAAAGTGAACGGGGAAGAAAGCAGTATACTGTTGCTTGGGCGTTGGTGGGACGGGTGACGCGAGGGTGGCTGATCGCCAGGCACTGCCTCGTTCGTGCCTTTACTTTTCGCCCCCTGCCGCCCTTCTTCTCGCATGCTACGATTTCTTGGCCCAGACTGTAGCGCGCGGGGTAGCTCGCAGCCGAGAACACCCCCGTGAAGAACCGACGTCAGAGAAAAAGAGTGGATATACGTGTCTGAGGGAGAAGACGCGGAAAGAGAAAGAAAAAGAGGCAAAAGAAAGGAAGAGCAGCAGCCTCTAATATATGCCTACCGAGAGACTATAAAAATCAATACCTCAAATTACCAGGCTGTGCTTAATTTTCTTCGAGCAACCGGCGGGCCTATCTACCCCTCTCGTCCTTCATCCCCCCCACGACCGCCCCTTACTTTTCGCTCTTTTTCTCCCTCGCTTTTATACCGCACAAACCAAACTCACTACCCAACTTAAACATATATTTATATGTAGCATAAATTAACCTTAACGAGTAGTTGCGCTAATACAGAAATTTTTATGTCACTGCATCCTCACGAGTTCTGTAAATCAACTTGGAATATCCGCACAGACGGAACTGTCTTAAGGATGTTGACTCCCAAATCGCAAATGATAAGAAAATTCTGAAAATTTCGTATGTTTTTAAGTATTTAAGAGATCGTGTCAAAATTTCACGACGATTAGGAGCTCGTTATTGAACAATTAGCATTAACAAATTAAATAAAGTCAAATGTAGTCTCACGGAAACTGATAAAACTTTGCGACAAGTTGTTTTTTTCTACCCCTCAATTTTTTAATATCTACAAATTACTAAAAGCAACGGAAACACGAAATAGTTGATTCATAAATATTGTTTCGATTTGTTTAAAACATTGTTCTCAACAAAATGTTAATTTTTCAATACCGAGCTTCGTATAATCGTCGTGAAATTTTAGCACGACATTTTAAATACTTCATGCACAAAAATATTAAAATTTTCTTATCATTTTTTATATCGACCATAAAGCTGGTTACAGTAAATGATGATAAAATTCTTAAAATTTGGTATGTTTTTACATGAAGTATTCACCAGGTCGTGTACGAATTTCACGACAATTAAGAAACTGTTTATTGAACAATTAACATTAAAAAGTTTCATAGGTACTTAAAACGAAAAATTTGACGTATACCGATTCGTACGAATAAATGTTTGCTGTTAAGCAATCGCGGGGCCTGCGTCGTTTCTGCATGCTCCATTATTAAAATGCAGCTTCGTCAGAGACGCTTGTGCGCGCGAGACACGCGGCGGAAAACTACCCATCAGGCGTTTCCGTTAAACTCGGAGCGACCCGGTTTGCCATGGTACGCGATTGTGAGGCTCCTACCCACCTCACAAACACGATTCCGAGCTTTCGTCAAGAGAACGATAGGTCTGACGTACCATTTTTATACGATATATATCTCCGTGTGACAGATTTATATATTTATCTATATTCGAGAGGCGAGCTTGCGGATTTGTTCAATTTTCGTTGCATATCCCTACCGTACAATTCCGGGCAGTTTATGATTCGATGAACCATGCATTAGCAGCATTTATATCGTTCTCCTAGGGGATGTTAGGCCGAGAAACGATATGCGAGTAATCGGTCGGAGCCTGGTCGTGTATTCTTCATAACTACAGATTTACATAATCTCTGAGTCTCTTTAGTTTTTTCCCTATATCGAGAAAAAAAAACGAGCAAACGATTGTCGGTTATCGAAGCTCGAAAATCTACGCTGACGAAGCAACTTTTTCGATACACCTTGATCGACGACGACTGCATCAAACCATTGCCTACGTCGCTCAGATTTCTCCGCGCGAGAAGGCGGTAAGGAACATGGAAACTTTGGGATTGTCATGAATTCTCGTACACCCATACGTTTAATTGCAATTTAACGTTCGGAAATACAGGAGAACGCTAATTGGCGAGTTATGGAAACGAAAACGCGATCTCATAATCCCCACTCCATCGAATAATCCATCTCTGTATATTTATATCCGAAAGCCTGGGTGCATAACTTGGAAAAGTAGAAACACCAAGAGCGTGCGATTACCGAGTGTCTCTCTGCTGCGGAAATTTGTACGTAGCGGAAGAGTTACAGCCTCGTCGTTTGATTTTATTTCCACGCTCACGCCTGTTACATACTCAACGCGCGTTCACCCTTACACATGCCCCTCTCTCGAGCTTCATGCAACGACCGAGAATGATTCTCTCTTTTGGAAGCCCATTTTCGACTCTTTGCGATTTCATTCGTCTTTTTTCAAGCTTTTCATCCACAAATCCGTTTATCGTGTTCAGTGAAAAGTAGAAAAAGATTATGTGATAAGTTATTGTTTTTACATTGCGAATGAGACAAGTTGGATGTTCTTTTTCTACAAAACTGACCATCAACCAGATTGCGTTGGTCATGATCCTGGCCAGTGGCGTGATTGCCCGACATTGTCTTTATTCTTTCAGTCGATCTTTCGTTTCTCTCTTTCTCTCGCTCGAACTCGGACGCTTTCCCTTTCGGTGGCCTTACGGGGAGCATCCACGGACATTCCCCGCGAGAGATATCGTTATAGAAGCGAGGGTGAGAATTCCGAGAGGTAATAAAAACAAAAAAGACGGAAAAAAATCCAGGAACCGGGGGATGGCCGAATAAAAGAGATAATAAACGAGCTCGCCATACAGAGGGAGAGAGAGGGTTTTCGCTAACAATTAGATTTTGGAAAACTTCGCCACCGTCCAATTTTCGGCCTGAACCATCGAAATCCGTTCATATTTTTAATTGAACTCCGCCAGTTGCCTTCCCTGGATCTCCGAGAGGTCAGAGCAATAATGTCCTTGTTAAAAATCTTTACAGATTAAGGCACCTCTTTTGACCAGCTCGACTGGGCTCTAAAAGTGATAAATTGATAGTGGATGCGAACCGCGTGCTGCTTTACCTCGCGGGAGAACGCAGACCGACAATGTCAACCCACCCTAACACTTCAGACTCCAAAGGGTTAGTGGACCATTGTTCTTCGCTCTTGCTTTCTGCTTTTCTCTTTTTTTCGATCTTTTTCTTACACTTTTTCGCTCTCTTTCGTTTTTTAGACAAACTTCAGCTTCCATTTTTCAACACGATTGTCTCGTTACGGAAAAATATTCTGTAATCCGGATTTCGATACTCGGATTGACTTCGAATTCAAAATTTTCGAACAGTTTTATTTCGAATGCTCAGTAAGGCTTGGATAGCATTTTTCGATCGATGTGACTTCGTTCACTTAATTAGAAGCACGTGGTACAATATTACGGCGCATACCGAGACTGCTCGTTCGTTATTTTTGCATTTTGTGTGTTTGTCGTTTATTTTTTCTCTTTATAAGGTTGGAGGTTTGAGTTCATACGCGGAGTAAAGTTGATATATGCAGTTGTGTGGGACATACAGCTCGTTATAGAAAAGCCTCGTCTGTAGTCCTCGTAATCCGTCAAATTATACGACTTTCGTGAGTACAATAAACTTTTTCACGTGATTTCGGCAAAAGCGAGTGCGGAGAGTATCGTCGAGTGGATGAATATGCCAAAACGCTTGGTGCATGACGAAAAAAAAAATCACACGAGTCACTTCGACACGTACTAATTAACGAGGGAACACAAAAAGTAGAGAAAATTCGTCGAGGTGTTTTTACGTTAATTTCGTTCGCTCTGTTCATTTTCATATTTTTGTACATGTTTTTTGTCTACAGAAAATACGAATGAGAGAACTAAATTTGGGAAGGGAGACGGAAGTAATAATCGAGATAACGATCGTATAAGAAGCAATGGTTCAATTATGTTTTCGTGTGGGCACAACGATCGTCCTGATACTGTGTATCCCAGGCATAATTCTCTAATCTTTCAAATCCTGCGTCACACACATACGCACACGCTTGTTCCTTCCTGATCACAGATATCAGCCACGAAAGTAATTATCAGCAACTCGCATACTCGGACACGCAACGCTTCGCGCACGTGGAGATCTGGAAGATCTAAACAATTTTCATATATATAAATCTTAAAAATGAAAATTAAACAGGAACCGTAAAAGCTCGCGGGAGCTCAGTCTGACTTTTTGGAACTCGGATCTGTAATGGAAAAATCTTTGTCAACTATTTCAGGCGCCAGTACCGAGTCTAAGATTTTCGATCGCATTCACACAGAAATCTCATTTTCAATATCTCATCTCTCGTCTTCATATGTCGTACGATGTCTCTCCTGCGAGCAGGAGAGAGCGAGGGGGGAGAAGGGGGAAGAGAGTGTGGTGGGATGAAGGAAAAGCCCACGAGTGGAGGGTTGAGGGTCAACGAGGGTCGAGTCAAACTCGATAAGGTCGAGAAGACGTATTGCTACCCTCATTGAGTAGGAACGTTTTACACGTCTCGCACATGAAAGCACACACAAGTCTGTCTGGAGGTTATTCAGTGAGAGGGAAGAGGAAAACAGAGAGAAGGGCAGTATAGAAAGAGAGAGAAGATTTGAGTCTGAGATTAAGGCCTTTGAGGGTTACCTTGGTCGGAATTACACTCGTAAATTTCCATAGGTTTTCTTCATACAGCCACTTACACAACGTGAACCGCAAAGTCACGCAAATGGGAGCAACTTTCAACGATACCGCGAACGAATACTGAACGAGAAATAACTTGAATATGATGAGATATTAATTAGCCAAGGAGCTAAGACTCAATGGGAACTCGACAGTTAATTATATACAGACATAGAGAAAACATACAGCCGACGACCATACGGTTCAATGGCTGTTCCTGCCACACTGGCAGCTCCTCCAAGGAGCTTTCTATATGTACTCCCGTTGGCTTTCAGTAATAGCGAAGGAAAAATCTTTCACGGTGCAATGGTACGCAGTTGTGCGAATATATATAGATAAGCGAGTCCCATTCGACAGACTTTGCCTGCGTAATATCGGCGAACCGAAAAAAACATTAATTTATTCAATGCCCCATATATATGGTGGAAAAAGGGGGGAAAAAGTCGAGTGAAAGGCAGAAGGCGCAACCGAAAATACTGCATTAGAGGCAGGATGCAAAAGAGCAGGCTCGAGAATGAAAAAAAAATGGAAGGAAGGGGTAAGAGATGAAAAAATAGCGTAGGAAGCAGAGCGAAGCTTGTAAGAAGGGTGGTTGGAGAGACGGTGGATGAGAAGAAGATAGAGAGATGGAAAACTCTTCTCCACAAATGCTTCGTTCAACTCGTCCCCCAGTTTTAACCCCCCCGCAACCCCCGCCCACTCTGCCAACAACCTCGCAAACTCTCTTTAGAGCTCAACAAGTTTTACGATTTTTTTCCTAATTAATTATCGGCCTGGATCGATTCAAGTCAGCCGTATAGAAGAGCCGCAGCTCATGGACGGTTGCAGGACCCTGAGGGCAATGGTACAAGTCTCTCCTACTTTCTATATAAATGTATATATACCAAAATATCCAAGATGAGAAAAGTCGGACGTCGAAGAGTCCCGTTCCATTCGAGTGAAAACTCTTCGGTTACCACGAGACCAGGGGTTAGAGGTAACTCCACCCGAGAGTATACCGCGGTGGGTACTTACAATGCCAACCGTGCCTCTTCGCGACTGCTCAAAGTCTTCGACTCTGTCCACTGGCCCTGCTATGCCTACGTAGATTACAGATTTCATAATTAATTCTAGCGGGCATTTGCAGAATCCATTTACTGCATCTCCTAATTAATGTATCTCGTAAAGTTATAATTATGTAATTATGCGATACATAAGCAAGAAGATCTTCTGTAGAGATTTAAAAAATGCAACATGGCAAGTCTTTTGCCAATGATAATCCGTACAAAGGAGAAGAGATTTAAGGGTGACTGGGAATTCCCTTGGTTAGTACAAGCTACCAGCATCCTGGCATACATTGAAGAGATGGTCAGCAATGCACCAAGACGAAGGGCTTGATTGCCTGGGAGGTTTCTCGCGAGATATGAAGTCTCAGCTGCGAGGGACTTGAAGAGGTCCAGTTGTCGGGTTTGGAGAGGCAGCAGGAGTCTTCCGTACCCGCGGGATAACTGCTCCCGAAAAGGCAAGACAGGGCTGGAGTGTAAGAGACGCAAGAGAATCATGTGAGAAGGATGAAAGACCATCTCGGATTCGTGGTCGAGTGAGAGGGAAAGGGAAAGGGAGAAGTGAGAGGAATAGCATTGAAGTGCGCTCTTCAGCATAGTAGTCACGGTATAAGACGATAGGTAGCTTTCGAAGAGCCTCACCGAACGGTGGAAAGTGTGAGTCCTTGAGCGTGTGAGAGACGAGCAAGAAACTATGATACACATACACGCAAAGAGGAGCAATGGCAAGTAAGGCAACAGGATGCGAGCCTAGGGTGAGAATGTTCAAGGAGAAAGATGGAGAAGGGAGCTATAGTGATTTAAACATATATACACACGTATAGGAAAAGCGAGTATGCCCTAGGATCCAAGCTTCGTTCTAGAGGTTGGCTGGAGGGTGACTTGTGGTTGTGTGTCACGAAGGATAGGGTTGCTGCTGGCCAACGCGTATACCCAAGCAGCAGGAGCGCTTGTTCCTCCAGTTGTCTTGGTCCCTCGTCTTATATCCCTTCTCGTATTCCTCCTCGCACAGTCAGGAGTCCGTCGTTTCTCCTGTTTTCGCTTCAGCTACACGCTACCATCGCCCTCTACCAGTGTATCTTGGCTTAGCTGGTGCCAAACGGCCTAGAGCCGAGGTCCTTTAAGGTCCGAGCAACTGAGGGTGGACACGCTGAATGTTCTTGCACTTGCCATGAGAGTTTCTTTGTGTGTGTGCACACATCCAAACACATATCACTGTATGTTAATATACGTGTGCCTGTCTGTGTGTATTCGTGTCCATGTGTTCATTCCTGATAATGGAAAATCTTCCCCTCAACCGTATCCTTCGAAACACACAGACCTATCCTTCCCAGAGTCCTGCATAGGCAAAGCTTTCAAGGGTCTGAGCGAGTTTACTCATTCTCCTCTCAACGCTGTCCTCCCTTTCATCCAACCCGAATAACTATGCATGCATGTATGTGCGACCGTCGATTCGTCTCCTCTGTCTTTCGTTCCATAAATACCTGGCCAGATCTCTCGTCTCACTCCCACAAATACAGCGAATCTGTGGCCAGAAGCAAGAGAAGGTTCCTTCTACGTTTGTTACGCTTTAGTTCAAACTGCACATACAACCTTTGCTCCTGTCCATCCCACCAACTCGTGTCTTCTTATTTCACTGTTGCTGGGTTTAACTCTCTATATTCTGTATCTTACTTTGCCAAGTTCGAGTTTGGTTGTACTTGGTACACGTACATACTACATGCATGCGCAGCGATCTGGCTACGTCTTCAAACTGTGGGCTTGCATGAATCGCCAAGGAACCACCGCCAGCACAACCTTCCAGGCAGATCCTCTCGGTCCTCCACGTGGCTCCTTTTCTTGCTAACATGGTTCTTACTCTTTCGCATCCTGCTCTCTACCACTCTCTCTTCAGACTTGGTAGACTACCTCACCCTCTATGTGCATCCAGGGAGTCCGGCGACTGGATGTTCTATACTACCCAATCCTTCCTTCTGACCAACGCCACCCAAAAGGTCCAAGCAACCAGCCAAGGAGTTAGCCAACTTCACTACACATGCGTACCTATTTGTTTGAGCCATAGATGAATCTCAGTCCATCTGTCTCCTTCCAGCAACCTCTTGTCTGTCCATCGTTATCTCTCTCTCTCTTCCTCTGGACATGTCATCCACTCCTTCCTCTCTCATTCCATAGGAAGGTCATTCGCCATTGCACATAGAGTTGCACGAATAGAGACGAGCAGGTGATTTGCGAATTAACCTGGCCAAGAATTATCGAATTGTCCCCAGCTGTTCATTTCAAAGTTCCTTCACGATCACCATGACTGCAGTACTCATAGAGCTGGACGAAATCGATAATTGTATGAGCAGGAGTGGCCAAACAATTGAAGATAATAAAACAGCCTCAACCGATTAATTACTGATAATAAGCATCCCTGATTATCTGTTTGTACACCCGATAATTATAGTCAAAGTTACTACGATGCATAGGTCAACCAATTAAGAGAGAAAGAGAAGGACATCTCGGGGTTTTATAATGGACATCCGTTCTCAAAGAACGAGACCCGTTAAATGTCACATCGGGGATGAGAGGCCGATGTAGGGGAGAAGGAAGAAAAGATGACGAGTAGGTGGTGGTGGTATTGATGGTGGGAGCAGCGGTGGTAGAGAAGGGTTGATATAGTACACGCGAACTATCGGACAAGGCGAGTGAGAAACTTGTAGGTTGTAAGGATAGGAAGAAGAGAGAAGTAGAAGCAGCCAGAAGTATAGTGTGGAAACCACTGCCATATAAGAGGACAGGGATCGGAGGAGCAGCCTTCATGTATAGCCACTAACACGTATATACCTTCCCAGAACCTCAAAATCTCACGAGACGACGTCGAGAGCGATATACACACATGTGAAATGAGGTGGAGAGGCAGAATGAAGAGCTGGAGGAGGAGAAGTAAGAGTTAGGCCACGTAGTGGATAGAAAGGGAGGACAGGAGTTGCAGGATGGCCAGGGGGTTGTTGGGAGGATTGAAGTAAGCGAGAAAGGACCAAGCGGGTGGTTGTTAGGTGTATATGGGAAGCATCGACGATGCGGTGGCGTTGGGTTGGTTTGTGAGAGCGTTTCTCGCTGCGGGACGACGAGCGAGGGTTTCTGTACTCTCCGGACCGGGCACACAATAATTACTATAGGTTGTACGTAAGGAGTAAGGAGACGAGAGAGACGGAACCAAGTAGCGCAAGAGAGACCCGGCTGCTTGGCCAGCCGAGAATCGATACGCACTCACACATCGTCTTGAAGACGATGGGCCACGCATAGCTATGCAACTCGAACTACTACCCGGATCACCACACTACACCGCTTCCAACAGCTAGCGATGAAGGTACAGACGCCCGAGTCCCAACCTTTTCCGACACATGCTAAATCCTCCCCTATAACACTTACTTGCGTACCTTTAAGTAGCCTAAACTCGTATACAGCATGGCGTTAAGATGATGGACTCGGACGGAAATTTAACAAGCGTAAAACTTTCAAAATTAGCCAGAAAGTCTTGAACAGCACATTCCATTTTTTATCTTAGAATAGAATCTTGAAAAAACCGCAGCAGTTCGAATAGGTCGAAACGACCAAGACATGTCATAATATTTTCAAGATCCACGAAATCGTTGCAACCACGAGTTAGGGAGTGAGGTCGTATTTTGAAGACATGTATTCAGATGTTGTTTCGCTTATATTCGTGTGTTAACTATATATTCACCTATATATATTCAAACGGTCAGAAGTTGGCGGTATATTCTGGGGCTGGTGATGGTCTCCTTTGCCATATGCAACTATCGCACAACCTCCTGTACACAAAGTCACTACGGACTAACTCACCAACACACATTTACCATTACGTAATAACGGATGGGACTCCTTGGTCGAACAGCATTCTCGCTCCTTTACCTCTTGCTTTCTCTCTCACGCTCAGTGCCTTCGTCTCAACCCCATTCCAGTCTCATTCGAGGCAACCACCCTCGACTGGCCACCCAACCACCCCACGACGTTCACCACCGCCCTCTTATATACCCATCCTTGCTTCGTTTCTCGTTCTCTCTCTCTCTCGCTCTATCTTTCTCTCACGTCTCCTGCTCCTTTGCTCACCCTTCTCCGCTTTCTGCCCAAGCGTTTCTAATTTGCATTCCCCTCCACGTTTGCACCCCCCTTCCGACTCGCCGAACGACACAGCTACCCCTCCTTCTCTCGTTGTAAGCTCGCCAGCGAACTCGTACTGTAGCCATCCGTTCATCTGAGCCGTGTTCGTCTTAGCTCGCTTCCCTTTTACCCCAACATTCGTGCGTGCCTTCCGATCCTCCATCTCATTTTTTTGCATCTTTAATTCTCTTCTTTCTTTCTTCCCGCAATATATATATCCATATATTTCTTCTTCCCCCACTTAAGGCTGCGTATCTTTTTCTTCCTTTTCTCTGTGCGAACATCCTGCTCGCCAGCATCTTCGCCTCATCTTACCCGCGAGGCTTTGCAACGCTCTGTGTCCAATGGCATCATATTTATATACACACAGCCACACATAAACATACACACAGAGTAGTAAGAGACTGCGCTCGTGGTTGGAAAAAGCAGCAGCCCTTCTGGCACAGTCCACACGATTCTTGCCATCAGCTATACCGCCTGATGCTCACGCACGCGAAAAGCCTGGGACAAAGAGAGCTCGTCGTCCTTCCTCTTTCGCAACCCTTAAATTCGAGGGGTCCCAAGAAGGTATATCCCTCTTTAACACGAATGATAAAAAAGAAAAAGCAAAAGTGCGATCCTTAGCGAGACTCTCAGATATACGCGCAACTACGAGAGCAGGCTCCGCGTCTTATACTCTTTCGCAATTTTACTCATCTCAGAATCGTCTAATTCATCCCTTACCAAGCAGTTCCCCCAGCTCCTGCAATTTCGCTTTGCGTCTTGAGAAATTTTCGTCTTCCAAGCTGTTTTTAACCATCGCCTACTCGAGTGCTGCTGGCATAATGTATCGCCAAAAGGAAAGCACTGACTATATCAATGTCGTCAATTTCGAGACGAAATCCGAAGAGTAACTCCTCAAAATTCCACGTCAGTCAACACGCACGATCATTCCTGTCTAGTAAAAAAAAATTGAACGATAGTCGAACGACTTCTGGCTTTAAATATTTAATGTGCCAAATAATTTGGGAACCGAAACAATTATTGGTGTTATCGATGAGTAGGGAAAGAGGAAGGGAATAAAGCGTGACTTTTCCTCTACATCACGAGAAACTGATGATAGGACAGTGGCGACAATGTCTTTTTATCGGGGATATGCGACACACGCGAATGATAAAAAGGGGGAAAGAGACACTAAGCAGGATGGACGAAGTCGAATATCAGGATACGTAAGAAAAGAGCCAGAGCACAGCAGTAAGGGTTATGAGAATCACTCATCAGTGGCGGCCATATTGCCACCCCCTAGTGGGGCGAGAGGTAAAAAGAGAGGAAGAGGCCATCCTCTCGCTTGAGAGGATCGAGAGGCAAGAGCACGTGAGAGAGAGAAAGAAAGAGAGAAAGCGCGATAGACATGCACAGAGCTCGCGGGAGAGCCCTGATAATTCCTCCACCCATCTCGTTCGCCCTCATAATCTCTTTTCTCACTCCCTCAGCGTTCATATACGTCGATCTCACTTGTATATCCTCAAATGGGCGTTCGCCCATCTTTCTCCCACTAGTTCCTCAAGAGTCTTTCGTGCAACGATGAGGCAGCAGCGCGTCTTCTTCCTTACTCACGTTCACATATAGCATCCCGTTCTTTCTTTCCCTCCTGCCTCATCCCTTTACCCGGACCGTCTTAGTCTTACAGGTTTCTTCTCCTTTTCTTGCCTTCTTCTGGGAATATACGCGCGTGGAAAGGAGCAAGAAAGAAAGAGGAGTCGCGAGAGAGAAAGAGATCGGAGGCTCTTCTTATTTGAAACCCCCAGAGCGCGCGCGGTGCCCGGGCTGCTTAATGAGAACCTCCACCCTCCCTCAACGTTTTGGCCACCGAGCGCACCAACCACCCTCTCGCCTCTGCTTCTTCTTCTTCTTCTTCTGCTTCTTCTACGTCTTTTCCACAAATCTCCAACCCCTCATCTCTACATTCTCGGCTTCTTTCTTTCTTCTCTACTTCTTCCGCTTCTTCTCAGCTGGTTCGCGACCCTGCTATACTACTTGTCCATCTATATAGGGTGAATCGTCCTTTTCCCCCTTCGCGCATAGCCAGCACCAGCAACGCCAGTGTAACGCGAGGAACACCTTCCCTCGTGCCTGCTTGCTTGCCCGCCACCATCATCCCCCTTTGAACGACCCCGAAGCACAAACTCACCCCTTAGTCCCTCGATTCCGCACGCCACCGTCAACCTCTCCTCCCCTCGCCCCTTAGTCAAAGAACCACACCGTTTTCTCGCTCTCTCTCCCTCTCTCACTCTCTTTCTCTCACTTACTCTCATCACGAACTCGCCACACACGCGAGACACTTTAGACTTTTCGTATCGATTGCCACGGGCTGAAATTCTCCAACCTTTCTCCCGCTGTCTCGCCTACTCCACCTACGCTTCACCCCCTCCCCCAACTTCTGGGATTAATTAACGGCACATGCACAACAGCGAGCGCGATGCTTCTATAAGAAAAACATCGACACTCGAATGTCTTCTGTGATTTGCCCACTTCCATCTTGTGCATGATTGTCGTCTTTTAATATCGGTGCACGCTCGTAGCAATTCTCATTAATCTCGTTCCTTTGCACGAAGATTTCGACAAATTCGTGACGCGTTTACGCCGATAATCTGGCCGACGGTCAATTGCGTCCAGGTGAATTAACCGTTGCTAATCAAAGGGGCATAATTTACTCTTTCATGTATAGAGAAGTAGTCGAAACGTTCGAAAACATTAAGAGGTCATCGCCAAATCTCAAGGACTTGCGTGTCACGCATGTTCCATTTCAGACCCCGCGATAAACCTTCCCCCGCGTTTCCGCCCTGCTCACTATTCATTTCACACAGTAGGGTAGGAAAAAAACACATGGATCGTGTGCGACTAAAGTGATCGAGGGGTCAACTCTGAAAAAGGGCTGTGATAGGCGATTTCATCATACCCTCATTTCATACACGCACCTGCAGTATACGATATAGGCTTATTTATATATTTACTCCGAACTGTGATTTCTTCCCCATTCTCCAACGTTCGTGTTCTTTTGGTTTCGTACACGTGATAAAGACTTTTTGGGATTTAACGAGGGAAGGGATAGAACTCACTTTCAGCGTGCGCTTTAGTACGCAATAGCATGAAATAAACTGCATGACTGTATAGAAAAGTCATAATGAGCAACCCTGGAACGGTAACTTGCTTTTTTTTTACCAATTCCGGTAACCTCCTGGGGTCACGAAAGACCCCAATGCGGAAAAATTCATGTCTCCGGTAAAATTCAACGAAAAGGGTTCATTCTTTTCGTTTTTTGATGCGCAGGATGAAGTGAGCTTGGGGCAATTTCGCTTGAAGTCGAAATATTAGTCAACAATGCATTAAAACTTCAAAAAACGGGAGAACGGAGTGAGAAAGGGCGCGGGATTTAAAGTCGCCTGGGACGGTTTTCGACCCCAAGCTACCGTTCCAGGGTTAATTGATAATGATTCAAAATCCAGTCATAAACGCCAAGAAATTCAGTATATTTGTCAGAAATCATGAAAACTCTAGATGTGCCAGTTTACACGAGGAAGACCAAAAGGCAAGTGCCCTGGTCGGCGGGTAACATTTTGAGATGAACGCAGATAACGAGATGTAAATTTAATAGCCTCGAACATTTACGATAATCGTCAAGCTTGACCCGCAAGATTTGTCGCCGGTCTCTTTCTCGCTGCGCAACTGCGCGAGAGTTTTGACCGTCTCCCTGTCTCTCCTTCGATGGTCCTGGTGCAGCTCCGACGAGGAGGAAGATAGGATTTGGAACGAGGGGAGAGAACCGAGGAGGGAAGTCAAGGGAGATGGAAAGGAGGAGAAAATTCCTACGACCTGTTTTATATACTGTTACTATGTACGATTAACTCACGATAATTAGCTACTAGTTGAAACTACCCGCGTACATATAAGCAAAGACGAAACTTTATTGAATAACATGAGGACTATTTCCATTCGAATAAATCATACGTGATTATAAACGAACATGCAACCTTTCATCTCGTGACAAGATTTCTCCCGTGGCAGAAATTTGCTAGAGAACTCACACAAGGCTCCGGAACATACGTCAGACCTTGGCGCTCACGTCTGTGAGATCCACAGCTTTCCAACCTACTCCTCTTAAGGATCTTGAGCACTTTAAGATTAATTAATGTTAATTATTCAATAAATAGCTTGCTAATCGTCGTGGAATTTTGACACAATCTCTTAAATTCTTCATACAAAAACATACCAAATTTTCAGAATTTCATTATCGTTTGCAATTTGGGACTCAACATCCTTAATTTCTAGCGGAAACGAATCAAACATCAAAGTATTGAACACCTTCCAATCTCGACAAAGTCAGACCCTCACTTTCAGGGTAATTTCTATCGTTCCCTGCTTGTATAATATTTAAAGACGCGGTAGCGTCTTGACGCCAAGTATTAAAAAGAAAAGTTCGAATCGACAAGGCAAGTTGCACTGCGTGTCTATATACTCGAGATTTAAAAGTATGCCACGAGCAGGCTTTCCCACCTAATTTCGTTGGATCAGGTACAGCCGCGCCTGTCCATCGGATTTGGGAACCAAGTCGTCTCAAGCTCTTCTGAAATAGTGTACGAACCCGCCCGAAGTGTTTCAAGTTTTCTCCGCACAAAGTATTTCACATTTTTCCGTTTCGACCAATAATTTTGGAGAAACAAAAAAATTGATGGAAATTGCACATTTTGCCAATATTAACTAAACACAAAATCTCAAAGGACAGTATATCATTTTGTATCTTTTAAAATTGAATGAAATAGCTTGTTCGCGCAATCATAACAATTTCGACTCCGTTCGTTCCAGCTCATCGGTTTCCCTTGCCTTTCTTTATACAATTATTATAATGCTTATTGGCAGATATCATTGAAATTTGGCCTGACAAATGGACAAGTCCGGAACCGGAAGTGGCTCTCGATTGCCAGAATTCGGTAAAATCATGAGGATATAAAGAGAAGTAGATCTTGGAGAGAGAGAGAGAAAAGAAGAGATAAACAATTTTCTTGAGAGAGAAAAACAAAAGAGCGACGGAATGCTGTGGAAGCCGGGGAGGATCGCCAAGATCTTACGATCTGAAAAATCTCAAATATCAGCAACCAAGATTTCAACTAAAGAGGGAAAAAGATAGACAAAAAGAAAAGGTGCAGAGAGAGAGGGAGAGAGTAAGATTGTTTGCGGGTGCCTTGTGGCCTCGCCGATTTTGCGACCTGCCCATGTAAATGCAAATATACTCCTCTCTCCGTGGTGTACAATCAATGGAGGAGGTACGGGAATTCAGAGATTCCCTCGTATTATCATAAAATACCGATTCTACGACGTATCGACGTTCATACTGTCCTGTATTGTTGCAATATACACACTACAAGAGGATTCATACTCCGCATGTTACAAAACATAGGAAAGAGTTCGAGCCAAGAATTTATTTCTAGACATATGTATATATTCTATATTCATATATCTGCCCATATATACATTCGCATACGTGAACACAAGTATACAAAACACAAGTCCAATGAGTGCAGAACGTAGAGGCGTAAGAAATATAGTTGTGTGCTTTAAATAACGTTTCTTATGCCCTTACCGTTTCCCTACATTCGATAAGTCGTTCCACATTGTATATGTTGGTAGATGCTCGTGTGTGTATGTGCAAACTGGTACACGTGGCGCAACGGTGGTCCCAGGATGTCACCTGAACGAATTTGCCGTAACAAATTGACGTACGATTGATTTCCTCGTGCGTGACTCTGTTTCCTTCTCTTCGAATGTGTTTGTACGAGAATATCCTCGTCTTGGTGTGCATGTGTGTGTTTCTCGTATTACGAAACATGGAAAGGCACATGGTAACATGATAGAAAAACGTGTCTAGTGCCATAACGAGAGGAATCGATTTTTAAATGTTGAAATTGTGCAATTAAATATCTTTAAAAAAAAAAAACTTCACTAATAATTCGGACTGCGATAATTGGATGGCAAAGGAAAATTTATGTTTCGTTACTTCGAATTGCTTTGCAACGCGATTAATTAGTGACGAACTATTTTATTTTTTCATTGATTACTCATCTCCGAAAGATTTTTTCCTCCATTACATATTTCAATCTTGAAATCTGACGGGTCGAAGTTGGCTGATGAAATCACGAGCATCGCAGTATTGTTTTTTACTTTACGCACACGCGATATATTAATGCCAGTCATAAGATGATTTAATACGACGAGGACGAGCGAAAATAGCGAAGCGAGACATTGACGAAAAAGGAAGTATATGTTAGATCGGATTCACCTCTCTGGCGCTTTTTCGACGTGTAGGAGATTACGCCCCTTCTCGTCGACGCCGTCTCATCTCGTCCGCAGGCGACATACTCGTCTCGACATCCTCATTGAGGGGGAAAGACGGCAAAAAAATATGAAATAAAAATAAGTAAAAACCGCAAGTGTGTGTATATAATGGAGGGAAAAAAATTTAAAGAAATCGAGTAATGTGTGACGAGAAGTTTTCCAATTAAACATTTATTTGGTTAATTGCAAAAGTTCGGATTTATTGTTGTTGAAACGGGAGGGAGGCTGGAAAAAATGCTTACCAATTAGATGTGCGTTTGTCTCATGAGAGCGAAGGACGGTGATTACTAACGTACGGGCGGGAGGAGGGATGAAAGAAGGATTGGATAAGACGGATAGTAAGAAAGTAGCAAAGACGAAGAACGTGTGGAAGAGGGAATACGATAGTGAGTGAGAAAAGGAGAGAATTGAAGGATAAAAAAGAATTAGAGAAAGAAGGGGTGACGAGGGATTGCAGGGGTTAAAATAAGAGGGCGCGGGGTTTGAAGCGCGGTGTTGAGGGGTGGTTTGGTGCGAACGCCGAGTCGTCGGTCCTGTCTTCAGAGGGGATGAGAACAAGTCAAGGGGTTGGGTACAAACCAGAAGAAGAAGAAGAAGGCAAAGCAGAAGAAGAAGAAGAAGAAGAAAGTGGCGTAAAGGGAGAAGGCGGCGAAGGAGGAGGAGGAGGAGGAAAAGGACGACGACGATGGTGCGCTTGCCGGTCGTTATTTTTGTGCCTGCCTCGTCTTTAATTTCTCGCCTCCTTTCACCCCGCGCTCTTCCTTCACCAAACCCTCGTCTCCTTCCACAACGTCGTCGTCGTCGTCGTCGTCTTCGTCTCCGTCGACGCCAGGGAGAGCAACTCCTCCTCGATCCTCCTCTCCCTCGGCACACGATCTCTCCGTCTCACTTCCTCCCATACCCGAGACCGGTTGTCTTAGTTCGTATGCATATCTCAGTGCCTCACATATTGATTCAGGGCGTCATTACGCGTCTTAGCTCGGCCGGCTACCACCGCCAACCCGAGGAGAACCATAGCCGCGACCACCACCACCTTCTACCCTCTTACCCGTCCTTACTATCCATATAAATATATACATACGTACACGCACACAGCCATACACACATGTATACATATAGCTACGCATATACATGTGTCTTATCTCGTCTGTATATAGTGCCGAGTACCATTACCACCGAGAAACACAGAACGAAGACGACCAGAACGAGAACGACGTCGTCGTGCCACCTTAGCTCAACCAACCCCCCTCACGCTCGACCCAACGGGTGTGTGCGCCAATCTTTCTCTTCGTCCATTCCTCTCTCTCTCTCTCACTCTCTCTCCCTCTCTCCTTCTCTTCTGCTTTGGCGAGACAGACCACCAACCGTAAACCACCCCCTACTATTGCTCCCTCTTCGAACCCTATCTCGCACGTTGTATCATCCACCTATATATGACCCCTACACCATATTACACCACCAGGAAAAGATAACCGTTGCACGGATCGTCGCATCTGTATACTCATCTAGCTAAATCATAGAAACATATAATAATCACAGTTACAATCAGCGTTTTCGGTCCAGATATCATGACTGGCTGCTTTCAACCTCGAACATGATTCCGTTTTTTGTAAAGTTTCTATACCAACGTTCCAGGCAACAATCTTTTTACTCTCCCTGATGACAAATCTACGGAGAAGACTTTTTATCAAGTTGTCCAACTATTAGATCTTTGGCGCTGATTATAAAGTGCTCGTTTGCTACTTGGAACGATCACGTTATGACGATCATGCCCATTTAGTCCTCACCTACTTCGAATCACACTTGCGACCTCTTGAGAGCTCTCGAAGCAGTCCGAAGATTTTGTACCCAATGTTCGTCATTCCGCAATACCATCCGATGGTATGGGACTCCTCGCTGCATATGGTAATCAGTCTCGAATTAATCTTCGTCCAACGGTTGTTAAGGTAGTACATACCGTCGATTTTAGAGTTACCATTCGGAATTTAATAAACTTCGGTACGGTAGTAGATTATGATATTAGAAAAAGATCCAGTCAAATTTTCAAGAAGCCACAGAGAACCAGAATAAATCTCAATTTTAATTGTACTTTACAACGAATTTTTAGTACTTCTTAGCAGAAATCTCAGTTTTCCTTGGAAAATACAATGCAAATATCATTTTACTGGTTCTCTGTAGCCTCTTGAACATTTCACAGGATTTTTTGACAGTACTTCCAAAAGAGGCGAAAACTGCAATTTATCTAATGCAGTTTTGATTAAAAGTTGTGTCAACTCTCACCATACCTTGATTCCCCACATCCGGTTCCGAATTACGACAACTTTTTTGTATCGCGAGTGACTTATTCAGGCCTTTCGGTAAAAAGTCCGGCATGGTCAAAAATACTCGCAGTCTGTTAGAAATTTTGAAGGCATGCCTCAAAATGTTGCCTTGATATTTGTCGAATTCCTGAAAAAGTTCATCACTTTCTTGAAAGCCAACTTTTCATCGGAAAAAGTACCAAAATGTTCTGTCAAGTTCACGTCAATTCGGTCCCTAACAATAATTTGGATAGAAAAATTCCTCGTTTTAAAAATCCAGTACGAATTACTTGGCAATCACATTTTTTAGTGGTTTTGATGAATTCGGCGAAATTGAGGCCTCAAGGCGTCTAGTGGATTGATGGGATTAGTCATAGAGATAAACATAATAAAGTCAGGAAAATCCAAACAAACGATGAGATTTCGACGAGGAGGGCATATCTAACGAATCGTCTTTCCTCTTGCCAGCGTGGGGAAAGTTAACGATGCTGACCAATCGAACAAGAGCGTAGCAACTTGCGGAGGGACTCGCGCCAAGCAAGGTGAACGGGTACAGTAAGCGGTCACTGGGATTGCTCACTCTATCCTGTAAGACAGAGACAGCGGCTATCGAGCTCTACGCTGCATCGGACCATAAAGCATATTCCTTCTTTCTTTGGAAAGACTGTTCGCGATATACAGTCGTGGATCTTTTTACACCTGGACACTGTGACTTCTTATTAATCAACGCCACAAATTCGAAGTCTTTGCAAAAGCGATAATTAGTAAAAACTGATCAAAAGGATGAAGCCAGGCCACTTTTGAGGCATTTTCGGCAGGTACTGAGATTTCGATGAAAAAGTCTCGGTATAGTGACATCACTAAAAAGTCACTGGAATAACTAATGATCTTGATCAACTGTGACGCATATAATTATCTCGTCATTAGTATCATTAGTATTCATGCAATTTGTGAACATAAGATATGTTTCCACAAAGGTATATCCGAAAGACGACAACTCTGCGTAAACACCACGTTTTTTCCTCTTTACGTAGCCGATTCGAATACACGATTTTTCCTGAAACCCTGTCATCCGTTCGAACTTCTATAATGCGCAGGAAACGTCGCAGGACTCGAGTTTGGCAATGGCCACGTGTCAAAGGTCGATGATTTCTTTCAGGAAATCATTGGCTCGTCGAGTCAAGAAAGACATTTGGTTTTCCCGGTCATTGACGGCCAAACCCGACGCGAATCATTGTTGCGGATTTGCGGAGCGAAGGCGGAAAACACTGGAAGAGTCTTTTGAATTAACCCTAGAAAAGTAGTTTTTTTTTTGTTTTGGCCTATTCCGGCAATCTGGGGGCATGAATGACCCCAATTTTGAAAAATTCATATCTCCGGTAAAATTAAGCGAAAAGGGTTCAACTTGGGCTCATGTTCTTTTCGTTTTTCGATGCAGGATCACGCGAGCAGTGGCAATTTTACATAAAATTTAAAAAATTAGTCAAAAGTGCGGTAATGTCGCCGGGGGTCGTTTTTGACCCCAGGTTTGCTGGTCTAGGGTCAAGAATCGTCCTGGAAAGTTGGAATGAGACGTTCTCTACTGTACCTGATGTAAAAATATGCACGAATGCAACAACAAGAAAGAGAAAGAGTATAAAAGAAAGAGGGAATAAGCAGAATTCCGTGATACGTGTATATGCATAGCAAGACTAGTCCAAGCTCTACAGGCTGGATAGCCGGCTTGATCAGTGGCTCATCACAGCCCATGGTCGCCATCCGTGGCATCCTACCTGTATTTACAGCTCGTGTACGACTCCCTAAGAATCTCCTTCTCTTTCTCCCCTTCCGTCTGGCTCTCGCCCTCTCTCCGTCTCTCTTTCTTCCTTGCTCCTTTCCGCTCAAACGAAACAAAATTCAATGTAATTTCGTTACACCGTTCACTCGAGTACAAGCCGGGCTCTCGTGTGATCACGAGGGACCAACGCACAAACTTCGACATCCTAAAGAACGAGTTTTCAACGCTAGTTTTTTTCCTCTCGTGATCGTTTCTTTTTTCTTCTCTTTTTTCACCGTTCCGACACACGCTTTATTGTCCAAATCTTGTTGTTATTTTTTTCTCCTTTCAATTCATCAACGCCGGGAGGGAAAACATTTTTAAAAAACGGTCCAAAGTTTCTTGCAGGATCTGCGCATTCACTTTTGCCGATTGTGATACATTTTCGAGATAATGTGTGTGCGCGAATGCTTCGGTGTGTGAAATAACTCGAATCTTCTCACGGATACGATGCCGAGGATTAAGTGGATTGCTCCAACATGATATTCTAATTTCGACTGACATTTTTCAACCGAGTTTATCAACATTTGTTCTCATCGTGGAGCTTGCGATTTGATGAACATTCAGTGATTCGACGCGGAATTGCAAGGATATCCACTAAAACTGTGAGTATATTCAAGGCCCATAACAATTCTGCATAAATTAGAAACGACCTCGATATCTTTCCGATTCCGTACGCAGAACCATAAAAACTTGAAACTTGAGTATCTTCGCGTTCCACCTAAAAAAGGAAGGGAGATTCAAAAGTTGCAAAAAAAAAAGTGTTTCGACGAAAATGAAGCCTGAAACGCGTCGTCGCAATTCTTCAACGACGAAGCGATGTCGAGCCCAACATTCCAAAGGGAATGAGAAAAGCTATTAAAATTAAACTACAAAGTAAGTTCGTCTCAAAACGATTTCCATACATGAATGACGGTAGAAAAAAGTTCGAAGAAGATGATAAAAACAAAAACAATCGCTCTTTGCGAATAACAGGTCGTTGTTTTTATTATTGATGGTGTGAGAACACGTCAATTTGCGAAGGAGGAAGTGATGAGTGGAATAAGAAGGAAACGACGCGAGATCCGCGACAACACGCTAGACAGCCTCGACGATTCCATCTCCATGTCAAAGCATCGAGCATTTTCCTATGTGAAAAGTTTTTTTCCTGTGTACACACAAACACACTGCAGTAGCCTGCTCACTGGTCTGTATTTTGATACATGCAGAGAGTTTTTCGATCTCATTGTCAATTACTGGGTGTACAAAGCGTATCAAGAACTATTCAACGAACGTCACAGTATTTGATGGATCACTGCATCGTGATTTTTCCTTTCCATCTTCTCGTCATCTCTTTTCGTATATTTTTGTCAGCAAACTTTGGGACCTTCGTAATCAGGAAATTAGGGGAACAGTGAAGAAAAAAAGTTTCGAAATAAAATATAAATCGCAGCAAGAGGAAACGAATGAATCTTTCCTCAAATCTGGGGAATCCAATGCCTCATTTAACGCAGATTATCATCCGTTCGAAATTATGCAACGACTCTGAATTTCAGTATCTCTTGAACGAGCCTCCATTTATATACATATAAATTACTATATAATGTTCGCGCGTGTGTGTGTGTGTAGAAACGCATAACACTCAGTAACACCCAACGAACTTTCCCTCTCTGTCTGTCTTTGGCTACTTTCTCCGCACAGTCCACACTGTAAGAGTGTTTTACTTTTTTACCTCTTATAATAATGCTGCGCGCGATACCTGAGGGAATAATTCTCGGTTAAATTCTTACAGATATGTGCAACTGATTATTTATTATATCAGCCTCTTTGTATGTTTAGGAAAATAAATCAGCACGTGCGTCGGCGTCGTCGTGAGCTTACAATTATAGTCGAGTAAATAATGTTGATTTTTCTTTTTTACAATCGTACACAAACGATTTGGATGATTTTTAGTTTTGGAAAATTTGAGCTCAATACAAAAAAAATGGACAGTTTTCTATCGATCGCCTCGACATGTACAGGCGATTTATAAAATTTGTCACGAATATTGAAAAAATAAAAATGAATAATTATGGAGACGAGGGCGACAAAAAAATATTCAAATTTTTCTTTCAGTGGCTTGATCCTGTCTGGGAGGTTTGATGAAAATTTTCTGGAGAATAGAATTAACACGTGAGGTTTCATTTTCGAGATGTCTGGTGAAGAAACTCTTGAAAATTTCCTTCTGCGATCGGAGTCTGAGCGTCGAAGTAGAAACGGTCAAAATTCGGCCATCTTTTGAGCGCAGCGGACAGGATGTTAAAAAATTGTCGAAAAAAAACGAAATGAAGCTAAATTTCTCCTCTACAAAGTTCATGGAATTTGGGAAGGTCCATTCAAGGCATCGAAAACAAGGCCGAGAGTCTTGCGAACTTTAGCCCGGAAACTTTAAATCCGTAATGCAGCACGTAATCAACCGATTTTTTCCGTGTCCGTGTCATTGAGAGATTTTGTACTGCAATTGCAATCACTCACGTTCGCACTTCTACGAAGCAATTTGTTTTTTACACCATTGTCTCCACTCGGTCTCTCTCTCTCTGGCGTGTCTTCCGTCAAGAATGTTGGCAGCTCGGGGCAATTCAAATGTTTAATTTATAGAATAAGTTTTGCGAACACACGATACTAAACAAAAAAAAAAAGACGAAAAAGAAAAAACAGAGAATCCGGCCCCGTTCCAGTTCAACTCTTTGCTCGAGTCTCTAGTAAATTGCTGCCCGTTGCGGCTACATACATTACGACACACTCAATGCATCGTATCAGGTGTGCACGCATACGCATATACAGTTTAGATGTAGCGAGAAAAAAATGCTTTGCTGGCCGATTCTTCCGAACGGTGAAATTGTACAGTTTTATATTTTAAGCCGAAACGTATGTACGCTAAACCCTGCTATTCGCATAATTTTTCATCCAAATAGTGCGTCAGAAAAATTGTTCCATAATCGTAGCGGCCAAAAACATTTTTCATTCATTTTTTTTCTTTTAACTCAAAACAACAATATTTTGTGACGCTCCTAACTTTATTTTCATTTATTTTTCAATTTTTTTTTCGAGGAAAAACTGAAACGATTTTTAAATCGAAAAGAGAATCGACCTTCTCGAAATTCCACGATAGACACATTTTTTCCTGAATCACGAGTGCCCTGAAGGCAAAAAGACCGGAATTACGCGATCGCGTTCTCCTGTATGGAAGGGAAAATTTGAGGTTGTGCGTTCTCTTCAACGGCTGCACGGATTACTCAATCAATTTTGATACACCGATTCGCACTCATGTAACGATTCGTGTTTTTCAATTTTAGTTTCCATCCGTAGCAGCAATAGAAAGTCGCAATTTTCAACTGTTATTTTTGCTATCAAAATATTCACAATTTATCCTCAACAGAAATTTAAATTAAAAAGAAATTGACGTCACGAAATGAATTCGTCGATCGATTTAAAATTCGGAGCAATTTTCAGTGAGCGGAAATCTGCCAAAAAAAAATTGAATGAATTTTCATAAAACTTTACAAAGTTCACTTTAATTCCTTTTTTAATTACTAGAGTGCAACATTTATTATTCGATTTTTTTCCGTGTGTTGTTGAGCCTCCAAGTCCTCGTCTTAATATTGACAAATTTTTTTCACCCAATAAAAATCTTCAATGAAAAATTTCAGTTTCTGTCGCAGTTTGATCCGCTGCACGAATTTTATAATTCACGTTCCATGCCAACGAAAAAGCTCAGAACCAGAAAAGTTTTGGATTCCGATGTCAATCTGCAAAGCATCAAAACGTCCTCGTAACAAACATCGCGATATATTGACGAGAAATCGCGTTGATCCTCGCGAAATACTTCACGCGATTATTTTATGCTCGACGAGATGTTTTCGAAGTTCGAATATTAAAAATCCTCTCATTAAGCAGAATCGTTATCGACTCGCGCTTGATTCACGTGTTTATTGCGATCTTTGAACGACCCTATACAGAATGTGGGATCTCTCGAGATAGAAACACAAACCTGTGGTTAAATATCAACAATCCTTTACGCAAACAAGACGCTCGTTAGATGTGAAAAAAACGAGGAAAAAACTGTGTCGTCAGTGACAGTTGAAGGAGAGAGAGAGAGAAAAGAAACACGCAACTACGACGAGCTATTCCGACTTCTGAAAAGACACTATAGCGCGTCATTCCCCGATTTCAACGGACACGTCCGTAACACAAGATAATTTTTGATTAAGGTGTCTAATTGCCAGAAGAGCCCTGAAGGAAAATGAAAATGGGACGTTGAAAGAAAATTCCTTGCAAAACAAGCGATAAGAATAATTTGACAAATCTTTCTCGTCGAAATCAAACTTCACCTTCTCGTAATTAATAACGATTTCCCACGTGATTGTCGAATTCTTGAAAAAAAATGATAATTTTTCGTAAAACCGATGCGTATGCCGCACATGTACGATAAATGTTATAGAAGGCTTATTAAATTCATTAGCACGTCGAAGTGAACGAGCGTGCGGACGACAGAATTTCCGTGTTTCGCTATGAACGCGTGGAATAACAATGAAGTTTTTTTTTTCGCTGACATGTATGAGTGTAATCGTTATAAAGGCCATTTTTAATCTGTTGGTTATTGAAATATTTCGAATAATTAATTGATGCGATTATCGTTGATTAATTTTTTTTCTCATTTGAAAAGGATGAACGAGTGAATAATTTTTTCGATAATCTGTTCATTCAGAAATATGCCAGCACTCCAATTGTTCGGAAGAAAATGGTTGGCAGCCACCGACGATCTAGTTTATCCAGGACTCTTCGAGATCTTCATAAGAGTCCTTTGGTAACTTTCTCAACCTCAGTTTCTATGAACAACGATTTGGAAGTAATCGAGAAAAAAAACGGAAGTTCATAAAACTTGAAGATGTTTTTTTTTTGTTATTTAAGGTTTGTTCTTGTGGGAATTTCCTGCTTAAGATTCTACGACGAAACGTGGAAATGTCGGACGGGAGGGGAACTCGTGAGGGTATTCCTTGCCGGTGAAATGGTCATCCTTGGTGTCGTGACCATTCTCGTATTTGTGATCGTAAATCACAGCGCGAGAGGATCGATTACCGACACACACGCGAGAAGATTCGTTCAGCCACTTCTCACAATCAAGTGAGTCTTACGAATAGAGTTTCTTCGGGTTTCTCCCGTGTTTTCAACCGCAAAGTATCGAAACATGAATTTTTTTTTAGATAGATTTTTTTAGATTTGTAGCGAATCAAAATGTAGCAAAAAAAAAACTGCAAACAGCTCGAGCCGAGCTTGCAGCGGATTTCCAATTTTGTAACGTCACAGAATTGACAGGAAGAAGAATTGAAGCGCAAAATTGAATGAAATGAATGCGTAGAAAATCTTAAGCCAGGCACTTCGAACAAAAGATCGCGCTTTATAAACGTGCTGGGTATGCAAAATTCAAAAGTAACTCGAGAATGGTTCGAGCTAAAACGTTGGAATCAGGCGAGCCAGTACAAATTTACTAAATGCATTTTTACAACTGTTCATTAAGCGAGACTAAAACTTTCGCCAATTACGAAACGAGTGATCACTTCTTGGTTTATTATTCGAGCTGGAATTTCCATACGTTGGAACGATCCAAATTGGAATTGTCGCTACATTTTATGACCTTGAACCTTGTGATTTTTTTGCATTGAGAACTTCGATTTTTTCAGAGCAGTTTTTTGGAACGATAGAAAAATGTCATGGAACCATGAGGTCGAAAAAAATTCGCTGACCCATCCGCCAAGTTTCATTTCGACTTTGTCCAATAGTGCGATTAAAATTGACTTGAATTTTCGAATTTCAGAATTTTGCTGCTACTGCCAGAAATAGTATGGAACATTCTCGGGACGTTATGGATCTTGAGCGCTCACGTGGATTGCAAAAACGAGGATTACACGTTAACGGTGGTCGAGGCGTTGGTTTTTTTCGACTGGGTATTAATTGGCCTCGCTATTCTGGGTCTAGCGTTGGTATTCGATCCCCTCGGGTCCCTCGGCTTACCGGACAAAGTTCTCGAGGACTCGATCGAACACGGCAAAGTGTCGAAAATTTGGTTGAGGAGATTCAAGTTTTTGTGGTGGATGAGACGAGACGAGAGTGCTAACGATACGTTTCAACATGTTGCTGGTGAGACATAGGTACATGGCGTTGAGGTCCAGAATAAATGAGCCAACAAAATTCTTTTTCAACCCGAACCAAGACTTTCACACTTAATCCCCGATCCCATCACAATTTCCATAGAAAGTCGTTAGTGTCACGTCAATTAGACGAATTCACCCTAAAACGGTAACCTGGGGTCAAAAACGACCCCGCAGACGACTTTAAATCCCGCGCCCTTTCTCCCTTCGTTCTCAAGCGAAATTGCCCAGGCTCACGTGATCCTGCATCAAAAAACGAAAAGAAAACTCCAAGTTCAACCCTTTTCGTTCAATTTCATCAGAGATATGAATTTTTCAAAATTTCGGTCATTCGTGACGCCCAGGTTACCGAAATAGGTAAAAAAAAGTCACCGTTCTAAGATTAAATACGAAGCCACATAAAACTTCATCGGAAAATTTCCCTAACACATCGTCCTAGTCGATTTTTTTGTCTCTATTTTCAGGACTATTGAGCGCCCTTTTTCGAGGCACTGATCTAGTACCTTCGGACGTCATGGCTGGCTGTGTTTTACTTCGAGTTCGTCAAAAACGAGAAACTCTCGAGCTGAGACGACTCAATATACTAAAACGTCCGGAGTACATTATCGGTAGGAATTGCTCTATATTCATTGTATCACAATGTACGATATACATATATTGCATTGAAAAAGTTATTACGGTTGGTCGCAGATGCCGCAAGCATTTTCGCAGATGCTCCAAATTGGATGTCGCTGGAAAATGCTCATCACTTCCTGAAGTTGGCTATAGCATCTTATGGATGGTTATACGTGGTTTATCAACACGCTTGTACCGGATGCTTCAGACTAGCGCGGGGGATGATATGCTGCGCGTGTTTCAGGAGAAAACGCGATAACGTTTTGGACGATAATTGTTGTTTCTGCAGTATGGCTGGTGTCAAATATCTGTCCAAACTTTCCGAGGACGACATTCTTTTCGCATCGTTTAGGAATCACTTGTGCGAAGTGAGCATGATCATTTCGATTGAATCCAAAAAGTTTGGAATGCCTCGAAATTCTTTCAGGTCGAACCAATCGTAGAACTTTTTTATGACCATTAAAAATGCATGCAATTTTTTTTTATAGATACCGTTTTGCGTCATTGCCGATCACAAAACATCGAGCATCGTTATCGCGATCAGAGGATCGTTGTCGGTGCGCGATTTAATTACAGACATAGCTGCTGCTTCGGAACCTTTCCAACCGGAAGGGCTTCCACCTGGTAGTATGGTAAGAACAAATTCATATGTTGATTATTTATCAAAGATAATCAACATATAAATAACATACAGAGAATGTTAATCATTCATTAAAAATAATCAACTATAATTATAAATAATTAATTAGAAATAATTAACTAGAATTACAAATAATCAATGATTAATAAGTTAATATTATTAATTATAATTAATCTATTTATTTATTTATATATTTATTTAATAATTTAATTATATTAATTAATTGATTATTCATTAATTAACTAGAATTACAAATGATTAATTATTTATTTGTAATTATAGTTAATTATTTTCAATTAATTATTTATAATTATAGCTGATTTATTAAATCATTCAATTTACTAATTAATAATTAATTATTTATCGAAATTAATAATTATAAAATTATACAATAAATTAAAAATAATTAATTTTTTATTAAAAATAATCAACATTTTCGTACGTCGATTGGAAAGATTCTCAATTATCAAAGACACTCGTGTTTTAGGCTCACAAGGGTATGATTGTTGGTGCCAAAGTCCTTCTCAAACAGTTGGAACAGTACAAAATACTGGAAAAGGCATTTGCAACGTATCCTCATTACAGCCTGATTCTGACGGGTATGAAATAATTAACAAAAAATATTTTTTTACTGGTTCCAGAGATCTCGAAAGACGAAATTTTCAAAATTTGCATCGATTCACTAAAATGTCTGAAACTTTTATCGAATTCGAAAATCAAACTCCAATTCATTCTCTTCGTTTTTCAAATATCTTGAAAATGATAATTCACGTTTCGTGCATTTTGCTGAGAAATTTTCAAAATTGGACACGCAACAAAAATTTCGTATTTCGTGTTGAAAAATTCGATGCAATCGGCCCAATTTTTTGTCTACTTTTGTACGTGTTTATAAAATTGGTGTTTTTATTTTTTAAGGACACAGCTTGGGTGCTGGTCTGGCCGTTCTTTTAGGGCTGCTCATAAAGCCTCGTTATCCCGAATTAAAAGTTTACGCTTTTTCAACACCAGGTCTTTATGAATGATAAATTGAATGTTACTTATGAAATTAAAATTTCTGCCAGTCTCACTCTAATTTGATAATGACTTTATAACAGCTGGACTACTCAGCAGAGAAGCTGCGAGAGTTACGGAGGATTTTGTGTTGACCGTGGGACTGGGCGATGACTTGGTGATGAGACTTAGTGTCGACAGTATAGAAAACTTCCGAACATCGCTTCTCATAACTCTACAAGCTTGTCGTTTACCAAAAGTACGTAATTTTTTCGTCGCGAGCATATAGCGCGTTCCAAAGGTCGCAGGTCATGATCGAAGGTCGCGAGATGGTGAAATTTTGACGGTCTCCGGCCACAACCAACGGCACGTCAAAAGTCTTGCTGTAGGAAATGTGGACGAAAAAAAAACCCTCCGCGAATCTGATGAACCTTTTTCTATCCGAGCGACAAATTTTTTTCCAAATCTTGTTTTTTAAATATTTTTTTATTAATTATTTTGAGACTTTTGGGGAGAAAACTCACACCTAATAAAAATTTTGTGTTATCTTACGAAAAAAAATGAGTTTTCGATGGATTCGAACGGTGCGAACTGTAGCATCGTCGAAAAGGACTAAAATAATCTTGGGCGCTATAAAAAAATCTCATAATCCGCAAAGGGCTGATAATTGCACGAACTTCAAATCCTAAAGATAAAAATCTCGTGACTTTTATGACACGTTGTACATTTTCTCCCTTACAAAAATCCTGAATGCTCCGATTTTTATGACCTTGTTCTGTTTTTAGTACAGAGTCGTTTTGAATGGATTCGGTTACGCACTGTTCGGCGTACCTGACCGCGATCTCAACAGAACTTGGAGAAATGGTAACACAATCAATTCGATACCTGGCCAATTACCGTTGCTCTCGGAATCGCCTCCGATGCGTCAAACGGTGAGGACATGCTCTAAAAAAATCGATTTTTTAAATTGACAAAAAAGCTGCCTCGGGCTGGTCGAACGAGAGTGAAATATTTTCAAAATATCTCAAAAATTCTTGGGATTCTGTGATAATTTTCGATATTCGCTGGTTTAAAAATTTTTAATCTGTAAATTTTATTGAAAATAGTAACAAATTCTCACGATTTCGGGACTCTGTGAAATTCGTAGCGTGAAATTTTTCGGAACGTTCACTATTGAGACATATTTTTGTTTTGTTTTCGAAATTTATACGCGAGGTCACGAATATTAGAATTTACGAGATTCAGTGTCGTGTGATTCACGCGAATGGCTTCATTTTTTTTTTTCTTTTCTAGGAAACAATGGTGTTGGAACGAGACGTGACCAGGAGACGTTACTCGAAGGTCAGATTGTACAACGCAGGCCGTATACTTCACTTGGCAAGATGTAAACCGTCGCAGCCTGACAACAGGTACGAAAAGTCGTATTGAAATTCATCGGCTCGACAGACGCGAAAGAAACGACGAGATTAATGCAAATTTTGTTGTTACATTGGCAGTAAAAAAGTGAGCAAAAAGGAGAGACAGTACGAAATGCGGTGGGCCGAAGCGGACGACTTTATGGAACTTTCGGTTATGCCACGAATGCTGCTCGACCATTTGCCCGAAAATTTAGAGTTCGCGCTGGCAACGTTGCTGCAACAGCAAAAGGAACTTCCTGTTTACATAGAGTCTTCGTAGCCCAAAGAATCAAAGCCCCGATTGGAGAAAACAAACAAAAACACACACACGCGTGTGGAAAGTACATTTTGGTAATGCCAATTGGAGCAAACTCTCGAAACTCTTTTTCACTCTCGAGCTTATCTGCATTTACGATAGGGTCACAACCTCTAGCGCGAAATGATTTCTCTCTACTTACTGCGCACGGTCTATTATTTATGCAAACTCTTAAGTTATGTACATTGTTGATATGAGTGAAGCAAACAAAAAGATACGAATAAAGTTTTCTATGTTTTTTGATAGCACAATTTTGCGGGTCCAGCGTACAAACATGTTGATTTAATGCGAACATCAATGCAGACGCGTATTTGTGCACAAAATTCCAATTAAATTTCTCATTCGCGGTTGAATTCCGTGATATAAATTTGTAAATCGTTTCCTAGCGACTTTGAATGACCAAACGAGCTCAATTCCGATCACGCAGTTCGCTAACTCTCGGGTAATGACCACACGAGGGCAGCGGCGCGAACACATGAACACGAACACGTGCTCGCTCCACACGAGGATTTGGGGAATCCTC
Organism: Diadegma fenestrale; assembly: GCA_037043255.1. NCBI lineage: Eukaryota > Metazoa > Arthropoda > Insecta > Hymenoptera > Ichneumonidae > Diadegma > Diadegma fenestrale. Next base: position 4,498,819 of record CM073311.1, on the reverse strand, counting down.
AGTTTTCGGGTCTTATGGTTCGCTTGTTATTCAACGTGAATGGAGAATCTTGTGGTTGTCGCTCGCAGTCGTTAATCTTTTTTTTTCGTAATCTTTCCTCCCGACATTCGTCACGTGCGTCTGTTGTCGAAAAATGGAAAATAAACATTACCGTTCGGTTGGGGGGGCCTCCATTCCATCATAATAACTGCTTCCCAGCAAACCAAAGCTGGCGTTCAAAATCGTCAAACGTTAGACTCATGCCACATTTCGGCGTTTTCTAACGCAAAATACGTAGGATTTTATGTCGCCATTCGCAGCGTTTCCTAACGCCAGCAACTAACGTTACCGAGTAACGTGATCCTAACGCAAATATTACGCCACGCTGTGCTGCTGTTGAACAGCAGCCTAGCAGCAGGGTCTGGCACGATTCTAGCGTTAGAGTCTGACGCTAGCCTAGCGGCAGAATCTAGCGCCACCCTAGCGGCAAACTCTAACAGCAGCCTAGCGGCAGAGTCTGACGCCAGCCTAGCAGCATACTCTGGCAGCATTCTAGCGTCAGGTTATAACACAATTCTAGCATAGAATTTCAACAGCGTTTTATCAACTCGCCGGAACCTGATGATAGAATGCTGTGAGATCGAACGCTAAAATTTACATTTGAAGCAATCGATGGGAACAAATCCAATTTTCCCCGCAAATAAATTATAGAAACGATTGAAAAAATTTTCAATCGATTAAATCTTAAGCGAGCAAGCTAAAAATTTAAATATTGGTTTTTACGTTACTATTGAGTAAGACTTGGATAGCCGCAGACGCCAATTCAATGATTGCGGCGTCGAGGGCGGTAGGTTCGATTCTCCGAACTGCTATGAATTTTTTTTTTTTTTTTAATCCGTACTCAGAACTCGTTTCTATAATCATAATTATAATTTAATTATAATAATTATATATATTATTATAATTATTATATTATTAATTAATTATACATATATTAATTAAAATAATTATAATTATAATTATAATTATAGAAACGAGTTCTGAGTACGGATTAAAAAAAAAAAAAAAATTCATAGCGGTTCGGAGAATCGAACCTACCGCCCTCGACGCCGCAATCATTGAATTGGCGTCTGCGGCTATCCAAGTCTTACTCAATAGTAACGTAAAAACCAATATTTAAATTTTGAGCTTGCTCGCTTAAGATTTAATTGATTGAAAATTTTTTCAATCGATTCTATAATTTATTTGCGGGGAAAATTGGATTTGTTCCCATCGATTGCTTCAAATGTAACTTTTAGCGTTCGATCTCACAGCATTCTATCATCAGGTTCCGGCGAGTTGATAAAACGCTGTCGAAATTCCATGCTAGAATTGTGTTATAACCTGACGCTAGAATGCTGCCAGAGTCTGCTGCTAGCCTGGCGTCAGACTCTGCCGCTAGGCTGCTGTTAGAGTTTGCCGCTAGGGTGGCGCTAGACTCTGCCGCTAGGCTAGCGTCAGACTCTAACGCTAGAATCGTGCCAGACCCTGCTGCTAGGCTGCTGTTCAACAGCAGCACAGCGTGGCGTAATATTTGCGTTAGCATCACGTTACTCGGTAACGTTAGTTGCTGGCGTTAGAAACGCTGCGAATGGCGACATAGAATCCTATGTATTTTGCGTAAAGTCCTAACGTTAGATTCACTGCGAGTTAGATGCTAACGCAAATCTGACGTGTTTCTAACGTTGCTTGGTTTGCTGGGTTGATAAGCTTCGCCGTTCATCAACCGACGCCTGTGCAGGGCAAACGCGAATGACAAATCGAAACATATTTTTGTCTGATGCTTTTTTTATTTCCGTAAAGATAACGCGGTCGAATTTTCACAAGTCGATTTGTGCCATCTGCAAAGATTACAAAGTGCGCGTGTTTATAGAATGACCTTGAAATTTGATCAATAACAAAATAGTTCTCGCGCGATGATTTTTCTAACTTTGCGTTTTTACCAACCGCCGAATTATCATCGATCGGCAAATAAGATTTCGTTGTTTTTTGCCGACTAGAAAAAAAAGCTGTAGATGGCGCTGCACGTTTGCGACCGCCCGTACTCCAGTCTTCTCGTTAGTCTACCAGCGAAGAGCAAACACCACGCCGACATAGTACATACGGACAAAATACGAGTGCAAACGTAACGTTGTGAGGTTATTTTTTAACTGATAATTAACAATTGAGTAAAACGTTTGAGAAAAACGTTTTCCCCAAGTGAGAAATAAGCAAATCGTTTCGAAATTCGATGGTTCGTGAAATGGAGTGTGAAAGTTTTGTGTTTCGTACTTGACCCGAAAGCAAAGTGTTCTGTTCGCGCGACCTTCAAACGACAGACTTCGCATCGAGAAAGGTGAAGAAAAACTATTAAAAAAATGTCAGAGACGCCGGATTTGTTCAGACTCGAAGGTTCCGATGGGAACGAAGCCGGTGGCTTGATCATTCGAAAACAAACTTCCGATCACACGTTCAAAAAACCAAGTACGTCGCAATTCGGCTTGGACAAATTAGCCGAACGAAAACGACGAGAGAATTCCCAAGAGCCAGGAAGCAGTCGCAGTGAATCGAGCAGAAAATCAAAACATGATTCCAAAGCCGATCGCAGATACAGATCTCACGGGGAAGAAACTCCGACTTACACGGGCGGCGTTAATGCCGAAGCTCAAAAAAAGTTGGAAAGCCGTCTCAAAAGACAAAGACTCGACGCTCAGGACGCTCGCATGAGACGAGATCGCGAAAGAAGTCACAGTCGGGACCGACGAGACAGAACTCCGAGATTCAGAGACGAACCTCAAACTCCCAAACTGCGAGCGAGGGTAAAAATTTATTTTTCATCACCCAAAAGCAAAATTTAGTCATTTTGGAGCCAAGTATTTAAAGATTTTTGTATTTTTCAATCCAGGATCCAACTTCAAGGAGCAATTGGGACGACGATGATGACGAAGAGCCACGAAGATCCAGCTGGGATCATCCTACGCCTAAACTTTACGGCTCCAAAGATTACAGAGAAAGCGCGAGGAGCGAATTCACTCCGTCGTACAAGTATAATCCTTGGCACAGGGAGCACAGGAGTGGCTCGAGCGCGACGCCCTTGGTAGACGGAGACGACAAGGCGCTTTGGGAAGAAGAACAGCGAAGGTAATTGGCGGCGATTTTAATTGAGATTAATCGATTAAAAACGAGAAGTTGATTAGTGTACAAAAAACTGGTAAACTCTTTGAGCTAAAACGTAATTGAACATTCCAGACTGGACCGCGAATGGTACGGGTTGGACGACGGCGAGAACCAGCGTTTTGCAGACGTGTCTGAAGAATACACTCGAAAGAAGGAAATGGAATTGGAAGCTAAACGAGAAAAACGCGTGTCGGCACAGCAAAGACAGATCAACAAGGACAACGAGCTTTGGGAGAGAAATCGAATGTTGACTTCGGGCGTCGTCAGTTCCCTGGAACACGACGATGATCCGGACGACGAGGGCGAAGCTAGAGTTCATTTACTCGTTCACAATGTCGTTCCACCGTTCCTCGACGGTAAATACGAAAAAAAAACACTTTTTTCAGTTTGAACTGAGGGAAAAAGCGTGTCTGGATTGTCTCGATCGTTGCGAATGTTTCAGGTCGAATTGTTTTCACGAAACAACCGGAGCCGGTGGTTCCAGTTCGGGATCCAGGCTCGGACATGGCTCTGGTGGCGCGCAAAGGTTCCGCGCTGGTCAGAGCATATCGCGAGCAAAAGGAACGTCGTCGTGCGCAGAAGAAGCATTGGGAATTGGCGGGAACTCATCTCGGCAACATAATGGGAGTGCACGACACGAAAAAAGAGGACAGAGAGCAACATGGTCCGGAAACGGATTTCAAAGCTGGTCAAAAATACGCCCGACACATCGGAGCTGGCCAAGTCTCGGGCGGAGAATCGAAACTGAGAACGATGCAACAGCAACGACAAAATTTACCCGTTTTTGCTGTCCGCCAAGAATTGCTCAACATCATCAGAGAAAACAGCGTTGTCATTATCGTGGGTGAAACCGGTAGCGGAAAAACCACTCAATTGACTCAATATTTGCACGAAGATGGATACAGCAAAAACGGCATCATCGGTTGTACCGAACCGAGAAGAGTCGCTGCAATGTCCGTCGCCAAAAGAGTCTCCGACGAGATGGACACGGCCTTGGGCGACAAAGTTGGTTACGCTATTCGTTTCGAGGACTGCACCTCCAAGGATGTGAGTTTCGATCGATGAATCCTCTCCGATGCTCTTCTTCTACATTTACAAATGACTTTTGACAAAAAATGCATTCATACCATGACTTTGAAGTTTGCATCGTTGGAATGCAACGAAATTCTTTTTTATATTTGGCAAAACTAATTATTCAAGTGGAGAATGTAATTACGATGATAAAATGATCGATTTTTGCCACCCGGAAAGCATATTGGCTCGAAAAATTTGGATGACATTAAAAATTGAACGAATCAACAATAAAACGAAATTTTTTTCGTTGCATTCCAACGTTGCAAACTTCAGCATCATATTCAAACCCTTTTTCGTACTTTCGCTTTTCCTGATGATTGAAAAAATATTTTAAAAAATTCATTCGATCCTCCTTATCGAGCTTTCTGAACTTTTCTTTCAAATTCCATCGCGATTTTCACATTTTTCAATCATTCTGAATTTTCATCTGCACGAACATTGATTAATCGATTTTGCTGGATTTTTTGTTCGCAGACCGTAATAAAATATATGACGGACGGTATATTGCTTCGGGAGACTCTCCGAGAAGGAGATTTGGAACGTTACAGTGCAATCATAATGGACGAAGCTCACGAGCGGTCCTTATCGACCGATGTACTTTTCGGATTATTGCGAGAGGTAAGAAAATTGCCTGAAGCTTTCGTTTGTTTCAAAGTTTTCGTAAAGTAGTGACGTATAAATGAATAATTAATGGTTTCGATGGTCAGGTTGTAGGAAGACGTCAAGATTTGAAGTTGATCGTGACGTCAGCGACGATGGATTCGAGCAAATTTGCGGCGTTTTTCGGGAACGCAGCAACGTACGAAATACCGGGACGTACGTATCCGGTTGAGGTTTTGCATTCGAAAAACGTTGTCGACGATTACGTGGACGCTGCGGTGAAGCAGGTTTTGCAGATACATTTGCAGCCGCGTAGCGGTGACATTCTGGTTTTTATGCCTGGCCAAGAAGACATCGAGGTTACGTGCGAGTCGTTGAAGGAAAGGCTCGAGGAGATTGATTCGGCGCCCGAATTGTCGATATTGCCGATATATTCGCAATTGCCAACCGATCTGCAGGCCAAAATATTCCAGCGATCGGAGGGCGGGTTAAGAAAGTGCGTCGTCGCGACCAACATCGCGGAAACTTCGTTGACGGTCGACGGTATCGTGTTCGTCGTTGATTCGGGATATTGCAAACTCAAGGTTTACAATCCGCGGATCGGAATGGACGCTCTTCAAGTTTATCCGGTTTCGCGTGCCAATGCGGACCAAAGATCCGGTCGTGCCGGACGTACAGGCCCTGGACATTGTTACCGTTTGTACACGCGACGACAGTACCTCGACGAGCTTCTCCTCACCGGCGTGCCCGAAATTCAACGAACAAACTTAGCGAATACCGTTTTGTTGCTGAAATCTCTGGGGGTTCAAGATTTGTTGGCATTTCATTTTATGGATCCACCGCCGCAGGATAACATTCTGAACTCGTTGTATCAATTGTGGATCCTCGGAGCCCTCGACCACACAGGAAGATTGACTGCGCTGGGCCGACAAATGGCTGAATTCCCGCTGGACCCGCCGCAATGTCAAATGCTAATCGTCGCCTCCCAGCTCGGCTGTACCGCCGACATTCTCATCATCGTGTCGATGCTTTCCGTGCCTTCGGTCTTTTACAGGCCGAAAGGACGCGAAGAGGACTCTGACTCGGCGAGAGAAAAGTTCCAGGTGCCCGAATCCGACCATTTAACCTTTCTCAACGTTTACAAACAGTGGAAGTTGAACGGATACTCAAGCTCGTGGTGCAACGAGCATTTCATCCACGCCAAAGCCATGAGAAAAGTGCGAGAAGTCCGTCAACAGTTGGAAGAAATTTTGAAGCAACAAAAAATGGAGGTTGTCAGTTGCGGAACCGATTGGGACGTCGTACGAAAATGCATTTGCTCCGCTTATTTCCATCAAGCTGCACGTTTGAAAGGAATCGGCGAATACGTCAATTGCCGGACCGGAATGCCTTGCCATCTCCATCCGACTTCGGCCCTTTTCGGCATGGGTTTCACACCCGATTACGTCGTGTATCACGAGCTCGTTATGACTGCGAAAGAATACATGCAGTGCGTTACCGCGGTCGATGGACATTGGCTCGCGGAGCTCGGCCCGATGTTTTTCAGCGTCAAAGAAACCGGACGTAGCGGAACTGCCAAGAGACGCCAAGCCCTGCAGCATCTCCACGAGATGGAAGGTCAAATGAAAGAGGCCGAGCAGGAAATGCGGGTTCGAGCCCAGGAGCAGATGGAACGCGAACAAGCTTCTGTAAGGAAACAAGAAATCCTCACACCCGGCATCCGGGAACCTGGAACTCCCGCGTCGCATCGCAAGACCCCCGGACGATTGGGACTGTGAATTCGGCGCAGTTCTCCCTGTACCATACCGACCAAAGCCTTTTTTTTTTAAACCATCGCCGCGATCAATAAATTATTTTTTTAATAAAAAATCTTGTTCGTTTTCCCAATTTATTTCCCTTCGCTCTCACGTAATTCTCAACGATTCTCTATACACAGGCAAGCGATAAATATAATTTGATTTTTTTATTTTTATTCTTTTATTCATCACTGTCGAGACAAATTTCATACTCTTTTCGCTTTTTTGATATATTTATAAATAATATATTCGTGTACAACTCTACATCTCATCTGCATAAATTTTGTGCCACATTTTAAACTTGGTCCATAAAAGTAGTCCGCTCGAGACTCGCATTATAGACATGATTTCCGACATTTAACACGATATTAACTCAACGAAGGTACATTTGCGCAGGCGAAAACCGCAGTTGGCCACATTCAGGTTGTCAAGCAATTGTAATTGAAACACGTTTTTTGCTGCGATTGTTGTCTCACGTAATCTTGAACGTTGAACTTTGAAGTGTCCGGATCTCCGCTTTTCCGTGCTTTTAGGTACCTGGAGGAATATTTTTCGTAAAAGATTGACAAAAAATGAAATGAATATTTAGGCGGAAGGTTCGGGTGGCGGAATATTCAATTTTCGGAAATTTCTACGTATTGGGTCAATCTGACCCGAGGCATTTTTTAAATCGTTGCATTCCGGTAAATATGCGTTTTTAGTTTTTTTTTGTAGTTGCAGTAAATTTTTTAAAGAATCGGCGCTGAATTTTTCGGGTCAAAACGACCCAGTGTGCACTCGGGGGGTCAATTTTTCCGAATGACTGAGGCGATAAAACGGCGACTGAATCGTCTCTGCATTTCGGCATTTGAAAAAAGGAAAGTGAGTGTGTGCTCGGTCGGTATGTGAGTTGAGCGGATAAAAATGCTGGAAAAAAAGTGGAACGGCGCGGGACATTACCTTGCAATGGCAAAAAAGGCGAGCTCGACGTTGAGGCCGGTCTTTGCGGAGGTTTCCATGAACGGTACGCGATGTTCCCGCGCGAGGCGTTCGCCGTCTTCTCTTTTGACGATTCTCTCGTTACCGCAATCGCACTTGTTGCCTACGCGGGTATTCGCAACATTGAAACAATTAATCGAGAGTTCCATTAGGCCGATCAATCAGTTGCGTGGGTGGGAGAAAAAAGAAAAAAGCAGATTGACGTATTTCTCGGAAACGCTCGAATTATTTCGAGGCAAAATAAAAGTGACAATCATATTTGTCACTCCAACGAAAACAACGCGTGTCTCATATTTTCCTCGATATATCGAGAGCGTCTCCGAATAAAACGTGCAATTCTATCGATCGTATGACCTACAGATGACCTTGAACCAAAAGCGCCATCAAAAACTCTATGAAAATACTTTTTATACCCACCCAAGAGCATTATCACGACGTCATCGTGGGCATATTCTCGTATTTCGCCGAGCCATGCTCGTATGTTGTCGTAACTTGTTTTGTTTGTGACATCGTACAGCAGCAGCAAAGCTAAAATCACTCAGTCTATCTAATATCGTTCCTAGTATAATATTCTTTAAAAAATTCGTCATTTTTGTTATTATTTCAAAGTTGCGATACCGTCATTAGCATCTCGTACCATGAGCGTCTCTGTAGTAGGCGTGGGTGACGCTACGAAAACGCTCTTGACCAGCTGTGTCCCAAATCTGGAGCTTTACCTTGGTGTCGTCGACTTCGATGATTTTATTCTGAAACCAATTCATTTCTAGATCGTGCAAAGTCCCCTCATCAATTTTTTCCTCCTATGATTGGTCGCGCGAAGGTAAAAAATGAATTTGGTCGACAATTCGATTTTTGAACGTTCAAAATGGCAGCAATAGGAGCGAAATTATTTTTCGCTCCTATTTGCCGAAAATTTTGCGTCGACGTGCCAGCGTCGCGGAAATAAAAAAGAAACCTCAACCCAAATGCTTTCCGACCGTTTGACCTCACGTTCCTTTTCACTTTACTTCGCTGTGATACGCGCGGTTGCGGAAAAAAGGTTTGGCTCACCCTAAAGTCGATGCCGACTGTCGTTATGTAGTTGCCAGACAGAAAACGACCATCACGAAAACGAGTTAGAAGACAAGTTTTTCCTACACCACTGTCACCCAACAGCATCACCTATTTACGTGCAGATGTAAGAAAAAATGGATGAGCTGAAGGAAAAAGAATGATAAAGACGTAGCGCGAGAGTCGAGGCGAAATCTTCGTCCTAAACACGGGGCCGATGTCCGATGGCGTGAGAATTCATGGGCAAATTCAACGACTCCCAAAAAGAGCGTAAATTTGATTCGTGACTCCGATATGCATCGAAAGATATTCAATTTCAATGAAGATTCGTTCAATTTTCAATGTCATCCAAATTTTTTGAGTCGATATGCTTTTCGGGTGGCAAAAATGGATCATTTTATCATCGTAATTACATTTTGCATTTGAATAATTATTTTTGTCCATGATGATGATGAATTTCGTTGCATTCCAACGATGCAAACTCCAGTCATTCGATACTTCGGAAAATTTGGACTAAAAATCATTGAAACTAAAAATTTCAGCCAATTCGCTCGAGATTTTCGAGAATTTGAAAGTTCCGTGGTTCCGGAAAGTTGGAATTGCATATGCACTTCAGCCCTCGACTGGCCAGCTCTTGACTGCCCCGATATTGTTCAACTAACGACGCATCGGACGTTTTGCCCAAAAATGGTAATCATATCGATAAAAATCCCGAAGGGCCCGAACTTGGGGAGGCTCGAAAAAGTATTTGCACAGTCGAAGGGTCAAGCGCGGCCATGACAGTTATTTTGCAAAGGTTTTCATGTCTGACCTCGATTAGATTTCTCAAGTATCGGAACGACGCAAAAATAATTTGGCAATGGGGTGGGAGATGTATTTGACCTTGAAAAAGAAATGGCAGGCATTGTTAGAAGTTCGTAGCGCCCGCTGAGAAGCGAAAACGAGTTGATCTTGAGGCGGTTGTGTTTGAGAAATAGGTGAATCGTGGCTGGATTGAGTTTTCCAATAGCTCCGTATGGTGGAAGCAGTTGATGCGTTAGATCCATCGAAATTGTGAGCGTTCGAGTGGTTTTCTTGAACGGCGGGTAATGAGCGAATTTCGTCGCTACCGGTAACGCCACCAGCGGCAGCGGCGGTTGCGACAAGCTCTTGCTCCATGACGCTTATAAACTCCTGTTACTCGGAGCACCAATTTGCTCTTCTTCTTCTCGGCCACTCCTCGTCACAGTCGCTCTTGCGCGCTTTCTTGCTTTCGAAAAAGCAACAGGGAGAGAATTTCCTTTCTCTCGGTTCAGTTCGATCTCTCTTTCTCCTTCTCTCTCTCTCACTCTCGCGACGTTCACCAACAACGTATAAGTGTGTAGTTTATGCCTCGACACTTTCTGCGGGATTCAATGCACGGAGTCAGAGTTTCGCCGAGGGGGACACAAACAGGGACGCAAGATGGGGCGAGAGAAAGATGGAAAGAGAAAAAGAAAGGGGGGAAAAAAGAGAATAAAGAAACTACGACGATACTGTGCCAACCGCAGCCAGGGTCAGTAAACTCGCATCTACTCAACTGGACTCTCGCGTCTCTCACCACATCGAGTCCGCAAACCGACGAGGTCTTGCCTCTCCTTTCTGCCTTGCTGCTAATACACGCGACACGACTCTTCGTACTCTACAAAAACATAAACTTTAACGCGTACCAACGTTTCCAGCAGCAGCAGCAGCAGCGCCGATCACGTACACCATTTTTTTCCTCTTTTCCTGATCCATCACGACGTGACAAGTCAATATTTAACCTACTTGTGTGCATCCAATCAAGGACAAATATCGTTTGTTGTGGCTGAATCTCAATAATGCACTTTTTTGCCCTCTCTCTCTTCATAAGAACGAAAAAAATCACTCGTTTACAATGGCACGAAATCTTTTCCACGCCTATTCTTCAATGAACTATGTTGACCAAAAAAATGTAATCCTACTTCATGGAGTATTGATTTTTACGACCGCTATAATTGACCAGTGAACGGTTGCCTGCTATAAAGTATGAGGCGATGATGAATGAGTTGTAAAAACGCTGTAAGAGGGGCAAAGGTTTCAAGATTCGGCCGGGCCATTCGGGTTACACCCAGAGTCCGACCAAATGGAGGCAACGAGGCGCTTTCAAGTTTTTGTCTCGCACAGCATTTTCCAGACAAACATTCGCCTCCTATCTCAATGTTTTATATTTTTACACGATCGTTCGATGATTTTTCATTTTTTTTCCCCAAGGCCCTCAATGGATTTGCTAATTATTCCGTTTTTGAAAAGGATAATTGCGAGAATAATTCGATAAATCGCGGCAACGGGAATTTTTAAAAACACACGATCGATTTTTGTTTTTAAAAATGTTTTTATTCGATTATTTTAATCGGCACTCAGAGTAACTATGACATTGCGTGTCATGGACCAACAGTGAGCCAGAAAATCAGAACGACCTCTGACTCGAATGACGTTGATCTCGAGCAATAGTTTTATCATCATTGTGCACGAAAAAATTGCCCTCAATCAAGTTTTCAAGACTCGTGAAAAATCTTGATCCCGAGGGGAATCGAACTGCCGACCCGTCGAGTAGCGCGTCACGAGCGAGCTCCTCTAACCACTCGACCAAACTGCCGTACGACGAAAAGAATCTTCTAAACTCATCAAGTCCTAAAGTCGAAAAAAAACGTCCGATTCACTTTTTTGTTGACACTTTCATAACTAGATAACGCTTCGTGATTACGATCAGTCGCTCGATTGGAGTTTAAATGTTTCATGAATAATAAAAATGGCGGAAAAACTTGGATTCAGTGATTTAACGATCGTGGGCGTCGATATATCGACATTAATCACGTTTCTCGACCCTAAAAACAGCGAAAACTTGGAGGTGGATTTAAAGATCCAGAAAAAGCTAAATAATTATTTCTCCAAACAAAATTAAAAATGAGAGAATCAAAATATTGGAAGGCTGAAGATTTTCGAGGCAAATTCTGTAGTTTCTTTCTGCAAAATCGAGGCCTGTCGATGCGTAAGTGAAAAAACTTGACACGCGCGTCGAACCGTCAGGATGTAAGTAGCGTTGGCGTTGCCAGGTTAAAATTCCTAAACTGCAATATTCCAATAGAGTGGCCCACTTTGGTCGATTATTTCGATAACCCAACCAACGGTATGAAGCGTGTGCAGCTAACGCGAAAAAGAGCATCAGCGTCGTTTCGAGCCGATGAATTTTCGTTCTCATGACCGACCGTGTGGAACAAAATTGCATCCACACACTGACACTCGCACACACACACACACCAATATAAATAGTTGACGAAAGCTCTGCATGGGATTCATAAGCCCTTGGAGTGCAATGGGAGTAAAAGGCAAAAGAACGTCGAGAGGGTCTTGAATGCGAAACGAGGCCAGGCAAGCGGTATTTATACAGGAGGACATGTTTCCAATATCCTTTGTAAATTACAAAAGCGATTGACACTCGATTTTCAATCGCCAAACTCCAACAACATGAGACTATTTCGAAATTCAACGAATTCTGGAAACTCGACTCACACCATTCAGATTCAAGTAGATCGATGCTCTCGAATGACCTTGAAAACTCATCATGCCATAGACTCGAATTCTACTCCAAAACGAGCAATGCAAAGCAAACTTGATGCTGAGCGCGAGCCGATGAGATGAATCGAGTAATTCTGGGGAAATCTATCGAAATATTAGGGACTCAAAAGCACGAGGACGAAAACTTTTTGGAACGAGAGTTCCAGGTTGCGACGATTGGCCATTTTTGGTAAAAATCGTAGAGTGGAAAGAGAGAGTAAGACAGAGAGGCAATTAAGGGCAATTAAGGGAGTGTTAAAGAAGAAAAACTGAGGGGGACGGTGCGATAATGCGTAACGACTGCGTGTACGATGAAAGGGAGAAGGAGTAAAATGCATACGTTGTTGAGAGAGACTATTTTGAGAATGAGCAAGTAAAGGTGGACGAAGCGAGGAACGATTATGTGGACGAGCCTGGCGTGCGATAAAAGTTCTTATAGAGAAAAATTAAAGTGTCGTCAAAGTGATTGAGACTTCGGGTACAAAAGTATCGAAAGAGGAAAATAAAAAGGCTGAGGATTCTTACGAAAAAGGGAGGAGAATTGAAAAACTCAGGATCCTGACCGTGGTCGCGACGAGTCTCGAATCACAAAATGTCAAATTTCAGCCTGCATCGGAAACTTATTCGCCATTATTCGTTTCTTTTCAAACTGGACGTTCATCGCGTTATCTCGATTAGAAAATTACGAACGAAACGATAAGCATTTTGTTTGTAACTTCGCCGATGAGAAAGAATGAAAAAAAAGTGTCGACACGACCGATGACAACGTCAAACGAGAACTAAACTTGCGCGAGGTCTGGCGGCAACGTCGACGCAACCCTACCTCGTTGTACTCTATACACAGATATATTTCACGAGTATTTCCATGTGGGCACGTGTTACATGCGCGATGAATAAAAAAACACATAACGGCTGCAATGATAATTCATAAAAACGGGCCACGAGCATTGTGTCCCATATTTTTAGATTACAGCACGTGAGAACGTGTAAAAACGATGTTGCCGACTAAATCCGTAACGAGCAAAAACTGCCATGTTGGAAAATGCATTTCCAGCTACTTTTTGATGCCACTTATCGAAAAATCGTTAATTGCAATTAATTGATCGCTAGCTCGTGGAAAATTGACGTAACTCGAACCAGCCACAACTTTACCATCCAAATATCGCGGCTTTTGGAGTATCCATAAATTTAATGCTCACCGTAAAACCGATGCCGACTGTAGCGGCAAAGTTGCCAGTTTGAAATTGTCCCGTGTCGAATTGTACGAGCAACGACGTTTTCCCCACACCGCTGTCGCCCAGCAGTATCGTCTGTTTTGTGCCAACAAACGAAAAAACATCGAATAATTTTTTCCAACATCATTTTTCAAATATTTCTGTGAATTCTGTTGATCCCCGTATTTAACGTGTAAAAAATTTGAAAACGTTTCATCATCTAATAATCGAGATATTGAATGTCTAAAATCGCAACTTTAACATCAGGTCTCATGGGAAGTTACGAAAAAAGACGATTTTTGACAACTGAAAACTCGATTTTTAGACGTTCATACGAATTTTGAACAATGAAACGTGCATGCAATTCTCCTGACGCATGTCGAACGCGTGAACCTCCTTAACGTACGAGACTCTAGAGTTTACGACGAATCATCGGAAATTGCATCTTCGAGTGACGAAAAATTTTAGAAAATTTTCTCAATCGCGCCGAAAAACTAATAAAACAGAATCCAACGAAAAGCGACGATAAAAACCCCAGGAACGAAGCAATGGCGTCGAGATGCTCGTCATCCCTTTGCTGGACCACGCGCGTGCAGTCGGGGACAAAAAACTCGTGAGTGGGAAGCTCGTAGAAAAAAAAACAAAAATAGCCTAACCCTTGAATCTTTACCGTTTTAAGATAAAGTGCAAATAAAAAACGACATCGACGATTGTGATAACGAAAAATTGTCATGATATTAATCGGGTCTTGAGGCTCGATTTCGGATCCACACGGAGGAATCCGAATTTTGTTGGAAAAATCTCGATATTTTTAGCAATGAGACTTTTTTTTGATAATGGCAAATTTTTCGTCATTTGAAGAGCAAACTTTTGGAAATGTCTCTTTGGGCGTGAAAATTTTGTCATTCCGATCGCAAATTTTGTGACGAACAGCTCCGTGGAAACGGAAAATTCGGAAGGAATTACGAAAATGTGGATTTATCGAAAAATATTTACGCTTGACCGTATTCGAGGCTTTTTTTTAAACAAAATTCGATTATTACGATAAACAACAATAATTACGATATTATTGCAATAAGGACGAACGCGCGACGTACCTTGTGAGTGAAAGTTTCTTCTTTTTTTTGCAAGTCAAGTTTGGCGATGGAATAGCCGGAATTGTTCGATCTGTTATCGTCATTGGATCGCTGCGAGCCGTCCCATCTATTTTGTAAAACCTCAGCAGGAGGCGTGTAATCCCTATAACCAGTTGGCGAGGGATCTAATTTTTCTCGGTGATGATCATTCGCAGTTTTGCGAGCAGTAGAATTGACGTTGGTGCCATAAGAAGAATTAGTTGTCAGATGAGAATCGTTGGCTCGTAATTGCTTTCCCTCCGATTCAAAGACGTCGTCGAACGAGTCATCGGCACTTGCGCCTCGAGCAACCCGTCTCATGATCTATATGCACACGCGGGAATCGTTGCAATTAATTCCACGATCCCAGAGAGTGGAAAGACATTTTAGAGAAAATTGAATCGCAAACTTTGCGTGTTTTTCAATCGCCCAATGGCAATCGCGTGTTTTGTTACGATTGACCTTTGATTTCAACGGGAAATTCTAGTGATTGGTATTCGTGGGGAATAATTTTGACCCTAGAACGGTAAACTTATTTTTTTACCGATTCCAGTGACCTGAAATGCCCAATTTTGAAAAATTCATATCACCGTTAAAATTTAACGAAAAACGTCCAACTTGGGCTTATTCTTTTCGTTTTTTAATGCAGGATCGCGTGGGCCTGGTGCAAATTTGCTCGAAGTCAATAAATTGATGAAAAATTCGGTAAAACGATACAAAAACGGGAGAACGAAGGGAGAAAGGGCGCGGGATTTAAAGTGGCCTTGGGTCGTTTTTACCCGAGTTTACCGTTCTAGAGTAAATTGCGATATTGATTGAAAACAATTCGAAGGATTTTTACACTCAATAAATCGCAAAAATCGTCATTTTCGTATGTTTTGCTGTCTGTGGATTTTTATTCTGAATGAGATCGACCTAGAAGTGAATAAATTTGGCAACACTCACGATCGAGCTCGTAGCATTCCTCAGAAGACAAACGACAACGAAATCCCGTGAGTTTTCAACTGGTTCAGGATTTCCACTGGATTTTCTCAAGAAACGAATTAACTCGAGGGTGTTTTCTTGCTTTCCTCTGTTGATGAGCGTGCGAGCTATCGATTGCTTTGGGCATAGCGTTGTGCGATGGTGTTTTCGGAGCACATCACGTTGTTTCACGTTTCCGACACACGAACGTCGCGGTTTTAACAGCGTGAAATATTGTGACGTTGAAAAATTCGTGTATTATCGACGAGAGTGAAATTTGGTGAACGAATTCATGGGAAACGGAGACGAGCAGAGAGCTGAGCAAAAATCCGAGTCAACGGCGCGCCTTTTAGCCCGTTTCAGCCATCCCAAAATCCCCCAGCGCCATTGTCGATACGCGAGAGTTTCTCGTAACGTTGAAAAATCGAAAGCCCGCGATGATCGATAAAGAAACGAGAGGGTGCGGGGAAACGCGGATATTCCGTCGAGAATTCAGGAAAATGCTCGAGTTTTCACTCGGCGCGCACGTGCACCTTGCATTGATAACAGAGACGAATATTCAACGATGTTTCCTCGCTGTGACGCAAGATGGCGGCTCCGTATCTTTGCTATCTCGTGGATAATCGTTGCGTTGTATATTTTCTTGCATTTTCGTCCCCCAACGTTAACGATGCGTCGTTCGCACCGGAAAAAAAGGCTGAAAACATTTTTTTTCTCGTCATAATAAACGACCAATTTGGTGGCCATTTTAATTGCAGGATTTTTCAAGTTCCGGTTTCCCCGCGACGCCAAAAGCGCTTTATGGTCTCCCCGGAAAATTTCCCGAATTATATACAGAATCGTAATTATTGCGTGTGATCCTTCCCGCGCTCTTCGCCCCTCTGGACCCTCAGTATGGACACACATGGGTCTGGGGTGTCGAGACGATTCAGCGAACAACGTGAATTTTCTGTTTTTCGTATCGATTTCCATTGGACAAAAGAGAATTTTTATCCACAACCCCGTGCCGGCTTTTTTTCTCGTTTTTAAAGGAGTCCAAGGACAGTAAAAAAAATAAGGGAGGCGCGCTAATTGTTGTGGGACTTTAAAGGGCTAAAAAAAGTTAATCGGACCCGCATCTCATTAAGAATTAATGAAGCGTCCAGTACCTATTTATGGACATCGGTAATTATCGTGTCGTGGCCTCTAGCGCGTCGAATACGGATCCGGAGGTTGAGAGCGAGCAGCAATATTGTTGGTTCGGGTTTTCCATTCAAAGAGCCTGCAGAAATTGGCATCGAAGAGGAAAATCGCTTTCAATTTTCCCGAACATTTTCATTTTTTTCGTTCAAAATGTCGTAACGACCTGGAGAAAAATGATTTAATCGAGAGAATATTGAGACGCGGATTCATCGCACGGAGGTCGCGAGGGAAACGGCTCCGCGCGTTTGGTTGGGATCTCGTACGTGAATAAGGAGAATTGCGCTAGCGCGTGAGCGGCGCTCGTATCAGGCGAACATGCGAGCCCCCCTTGAAAACCATATCGTAACCTCAGCCGCGTCCCCACCACCGCAGGAGGAAATACATAAATACACTGAATTTTTAGGAGGCGGTCGCTGATCGGAGCTAATCCGGTTATTGACCAGGTTAATCAACTTTTCCTCCAAAGAGGAAAAGGTAAAGACCTTTTCAAAGTTTCCAGTCCCCAGCCGCGAGATGATTCTGAAGTTTGCATCGTTGGAATGCAACGAAATTCTGTTATTTCTTCAGCAGAGCCAATAATTATTATTGAATATTTGGTCCGGCCAATAAAACGATTCTCTCTTGCGACCAAAAAACTCAATCGACTCAACAAATTGCCACGATTTTCAAAATTCAATAAATAATCGATAGAAAAAATGTTTTTCGTTAAATCTCAACGTTGCGAACTTCAGAGTCATGCATCGCTGGAATGCAACGAAATTCTGTTATTTCTTCAGCAGAGTCAATAATTATTATTGAATATTTGGTCCGGCCAATAAAACGATTCTCTCTTGCGACCAAAAAACTCAATCCACTCAAAAAATGCCCCGATTGTCAAAATTCAATAAATAATCGAAAGAAAAATTTACGCAAGCGGATCGAAAACGCCTGGGGACGAAAAAATTGCGGTCGGATCGTAATCTTGCGAGATGCAAGATCGTAATTTTTGATTCCATCGAGAACTCATAAAAATATATTCATTTTCTTTGAAATTATGAATCAAGAAACGCCGCAGTGGCTCCGGGCCAAGAGTATCAAAAAAAAACATCGAAAGCCACACTGCACTTTGTTTAAATCTCGAATATGGCGTTTTTGTGTCTTGAAATTTTGTCCATTTCACTCCCATAAAAAGTCTTCCGCATAAGTTGAATCGGAAATTCGATTTTTCAATTCGTTTTCAACGATAATTTTCGCGTCAAGACTCCGGGCAGTGATTGACGGCGGGAAGCAATGAAAATCTTGTCAAAGTTTGTTGCGTGTTAAAAAGCCGCGCGCGTGGCCTTTATTTCGAAAATGATTCGCTCGGTTGACGTTCGGGGCTTTCGAACGCGCATTCGTGTGTGATACGATCCGGACGTATAATGTGATATTACGTAATTCCGGTGTGTCGTGGAAGCATGAACTGGTGGCATATACGATTGCACACGCTCTGTGCGAATACATCGTCGTATCGCTACGGCGCAGTCTCGCTGACGTATGCGGCCAATATAACGCGATAAAGCCGTTGCCAAGACCAGTTGAGCACGACTTTTCATACTGCTGCTGCAGACCAGCGACATTTTTCTATCCCCTTTTAACCCTACAACGGTAACTCGGGGTCAAAAACGACCCAAGCAAGCGAACTTCAAATCCCGCGCCCTTCTCCCTTCGTTCTCCCGATTTTTATCGTTTTACCGCATTTTTCATCAGTTTTTTGACTTTAATCAAAATTGCCCCAGGCTCGCGTGATTCTACATTAAAAAATGAAAAAAACGCGCTCAGCTTCAACTCTTTCCGTTCAATTTTACCGGAGATATGGATTTTTCAATGCGCAATAGGTAAAAAAAATAACAAGTTACGCAGCTACCGAGCTAGTCATAAAAAGATTTGACTAAATTTGACTTTAGTAGTAATCGATCTTCCAATGTCACATTTCATTGACTCGCTATTATATCTGTCTAATTTCAAATTTCGCGCACATATAACCTCGAATACGTGCCGTTGCTATATTTTAGGGAGAGCCGAAAAATAAAATCCACTGCAAGTGCTTATTATAGTTTTTATCATTCCCGTTACAAGTCACCTTTGAACGTTTTTAAGCGTTGTAAATGATTATGAGGATTTAATCTCTCTGATGTTTAATTTTCATTTCAATCTATCCATCAATTACGAAGATATGAAGAATAATGTACAGCCTATTCCGTGACTTCTCATAAGAGGCCATGTTGAATTGGTTGTCAAGGCTTGTCAAATATTTACAAATATCTTGCGTAAAAAGCCACCGCAGCTCACAAAAATTGGTACGAGTTATTTTTACATGATTATCTAACTTTCTGCCAAGTTTGCCATTTTTCTGTCCATTAATTCTATTTTCTGCGTAACTTCCTTAAAAGCAGGGTGGCAATCTTCCCGCATGCATATAAATGCCGGACCGACTTGCGTGCTGTCAATGTTTTGTGGCCTACTCTACGCCAATAAGGTGAATGGCCACGAGAGACTCTAATAACTGGAGTGAGTGTTGCCGCTGACACGTGGGCTACGCGACGAGAGAAACGGATGCAAGATTCCATCTTTGTCGCTCTTGCGGTGCTGGAGCTCTCGCGGACCACGCAGCAGAAACTCCGCGTGTTTAGACACGCGCTCGGGCGTGTCAACAGGCTTCAAATTATAGCAATAAAAACGATTTTTTAATCCACCGGCTGCGTCAACGTCATCGTGTCGAATTTAACACTTTCAATTTTTCCGACAGACACGAACGAATCAGAAGAAACCTCGAGGGTCTGTTCAAGTCTTTTTTTCCTTAGGATCCGATCCAAGGAACGGTAGAAATATTGTAAATTCTTCAGATCGCGGCCCTATCAAACAAAAACAAAATCGTAATCGTAACTCAGCGATTCCACAGATCGCTCGCGGTCGTTTTTCACTGCGGAACCGCAGCTCGTCGTCCTTGGATCGAGAATTCTGAACGACACGACGTTGCGCGGCAAATCTTCTTGCGAAATACGATTTGCGACGCCTCGAACAGTAAAATTTTTCAAAGTGTCGGCAAACAAGTATGGAAATGCGTTTTTGCTTTACGACGATCCTGAGGGTTTCTGAAAATCTATTAACAATTTCGAACGTTGAACTTGATCACCAAGTACAAAATGGCGCACGTGGCGAACGCGTTTCGATCTCTCGCGTGCGATAATTTTAACGAAAGCTTCGACGTTGCGAATGTGTCGAGATATTTTCAAGATGCAAAGTTTCTCAATGCATAGTTGGGATTTTCATTGATCGCAGAAATCTTGGGACGAGTTGCGCATAAATTAGCCGGTACGCACACGCGATGTTCTCGCAGCAAAAGCGACGATCAGCCGCTTCACTTATAACTCGCACGTACAAGCTCGTCGTCGGATTGACTATCGCTCTGAATTCTCTTGAAGAGCGAATCTCACCCGCTTTATTATTTTAAAAAATAGGCGGGGTTGATCACATCAGTCTGTATTCTCATGCACGAAAACCTGTTTTTCTTCGAGCCAACTCCTTCGTCGGATCCGTTCGCCACCCACAATTCACATCAACAGCAGTCACGTGTCTTTTTTGATGATCCTGAAGTTTGCATCGTTGGAATGCAACGAAATTCTGTTATTTCTTCAGCAGAGCCAATAATTATTATTCAATATTTCGTCTGGCCAATAAAACGATTCTCTCTTGCGACCAAAAAACTCAATCGACTCAAAAAATTGCCACGATTTTCAAAATTTAATAACTAATCAATAGAAAAAATGTTTTTCGTTGAATCTAAACGTTGCAAACTTCAGAGTCATTCTTTTTTGCTACTTTTGAGTCACGACGAAAAAAGCAGTGCGTGCACGCAAAAATAAATCTTCACTGAACCCTATTGAACGGTAATCTTGTTTATTTTTTATCTATTCCGTTTTTCTGGCGTCACGAATGAACCCAATTTTGAAAAATTCATATCTCCGCGAAAATTAAACGGAAAAGATTCAACTTGGGCTCATTCTTTTCGTTTTTTGATGCAGGATCACGCGAGCCTGAGGCAATTTTGATTCAAGTCACAGAATTGATAAAAAATGCGGTAAAACGATAAAAATTCGAGTGGCCTTGGGTCATTTTGACCCCGGCTCACCGTTTTAGGGTCAAATTCACGGCGATTCAAAAATTCTGATATTTCTCTTTAAGGAACTTCATCGTTGGCCCATTTTTCGCTCAGAAGCGAGTTCGCGACCCCACGAAAAGTTCAATCGCCGAAAATGGACGGAGGCTCGCGATTCGCCGCTGATGAGGTAAAGACATTAAAGAAATCAATTGAGAAGCTTTACCGAATTAGATGCGGAGTTATTTTGAGCACGTGGACATGCAGGACTGTCGCGAGTTTTTGGGACAAAAGAGACGCAGTAATAAACGAACTCGAGCTCCCAAGACTTCGCTGTATCCCCTCCTTCAACCTGATCCACGGAACCTCCTAAGGAAACCCGGCTGCCAATCGTTTCGGGTTTTAACGAGTGTACTTTTAACTCCTGGGAGGGTCTATACAGGCCGCCAGGATGAGAACGAGTTGGACGCGATTCATCAGACTATTCTCTAGCAATTTTGACCGGCAATTACTCTATAGAATTGTGCACGCGGCATTGAGACACGAGTTTATGATCCTGAAGTTTGCATCGTTGGAATGCAACCAAATTCTGTTATTTCATCAGCAAAGCCAATAATTATTATTGAATATTTGGTCCGGCCAATAAAAAGATTCTCTCTTGCGACCAAAAAACTCAATCCACGCAAAAAATGGCCACGATTTTCAAAATTCAATTAATAATCAATAGAAAAAATGTTTTTCGTTGAATCTCAACGTTGCAAACTTCAGAGTCATCACGAGTTTTACGGTCGTCCGCGATCTCGTCGGGTGTGGAGAAAAGTCGGGAGATTCAGGCCTCGGCAATTTTCGACACTCACGAACGTTGATTCCGAAAAAAAATGAGAAAAATGTGAAGAAATTGGTCGTTGGATATAATTCGACGTTTTTCGAGTTTCCACGTCGGTAAATGTACGAAATTTGAATCGTTCGGCGTTACGCGTGGTCCGGGAGAGCCCAAATCGCTCCTAAACGAATAACAGGAGTGACCGAGATTCACAAAGTCCGAATTCCCGTTGTTATAAACAAATAAAAGCCTGAAAACACAGTTGCACAAAAATTCATGCAATCATGGACAATTAATTTCTTCGTTAACTCGTAAAAAGATCGCTGCGCGGACAGACGACACACGGAAAATTGCGCAATGAGAATTATATCCACGGCAAAAGAAACGCGAACGAGAACGTGAAAATGCCGAACTGTGCACAACCAGGAACACAGATTGGACGACATTGAAGTTTCCATCGTTGGAATGCAACGAAAACTCATTATTTCTCATAGCAGAGCCCAAAATTTTAATGCAATATTTGTCAACGAGAATGGGACAGTCTTGTTTGCCATTGGAAAACTGAATTGACGAGGAAAATCGTCAGGATCGCATTAATTATAAAAATAATGAATGAAATTTTTTTTTCGTTGTTTTTCAACGATGCAAACTTCAGGGTCATCAGATGGGAACATCGTTCCGATATTTCGACCGCAGAAACAACGTCGTTGCTCCTAATAGACTCGGCTCACAGTTTCCTACATATTTGACAAATTGATTATTGTAGTCGACTCGTTACACTGAACGATATAAAAAGTCGACGAATACGCTCCATCGAAGCTTTTTAAAAATCAACAGACCTCGGGAGGTTCTCGCCCAACTTTACAGCGCTCTTCGGAGAGAAATTCTGCGATGAATCGTATCCCAAAAACGCTGAATTCGTTTCGACACTTTTTTTGGCATTCCAACAACTTTTTTAGTACAAAAATACGAAATTTATGGTTGCAAGGCGCGCGTCGATGCTTCGAATTCTTTTTCAGATCAACACAAATAGTTTTTCCATTGCAACGAAATATTTTTTGGAATCGATCATCAAAAGCGTAAATTTTTCGTTGTTGCATTGAAGAAATTAGTTGATCTGTGATAAATAAATTATGCAGTCAAGGACATTGTGTGGCGACGATCAAAGGAGCCAGAAAAGAAATTGACGAGTGCGTGGACGCGCAAATGCCAGGAAATTGTTTGACAAGATTTCCAACACTCGGGAAAATCCATTTTGATTCCGTGACAAGTGGGCGGCACCATTTGCAGCCGTAATTTGAACACATCCCTAATTTTCCATGGGGAAAATCATGTAACGACAAGCATGGGCACGTTTGACCCCGGTAGATCGAAGAAAATTGCCAATCGGCTGGAAAATCCGGAGCACCGGCGCAGAAGTTTGTTCAAATTCGAATCCTGTAAGATTCCTTTTCAGTTTTTGCATAAAATTAACGAGAAAAAGTGTTTCTTCGTGTTTGAGACTTTTGCTGGCCAGAAAGGGTTTCATGAAAATTGAGCACGACATCGAAAACCTCGAGAGTCTTTTATGGAGCTAACTTGACATTGTGTGGACAATTGTCGCTTCTGAGTTCGAATAAATCGGAAAATTGTCGACTACATTCAAATTTCAACCCCGTGAACGCTTGTACAGCAATTCCGGACGATTTGCTGGAACTTCCAGTGGATGCACGTGAATTTTGAAGCAACGAAAGTTCCGAAAACTTGCCAGAAACGATAGCGAACGAAATTGCAGCGTGTCATTGCAATTTTTATGGTGGCAAGCAAAATCGTTGACTCAATAAAACTTTTTCGCAACTGTACTCGTAAAGTGAGCAGCTTGAGGTCACGGGAGAAAGATTTCGGGGTCCTTAACCCTAAAACGGTAACGATATTTCGTTTATTTATGCCGGTTCGGGTCTTAAATGACTCCAATTTTGAAAAATGCATATCTCCGGTAAAATTGAACGAAAAGGTTTCAACTTGGGCTTATTCTCTTCGTTTTTTGATGCAGAATCACGTGAGCCTGAGACAATTTTGCTTGCAGTCGAAAAATGAGTCGAAAATACGGGAAAACGGTGAAAAACGGGAAAACGAAGGGAAAAAGCCTGCTGGGGTCGTTTTTGAGTCAAAGTTTTATCGTTTTAGGGTTAATTTTCGAGATCCTTGCGGGGATAAGGATTTTTGAAAGAAAAAAAAAAAAACGGTAGGTCAGGCGACGAAACGTCGTTACCGTCAAGTTAATCTTGCATTTCCTACGGGCATCCTTTTCTCGCTCGTGGCATGGTTAGCACCGCCCCTCCCTGGCGGTTCATGCATGCTCCGCTCGCCGCGCACCGCCTCGCCAACTTTCCCCCTAATTCCCGCTGCGCCTGGCGACCCAACATTCTCAAAACGATGTCAAAAGCTCTCGGCGGTCTCCGTCGCTCTTTGCCAGTCGCCATTGACCGTTTCTCCCTCGCACTCCAACTACCTGCTCCAAATCTTTTCCTCCATGCAATGCAATATACGACGAAGCAGATTCCGCCTACTATACCAGCCCGGAACAACATAAAGAAAGGGCAGAGATCGAGACCCAACAATCGGGCTTGCTCAAAACCCAATAAGGACAAGAAATGCGCTTATAAAATCAAGCTCTTTACTGCGCCACCGCATTATTTATAGATCTGTAAATGTTTCGGGTGCCGGACACGAGCCTCCGTGTTCCCCAAGGAAATTGACCCGAAATTGACATTCCCCCACGAATTTGTGCACTACGACCCGAGCACCCAAGAAATTTAAAAGGAACGTTACGATAGCGTTGGAGAAATATTGATGACTCATTTCCATAACGAATTTCCGGAAAATTTCGGAGCGAATTAACTCGATGTATTATAGAAAAGTTCAAAGTTCGATGACCTTCTCATTAACCGTTACGTAAAACGAAGTACTTTTGTGACGTGCGAGGGTCCCAAAGGATGTTGCGACTTTGGACGAAAATAAACAGATTTTAATGGAAATTTGCAGTCGGTGAAATTCAGGGGAATAATTAGTAGCTACTGATCAACCCTCCGTAGACACACATGGGTCTGGAGTGTCCCAGCCCATTCAGCGAATGTCGTGAATTTCTCGTTTATAGCGTTTGATAAAATTTGGTACGGTATAGTATATTATGATGAGAAAAAAATCCAATCAAATTTTCAAGAAGCTACAGAGAACCTGAAAAAAGATGTTTGCATCGGTAATTTCATGAATTTAACATTTATTTAATACACTTTATTGTATTTTACAACGAAAACTGTGATTTCTCCTAAGAATTGATAAGAATTCGTGATAAAGTGCAATGAAAACTAAGATTCATCATAAAACTCAATGTTAAACGTGTATGAAACTACCAATGCGAATATCTTTTTTCTCGTTAGCCTCTTGAAAATTTTACTGGATCATTTTATAATCATAATTTACTACTGCGTACCAAATTTCATTGATTTCTGAGCGGTAATTCGAAAACCGACACTACCACCTTAAATAACAATGATAAAAACAAATTTTTATCCATCACCCAGTACAGGCTCTTTTTCTATATATTCAAAACTCTTTTCCTGAATTTTTTCCGATTTTTCAAACGAGGCCAAGTACAGTAAAAACCCTAGGACACTCCAGACCCATGTGCGTCTAGGTAGATGCGCTAATTGTAGTGTCTCTACATCGGAACGCGTTGATTCCGCAACGAGAGTCAAAGTAACGACGGGAATTTTAAAAATCGACTGCGATTCGAGCAAAATTTCAAAAAGCCCAAAAAGCCAAAATGTAGACAATAAAAAAATCACAAAATGTAAAAACTGTCGATTGCCTGTTGAGAAAACGAAACTACAGGGTTTACGTTTTGCTGCTGGGCAAAGTTGCTCGAGTCCGCGACTGCCATACGATACACGTAACGAAAGTTTGACGACAAACAAGAGAAACATCGCGACCGTATCGAATGCCATTTCTATAGCGAGTATCAAGTTTTGGGATTGTTGATGCCGAGCCAGATCAATGGATGTTCAGTCTCGTTCGTAATGTAACGAGAAATAATTGATAAGCAAGAAAAAATTCACGTCGCTGTGCATCGCGAGAGTGACGTAATCAGCGATATTGTAATGTCGGAGTAGCGAGGAGCGTCTCGCGCTTTTGTCGTGCATTGTGATGACAGAGAGACGAGCTTGGTGGAAGATTCGAGGCGTGGAGAGAGCGAGACTATCGCGTTACGGAGGCATCACTGGCGCGGTTGTCGTCGTGTTAACGCGCCACGCGCCATGTTGCACGTCTGCGTCTCGGCGCTTCTGGGATCGGGGCGCCATGAGAGCAGAGAAGGCATGGATTGGGGATAGAAAAAGTAACAAGCCAGGGAACGACTCGAGAGAGAGAGAGAGAGAGAAAAAGAGAAAAAGATGATGAATTTGGTTTGTCGAGAGTCGAAGG
Source organism: Diadegma fenestrale (assembly GCA_037043255.1). Lineage (NCBI taxonomy): Eukaryota > Metazoa > Arthropoda > Insecta > Hymenoptera > Ichneumonidae > Diadegma > Diadegma fenestrale. The sequence continues at coordinate 4,472,675 of CM073311.1, read as the reverse complement.
CTCTCGCACAAGAAGCAGTTTGAAAAAAAACGATTATGTACAAGCAGTTATCAAAATACGTGTCTTGCCATTTATGGAAGAAACGAGGAGAAGGTTCGGTCGAGATCGAGGCAGCATGAGATGCCAAGAGGTAGCGCGCCAACGTTCACGTTTTACAATGAAATTCATATCCGCCTGGCGGCGCTGCCGCATGTCGTATCGATCAAGCTGCTTTGCTTCGTTCGCCTCGTTGTTGTGCTGCTCTGCTTGCGCTACCGCAATAAGCCGTAAAAGAGGCTCTTCGTCAATACCAAAAGCGTCTATAAGCCTGCGAAGGTCCTTTCTCGAAAAGTCGAGCGCCAGCAGGGATCAGGAGAACAAACGATTCAGGAACCGCAACTAAACGCGTTTCTCCCGCAGGCTACGAATTACTTTCTCATCTTTCATTACGCGGCTGTCCCACGAGAATATCAACCGACTCGAGTCTTTCGTTTTATCTTGCAGAAATATCTCGTTTGCAATTAATACTTTCCAACCCGTACGTGACGTGCAATGCAGACCGCTGTCAAAATGCTCCGATGCAATTCGCCAAAACGAACATTGAATATGTCCATACTTTTAGAACGAAAAAAAAAACACAGTCAAGACTCTCAGACTTGCGAGTCTCAATGGCCGCATTTCGTGTGGGCATAACGATGGAAAAAAATCAAGTTTTCTTCTCGATCAAACACCTCAGTCTCGCGTTCAACGTGTTCGGTTCCAGTGGCTTGGGATGCTGTCGCGGATCATGCACGTAGGACAATGGAGTCCGCGTGCTGTGAGCAGAGAAACAGGAACTCGCGCTGGTTCGAACTTAAATTCAGCAGAGAGGGAAGCTTCGTGCTGATTTTCTCGTATCACAGCGGCGAATGAATTTCTCAACGAAACATTAAATTCTACCTTTGGAATCTCGGTGTTCAGAATTTCTCTAAAATCTAGGAAAATGGTATCAGCAGGTTCCAATATCCGCTCGACCTCGTCGAAAATGGGCCAATAAACATTTTTAAAACACTTTGTAGATAACAGAATTCCCCAAACTTTCACGATCACGAAATCAAACAACTTTTCCACGCCATTCTCGACCTCGAAAACGAATCCACATTCAGAGACTCCATGACTTTACAAAAAACAACGAAAAATCGTATTTTCGCACTGGAAAACGAGACAAAAATTGGAAACGGCCAAAAGTTTCCCGAGATTGCGGATCGTCTGCCAACGAAAATCGAACAAGTTCTTGCGATACCGCGCGACATGCTTTTGAGGCGATTTTCATGAGGCCAATAATCACGCGATCTGCGAACCGAATTCTTTGTGAAAAAACTGCGAGCGCGATCGCCAGCTCTTTGAAGTTTTTGATGTACACGCGACCGCGTAATAATAAGATTTTAGAACACACGATGACGCGGGAATTCCGCGATGACCCTGAGTCAACGAAAACGTTCGACTTTTGTAGGGAAATCCTGGGAAAATCTAGAAAATCGTTGTTCGTGGCGACAGCGAGAAAAATTCGAACACTGAATGGCGCTAAGAACGACGATATTCGCTCTCGTAGAAAATCTCGCGAAAAAAAACACAATTTTATCATCGATACAAATACAAAGAAACAACTTTGTCAAAACAATTTTGTTGAGCGAGTCTCGAGTCCAGGATTTCGCTTATTTTTTCTTTGCTCCATATGGAAAGTTGTTTTTTTTTCTGTAAAATCTCAAAGGTCGTGGGAATCGTATGCATGGCGGTTCGTAGGATCATGTTGAAATTTGCGTCAATGCGTTGCAACGAAATCCGTTTCTTTCTTCTCTCAATATTCGGAAAAAAATGTGCAGCCTTGGCAACGATAATTCGATGATTTTTTTCCTCAGCCTGAATTCTGAATCTATAAGAGAAAATGTGGAAAAAATGGAAAAATTCAAAATAATTTCAACAACGATAACATTTTTCGTTGCGTTTCAATTATTTGAAAACCTCAGGATCATAAAATTCTCTACTTTATACGTGCAATGACGCTCTGAAGCTTGCAACGTTGAGATTCAACGAAAAACATTGTTTCTATTGATTATTTATTGAATTTTGAAAATCGTGGCAATTTTTTCAGTCGTTTGAGTTTTTTGTCGCAAGAGAGAATCGTTTTATTGGCCGGACCAAATATTCAATAATAATTATTCGCTCTGTTGATGAAATAACAGAATTTCGTTGCATGCCAACGATGCAAACTTCAGGATCCTTTGCGTATTGATCGTTTATTAAATTTTCAAAACTCTGACACTTTTCGAACCGATTTGGCGTTTGGATCCTCAGAAAATATCTTTTTTCTGTCCTGACCAGAAATTCAACAAGAATCTTGGGACCTGCTCGAGAAAAAACAGAATTGCGACCTCCGACATCGTGTTTTTTTGTGATCTAGAAAAACTCTGCTGCCGATTTTTGTCGATTATTTCGCTCGTAATCTCCGGGAAGAAACTAAAATGCAGCAACCACAAAATTGAGTAATAAATCCGCAAAAACTCGTAGTTGATCGTGTACAACGGAATATTTCGAACTTTCCCGATGCAGTTGCATGTACCCAGGGCCGTCGAGTTTCGTAGAATTGAACGTGAATAGTTTTTTCAAACTTGGTGAGCAAATCATGTCAGTTTCCTGGCGATCGAGTGGTCGTACGGCCATGTCTCGTATAAAAGAAACCGGAACTCGTTCATCATCTGATTAAGCAACCCGCTTGTGTGGTTTGGCGTTAGAAATGTTGAGGGAGAGCGAACGGTACGAAAAGAACGGCGGGAAATATGGGGGTCGAGATGCATCTCGGTGTAATAACGAAAGATAGAAAATTGAATCCACCCGCGTTTGTATTTTCTCTGCGCGTACACCCAAATTGACTGGACTCGATTGGAAAATGTCCAGCAGCGATTGCGGTTCGTGACTCGTCGCGCGAAGAAGCGAATCGGATAAAAATTGCGATTTCGAGTCGAGACTGCGAACGCGAGTCGCGGAAACGGCGGAAGCTCAGAAAAGCGAGTCAATTTTGCAAGAATTTCCTGCAAAGTCTGATCATGCACGAAACGATTTTTCGCCGTTATCGCGGACGTTGAAACTTCGTCAGCGCTGTAAGTACGTAAAGTTGGACGTTGCGGACTGCGCGATGAGCGATTTTCCCACGCGCTCACGGTTTCCTTGCGGTATTTTTCGCTAATACGAAGTTATTTCATTTGTTGTATTGCTGCCGGCGTAACTCTCCGTAGAGACACTACAATTAGCGCACCTTCCTAGACACACATGGGTCTGGAATGTCCTAGGGTTTTTACTGTACTTGGCCTCGTTTAAAAAATCGGAAAAAATTCAGGAAAGTAGTTTTGAATATATAGAAAAAGAGCCTGTACTGGGTGATGGATAAAAATTCGTTTTTATCATTGTTATTTAAGGTGGTAGTGTCGGTTTTCGAATTACCGCTCAAAATTAAATGAAATTTGGTACGCAGTAGTTAATTATGATTATAAAAAGATCCAGTAAAATTTTCAAGAGGCTAACGAGAAAAAAGATATTCACATTGGTAGTTTCATACACTTTTAACATTGAGTTTTATGATGAATCTTAGTTTTCATTGTACTTTATCACGAATTCTTATCAATTCTTAGGAGAAATCACAGTTTTCGTTGTAAAATACGATGAAGTGTATTAAATAAATGTTAAATTCATGAAATTACCAATGCGAACATCTTTTTTCAGTTTCTCTGTAGCTTCTTGAAAATTTGACTGGATTTTTTTCTCATCATAATATACTATACCGTACCAAATTTGATCAAACGCTATAAACGAGAAATTCACGACATTCGCTGAATGGGCTGGGACACTCCAGACCCATGTGTGTCTACGGAGGGTTGATCAGTAGCTACTAATTATTCCCCTGAATTCCATCGACTGCAAATTTCCATTAAAATCTATTTATTTCCGTCCAAAGTCGCAACATCCTTTGGAACCCTCGCACGTCATAAAAGTTGACAGTTCACAAAATTCGTTGCTTCGCTTTACGTAACGGTTAATAATAGTAAGAAGGTCATGGAACATTGAACGAGCAAATAATCAAGCTCATTGCTTTCGTTGACTCGAGCTATAGCAACGTATTTTTCTGCATCCAGTTCATTCGCTCCGATATTTTCCGGAAATTCGTTATGAAAAAAAAATCATTAATTCCGAAATGATGCGCGACAGACCGCAAATCGAATGTCATCAAGTTGGGGGTCGAATGAGACGAATGAAGTTCGCGAATCAATGTGAGCAGAGCGCATCGTTCCCGAAAATGATTGTAAATTTTTTCGAAAAACATTCCAAAGCCCAAATCGCCCACCTTTTTATCGTCTTGTTCAAAATTTTGGCGACAACAACAAAATATCGTTAAGCCAACAATGTTAATTTTTTTTACATTCAATTCGCCAAGTCACGCTCAATAAAGTTTGCACGTCGCCCAGCGATTTCCTCGCAGCCTAAAAGATCAAAATTTCCCGAATCAAGAGTCCCAGAGCTGAACGGAGTTCTTGCGATTGTTGTGAATAGGAAAACCTGCTCGCAGGTTAATCAAGTCGAGGCAGACCTTTGGAACTAATTCCTCAGTCTGGACGAGTTTCATGGCGAATTCCGTAGTCTCGATGCCGTGCAGCCTCGCGCACGAGTGTCGGGGAAAAGCGCCGAGGCTTCGGGACTTTCCTGAACACAAATTTCCCAGATTTGACTCGAACTGATAACGCGAACTGCAACTCCTCGAGCAATAATGCAAACTTCCGTGGAAATTCATGCGCCCAGGGATCGTGAGTGCCGTCGACGGATAACGGCGAACGTTATTCGGCAAAAGGTCTCGTCACAGCCCCGCGAAATCATCGGATCCCGAGCCAACGACGGGGGCTTCCGATTTTTGAATTACGTAACGAAAATCTGTATACAGCGAAAGGAAAGAAATTTATTGACTTCTCGTAAGAAAATGTCACGCTGATAGGTGCGCGGTGGATTGTAAAAAATGTCGAATGATTCGATGCTGGAAGACGATAAAAGGAAAGCCCGAGGCTGGGAGGAGCCATTTTGCCGGAGAAACGAATCCAACGCGGCTGAGCGATCGGGGGTTCGGTATTTCCGAGCAAAAATGCATCGAGAGCATCCCAATTTTCTGCTTTGATTTGCCGATCCAAAGAAGCCACGAAAAGTTTGGCCGTAGATTGAAAAAGTGTGACGTTTCGAAAGAATCTCGAAAATGTCATTGCGTTCGGGCATCGTGGGGCTCGAATCGTCAGGCGCGATTGCGAGGAATTTCGACGAATAAATAAATCGAGTGCATGATTTTCGATGAAAAAATGCAGCCCGAAGATCAAGAGCCAAGAATCCAAGTGCAATAACGTTTAATTGCATCTTCGATGTATAGAAACGACAGCGCGCGCGAGGCTCGAAAAAGCAACGCAAGGTGGATGTGTGTGTCGTATAGCAAAAGTCGTATGTGACGGTTGGCTGTACGTGTTGTTACGGTGTAAAAAGTTGATGGGACCGCGAAGAGGATAGGGGAATATCGAGGTTGGGGGTTGCGTGACTGGGTTTGCGAGTGAGGGGCAGGAGGGAGTGAGTTCACGATTCCGCGTCAGTAATAGCGAGCGAAGGATAAAAAAGGAAAGAGAGAAAGAAAGAAAGCGTCGGAGACGGGATTCCCGAGACTCGTCGCGTCCGCTTTATCTCTATATCTGTATATATCGCTTGGCTATGTGCATATATATGTATATACATATGCGCGATGTATATAGCGAGAGAAAACGCGGTTGCACACGAAGAGCCGGCGTCGCATTCGAGACGCGGCTGGCGATCGATAGCGGGCGCCGCGCGCGGCGTAATTCTGGACTTGCCGCGAGGCTCGCTCGCTATATATAAAGCAGCAGCGCGAGCGCGAGCTGAGAGAGGGAAAAGAGAGCCGCCGCCGCCGCCGCTGTCTCGCAGCAAAACGACAAGGGGGTGGGACATCCACTCAAAACGTTTCTATGTGTGCGTTGTATGTATGTACAAATATTAAGGGCTTTCTCGTTGCCATGGTGATTTGTACGAGAAGGGGCTCTCTGTACGTTACGCGTACAAGTGTCGCATGTACATATTGACTTTGCATCTGTGTATTTATCGAAACCTGCTCCTTCTATATATACGCGGCGAGTTATGCTATTCGGAGGATATATTGGGTGTACGCTCTCGTTTAGAAATGTCAATACAATAACAGCGAGCCTGTGACGTGATCGCCGGCAGAACTCTCGACCGCGGACCAAGGTCAAATCAAGGTTTCAAAGTAGCCCACGATTTTGGCTAAATTCGTTTGCGTTTCGCGTCGAATAAGGACTCGGGAAAGTACAAAATTGGATTTCAATCCTTGAGGTTTTTTCAATTTTTTGGCGGGAAAAACGAATTTTCGGTCCGTGTCTGTCAAGTATTTTAATAAATGGCAAGATTTTTGAGAATTTTGTTCCGTAGAGTTTTTCACTTGACTCGCAATGTTTGGCCGAATTCCAATATGGCGGCTTTCGCTTTTACTTTCTACCTAAAAAAAACAACATGGCCTCCCGTCATAAAAACCGGACCCTATTAATCGTCTTTTCGGCCAATCGACGATTGGCAATCGAGCAATAATCCCGAGGGCAGTTTGCCGAGGCATCTCATTATTTTTTTCAATCATGAAGCGAGTCGTCACTTGTACATTTTGCTGCATGGTTTTTGCCAGGGCGTTTGATGTTTCGAGGGAAAAAAAGTTACGCACGTTTCGCCTATCGCCGAAAAAGAAGGTGCAAGTTTTTGTTTTTGTCTCGAAACATCGACAACGCCCGAGAAAAATGCAAACGATAAAATCGTCGTCGAGCCTCTGAGGATCATGCACTGGGGGCGATTCAGATTTCGAAAGTGAAATTCTTCCGAGCACTGCGTTTCTCCGCTCGGAATAAAAAATCCCATTTTCGTCATTTTTCTCGTGGACTCGAACTTTTTCCTCCCTTTCGATCAAAACGTGTCGGGGAATTTCTGTTTCGCGCGAGCTCGCGTTCGATCGTAGAGACCGATCCATAACCTTAAATAGCGAAGTCGATTTTTTCAGCGATGCTGTCATTTTCGCGTGTTCCGCGAGCTCTTACGGGGCCGAGGTGAAAAAAATTGTTTTGTCGTAATGGGAGACAAAGATACGCGTTCGTTTGGCATTCATTACGGTATTTACCACCGTTGCTGGTTACGAATTCGAGGGTTTTTCGGACACACGAATGACCGTTTATGAAATTTCGATAAAATGCTTGCGATCGTTCGAGTCAGGGGTTTAGATTCGAAGAGACGTCGCCACGCGGACTGTAGAGCGAAATATCGCCGGGGAGTCGTTTCGGGTGCTTTGTTGGGTATTTTTTAAATAAATATTCGCGGCAAGAAAGAGGGACAACGATATTGTTTTCATAATGACCTTGAAAACGCTGAGAGCTCCGCGTAACTGGCCGCTGTCCATTTCCCTGGAGCGTGAAGCGACAAATCCGACTCGTCCAGGACACAATGAAAAGCACGAAAATCGCGAAACAAACACTGAAATTTCTGTAAAAGAATCGGAACGGTGCCCAATGGCTCGACGGTTTCGCGTACGTTTTGTTTTCCGCGTCCGCGACTTATCGACGATGCACTGTTTCGGAATCGTCGCGATATTTATTTCCGTTTGCAATCAGTTATTCGCTAGTTGAGTTACACAAAGAATCACGCGCGCGTCACTGACAACTAATTCCTCGTTTCCGGTCATCGCGGCGGGAAGTCGCGACAGATACGCGAATGACGGTTCGGTATCGCGCGTGGCGCCACCACGCACCGCAACTTTGAATAACTGACGCGGCCTGATGTTTTGTATTTGAAAAAAAGGCACCAATCATTGCTCGTCTCCCGAAATATCGAACAATCAGTCGCGAAACGTTGTAACCGTGAAAATAATTACGAAAGTCAACTAATTCGCATCCGAATTCGCCATTGCGAAGAGTTCGATCGTGTGACGAGCGTGGCAGGTCGCGCGCGGTGCGAAATGGTAACGAACGTGCGTTCCTAACCGTTGCTGGGATCGTCCAGTTTTTTTTTCTATCGAAAACGCGATAACGTAATCTGCATTGCGATGAATAAAGCTCCCGACTGAATTATTCGACAAAAATCATCATTAGACAAAGGAAAAGGTGCGGATTGTCGTGGGTACAGCGAAATGACGTGTGAGACGGTGGAGTCCGCGTCGTCCTTTGACAATTATTACATAATCGTTTTTCAACAAGCAAAAACTCTTGTTCCGGATATTGTGTCATTTGCATGCCGTTCCGGCGTTTTCTCAAAACGAGATTCGGCATTTTTGTTATTCCAATGTCAGCCTTGACGCAGTTCATCGCCCAAATCTATATTTATCTCCAGACGTTGCGTATCTCCCGAAATCGTGTGATTTAACCTCACTTTTGCTAGATTCCCGGCAAGTTTTCGTACGTCGCGCGACCGTGACAAGCGCCACACGCGAGAAAAAATAGAAACATCCAATATGTTTAGTTATCTATGTGTTTTTTTAGCTTCATTCGCGGTGTCGTGAACCTGCGCCCGGCCCATTTGAATTGCTTTTCGAAATGTGATTCTCGCGATTGAAAAATCGCACGAATCATTAAAACGTTTAACTGTAAGAAAAAATGCGCCGAGTTCTCGTAATCGTGCATTTTTTTCATTTTTTTTGCTAGAAATCACGATCGAACGAGAAAATCGTGAAAGGCTCATCGCCACGTTGAAAATTGTTGCGTTACCATTTTAACCGGTAAAATGATGTGACCTTCGTTTACGTGTGTTTTATCCGCTGGACAAGAAAACAGCGAGATCCGATAAAATCCGTACGGAGACGTAGAAAACGTTCAGTCTGTATGGAGTTGAGAGAAGAAAAAAAACAGTGCGAAGAGTTCGAGCCAAAAGAGATCAGGAAGATAAGGAACGAACGTTGGAATGAAGAGAAGAGCTCCGATAGGGGAGGTAGGAGAGTACGAGGGCGAGAGAGAGAGAGAGGGGAATGAAAAAAAGTCCGAGAGCCCGAAGCAACGTTGTCGAGAGACAGAGACAAAACTCGGAGAGAAACGTGTTTGCGTGAGAGAGATTGCGGTGTGGAGGTTTTGGTGGGATATTCGTGGAACGAGAGCGAGAGCCTAAAGAGGGAATCGTAGAGGCGAGTTAGTAACCGCCTACTGGTTGTATCGAAGGTGGGACGTAACAATGTTCTGATTGGTCGGTAATTTCTCGGTAAGGTTAAATTGTTGGGGGAAGCCTAGAAGGATATCCAATGGTCGTTCTCGAAATCGAGGGGTTTTTTCTTTTATTACGGTGCGCGTGTATTAATGCGAATAGGGGTGAGAAAGAACGGGGATGATTTTCCCCGCTCTCATTCACTCGCTCGTCTACTCTCCCTCTCCCTACAAAACTACCATTTCTCTCTCGCTCTCTCTCTCTCTCTCCACCGCTTCTGGCACCGTCGATGCGCCGAGGACACTCTTGTTTCGGGATTGCTCCAAGTTGCACGCGTTTTCATACTTGGCATATTCGTTGTGCCAGAGGAGAATTTAAAAAAAAAACGCGAACAAGAGACGAAAAAACGTCGAGAATAAAAAAGACGATTTTCAAACGACATAGATAATAAAAAAAACAGTGTCACAGAATAGTTTGCACATTTGTTATTCCCGTCATTTTCCATTATATTCCACGGTTATGAAATTATAAAAACTCGCTTTTCCCCGGTGTGCCGTCACTTTGCCGTTTCACTTGTTTTCAATTTATTTTTTCTCCAATCGTTTTTTTCTCGGTTTTCTGTTTTTTTTTTTCCCTCATTACGAAGCAAACCCGCAGTGCAGTGTTTATCACAATATCACATGACGTGGGGTTTGTGTATGTGCCACGGTAGAAAGAGTGAGAAAAACACGAGAGTGCGAGTGCGAAGGAGAGAGCGAGAGAGGAGAGTAGAAAAGTACATGGTCGTGGATCGAGGCTGTGTGCGAAGCGCGTGTGACGGAACGTCGTAAGGCTCACACGGGAGGATTTTACAGTGTTGCCGGTTCTACATCACCGCTACTATATAGTTACTATTATACAGTGAGTATAGTACTGGTGTATCGCATTTTTGAGCTCGCTCACGTCTCATTTCTGCAACCTACACACAGCTACATATAAATATGCCAAATCCCACACACACACACACACGCACACGGATACACAAACACACAGAGACGTATGTATATCGATATAGAGCAAAGTCGCTTCTCGCGTGAACGTACAACAACGTATGGTCCTGAAAAGGAAGAAAAAAAAACCGTTATCGATCGGGAAGAACGAAGGTGTATGTGAACCAAGTACGGCTAAGCCGACATGAAAAAGGAAAGGATGTTCAAAATGCAAAATTTTCTCCCGATTCCCCGTTCTGCCCCCCCCCCCCTCCTCCTCCCCCCGTGTCGCAAAACCACGGACGGAAAAATCCGCTATGGCGCTCTTGCGTGTATTTGTGACATTATGTGAGTATTCGAAAACTTGGCAACGTAGCAAAAACCGCTCTCGCGCTCTTAGCACACACAGACGCACGCATACAACGCCGCGCGAACGCTCGCTCGGTCATACACAGCGCCGCGAATACACACGGTTGTGTTGAGCGAGTGAGATATAGACAAAAGTATAATATACACAAGAGCAACTGCTGCGAACATCGCGCGCTGTTTCTGGTCTCTCTCGTGGGGTGGCAGGCACGAGAGAGGCCTTGCTCGTCCGGCAGGATAGGGCTACCGTTCTCTCGATCCTCTTAAGCTACTACCTCCATTGGGTACTCTCCCTGCCCTCGCACTTTTGCCTCGTGTCGCGCTTCTCTGCCCTCTTCCCCCTCGCCTTACGCCCCTCCTCCCTTTCCCCGTCCCATAGCTTCGCCGCTTCCCCTTCCATCGCTCTGTTTCACTTCTCCTCTTGCCCCTCGCTCCCGTATCTTCTATTTGGCTCGTAATATATAGCACGCGACGTTTCGTCGCGGGTTTCCTTCGCTCGCGCTCTCTTTCTCTCCTCGCAAGAGAAACAACCGACACGTACTACTCCTTTTCTAACTGAGAAATATTCTTTCTCTTGCCTCTCTTTTTCTCTTTCGCGCTGTACGCTTCACCAACCTACCACCAAAGTCGCGACCATCTTCGTCTTTTACATAGTACACACTTTTTTCCTGCCCCCCACCCCCCTCTCCCTCCCCTTCATCCTTCTTGCCTCATCCGAGAGCGCGAGAATGAGAGAGAAAAAGACAGGATAGAAGAGCAAGCAGCGCGCCTGCTACAACGCTCACTTCGGCGCCCCGCAACCTCGAACGAGTCGGGCGAGTCCAATCGCGTGTATGCTGAGGGGGAGTACGGCAGACCTCGATCTCTTCTAGTACATCGTGATCCGGAGAATGTGCTAGTCGCCCATATCCCGGGATACACGTGAAAAAGAAGGAGAGAAAGAGAAAAACAAGACGAACTGTTGTTTTAAATAATCTGCGCGACTTGCGTCGCTCCTCAATCTTTACGAATAACAGCGAGCAGAGATTCATACCGAAGAAAATAATAAAAAAAGAGATAAAGAGAAAAACGAGTCTCTCCCCTTCTGCCATTGAAAGCGCGCGTTTGTTTTTTTATTTCCGTTAAATCGCCCGGAGTCGTAGAATTTTGTTTTCCTCAGCGATTTTAACGAGTCTACGCAACAAAGTGCTCTCACACTCACGCAGACATTTACTACTTTTTACTAGATTTGTTTCCTTTTATTTTCTCGTCGTACGAGCACTGCAGGCTTGCGTGTTTTCGTACTTCACACCAAACGCCGGCCATGTTTGGTGTTTACGCGGCGAGGGGGAAATTTAGCTGCTGCTGCTGCTGCTGCTGCTGACGTCACAGCACACGCCGAACGCGACTCGGCATAGATTCAGCGTGTACGTGCGTCTCTATGTTCGCTTCTGTGAGTGTGCGCGCGCCCGCGAGAGAGAGAGCGAGTAGTTGAGCGAAGCGCCGCTAGGGGCGTCAGTTGGAGGGCGAGTCTCTCGCTGCCGGGAGAGAAAAGTGTACGGATTATAATACAGTGGCAGCACTAACCGGGTACCGTACGCCGAGAAAATTCGTCAAAAAGATTATTCTCCAGTTGTGTTTAAAACTCACGGTCAACTATAATGAATTCATAAACCAGTCGCCGCCAACAACTACACGCCAGTCGTAACACTTTGTTTCATTAATTCGAGTCACGCGTGCGCATTTTTCCTACTTACAAGTGACATATATCTACAACATACATAAATATATAAATAAATACACAAGTATACGCGAACGTATGTGTACACCGAGTACGACAATCACGCATCAGTGCGCGCTGTATTTAATTATCTCTCGATGGGACGTGCGTATACGAGTTTTCTACTCGCCGGTCCCGGCCATCTGGAAAACATGTTCGTTTTCTCACCCAAATAACCGAACCGTGTTTAATACATCGTTTTTTTTCTTTTTCCCTCGTCGTCCATTGCCACTAGTGTCACTTTTTTTTCCTCTTTCCGACTTTTCGTCAACTCCCCCTTCTCCACTCCCCACTTACAACCACATTGGCGCCCCCAGGGGGTGGCGCTAACCGACCAATCGCTACGCTCTCCACAAAACGAAAACAACGGGAATAAGTAGACGAGGAAAAAACAAGAACCAAGCTACGCAAACCTCACTAACATATCGAATTATGTTGCCTCGAAGTTTCATCCAAAGTGCCCGGTACACTCGCATTACAAATCTCATAGTCCTTCAACAATTCTCCCCTAAACGTCGGCCTCATTACAAATAATATTCACCATATTTAGTTCCTAAGAACGACGCAAGAGTCGCGAAAATTCTTCCTGACGTTATTTTTTTTTTTTTTCTCTGTTTTTCTTCCAGTGACGTCCGATTCACCCTCGGGGCCAACGGAAAATCTTTTCTTCCTACGAGATCGCCTCTAAACACGTCGTGCAACTATTGAAACGCGAAAAAATACCCAAAAGCTTCCTTCCCCATTTGCTCTCCATCCACGTGTAACCGTTACATCAAACAAAAAACTGTTTCGCCTGAAAAACAATCGATGATTATCAACCAAGTTTCTTGCTTTTCTGCGCTTTCTCTTCACTTCGTTGTTCCGCGTGTTTGACGAGACTATTTTTATGATCCACCTGTTGGATACGGAAAATCGCGAGTGGGGGTCGGGTGTCAACGGGTTTTTACGAAAAAAACGTCAACACTACCAACGTCAGAGACACTACGACTTCAACTATCATGGATCTCGGCGACAGGGTCTATGCCGCTGAGCGAATTACCAAGAAACGTGAAAAACGAGTAAGCACTATTTACATTTTTTTCATTCGTCCCTTTCCATCATTATTTCGTTATTTAACTGAATTTTTTCTCTTTTCTTACAGGGGAAAATCGAGTATTTCGTAAAATGGAAGGGCTGGAGCAAAAAGTAAGTTTTTTCTTCTCAAAATTTGCATTCTCTCCCATCCTGCCAGACAAACGGGCAGTAAACACTTGGAAAATAAATTTCTTGTTTAAGCATCAATTTCTGAGCCACGGCTTTCAAGATTTTCAAGTGTTGTCGCTGGACAACGATCAGTAACGAGTTCAAAATGATCAAACGTTAGAAAAACTTTCTGGCGCCATGATCGGCTCACAGCGTCGAGCAATTCGCATGAAAATGTTTCCATTTCCATTCAATTTTAATGCAAAATTGCTGATTTATTCGATTCTATCCTTTGACTTGCTCCATCGACCGTCAGTTCACGGAAAAATATCATTTTTTACCACGTTTCTGTCTTTGGATTGAAAAAAAGAGTTTTTTGAGGTTAGGTTTTGAATCCTCACTGTAATTTCCAATTCAGAGTAGACATTGGCGTTCCGCTATAGTCCGTTTTCCCAATTTCTCATATTCGAGTCTCTGGCAATGAGAAGCCGATAAATTGAGACTGTGCGGCAACATTTTTCGAAAATGAATCGCACCAAGTAAAGTTAGACAAAGAAAGAGACTCACTCGTTGAAAATAAATGAAAGATTCTGATTTGAATGTTTCTTATGTTACTAAAGACACAACACATGGGAGCCGGAGGAAAATATTCTGGACATGAGGCTCATAGAACTGTACGAGGAAAGCCAAAAGGGAAACGACGTTACCACAAGGAGGCCCAGGCGACGGGACACCAGATACAGTGTAAGAACTGCATTTTTTTATACATCTAAACAACAAACTCATGAGAAATAAGGAATTTGAAAAATGTTCAGTCTCTTTTGCTCCCTTCACTAATTATTGACTGGAAAAGTCATTTTTATTAATTGTTCCATGAACTTTCGAGTTTGGTCGATTATTACGACAATCGACACTTTTTGTTTATGTGTATTCATCCAGATAAACAAATTTCATGAAATTCTTGCAATACTCCAGTAAATATTCATTGTAATTTGCTGAATAAAAAATCGTATGGCCGGTGCTTGATGTTTTACGAAATAGATTCGTTGGACAAAATAAATTGTGAAAATATTCATTTTTTTTGCTCTTTCCAATAAAAATCGATTGGAAAGGTCATTATAATCGATACTGTAATGAAATTTTGAATTTGGCCAATGATTATGGTAATCGAGACTCGTTGTTTATTCGTCCGCAGCCAAAGACAGAGATTTCTCAATATTTTATGAAAATTTTGCAATGCTCGAGTAACTATTGACTTATCAAGAGCTAAACGCTTCAATACATGCAAAATGACCGTTTGACGTTTTGTCCAGATGAAAGAGATTTAAAAAGAAAAAATCGTATGAACTGTGCTCGATGTTTTACGAAAGGAATTCGAAAAATATTGAGTCTTCCTTGCTTCTTCACTGATCATAAATTGGAAATATTATTGTTGATCATTGCACAAAATTTTGAATTTGGTCAATCATTATCATAATCAAGACTCGTTTTTTCTGCGTAATTAGCCGAAAAGAGAAATTGCTCAACATTTGATAAAATTTTTGCAATACTCGAGTGAATATTTATCCGTAAAGAGCCAAAAACTTCAACACATTGAAAAGCAACAAAAACAACTTTGCACGTACGAAACAGAAAATGGAGCGAAACTTTTGTTTCTAGTAAAAAAAGGAATATCGGTTTTGGTTGTTTTTTGCTCGTGAATTAATATTGTCTGAATGATTTAATTCAGGAGCAGGTTTTGGCGAATTTGGTCGTGAAGGAAGAACCTGGTGGTGATGAAAGGGTCGGTGAGGACAGTCAGGACGAATCAACGACCGGAAGTACGGTTGCACCGCGACTGAATCCAGTTGTCGCGGACGAGGACACGGTTGCAAGTTCCTTGGATGGTCACGAGTCGCCAACACCGCCAGAATTGTCGGCTTCGGCTTTCAGCATCGATTCTGAATGTTCCAACAGCAGCGTCGATATCCCACTTCTACCGAGACCCGAGCCAGCTGGAACCAAAAGAAAAGCCGAAGTCCTTAGTAAAGAATCTGGCAAAATTGGCGTTACCATCACGACCAGTAGCCCCAGCAGCGCTAGCGGAAGTCCACCGCCCAATAAAATACCTCGATTGCTTCCCATCAAAGGAACAAACCCTTCAGCCGTTTCACCGCCTTACCTCAACGTAAGTTTCATTCTAAAATCTTCTTCACGGTCGATCGGAGTTGTTCCCACGAACGGCAGCTTTTCGGCTGTTTCCGGCCGTGAATATCAACAAATTAATTGCTCCTTAAAATTCATAGTCAATTGTCGAATTTGCCGCTATGTTTACTTTCGAATCCATCGCGGCTGGTTCGTCTTGACTCTTCGCTGTTCAGCCTTCGATTTTTAGGCTCCATTTGAATTTTTGTTGAGCCATATTAAAAAATTGAAAAAATTCTTGAATAATCTCCTTCGATTCGTGTTAATTAGTGCATCTCCCTAGACACACATGGGTCTGGGATGTCCGATGGGTTTTCACCGTACTTGGACTCGTTCAAAAAATCGGGAAAAATCCGGGAGAGTAGTTTTGAATCTCTAGAACGAGAGGCTGCCCTGGGTGATGAATAAAAATAATTCTTTTTCATTATTGTCTGAATCGATACGAAAAACGAGAAATTCGCGCCATTCGCTGAACGGGTTGGACACCCCAGACCCATGTGTGTCTACCGAGGATTAAAAAAACAAGATTTTCGAAAGAAAAGGGTCGAAAGGGGCCGATATAATCGACGGAGGGTTGAAACTAGGATTTTTGGAGTGTAAATATTCTTTTCCGGAGTCACGATTGATTTATATTTTGGTTGAGACAGAAAATCGTGCTATTCGAGTTTTTTGGAAATCCCGTTGTTAATTTTAACGATAAAAGTTGTATGAGTCCTGGAGGATCTGTTTGTTGAGCCTTTCGAAGGAAATTTGACACAGATTTTTATTCATTGGCACAAAAGTGGAGCAATTGATAAAAGCGTAAACGGAGGGTACTATTGATTTTAGAAGGTAAACGGAAGAAGGCCGTCGTCATCATCGAGCGTAAAATCAACGCCGGAGGAGCCATCTCCGGCAGTGCCAACAACGCCAGCGCCGGCGCAGCAGGATAAGAAAAGGCCGGAAGCGGATGTGCCACGTGGACCAGTACCGTCGTTGCCGCGGGTACCGGCGCTGGCAGGGGTTGGAGGAGGAGCGTCGGTGTCGCCGTTGACGGTGGCGACGTCGGGCACGGGATCGTCGATCGATCATATGCCGATCGCGCCGGTGGGCCAACAAACGACGACGGCGGCAATGACAACGGCGACGACGACAACAACGACGGCAGCGACGACGACAACAACGGCAACAGCAACGGCGCCAATAGCGGCAGCGACAACGGGGAAAAAACGACCGCTGGAGCAAAGCAAAATGAATAAAACGTCTAATGGCGGATTGTTACACGTTACGAAACAGGATCCGAGCAACAACAGCTTAAAATCTACAAGTCCCAGCGATTCTTACACAAACAACAACAGGTTAGGATCGATTCCTAATGGCCATCACAATTCCATTATTCCTGAGGTCAACGATGTCGCAATGTGTAAAACGAGCATGGGCAAACATCGGAGCAACAGCAGTAGCAGCGCCTCAACCACTGCGAGCAACAACAACAACAACAAAGGTGACGAAAGAAACGAGCTCGAGCAAGATGAAAATCGGCGAGATAACGAAGTCGATAACGAGGATGACATTAACGAACGTAACAATCTTATCATCAAAAACAATAAGAACGACATTACGAGAACTGATATTTACGCACCTATCACTAGCCCCGGTACCGATTATTGGCTTGCACGTAATCCCGTCGCCGATCAGGTATTCATCACAGACGTTACCGTCAATCTTAAAACCGTCACGATCAGGGAGTGCAAGACTGAAAAAGGATTCTTCCGGGAGAGGGATCCCAAAAGCGATATCTACTGAAGTTAATTCAAACCCGAAATATATAGACACACAAATATATATAACGAGAAAAAGAGAGAGAGAGAGGAAGAGAGACGAATAACCTGAAAAATCGATTGAAATGAATTTTTAACAAATGAAACTAAATCAGAGAGACAGACTCGACGAAAATACGTCGCCGCGTTACTGAACATTGATTTGTACCTTATTTCTCTACTCGATTTCTTTTTTCCTCCCTTGTAAATACTTAATTTTAAATTATTGCACACTTTTCTGACGAGGCTCGCACTTTTCATTGTTTTTTCTTTCTTCTATAGAGAGGCTCCCTTTGCCAATCCTCGTATTAGCCAATTTATCAACAGATTTTCAGTCATTACGAATTTCCAACATCCTCCTCGTTCGCGATATCGCATCCGAACGAATCGTCGCCTTTTCTCATATTTTAGTCATCACTGTACATATTCTCTATCCACATATGTATTGGGGTGGGCCAAAAAAAACGTATATTTTTTTTTTCGATCGGTACTCCGAAAAATGGGTTCCTAGACACCTCTAAGAAAGTCTCTCCAAGTATGAGGTCTTAATTGTAACGGGAAAGTCCTCCGCCTTACAGTTTTCCATTTTTTTCTTGTTATTAGATAGAAGAATTCATATCTCACTTCCAACTACTTGCAAAAATATCTCCTTCCATAGATTTTGTAGGAAATTGAATGCTCTATAAGAAAGGTCTCTTACGCTTTTCTCGTAAACCTAAGCGTTTTAAAGATATTAACGGTTGAAGTTTGATTATTTTGAGGCAAATTTTGTTTTTTCTTCTGAATTTCATAACTCAATGAAAAAAAATCATTATCAATCGAAAAACTCATAGTTTTGTAGGAAATTTACTGTACTACAACTACTGCTAATCATGACTTGCAGTTTTTAAAAAAATCGATAGAGTACAAACATATCAATCCTTCAATAGCCCAAACTTCAACCGTTAATATCTCCGAAACAGTGAGGTTTACGAGAAAATAGTAAGAGACCTTTTTTGTAGAGCAGTAAATTTTCTACAAAATCTATGGAACGAGATATTTTTTCAAGTAGCTGGAAGTGAGATATGAACTTTTCTATCTAATAATAAGGAAAAAATAGAAAACTGTGAGGCGGAGGACTTTCCCGTTACAATTAAGACCTCATACTTGGAGAGACTTTCTTAGAGGTGGCTAGGAACCTATTTTTCGGAGTACCAATCGAAAAAAAAAAAATATACGTTTATTTTGGCCTACCCTAATATATATATATATAAATATGTACATACGACGTGGAGAAAAAAAAGACTCAATTCGATGCGAATTGGTCAGTTTCCCTTGGTTTGAATCTTCTCTTTTGGTTCAATAACCCTCTGTACTATACGCTGTGTAACATAGTATTAAATTACGTGGATTGTTATACATGTACGTTTTATTCGATGTACGTTTCCGCGACATACTCACGGAATTGCGATTTTTTTTTACTACTCGAAGGATCCATCGTTTAGTCACGCCGGTTAATCTTTCCTCAATTTTTATTTCTCAAGCATTATTTTATCTCGGTGAAAAAAGGTGGCAAAGCCACTTGGAAGATTTATAGATAGAGATCGCAGTGATGCGAGTGATTTTTTAAACAAATTAAAGAAAAAATAATTTCATTCTTTTAAATGCGTCGAAAATTATCCGAAAAAACAAATGTTGATTTTAAATGAAGTTTTGTTTGGTACGGTCAAACGACGAATTCTCTGAGATCGATTGAAATTTCGCAGTTCTATATTATAACGATTTTTCATCGAACACTTGACTCTCCAGCGTTGCGTCGTTCCACACAAATACAAAAACGTTTTTTAACACAAAATTTCAACAAGCGACATTTTGGTCTTGTTTTTTATTAGATAAACGATAAAAATGTGAGACACGGAGTGATTTTCGCGTCCTTCTTTTCTCTTTTCTTAAGGATTCATTAAAAAACAATGAATCAATGAATTATTTTGTATTTGTGGACCGAAGGCATTAAAAAGAAAAGCAAACTGTTTACCAGTGCAGAACCAGTAAATCCGTGATATAGAAATTAATAACAGTAGTTAATAGTGAAGAAAAAAAGAAGAAAAACGACCCTCCCTTTCCCGCTTATTTATTGTAAAGAAACGAATGATTTTTTAGATTTTCACATAAGCCTAGCGTTTAAGAAGCTACCAGATGAATAAAACAAACAAATTTGCCTGTATGCTGCGAATATGATGAGAAGAGAACATAACGATAGGAAGAAAGATTCATTTGTGTACGATCGCTGTCCCCAAAAAGAAGCGATAATTCACAAAGCGCACACACCCACACACGTACGAGAAAAATTTCATTAAATATTATTATTATTATTTCATCCATTATTATTATTATTTTCACATAAAAATATATATATATATTTTTTTTGGGAAGGGCATTCCTCGCAGATCTATGCTAAATGTATAATTTGTACATTACGGTGAAAAAGTCCATTGTAAAAAGTGTAAATAGACAAATTTCAAATTAGATATCGATTTCAATTATATTTTAGCTTGTCTATTTGTATGTGTGGGTGCGTGTGAGCGTGTATCTGTCGGTGTGCTCGTACTACACGGTCACATAGTAGGGATTTCATAAATTTTCTGAATGAATATTCAAATTTCATTCGTTGTACAAATGGACTAAAAATGGGCCACGAGATTTTTTTATATATATGTATATTCCTTTTTGAATACATGAAAATTGCTAATTTTCGAACAAAACGAAAGAAAATACACTATTGTAAATGTATATCGTGTACGAAAAACGCTGTTTTTCACTTTTATTTTCTTTCTCTCCATCGTTTCGCGCTCTGATATTGAGACGATCAAATAAACCGATTGGAGATTCTGATAAAATGCCCACTATCTTTTGGGCGCAACGGCGAAGATTCCACTTATACAGATGCAGTGGGGCTGGCTGATCCACCCTTATTATTCTCATACTATTTCAAACTATACATATATGTATAAACACACATTTATATATATGTATAATTATGAACTATTATTATTATTATTGTTATTATTACAATAGCCCGATATGTGAACCCCTGTAGTAGAACATACATACACCAAATCCAAGCGTAATTTTAGTTCTGTCTGGTACAGATTAATCCTTATATTTGAATAAAAGCATTACTTGAATCTCTCAGACGAGTTGGACTTTTTTTTTCTTCATTCACCTTCTTTCAAACTCTGCTCTATTCGGCTCTAGTTCGAATCGCTCCAACACTCACTTTTGACCCTACGAGTGTAATCTTATTCATTTTTTTCAACTATTCCGGCAAACTGGGGCCAGAAATGACCCGAATTTTTAAAAATTCGTATCTCTGGTAAAATTTTACGAAAAGGGTTCGACCGGGACTTTTGTTTTGGTTTTTTAATGCGGGATCACGCGAGCCTGGAGCAATTTGGTTTGGAGTCAAAAAATTGTTCGAAAAGGGCGAAAGGGCGCGGGATTTAAAGTCGCCCGGGGTCGTTTTTGACCCCAGGGTTAAAACCCTCGAAGCAGTCGTGGATTTGAATTTGCGGCGAAATGGCGGGAAGTTTTTTACACGATGTTGAGATGTACAACGAACACGTGAAAATTCAGACAATTGTTCGTAAACAAGTGTCTACTCGCGAATACACTAGATGTCACCCTAAGCAACTGACCGTTCCGAATATTCAGACGACTCGAATCTCGTTTTTTGATTCTCAATGAAATTACGGACACGAATGTGTGAAAAAAAATGAGTGGCCAGTATCATTCACAAAAAATTGAAATAAATCGACATTTTATTTGAAAATATTTATTTACAGATAACTTTTCTTTTTTTTTATATACGGCCTGTTGTAAGTTTCATAATGACTTATGTCTATATGTGCACGATTTCCCCACGTGGTTACGTCTCGTGACGAGTTTTTCCGGCCTATTAAATATTCATCAATTATAAACTCGTTTTATTACCCAACATATGATAAATATTTTGTTGTATACGGCTCTGTACAATGTCTCCCCCCCCTCCTCTCTCTCTCGCTTCCTATCTCTCTGTCGCTCGAGGCTGGATCGTGTTGCAGTTGCACGGCACGTTCTGCGAGCCGCACGACGAGTCTGAGGGCGATTCTGTGCTCTCGGGAGAATGAAAAGAAAATTTTCACCAAGGTGCGGTGAACGATAAGGCGCATATGCAAGCTTAAGACAACAATAAAATAAAAATGACAAATACTCCGACTATCGTACCTAATGAAAAGCTTTGTTCGCATATTGAAATAATCATATAAACTTATCCAGAGGAATTGTGGGTAATCTTGGAAATTCTAAATATTATCAACGCATACCAATACACGCCATTCTCGCAGTGCGGCGGCGCTGCGAGTGCCCTTTATATGTGTATTTACATGTATGCAGTTTACACGGACGTAGTGTATATTTCTAATCTGACGCGAGACGTCCCACCGCGATAAAGAATCGCGCTTTGCCTCCCATTCACGAAATCGTCTCGTTTATCACGATCGGAGGGATTAAATCTCGAAATAAACCATTACAAACATCCAATTCAATCGCGACTGTATTTGCAAAACTCGTTACGGTCTAGTTCATAGTACGAGAGGGCTGTCGGTCGCGTCAAGTGCCCATATGTGCCGGATTAACCACGGAGAGATACGATTATGTGGATAAAGCCACAAGAAGTTCTGCTGGCCAATGCTTTTTGGTAAATAAATTACAAATTACAATCATTAGCCTTGCAACATACTTTTTACAAATGTCATATTATTATTTCCATACGATTGTTATTGTGCGTCTGAGGAGCGAGCCGAGACCGCGAGAGCTGTCAATACATCAATCAGCTGATGGAATGTCAGTTCTTTGTCATATATATTGCCCTTTCCGATGAAAATTGCAAATCTTTACCGTTTTTCGCAATCCAACGAATCTCACGCGATCCCCGATAACTGAGCAATTGTTTTTTCTTCGAATCACATTATTTCGTATCACAATAAAACTTGGAAATATTTCACGAGGAAACCAACAACTTTTCGTTTTTTTTTGGCAAACTTTATCGTCATTTCGTTGTTACGCGATTTCGATGTTTTTCATGGAATAGGGTCACGGAACAAGCGACCGTGTACTTTGTTTTACAACGGCGCAAAGGTCATGGCAAAACCGGAGGGTTGGGTTCTATATTAGTAGGAACGCTGGACAGCGTCTTTGACACAAAACCGCCGCCTTTTAGAATTTTACACCAGACGCCGACCTCCGAAGTTTACTGGGGTAAGTTCCCAGAGAAATTCGTCTGTTTTCTTCGCAAATCGACGCTAAATGTTTTTTCTCTCTAGCCATTGCGTGCTCCTTGACGCACGAAGAAATTTTAAACAACTGGGAATGGCTCCATACAAACTTAATCGACACTCTGAAATCCTTCGACAGCGAAGAAGAAATCACAGAATTCGTCTGCTGCAAAATTCAATCAATTATCGCTAACAATGTTCCGGATTGTCAGTTCGCAGAGGGTAAGAAATTTTACGACCGTCATAATTTTCTTTGAGGTCAATCCACCAAATTTAAATGGGAAATAAATCTTGTTTTTGTTTCAGAGGAAGATCCGCAATCTTTCAAGACCGTGTCCTTCAAATTTCATCAATTATTCAATCTGCCTAACGAAGATAAACTCGTCAACTATTATTCCTGCAGGTAATAATTTCGATGAATTTCAACAATATTTTGCAATCGATTCCATTAGAAACATGAAAATGAACTCCAGAACGTTGCCCTCAATGTTTTTCACCCATTCCGATACTCTGGGGTCATAAATGAAATGACTCTGAAGTTTGCATCGTTGGAATGCAACGAAATTCTTCTTTATATTTCGCGAAAATAATTATTTAAGTGGAGAATGTAATTACGATGATAAAATGATCGATTTTTACCACCTGAAAACTTATCGGCTCGAAAAATTTGGATGACATTGAAAATTGAACGAATCTACAATAAAATCAAATATTTTTCGTTGCATTCCAACGTTGCAAACTTCAGCATCATTCAATGAGCCCAATTTCGAAAAATTCATGTCTCCGATAAAATTAAACGAAATTGGTCGAAAATGCGGTAAAAAAAAGGAAAAACGGGAGAAGGGAAAAAAAAAACGGGAAACGTTCTCATTAAGAAATTCAATAAAAAAATGTCACACGTATTTTGCCATTTTCTCTCGTGAGCTCAAAGATTTTTGTCTCTCCCAGTTATTGGAAGTCTCGCTTGCCGAGACAAGGTTGGCTCTACTTGTCAGTCAGCCACATGTGTTTTTACGCTTACATTTTGGCGAGGGAGACAAGATTAGTGGTGCGATGGGCAGACATCGTTGAACTCGACAAAACAAATTCCATTTTATTTCCGGACAGTATTCGCGTTATGACACGAGACAATAAGCAAGTACGTGATTTTTATTCTAAAAATGTGATAAAATTCATCAATGCCCACTGAAAATACATTTTCAACAACTGCGGCGGGCTTTCTCTTAAAACAAATTGTAACAGTCCATTTTTTTCTGAAGCATCACTTCTCCATGTTCCTGCACAAATCCGAGACGTACGCGTTGATGGAGCAACTCACGAATATCGCTATGAAACGGTGATTGCTATGTAATTCATCCTGACCCTAATTTACCTCCACAATATTTCTTATTCCCCTCTGAGGATTAATTGAAAAAAAAAAAAATACATAAAAATATGAATCTTTCAGTCTCATCGATGAGAAAAGCGGATTCAACGAAGACCGAGAACTTCTGAGCAAATTAAGGCAAGTTTTATCATCAACAACGCGACCAAACATTCAATCAAAAAACCCTGAAAAAAAAACAAACACAAAGTATCAAAACTATTTTGCACTCGAGTACACACTGGGTCAAACTGACCCGAGGCGTTTTTCCAATCGTCGTATTCCGGTAAATGTGAATTATTAGTTTATTTCTAGAGACTTTTTGTCGTATTCATATTTTATGGCCCTAAAATTATTCTTCGGCAAACACGTGAAATCCAGACTGGAATATTCGTTGGCGAAAATTGACCCAGTGTGTACTGCGAGGGCTCAAACTTTTCAGCCTCATTAATTTGATGAATATTCCAGCAAAAATGTACCGAAAAAACCGTCGTTCCTCAAACGAGATTTGGACGCGAGAGCTCATTCCGAAGCGTACAGAATACAGTTCAGACTTCCAGCTACCGAAAAATTGGATGGGAGCATAGACGCAACGCTTTGGACTCCGTACAACAAACGCCACGTTTGGGGAAAAATATTTCTATCTCAAAACTATTTGTGTTTTGAAAGTCGCGTGAGTCTCTGATTATTTTACGTCAATTACTGGACGCAGGCGATCTCGTCAAAATTGCATCTTACGATTACGTTCTGTTGAAATCATTCAAGGTCAGACAAATGGTGAGCTTGGTGATTCCTCTCCGAGAGGTAAAGGTCGCTGAAACCGTCGTAAACCAATCGTCGAACGCCGTTACGGACAAGTCGATCCTCATCACGACTGCACGATCTTCGTTCCTCTTTGCTCAGGTAATTCGTTGAGGGTAATTATTAACACAACTTCGAAATTCCGTAAATCAACGGTAATTTTGATGAATATTTATAATAACTTGATAAACAATCATTCACGATTGCCATTAAAGTCATGAAAAAAAAACGTAGCGCGAGCCCACTCTCGTGTACAGCAAAGTAGGCGTTTTATGACGTCACAGAAACTTGAAATCGCCCTCACTAAGAAAAGGGGCGAAGAAAAAATCTCATATTAGATTAGAATTTCCTACGATTTTTTATCTCTCGAATGGTCTTTGGTTAAAGAGAATCCGCTGAGCCAATCCAGAAATGACTCTGAAGTTTGCAACGTTGAGATTCAACGAAAAACATTATTTCTATTGATTATTTATTGAATTTTGAAAATCGTGGCAATTTTTTGAGGCGATTGAGTTTTTTGGTCGCAAGAGGGAATCGTTTTATTGGCCAGACCAAATATTCAATAATAATTATTGGCTCTGCTGAAGAAATAACAGAATTTCGTTGCGTTCCAACGATGCAAACTTCAGGATCATATCCAGAGACTGATGGACATTTTCCCTGAATTCTTAGCTTTTCATATTTTCGCAGGAATACAATCATGTTAATTCTAATTTATTAATAATTATTTCAAGCAAAATTGATTAATAACTGTTTATTTGAATTTTTATTTCGGACTTAGATCCAAGACCGGGATTTCGTGGTGCAGAAAATTTCGGAACTTCTCGCTAAAGCAAAAGTGGCTCAACTGTGAGTAAAGACGGAGCTTTCTTACGATTTCTAGCCCTGGAAAGTAATTTTTTTTGTCTGCAATATGACCGGGAGCAAAGATTGAGCGCCGAATTAAAATTGATGGATTTTGACTGAAAACGTTATTTTTTCGATAATTTCTCAAGTGGACCGACAATCAGCGAAGGCCGACATGGCTCGATGGGAAAACAAAGTTCTGACAGCGACCTCAGGAAAGATCTATCGGTCTGGGCACCGCAACCAGCTTTGATGTCGCTTTTCAAAGCTCCTCTCAGTTCCGAGGCGACTATAAAACAAGAAGCTAAAGAAAAACAGTGGGAATTACATTTCGCTGAGTATGGACGAGGAATAACTATTTACAGAACAACGGAAACTGCGAAACTGGTGATTCAGGGTGTGCCGCAGACGTTGCGCGGTGAAGTCTGGCTCACCTTTTCCGGTACCATTCATTTTATTCCCAGAAAATCAAACTTTTTCGAAATATCTGTGAGGCATTTTTTTTTTTTTAATTCTCCAAAAAACATTCGCCTCTGGCCTGGCTAACATTTTTCGTTGCTTTTCCTCGCAGGTGCACTCAATGAAATGGCAATGAACCCTGGTCTGTACAAATCACTGGTCGATCAAGCCCTGGGAAAATCTTGCCAAGCGAACGAAGAAATCGAGCGAGATTTGCATCGCTCCCTACCAGAACATCCGGCTTTTCAATCAGACACTGGAATCAGTGCTCTTAGGCGAGTTTTATCCGCCTACGCACTCCGGAATCCTCAAATAGGTATAAACTCAACATTCAGATCAATAAAAACGGCCATATTAATTTCTTAACGACGTTCTATGCAAAATTTTCGATCAAACGAATCCTTTCAAATTTGCACCATAAAAAGAGAATATTCAAGAGCTCGCGCAATTTCAAAACATTCCACCATATAGAAATCGAGATATTTATTTAGAAAAATCGCAATTTTCAGTCGTTTCTCATAAGAGCGCCCGTTAAAAGTTCCGATTTTCAACTTTAAATATTTCAATTTCTAAATAGTCGAGCATTTTTCAACTTTGCATACGCTTTCATGGAACATCGAAGAAGCTTTACTTGATTTTTCTAAAAAAATCGGTCATGAAACTTTTTCAAAATTTTGCTTATTATATCAAGAATTTAGTCAATTTGTAAGAATTTTTTCGATCAACTTGGCCTCGGAAACCATTTCGTATGTAAGAAAAACTGGAAACGAAAATTTTAAAGACGACGTCTCCAAGATTCCAAATTTCTTCTCCGTGAATTATTTCAAAAATGCACAAAAGTTCCGGGTCTGGGAAAATTATTGTCCACTGGAAGATGAAGGGAACGAAAGTTACAAATTTGCGCTGACATTGAGACGAAACTCTCGAAAATTGGAATTTCAATTGTATCTGAAGATTTATTGAAAATTATTTGTTGATCAGGTTACTGCCAAGCGATGAATATCGTTGCTTCGGTCCTGTTGATTTATTGTTCGGAGGAATCGGCATTTTGGCAACTGTGCAACGTTTGCGAGTCGCTGTTGCCGGATTACTACGATCGTCGAGTGGTCGGAGCTCTCGTGGATCAAGGCCTTCTCGAGGAATTGGCTGCTGAACACCTGCCGAGCTTGCACGCGAAATTAGGCGAGCTCGGGGTCATAAGGGTCATTTCGTTATCCTGGTTTCTCACAATTTTCCTTAGTGTCATGCCAACCGGAAGCGCTGTCAATATCATGGACTGTTTTTTCTACGACGGTGCCAAAGTCATTTTTCAAGTACGTTCGTCCTCAATATTTTCTCCCTGAAACATCGGCATCACTCGCCAATCGCCATTGAGAATTAATGCAACGTTTGCCACTTTTTTTTTCATCCACTCAGATTGCATTGACCGTCCTCGATTGGAATCAAGAAAAACTTTTAAATTGTCGCGATGATGGTGAAGCCATGCAATTGTTGACCGACTACCTCGGCGGCGTTTTTAACGACGAAGGAACTATCTTGCCAAGGCCTCTCGACACAGCTGTACCGCCGAGGGTATTTTACTCGACGTTTCATTATGCAACGATAAAGCCTCATCGTATCTATTTACTGTCAATTTTTCATTCTCCAAATGTTTCACTCGTTCAAAAAATTTGAAAAAAATCTATAAAAAAAACGAGAAATTTACGTGGATCCTGTAAAAAAAATAACAACTTCATCGAGCCATTCAAATTACAAAAAAAAGAGAAGAAAAAAATGTTGAAAAAGTCTTTCAGAAGTGAAATTCGAACTACTTATTAATCGTTATTTACTTTTACAGAGTATTTCAGTTCAAACTTTGATATACGAAGCGTACTCGAGATACGGGAGTCTGACAATCGGCAGGATAGAAAGATTGAGATTGAAGCATCGTCTGAGGGTCGTGCAAACGCTTGAAGACGGAATCGAGAAAAATGTTGTGCGAAGTGTCATTGTCGATAAATATATGAACATGGAAGAGTTGCAGGTAAATATTGAAACCGAAAATTTCGGTGGACACACAAAGGAAAATTGTCGAGAATGTAAAAATGTGATTTTACCGAAAACCTGAAACTTATAATTACAGGAATTATTGAGCCTTGTGAGGGAAGAGTTAATGAGTCAGCGACGATCTGATTCCGAACGTTACGATCCGACTCAGCCGCCCTACGAGGCGTATAAAATCGATTTCGAATTATTTCGAATTTTATTCGGCGGCTTGTCGCCTTGGGGAAAATGCACACAAGCCGAATCCCTCGCAGCTCGATTGTTCCGGGTGAATTTCATCGTCTCAATAGATTTTCAAAGCCCATTTCTAACATTTAATAATTATTCTTCCGAACATTTTAGCTCATGGATCGTAACCGCGACGGACTGCTCAACTTTCGAGAACTCGTGCAAGCGATCGGAATGACCGCCACTGCGGATTTGACCCAACGTCTTAAACTCTTGTACACGTTGCATCTACCTCCGTTACTCACTCCGGTCGATTTTGATTCGCCCACGCATTCCGGTATGAAAAAACATCGAAATTTCATCATTTTTCCCTCGTATGGATTCGATTTTCAAAAAATCACACAATAATTTCTGTTTGCTGCAAAATTCGACGAACAAAATCATATCAAGCGGGAAATCACTTGAAAGACTGGAAAATTGCAAATTATTTTCCAACAATCGTTCATGACATTGTCAAATTTTTGATAATCAATAGCCGATGGAGCGGAAGTAGCCGCAGAAGCCACCGACTTTTTCGACACGATGGAACAAAGCGTTGCCTCGCTAGATTTGTCGATGGCAAATTTCGCCGACGATTCAACGAATTATCGATCTGTCTCGCGATCGACCAGCCTCAATAGCCAACCAGGCGTTGAAGTGACTGATGAAACGGCCGACCAGTCGTGGGAAATCCAAAGTATGGGCAGCCTTCGCTCGATGCTGGAATCCAAAGACAGCCCACTCGATTTAAAAACCGTACCGAAAATGTCACAACGACATTTTATCGCTCTTTGGAAAACTCTGTACGACATGTTTCCCGCACAACCGGAAGACCAGGAAGTTTATCACAGCATCGCGTCCATAGGTCAGATTGCACACGCCTTTTTATCCATAAAATCCCCCCTTTTTCGAATAAATTCATAAAAATCATGATCCGATCAGAAACAGTGGAAAATTTTTGCAGAAATTGAATTTTACGAGTTTTAATGTTGATTTTTCAGGCACTTTATTGCTCCAATTGGGAGACGTTGGGAAACGATTCTACGTTGATCGCGAGGAATCCGAGGACAGTTTATTGCTCGTTGGTGGTGGAGAATCGAGTCAGTCCCCAAAATCCCCGGATTTTGAGGCGGTACGTCTTTTCCGAATGAATTCAAAAAATCCAGACGATATTTAAGTGGAAAATCTCGATGACATCGTTTTGTTTTCAGTCACCGGACCGTAACGGGAATCCCTCGACTTCGTCGACAGCTCCATCGACGGATCCAGACTGGTCGATCAACGTCGAACAATTTTTAGCGTCCGCGCTCACGGGTCCGGCGATTACCGAATTTTTTAGCAAACGAGAGAATCTCACAGAGTCCATAAAAGCGCTGAGAAATCGTCGCTTCAATCGCGTCCATTCCCTTTCCGATACACCCGTCCTTCACGTATGACGTCACTCGCAAAACATTCAATTCTCTCCGCTCGAGTTCCCGACCGAAAAAATCTCGAAAACACCCAATTAATCTTAGATTATTAATTGCTCAATTAATGATCGAATTCATCAACGTGCAAGTGCGAATATGCAGCAACGCCTCAAGTGTCAAAAATCACCAGGTCCCAAAATAATCTTTCTCGCCTAAAATATTTCAAGGCCTAGCTTTTTTTTCCATCCCATCTTCCTCCTCCTTTTCTTTCTCATAGCCCGGTTGCCGTTTCGCAATCTTAGAATCGCCCCTTCTAACGCATCCGTACGAATATAAATAGCTGTTATTTTTGTAAAACTAGAATGAAAGCCTTTTTTTCACAATCAACTACCGTTATACGAACAGCAATTTTACAAAACTTTGCCTTCGTATGTATTATATATGTATATATAAAGTAACAGATTCGAAAAACTGAATTTTCTTTCCCTCAGTCCTCTCTGCCCCAAATAAAAACTCCGATGACATTTTTTCCGGAACGTTCGTCAATTTGTGTTCGGTGTTTCGAGTACATGAAGTGAAAATTATTCGAGTTTATTTTTCCATCCAATAGATCAAGGATTTTAACGTCGGTAAGCGAACTTTGGGTTTAAAGCCGACGTTAAATAAATTCGAGATAGAAACCGTTGCTTCTTTTCAGAAATTTTATTGTGGTATTTTACATGATAAAAGTTAATAATTCTTTGCCAGAATATTGTCCTTTTTGCCGAGACGCACAATGCAGTCGTCCGATTCTCCCTGAAATCACAATTGATCAAATTATTTTTAAAAACTCTACATCGATGGAAACTTTTATCAATAAAAATGCGTGATTTATCGTTGTTATAGTAAAAATTCGTATTTCTGGTAAAATTTACTGAAAAAATTCAACTTGGGCTCATTTTTTTCGTTTTTTAATGCAGGATCACGCGAGCCTGGGAAAATTTTGCTTAAAGGGAAAAAATTTGCCAAAAATGGGGTGAAACGATAAAAAACCGAACGACGCCGAAAAATCGAGTTAAAAATGAGTAACGAAGCACGAAAAAGTGTTTCGTGCAATTAAATTCAATTCGAACGCATTTTGGTTACGGAGCACGCGATATTGCCGTTATGTTACGTTTGTAAAAATGGAACAAACGTAGAAACGAAGCTTGGGCAGCGTTTTTGCTCCAAGAAGTCTTTCATACAGCAATTAATTATTCAGATAGTAAAAAAATGTGTATTTACCATGCGACGAATAGCCCCGCAGATGGCGTACATTTTATGGGTGTCTGTCATCCTTCCGGTGGCTGGGTCGACATCGGCCAATGTCAATTGAATCGAGGCATGATCCTTGGCATGAATAATGCGATTGCTCGACGAGCTGACGAGAATCAAACAAATAGCATGTTCAAGTAACGATGAACGAAAAGGGAATTTTCAAAAAAACGGTGGAGAACGCATTGAGACGCGTGAAACTTGGATATAACCTCAAAAACGCAAAAAATCTTTTTATCG
Organism: Diadegma fenestrale; assembly: GCA_037043255.1. Lineage (NCBI taxonomy): Eukaryota > Metazoa > Arthropoda > Insecta > Hymenoptera > Ichneumonidae > Diadegma > Diadegma fenestrale. The sequence continues at coordinate 4,441,237 of CM073311.1, read as the reverse complement.
ACGATTTTATTCAGGTTGGTCGTAAATTTGTATGAAAATTATGAAATCCATTTGTCAATAATCTCATGTCGACCGAATCGGTTGGGCAATACTCGAAATTGTAAAAATAAATGTCGTGTTGACAAGAACACGCGTGCTTGGTCACTCACCATTTTCGCGGCCAGTAAAGATCGACGAATTCTCCGGCTTCGTTTTCCATTTTTTATGGATTATCTGTAATGTATAATTACACGGAATAAATATCTTTGCTAGTTGATAAATTGGATGAAAATCCGTCCAATAATTGTACAATTAAACGTTTAATTACGCGTGCTTACGTTCAATAGAAATCTTGGGAAAGATTCAGAACAGGAAAGAGGCTAAGCGCCGCGCGTTCAACCGGAAGTCGGCGAGGTTTCGATTAATCGTTACTCGAGAGCTGCACAATCGATTCATCGGTGCTGCCAACAACGCCTCCAAAATTTGAAATTTCTTTTTCTTAGTTCGCTTCCCACTCTGTGACGTGCTCAAAATTTACTTCAATTTTATTTTTCCGCATTGTTTACATTGAAAAAGCAAAGCAGTAGAAAAATCACGTACAGCAGCGATATAGACACATATATATATATTTCTAAGACTTATCATTTTTACACATTTTACAAAATTTCGTCGATACAAATATCACAATATCGAACAAAAGTTCCACTTGAGAAATGGTTTTTTCCCGTTCGCTTCGATCTCGTTTGTCCGGTTTTTGTTGTTCAGAGCTAAAAGTGAAAATTTGATTTCTGGCTTGATTGAAAATCCAATAAATAATTTCATCAAAAACGTGGAAATTAATGAATCAGTTGATATTCTTACCGGAAAGATTCGTTCCGAGTGTCAAAGTGTGTCGATCGCTGACCGTTGTGATTTCGCGATAAACACTAGCGTCAAAGGACAAAGCGGCGACGCGGGCGAACAGTTCGTTCACGCCGTCTCCGGTTTTCGCGGACACCGCCCAGTATTCCGCCCTCATCGACCTTGCAACGTTTATCGCTCTTTTTTCAATGACATCGTATACTTGACTCGACTGTAACCGATAAAGAAATTGTCACAACATCGCAGATTAAAAAAAAAAACGAAACTTGTACTAATTTATTATTTCTTTGAAATTACGAGTCTATTAATTAACCATATAAAATCATGGGTACCAACAAATCCCGTTTGGTGCCAACGAGAAAAACGAGGTATCGTCCAGCATTGTTGCTTCGGCTCGCCTCCGTCAACCATTGTTGACAATGGGAAAGTGACATGAGGCTTCCAAGGTCAAAGACAACCATTATCACATTTGCTCCGCGATAATAAGATGCTGCGATGCATTTAAATCTCTCCTGCCCCGCGGTGTCCCATCTGATCGCGAAAAATGTGTCAAGAATGTTCAGTCAACTTGACGGCGTTGAAAAATTGAAGAAAAAAGTGAAGACAATAATTACATTTGTAAGTTGAATGGTGCGCCAAGGATGTCGAATCTTTCGACCTCGAAATCAACGCCGATCGTTGCTTTGTAATTATTGTCGAACGACTTGTGACAAAATCTGTAAAAAAAATGAGAAAAACAATAAAAATTTCTTCCCTTTTGACGATGCGAGAAGAAAATCTCTCAAATACGCGAAAAAGCCAGGGCGGAACGTGTTTGTACCGATTGACGAGGGATGTTTTACCGACAGCAACATCTCCGAGCACAATGACCTTGGATATCCTTGGAGCTAGAGATTTTCTGGAACAGCCGCGTCTTACCAGATGATTAAAATCGGTTTGTTCGAGGTAGGGTGTAACTTCGGAAGTAAACGGTGGAGGCCAGTAGTTGATCTGTTACACAAGCGATATGTAAATTATATGTACGCGCGCGATCGGCACTTGAAGTTTCTCGAATACATGAGCGACGAGCCGCGAGAATGCATCATCACGATCTTGTGATTACGTGAAAAAAAAACGAATCTTACGTAAGAAAGGACACACGCAACTGAATTCCGGGATTTTTTTTTGTGCGAATTTGTTTTACCTGACGTTCTTGGTGGGCTGAATTTTTGAGCATTTTGTATACAGCCGAACGTGTTTCCAGCATCGACGATTTTTTATGCTAATAAATATAGTCGGTAACTTTGGCCAAGTTTTCTGATGGCTAATTTTTTAGGATCGTATTCCCTTTGTTTTGTTTTATTTCGTTTTATGCGTGTCCGGTATGAACAAGATCGTCATAAGTTTCGAATGAGACTGCGGCAACTTTGAACGCGAACTTGGAGTTTTGTTTGGGAAATGAATAAGGACTGGTTGCTGTGGCAGGTGGTACGCACGAGACTCCTGCGTTGGTGGGGTTCGGATCAACACGACAAATACAGTAAAACTTGTACGATTATCATAGTAGTCGGAATATGTAACCCCGAGGTAATTCATTTGTTCAATTTTCAGCATCGTTTACACGTGCTTACGTCACATTGTCCAAAGAACAACAATTTCAACATATATATCAGCTGCATATAATTAATTGATTAACGTGTGTATAAAGTCCGGATCCCATATTTCTCATCTACGTAAGCATTGCTCATCCAGCTGGTGGTTTTTAACCAGTTCTCGTAAATGTAAAACAAGCAAAAAGCAACAGAAGGCTTTTTTGTTCCCAAAGACGCGTTTACGTCTCAGAGCAATTTCAAAATCGTTTTTCTTTTCCTCCGAACGCGTTATCGACGGTCGATAATTATCGACCGAGCGCTTACCGGCGGAGCAAGCCCGAAAGATCGTTTATCGACTGCCGTACACGCAAACTCCGGGATCCTTTTGAACACACTGGAAATGTGCATCACGCTTTTTACTCTTTTCAGAGAGGAAGAATAATTAAAAAAATAGATGATTCATCAAAGTTGCAGTGAATGAAATAAAAAGTAGATCGTTCTGTAAATTCAATTGGGATTTAGTCGAGTTGGCAATTGCGATGTTTCTCGAGCGCATTGAGGAAACATTATTTGGGCGCGCACACAAGTACCTCCCACAAGCGTATACTATTTCCCGGTGGGGCGCGAATGTGTCTCTCTCGGATGAAGCACACAGATCATATTCGTTCTCTTTCTTTTTCCTGGATGTAGTCGTTTCGTTGCTCGTTCCTCGTTCGTTTCATTCGAGGGAGCAGTCAGTGCCGAAAAGATTGCCTATTCTGACATGTCCGCTTTGAACCGAGTATCGCCGCATGTATAACCACGAAAGTAATTCTGGCCGGGTGTTGAAATAAAAAAATTGACTAATAAAAAATAAAGTTAAGACTGAAATCGTGAAACCGTACAGAGCTTTTTTCTTTTCGAGCCTTAAAAAAAAGGGACACATGAAGGAGAAAAAAACGTAATTCGCCAAGTTCAAAACCGTGACATAGAGAAGACGCGCTCGGGTCGCAAGACGGATTGTAATAATAAAAAATAATATTAAATAAAAAAAACGGAAAACGAATTAATGAGCACCACGAGAAACTACGAGTGTACGATAAGCGTTAGAAGAGAAAATACGAGATAATGAGCGGCCAAAAGTTTCAGTATGACGAGAGCGGCGGAACTTTTTTTTACTTCTTATTATCGTTTCTCGCGCTTTTACTCGTACCCGGAACGTATTACCTCTGGCCACGTTGTACTAAACCAGGTTAGAAACATATTTCACACAAATATAAATAAAAACACTTAAACTCACGTATACACTCGCACGCCACATACACGCATACCTATATTTAATGCCACTTCATCGTCTTGACTGTCCTCGTCATCGGCCACGCGTACAAAGCCGTACTATACCGTTATCCGACGACTCTTCTTGAATTACAATATTCCGAACGATCCTTCATTTTTTATCACAGAAACATGTTACAAAAAAATTATCATCAAATTCGAGCACGTTTATCGTGATTCTCGCAATTTTCATCGTATTCTCGATACTGAAAATTCAATTAACAGAATTCCTTGTCAACTCACGAAAATTATTGTTTTGTTTCTTCATTTCAATCGATCGTTTCGTCAATTAGAAATGGACTCCCATGCCGATTAGACCTTTTTTTTAATCGCTATTTCCATCCTTAAAATTGACTCCCAAACAGTTCCTTGACGACTCCCTTTTGCCGCCTCACCAAACTTGACATCCTCTCGAAATTGCACAGATCCTGATGAAGCAACAAAGGAATGCCACTGCGAGCCTTGCAAGAAGAAAAAAATTATACTGCAGCAGAGCGATCCGCTGAAAGAGACTCGAGCTTTTGTCACGTAAGGATTCAACTAATTTGAATTTTCCTTATTAATGAAAATCCAAAGATCTTTGTAGAAATTTCATGTTCCAAAAAACCCATAAAGTTTCATTATAATTTTATGATTTTTCCCAACTCCGTATTAATTCCATGAGCGATAAAAATCGTTGTCATATGGAGACAAAAGTTTTGGGCAGCCAGTGTTCAATTTTTTAAAAACTGTCTCCACGATTCCAAAGCCGTTGTAAACAATTTTCAAAATGGCAATACCATCACCTTAATCTTGCCCTGGAGTATATTTTTTAAAATTAAAACATGACAAAAATCTTGCAGGAAATTGCTCATTATTCTTGGCTGGGTGGCTCTCATACTCCTGGCTTACAAAGTCTCCCAGTATGACACGGAAATGGCCAATTTCGATCCGTTTGAGATCCTGGGAATTTCAGCGGTAAGTGAGAAAAAAAAAATTGGCAATTAAAGTTATTCCAGATGAGAAAAAATTATTTTTCTTTGTAGGGAGCGTCTCAAGGGGAAATCAAAAGAGCCTACAGAAAGCTCTCTCTGATTCTGCATCCTGACAAGGAAACCGGAGATGAAAAAGCTTTCATGATATTGACCAAGGGTAAAGAAAAAATTAGCAATGACTTTTCATCGATTTTATTGTGGATCGAAAAATAATTCTCGAGTATTTCGAATCCATTATCCGAAAATACTCTGCAAAGTTAATCAATCCCGGAAGCCATCGATTTTCTGGTCAAATATGACGAAAATACTTTTTCACGCACAGCTTACAAGGCGTTGACGGACGATGAAGCACGAAAGAATTGGGAGAAATACGGCAATCCGGATGGTCCCGGTGTCATGAGTTTTGGCATAGCTCTGCCTTCGTGGATCGTCGAGAAAGAAAACTCTGTATGGGTTTTGGGCCTCTATGCACTCGTTTTTATGGTCGCTTTGCCAACCGTCGTGGGCATGTGGTGGTACAGGAGCATCCGATACACCGGGGATCAAGTAATTCATATTTTCCTCCCAGATCTTTGCGTTTACCGCTCTTACGAATTGTCAACTCATTTTTTACCAAATTTAACAATAATAATTTACGTTTTCGTAGGTCTTGCTAGCAACTACGCAAATGTACTACGGCTCTTTCGGCAAAACGTCATCAGCAACGCTTAAGAGGGTGATAATGATCCTCGGAGCTTCTTGCGAGTTTTCAAAACGTTGCAACGCCGAAATCGTTGAAAGGCAATCCGACCGGGAAGAAGTTCCGTCGGTAAGATTAAAAAATTAAATTGCAACGCGAAATGTATCGCGAAAATTTTTGGTAACAAGTTGAGAGATTGATTTCGGTTTTGCTTGGTTTCAGCTAATTAAAAAAATCAGTAACTTAGGAGAAAAAAACAAAGAGCCACTTTTGTGCAACAGGTACTCGATAAAAGCTCGAGCAATAATTCACGCGCATTTGTCGAGAATTCCACTCAATCCTGAGACTCTCGAGAAGGACAGACAGTACATAGTGAAAAAATGTCCTTACCTAATCCAAGAAATGATCGCGTGCGTCAATCAACTCATCTTTTTAGCCTACAGCAGAAGAAGTGAGTCAAAATCTCGAATAAGAAATAATTAGAAATTTACAACGAGCTACGATTGTTAAAGCAAATTGTGTATTTTACCAGTTGCGAGACTTTTGCGAATTCAAACGATCGAGAATTGCATGAGACTGAGCTCGATGATAGTCCAAGGATTTTGGGAATTCAAAAACCCACTCCTCCAACTTCCCCACATCGAAGAGGAACATTTGAAATATTTCCTAGCGAAAAAACGAAAAATAAAAAGTCTCCAGCAATTTGCTCAACTCAAGGGCGAAGAGAGACGCCAAATTTTGAGGAATTTGTCCGATGAACAGTACGAGGACGTTATGAAAGTGTTGGGTAACATGCCTTACGTCGATTTCAAAGTTCAGTCCGAAGGTTAGTGCTCAATAATTTGAATATTTATTAATAACTAGCTGTGCCTGCGAACTTTGGCCCGCAGCACTCCTATGTGGCGCCAACTATAAAAAGCTTAATATAAAAAATTCAATATTTTCTTCGAAATCCTGAAACTTTTATTTTACGAAAATCGCTGTAACTTTTTTTTTCAACTGATACTCCAGCTACGGCTCATAATCTTCGTTTTTAAATTATCTTTGAATTGGTAATTAGCGATTTTTCGAATTTCTTATCATTTTTTTGTTGCTTGTGAATTTTGAAAGTTGAAAATGCGCCGAAAATGTGATTTTTCGGTTCGGGTTCCGAAAAAATTCATCAAAATTGGTTCAGTGGTTTCTGTTATTGAATTGGTCTCGATTGGGTTGCAACATCGATTGCGGATTTTGTATCAGTGGCACGATAGCAAAAAAAAAACACAATTCAATTTTTTCTTTTTGTTTCCTACAGTGATTGACGACGAGAATCCAACGGTTTACACGGCAAATGCAATAGTAACGGTGACGGTAGTTCTCACTCGGAAGGATATGAAGCATTTGTTTGGTGACGATACGATCAAGGAGCAAACGACGATAGACGAGGACAACCAGAATGGCGAGGCGAAAGTGAACAACGTAGCACCGGAAGTGGCGACGGAAGAACAAAACATCACAGCGGAGAAAAGGCCAGCGTGGTTGAAGCAAAAGAAAGGAACGAAGAAAGCGCATAAAAAGAAGTCGAACAAAAAAGTTGTACCGACGAAAAGTGCTACGACCCCGAAAACCGGAAGTCAGCAAGAGGAAACCCCTACACCGAAGGCGAGGAAGAAGGAAGACAAGGAGAAAAATGATCAAGAGTCTACCAAAGAAAAAGCATCGGCCGGTAGCGACAGCGATGCTGAGAGCGAGAGAAGCGACGAAGAGGAAAGTTCTAATGACAAAAAAGAGGATACCATCGAGGACGACGATTCCGAGTGGGAAAAGTAAGTCTCTCAATAATGCAAAGTAAAAAGCGATAAAAATATTACGAAAGAAATAGAAATTCGGTAAAAAAATTCAAAAGTTCTCAATGAAAGTGAAAGCGTTTCAAGGATCAAGTTTATTTTTCATACGAAACATTTTATTCCTATCCAAAAGGTTCCAACAGCGGATATCAAAACGAGATAAAGTTTTGGAAGGCAGAGGCAACGTTTCCCACGTTGTCCACTGTCCTCTATTCCCGGACGTGAAACAAGAGTACTGGTGGGTTTACATTTGCGACAGGAAATCGCGTACGCTTTTAGCGCCGCCACTTCACGTCACTTCGTTGGTACATACAGAAGAATTGCAATTACGGTTCACCGCACCGATGTGGCCCGGTGTTTACACCTTCACCGTGTGTTTACGAAGCGATTCGTACTTTGGTTTCGATCAGGCGCATGATATTAAGGTAACCAAATTTTTATCCAAATTTCATTGCAACGACAATAATTATTTTGGATCTCGAAATAAAATGCGGCAAGGAAACAATCAGCAGCAACTCTTCACGCTCGAAATGACTTTGACGTTCGCTTTTTTTTTGTATTTTCAATAGCTGGATGTCAAGGAAGCATTGGAAGTCCCGACGGAACATCCACAATGGGATATTTCCGACGAGGAAACGGCGGAGGACGTTGACGCCGTAGACGAACATTCCGAATACACGACTGACGAAGACATCAGTGACAACGAGTAATAAATAAAGAGTTTTAAAAGAATCCAATTCCAAAAACAACAACAAAAAGGTCCGGCCCTATTCTAGACCTTTGTGCAAGTGCAGCTATACGGTGACGAGGGACCTGCTAAATTTCCGAAATGGCCAAAACAGAAGAAACTGCGGGAATCATTTTCATTTGACACCAGGAACCAAATCCATGAGGTTTTTTTTACGTTTCTCTGCCTCCTCCTGTCCCTCCGTCCGTACGTCTACTCTACCCTCTCCTTTTTGTACTTAAAACTCGTGCTGGAATTCACCACAGGGACATTGCTCGATAAATGGCCAAAACTATTTGCGGGTGACTTGAGTGCGAACGAGGAGAAAAATCAATAAAATCACAATGGGACGAATAATAATAATAATAACAACAATAATGATTAAAAATAATAACCACCAGTGCAGAGTGCAATGAGACGTTTCGACCGTGTCAGTGAAGACGAGTAAGTAGTGAATAGAAAATTATAAAGAGGGAATGGAAAAATGGAACTAAACAAAAACAAACGAGAAACAGAATGGAATAAGCAAATACGATATTTATTTTAACATTGTTACTCGAATAACGGACATTAGGGAGTACGTGTGCACAACTTTGTAATAAAAATGGAATTATCTATACGTTTGAAATCGAATATACCTCCGATCGAATCTCTCTCGCGACCCAACACTTTTTTTTACACCTGATCTAAGAAAGCGTGACGCTGTTACGTTCTTCTCTAATTTCGTTCGATCGTCACGCTATCCAAGTCTTTCGATCTTCACTTTTCTCGTGGAGCTCCAAGTTTCTGGACCGTTCAGACAATCATGAATTTCGTCTTCAAAGTAAGTACCAATATTGAAAAAACTCAAAGTTCAATTATTTCGATGGTAAACAGTTTTCTCGACTTTAGAGTTTTACGGAAATGTAACACGAAGGAATTGATTATTGAAAAACGTTAAGATCGGTTGATCGTTCGCAGGATAAAGACCCGGGGTCGTCTTGGAGTTTTACATTTCATTTTTATGGTGTTTCAGATTCCACGTTTATTTTTTGTCTTCTTTGTTCTTCAAATATTGGTCGCAGCAACGCAAGCCTTCCGTAAGTTTTCTGTAGTAAATTGAAATAGAGACTGAACATTTCTGAAAAATATCCCAGCAATGCAGAGAAATGAACTGGAACTTTTGAGAATATGTGAGAGAATGATTTCTTAGAAATTTCGAAAGGCTCGGTAGCTCAAAGGGTAATTATGCAGTTTGAGGCCTTTTCTTAAAAATGATGGGAAAATTTTTCTTCCCCCGTGGAGCTGTTGATTGTGTCATCATAAATGATATTCCATGGGGGGAGGCTGACATTTCCCATAAATTCCTATAAATTATGGTGTTTTCACCATAATTCGAGACAATCTCGAATATTTCGACACTTCAAATATTCTGCGAATTTGTACCATATTTTCCCACCATTTTTGGGAAAAGGCCTCAAACTGCATAATTACCCGCTTTAAAGAGGGACTGGGAGATTGTAGATTTTTGTGTGGGGTTGTGATCTTCGTATTGATTGCTCTTTTCATTCATTAGCTGCTGGAAGACAAACCAAAGTTCGTGGTCGAGGCCCTGTCTACACGTACGTAAAAACTGACAAAGAAGGAAACGTCAAATGGGGTGTGCGGCATTACGTGCCTCGCAATTCGTAACATTCGCCGATTGACCTGCGACAATAATTATTACGATACAGTGAAGTACGTATATTAAATTTCTTTTCAATGTCAACGCTCGTAGAACAATCTTATAAAATCTGCAACAATAAGAAAACTTGTAAAAATTTTAACGCTCAGGATAAATCGTTTTTTTTTCTTATAAAAATAGCCTATAAGTTGAAATCTTCCAGCGTGTCGATCGGTGAATAGAAATCACTCAAGGACTCGAGCCTGAAACAAATATTTCGTCCTAATTAGAACTTTCTTATTTGAATTTTCTTTGTTTGTTATGAAAAGAGAATCAAATTTCGTTGCCGACTTACAACTGACTTAAAACTATATTATCATGTATCATGTCACACGTATCATGTATCACAGTCTCGGTAGAAATCATGGGTAAGGCACTTTCTGCCTGAATCTCTCGCTTCGAAATCTCTTCGAAATGTTTACGATCCTGATCGATACGATCTTTGAACGAATGCAGAGTATTCTGCAGCTGCTCGATGCGCCTGTTGTACTGTACAATGCGTCTGTGAAGATAAAAACAAATGAGTGAATTCCTTAATGGATCTCAGCATAGAATCGTGTCTCTGTTTGCCTTTTTGTCCTGAATCAATTTTTCTTTACACTTGTAATCATTTCAGCATTAAAAATTAGGAAAACGGCGAAAAATATTTTCAACAACTGATTTTGGTAAAAAAAAAAGACGGAAAAGTGATAATTGCTTTCACCTCACGAAGCAATCCATTTCTGGACATCGCAATTGTTCCGCTGGGAGCTTCAACGCATGGAAAACCAATTTTGCGATATCCTTAAGCGGCCTTGGTTGCATGCGATTTGCTTTTCTAACAGATTCCAATAAATCCGTTGCTTTCTCGTATCTGTAAAATCAATTGAAACCTCTCACTCGATTGGCCAAGTTACGAAGGATCGCTTGGACTTTGATTTTTTACGTACAAAGCCGTCCATTGCTTCATTAAAGAAATTTCTGAGATTTTGTTCAAATTCTCAAATTCTTTGGTCAAGGCATCGATTCTCAATTTTTCATCTTCCACATCGCGAACAAACGCTTCTGTATTCAATACCGCAAGGTTTAACTTTTGGCTCAATTGTTCAGTCATTCGCTCGTACTCGGGAGACTGTGCAAACGTTGAGAGCTCCGTAATAAAACCATCCGCTTGGCCCCGTAATCCATTAAGAAATCCGCGACAATCATCGACCGCCATGTTGTTCAAATCGCTGCAAAAAAAACGATCAAATTCTTCGTTCAAAAACGACAGGAATTTCGGAAGTCAAATCAAAGTTGGGAGTTGAATAAATTTGTCCAAAAGTGATCCTCCGAGTGGAGCTTATTAATATCAAAAAATTACTTTATTTAAGATCCTTTAATGATTTTGTATGAACATTCTTGATACCAAAACTAACAATTTTCCTTGTATGAAGAAAATTTTTCTGACGTTGAGAATTTGAAAAATTTCATTTCCAATTTCTAATATTTGCCATCGAAACGCGCGTAGATTCAAGTCCCGTTTTGTTTATGAGTTGCAAAAAAATGTGGTCAAGATTATTCATACAAATTTTCGTCTCATAGCCTTTTTGGCTAGCTCCGAAAAAAATCTTGCATTTCGATTTTTGCAACTTTTCAACGAAACGTGACACGCGTTTAGATGGGGAAAATTTAAGAGTCAGAAACATTTTCTCTATAGGAAAAAACTGTGCGATTTGGTGCCAAAAACGTTTATACAAAATTTTGAAAAAACCCTAAAAAAGTCGTTGAAATTCGGGGAAATGCTTTGGTTTGTTTCTCGGAGCAAAAATGGGAGACTTACATGTGGATACTCAGGGCGATGACATAATTGCGAAAAAGCTCGAGGCCCTGCCCAATGAAAAACACAGCTGCGCTGTAATATCTATCGATTGTTTCGGGGTCCTCGACTTTTCGATTTTCCATGATTCGATGAACGGCAGCGGGGATTAGTGGACGAGGAGCCTCGATGACCTGAGGGCCGTCCATGTGAAGAACAATGAGATGGGAACCCTGTAAAATATTTTCGTCGTATCTGAGTAACGAAAATATAAATCGAAGCGAACGGCGTGAAGCGAGAAAATAAATGAAAACGAACCTCCATGCAGTTCAGGACGAGTGCATTGGGATCCTTGAAAACGTTGCATTTCGTATCACTGACGATTTGCTTGCAGACTTCGATTCCTGTTTTCTCGAAAATCACAGACTGCAAATCCGCTACGCTCGTTTCAGGACTAATGACGTACGAGTCTAGTCGATACAGAGGAGTAACAAAAACCTGAATGATCTGTATATAGAACGGAAAACGAATAATTCCATAAATCAACGACTCATCGAGATTCCAACTCTTTTTTTCATTTAAATTTTTATATTCTTAAAATGTACCTTTCGAGATAATAAAGATTTGAGAGTACTAAACACGACCACGTGTTCGCAACCCTCGCTGTCCTTGATCTTGCCCCGTTTTTTAGGATCCCATTGGAGAACGAGCCTGAACCAGGCCGTGAGTTCGGCTCGCATACACCTGTGGACATGGTCGATTCTCAATAAATCAAAACCCCCTCAAATGTACACAATTTTTCGGTTATTTCCCTTACTCCGACATGGTCGTGGGGTTCTCGATTTCTTCGCTGAACGAAACAGTACCATCTTCGATTTTTGCACTGATTTGGCTATCGCTTTTTCGTTTCAAGTGATCGATCCTGTAAGTTAAAAAACTATGAACTGAAATTATTCTGCTGGATTATTCGTGTTAGTGGAATTTTTGATTTTTAACAGAAAACGTAAGACTCTGCAACAAGGTGGAAGGAATGAGAAAAAAAATTTTACCAAGCGGGCGGTCCAACATGCATATCTGGAAAAAATGGTCTGTTGCCGGTGATTATTTCGTAGAATAATATTCCGAGACTCCAATAATCAACGGAGCAGGTATAACCGTTTTTCCAGAATATTTCAGGGGCGAGATAATTGAGAGTACCGACTATGGAACCCTCGATCGTCATATCCCCAAGTTCGCAAACGTAACCAAGATCTGTGAGTTTATAAGTAACCTACGTACATCGAGCTCCGTTTAAAAAAAGTAGAAAAAAAAACCATTCCAAGGGGTATAAAAATCATTGATTATTTGCCTTTTCTCCGCACCGCTGGATAACTATGTTGTCGGGTTTCAAATCTCTGTGCGTATAATTACAGCTGTGAAGATATTCCACCGCCGATGCAACGTCGTGCATTATTTTGTACGCTTCCCTTTCTTCAATGCCGCAACAATTCCAAGGTTTGTTGAGTAGCTTTGGACAAAATACAAAAGAATCACCTATTTTTTAAGGGGTTATATACAGTTGGAATGCCAAAAAAAAACTTGTTTTTTTACGAATTTTTTCTGGATAGGGATTTCATCTCATGAATAAAAGGCAAAGGAATCAAATGTAGTGTCATCTTTCAACTCTCTATCGCCATTTTTTATTTTCAAAAATATAGCTTCACATAGCTCCTGTAGTTGTGTACTCTAAAAAAAAGGCGTTTTGCAGTGAGCAAGAAATCTCCGGTTTGGATCAGCTGAAATAAAAAAACCAAAGAGATTTGTTTAGTAGGTACATGAGTCCAGGTATTCATCGGAGGAATAAGATATCCGAAATTTCTTTCTATCTTTTTGACCCATTAAATGAAAAAAATTTGGTCGAAAATTGAAATTTCATCTTTGAGGAGCCGCCATTTTATCAAAATTCGAAATTCCAACTATTCCTTCGATGAATACCTGGATTTATCTATCCACTAAACAAATCTCTTTGGTTTTTTTATTTCAGCTGATCCAAACCGGAGATTTCTTGCTCACCGCAAAACGCCTTTTTTTCAGAGTACACACAGGAGATCAACTACAGGAGCTACGTGAAGCTATATTTTTGAAAATAAAAAATGGCGATAGAGAGTTGAAAGATGACGCTACATTTGATTCCTTTGCCTTTTATTCATCAAATGAAATCCCTATCCAGGAAAAATTCGTAAAAAAACAAGTTTTTTTTGGTCTTACAACTGTATATAATAACCCCTTAAGCGTTTCCTGTTGATTTTTGTTTAAATCGAAGTTTGAACCTCCGAGCGGGTCAATCTGACCCACAGCATTTTTCAAACCGTTGCATTCCAGGAAAATACGAATTTCTTGTTTTTCTTTGTGGCGCTTAATTTATTTTTGGATGAAAACGAAATTTAAATGCCAAAAAGTTCGTTGCCGTTAAATGCCAAACAGTCGGCGACAAAAAATTTTTCGGGTCAAATCGACCCAGTGTGTACTCGGAGGGTCTATTTGATATTTTAGTGATTTTATAAAATATGAGGAATTTGATTTATGGGTAAATACCATTCTCAGGTCTCCGCTGCTGCAGTATTCCATGCAGAGTACAGGAAGCGGCTCCTGAAGTCGTTGGAGCTGAGAAGGAGGCGATCGGGTCCTGACAACATTGGGATGTTGCAAAGACATCATTGTTTGAACTTCGTTGATCCATCTCTCTTTCTGCTTTTTCGTCAACTTGTAGTTGTCATGTTTGCATTTTTTAATGGCTGACGAAGTTGATAGGATGATTAAATTTTGAAAAAAACTGTAAAATGACAGTTTCTTTGTTATTTTATTTCGACTCACCTATCAACTCGTTGGTATAATCATTTTTCCAGAGTTGAACGATGCCGAAACCGCCGGCACCGAGTTGCCGGTGACACACCCAATGTCCAGGTTCATTCGCCATTATTGCCGAGCCGATTTTGTTTATAAAGAATCGTTGACTGTTTTGTTCGATATAGACGGACCGGGTGACGGTCGAGGTCAAAAACTTTTCAAAACACAGCTTTTACTTGTCATGGCTTGTTCACCGGTTTGCCGCTAACCTTGGCAACGAATAGCACGGAAAAACGCGATATGAGCGACATTGTATCTTATCCTCATGACAAAAAGAAAATATAGTGAATTGTCATGGCACCGATGGCTAAAAATTACTCAGATAAACCAAAGGCATTGTCGTTACGAGTTATCGTTTCTGCGTATTTGCTGTATACGTTTTGAATGAGAAACATATATATGTTTGTTTTATTGAAGAGCTTGAAGAGAAAGATTTTTGTCTGCGTTCACGGCGTCACGAATTCGGAGCGCCATATTTGAAACTTGTTATTTGTTAGAGCCGAAATAAACAACGAAGTTGTTGTGGCTGAATCGATTTCAGTTTCGAACGTTTTTGTTTCATTTATTTGCTCAAATAACGTCGCTCTTCATTCATTCAGTTCCCGAGGAATGAGGAATCATCATTCGTGCGACAAAATAAGTTTTAGAAAATGTTTCATGCAAAACGCCAGAAATTTTGACAATTGATTGATAATAAAAAAAATTATCAGTTACCAAGCCTTTTGGCTATGCTACCAATGACTACCAAAAAAAAACCCAGCGATTGACATTATCGTATAAAAAAATTGAATATTCTCATGATGTGCTCGATCGCGTACGTACCGACGTGTCATCAACGGTCGTTCATCATGATTCGCACAGATGGCGTGAGGTTTCTTGTCCGTCCTAAAACTCAAGTGCGGAAATCAAAGAGCGTAGGATTCGAATCAAAATAGCAAAAGAGACGAAACTGCAATTCCATTTCGAGTAAACAGGCTGGCTCAAAGAATTGCCACGGTTCGTCCATCGTAATGGTTACTCAAATAAATTTCTATCATTTGTTATCGTTTCTTCCGTATGCGCCAACTGAATCGTCAAGTCAAAGTCCGACTGCGCCACGCGTGGCAGACATTTGTCTTCATCAACAATAGTAAAAAATGAAAAAATTTCCATAAAGTGTTCATCGCGAAAATTCTTCAGGAATTCTGCAACCATATTTTCAATTTGCAATACAGAACGCGTCGCGGTATGATAAAATCTTGCCACGCGTAGACAGTTCGTGTTTGTAACGATCTTTAAATCTCTTAAAACGAGACTTTTTATTGACACGCGGTCTAAGAACGTTAGAGAGCAATAACTATATTTGTAACTGTTTTGATTCGGCAAATTGCGCCGCGTACTTCCGGTTTATGGCAAAAACAATGGGACTCTGGATTAAATTCGACAAACTACGAGTGGACAGTTATCGAGACGTTTACAAAGTGTAAAGCTGTGTCCTCGCGCGAGTTCGCGTGAGACGATCGTGAAATATCGAAAATCAAGAATTTAAGTTAAACCCCGCGAGGTTAACGCGAGTGTAACAAAAAGTCGAACGACGCGAAGTGTAAAGTGTGAAGTGTTTTGAGCAAAAAGGGTTTTTTGGGTTTACGGTTGAATCGAGCGAGTGCTTGAGACGAAGGTGGCGGCCTCGAGAAATCAACCGCGGCATGATTATTACGTAACAAGAGAACGCTACGATGGTGTTGGCCTGTAATGTTCCGAGTCATCCGATTCAGGGCGACAACGTGACGTTCGCCGGGTGTGTTCCCTTGAAGCACGCGGAGGCGAGGTAGAAGGTAAAATGAGATCTATCGTTTATAACGAGGTTAGGGTTATCCTGAGCTCGCGCGAACCACTTGCGCGTATCGGATATCCACCTCACATCGCTAATACATTAAATCTACCTATATATTCTAAAAATCATATGTCATTAACATATATAGTTATATACGAGACCGATTAGTGCCCAATAATGTGTTTGAATTTCCCGCCAAAGCTATCGAACCGTTTTTCACGAAACTTTCGCTCACGAATGAAACTTTTTCGAAGCTGCATGATTTTTCTTCGCAACGCGAACTTTTGATCGACAATCCGCGTCGTGACAACTGATCAGTTTGACAAATACGTCGCGTAAACGGAGTTTTCGTTGACGCGATCAACGCGATAAAACGAAATTTACGGAGACGCGACATCGAAATCGATACAGAGCAAATGGGGGGGGATTAGTGAAGAGACAGATCGGAAGAGAAAAAAGGATGAATATTCGAAAAAGAAGAGCGGCGTTTAAATCGCACAGTGTGTTGGCCCGCATCGCAGGTTGATCGGAGGACCCCCCAGTCGGGGTACGAAGAGGTTAGGGAGGGCTGCGTTGTTCGGGAGGGTCCTTCATGATCGAAGCCTCGAGATCAAAAGAGAAAAGACTCGGTGTGTAAAATGCGCGCTCTCTCGCTCTCCCGAGGTTCTGAGTAACAAACGGAGCATCACGAGCGAGGATGCTGTGTGCGCTGCCGATGTAGAGCGCCAACAATAGAGGTGGGATGCTCATTTGTCTGCGGGCATTGTTGTTCGCCCGGGCGGAAACACGAGCTACCCTCTCTGTCTCTCGTCTCTCTCACTCTCCTGCCTCCACACGCGTATCCTCTTTATCACGTATTTTTGCCATGTCCTTAAAACTTTTATCCAAATATAGGCTCGATTTACTCGTGAAGCGAGTCCCCTCGTGGCCTAGTATAAAACACTCCAAAATTGGTCAAATTTCAGATCGTCTTTCGCGATCAGCTGATTTTTGCGCTCATAAGAAATCGTTTAATTAGATGGATCAAAATTTCTCATTGCCATTCTCATTCAATGGTAATCGATACGAAAAACGTGAAATTCACGTAACTTTCCGAACTTTTGCCATTTTTTACCAAATCTCGACAATTTTCGCTCTTAATTTCACACGAAAAGTTACCGAGTATTTGCTAAAATCTCTCAGAAGGTCCATATGCATCGAGAGGGATCTACGATGCCATAATGAATTTCCAAATAATTATCTCTCTCTGTAGAGCCTCGCACGTATCGCCCAGAACGTTGTCGAGTTCAAAGTCGATAGCAAGTCTTTTGGAATCATCGAGCACACCGAAAAGTTCTGCCAAAATTATTATCAACATTTCTCCATCACCGGAGCACCGATTTTTTCTGACATACAGAGCAGCGTCGAAAAAGACGGTTTTTCGTATAGAAAGTGCAGAAAAAACGAGCTACGAGAATTCCTCGATCGTGAAGCACTCGTCTGCGAGACAGCAGAGACGAGAAAAAATATATATACAGCAGGGACACACATACATGTAGAGAAATACACGTTTATGAGTGAATCTCGAGGTATAGGTAAGATACAAGTGAAGCGGGCCGGAGAGGAGGAATCGAGACAAAAGGGAGATGGGTAGATGCGCGGATGCTGCAAGGGTGCGGGATTCTGGCTCATTGGGCAGGAGAACAAATTCGTCGCGACACGTTCGACGTCCCCGTGGATTACGTACCTTACTATACACGTCCGTATAGTTATATATTTATATACTTGCAATATTCAGGTATATAGTGAACCACGAAATATGTTGATATATATATATATATGTCCTTAACCCAGCCCGCCGAACTTTGGTGTTCCTCAGGTATATAGAAAACTCTCTCGCGCGCGCATATGACGTCCTGGAGGCTGTAACCCACCAAACTATATCTATAAGGACTTTCCTCCGTATTTAGTATACGACCAAGGAACAGAGAGTTGCTTATCTTGGCCATCGGCCGAGCTACGAGCTTCCTTCTTAACGGGTGACCGGACACCGACTACACGCGAGTTTGCGTTACACGCGATCCTCCCTCTCCCTCTTTTCGCTGCTTTTTTTCTTTCTTTTTTCATCTTTTCGCCGAGATGAGAGCGCGTGGAGAAGATAAAAAAATAAGTTGGTCCTTATATTCTCGCCCCCCCCCCCCTCGCACTCTTTGCGCGCTTTTGTCCACCGTCCTCATCTTCAAAGTAAGAAACTGTCTCGGTTATCGACGCTGGTTTTCAAGACTTCGTTATTTCGAGCAATTCTTCCTGGGGAATTATCGTCTAAACGGAAATTTTTTGCCTTCAATCTTTGCGAGGAAATTCTCGTGATTTACGGGGATTCCTGCTCAACAAACGTTGTGCAAACGAATTATAAAACCTTACAATTTTTTTCGAGATACTTTTCCTCTTCGGATATCCGAAATTGAGAGAAATTTTTGGTTTTAATTGCAAATATTAAAATTTAAAAATTAGAAAATATTAAAATTTTCGTGTTTTCATTGACACTTCCCCGCAATTTTTTAAATCTTCATATGAAAAGTTGAAAATTCTTTTTTTAAATCTTCAAACTTTGTATTGTTTTCAAATTATCTTTGAATTTCTAATTAGCGTTTTTTGAGTTATTATCATTTTTTAGTTGCTTGCGAACTTTGAAAGTGGAAAATGTGACGAAAAATGTGATTTTTTGGTTCGAGTTCCCAGAAAAAAAATTGCAGCGTCACAATTAAAATTCTGCAGTCGAGTTTGGTCTGCATAGAGCTGGAGATTGGGAAATAGGGATTTCAATGGATTTTTCAGATATTGATTACACTCCATTAGTTCCCATAAAGTGACAATCGATCTGCAGCGTTTTCGCGTCTGCCAGTCGCCCTCGAAATACTCGAATCAAAGAAGTCAGTTCAACAACGATAGTAGAAATTTATAAAAGGGAATGACGAAACGTATGAATTTCAATGACATAGAGATGGAAAAAAAGTGGTAATTTTGTATCGGTTGAAAATAACATTGACGCGATGATACGCTCGTACCTCGTCTCTTCTTTGTCTCAACTTGGTTTGAAATTCAAAGGAGAGGATATTGAGTATTGCAGAGGTCCGTCGATATCGTTTAGTCGGGAGCGAGTAGACATTTATGGGGGTGGAAGAGGTTTCGATGTATATATGTTTATCTCCATAATGTATGTATATATAGAAATCTGTGAGGCAAGCCTCATCGAAGAGTTTGCCGGCGGGGCAAGAGGTAATTTGACGAAGAGAGGATAATACGATGTTAATAGAATGGAATATGCTTCTCCTATGTGAACCTTACGAGCAGCATTCTCATAAATCTCGGTTAATTTGGCAGAGCCATTCAACGTGCTTCTGAGACTCGCACGTTCCATCTTCTTCGTTCTTTTTATCTTATTATTATTATTTTTTCTCCTTTCTCTCGGTCTTGTTTCTTCTTTTTCTCTTTCTCTCTTTTTCTCGCTCTCTCGCTCGAGTCTTTTATCTGTAAGACTCGATAGCATCCGTTTTGCATTATTTTTAAACTTTTCTTCTTGTCCCCCTCGCCTTTTCCTTCATATCCTTCGTCTTACTCCCTCGAGTTCTCAAACGAGCTCGTTAAATTAAATTGCAGCTTCTCGAACGAGTTCAGCATGATTTCCGCGTTGCTCCATCAACATTCATAAGATTTCTGCAGCAGGCAGCACCAGAGTTCACGTAAATAACGTTTCGCGCACAAGTGAAAATAATTCAGTTTCTCATGAAGCCCTTTTCTTCCATTTTCAAATGAATTTTCTGGCTTTTAAGGGCTCGTGAACGTTTGCAGCATTTTTAGAGTCAGAGAATTTCCAGCAGTTTCGACGGCAACGAATTCTTATCAATGAAAAGGAAAAAAATAATTTTACGACCGAAATATTTTTTCAAGGAACTACAGAAAATCGTCTTCCCTGAAAATTTCCACACATGGGAACCCCATGGTAACCTGTTTTCGTGTTTGTCACGCTCGATCAGTGTCAACGGGCCCAAAATTCGTGCGTATGGAGAACCTCACTTCAGAATTTCTCCGAACTTCCTTTCGGCTCTTGTCATCGACCTGTCCCATTGATTTTTCGAGGGAAACGAGGTCGAATGAGAGTCATTAAAAAGCTGTAATTTTGACTAATTGTTCCAATACAAAATCCCCATAAAAAATCGTCAATACTTGAGATAAATCTCGCGATATTCATTGACAAAGTTCTGGGCTCAAGAAACTTTGAAAAATTTGCGTTTTCTTTGCGGTTAACCTGCAAACATGAAGTGTGACACAAATCCCAACGCTTGCAGCAATTTTTCGACGTTTTTAATGCATGACGTAAATTACAGGGCAACACGAGTGATAAAGAAGTTTGGTGAATAAACGAGACTAAAGTTTGCATGATGATTACACGGCTGTCGAGTAAAACGGCAATTTTGGGGACTAGCTGCTGCTGTGCGAAGTCGAGGGTGGCCAAAAAAGGTGTATATGTGTATAGCCAAGTGCCTGAGAGCGCAGGCGAACGAGAGAGAGAGAGAGAATAAAAGGAGGAAAAAAGACGTAGAGAGGGCCGCGATCGCGATCGATCTCGTTTGTCTCGTTCGATCGGTTCCGACCGGTTCCGCGATCAGATTGCCCTGGCGTAGTACCATAAGATGAGCAACTCTCACCCGGTCTGCCAGATGGTCTACGAGCCGCTCGACTCAGCCGCGCCCATTAACTATGAGTGCACATCGTCGCACCTCGAGCTTTTATCGTTCCTGCTTGGATATTAAAAAATAAAAATATCCATACAGCCTTGACAAAAAGTAACAACTCCGGAACCTTAACCTGGGGTCAAAAACGACCCCAGGCGACTTTAAATCGCGCCCCCCGCGTTTTTCATCGTTTTACCGCATTTTTGACCATTTTTTTTACTCCAAGCAAAAAAAAGGAAAAAAATGAGCCCACAATTGCAATTCGTTTCTACGAGATTTCATTAAAATATCGTACACACATCAGAAGGCCAGAAATTTCGAAACCAAAAAGAGATCGATCGATCCATTCAGATCTCGGGATTCGAAGACTTTTCTTTAATCCGAGCCCAATTTTTTAGCCCGCAAGAGAAAGAGCTGCAGCTTAAAAATAATGACTCTGAAGTTTGCATCGTTGGAATGCAACGAAATTTTTCTATTATCTTTGGCAAAAATAATAATTCAAGTGCAAAATGTAATCACGATGATGAAATGATCGATTTTTGCCACTCGAAAAGCATATCAGCTGGAAAAATTTGTATGACATTGAAAATTGAACGAATAATCGATGAAATCGAATATTTTTCGTTACACTCGAACGTTGCAAACTTCAGGATCATTAAAAATAACAGATCATCGTCAAGGGCTTGAGGATGATGGATTGAAAAGCAACTCGTGATTGAGTTCCAAAAAAATTGCGAATGCTCGATCGAGAGATCGAAACTTCTTGATCATACTTTTGGCTTCGGCTGTATAAGCCTCTTGTATACATGTATTGATACTCTAAATATATAATTCATCGATAACCTCCCATCTACGACTAGGCCCGACCTATAATGAAATTACCGCGACCAAAAGACAGTATTGCCCTGCAGGGCATCAGCAGCCGCTCTAAACGATGGTCACACGACATATATAAACATACTGAACACAATGTTAGCTCCAGACTCGAGAGAGCCCTATATTTACGCAAAATCAAAAACAGGTTGTATTCCATTGATCCTTTCCCGTGTTTACATTCAATTTCACAATTTCCATAAGTTCTGAAAGAAAAAAACTTCCTGATCACATATTCACTTTGAAAACGTTGGGAAGATTAATGATCTCAGTCTTTGTGTGGTCTTTGGGCAATTTTAAATCGCACCAGTTTGTCTCCTGTAGGAAAAATTGCACGAAAATAATTCCCATCCACGCAGGACGATGTTTCCATTTCAATTTCGCTGCATACGAAGA
This sequence comes from Diadegma fenestrale, assembly GCA_037043255.1. Lineage (NCBI taxonomy): Eukaryota > Metazoa > Arthropoda > Insecta > Hymenoptera > Ichneumonidae > Diadegma > Diadegma fenestrale. The sequence continues at coordinate 4,419,144 of CM073311.1, read as the reverse complement.
AAATCTGTACGAGATTTCATGATTTTATCATGTGCAATTGATTCGATGGTTTAGGCTCGAGGATCCAGCATTCACGATCGAAAAACGTTGAGAATCTTGGTCCATTTTGCAATAACGTTATCTTGGAGTTTTTCGCACAAAAATAATGTCTTCACGTCAATAATTAAGTCTAGTTATGACGTCTGTGCTCCGAATCATTAATGGGAGCATCGCGAATGTTCTATATATTTTTTTATGCATTAGCATAGGTGGAGAGAAGGAGAGCGAGAGAGGAAGTGAATAGGACGTGTCGAATACGTGCCTTTCTATACAGTAATAGTCGGGGGAGGCGCAGTTGTGTCGGGAACAAGTTGAAGTATTAAGTAGCCGTTGCGTCCGCTGTCAGTCTACGCTCTAATTAATCATAATTGACGTCCGCGCGAAGCCTCGCACATATTTGTCGGTAGACTGCGTTATCTCACTCCCTCTTCTTTCTCTCGTTCCTCTGTACTTCCCCTCGCTTCCATACAACCCCATACATGTGGGTGTACGTGCGCCTTAAAAACTCCATTAAATTAAACAATTTTTCATCACCCTCATTGTTCTTATCGCCCTCCCGAAAATATATGACAATTCCCCAGACTTCGATCAAGAGTTTATCACTGAAAAAAAAAATGTTGTTGGAACAAATCGATATTTTGTTCACTCCGGTCGACTAAACTTTTTTTGAAAAATGAGAAAAATGTTTTCATTGCAGAAAGTCTTTCCAAAAATCAAATTTTTACCGTTAAAAAGGCAATTTTTGCTGACAGTTCCGTTAGAAATAAAAAATATTGTCAATGTTACGAAAATTTTTGAAATTATCCAAAAATATTTAGTTCACCGTGTTCAACGAAGTAGAAAAGAAAATTTTGTTGGAAAACATCGATATTTTGTTGGTTACGGTCAACGAAACTTTTTTTGAAAAATTATAAAAATGTTTTCATTGCAGAAAGTCCTCGAAAAGTAAATTTTTTACATCAAAAATGCAATTCTCGCTGACAGTTCCGTTAGAAATAAAAAATATTGTCAAAATTACGAAAATTTTGCAATTATCCAAAAATATTTAGTTCACCGCGTTCAACAAAGCATCGACGTTTTTTGACAAAAGTGAATTTTCAGTGTAGTATCGATGGGATCGCTATAGAAAATGAACTCAATATTCCTTCAAGAAATTTCGAAATAATTTTAAAGAGTAAAGCTCAAAGTTTATTGAATTGCAAATCTGTCGACACGCATCGAGGTTTCGTGTCTCGATTCCGGAACAAACCACATTCGCTGTTGTTGGTTAATTAATTTTCGGAACGATCGGTTTGCCATATGGAAAAAAACGTTCCGATTGCTGTCCGAGGCTGCCAAAGTCGTTTGCACTCCGAAATTTGTGTTTCGTAGCGATTCCTTCATATAATTACATTTATTCAAAGTTGCGAGAATTTCGATAATTCCGAGACTCACGGAAACTAGAAAATCTTCACGAAAGAGTATAAAAAAAGTGGAAAATTGGTAATTTTACGTCACGTTGTGCAGACTGTAGCGCATGCATTAACATATCTAGGTTTGTGTTACGGTATATACATGTATTAGAGTTCGTCTCGGATCGGAATAAAACATCAAGTGGTCGCATGCAGTGTCGCGATAGTACGTATTTAGATGAGTTGACTCCAATTGCCGTGGTACCGTGAGAATTCCGTGTCTGCTGTCCCGTTGTAAAGAAAATTTACGTATCCATGTGTAGAGATAATCGCGCATACACACTCATATACGTCCTGATGGATTAATACACAAAAATGGGTCCTTGTAAATGCGTGTAAAAAAATGATATTGGAGTTTGCATCGTTGACAAGCAAGATGACGTTTTGTTTCGTCGTCTTTTAAAATTAAGCAAGTTACGCAGCTACCCAGCTAGTCATAAAAAGATTTGACTAAATTTGACTTTAGTAGTAATCGATCTTCCAATGTCACATTTCGTTGCCTCGCTATTATATCTGTCAAATTTCAAATTTCGTGCACATATAACCTCGAATACGTGTAGTTGCTATATTTTAGGGAGAGCCGAAAAACAAAATCCACTGCAAGTGCTTTTTATAGTTTTTATCATTCCCGTTACAAGTCACCTTTGAACGTTTTTAAGTGTGGTAAATGATTATAAGGATTTAATCTCTCTGATGTTTAATTTTCATTTCAATCTATCCATCAATTACGGAGATATGAAGAATAATGTACAGCCTATTCCGTGACTTCCCATGAGAGGCCATGTGAAATTGGTTGTTAAGGCTTGTCAAATATTTACAAATATCTCGTGTAAAAAGCCACCTCAGCTCACAAAAATTGGTACGAGTTATTTTGACATCATTATCTAACTTTCTGCCAAGTTTGCCATTTTTCTGTCCATTAATTCTATTTTCTGCATAACTCCCTTAATCATTTCTCATCGACATTTCGTTGATGAATTTCGAATAAACTTTTTTAATGGTCGGAGAGAAATTCTGAACGTCAAATTATTTGGATTTTTCCATGAAAAGAGGAGGAATTCCATTGTATGTTATTTATGGGGGGCCGTAGATGAGGATTTTGCAAGTAGCGAGACAGAATGACACGAAACTTATGTATGCACACGCGGCTTAAGTGTATTACGGTCTGGCTGTACACGTCTGCATCATCGTCCGGAACGTGCAGTACGTGGCCCGCTAAACGGACCGTTAATCATGCAAATTAGGGCTCGGCTATAACTCGGCAACACGGCTCACAACGTGCACGCATAACCTCATGTTTTCCGCCTCATATTATTGCGCAACGATCAATTAACGCGAGGCACGCGTGAACCACACCGCAAACTTCGTCCTCCAAATGTACACATAGTTGTGAGATTCATTTTGCTAAATCCATTCGAACCCTTTTCCACCACGTGTCATTCGTCTGGCAAACTCCGTGCACGTTTCAATGGCAACGTTTATTCTTAATCAAACAATCGCGCGCCTGATATCGATAAACAATCATAATTACGATAAACCAAGTCCAACCATAAAACTTGAACAATCGTCACGAAAAGACAAAACGAATGATTTGCGATTTCTCACTTGCAGGAAATGTACTCGAAAACATGCAGTCAATTTGTTTATTGAAAAAATTCTGCAGCAATCCAATTTTTTAGAGTTTCTGCGGCTTCAAAATTTAGTAAACTAACGAATTGATAGAGAGAACCGATGGACCATTCGGATTCATGAAATGAAGAAACAATAAAACTGAGTAACGCCGTTTACCAGCAGAAAAAATTTCAAACCGTTTCCGAATTCATAATTTCGTAAATTTCCCCTTTTCATGAACCCACCGTGCAGCAAATAAATCGAAACCCAACAATTTCCCAGTTGGTTCGAACTCGTGGAAAGGTGGAAAAAAAAAATTGGATCCTCATCACCGAATCGACTGGTTGCCAGTGATTGTTGAAAAAAATCGTATGAATATGAAAATCGCGATGAAAATGATTTACTGGCTAGTTCCAAGTGATCAGAGCAAAGAGCTTTTGTAGGTGGAATAGCAAACGTGTAGTCGTTGAACGCGTTTACAACTCCCAACCCCTCGGAATACAGCACGGGGGTTGTCTAATGGCTCAACCAAGGGATCATTCCACCACCACAATCACCGACAACCACGAGGAGGTACGTACCTGCTCCGATTGGTCGGAGCAACCGACCAATCACACTGTTCGTCGTTGTTCCCCTCTCGAGTCCCCTGACAGGTCTTGTCTGTATCACCGCGAGCAGCATAGGTAATACGTACTATGGAGGAGCGGACTCATACATTTATACAAGTATGGACTCCTGTACACAGAAGCTGTTTGTGTCGACATATAAAAAAACTTTGAATTCCCAAATATTAGAAAAACTGTAGATTGTTTAGTTTTGGTGGATTTTAAAAAGGCTGCAAATTGAAAGTTGCCAATTGCACCGAAAATGCAATTTTGTCAAAAAACGTCGATATTTTGTTGAATACAGCCAACTAAATATTTTGGGATAATTTCAAAATTTTCGTTATTTCGACAATATTTTTCATTTGTAACGGAACTGTCAGCTAAACTTACGATTGGAAGGACAAAAATCACTTCTCGAATAGATTTTCTAGAATGCTTTTGCTGAAATGATAAAGTTTTCGCGATTTTTCGAAAAAATGTTTAGTTGAACGTATCCAACAAAATATCCATCTTTTTCAACAAAATTTTATTTTCAGTGTGGTTCCTCAAGATTTAGCACGATGCCCAAATCTTCCTCTAATTTTGGCTTCCGAATAGAGAAAACTTTGAGCATCGTGCCAAATCTTGAGGGACCAATTGTTAAAAATTGTTAAAAATAAATTCGCCAACTTTTCCAGAAAGTAACGAGAAAGTGTAAACTTGTACACAACACTTTACAAAATTTTCAAAAGACGAGTTTTCGAAAAACTCAGATTTTCGTAAAATTCTAAAAATCATGAATAAATTCAAACCGTTCAACCGATATTTCCGAAATTCAATCTCAACCTATTACGATACTCCATGTATATTAAAAAATAAAATAAAAAATAGTAATAAATCTTGATGTTTGCAGAAGTTAAAGCAGTTACACTCTTTTTTCGAAAATTTCAAAATACCGTAGAGCTGGTATTTTAAGCACATTGACATTAATAACTGGACTAAATTGAGGAAGCAAAGTAGGACCTCATGTCATAATATTTCCAATTGTTTTATTAGAAATTTTACTACAAGTCGTTAACAAAATAATCCACAAAAAAAGAATGAAAAATGAGCGATAGACTTAAAAGTTTTCGTGGATACACGAAACAACAAACTGCACAATTATCTGTGCAGTTTTCCCTGCCGTCGGATGGAAGGAATTAAAATTCATTCGCGGGGTCGTCACGCTAGAGGAAGAAAAGTATCGATTGTTCCAACTGTCCCTTAAGATATTAAGCATCCGATATATGTATTTTTTGAAGCTGCATAACTTGCTGCTGAATCAATGAAATGGGGTCGGAAAATTAGATTTTTTTTGTGAAATGAGGTAATTTCTAAATTGACGGATAATTAGAGATTTCATGTCGCGACGAGTAGGAAATCGTATTTTTTTACAAATAGATCGTAAAGGGCAATAAGGTGGGATCGATTTGGAGAGTGTTCGCTCAAGCAACAATACGACCCACGATCCTTTTGGAGAGTGCTTCGAGAGCAAGAGTCGAGTACGCGGTTTTGTTATTGGTGGAAGCCCACGAGAAGGTTCTCTTTCTATTTTGGCCCTTGGGGGAGGGAGCGAGAGAATAAGCGAATAAGCGAAAAAATGCGTGCGGTCTTATAGGAGAGCGTCGAGTGCGAGCACTTTGCGGGGTGTTACGGGTGTAAATACGTGTACACAGACACGGAGCAGAGTCCTCTGAGGAAAAGAGATAAAAGTGTGAGCTGCATAAAAGGGAGCAGAGTGAGAAAGAAAGGATGAAAGAATTGAATTGATAAACGTCAGATCCGACGCACTCCCTCGCGTCGAATCTATTTTTCCATTGACTTTAAGCCCCTGTCTCGATACGTGGCTGACATATATATTGAAGGTTAGAAAAAGAGGGTGAGTAATAGGCACGTAGGTATTATAACGCGTCGACGAACTGCCGCTCAGCTTCCCTTATCTCTGATACGATCGCGGTAGTTAGTTGGCGCCTTAGCTCGATGCCCCTTTCGATCGTTATCGCATATCGCATGCTGAAGAATAATCCAGCCTGCGAAAATACATCCGCGCGAGTCGTACAAACTCATACCAATGTAAACTCGAACGTATGCATTCCCTGTCTCTACAGATTCGACTAGTAAATACTTGCTCGTTGATTCGCTCACAAAGACGAACATATGTAACTTTTGTGTATAGTGTATGTATAAATTTATTTACGTGGATAGACACATATACATTTGTACAAACGTAAGTGCATGCGAGTACGCTTGTCCACATACTCTACAAGGGTTTTAGTTCATTCGCCATGGTAGGCGAACGACGTGCCGCGCGGAGAAGGGAGCAGGCAGATGAGAAGCCACCTCGTTACCCCATAAATTTATCGCGTTCACCAGAGCCCCGACCCTCGGGGGAGTTTGTTCGAGAGTCCCCATAATAAAGCATCCCGACGCCTACGGAACTTCCACCACTTACAAATACTTTCACGTTATTTCAACGTCTACGCATTCATACATACTTCAGTCTTCGTGTCTCTGTATAAACTTATGCTGTACGCCTTTCTATAGCTTCTTGTACAAAACGATGTACGAGCTTTCGCTCGCTAATTTTACATCCCCCATGCAACGTGTGCATACTCCTTCCTCATGCACTTTTCCGACACATCTGCAGATGGGAAAAAACGTTTTTCCTACAACTTCGAATCGTTAAAAAGCAGTTTTTACCATTCTTACACATTGGAAATGAAATTTTGTCGAAAAACGTCGATATTTCGTTGAACACGCGGTAAACCAAATATTTTTGGATTTTTGGATTCAAAATTTTCGCAATTCTGAAAATATTTTCGATTCCTGACGTAACGGAATGACAAAAATTTACTTTTCTAAGAGTTTTTCTACGATATTTCTTGCTGCAATGACGAAATTTTCGTGATTTTTCGAAGAAACGTTTAGTCGAACGTGACCAACAAGATTTTCGTTTCAGTGCAGTTTTCTACGGTTTCGAAAATAAACTTGTTCAAGTCGACAGATCAATGAAGTTTACTTGAACTCAAACTTGTACGTTTTCCAGAAATATTGCATTTCGAAATGTTTCGTGCGCCAAAGATTGCGAGCAAAATCATTCACACGATGTTAGTGAGCGCCTTGAACCTTTTGCTGATTGGCTAGGAGGAAAAAAATAACTACGAGTTGCCCTCTCGCACTCGAACGATGATCTGAAAGTTGCAACGTTTCTGCTGAGCTGATACGGATGCTTCTGCATCTCGAGGGTATATGTAACGCGACACCTCGACGGAACTTCGACTCCTCCAGTCGTAGGCTATATAGCTATCATCTATTATGAATATTTCACAAACACGTGTGTGTATTCGTAAAGGAGGCTCGTGTAGATGTTTCTGTTGTTAGCAAAACAATCCTCGATAATCTTGAATCGATCTACTCTCGCTTCGCGTAATCGAAGATCGTAAAACTGATATTATATCGGAACTATCGTGAATTTATGCCACTAAATAATGTGAACACAAAAATGAAGCTCTTCGGAGCTTTTTTTTCATAAACGTCATGATCGTCGGACGACCAATAGTATTTTTTCGACAACTAATTACTGACTGACGAGTGGAAATTTATTGAGTGCATTTTCGTCGTGTGCATATAGGAGAAAGAGTGGGAGAATTTAAGGAAGTTACGCAGAAAATAGAATTAATGGACAGAAAAATGGCAAACTTGGCAGAAAGTTTGATAATGATGTAAAAATAACTCGTATCAATTTTTGTGAGCTGAGGTGGCTTTTTATGCGAGATATTTGTAAATATTTGACAAGCCTTGACAACCAATTCAACATGGCCTCTTATGGGAAGTCTCGGAATAGGCTGTACATTATTCTTCATATCTCCGTAATTGATGGATAGATTGAAATGAAAATTAAACATCAGAGAGATCAAATCCTCATAATCATTTACCACGCTTAAACACGTTCAAAGGTGACTTGTAACGGGAATGATAAAAACTATAAAAAGCACTTGCAGTGGATTTTATTTTTCGGCTCTCCCTAAAATATAGCAACGGCACGTATTCGAGGTTATATGTGCGCGAAATTTGAAATTTGACAGATATAATAGCAAGTCAATGAAATGTGACATTGGAAGATCGATTACTACTAAAGTCATATTTAGTCAAATCTTTTTATGACTAGCTCTGTAGTTGCGTAACTTCCTTAAATGATGATCTGGCCATGAGTATCATTAAAAAGATCGTGACAGCGCCGAAAATCTCCTGAAAAAGAGGGAGCCCACGTGGGAGTTCCGGAAACCGATCTGCTTCCGATTTAATCAGATTCCATTGTTCCTTTCGTGCTACGGCGAAGGCGAGTTATTATAGAAGGAGAAAATAAAGATGTATGAGTGACCCACAGGGAGTGAGGTCTCGATTGAGTTTTATTCCAGGGAATGCTGCGTTATCTAGTTAGGCTCGTCGCTTAACGTACGGCAAAAGTTATATTTATACGAATGGCCGAGATATACAAACAAGGGATTCGTATGGAAGCCCCATGAAGCGTACGCGCGTGTATGCATCAACGTTATACATAAAACAAAATTGTGCTTGTGCCCTTTTCACGCAAAGACCACCGAACCAATTTTGATGAATCTTTCACAGGAATGAAGCTCATGAATCAGAATGAGTTCGAGACTGAATTGCATTCGTCATTATTTTCCACTTTCAAAGTTCACGAGCAACTAAACAATTGCAATAAATCAAAAATCGCTAATTACCAATCCAAAGATAATTCGAAAACGAAAATAATGACCGAAAGCCGGAGTGCCAGTTTGTAGAAAAAAAAAGTTCTAGCGATTTTCGTAAAATGGAAGTTGAACGATTTTGGAAAGAATTTTTTAACTTTTTGATATGAAGCCCGCACTCACGGCTAGTTTGTATATAATATAATGAGTATCTATGTGTATGTAGTTCATATAGTGAAACACATATGTGTATAAAAGAATAAGACCGCGATGCTGCTGGTGGTACATCGCCAGGAAGATACGCGGAGAGTGAGCGAAACGTTGGAAAGGTCTGAAGGGCGGTGGCGGGCGGGAGGGAATATTATAAGGGACGTGTGGATGGGCCCTCGTTGGGGCTCTATATAGCGCATGTAACTCGACACCAGAGGCCCCGTCGGGCGGGCCCCGCGTCTCCATCACCTTCTCTCTCCGCTCTCGCTGATGCTGATGCTTGCTGGCCCCCCGTACATGTCTCTCTTTTTTTCTCTCCACCTCTCTCTCTGCTGTACTTTTTTTTTTAGTACACGCGAGCACACGGACGGCCATATCTATATTTGTGTACACATATGGTATTCAAGAGCATATACTGATGGTGGTACGCAGTAGTAGATACGGTGAATGAGCAACGATGTTATACGCGGATATGTGTGCATGGCTCCGAATCGCCTCGTATCCTCGCGTTTCTAAACTAAATCATAACCGTATTATATCCCGGCAACAATGGGGGCCCCGCGAGAGAAAAGCCGCCTCTAATCCGTCAGCAGTCCGTATATAGATGTCTCGCTTTTGCGTGATGCTGATGCTGCTGTTAGTGCTGCCTTCCTTGTGGCCCTTTTCTGCCTGGCCGTGTGTCACGCTCGTATTCTCTTCATTTCCGACCGCGAGTCCGGGCGCAGTGCTCTTTTGCTTGTCCCGTGGAATCGTCCAGTGAGCAACTCGCAGTTTTTTTCCAAACGTCACTCGTCGCGTCATTTTCCAACGAATCCCAAAATTTATATGAATTTTCGTAGTTTTATTGAAAATTCGAGATTCCTTCGTCGTTTTTTGTCGAGGGTTCAACTTCTGCTCCCTATCGTGCAAAAAAGGCATCACGTGCAAAGTCCGTTGCAAAAAGATCCTGTGCCAAAGTCAATCGAGCGGGGCATAAATTATTTAGTTTGCGGGGCATTGAAACGAGACGGGACGAGAAAATGATGAGAGACAACTAATAAATAAGAGTAGAAATATAAAGAAAGGAGCAGGTTTCTCTTTTCTGTAAAGCTACAACGAGAAAGCGTGCGCTCGGGCGCGTATACCGGGGTAAAACCTCGAGGTTGGAATTTAAATTTCACAAATTAGTCCGTCCATTACACCCCCGGTGCAATCGCGATGTCTGATCTGTGCTCGTGCACCTCCACGGCCCACCGGCATATCGCCACACGCTCACACTCCCATATCAGCCTGATATACAATACACAACGTACACACATTTGTCTGTATGCACACATGCGCGTGGCTATACGGAGAAAAAGTGAACAAGGGACGAAGGAAAGAGAGAAGAAAAAACGCGAAAGGTCCGAGACACGCGGCGAAGGTTCCTAGAAAGCGTGGGTGATGCTCTCCTCTTCCAGGCAAACAGGATCTGGACCTCCACAAATCATAACGCGCCCCGCACGGCCAAAAGATGCGCGAGAGAGATCACCGAGTGGCGCGAGCCAATTTTTCTCCTCATCTCGCTCGTATCACACGTACCACTCCGCTATAGTCAACGCGGACGTTTTTTTTAAATTATTAATATCTAGACGTACGTGCATCTGCATGCGCCGTTAAAACCCTCCGCGCGCACAGATGCAAGTACACAAAAAACAAAAATTTTACCGGTCCGATAAAAATCGGTCAAATTTCATTTCCAAGAAAATTTCTATGATCCCAGATGTCCGAGATCGTCGATAGATTTTTTATTTTTTCACCATGTATATACACCGACGCGCTCAGCGAAGAGTGACTGATATCGCGGCTGTACGACGAATAAATAACGCCGACAGCCAGTGTGGCTGTATAAATTAATTTCACTCGGTCGAGTCATAAATATATTCGACTCGAAATCACTCGGGGGGCCCCAGTCGTTCGGCACCGGCCACAACCGTTCATCCTTCCGTCCTTATCCACATATATATTCTTGAGCATACGACCTCACACGTATACATGCATACAAACATATAAATACGTACAGGGTGGCGATCTCTGAAACCTCCCAGAGCCTTAACGATGTTCAGTCCCAAATCGCAACTGATAACCAATTTCTGAAAATTCGGTATGTTTTTGTATGAAACAATCAAAAGATCGTCTAAACATTTCACGGCGATTAGGAAGCTCACGATTAAACAATTAACATTAATTAAACTTTGCGACAAGTTTTTATTTTTGACCTCTCAATTTCTCAATATCTAAAATAAACTGAAAGCAAAGGAAACAAAATGAACTTTATTGATAAATATTTTTTATGTTCGTATTCAATTAATTGTTCTTAACAAAATGTCAATTTTTTAATAACGAGCAATCATCGTGAAATTTTTGTACTCTCAGAAACTTATTCAAAAACATACTCAATTTTTAAAATTTTCTTGTCATTTTTTTATTTCAAGCTTTAAGGGGCTTCGAGTAATTATGGTAGAATTCCTAAAATTTGGTATGTTTTAACATAAAGTATTTTTGTAGCGATTTCGCGACGATTATTAAGCTTTTTATTGAGCAATTAACTCTAACAAGTTTTGAAGCTCCTCAACATCCTTAAGCAAAAGGTTCATTAAGAAAAATGGAATTTGCTTGTCGGAAAAATGATTTTGCACGTCGAACGTCACTTTTGTACGTGGATTAATTTCGGTGCAGATAATTGTTCGCTGATCGTTTGATTAAGTTGAATTTGGGTCTTGGCCACCCGATATATTGGCACGAAAACCTCGACAAACGTTGACCGTCCTTACACTCGTAACTCGGGTCGATAGGCTTGTAAACAATGCACGAGGAGAGGCCCAAACGAAAGGGTCTTCGGAGCTGCGTGTGCTATAATGTATAATATACAAGTCTCGTGTGCCCTGATGAGACGGAGATTCCCCCGACGCGATACGGCGATAACGCGAGAGCTTATCGTTTATTTTTCATTTTCTTCGAAATAAACTTTTGACGCATGTGTAGAAATGGGAGAAAAATAATATGCATGTGGCCACTGAATGAGGGTGAACTCTATCGACGCGGGATCACGTGCCACCTCGTATAAGTCAAGGGTCGACGAGCAGCGGCAGGTACAATCGGCTTTTTCGACACGTTCGTATAAATGGATATCAAAAGCCATAAATAAACACATGCCACTCGATTCTCGATGATGACGTATCGTTCTTTTCATATTCCCCGTTCCGCCGAACACTCAGCACGTCCTCAGCAGCGTGGGCCATGGGGTTTTATGGGGATGATGTCAAAATTTCAAAGTTTTCAATCGTACAGCTCAGGTGTGACTTGAGAGAGAAATCCCCATAGCTAATTGGCAGATGCTCGACAATGTGCATCGATTATACGACGCAGACTGAAGGGCGAGCAGGTCGAATGGGTTTATCGTGAGTTAGTTCACCTACGCGAATCACACGATAACGACGCGTCACGCCCGAGCACACCCTCGTTATTGCATCTTCATGAGCCGATTAATCGGCGAATAGTAACCGCACGATCAAGAATATTATTATGTGCGCGTCCGGCAGGTACGAAACGATAATTGTGGGTTCCCCCAAGGGCAGGCCTCACTTTTGCTAAGTTTGTTTGTTCAAACAGCTTTTCAAGTTCTCATTATTTATTCCCATGACCCGATAAGCCCCGAAACGATGAATTCAACGATTCCTAAAAGTCGGAGCAGTCATTATACAAGTTTTTGACTTTTTTTTTCTCTCTTTTGTATATTATAGGCGGATTGTAAATAAAGTAACGCTACTGTATTGAATGGAAGTTGAAAGAGCTGCCGAAAAAGGCGGCACATATTTACTCATTCTTTTGGGCTTTTTCCCTTCTCATCCTTTTCGATATACGTGTAAAAAGCGATCTTCAACGAAGTAGTTTCGAGCTCGTTACCACGAGGTTGAAGAGGCCTCACTGTATGATGCACCGACGAGTGTATGTGCTTTGTGAGTCCCGTGTCAAGATGCTACTTGACAGCATCAGGATTCTTCTCTTTGCTTCTCTATCTTCCTCCCTTCGCCCTACCCTTTATATAATGCCGGGATGAAGAGAGGGCTTGAGCCAATAACGCGTGTAGTATGTTATAGAGAAACCGACTAGGCTCTTTATTTCTCTACCGTACGAGGGTTGCGTGTGTATAAAAAAAATTCAAGCGTATAACATAGGCGAGCGGAGCAGGTGAAGAGAGACGGAAATTCGGAGGAGCATCGGCAATAATCTCGACTCGTTGGGCCTTATTTTCCCTCTCGTTTGCGTCTTCTCGTTCATCTCACTGCCCCGAGAGTTAGGTGAACGAAAAAAAACTCTCTCTCTCTCTCGTGTTTCTACGCTGCTGCTCGCTCAGCCTCTCTTCAGTGGACCCCGCTGTGGGGTCCACGGGGGCTTAACTTTACGATCTCATTCTCTATGGCTCGCGCGCTACTACGCTACTTGACGAAAAATCACTGAAGCGGAGGCCCCCTGGGCCCTATGCCCACTCTATACTACCAAACCATCATCACCAGCCCCACAAGATCGGGCCCCTAAATAAAAACGAAATTACAACAGCCCGATGAGCATGTGTCGACTGCTCTTATTCCGCCTGACTGAAAGAACGGGCGCGCGAGACCCACCGACTCTTTCAACTGCATATACTCTCCATTCTAAAATCTATACACACTCCAAATTTACACGAAACTGGAAAAATTGCGCTCAAACTAAAGAAGACGTTTGGATCGCAAAATTTCCATATTAAAAAAGTTGCCTCATAAGTTTCGATGTGTGCCGTTCGTCAGATATTCAACAACATGAAAAACAAGGAGCCAAATTTTTCTTATCGAGCACCCAAAAGTCTGTCGCTGGTTTCGTAAAAAATCTCTGCAATCCTGCATCGTATATAGAAAAAAGTTAATAGAGACTTTTCTTCTCACTACGTTTCACGACCCAGTTTTACTCTTCGGACTCTTCAAATCCCACTCCCAAGAAACTTTGTGTGTAAAAAAATGTACTAGACAGGCAAAGCCACCCTTTATGCGCCAAGGATTTTCTGATTGCGAGTATTATGTTGGAAAATAATAACACAAACAGATTTTTCAGGAGGGGACATTTTTACAAGAGACAGAAAGACAGGCCCCTTCATTCAGAATGAATTTTCTGTTTCCTGCTTGAGTTACAAGACCAGGTATTCTCGATGCTTGTGTCTGTTTCATGTATCGCCTATTCTCGGGCTTACTATTGAGATTTTCGTCCGTGTGCGTGTGCTCGTACGTATGTACGTGTGACAAGAGCCCGGCGATGATCTCGCTTCGGATAAGATAGGAATATATGTCCGGGTATGGACTCTGGACAATAAAAAAGAGATGCTGTCTAACGTGCTCATAATAGAGTCGATCCAGATGCTCTTTTTCAGATAGAGCGCCTGTTGACGCCCGCCACTCGCAACCATCGAATCCAACAATCTCCGAACCGGCCGTGCTACGTATACTAGAAGTTGGTACATTGTGTTTTTCATCCTCCGCACATTTTCAACATTATCGTGACTACTGCACTCACCACGTTTCTTGCTGAAATCATGTCTCGAGCTTTTCAGAGCTAGCCCCGCTACAAAAATAAATTTCTGATAGGAACATCTAATCACACGCGTATTAGATGGAACTGACGCAATTGTCAAACCTGAACTGCGGTCAAACTGACTGGGACTCGAAACACGATTTATAACTGGACCGACCAATCACAGAACGAATAAAACGACAACAATTACAATCGAAATCTATCGTGTCCCACGAACTTTTTGTTAGGGGACACACTTACCTTTATCTTCAGACTCCAAGACACACGTTACTAAAGCTTAATAGTTCTTTTGTTTCCCCTCAAGAACTGGAAAGTTTTTCGGCAATTTTCTATGCGAAAAAGGAGGAACGAAGATCGAACTTGGAAATAAATGGACTCGATGTTCCTTAATGTATTTTGTTTTTATTTTGATATCGTTAAATTGTCATTACAACGTAATATCTTCGTTCTCGCCCCGTTGAATTGTGCCGCTCGATTCCCTCGCAAGACTTATTTCGAGTATTGAACGTAAGAAACATAGTGGAATAGCGAAAGTGGTTTGAATCTCTCGTACATGTGGGATAACGCTGGTTGTAATGAATTTTTCTTGATATTTTTATTAGTCGCCATTATATTTGCTGTCATTGAAATAATTCGTTGGCAATAGTAATAATACATATTGAGATTTGTTCGTTGATTGACGTGCGTCTTTTTGGGGCCAACGAGCGTGTATTTCAAATAATTAAATACTTTCTTTTCGATAATCTTTTGTGCTGAAATTATGAAATAAAGTTAGAGTGATCGAATAGCTTAAAAAGATCATTATGCGTCGTGCAGTGCCGCTCCATCTCGATTCCGTAAATCATTTAAATTACAATATTTATATGTCGCGCGAGATCCGCGGCTCTAATATTCTCCATTTCAATTAAATTACCTCGATCGTGTCTTTATCTTCGTCCTCTCAATCTTCGGAATGTTGCGTGCAATATAATAGAGTCGCCGATTTGGCCGCGTTATTCCATCGTATACAAAAAAAAAACGAAAAAAAAAAAACAAAAGAAATATCAACAACAACAAAAAGTACATTGTGCGTGAATCGAAACGGAATCTTTTGCGAGCGCGGCTTGTACGGGGGTGCGCGCGTCTATATATACATTTTTACACACATATATGTGTGGGCGTATATTAATATATAGGCAGGAGCGAATCGATCCTTGAAACTTTCTACCCTGTTTAGTCCCGAGGACTCTTTACTTAGACACTCTTGTTCCTTATATACCCAGCGTATTATATATTTATATTATATCTCGATTCGCGAAACGATTAAACTTACGATATATATTATATATGTATTTATATTTATATATGTATATTTATGCATTAGTATATAATGGCCTAAAACGGCGAGGACCAAAAGCGCAGCCCACTCGCGATACCTTCCCTCGTATCATACGTTTGTACGTTTTTGACAGTATATTTTCTTCATCATTCAATTTTCTTCCACTTTTTCGCGCTTCGATCCTCGCGGATTCGATTTCTCGGCCCAGTTATTGTCTATTTACATCGGGCATCGAAATATCCGAATCGTAACGACATTCAAGAGCCCACGTCACGATCTAACCTCTTCTCCATCATTTTAAGCAGCCGGACGTCGATTAAAAACTTATGCAATCCGAATTCCAATGGTTCGTGCGCCGCAGTCGCATGGCGGGTGTTTTTTTTTCGTGGCGAATTCAAACTTTGACCGAATATTTTGAGCTTCGAGCGAATTGACTTGGAACGTTTGCAGCAAAGCTAAAACCTCGCGAGACTGTGCATTTGATGCGCTTGAAATACGATGATCGATCTTTTTGCCTTAAAGTCCGGAAATTACTGCCAAAATCTCATAAAAATTCCAAATTTCAAAATTATCGATCCTCGGGCAAGGCTGAGTACCAAAAAGTACACTAAATTTTTATCGAATCAATAAACTCGGTTTTGTCCTTCCCTAATTCGTGTTTGACGCGGGGCAGCTGAATCTGATCGAAGAAAATATTCAACAGAATTGAATAAAAATGAGAGATTCGCAGCTTTGCCAAAAACTTTCGGTTTCCTGCTCGACCCTGGTCGCTCACGTGTGAATTAATTTTTATCCATTCGCCATGTGACGACGAAGCTCAGTGTGCGCCAAAAGTTAATTACTCCCCGAGATATATTAGAACGATATGATAATAATCATTTCATGACCGAGAGAGATGATGAAGATTGAGAAAAAGAGGGAAAGGGCACAATAAAATTCATCGTGTCGTAATGGATGCTGGATTATTTGTTTTATACAAAAAATGTCATGGTGAAAGCCTGAACGTCTTTGCGTCTCGTTGGGCGATAAGTATGCACACCTAATAAGATTTTTTCTTGTCGTAAGCTATATCTACATATTTACAAAACACGAGGAGCAGGGTCAGGGACCCTGATATACGAGAACATTTGCAACATCTACAAAATTCAATGCTCCTCTTTTTTCGCTTTTTAATGTGCCTTAAGCCTTGCTATGACCTCTCGTTTGTAACGATGACCCTAGAACGTCATGTCTCTCCTAAAAAACGTCACAATCGATATCCGTGTACGGGAGTGTGCTGGCCTGCAGTAGGGCAGTCGATGAAAAACGAAGGAAAAAAGAAAAGGGAAGAAAAATCATAATTAACGAAAAGATTGTGTGCATTGAACAAAATTTAAAGTTCTTGGCTGTTCTGGCCAAGTTCGGAAATGCTGACATGTCTTTTGATATTAAAGGCCGGAAGTGTGTCGCGATGTCAGTTGCTCGTACGACTCTTCCGAGCCAGGGTATGCGTCACTCGACGGTATGAGATTAAATTTCAATTGATCGGATACCGGAATGTGGAAGCCTCATCGACACAGAGACCACGTTCGAACCTCATTTCGGCAGGGTTTTTGCAGTTTTTTTAGATTTGGGTTGACTTGCAAGTATTTGGCATTGGCTCGCTCGTTATAACCGCGTAAATAACCGAATGATGAGGGTGAATTTTGATCGCATTGAGTTGGGCTGTGATTGACAGCTGAAGCTGCAGCTAAGTCTTCTCCTGGTTACGTTTACTCTGGTGGTTACCCGGGGCCCAGGGTCACAACGAATGGTAATCACCGAGAACGAGGCCACTGTGGTATCCCGCGTGCGAACTTGTCATTCCCATTGTCCCCATTCCCTGATACGGACCCATTCCCATACCAACGTTCATCGACATCGTGTTCATTGTGTTGACGCTCTGCATCGAATTCGGCAACATTGTCGTCGGACCCATTGGACTCAAACCTCCCATCGATGGTGCAATCGCTCCCATCTGCATTGAAGTTGCTGTGTGGGGAAGCGATTTCTGCAAATCGGCCGATGTCGGTGTCCCTATCAAGTAATCCTGTTGACAAAAGATCCAAAACGACCTTGTTAACCATGGACTTGTAATTGAGTTCAGAGATCTATGGGATTTCGTAGCCACGGCATGTGAAATGTGAATTTCGTAGAAATTAAGGACGTTGGATTGTGACACTAAAATCTACATTTTTGTTTTCAGTTTTTCTTCCAAACAACAATAATAACGAAAATTTCAAAAACATTTGACGAATTGAAAATTTGATTGTGTTGAAAAACTAAATAGAGCTTTTTCGATATTACGTGAAATCGTATGTTGAGTTTTGAGAGGCTTCACCATTTACAAATGGAAATATTCCATGATAATTTTTCCATTTGGGAATTTCCATTCCTAATTTCCCCTAATTTTCCTATATTTCCCAGATAGAAATGAATAAAATTGAAAATTTGAACTTTGAACATGCGCTCTTATGAGAAACTACTGAACATTGTGATTTTTATGAAGAAATATCTCGACTGCTACATGGTGAAACCTCTTAAAACTTCGCGAGCTATTAGATGTCACTGTTCTCTTTGTGGGGTGCAATTTTAAAGGAATTCTATCGATAGACAATTTTGCGTACAACGTCCTTAAGGTAGTACATGCCAAAAACAGTTTGAGACAGAAGATTTTGATTTTTCACCCGAATATTGTTTACGATATCTAGTACAAGTTGTTGGAATTTTAACTTCAATGACCATCTCGTTACGGAGATATTTGCAATTGAAAATGGCTTTTTAACACGCTTTGCATAGGGCACTTGACATCATTCCTCATAGATAAATTTGTAGTTAATAAACACTGAGACAGAAAACGATAAAAATGTAGGAAGACATAAACAAGTACTTCAGGATGATAAAAAAAATAAAGGGTCACATTTTACCACACACTTTCTGAAATATGAATTTTCAAAGTTTGGAAAACACGCTGAAATATGGTCGGCCGAGGGGGTTTTCACGGTTGGCCCAGCCAAGTAGGCAACATACACACAAAGTTTCTGAGTGTTGGTGAAGGCAGTGTACAAGCGTTCGCAAAAGTTTTCGATTACAGAAAACTAATAATGATTCAATTTATGGATTTCTAAAAAGAAATCAGTTATTCAAAGATCTAAAATTATATTTACTTTTGCGCGGGGCTCTTAATAACGTTTTAATTTATGTATTTCTAAAAGAAATCGGTTATTCAAGACACTAAAATGATGTTCACTTTTGCGTGGGACTGTCCGGGATGTACTACCTTAAAGCAGAGAATGTTGTTGAAAATGAATGAAAAACTGACCTGAGGGCTGTAGTACTGCATATAATCAAGTTGGCTTTTCTGTTGAGCACAACTCGGAGGCGGAGGTGGTGGGAGAGTCGCAGTTGGATGTACAAGCCCATGGGAAGGGTGTCCAGCCTGAAGATGATGCTGTAGCTGATGATGAAGGTTTCTCTTGTCATCGCCGCTCTCGCTACTAGTGTCGTGATGTTGTTGATGTTGCATATGGTGAGCCGAAGTGTGCGAATGGCCGAGACTCGAGCTCGTGTGACTTTGATGATAGGAATGAGGGCTTGAGACTGCGATCGGTGCTGGCAGCTGATACATGCTTGAAGCTTGCTGGTGACTCTCGATCATTCGTTGCTGCTGTTGGACTTGTTGCTGTTGCTGTTGTTGCTGATGCTGTTGCTGTTGCTGAACAGCACACGACGATTGTTGCTGTCGAACCGTATTCCTCTTTGTGTCTTCACCGCTCTCGCTGCCCGAATCTCCCAAACCAGTATCGTGGCCTCTGTCTTCTCTTTGGCCACTAAAATCAACAAAAATACCGCAAACTTGTTAGATCGTCGTTCCAGCAAGCTCGAAAAGCGTTTTAAATTCTTTAATTAGCTTCTCAATCGTCGTAAAATTTTTACACGTTCTCTTCAATACTTCATACAAAATCATACAAAAATTTCAGAATATTCTCATCATTCGCAATTGGGGGCTCGAAATCCTTAGTCGACGACGTTCCCGAGTCAAAAATCAAAATAGTTGATGATGCAGAATGAATGCGTTGCTGAAGGAAAAGAATAACAAGCAGGAATGGCAAAATGTCATACGAAAATAGTTCGAAGATCTCGAGAGTCTTGATATAGAAATTGTAGCTCGAAAGCCGGAACGCGGTGAGTTGATCTGAGATTGAAAATTTAGTGGTACTCGTTTATAAGAAAAGCAGAAAGCTGTATGAATAATTTGTGTTGATAATGAGAATTAGCGGATGGACGAATGCGCGAGGGTGAGGCGGCGAGGGACGAATATCTTTTGGACATCTCGTAAACTCAATTTCGCGAGGTTGGACCTCCTCGGTGGAGGCTGCTGGTGAGGAAGCAAGCACGCGCCTTATTCTCGTTCGCCGTCTCGGCCAGGCGAGGCTATCGTTAACCGCTTGTTTTACAAGTCGTTTGGAATCGCACCCCAACTACGTGTACACAAACACACATACGTTTCGTTTTATATATGCGCTTGTATACTCTCATACCGCTGACGCGACTAATAACGTGTCCGCGTGACTCGAATATACTCACACCACCCAATGAACAGCATCATTCTTTTTGCTTGTTCAATATTTTTTCTCTTTGACCTCTGAAGCGAGAGGAATTCGAGATTCTCCCAATGCACATTTTTTTACCCCGTGCATGCAACCTCTTTCGTACAAATCGGACGTTTTTGCTTACGCCATAAAGTCAACCGTGTCTTGCGTCACTGTTTCATTGTCTCAACTGAAAATAGCGAAAAATCTCGTTTCGTTTAATTTCGATACAAATTTTTCATTGAGCGCGTAATTATCATTTAAACCTTGCAAAAAAGGAAAAGTATCGTTTGCGGTAGGAAAAAGTTCGGACAATGTCGAAGGAGGAAATGGAGGAAAAAAATGGTTTGTAAAAAGCGACAGAAAACAAAAAAAGATGATCGCAACTACCGTTAGGGAGGAGAGACTCTGGAATAAGACGAAAAGAATTATTTCCTCGAGACATTCGGTCGCGCGATCGTGATACAAAATCGAGAAGACAGAAAAAATTGAAAAATAAAATGAGAAAAGAGTATTAGAGATAGAGAGAGGGTTTTCGATGTGAACCGCGCGCCGTGCGAAGAAGAATGAGGGAGGGTGAAAAATAGAAGAGAGAGAGGTGTTTTTGGTACCACCCGTTGCATCCGGGGGGCCCATATAACCCGAACGAGGTGTCCACCAGGTATTTCTTATCCGGTCCTCATCTGAGCAGTAAATTTGTCCGTGTTTCACTCCTCGGCGGGACATCCCGACCCGGAGACGTACGATTCTTGGCAAATGAGAAAGAACCAGAGAAATGGACGGACGAAAGAGTGAGAAAGCCAGTTGGAAGATGCGAGGAAAAGAAACTGAGTGAGACAAAGAGAGAGAGGGAGAGAGAAAGTAATGAAAATAAAAAGAAGGGATCGTATCGAAGAAGCCACGTGAGATGAGAGAGAATGATTGTTGAACATCAGCATCGTTTTGATTAGAATTCTTGCACGCGTCCAAGATATGGTTATACATTACGAAAACTTTTTTTTCCCAGAGAGCCTTCTCGACTTGTCACATTTTTCGTCCGCGAGGTATTTCATTTTTGTCAAATCTTCACAGCCTGAGAGAGAGCGCGATCGAAAATCATTAGCTCACAATCAATTATTCGATTTCTCTGGGTATTTCCTTCTTTCGACAAACGCAAAGCTGCATTAGTGCAGAATTCGGAAAATCATCTTTCGTCTCGTGCTTCGAAACGCCGCGGGATCTTGTAGTCCGCTTTTATATAGGGACACGAAAACATGGCAGGGTGTAGAAGAAAAATGAACAAAAAAGACTAACGATGACTTTCGATGTACGGGCAAATAAAATGGATATGGGTAAATAAAGGGAAACGAAAGGAAAGAAGAAGAAGAAGATGGGGAGGAGGAGAAGGAAAAACGAGATTTCAACCTGACTATTTATATATTTGTAGATTTTTTTATACAGATATTATTTTGTGTGTGTGTTTGTCCGTATATATACGAAACTGTGAACAGTCCATAGGGAACAAGCGTGTGGAAGACCCGCGCGACTAGCACGACCGAGATTCCAATCGGTGAAGCGCCCGTGAATTTTATTAATCGCCCGGTACATAAATTAACCGGTACGTCGCTCGGTAGTGTCGCGAGTTGCACGAAATTCCGTGTGTATTCTCGACCGGAGGCCTATATACGCCTTCCTCGGCGTGTGAAATCTTCGAATTCCATTTTTTTTACCCTCGAGTCGATTTAATGACGATTCGCTGATGTCAAAAGTCATCCATGGAATCATCCGTGCCAATGAATCACCACAACAGTTTCCAAATTATTTTCTCGATTCCTCGAATAATTCTCGATCGACTGGAGAGTGTAAAAATTCCACCCTCGTGGGCCGAAGTCGCTTTTTGGCGCAATTTCCAATTAGGAAAAATTTGACGAGATAATTCAAAACGAATATCGAAAAAAATCGGTGGGTCCAGAAGGAAATCCCGTCGAGGCTCGGACGATCAACTAATTACGATAAAAAATGCTTGAAAAATTTTGTACCCGGACCAATTACTTGGTCAAAATGATGCGATGCCTTGACGTGCAATAATTGGAGGGAAAACTTCTTTTTTTTTATTTATCCAAGCCGAACGTACATGATTTTCCAATCCACAAGCTCCGCGGTAATTCGATCGGTCGAAAAAAATGTTCGATTTCATAAATCGAGGTCGATTAGTGTATCTCGAGACAAATTTAGGGTCAATTACGTGGAGTATATCGAAAGATATTTGCGCTTGACAATTTGTGTTATTGAGTCAAATTTAGCGTCAATCGAAACTAACTCGTTGCTCGTCGAGATCGAGATCGAGAAATAGAGAGAAGCGAGAGAGAGAGAGAGGGTTGAATATTTTGGGTGGCTGTATACGAGCGAGATCTTATCCGTGGCAGTTTCTCCCCCGCGCCTGTGTGTTCATATACAAGAGACGATAAACTTTGACGCTTGGATTATAGCGGAATCCCGCGAGATCCTCGTCCCGCGCGCGATAACATCTCTACGAGCGTGCGTGCATCCCCCTTCTCTCCTTCCCCTCCATTGCTTACCCTTCGAGAGAGCTCGCTCTGTCGCGCATATATACTTAATTTATCGGGAAATAAAATTACGAATTATGCTAATTTCCATCTCCGGACCTGTAATAGGCAACATCTCGCGATCTTCGACCTCGCTAATGTTCTCCCCCACACACACATACAAATACACACTTTTACGTCAACCTTTATTCGTTGTTTCCAACAATAGAACAAAAACATTAGTTTGTTCCTTTCTGCACTGTGTTCGACACTGCGCGAGAGAAATAAAAAGCAATTCTGGTTCGCATTTTCGTTTCCATATCGTTCGATTCGTCCAAATATTTCCGTCAGGGTGAAAAAAAAAATTTCGTATACGACCGTAGAGTTCAATTTTAATTTAAATTAATTGGATTAATTGAAGTAATTAATTTTTTTTCAATTAAAATAAATAAATAAATGAAGTAACGAATTAATGAATTAATGAATTGATGAATTAATGAATTAATGAATAAATGAATAATAATAAAAAATGAATAAGAAAATAAATTAATGAATAATTAAGGAACGGAGCCATTGCACTTGACGAAAGAATAAAAACGAGAGGGTGGGAAGAAATTAAGAGAATTTCCAATCGGTAAATGGATCGTGTTGCGAATGTAAAAAGAAAAATGCAAATGATTGTCATTTTTGATTCTGTTGAAACGTGTGGAATTGGCAACTTCAAAGGGACGATGAATCGTCAATTTCAGTTCATACTTGTCATCGATATTTTGGAGCAGAAATTATACCCGAACGCAGCGAGCAGGGCTCGAATTTCCCTGAAGAAAAAACATCTACAAGTTTTCTCTGTCCACGGAAAAGGTCAACATGTGTAACATTCATAACATCGTATTGATTGATTGAGGGAAGAGTCAGATTCGAGAGGAAATTACGTTTGGGTGGGCGCGTGAGTGTTTATAATCGCGGCACTCGACACGCGCGTGTGATACGAGCTTCGGTGTATAGAAAAGCGAGCCAAGATCCGAAACTTCGATGCGCTATTCTCAGCGCTGTTTTTATCCTTTTCCTTGCCCTCTCGCTCTCTTGTTCTTTGCTCGCTTCGTCTTTCTTTCTCGATCTTTTCGTGTTACCATTTTCCCTCTCCTCTCGCTCTGCCTTTTAATTTTTGTCTCGATCTTTGGTTGCCTCCTTCTTGTTCTCTCTTAATCTTTAACTAATACCGAGTTGACCGGACCGACGGATGGGTACGAAACCAGAGAGTTTCTCGGACTAGTCAACGACGCGATCATCATTCTATATATTTGTATCTATATACAGATGTATAATGGGCGATCCGATTGCGTTCGGAGCAGTCGGTCAGAAGCAAAAAGAACCGAGAGGGCTCGCACTCGTGCGCGTTAGAAACGCGAAACCGTATTATTAGATCCCGCGCGTTCTCGCATCTCGTGCTGCTCTCGCGTCCGCACTATCCACGACGACGGAACTCGCGAACGTTTCACGAGCTCCCGTAACTAAAATTTCGAACGAGTGTTAAATTTTCCCTAATAAGGAAACTGAATCGTCGTCGTTGCTCGTGTTCATTGAATGAGCCTGGAAAAATTTGGAAAAATAAATAAAATGATCGATTTCGATTGAAATCGAATAGCAGCGAAGAAGCTTCGATCTCGATAAATCTTTGAAAAGGTGATTTACAAAGCATCGGTGGAGACTGAGTCGCAGACGTAACGGTTGGACAATTGACGGAACTTCCGGGAATGGATATCGACGTATAGACGTATCGAAGGAAAAAATAAACTTCTGTTTGGATTCTCGGGGGGTCCTAGCGATTATGGCGGGACTCGAAGGAGTATATAGGAAAAAACGTGTATATGTGGTCCGGCAGGTGAGAGAGACGTGGCTCATCCGGCCGACTCGGCAGCTGATTCTATAAGGATATAATGAGGGAGGGGAGCAGAGGGTGCGATGGAGAATCTTCCGGCCTAAAATAATGGAGTCGAGGTTGTTTTCCGTGCGGCCAAACGAGAAGGACTTCTCAAACGTTTACACATCATTCGCACTGACATGAGCCACAGCATCGCTATATATGTATATACTCACACGTCATTATTTACTCCGACCTATACGCACTAACTAGCTATATACAAGGAGCATCCACGTTTTTGGGCATTTTCGCGCGCTCCTTTCTCCTTTGTTTGGCAACTGAGGCGAAAAACTCGAACCTTTTTCCGCCATGGATTTTTCTCGGCTCCCAAGAATGTTCCTCGTTCTGTTGTATCCACAAACACACGCCTAACCGTAACGCTGTCATCGCTAACGTTTTCCATTCACTCAACACACGCTTTTCCGATGACCAGTCAATTGAAAATTTAGGCCAAACTTCTGCCACTGATCTGGACTCATTTATTCCTTGTCTGCGAGCTACTCATCACGAAACTATTGTTCCTTCTGCTTTCTCATAGAGTAAGCTTTCCATAATGTCCCAAAACATCGAAAAATCATATCTAGGAAAAATCTCCGGATTTGTGTACGTTCTGAAACCGGAAAATTCAATCGTTTAAAACTCGAAGACAGTTTGAGCTACAGGGCTCCCGTTTCGCACAAATGTTAATATATACAAGCTCTTCGTTCTCTGAGAATTTTGTCGGGATTGCTAGACAAATACAGATTTGACGGGATATTTTGAAATTTTCAAAAAAACGTGTAATCGCTCTGACTTTCGCAAATTTCCAGATTTATTCCTTTTTTTTATATAAACAAAGGATCACCGTAGAAAAGTTTGTATTGAATTTGGGGAATTTAGATAAAAGTTTTATGAAAATCTGAGTTTTCGGAAAAATCGTTTAAGGTAGTACATCCCGGACAGTCCCACGCAAAAGTGAACATCATTTTAGTGTCTTGAATAACCGATTTCTTTTAGAAATACATAAATTAAAACGTTATTAAGAGCCCCGCGCAAAAGTAAATATAATTTTAGATCCTTGAATAACTGATTTCTTTTTAAAAATCCATAAATCAAATCATCATTAGTTTTCTGTAATCGAAAACTTTTGCGAACGCTTGTACACTGCCTTCAGCAACACTTAGAAACTTTGTGTGTATGTTGCATACTTGGCTGGGCCAGCCGTGAAAACCCCCTCGGCCGACCATATTTCAGCGTGTTTTACAAACTTTGAAAATTCATATTTCAGAAAGTGTGTGGTAAAATGTGACCCTTTATTTTTTTTTATCATCCTGAAGTACTTGTTTATGTCTTCCTAGATTTTTATCGTTTTCTGTCTCAGTGTTTTTTAACTACAAATTTATCTATGAGGAATGATGTCAAGTGCCCTATGCAAAGCGTGTTAAAAAAGCCATTTTCAATTGCAAATATCTCCGTAACGAGATGGTCATTGAAGTTAAAATTCCACCAACTTGTACTAGATATCGTAAACAATATTCGGGTGAAAAATCAAAATATTCTGTCTCAAACTGTTTTTAGCATGTACTACCTTAACGCTTCAAGTCTAGTCGTATTCCTTTTGGAAAATGGAATGTTTTACGAGCGAGACATTTGTGCTAGTTTAAAAGTTACGAGAGATGAAAGTTGGCGGTGGCTCATCGATCACTCATTCGTCAAATCGTTTAATTTTCGTCCCGAATTTACACGATGATTGCTCAACGGGAGTCTCTTATGCAAATAGTTCAAGTTTTGAAAAAAAATTGCTCCAACGGGGAGTTCGTTCTGTATAGACATTTGTAAACAAGTCGACAATGTCTTGGATGGGTTTCTCCGGGTGATAATGAACATTGAGCGTCTTTAAAGAGGACAAGCGTCAACGAAAATAAAAAATGGATGTTGAAGTTGTGGAGATCGAGCGCAGGAGCTACCGGTAGCTCCGAAAATATCGTGTTCGATATGCTCCCGCAGTCCGAAAAACGGCAAACGAGTGTGTGTACGTGGTCCACGTACACACTTGAAAAAACACGTTCAAAAATACAAATTACAGAAAGAAAAAGAGAGAGGGAGAAAGCGAGAAAAAAAAGAAGAGAGAAAAAAGATAAGAACTAACCAGACTCTCGAGCTCGGTCTATACCCAAAGCCTCTTGGGGCGCGCGATCGTGTTAAAACGCTTTCGGTGTTTCGAAATTCTTTAATCCGGATTACCGTGAACTTGCGAGGATAAGCATACAGACGTACCTGCTACACATGCCTCTAGTCCTGCTAGAGGAGCAAGCAAGTTTAAGTCGTGTGTGTCTCGAGACCCCCGGAGCAGCAGCACCAGCAACATTAACGCTTCCGCGTAATAACTACAGTTGTATGTTGTATAATATTATAATCGCGATAGACGACAAGAATCATTGATTCGTCATTTCTCGTGTCCACCTTCACGCGGATTCGTGAGTTGTCGAGTGACCTCTCGCTCTCTCTCTCTCTCTTTCTCCAGAGATTCGTGAGCATAAAAAAAAACTCTCAAAGGCTCGTCTCCGCAAAGTAGACTTCGATTTGATTTTTTTGCCTTTTTATGTCCCGAAAACGAAGAGAAAACGAAAAGTGAGCAATTTGTCAAAACCTCGGAGTTTCCTGACAAAGTTTCTAGAACGAGTGTTCTTTGAAGAGAAACACAGCGATCAAGATTGATCTCGTTCGATTGATCGAACTATAATTTACCATATGATTCGAAAAACCGGAAGTGAGGAATTCCGGCGGTAATAAAGAATGTATGGCAGTCAATGCGATATGTAATGAAAAAGAAGAGCTCACGTCCACTCGGCTGATCGTCATGAGGTCACGGGGTGGCATGCAACAGTTCGTTATTCGTCTTCCAGCATCCGCGCGCACATAACGCGTATGTATATCTGGAAAAACATATGTGGAAGGGCGAGCTCGACGTATGAGGAACCACGATAGAGCCGAGTCTGTGTGCGCTACACTTATTTTCTGTTGCTGCTGTTGCTGCTGATGCTCCACCGCGTATTTATGTGCATAAGCCTCGCGTACGAGCTGGCGTGTAACTCGATACCTTTCGCATACATCACGGACGCGCCCCGCGTCATCTCTTACAATTCTACCATGTTCTATCTATATACCATGTACATATGCCGCGCATATATACTGCACAATATATCAAACGATCTTTATATATGACATTTACATTTTCATCATTTTTACTACATTTTTATCAACACGAATGAGTTATTTTTGTTATTTCAAAAATGCCCACTCGTCTCTTAATTATTGGACATTTTTTGTTCATTATTTATTCATTTTTTTCATCTTCTTGTATCAATTTTTCATAATTTCCATTAAATCTCGTTACATTCATTATTGACAGTCATTAAAATGTCATAATTTCCACACTGAGAGAAAAGACACTGGATCTTGATACAATACACGTACAATTAGACGCTCTATGGTGAAATTTACCATAAAAAATTGTCAGGACAACTATTTTATAGTTGATTATACTATAATTGTATAATTGTGCCCAAATATGGCAGTCTGAACCAAAAACTTCTCTGAGTGCATGGAAGGATAAAACGTTTGAGAAAAAACTGTTAAACGGACGCCAACGAGTGACCCCAACAGGAGCAACGGAGTTCCCTTCATTTTCCACTAGTTTATATCGGTTTCAGTGACGCGGCATAAAACCGTATACGCGATGCCCCATTACCTGTTAAATATATCGTTCCGAAGCGACGAGACAGAGTCGTAACTTATGCACAACGATTAACGATTAATTAAATTTTTGTAAAGAAAATCATAAATGTTCACGACTACGATTGATGGTTAGTTTGAAAATTTTTCGACAAATAAATGGATCGTTTTGGAAAATGATTCTCGATCGAATGGAAGAAATTGAAATTCTAATATTTGTGAGGAATGGTGTAAAAAAATTGTGGCGAAAGTTGGTGACTCTCGAGCGAAAAAATATTGCGCTAAAGTTTCTGGAGGAAAGTATTTTTCGCATGTTGGTTCTCGGTCCGATCTTCGCCTCGGAGTAAGCTGTTAGTCATGACGATGGAGAGAAGTCAGACGCATGTTTTTCGACGTACACGTCGGACCAAAAGAAGAAGCTGCTGCTGCTGCTCGAGGAATGATGAAAAAAACGAATCGAGAGATAGAGACGACAGAGAAATGACTTTTTCGTCTTGCTTCGCGTTATCTCGACTTTTCAGCGAAATTTTACCGTCGCGCCACGTCGAGCCGGTTGTCTGTTTCGCGTAATGATCTCGAAGTCTCTGGTTACAATCGGAACGAGACCAAAGTCACGTGTGTTCCCAGTTCCGAGTCGTATGTATTATCGCGTAGCATCGACCGATACACACACGTTCGCCGCCTTGCTCCTCCCTTCTCCGCTTTTTCTTCTTCAATATTTCGTCTATACTTCTTTTATTAATATATTCGCAACGGAATTAAACCCTCATTCAGACGCTGGACGCTGGACTACGAAGCGCAATCGCCAGCCTCCGAAAACCCAAAACAAAACTTTACGTTCTCCAAAATATTCACGTTATCAGTGTCAAGAAAAATTTTACAAACTGGAAACATGATTGTCCCACTCAGTCAAGAAATCCTAATTGATTATTTTGTTTTCTACTAATTACCACTCGTCGTACCATTGCCAAGAAAATAAACAAATCTTGCGCCTCCACTTTCCTAACATAAACGTCATAGCATCCGAAACGCCGACGATCGAGTCGCGTGACGCGTGTTGAAGTTTAAGCAAAAAATTGGAAATTGAATATCTCGAATTCGAAACGTCAAAAAATTTGTCTTCTTGCTGAAAATTTTGAAAAAACCCCAAAAAAAGTCGTTTTGTGATTGTGATAGGTCAATGATAACGATATAATGAAGAAAACAAAGTTAGAAATCGCTTCCCCGATAAAATGCCATGAGAAACATTCAAAATTCCTGATCGTAGAGTCTGCAGTGAAAAAAAATGGAATTCAGGAGGAAACTGCGCTATTAAACAAAGCGAAGACTCTCGGGAAGTGGATGTTGGAGTAAAACAAGTATTAAAGAGAGTTAAGAAAGAAACGTACCGTGTATAACGGTAAAGAGGGTGAAAGTCACCCTCTCGGAACGTGAGGATATAGTGAAAGTTGTAATGGAGAAAAATGGAGAGATTTCTATACGGACGAGAAAAGAGGGAAAAGCACTAGCCATCGGAAGTGCAGGTCACACAATATATAAAAGTCGGGAGGAAGATAAACGAAGGATTCCACCCCCTGGAGAACAGAAAGTGCGCTAGGAAAAGTCGTGATGTTAGACGAGGAGGTTTCCACCCTCGAGAAAAGAGGGAAGAGCCCGACCCTTCAGAAGAGCGAGGGATGATGCAAAAACGGCAGCTCTCACGACCCTATTATCGTCCAGAGTCAATATTGGCGCAGCCATATCCCCGGCACGATGTTCGATTTTCCCCAAGTTGCTAGGGCGCCGTCGCTAACCACTCCGAGTCACAATATCCAGCCAACCACCCGTGGTTTTGCGGTTCCCAACATTTTTTATCTCGTTACGCCCCGAGAAAAGGAAAAGTCCGATCGCCCGAACGTACCAAACGTAAGACACGCTTTTTCCTACGCAATTGCAAACGTTTCGCCAAGCGCCTCTTTGTGATGGGAAAATGAACGACGCCATTTATTTTTTGGTGCGTCATTCCGACACTTCTCGCCTTTTATACTCTCTGAACAGCGCCACGCTCTTGCCTCACTTTTACCGATAAGCTCTTTGCAGCTGTAAACAAACTCATCACGATGCAGCAACAAAAAGCCATGACAAAGAGTCCGAGACCAGCTCGTTTGTATCGTCTATCGCATAACGCATTCCCTTCCACGTTATAAAGTTATAAGATAACGTTGAAAAGAAGCCTCTGAGGTCCTGCTGGAGCAAGAGGAACCGCTACAAATTCGAACGAGACTTTCGATCCATCAACCCTTTCCTTGAATCGAGTTCAAGAGAAAAAGTACCTCGAAATTTGCATTCTGATAAATTGAATTTATTAGTTTTGGCCTATGAATTCGAGGCACACAAAAAGTTCTCGAAATGCATCGACGAACATTTCGTGTGCATGGGGAAGAGAAAACCTCCGTGTCAAGTAGAGCAACCAGACGTCCTTCAAACAAACTCGCTGCAATTATCGTCTCCATGGTAACATAAACAACGCGTTTGATTCAGAACAGAAGGGACGTCCAATTTCATCGATTGAAAAAGTTTTCAAGGTCGAATCATAAATTCGCGTCTGCAGTCGGGTTTTTCGATCCTCAGTGAATCAATCACATGACCACTTTGCTGAGAACTTTTCAGTTCTGTTCGCATCCTCGCGGGGAAGCCTTGGGTAAATTTTCAAGACCAAAATGGCTGCGCATTCGGCTCGATCGAAACGTTGAGAATAATTTTCCATTGCTGCTCCCCGCACGTGCATGAAAACAAGCCGGAATTTGGTTTTACAAAAAATGTGGGACTCGGACCTGACGAAGGACACGAAAATGTCTGGTTGGGAGAATGTTTTTGAGAGAAATTATTTTCGAGAGAAAAGGCACAGAGAGAACGACATAAAATTGCCATAATAGCGAGTAGGAATAATGAGAGAAAAAAGGAAAAAGATTGTGAAGGATATAATAGGTTTGCGAGGAATGGGATAAATTTTATTGTGGGTGGATGCGAACAACTCACGTCGTCCGCGATCTTATTCTTTTCTCTTGGTCCCTTCTTCGCTTTTTCTTTTTCCTTTTATCTGCGCTGTGTGTTGAGAAGGATGAGGGTTGCTGGGCAACCGTATCCATGAAAAAGCGAGCCACACAAAACTCTATTTTAGACAATATGCTACGTGTGGTAGTGGCTGACGGAGATATCAACCGCGAGAGGGATGCGGGCGAGAGTGAAGCACACGCCCACGAAGGGAATTCAACGTGAGAGGGTGGTTCGCGCGAGGGTTGCCATCCTCGCTCGCTTCGAACGAGACCGTAATGTTTTGTTGACACGAGGAGGGGAAGGCGAGCGAGATGCAAGAAGCCATTACTGCGGCTGGGACCATCTCTCCTTCATTTTCCACTCATTTTTTCTTTCTCTTTGCTTGCAATATCATTGTACACTTTGATGGGGAAATACTGGCACGAGAGAACAGCTACGAACGTATTTTCCTAACTCAATAGCGTAAGAAACGTCAAATATAAATTCAATGCTGATCGAGAGACCGCAATGCGATAAAAAAATTCACTTTCGATGCATCATTTAAGCCCTAGAACGGGAAAACTTTATTTTTTTGCCTTGAGCCATAAATGACCCCAATTTGGAAAAATGACGCGAAAAAAGTTCAAATGGGCCTGATTTTTGTCGTTTTTTAATGCAAGATCGCGTGAGTCTGGCGCCATTTCGCTTCTGTTGAGAAAATTTGTCAAAAATACGGTAAAACGATAAAAATCGCGAGATCGAAGGAGAAAAAATTGCGTCTCCGTTCCAGAAATTCTATCAAAATGACTAATTGTCATTCCCATATTCTCCGAACTCTCGCGCGATTCATTCGGTATTCTTATTATTTATTTTCCCATTCCACAGTCTCGAGAAGATTGACACGTGTTTGTTTTAA
Source organism: Diadegma fenestrale (assembly GCA_037043255.1). Classification (NCBI taxonomy): domain Eukaryota; kingdom Metazoa; phylum Arthropoda; class Insecta; order Hymenoptera; family Ichneumonidae; genus Diadegma; species Diadegma fenestrale. The sequence continues at coordinate 4,386,899 of CM073311.1, read as the reverse complement.
TGAAGAAAAAAACAACCCTTAACGATTTGGCTTTCAAATAACATCAATGAGACAAAGAGGAGATCGAAAATGACCGAGCGAGAGAATAAAGAATGCTTATGCAATGATGTTGACTGCTGCCCTCACGAGGCGAGGATGGAGCCTCGATAAGATAATTTCTTGCCAACGGCAAGGTTAGCTTACTCCCTTATCGTAATGTTTAGTAAACGACGGAGAGAAATGTGTGTACGTTTCGCAACCGCGTTGCATGAACTCAAGTAATAATAAAACGATCTACTTTATTATACGGACAAAATTGATAACGCCTGCTTTGTTTCCTGAGACACAAAGGCGATCCGGAGAATCGAAAAAAAAGTTGCAAAGCTTTTCCGTTGAGCAACTTACTCGACGAGTGATGGAATTTTCTCGAGATCGGCAGATCCGGATGAAAATTAGGCGTGAAAAATACGTCAGAATGCAAACCGCGGAACGTTTACAAATATTTATAAGCTGGATTGAGGCTCATCGAAGTTTCATTGAGCGCAGACGATTCTCCAGGGTTATCTCATCGCCGCGTTTATTATCGACGCGTGGTAGTGCTTTCTGCTGCTTGATATTATATTCGGCCCCTTGGGACGGGGGCGTCTCGGGTTCTGGGCGTGAGTACTTGTGTTTTCGTGGTAAATCGTGATCCGATTGAAACATCCGAACGACTGAACGTTCTCGAGGGATTTCGGGCGCACTATATTTTTTGAGCCAATAGATAGGCGCGTGTTAATGTAATCGCTGTCGAATAATCGTCACTACGAACAGCAGTGATGCGATTAGGGAGTTTCTCTAGAAAATTTCCAGCGAGAAGCATGTGCGCGTTCGTTGGATTGCCACGAGATTTGATTTCTCTGAAAATGATGGCGATTATTCTAGAAAAAAAACGTGAGGAAACGGAGGGCATTGACGAATCTCGCGACGTTCGTACGCGCCCCGTTGCGCGATCGAACGGGGAGGGTGTGCTGGGCTGGGACACCATCAATAACTTTGTGGGATTTCCCGTAATTAATATACCGCAATTTTCGTTAGGGAGACCCCATGAAATACCAGGCTCGCGTATACATCATCGCGTATATAGACAATGACGTGCATGTCTTTGTATATATATTGAGTACACGAAGGAGTACTCGACTGAGAGACGAGAAGGTCCAACAGGACGTTTCCAAGTCTCCGTCACGGCTATGGGAATACACAGAAGCCATAAGAAATTCGATACCCTTCTCCCTACATCGTCTTCATGTGCGTGTATCAATGTGTGTATACAAATCGTGTGTGGGAGTGAGACACGCGGTGCTTCCCACTTCCTCTCTACTCTCGCGAACGCGATCGAACCGCGACGAGTCTGCGGCGGCGGCGGCGGTGAACATCTTCCGCCCTAGAGCTCTTTCCATTTCTCCGCAACTCTCCCTATCCCTCCATAACCCAGACTTCCCTTCATAAGTGCGGTATTGATGTTACGTATCGTGGGACACAGACTTCCAGCCACAAAACAACCAATAACCTATTCCTCGATGGTCCTGAAGTTTCCATCGTTGGAATGCAACGAAATTCTCTCATTTCTTCAGCAGAGCCAATAATTATTATTGAATATTTGCTCCGGCCAATAAAACGATTCTCTCTTGCGACCAAAAAACTCAATCCACGCAAAAAATTGCCACGATTTTCAAAATTCAATAAATCATCAAGAGAAAAAATGTTTTTCGTTAAATCTCAACGTTGCAAACTTCAGAGTCATCATTCCTCGATTTTTTTTGCCGCAGAAACAAAACATGCTCCGATAACGTACGTCGGCGTTGAAGGCATAAAAAACGGGAAAACTCGGCCCTTGGATCTGTCTGAACGACTCAATTGTCTTGGCGATTGCTAATAAACGTAAATCGAATCAGGAAAAATCTTTAAAAAAGACTGTCAAATATGTGACGTCTCTTCGCCGTCCTTCAATCATAATCGATCAATACTGAAAAAAACAATGTCCGCGGGCACTTTGAAAAGATTTTCTCTGGAAATGATCCCTGTACGTAAATTATTGTCGAGAGTTTTACTCGTTTTTTTTTTAAATTCAAGACGAACATACCGGCCGTGTGTAATTCACTTGGAAGTTTACGGAGTTTGGACCGAGAAGCACGCTGCTCCGATCTAATTTCGGATGTGGGGCAACAACCTCCTTTGAAACACAAAACACCTCTGCACGATGATTATGTCGGCGCGAACGCAATTCAATGTCCCCTGAACTCGCTTTTGCACATATTTCTTGTTTCCCGAGAAATAATTCGAGCTTACTGATGCGAATAAAAATATCATTTTGCCACTATATTATTGTGCGTTTTATAGACTCTATGGCCCAGTTTTATATTTTGTTCGCATTGCTCAGTTCCTGGCAAATTTGAGGGTTTCGTTTCGTCGACATAAATGGAAACAACAAATTTTTCAATTTTTTTCGGTCAGCGAAATTCTGGGCAAAATCCACGACATGAATCATATCGCAATGATTAGCGATTTCCGGTGTTTAGAAATTTCCTTGAATAAAGAGAAAAATCGAGTGAAATATTTATAAAAATAGACTGACCTGTGTTCGGCAGCCCGATCCCTTTGTCTTCTGTTTTTGAACCAATTGCTAACTTGCGTCGTCGTGAGGCCAGTGCTTTCGGCGAGTTCTTTTTTCTCGCGAGGCGACGGATAAGGATTCTCGACGTACCATTTCCTTAAAACGCTTCTAGATTTTTCTTTGAAGCAGTAGGAAGTTTCTTCGCCGTCCCAGATGGTTCTGGGCAATGGGAACTTTCGTCTTACCCGATATTTGCCTGAAACATCATTGGCAAAACGACTCGATAGCTTTTTCATTCTTATTTTGCATGGAAAGTATAGAATTTTTTAAATACTTATTAACGATGTTGAGTCCCAAATCAAAATTCTCAAAATTTGCTATATTTTTGAATAAAGTATTTGAGAGGTCGTGCAAAAATTTCGCGACCATTAGAAAGCTCGTTATTAAACAATTAACAATAAAAAATTAAACGTAATCAAATCTATTTTGCCTCTCAATTTTTTAGTATATACAGAATATTGAAAGCAACGGAAACAAAACGAAGTTTAGGGAAAATAGTTTTTGTATTTGTTGAAAAAATTCTTCTTCACAAAACGTTCATTTTTGAATAACGAGCTTACTAAATTTCGAAAATTTGTTTATCATTTTCTATTTCAAGCCTCAAGGGGGTTGAAGTTCTTAAAATTTGGTATGTTTTTGCATGAAGTATTCGCGAGGTCGTGTACAAATTTCGCGCCGATTGAGTAGCGATTGAGTGAACAGTAAATATTAACAAGTTTCATGGGTAATCAAAATCTTTAACAAGTCGGAGCTTTTGATTGATTAATTATTGGTACTGACCGACGGCGCCGAGTGATCTTCCGCGCAGTCTTTCGGCCTCGATGTAGTGCGCCTTGAGCCAGAGAGCCTGAAGTTTGGTATGATTGTGCGGACTGAATGTATGACTCTCGAGGATTTTGTAGAGTTCCTTGAAATTGCAACGATGAAAAGCGACGATAGCCTTAGCCTTGAGGACACTCTCGTGCCTGTGAAGTTTCGCACACGCCGGTAACGACCATAGGAACCTACTGAGCCTCTCGACCGAGCCAGCCTGCTGGAGTACCTGAACAGACGACACCATCGCCTTGAAGACGATAGACAGGGGGGGCACACTGTTAGTCGGCACAACTCATCCCGGTCTCTCATCCTCTTATTCTAAGATTTATTTTCTTTTCATCTACCCGAGGCCCTAGACAACAACAAAAATCTTCAAAGTCATCACTGATCCTTTTTTTAATAGATTCGCTCGCATCGTACTCGGTTTACAAAGCTCCGGAGCTTCCGCAAGGATTCCGTGATATCGAGTCAACTTTAAATCATAATTTCTCGGCGACGTCATTTCAAAACGTTTCTTTACACTTTTTGACACTCTCCGAACGTAAACGTCATCGATTTCATTTATGAGCAACGGTAAATTTGATATTTTGCCAACCGCGAAGCCTTCGCGAGCCAACAGAGCGATTTCCACAATCTTTCACATCATTTTCCGGGTCTGTGACTACCGTTACGATGAGAAACGAAACAAGGACATTTTTTCCGAAAATCAGCGACCTCGAAAGAGAGATGACAATCAGCACTCGGTAATCCTCCCTGACAACGTTTCAAAGATTCTCGAGTCTAATGCGGAGGCAGAACTAAAGTTTTATCTAGATCGGTCTGCAGATCCGAAAATTGCACCATGTTTTCTTCGCTATCAGTATTCCCAGGCTACTTGAAAAAAAAAATTCGAAAAATAGCCGAAAATCAAAGTTTTTGTGATTGCTCGATGTGGAAGGATTATCGTTGCAAATTGTCGCCCTGTTTCACGCAAAGTCCACGCGAAGAAACTGACAACGATATCTCGAGTCGACCGAGAAATAATAATTCGCGCCTGCTGACAAATCAGTCGATTTAAATCGCGTTTAATTATAATTAACAAGCGTTTCGTGTGTCCCGATAATTAGTCACGCACCAAGGCGATCTGCGCGATATAATCAACGTTAGATCTTTCGCGAAAGTAATGCGGAGCAATCGATGTATGTGCCAAAGGGCGAGACGAAGCGAGCTTAACGGCGCGAACGAGGTCTACAGCCACGCGCGCGCGAATCCGTTTACGACGATACGCCTGCGGAGAGCTAAGTTGACAACTTTATTATCTTTTCCCCGCGTAATGTATGATATTCTCTTGGACACCTTACGCGCATATTGTCTCTGTGAATTCAATTTAATCGGCGCACCAACTAGCGGGAAACCTTGTTCGCGAAAATGAGCGAAGGAGAGAAAGAGAAGAGAGATAATTTCGTGCGAGACGACGAGATATTACAACACAAAAATTACAATAAAAACACCAACTCGTATGACTATAGAACTCGTGTGTATACTAGGGTGGGCCAAAATAAATGTATATTTTTTTTCTCGATTGGTACTCCGAAAAATAGGTTCCTAGACACCTCTAAGAAAGTCTCTCCAAGTATGAGCTTTTAATTGTAACGGGAAAGTCCTCCGCCTCATAGTTTTCTATTTTTTCCTTATTAGTAGATTGAAAAATTCATATCTCACTTCCAGCTACTTGAAAAAATATCTCGTTCCATAGATTTTGTGGAAAATTTACTGCTCTACAAAAAAGGTCTCTTACGATTTTCTCGTGAACCTCACCGTTTCGAAGATATTAACGGTTGAAGTTTGGGTTATCGAAGGATTGATATGTTTGTACTCTATCAAATTTTTTTTAAACTGCAAGTCATGATTAGCAACATTTGTAGTACAGTGAATTTCCTACAAAACTATGAGTTTTTCGATTCATAATGATTTTTTTTTTCATTGAGTTATGAAATTCAGAAGAAAAAAAAAAATTTCCTCAAAATAATAAAACTTCAATCGTTAATATCTTTAAAACGGTTAGGTTTACGAGAAAATCGTAAAAGACCTTTCTTGTAGAGCATTCAATTTCCTACAAAATTTATGGAACGAGATATTTTTTCAAGTAGTTGTAAGTGAGATATGAATTCTTCTATCTAATAACAAGAAAAAAATGGAAAACTGTAAGGCGGAGGACTTTCCCGTTACAATTAAAAGCTCATACTTGGAGAGACTTTCTTAGAGGTGTCTAGGAACCTATTTTTCGGAGTACCGATCGAAAAAAAATATACGTTTTTTTTGGCCCACCCTTGTGTATACATTTACTCATTAATTATAACAGACATGCTGACATACGATTTTCATGGCATAGACAATTGTACGACTTCGATCAAATTATTCAAACAAATCACATTAAAAAACTACACAATTTGTATTTCTTTTCCGTTACTAAAAATCTCTAAAATCTCTAGTTTATGAGCTCTGACGAATATTAACGAAATTAGATCGTAGAAAATGTTGTAAAGTCGTCGCGTTCCTGAACAAATTTACACGAAAGTGACAGTTGTCTATGATTTCGATGGAGAATGAGTTTTTGGATGATGCTGAAGTTTGCAACGTTAGAAAGCAACGAAAAATATAATTTTATTGTTGATTCCCTCAGTTTTCAATGTCATCAAAATATTTCGAGCCGATATGTTTAGGGTGGCAAAAATCGATCATTTTATCATCGTAATTAAATTCTCCATATAAATAATTATTTTTGACAAATATAAACAAGAATTTCATCGCATTCCAACGATGCAAACTTCAGAGTCATAGTTTTTGGTGCAATTGCATGGGTTTTGGAGCAAAATTTTGAGGATTTCAAGTTTGTCGTAGTTTTGCTTTGCAATTTGGGCTTTTTAAAAATTGGTGAATATTTTGGAAGGAAAAGCGAACTCCGTTGAGTAGAAAACGATTGGAAAAACTCGATGAAAAAGCGTTTTAATTTCATTATTCAATATTTCGAAATTTTACTCCGATCAAATCGCTGTTTGAGGCAATTTTTTTGAAGGACGTGGTCTGTGCGGCAGGGAACAAGTTTTCGCGACTAAAAAGCTTGGAAGAATCCATCGTGAAACCGGCGGAACATTTATAAAGGCGTAGACTGACGTAGTGAAAAGGGGGGAAAGATTGTGCCGTCCGAGGGGACGTTGGATGGAACTTTATCACCAAGGAAAATGGGGTGTGTTAAATAGTGAGTTAACCGTCGCTTACTCACTCGACTTTCGGCTCGTAAATCAAGCTCAATCACGATCTTCCGAGTCTGAATCTAGTCCCAAGAAACATTACCAAAGTTTTTGCGTTTTTTCCCCCCCATTTCCTTCCGTGCCGCGTAACGATTCTTGTGATTGTCGAGTAATGAAAGAGAGAATCGGGCCGGTTGGTTCTTTTTCTTTTTCAACAATTTAACAAACTCAAAATACGTCAGGCCATAATCATTGAGGTCGGTTCGAGAATTACCGTTTAAAATTAAATAAAATTTCGTACAGTTGAAGTTTGCAACGTTGAGATTCAATGTTGCTGAAGTTTGCAACGTTGGAATGCAACGAAAAATATTTGAATTTATTGATGATTCGTTCAATTTTCAATGTCATCCGAAATTTTCCACCCAAAAAGCAAATTGGCTTGAAAATTTGGGATGACGTTGAAAATCGAACGAATCATCAATGAATTCAAATATTTTTCGTTGCATTCCAACGGTGCAAACTTCAGCATCATTGAGATTCAACGAAAAACATTTTTTCTATTGGTTATTTATTGAATTTTGAAAATCGTGGTAATTTTTCGAGTCGATTGAGCTTTTTGGTCGCAAGAGAGGATCGTTTCATTGACCGGACCAAGTATTCAATAATAATTATTGGCTCTGCTGGAGAAACAAAAGAATTTCGATGCATTCCAATGCGATGGAAACTTCAGGATCACTTTCATCGTATTTTTCAATGAGAACTGTGATTTCTCCTAAGAATTGATAAATATTCATTGTCGAATACAATAAAAACTGAGATCCATCATAAAACTCAATGTTAAATGTTTGAAACTACCAATACGAGTATCTTTCTCCTGGTTCTCTGTAGCTTCTCGAAAAATGGACTTTTTCTCATCATAATCTAGTTCGGTACCAAATTTGATTGAATTCCGAACGGTAATTGCGCAGGCAGAACTACCTTCAAAGATCCAGTAATTGGATCTTAGCGTCGGTCAACAATGAACCTCCGTATTGAACATCTAGAAGGTGACTATGGTTGGGAACTGATAGCCGGATGTTGTGGAGGAAAAATTGCATCATGCATTCCAAGGTCATTGGGGACTTGTGAGTCAGGTTTGTGATAGACAAGGTTTTTAATTGAAAACGACCCGCAAGGCAAAGTGTAGGAGCGTGCGTAATGATTAGGATGAAGAACGAAGGTGACGAGTGAGAACGAAGCAGCGGGTGGTGTGAAAAGACTTACCTCGCAGACGCAGGCGACTTGCTCTTGGGTAAAGCCGAAAGTGGGCAAATGTCCATTAGCAGCAACAGCAGCATGGTTTCCGCCTGCCGAACTAGCGGGACTGTCTTGAGGACTGTAAGTGGTATGAGCGGAGCCAGGTTGTGGGCCGTAGGGACCCGTTGCGTCGACGGAGCCAGTCGCGTGGCCAACCAACGAGTTCGGCGTGCCCTGGGGGCTGTAATCACCGGTAGAGCCACCCAGGACGTCAATCGAGTTGCTCGCTGGTCCACCACCGCCACCGCCAACGGTGGACGGTGCCATTCCGGTACCGTCGCCTCCGTTACCAGCCGCACCTGCACCGCCGTAGCCCATCATCACCTGTTCGCCGGCATCGCCGACGTGACCCCTTACGGGCCCGACAATGTTGTTTCCTCCACCCTCCACCGTGAACCAACCCCCGGGATGAGTGATTTTATAGATTTTCGTGAGTCAGACGTGAAAATTCACAGCAATCCGGAACTCGGTCCTCCAAAACCGTGCGAACCTTGATTTTTTTCACTGTTTTTCGATCCCGTTCCTTTATTCGTTGATCGAAAACTCACATATTTGCGTAATCCTTCCACGTTGGATCATCGAAAGGGCTCACGCTTTTCAATGTCCATTTGTACATAAATGTGCGTTGTATTGCTCTCGCTTTCTTGTTCTCTCTCTTTCTTTTCCTTGTATGTTTCGTTTCACGAAGAAACAGCGTAGAGCCGTATGTGGGCCAAGTCCGTGCGAGCGAGCGAAACGATTGGGATATTTTTGGACGAGGGCGACTGATGCTGTGCCATAGGCGCTCTTCTACGTTCGTTTTTCCAAATGCATGCTCGCGCGTATGCGGCAACTGTTTTCCGCGACGAGTAGCCGCACGGCTATTTGACGAATATATAAGAGGCACGAGAGTGAAGGAAGAATGAAAACTCGGCACTTGCTCGTACGTATGCGGATGTGCAATTCCTACATATGCATTCACGATACTTCTCGCAGCACTGATTAAACAACACACTAACACACACGAATATTTATATATGTTTAATCCCTCGTTCCACTCACTCCACTCGGTAGAATTTTTCACCACTTGGCACGCACTTGGTCGCGGTGGTATACTCGACTCTTGAAAAATTCGTTAGCTCGTTCATACAGATATAAAAAGCGTGTGCGAGGGAAGGCCTGCCTTCTTCCTTCTTCGCTCGCTGTCGCGAAGCGAGGCCGCGCAAGCGTTTCAACTTGTCCGCTTAATTGTCTTGCGTTACACCTGGTATGGTGGTTGCGGCTTATTACACATTTTATCCGATTATAGCCGCGGGATTTCGCACTCTGTTCACCCCGTACTCGAGCTTTCTTATTTTATCTCATGTTCCTCATAGAGCGCAGCATCTTTTTATTTCTTTGAGTAGATCCGCTCGGCCGTAGAGCTCAGCAGCCTATTATGTTGCGCTTTCTCATGCGTTGAGAAAAAATTGTATCGCCGAAACGAGAGACAATCGCGATAGTTCGATCGCGTCGCGCTAACTTTGAGGTCGGGCGAATCTTTATCTGGGAATCTCGTGAATCACTCGGTCAATGGACATTCCATGGTTGCGACGCACGATTTCCGGATATGCTTCAATCCCAAACAGTCCGGGATTTTCCGTGTAGAAAAATGAGGGAGAAAGAGGAAGGTACACGGCCAACTCGATCACGCGGGCCACCGCCGACACGCGAGTTTTCGGTCGCGCGCGTATTTATAGTCTTCTCGCCTATTCCCGTCCTTGTTCCTTGCTCTTTACTGCCGCGGCGCGGCCTCTCGTACGCTCTCCCAATCACTAAACTCCCGTCTCTTTGCCTCTTTTATTTTTTCTCCCTGTCTTTTATTCTTTTTCTCAAGTTTTATTACCCGCGCCCGCGGAACTCGCACGAGCAACCGGCTGCCCTCGCACTCTTCGACACACTCCGCCGCTATTATTAGCGTCAACGCTTTTCTCGTCACAAGAAGAACGCCCGCGCTACCCGACAACACACACACACACACACGCACCAGAAAACACTCATGCAACATGCACCCAGGTTTACGGGATTTCGACGTTTCCTCCGTTCTAATCTTCCGAACTTTCCTTCATCGATTATACGAATCGACGATAGTCTGACTCAACGAGACAGTAAAGACCGCAATTACGGACATTCCAACTGCGAAGATTTCAGAGAATCGGGATCATTTGGCAACGATTCCCGATCGTATTGTCGTCCATGACCCTGCGTGCGATCTTTCGAAATTTACAACCAAACGATCGATCTTAAAACTCCAATCACCGAATTTTATTGCACGCGCACTTCCGGCTGGTACGTGAACCACTCCCTGCAATAAATCGACTCGAAAAATCGGTGAAAATGATGATTGTTTTTGGTCTCGATGGACTCGGCAAAAAGGAGATGAATTCGTGAATATTGAGCTGCTCTAAAAAATAATTGAGCGAAGCGATCGCGGGTCTGTCGATTCTTAGTGCAAACTTTATCGTGTGCGTATCGTGTGTACGTGTGTGTGTGTGTTTTCGGCACGAAAGATGTTGACCAACGCGCGCATCCGAGACGACTGGCGGTAGTTTTCGTCCCCGAAGGAGATGCCGCATGCGGCGCGCGCTGACACGCGTTCTCTGTCCTTCTCGTCGTCCCAGCAGCTTCGCGTTCCTCCTACATACACAACAAAGATGGAAATATCCACGCGTGGCTGCTGGCTGGACTTGCATGCCTGCGAGACCCAGAGGCGGAGTGTCTCCCCCTCTAGTCGCTCATCTCCGTTCCCCACCACCGATCGGGATGCTGGGCGAGACTTTCATCAACACGAAGTTTCGTTGGCCAATGGGTGTGGCTACGGCCACCATATCTCGCTCGTATACGCCACTAAGAACTCGTCGTCACGACCCTCGTACACTTTTCTGTCTCTCTCTTTCTATCGCCCTCGATGCAAATGAGTCTCATTACGCGCACCCCTGCTACGAACCTCTGGGACGCACGACAACGCGCCCCTTATTTCTTGCGTTTATACTTTTCGGCGCTTTGACGTTTCTTCCTCGCGCTCTTTTCCTCATTTCTCTTGACACGTTTACTCTACGAGGGCCACAGAGTTAACGACCACGCGGATAGACACCATCGGGAGTCATCCCTTCCACTGTAAATTGAGCCCTTCCAGGAGTCTGCAAACCCCCAAGCTCCGAAATCGCTTGGGGATTCTGGTAAAATATTATTTTGCTTCCATATGGTTTTAGCGAGAATGAATTATCACGTAGGATCAGTTTAATTCACACAGTGAGTCGTCAATAAACTTGGTTTATGCTTTTTTTATCCCTGGAGCATGGCAATACGTGCGTTATCGTCTTCATATGTTTTACGCGTCGTCTCGCGGTGCATTCGTCATGATCGTCATTTTGTAACGAAAACCAGCTCAATTACGTTTATCCACAAAGTTTGTCGACTCGACCAGATTTCTCGAACTTTCAACGCGCAATTATCAAGCCGATCCTTAGAATCCAGTGGGAACAATTTATAATTGCGAAAATAATGAAGATCGAGTTTGATTTTTTTGAAATTACGAGCAAGCGGCACCGTTTCCTCGTACACGAGGACTCCATGTGCTCCTCATCTCCGAGGAGGTCGTGTTTTGAGCGATATCAAGGAAAACAGAAGTCGTAACATATTCATTCTGTTGCTGCTGGGGAAAAAAATCTTTTCGTTGGAGAATGTGTAATGTTGTCTCAGGTCTGTTTGTCCACGGTGGAGTCACAATATTATTTGCACACATGTCCGATGAAGCGGGACTTCCGAGTTCGCAGCATCTGCTGAACAATCATTATGTTACCAAGATGAAAGTTTGACTTCCTGCTGATGAGGATCCTTGAGAATCTTCGAGAGCGCTCGGCGAGAAAGCTCAATCGCGGAACGTAGACTTAAAATGAAGGACTAAAATATTCGAGGCTCCGCAGCAGCTTGAATCTGTTAACGTATTAATATCACAAAATCACTCTATTTAGGATTCTCTGTATCAAAATTCTTGAGCACCAAAACTGAAAAATTTCTCATATGAAGAAAAATTTTCTGACGTCAAGAATTTGAGGTATTTAATTTGCAATTTTTAACTATTCCAATCTAAACGCGTTTAAATTCACGTCGCGTTTCGTTTATGAGTTGCAAAAAAATGTATTTAGGATTTTTTTTTTTCAAGATTTGCAACTTTTTAACGGAACGTGAAAATCCATTTGCACGCGTTCAGATGGGGAAATTGAATATATCAAATTCTAAACTTCAGGAAATTAGTCTTTGTAGGAAAAATTGTCAGTTTTGGTGCCAAAAGAACATTTTTGACAAAATTTTGAAAGACCCTGGCCTGACTAAAGTCGGTTAGTGATAGTAAAACGTTAAAGACGTGTTCACATTCTGACATATTAACCGCTGCTACTTTTCTCGGAGGTTGTTTTTACAGACGCGGCTTATGAGGAAGGTCGGCGAGCAACAAGTCCGTAGAAAAATACTAGTGCGTCTGGTCGGTTTGTCTCTTTGGCTGATGGTTCGCCATGCTCCTTATTTCGAGCTCCTAAAATAATGCAAGCGGAGCAGATTCTTTGGTGGTTTCGAGGTATAACCGCGCGAGTGTTCCCCAGAGGGAGAAAGAGAGAGAGAAAGAGAGCGAGAGGTCTGCCTCGCATGCTCATCCCCCGTATACGAGAGGAAAAAGAAGGGCCGCGGCCAAACAACCGAGTCGTTTGTTTTACGCGAGCAGCCCCGGATCTCGACGGTCCGTATAGCATCCACTGCTGCTCTCTATGATTGACATGGGACACGGCATGAACGCGTCCACGCTATAATGTCAATGTGCTTCGGGTCTTGGTCCCTTTTTCTCTCATTTCTTTTCCCCCGCGCACACACGTGTGTGCATGGAATACGCGTCTTTTTCATCAACGCGCATGCCATACACATATCCGTCTCATCCTTTTTTCGACCCTTGGTTACGGCCTCCTTTTGCAGCGAGCGGGCCCCCGAATTCTGGCTCCTGTTCAGTGGGTAATTTTAAATAGAATTCGAACAGCGCGGACTACAATTTGATGTGCGCATTTAGAGAAGTTGCGCGCGTGTAACCCGCGCGATTGATTGGTCGCTTTTGCAGAACTTTACGGCCGTCAAAGAGTCGCACTTCCGTCGGTAATTATTCCGAAGGGATACAAACCGGAAGTTTCAATTGATAATACGATGAATTAATCTGCGCCTCAAGGTTTCGATTAATTCTTCATCCGCGCGGCTTTTTTCAGCTTATTCATTAAACCCTCCCCCAAACAAATGGCCAACCGAATGGACATGACACTCGTCGTACAAACGTAGCGGGAACATTGATTTCCTTTGTCATCGAGGGGAGCAACTCACTGTTGGTTCAAGGCAAAAGCTGCGTTGGCATGTGAATATGTGCGGTGGACTTATGGGCAGCAACAATGCTGCCGTAAAAACGGTACACGCAAAATAGAAAGAGAGCAACGCGTGTTCATGATTGAGAAATAAACGAGCACGGGGAAAAGGTACATGCCCCGCGGGGACATTTTGCCTCATGCTGTGGGGGCTCTTGGTCTCGTTAAATAGAGAAGCAAAAGACTCAAGGCGAATGACGTTACATATTCGGCTGCTGTACAGGTATATCCCGGCTTTTTTATCCATGTGTGCATGAAAACATTTGAATGTGTGGTGAAGCATGTGGTCCCACGCAATGTCAAAAAAATGGAGGGCTCTGTGCCAAACTCTCGTGCGGCGAGGCGCCATCGCCGAGGGTACAAACTCAGCCAACGTATATACCGACCCATTTGTACATTTTATTCCATGAAGATATGGACGACCGCCATTCACAATCCTACGACCAACACAGCATACAGAAATTCCTTCGAATTGCTGCGTCATATAGGCTCCGAGAAAAGGAAACTAGAAAGGGACAGAAAAAAGACCCCGTGCAGAGTTCTTGAATGCCATGGTAATTGCATCGTGGCCACCATCCCATTCTATCCTCGCCCTGCTCCTGTACATTGTACCTCGATACATATATGTCCCGATGCACACGCACGTACGAATTCTTTTGTTGTTAAGCATACATTCATCTCAGGGCGTGTTACGTTTGATTTTTATTATGGAACATCTTGCTCCGCATATAATGATCGCGACAACTATCATCGCCGAACCGAGCCTCCCAGCTACTCATCCGCTGAATGTTTTTTGAACGCGTGTGAAACTTTCATTTCCTGACACTTACAAATCTCCATTTTAGCTAATCAGCCATTAGAAATGAACAATCTTGTTTTCATTTTTCAACAAAAACCATTGAATGCATTTGAAAATTGTTTATTCATCTCGCGATTCTTCGGAAACTTTCAACATTTTCACTGATTTTGACAGAAATTGCTGCTGCATTTTTTCGTTGTTTTCCATTCTCGTTGAAGTTTCAATACTCGCAAAAATCGAGCGTAAAAAGAAAGTTTTACAGGATTATTTTTGCAGACAGCCAAAACAAACTAGGAGCCGAAATTTTTTAAGAAAAATCCTCAACACATTTTTTTGCAACTCATAAGCGAAACGCGACTTGAATTTTTACACGTGTTTAGATGGGAAAAGTTAAAAGATTGAAAATTGAATATCTCAAACTCGTTAATTAATTAATTGAAATTAAATATCCCAAAATATCAGAAAATTTTTCTTCATAGGAGAAATTTGTTAGTTTGGTGTCAAGAATGTTCGTACAAAATTGTCCAAGAATCTTGAATAAAGTAATTTTGTGATGGCAATCGTGCATCCTCCGAGATCCTTCCCCATAAAGCACGCGTGATCACGTGCCAATTATTCGCTAACGGATCTTAGTATATCTTACCGAAATGACTTACGATGATACTCTGCTCGTAAAGCAAGGATTTTCAAAGTGCAAGACGAAAGAACAAAAGTAAGAAGAAACAGATCGTTCGGTGCACGAAGGATCGTCCAAGCCGAGACAAATGTTGTTACTGCTTCGAAACAAACGAGAGAGATGCAAGGGTTCCTAGAAGAGTTTTAAAATAATCTTAACGAGAGTTCACTTCTCGTATACATATGTTCAGAGCTCGTTCGACTCGGAAACGTACGGCATGCGGTATGGAAAGAATGGCAACAAAAAGCTTCGACAAGCGTCATTCGTTTGTACGTTCGCTCGAGTCTTTCATTCGCATTTGGTCGTGTGGCCCCAGGTGATTATTCCTCGTTGTTGCTGATCATCTCATTTGGGTACCGATCCCGCATTTTTATGTATTACATTTGTATACGTACTTTGCATACATATATTATTGTGTTATTTACTATGTGAGCTCGGATTTATTGGTCATGCCTTACGTGCACATGATTAAATGTGAATAACTATCATTTCATTCGCGCACAACAGTCCGCGCATAATTCTTCGTCCGTCGTAAAGCCTTCCATGCCAAACACGGCACGAGGATCGATGAAACATGCGCGATATATTGTCGCGACCATGGAAACCATGGAGTCGTTCGCAAAGCAAAGCGATCCACCCTAAATTTACCGCAATATCAATTTCATTTCGCGTATTAATTTTTATTGCGTCGATGCATAAAAATAAATCGATTCACTAAAACCGAATTTTACTAAAATCGCTATAACTTTTTTTTTTTGCAAACTGGCACTCGAGCTACGGCTCGAATCTTCGTTTTCGGATTATCTTTGAATTGATAATTAGCGATTTTTAATTAATTATCATGTTTTAGTGTCTTCTGAAGTTTGAATGCGGGAAATATGACGAGAAATTTGATTTTTTGGTTCGGGTTCCCAAAAAAAAATAAACGATCAAAATGCAATAGAGCCGGAAACCGATTTTGATTCGTGAGCTTCATTCCTGTCAAAGATTCATCAAAATTGGTTCAGTAGTTCTCGCGTGAAAAGGGCAGAAACGCAATTTCGTGGCAGAGTTTTTATACATAAAAATAACGTGAATCCTGACAAACGAATTTTGCAGACTCTACAAAACGTGGCCAACAATGGAGCTTCGATCCTCGTTCATTTACATTCTCAACTTGTTGATGGAAGGGGGTAGGAAAGTAAAGTTGGCAGTAATTGAAAAATTAAGTTCGTTAAGTTTAGTCTTCGTTGACACTTGTCGCACTTTTCCCCTAGCGATCGGCAGAGACTCGTTGACTGTGGTCGCTCGTATATGCCTATGGGAATTACGTTATCGAAACCCCTCATACCATAACCATGTTTTATATCCCACATGTGCATGTGTCAGCCCCGCCTCACGAGTTTATAGACTCTTGGGAATAATTCTAACACGCTCGGATGCTATCTCCATGATAATTATGGTCACATAGAGTCTTCGTCAAACCCTTAATCGAGTACACGCTTCTGATAATTTCTGCCTAAATATAAATGAACTTGATAAGTCGACATCACATTCATTTGCATCTATGAAAGAATAATCTCCAGGATGAAAAATGAAATTTTTCGATCTCAAAACTCAAGCAACTTCGGACCAATTGTTGGTTAATTTTTATTTCAATGCTAGCCGCGCCTGCAGGCTTCGCCCCGCAGTACACCTGGCTGGCGCTACAGAGCTAAAGCTTAATATAAAAAGTAAAACTCCAGCTACGGCTAATTATCTTCGTTTTTCGAATCATCTTTGAATCGGTAATTAGCGATTTTTCATTTATTATCAGTTTTCAGTTGCTTGTGACCTTTGAAAGTGGAAAATGTGACGAAAAATGCGATTTTATGGTTCGTGTTCTCAATAAAAAGAAATTATCAGAATGCAATACAGCCACAAACTTGTTCTGATTCGTAAGCTTCATTCCTGTGAAAGATTCATCAAAATTGTAAAGTTTCAAATTTATATAGAGATTCGAAAAATCTTCTTACGTTTCGAGAGAATTAGAGTTTCGAGTCTAATTCGATTAACGTCAGTTCTCTTGTTTCTTTAAATGGGAATTTCGCTGTTGGCTGCAGCAGGTATTATGTAAATATTTTTTTTTAATATTTTGCTCCAGAGTCAAGTAGAATATCTACGGTGTGTGTACAGAGTCTGTATCCACGAAATGATGTAATGCGTGAAGGCTATACATGAAATTAGAATGGCAAGGAAGGAAGGAGACACACTTTGGCTGTGGCGTTGTGGATGGCCGTTAGCAAAAGCGAATGAAGAAGGTGGACGAAGAGGGTGTGGGCAGACTCTTCGGGGTAATTTAACACCGGAAGCGTCTCGAGCGTGACGCCACCCTGAAGTTGCAGGATACGCGATGCGCTTGCGTCCGCAAACACCCAGCGCTCTGTTTGTCGATATATCAATTGATGAGTGTGTCGATACACAACACACACATCGCATCAAAACACAAACAAGCCAAATGTGAAAAAATCCTTCCGATCATTTTTTAATCCAACTGGCAAATCGATGAGATTCGATACAGATTCGATGGCCCTGGACCATTTCGGCGTTGTGCTTGCTGAAAAATTGAAAATAATTTCTCGTTCACTTTCCCAACTTTCCCAATCAAGCATTTCCCGCAATAATCCCTGATGAATCCTCGATATTCAGTTACAATTTTTTTTTCTATTCCAATAGCGAATTTCATGGTGTTGCTCATGTTACGATACCAAAAAAAAAAAAATGCAATTGGAGTCAGAAATGACCCCAATTTTGAAAAATTCATATCTCCGTTAAAGTTTAACGAAAAGGGTTCAACTTGGGCTCATTCTTATCGTTTTTTAGTGCAGCATCACATGAGCCTGGGTCAATTTTGGTGGAGTCAAAAAATTAGTGAAAAATTGGGTAAGACGATTTAAAAAAAACGGGAAAACGGAGGGAGAAAGGGCGCCAAGGGATTCACAATCGCACGGGGTCGTTTTGGACCCCAGTTTCCCGTTCCAGGGATAATAATTCAATTGCATTCTATAATGACGTCGAGATTGTGACTCGAGTTTCGATCTTACGAAGAAACACCTGTGCAGTTATTTTGCTATGTGGATATAACTGCTACCGTAATAATAATAAATAAAAGTGCGTGTGTACTTTTCATACAAAAGTCTCTGATGCGTTTTGCCTTCTCCTTTCATGGACCTCCTATCTCATGCTCGTATATGCGTGTTATATATTTATATACATATAACTATGTGCGTTCGTATATATAAGAATAATAATAATTTATGTACAGCGTACATATTCTGCAAGAGCAGCTCGCCGCGGTCCGTCGTCTCTAGTCCCTACGTTGGTATTAAATTACCACCCGTCCGCGAGTTCTCTTCAGCCTCCCCCTCCCCCGTCCTACCCCTTACCTTGGAGCCCTGTGTGTGTGGCAACTCTGTTACTTAATCCACAACGTCACGGAAACTGTATTGATCCATTTTTCTTACATTCATGTATACTTTTAAACTTTTTTCCCTTTTTTTTAACTCATTAACCTTTTTTCATTGAAGATTAAATTATCATTCATGGGCAGCGTGTACGATCGTTTGAAGGGATGAAGTTACTCATGGATTCGTGCAGGAGACATTTATCCCTCGACTATTTTCTTCTTATTATCAATATTACGAAGCAATTTCGATTAAATGATCTTTCAATCGGTTAATTTGTTGCTATTCAATCAGGGAGATTCGTAATGTTTGCATTTTTTTTGTCCTTTTCGAAAAACTTGTCAGCAAGGAGCATCGTGACTTTTGATGTTTTTTTACTTTGGAAAATGAAAGTAAAAGTTACGCAATTTCTGGGGGAAGAAAATTGATTTTTTTTTCAACATTAACGTCGCCGGAAATGATGAAATGTTTTAATCTTTATACAATTCTTGTAGAGATACGAAGGAGAGAGGAAAAAATGAGATAGGAGAGAGAGAGAGAGAGAGAGAGAGAGAGAAGGGGAAACGCGTGAACGAGAAAGGTGGATGGAGAACATGGGAGGTCGGATGGTCCGACGAGGCGCGAGAGCAACGAGAGCAAAAGGGAGAATGAAGGCGAGAGAGAAGTACCGCGGGGGCTAGGGGTAGTAATCCGACACCTGGCCGCACGGAACGTAACGTGAGAACCCCTTTACCGGAGCGCGGGCTCTTCTATCCCCCGTTACTGCCCCCGCGGCTTTTGTCCCTTACTTACGCGCAGTTGGCGTCGGGATGTTACGCCCGTGGGCTTTTCCGCTGCATATACTGCGAATTCGACAACGCCATTATCATCGAAAAACAAAACGCTACAGATATAGACACATTGCAAATAAGAAATGGAAAGGAAAAGAGAAAAAGACGCAAATAGATGGATCGAAATCGAAACGGAGTACGGGGGTAAAATAAAAGAAAAATCAGTCAACTGAGCGAGAAAGGGAGAGAAAGGGAGAATTCAATTTTCTCATGCGCTTGAGTAAGGTGTACGAAGACTTACAAATATGATGGATCATAATTTAACCAAGTTGGACAGCCCATACGAAAAATCCCCACTCCAAAAACATACAAAATTGCTACATAACGTATCACAAAATTATTTCATTTAGCATTCTTTAATAATTTTCTATAAAGATTATTGACACAAAAACAAACAATTTTCAGACGTGTAAGGAGGTTACGCAGAAAATAGAATTAATGGACAGAAAAATGGCAAACTTGGCAGAAAGTTAGATATAATGATGTAAAAATAACTCGTACCAATTTTTGTAAGCTGTGGTGGCTTTTTACGCGAGATATTTGTAAATATTTGACAAGCCTTGACAACCAATTTAACATGGCCTCTTATGGGAAGTCACGGAATAGGCTGTACATTATTCTTCATATCTTCGTAATTGATGGATAGATTGAAATGAAAATTAAACATCAGAGAGATTAAATCCTCATAATCATTCACAACGCTTAAAAACGTTCAAAGGTGACTTGTAACGGGAATGATAAAAACTATAAAAAGCACTTGCAGTGGATTTTATTTTTCGGCTCTCCCTAAAATATAGCAACGGCACGTATTCGAAGTTATATGTGCGCGAAATTTGAAATTTGACAGATATAATAGCGAGTCAATGAAATGTGACATTGGAAGTTCGATTACTACTAAAGTCAAATTCAGTCAAATATTTTTATGACTAGTTCGGTAGTTGCGTAACTTCCTTAAAGAATTTCAGACGTTTAATCTCCAACTTTCAACTTTTCCCATTAAACGTGTGTCAATTCAAGTCGTGTTTTCTTTATCCGTTGCAAAAAAATGAGTTTGAGATTTTTCTTCAAAAGTTTCCGCTCATCTGCCTTTCTATCTGCGAAAAAATCGTAAATCCATTTTTTTTGCAACTTTTTAGCGAAACGTGACGTCAATTTACACGCGTTCAGATGGAGAAAATTAAAAATTGTAAATTTTGATCGAAGAGCATCAACGCAGAAGGATAATGCTAAATTCTTCTCGAACCAGATTCCGGTAGATTTGGATTCCAGTGGAAAAAAAATGCACTTACTTGATAACAACGATTATGATAATTGAAATTGTTATTTGATGATCCGATCGAGTAAGATTTAGAGCCACGTTGTACATCTTTAGCTCCCTCGTTATAATACGAGACGCACATCATCATAATCAAGAATATAAAATGGGCTTCCGTACATTTATTCGTTTTCCGCAGTCGGTCTAACGAGCTCAAATGGAAAATTTTAAAGCCCACTAGACTTTTACGACATATTTTTAGCTGCATTACTCTTAAAGACGCCTTCGTCGTCGTGTTGGAAATAATTGCATCGTAAAGTGAGATAAACTATTTCGATCTTGCTAGCAAGTGCCTGTTTGTCGCATAAAACCCTTAGACATGTAATAAAAAAGGAAAAACACTCCATACGAACCTTTCAATTTCGCCGAAAAGTTCTCGTGGAAACTTTGCCCACGTCATAGTAAAAAAAAATTAATATTTCTCGCTCATTTCGATACTTTTTCAAGCTGCAAGTTTTCTTTTCGAAGCCCAGCAAATCTCAACGTCACGTTCCCCATTATCCTGGTAAACATGTAATATTATAATCGAATGTCATCCGTAAGAATAGAGCGATGATGAGATCTCGTTGAATCTGACAAACAACCGTCCGCTGTTTCTACCACCTCGTGTACATCGATAGGGCTCGTCGGTCCAAAGTTCCTCTCGGTTTTCGTTCGCCACGCGGCTCCCCCGGATCGCGCACGTGCTCCCTCCGAATCTCTAAGCCGCGAACACGTGTTTCTCATAACGATGATGGCACATTAGCGTCTCTCTTACTATACGATGACGTTGCGAAATAACCAATTGCTCTGTGCTTGATATTTTCATGTATTTCCGAAACTTTAGAGCAACACGTTGTTCCAATAATTGATCAATTTTTTATCAATGTTATAGGAAAAATAATGAAAACCATAAAATTTCGGCACGAAATCCTTTTAACGTGGCTCGTAAAAATTCGAAAAACAAGAAAAAATGAATTTCGATATTCCGAAACAGCATCCGTTGGTTCGTTTGTTGAGTAAAAAAAAAACGACGTCACCTCAGAAAGTGCATGTACGGATTCTACCGCGCGATTGTCCATTCTCTCATGGTTCTTGACCGCGACACCGGAACGAGGAAGATGGCGCGATGTGTTTCGCTCCTTGAAAGACTCTTGGATAATACACGCTTAAGCTACTTGCTCGCTAACCGTACGAGCAAACGTACACGACGATGACGATGACGACGACGACTCGTTTCGAGATCGGTCTCCTGTTCTCGGTTCTCGGTAATAGGAGAACCGAGGGAGGCCTATCGATTACGAGAAAAAATTGGCTCCGCATCAAACCGACGCGCACCATCAATTGTACCTATATACGTCACTGCGCTTACCACCTCGACCTCATTTTCTTTTTCGTTTTTACATACATACGCGTACTTACCTCTAGGACACCCCGTTTCAAATCATTTTTTCCTCCTCTACGATCCTCACCTTTTATTTCGTTTCCAATCAGAACTGAAATGTTCTCGCGAGGTTTTGTGACTATATCGAGATTCAAAATCGAGAAGAAACTCCAAATCGATATAAAACTCCACGACAAAATTGTGTTTGTGCCCTTTTCACGCCACTGAACCAATTTTGATGAATCTTTCCCACGAATGAAGCTCACGAATCAAAATAGGAATTTGGTTTTTTTTTTTGGGGGGAACTCGAAAAAAAAGATGAAATTTTTCGTCTCATTTTCCACTTTCAAAGTTCACGAGCAACTAAAAAATGATAATTAATCAAAAATCGCTAATCACCCATTCAAAGATAATTCGAAAACGAAGACAATCAGCTGGAGTGCCAGTTTGTAAACAAAAAGAAGTTTCTCAATATTCTTTTTGGCTGATTCGTAAATCGAGTGAACGTGAATATGGAAAGAAGAGAGCGTGTGAATTTTGGAGCCCCGATATGGTGCGTCGTCCTGCATCAGGACAACACGTGGCCCCGACGATTAGGAACCCGAATCTGGTATAAATAGATGAGCAAAATAATTATAGTATTATTTTCATCGCCATGAATAAAATCGATGCATGAAGAAATTTCGGTGTATTTATGGACCGAAATGACGAAGAATTTGCTGCAGCATCGCACGAGGACGACTCGCGGGATAATTCCACGGTGAATGTGTCAATACATATGTAAAATAACAACAATAACGAAAAGAGGCGAACGTGAGGGCGCGTGCAGCCACGCGGCGTCAAGGGCCCCCGTATCCATCAACCCCATTTGGATAATAGCTACACACATAATTATCTTGTCTCGTCCAATTATCTATCAACTCTACGCGATGTTACTGATCCATGATGGATACCGCGCAGGGGGCGGCAGTGGTGGTCGAATAACCATCCAGCGTCATGCATCGCATTATCATAAAAATGATGCAAATCCCATTATTTGATTTCGAATACTTCGCTGCACTCGGTGGATCCTGCGAGACTCTCCAGAGCATTTTCCGCAGCTATTTCATTACATATAGTACAAAGGCTTTCACGCCATCGGAATTTGGGTTCAGGTGACCCAAATGGACCATTTGATCGAAAAGCCAATAACGATCGCGCTACATTGTGTGTTCGTTTTCGCCAATTCTGCGTCACGTTCTCAAGCTCCCATGAAAGCAAAAGTTACACAATTCAGAGCGCGATTAATCTCAAGGATTGGCTCGCGATAACGAGATTTTCGTGAGCGCCGAGAATGTCTCTCGTCAGTTAAACATTCTTTGCAATTGTGAGGTGCGTCAGGAGGCAAACGCGTTGCGGGTCGATGTACTCGAGCTTGCGCTCCTTTTTGCCAGGGCCATAGAAAATGCTGTTGAGCATTTTAGTATACGAAGGTGTATTTGTAACGATGTAAAATATATACGGGTGTTCGGATAGAGGGCGTAGCACGTTACGAATGTTTTACGCTGTGGATACGCGTGTATACATGTGTATATATTTATCTATGTACGAAATAGATGTCTACACGACTACAAGCACATAAATGAATATACGCGAACGGAGTACGCCGTGAATTTCCGGTCGTATCTCGCGATGAAATCTCGGACGCGTTTTCTCGCCGGCAAACGAGAAAAATGCAAGTCTCTCTCGCTTTTTCTGTCTTGTTGTACGCCCGGCTAGAAAAGCCGCGCAGCATCTTTGTCGTTTTGGCTCGTCGTTGCATTTCTCTCGGGCTCTCGTTTAGTAAAGCATGAATACGCACGCATATCCAAGGGCTTACGGCGAACCAGCTAAACAACACGCTACTACACCACTACGACTATAAATATAGCCTGGTAATTGATTCTGTAATAACTAACTCAACTCCGAGCCGAACCGATGCGTCTCGTTCTCCATATGCGCAATTTCTCCCTCTCTCTTTCTCTCTTTTTAACTTCCTTTCTCTATGTACGTCTCTCAAGCTCTTTCGCACGATTTATCGTGCAATATATATTTTCTCTCACTCACTCTTTCTCTCTTTTTTATCATTTTTCACCTCATCCAGCCTTCCTTATTCTCATTCCGCATCAGTTGTCCACAGCCATGGCTCTTCTCGAATTTCCCCTGCAATGTATAATAGGACTGTGTTTACTATGTACGTCTACGCGCGTTTTCATCCGGACATTAGTTTATACGCGTGTCGAGCTGTAATAAAACGGTATTGGCGCGGGTGCATCCCATCCACGTATATTTTCACGCCCTCAGGTGATCCGCAACAGAAAACGAAAGGAACAGAGGAAACGAGTCTTTGTCTTTCCACGAGTTTAAATTAACCAGCGAATGCGACTCGAGTACGAATATTCGGAGTAATTTCGGAGTAAAAATCAACACGAGCCCTGCTGTCGCATTCTTATGCACTTTTTTCGCCATCTTCTGATTTTTCAGCTGACTTGACATTTCGTTGAAAAAATAGGCAATTTTATCAAAAATGCAATTTTTTCGAACGTCTCAAAGTTGAAGACGATTTTTTATGGTTTTTTTGTTTATGGGCTTGGTACAGGCAGCTAGGGCTCCTTCATTATTGGTTGAATTACGACTCGGTAATTTTTTCATTACTCAAACACCAATTAAACTTGTATATGTATTCCATATCCGTACGCGAACATAAATATATATTGAAATACATATAGAATATGCGAACAAGGCGAGGCGGAAGAAAGGGAATAGAAAAAGTGAAAAAAAAAAACGGGGAGAAAGAGAGAGAGAGAGAGAAACGCCCGCGGAGCATGCCACGATCGTCCCGAGTGAGAAGACGTGCAAGGGTTCCTTCTGGTCGGCACGAGGATCGATCGTACGGATAGGTGTTAAAACACGGCAATTAACAACGAGGATGAACGCCGTGGCGGACGAGTGCGGGACCACCGCGAGCTCTCTCCTCTTCTCTTTCCTCTCTTCTTTCTCTTTCTCTCCCAGGGTGGCAAGCAAGATTTACTGCCAAACGGTCGCGTATTTATGAACTATACGCCTCTTCTCGCTCGCTCCTTTTTACTCTCCTTGTTGGCACGGTCGCGCGCGCGCGCTCCTTCTTGCATAAAGTGCGCCCTGACTCTCTACGCATGTGGAAATGACACTCGTGCATGTGCATACGTGCATGCCTGTGTCTCTAATGCATATACGCGGGCATGTTGCTCGAATCTTTCCAATTTTATCTTTTCCACACGATTGTATATCTCGAAAAATAGAATATATTCACCGTGACCCATAATAATGTTGAAAATTTTATCCTTTTATTTAGCCCAGTCCCAAAGGACGGATGATTCGTAAGAAAACATTTATTATCGTATTTTGAGAGTTTTTTTTGCACTATCCTGGAGAATACATTGCTCTGGATTTTTTTCACAGTCCCTTCGATCATTTAATTCACTGCCCAAGTAAAAAATGAAAAGTTCAGATTCCATTGAATTTTGCAAATTTTTTGCAATTTTTTTGCAAATTTTTTGAAAAATTGGCTTGGAAATGTTTTTTCCAATAATTTTTTCACTCCAGGGCTTCAAGACTTGTTGCAATTGAGCGTTGTTGCTTCTTTAAAGAGCCATTACGATTCATTGCGACCTACGAACTGTATTCTTGTTGCGTTTTTTTTTTTTTACGAGGTAGCTCGAAAATTCTCAAAGCCACTTATCTCGGGAGTAAGGAGGTTTTAGGACCGGCCAAGAAGGTATGAAGAGGTGAGAAGAGAAGGCGAGATGCTAATTTGTAAATTTTTTCGTTGGCGATCGAAGTGTGCGCATTGTGCTCGCACGCGGGTGGGTGTGCAAAAGCAGAGCACACGAGAAACGATCTTTTACCTTATGGATTGGCCTGCTCCGAGATAGGAAAAAAAGAGAAAGAGAGGGAGAGAGAATTGAGGTGCGGTTGGCAGAGTGGATATGGAGTTTAAAGAGAGGCCCTTTGGGCCCTTAGGGTCCCCCATCATAAACAATAGGAACGAGTAATTGATTCTCCAATAAATTGACGCGCTCGCACATATGTATATGCGCGTTCATATACACCGGCACGAAAGCCAGGTCCCCACACATTGCGCTTTTAACGGCTGAACTCAACTTCGTACGTGTGTACACATACTTCATTCACCAATACATTGATATCTATACATATATACGTAATGTGTGGAGGCATAATATAATGTATTGCCTCTTTGATGATGCTGGTTTGTCCTTCCCCCTCACCGAACCTTCCCAACCTCGGCGGACATTGCGCCCGGGCACGACGTGAACATCCCCCCCCCCCCCCCGCAGCCCCTCGCTCCTTCTCTAACTCTTCGGAACCTCCTCACTGTATAAGAGCGAGCGAGGAAGAAAGGATGAGGGAAAGAGAGAAAAGTCCTACGAGACGGGATTTAAGACCTCCGTAGCTCTCTCGCCGACCCTCTTCTTCTCCACTTTCGCGCTATGCTCGTTGATCGCATTATAGAATGCACCGCCGATCGAAATGCGCTCGCCAGAACTTTCCTATATCCTGCCCTCCTATACACGTGCGTCCTTATTTTTACTCTAAACACAAATTCCATGTTTTCCAGACATTTTCCAAATTGAAGTGGCGAAATTTTCCCAGTTTTCATTAAATACACGCAAATTACTCCAACTTTTGCTATAAGTGACTTTAGTGAATTTTCTCGAGTGATTTCTTAGCCATTTCGAAAATATTGAACGAGCCATTTTTATAGACATATAGAAAAATGAAACAAATGAAAAAATGTTCCACAGAATTTTTCAATGTTGCCGCCCAAGGAATTCAAAAACTCGCGGAATTTTTTGACCGATTTGACGTTAAGTTGCCCGTATACAGTCCGGATAATAATATATCGAGCGTACATTATATTTTCGCACTTGACCGCCGGTAAGTTTCTCGCGCTTTTCTCTTTACTTCCCTCGATACACTCTCGCCTGCGTATGTATTTATTAACGTCCGTGTATATAGAAACATGCACGATATAATACAGTGCAGAGAATATGGGGTTGAGAATCACCCGCCCCTCGTGTTTCTCATACTCGAAGGCCTGTTTACCCCAGCAAAACGCGCGAACGTGACTAAAGATGAGAGCAAAGAGGTCTCTAGTTATGATAATCGCTCGTCCGAGTAAGTATAATAAAGACGAGAGTGATGGGCCCTCCTCGGCATTCCCTTCACAACTATATGTATAATATTAAAATCTGGGAAGCCAATAATACGCTAAAGACGGTCATCAAATCGCATGCCTCTCTCTCATATATTCTCTGCATTATATAATAAGTTGACACCGACGTGCCAGTTCGAGACTTTCCGTCGTGACCATTTATCTCTATAGAAAGTCTATAAACACTGCAATATATACAGCCAAGTGTACAAAACAAGTGAAACAAAATCGTCATTTTTCATAACTTGGGAAATTCTTCGCTCCGCAATTTCAACCGATTTCGAAGAAACCACGAAGGAACTTCATCGCAACTATTTTTATTACACAAAACTAACAGTTTTTTGCTATAAGCTAAATTCTTCTGACTTTTATAGAATTTGAAATATTTAATTTCGAATTTTTTATTTTTTCCATCTGAACGTGGGCAATTTTAAGTCACGTTTCGTCAAAAAGTTGCAAAAATTGAATTGCGATATAAAATGTGTTCAAGATTTTTTTCGCAGATAGCCGGAAAGGCCATGAGCTGAACTTTTTTAAAAGAAAAATCTTAAACTTAATTAATTAATTAATTTAAAAATTAATTTTAAAAAATGTTTTTTTTTGCAACTCATTAAAGAAACGCGATTTGAATTTTCACGCCTTTATAAGGGAAAAGTTGAAAATTGTAAATTAAATATCTCAAATTGATGATTTTTGGCGGAAACGTCGAATTTCCGAGACAAAAACATTTCGAAAGAGAAAAAATAAACTTAATAAATGCGGAGAATTTTTGAAATAAATGTAAAAAAATTGATTTTTTCTGGGTGCGCGAAATGAAAATTGTTTCTTGGGAATTTTGCTGAATTTTGTTGCTGGATTGTTGAATAAAAGACACTGGGAAATAAAAAAAGGGAGATTTTGGTGAAATAGCGAAATAAATATGCGAGAAATGGTTGTTTTTTTGTTGTTTGAGCTAACGCGAAGCGTTCATGTCTAACAGATAATATCTGGTAGCTATTTAGTTACAAATAATGTATACAAATATATAAGTTTGTATATAAGTGCGTCTATAAATGTTTTCACACGCTTAGCTCGGTAGTGAGTTTCAATATATTTAGTGGCATATATAGGAACAAGTTTGGCGTAGAGGTAAAAAAAAGTCTAAATATATAAGACAGAGGACAGCGAGAAAGATAGAAACTCACGGCGGGAGAAGAACGAACAAGATCGAGCAACGAGATCTCACGGAATTGTGGTGTATCGGCCAGCCGATAAATCCCTTTCTCGCTGGACAAATAACGACAAGCCTCATTACTATAAACACGCCTTGGCACAAGCCTGCGTGTGGCATCGACATTTTTTTTCATCTTTTTTCACTCATTCGTGCCACCCGCCGCACACCACTCTTGAATTTTTACTTTTCTTTTAGTTTCTTTCTTTTCCAGTTGCTTCTCCGTTGTTCGCGTTTTTCACCTCCTCCGCGCTCGCACATCGTTCCTTCTTTTAGCATCCAATCGCCACACATCTCGCCATTTCCATTCCCATCTTTTTTTTTCTCTTTATTAATTCCTCCCTTCGTAACCGCATTTTTTGGAAGCGAAACAAAGAGAATTAGCCCCGAATTTACTTGGGAATTCGAGCCAATTCATAGATCGTTTGTAATTAAAATTCAAGATCGCGCATGCGATCGTTGATTTTACTGACGCAGTCTCTAACGAAACGAAATATTTTGTTGAATTCGTTGTTGTTATCGATATTTTGAAGAAAAAATGGATTTTCAGTGTCCGATCGCAATGAAAGAATTGGCTTCCAGGTTCCTGACGCGAAAATGTGCGCAGGAACAGAAAAAAGTAATAAGTGAAGGCTGAATCCAAATGGAGAGTTGATAAGCGAAACGTTGCGTGTCTCGCTTCCTATATTACGCAGATATATGTAGAAAATACTAATGAAAATATATAAGCAGAGTAGTGAGTACGAAGCCTTAATCGAATTGGCGAAGCCCCGTTCTTGGTTACTCAGATCGATACGTCAATTAATTTCGGGACAAGGTGCACCTGGCCTCTATCGTCGCGTTTAAATTCACCCTATCGCGAGTGCTCCGTTCTCTTTTTTTCTTTCCAGCTCCTATCCGACTCTTTCCCTTTCGTTCTTTCGGGTAATAGACTCTCGAGTGATGCACATTCGATTCTCGCGTTCGTTCATCGGCGTAACGCGACGTGGCAGTAGTGAAGGAGGAATCCGATATCGAAAACGTACCTCGTAACTTTTAATTATCGTGCACCCAGTATCGCTGCATGTGCACGTATTCCTCTCTATGCATGTGTACCAATTCTCATTACACCCACGTAACTTAATTAATAACTACACCGAGACAACAAAAACTCCTTCAAAGTCTCAATCATTTTAATCCCCAAGTTCCTTTTCATTAATCGACATTTTTATCATTAAAACAAACGCTAAAAATCAAGCCCAAAACTTTTTTATTCGATCCATTAAAAAAAAATCAAAACCTCGTGCCAAGACGATTGCAAAAATCGGCGACTGCTCGAGAAGAGTAGAAAAGCGAGGACAACAAAAAATTGAAAACACTTAGAACTAAAAAAAAACTGAAAAGTTATGCATCTAAAACTCATTCATCGATCTACAAATATTCTGCATCGTAAAACTAAATAAATGTGATGGAATAAAAAAACGTTTGCAAAAATTTGGTAATGAATTTATTGCTGAAACATTGGAATCGCTTGGCCTTGTCCAGAAGGAATTTACGAAAATACACTTATTGGAAGAAATTCGAGACTGGAATCGAAGAGATTTACGGTGAAATGTTATCCAATATCCAAATTATATAGTTCGATATTCTAGTGTAAACAGCCGGTGTAGATGTTTCACCACAATGTTTTGCACCGAATGATACAATACCGATTAAATAGTACTTTGGGGTCGAGTCGCCCTCCTCGACTTTCATTAATGGTCCTCCACTGTCACCCCCGCAAGAATCAGAGCCGATCTTACCACCCACGCACATCTGCTCCGGTCCAATAACCGCATGATGCCTAAACGCGGTCACGCATTTTTCGTTCGGAATTATAGGCAACTTGATCGTTTGAAGGAGAACACTCGATTTTGGATGACCTACAAACATTTACGAGCAAACAGCCATTAACCCTAAAAGGTCAATTTTATTTTTTTTATCTATTCCGCTGACCTGGCGATCATAAATTTACCCGATTTTGAAAAATTCATATCTCCGGTAAAATTTAACGAAAGGAGTTCAACTTGGGCTCATCGTTTTCGTTTTTTAATGCAGAATCACGTGAGTCTGGGGAATTTTTTCTTAAAGTCGCAAAATTAGTTAAAAGTTCGGTAAAACTATAAAAGGTTAGCGTTCAAGGGTCAAAATGGAGCTGCATTTTCCCAATTTTCTCTGTACATGTTGATTGATCTTCGCAGCACTATTTTTGGGATATTTTCGGAATTAGGACCTGGAGAATTGCCGTGGAAAATTTATTTTCTTGTTGAATGTTCAATTTTTACTCACGTATGTCGATAATTCCCCAACCAGCAACTTCCCCGACGCTATCAACGAAGTCCTTGTCAAGGATTTTGCCACTCGGAAGGCACAGCGGTTTCACCCAGTCTGCGCGTTAATTTTTTTCAAACAAACGATAAAAAGTGATCGAGAAATATGAATTAATTGGATGAAATGCGGAATTTTGATTTACATACCGTTGTACTGAACGGGACGATCGAGTCTTATGATCGCGATGTCGTTTTTGAACATTGGATCGTTGTATTTACGATGCACGACTATTTGCTCCGATTTGAAATCTTGTACGGGTTCAGCGCAGAATCCACGCTCGCAATCTGGATTCGTTTGCGTATTGTGCTCGCCCAGCCTCACTCCGCTCACTCTGTATCTGTGAATTTGATCGTTTCTTTTGTATTTATTTATTTAAGGTATTATCGCAAAACGTTTTAACTTAATTTTTTTTTTAATTTGTAGAAACGTTCTTGGCAAAACTAACAACTTTTTCAACTTTTATTTCACCCCATCTGAACGCGTGTGAATTAAATTTACGTTTCCTTGAAAAGTTGCAGAAAACAACCAGAAACGCTGAATGAACCGAAATTCTTTAGGAAAAATCCTAAACACATTTCCACGCGTTAAGAGGAGAAAATTCAAAAATTGGAAATCAACTATCTTAAATTCGTAAATTCAGAAAAATTTTCTTCATAGGAGAAAATTGTTCGTTTTGGTGTCAAGAATGTTGATAAAAAATTATTAAAATATCCTAAATAATGTAATTTGTGATAATAATACGTTAATTATTCATTAGACGAGCGCGATCGAAAATGCAAAATCAATTACAGTCAAAATATTTCGCGAGCCCAAAATGGTCGATGATTTCGAAATCCGATAAATCGGATTCACTCCTTGATATTTTATTATATTTTTCAACCTCGGTGGAATTATTCCCGGACTATTTTTCAGAAACGGTCGAATTAAGGGCTAACGACCAGTGGCTAACGCCTTAATAGAAAATGAAAGATTTGCTCGTTTCTTTAGGATACTCATTGCAATGTTTATTGTCAATTGGTATTTATCGAATGGTAATAATTGTAATTAAAAAAAATGGTATTGCATTTACTTGCCAGGTAGATTCGAGACGCAATGAGCCGCGGTTACAACGTACATCTTGTTAACGAGAGTTCCACCACATCTGTAAGCTGTCTCTGGTTGCTTCAAGGCCGTTTCCTTCGCGCCATCGACGTAAGCGATTCTTGCTATCCAAGGATACGCTCCCATCGATGCATTCTTACCACCTATTATACGATCCGAGGCTGAATCTCCACATTTGTCGTGGTCCAATAACATCCAGCTTGGATGCTTCGTTACCATAACTGTAAAAGCCCCAACCTCGTTTACAGTTTCAATTTACAGTTGATTTGCAATTACGAACAAAAAAAAATGAACTTCAAACGAAAAAGTTTGTCATTAAGTTAATAAAACACAGAGAACAATTTTTTCGTTGAGTTTTCGCAATTGGATCATTTTTTTTTCGTCAATATTTGACTTTTCGAGTATTTTCAAAATTATTCCCAAATTGTTTCAACAATACAGGTGCGACGACTGTTTTTCGAAAAGGCAAACAGATTTCACACAATTTTGAGAAATTCAACTATTTGAACCTGTTCGTTTTTATTGGATTTCCGAAAAAAAACGCTTATCGTGTCGATTTGTGAAAAATATAATCGAGGAATGAAACGATGGGGTTAACGAAGAAATCGTGGCATGCCTGATGTGTTATTTGAACGGGGTGTCTAATGAGAAACGATTAAATTGGACTTACCGTGTGATCGGGAAACGACGAAAAGGCTCAACAATAAATGAATGGAAAAAAATCTAAACTTTTCCATTTTAATCCGAAAAATTAATTTTTAAATGAGCGTCGTATATTGTTTTCGGTACGGAGTACAAAATTCGTATGGCCTCGACTACAAATTATACTTGGTGCGCAACAACGTCATGTTTTTTCTTCTCTATATTCATTCTTATCTCCGTAACAAACGAACAATGCACGAGACCGAGGGCCATAACTCTTTTCCTCGTCGAATCCGATTGCAAGTGATCGTTAAATCGCCAATTTATGTTTCTCCTTGAATTATTCTTTATCGCGACCAACGTTGGCCTATGATTCGCCCGAAACTGTTATTCTTGTTCTCCCTATATTCAAAAATCTCTGCATCTTAGGGAATCCCTGGCCAAACGAGTTAATTCCTGGTACAGACGGTTTTCATCTCCTTTTTCTTCTCTATACACGAAAAATTCTACTACAGAATTGCGTTTGTGCGCTTATCACGCAAAAACCAACGAACCAGAATTGATAAATCGTTCCCACGAATAAAGCTCATGAATCAAACTAAGGTTTAGGCTGTATCGCATTCCGATGAGTTTTTTTTTTTTTTCTGAACCCGACCCAGAAAATCACATTTTCGGTCATATTTTCCGCTTCCGAAGTTCAAAAGCAACTAAAAAATGATAATAAACCAAAAATCGCTAATTACCAATTCGAAGATAATTGAGCAATAGCTGGAGTTTGTAAAAAAAAAAAGTTACACCGATTTTTGTAAATCCAAAGATTGAGGATTTTGATAATAAAAAAAGACTTTGGTATGAAATTCGGAGATTTTATTTTTAATTCTTCGAAAAACGATTGAAATTTCGATATCTTGTACAAAATATTGTCAACGTTTGCTACTTTTTGCAAAATATCTTCGTAATTGTCTTTCGTACGAGTGTCGGATGTTTGAAAACGGAGTTTTTACGAGACATTCAGGAATTGAATTTAAAAAATTCAAAAACTTGACCCTTTTTTCGAACATCGTCCATATTTATTTTCAACATTTTCCCTTCTCGCAGAACGAACTTACAGACACATGAATGTAGAACAGATTTCGAGGATTCTGTCCATTTCATACAACCAAAAAAGTTCTAAGAACATTTCCAGCTACTCGAGAAAATTAGGTGAACAATTTCACGATTTCTGAGTTTACATTGTTGCAAACGAAAACATACGTTACGATCGTTTCTGGAAATTAATTTCGAACAAATAATGAAGTTCGCATGTATTTTCAAGCAGTCAACTGTTCTGTAGAGTTTTTTTGGACACTGGGATTAACGGGAAGTGCATCAAGACTCGTCGACTCGGAATTGTCATCCAAACTTCTGCTCGAGCCTGCGGTGGCTGAGCGTGATTCATCGCTGGAGCCTCCGCACTCCGAAGAGGAATTTTCCTTCTGGGTGGCGAGTTTTTTTGGTGGATTTGGATCTTCGGAATCATCGCTGTCGTCCGAGCTGTCCAGCTCGTCAGAATTAAACTCGTCATCCAAAATCGTTTTCCTGCCAACTTTTTTAGCCTTCAGTTTTGCGCGTTTCTCCAGTTCTTCCGCCTCAGCCGCAGCCGCAGCCATTTTAATTCCTTCCTCCAAGGCGTCCGCAGCTCTGTCCGTCAAAGCGGAACGTTCCGCCTCATACTTTTTGTCTGAAAATTCGTGTTTTGGTACTGCGCAGAGCTTTTCCAACTTTCGTTTCTTTCGTGCGACTTCCTCCTCCTCCCGGGATTCCTGCTTCTCGATCCAAGCCTTCAATCTCTTCTCTTCGTTTATGTCGCGCAAACGACGCCCGCTCAAGTCTCGGCACGCTTCACGATTTGTCGTTTTCTCTATTTGGGCTCCTATCGCTCTTAACATCGACCCAAATCCACCCTTTCCTCCCAAAATCCTCGGCAATAATGTCGCTTTACCCTCCAACAAGCCCTCGTGATTCTCCGATACCAAACGACCATTTTGTTCGATATAATACGTTCCCCTGTCCAGAGCCTGCAGGAGAACATTTTGCTCCATTAATCTACTTTGCAAATCGAGGTTTATTCAGATTCATCAACCTCCTTTTTCTCCAACCAATAAGATCGAAATCTTAACCTCGAAATTATTGACACAGACTGTCAGGTCGAATTAAGTTATTTAATGATGCTTTCCATCGTTGGAATGCAACGAAATTCTGTTATTTCTTCAGCAGAGCCAATAATTATTATTGAATATTTGGTCCGGCTCTCTTGCGACCAAAAAACTCAATCGACTCGAAAAATTGCCACGATTTTCAAAATTCAATAAATAATCAATAGAAAAAATGTTTTTCGTTGAATCTCAACGTTGAAAACTTCAGAGTCATGATCATTTATAAAACTAACGTTATCAAATTCCGACGTTTTCCCCACGTAATAATCAAGTTATTGATTCTCGTGTCTCGTTGTTGAAACGAAACGTCCGAACGGACTAATTTTATTCTTAAAATTTCATTGAAAAATGGATGTGTGTCAAAACGTAGAAATTACGTTTAGGAAAACAAAGTTAAGATTGTAAAACTCACCTGGTCTTCGAGTTGTTTACAAATTTCTTCGTACTCGAGACCTCGCTCGTGGCTGAGGATCGTCGAGCTTCCTTTGCTGCCCCCGAAAATCTTCAATTCGAACATGTTGCACGTGCAATAGGTTATGTTTAGAAAATAATTTTCCGATGTACACCACGAAAAAATGTTAAAAAAGCGAGTATGTTTGCAAACTGATAATCTGCTAGAATCTGACGTCGTAGGACGCAGTTTGGAGAAGAATGTCAACACACACTACCACGCTCTCGTAGCGGTCAAAAGTTGTACCGAGAATTCAGTCAACTCGACCGAGTTTTTACTCGCGGTTATCTGAATTCTCGACTGACAGTACAATTGAAAATTCAAAACCCACTCGACTAAAATGTTCCGAAAATTTCGACACTGACGTTTCGGTATTTTCATTTCAATATTGTTGCTTCCTGCAAAACGTCTGTAAATGATTGTTATAATCATTAAAACGTTCGGTAGTTGGAGCTTGATTAAAAAAATGGAGTGAAAAATGAGAAACTCTCGAGTGTGCTTATTGCCGGTCAGTTGAGGGCGATGAAGTCGGTTCACCCATACACGATTTGCGTAATTAAAATAAATAAAATATAAAAATGGCGGCGTTCTTAGTCCGAACGTGTTTAAAACAAAGGTGATTATCAGTGTCAATAAAAAACACAATTCGCACGTCAAAACGAATTTGTTCTGCACCAAGTATTTCATAACTCCTTCGGAATCAGTGGGCATTGTGAAACAGTTGACATTTGACGATAGAACGATTCTAACCTCTTCACTCCCCCTGCAGTTCGTCCGTTGATTCGATATTTATTAACAGCAGTTTTGTTGTCAATTCAGGAGGATGTTCGGGCTGGATCCATACGCTGTGACAAGAATCAGTGCTTGCCATAAATTATGCATCGAGTGCCAATGTTATCATACCACACCAGCGTACTTCAAAAAAAGGAAAACTGCCGAAGAGCGGGTAAGTCAATTCGATGTTTATGCTCGAAAACTTGAATTTTCCCGTTTCATATTTATGAGTCTATAAAAATTGTACAATATTCCAACGAGAGTCTAAATTTCTAAAATCTCAAACCAAGAAATTCGCTAAAATCCTGTTAACACCGAGCGTCACAAAATTTTCATATTTCCTCAAATTTTCGTGTGTGAAACTCGCGAATAATAATTTTCGAAATCTGACAAAAACGACGTTTCGAAAATTGTGTTGCACAGAAACAGCGAGTGCTTATATCGTTTGCGCCGAAACCAAAAGCAAAACCGAAAACCACGGTTATTGACGTTTGGAGAAACATGACGGTGGGCGAGTTGGCAAGAGCGACTGGTAGATCGGTGGAGGACATTTTGGAAGCAATATCGTATTCCGACACTGCGCATTACAAAAGCGACACGGTTATAGACAATCGATACGTACTGTACGAAACAGTGAGAAAGCTGGGCTTGAAGTTTCGAAATGCTTCGAGGCCCACCAATTCTAATCCCGTTCAGAAAGTACAGGATGCCGTGAAACGGTTGGTTCATCAATTTTCGAAGCCGTGGAAATCAGCCGATTCTAAAGGTGAATTTATTTTTCAAGGCCACCACCAGATCCGGCGGTTTTGGTCCGGCGACATCCCGTGGTGACGGTCATGGGTCACGTGGATCATGGAAAAACGACCCTTCTCGATTCTCTGAGAAACACATCGGTGGTGGCTTCAGAATTTGGTGGAATCACTCAACACATCGGAGCTTTCAATGGTATTTAACCCTAGAACGGTAACCCGGGGTCGAAAACGACCCCAGGGCGACTTTAAATCCCGCGCCCTTTCTCCCTTTGTTCTCCCGTTTTTTTGTATCGTTTTACCGCATTCTTGACTAATTTGACGTGATCCTGCATCAAAAACCGAAAAGAATGAGCCCAACTTGAAGCCTTTTCGATAAATTTTACCGGAGATATGAATATTTCAAAATTGGGGTCATTTGTAACCCCAGGTTAGCGCACGAGTAAGAACTAAAGAAAGTTTACCATTTTAGGAACAAAAAATCGAGTTCACTAATTTCAACTGTAGATTTTTACAATCGAGTCAATGAGACTCGAGCTGAAATGTTGATTATTCACAAAATTGAGGTTGCCTTGTTTCCGAATTCTTACCGTTCACGTAGTCGCGTAATTTCTCCTTTCGTTCTCCCGTTTTTTTTTTATCGTATCACGCATTCTTGACTGATTTTTCAACTCTAAGCAAAGTTGCTCAAGCCTTACGTGATCCTGCATCAAAAAACGAGAAGAATAAGCCCAAGTTCACGACTTCTCGTTAAAGTTTACCAGAGATATGAATTTTTCAAAATTGGGGTCATTTGTAACCTCAAGTTATCGGAATAAGTAAAAAAAAAAAAAAAAGTTTACCGTTTTAGGGATAAAAAATCGAGTTCGCTAATTTCAACTGCAGATTTTTACAATCGAGTTAATGAAATCCGAGCTGAAATGATAATTCTCGACAAAATTGAGATTCCCCCCTTTCCAAATTCTTACCGTTCGCGTAGTCAGCGAGTATTCTTTAAAAAATGTATTGCCGGGGTCTCAGAGACCCAGAGTAGTAACAACCAGGATTGC
Organism: Diadegma fenestrale; assembly: GCA_037043255.1. Classification (NCBI taxonomy): domain Eukaryota; kingdom Metazoa; phylum Arthropoda; class Insecta; order Hymenoptera; family Ichneumonidae; genus Diadegma; species Diadegma fenestrale. The sequence goes on along the minus strand of CM073311.1, from coordinate 4,349,353 downwards.
ACAACTGATAGTAAACTAGAATTGAGTTCGATGATCGGGAAGACGTTCATTTAAAAACACTGTGTCGTAAACGAGGTAGTGACGTTATCCAGTGGGGAGAGGATGACGTTTCTGGACACTCCGGGTCACGCGGCTTTCACGGCGATGCGAGAACGAGGAGCGAACGCGACCGACATCGTGATTCTCGTGGTAGCTGCGGACGACGGCGTGATGGAACAAACGGTGGAGAGCATTCGAATGGCGAAAGAAGCGAACGTTCCTATAATCGTTGCGATTAACAAGATTGATAAACCCGCTGCTGATATTGTAGGTAAACGTTACGAAATTTCCTTTGTTCGCGACTTTAAAGTTTGTAAAAGCTATTGACGAGTCACTTTGGCCTTTGACAGGAAAGAACACAAATGATGTTAGCTCAGCAAGGAATTCAGGTTGAAGCACTTGGCGGCGACGTCCAGTGCGTCAACATATCCGCTTTGCATGGCACGAACTTGTCGGCACTCGTTGAGACTGTCGCAACGCAAGCCGAGCTGATGGGCCTTAAGGGAGATCCTACAGGCTTCACGGAAGGCGTCGTCATAGAGGCGAGCACGGATCCTGGCCGAGGAAAACTCGCGACTGTCCTGATACAGCGTGGAACTCTAAAAAAAGGCGCGGTTCTTGGTAAGATTCGCATTTCCCAGTCTAGTGGAAAGTGAAGTTTGTTTATTTGGACATAAACATTCTGAGAATCTTTTCAGTGAGCGGACTGGCGTGGGCTAAAGTTCGATCGATGTTCGATCACGCTGGTCAACCTTTGAGCGAAGCAAAACTTTCCGAGGCCGTGCAAATAATCGGTTGGCGTGATTTACCCGCTGCGGGTGACGAAATCTTGGAGGTGGAAGACGAACGCAGAGCTCACATGATTATGCATCACAGGCAATCCAAACACGCCGAACGAAAAGCCTTGGAAGACTCCAAGGTCATCGAGAAAAAACAGGCTGAGTACCAAGAGGTCCGTAAACTCAATCCCCATCGATTATTCACTCGGCCGTTTCGTGATTGAAACTAAAAATGCGTTTTTCCGATATTTCAGGTGTACAAAGCTCGGTTGGAGAAAAAACGGACTTTAGGCAGATACAAAGCGCGGATATCAGGACCGAGGCAAAAAGAGATTCAAGACGACGACGGGATTCCAAAACTCAACATCGTCCTAAAAGGAGACGTTGCCGGATCCGTTGAGGCCATTCTCGATGTTTTTGACACGTACACCGACGAAGATCGTTGTCGCCTGCATATTGTTCACTACGGCGTTGGTCCACTCACAGAATCTGAAGTGGAATTGGCCAAAGCTTTCGAGGGTAAATGAATCACTCCAATTATTTTTATTCGTTACTTCTTTCAACTAAATCCTTCTGTTCGATATTTCACATTTTTTTCCAATCGTCTCGTCAGGTATCGTGTATTGTTTCAATGTGAACGAAACTCCGATCGCTGCTTCATTAGCTGAAGAGAGTCAAGTGCCTATTCGACACCACAAAATAATTTATAAGCTAGTGGACGATGTTAAGGGAGAAATAACCAAACGACTTCCGCCGGGCACGGCCGAGGAAATATTTGGTAAGAAATTCTTTATTTCTGTCCCAACAAATAATTGGAAAATTAAACTAAATGAAAATAGCATCTCGGAATATTTTTTAATCACGTAAAATCTACTCAACGTATTACGATCACAAAATTCCTTCATTTAGGATTCTTCATTAATTTTGTATCAACTTTCTTGACACCAAAACTAACAATTTTCTCATATGAAGAAAAATCTTCTGACGTCAAGGATTTGAGATATTTAATTTACAATTTTTCCATAAAATGAGTTCAGGGTTTTTCTTGAATTTTTTCGACTCGCAGTCTTTCTGGCTACCTGCAAAAAAAATCCTAAATACATTTTTATTGCTCAACTCGCTTTTTTCAACTTTTCAACGAACCGTGACTTCAATTTGCACATTTGGAGATAGGAAAAATAAAAAATTGGAAAATTTATGTCTCAAATTCTAAACGTCAAAAAATTTCCTTCATAGGAAAAAACTTTTGGTTTTTCGTTTTGTGTCAAAGTCGTTTTAATTTAATAATAATGATCTTCATAATTATAATGATTTTTAATTCATATAATTATAATTATTATCAATATATTAATAAATCATTATTAATATAGTTAAAAATAATAATTAATATTAATTAATATTAATTAACAATAATTAATAATTAATAATCATTATTAATATAATTAATGATTTTCGTTCGTTTTCAGGTAAAGCAAACGTTTTGCAATTATTCGTAATCACAGAGGGAAAGAAAAAGTGGAACGTCGCAGGATGTCGATGTACCGACGGTGTATTGAAAAAACGGGCCTTGTTCAAATTGAAACGAGACAATAGGATTATATACGAAGGTTAGTGCTTTCGGATTTTATAAGCTTTACTGTTTCGTGGGAGCCGCAGATTTATCAGCCAATATTTACAGGAAAACTGGCGTCCCTGAGGCACTTGAAGACCGAAGTGGATAGTATAAAAAATGGTGTGGAATGCGGAGTAAGATTTGAGGACCCCGCTGTTTCCATAGAACCTGGCGATACTCTCATTTGCTACAGAATTTTCGAAACTGCTCCGGAGACCAACTGGGATCCCGGCTTTTAAAGAAATCCGCTGGATTTTTATTACCATGGACGAAAACACAAGAAAACTTACTTTTGTGTAAATGCCTGGAAGAATAAACGTCGCCGAATCTGTAAATATCATTCATTCTGATTCCGAACATATTTCATATCCCTCAGTCAATGAAATTCAAGTTTGCATCATTGAAACACAAAAAAACATTCTTGATTCATTTTTTTGTGATATTTTCAAACTTGTGCCAATTTTGAACGCGAAATGAGTTTTTATCAGCGAAAGAGACGATTATCCAATCATCGTTGCACAACTTTTCACATCAGTTTTGGAATTTGCTCAAAAAAAAGATTTTTTTTGCGTTTCAACTATACGCAAACCTCAATACCTTTGCAACCATATTTTTGCAATACGTTACTCAAAATTATACATGAAAAAATAATTTCAATCGAAACCGGAAGAAACATCAGATGCTAGGCGAAAAAAATTGTAACTGAATATTCTGCCACTTTAATCAAGTTCGGAGACGCACAAAATTGGGAAAAAATGGTGCAAATTGCTTCCGCAATCAAATCTCAAAATTCGTAGCAGTTAGAGCGATGACATTCACTTTTTTTAAACATAAAACTGCCGGAAAGTTCGTATTTTTCAACAATTTTGAGCTTTTATTGATTAACATCTGTGCAAAACGGGAGCCCTGAAGCTCAAACCATTCTCGAGTCACAAGCATTTGAATTTTATAGTGCCCACAGACACACACATGCGGACATTTTTTCAAGATACGAGTTTTCGACGTTTCGGGATATTTTATGCACATTGACATCGAAAACTGAGAAAAAAATTGTTCCCTATTACAAAGCTTCGTGTATGAGGAAGCAAAATGGTTTTTTCAACGTCAAAATATTCTTCAATCGTATGACCACATCGATCCACACGAATCACCCGCAACCATGGCCAAAAGGCTATATGCAGGCGAGTGTATAGATGTGCAGCGAATGCATGCACCGAACGCACGTTCGATACTGTAGAGTGCGCTGATAGTACGCACGTGCAGGCCAGAGTGCATGCGGGATAATCACTATACGAACATGATCACGCTATCGCTTTTTGAAAGAGTCGCATGAATATTTACGACGAGCTCAGGCAAGCCGCCGGTCATAACATGAAATTTTAAACGTTCGACAGAACAAAAGCCTCGGTGTACAACGAATGACGTTGATTATTTTATATTGAAAATAGAACTTTGAACTTGGTTATCTCTGGCTCCTTAAATTGTGTAAAATCTCCGCGAGCAAACGCGCTGTCATCCTCGCAGCATCAACAAATGTACGAAAGTGTAAATGACTTTTCTTCGAACGCTTTTTAATAACCCTCGAGAGTTTCCTGGTGTTCGTTTTTCTTGAATTATCACTCACAGATAAAGCATTGCATCATATTATGAGATTCCGTCATTCATGACATCGCTTCAACTTCGAATTAGGTAAGTCAACGTACTCTCGAGTAATAAAAACCCTGAATGATGGAAAAACAGAAAAAATATGAACATTTTTGAAAAAAGCGATAAGAAAAGAGTTTTTTCTAATGAACCGCGATAAGCCTGATAAAATGAAACATTACATAATGTCACTTTCCAGTTAGTGATAAAATTTTATGGAGTGCCGGCCAGACGCGGATTGAGTGGACTCCGCGGATAAGTTGAATCGATTTTAATTGAGCAGAGCTCTCGAATTAAAAGACACGTTTTCGTAACAATAAAAAATTTCGGTGACGATATTCCTGATGAAATTCGTTGGAAAAATGAAATTTGGACCCGTCGAAAAATTCGCAAAGACACGTTAGACTTGATGCGAAACGTGTGCGCCATGTAACGTCATCGAATCCCTTACGAGTTTGGAACTAGTTGAAGCGGTGGTTCTTACATTTATATTCACGTGATCGAGCAACTCCGAGAATAGACCGTTTAAGAGACGATCACCTGAACCCTAAAAATGTGCTAGTATCGCGCTCAGCACTGCCGCCAAAGCATATTCGCTTTTGCCCTCCAATAATAGTTTGACGTTTAGTCGATTCTCAGAAAAGTTTCGATCATTATTTGTTCATTAAAACTCTCCATCGCAGTTCTTGCAGAGTACGTGATTATTCCAACGTTTGTATTATCGTACGCTTATACCCTTCGAGATTGATGAGGTAATGGGATCATTATCCGTTAACAAGCGTTGATTGTTCTCTCCTGTCAATTGTACAGCAGAAAAGCAGTCTGCAGCGAAACTCCTTAGTGACGAGAAGCTCGTCGAGCAAACGCGGTAGCTCCTTCAAAAATTTCAACGAACATGTCACAACATCAACAGAAATTCGTCCTCGGTATCGACCTTGGAACCACTTCGGTTAAAGTCATCATTCTCTCGAAGGAAACTCGACAAATCGTTGCCAAACAAACTAAAGACACACAAGCCAATGTCCCCAGTGACTTGGGAATCGAAGGCAACAAACAGGATGTTCCGAAAATTCTTTCTGCCGTTCACAACTGTGTCTCAAGGCTGCCCAAAGATCTCTTGCATCAGGTAAACTTCTTCACCGTTTCAAACATTCCAAAATCATTTTTTTCATCTAGAACTTTCAAAAAAGTAATTTTAACAATAAATAAAAAGGTTCGACCAATTCGAAGTATCGAAACGTCTAAAATCCATGAAACTGTGGAAATTTATCAGATAAAAAGTGAGTCAGTTGTTTTTTTTTTTTTTTTATGATTTGATTGATAAAATTAATTTGTGTTAATAACAAATTTGTGATCTAACAATTGTCAATTAATCAGGAACGTTTTTCAATATTTTTTTCGGAAAAATAATAATTTATTTCTGTTTATGAGCGAGTTACAAAAAAGTTAAATTTCCCATGTGAATTGTAATTTCATTTTCATTCAATGTGAGTTGGAAATTAATGGATTCCGAAAATTCTGAGCGATATATTTAAGCGGTGCGAATGTAAACGCAGGCGAAGAGAAAGCAGCTGTATGATTTGGCCTTGCACAAATCACATAGACGTACATCGGGACCGCCCCGAGCAATTAAACTAAAATCTTATAAATAGACACGAAGGAGCTTCGTTTAGAATTTTCGTTTGTAAAGTTGGAAAATACAAAATTCTGACAAATGAAAAGTGACGTGCTTCGTGAAAATGAAACACAAACTCGATTTTTTCGTAATTAATTTTCGTTAATTAACTTGAGATGTTGTTTATGCATAACAATTAGGTTGACAATATTGGAATATGTGGGCAAATGCATGGTGTAACACTGTGGAAGGATCGTATTGATTCCAGCAACAAAGACGACGTTGCATTCAAGCTAGAAATCGAGAAGGAAAATGTTTCGAACCTTTACACGTGGCAGGATGGACGTTGCGATACAAAATTTTTGCAAACTCTGCCACAGTCCGAAAGCCATCTTCCGGTTCACACGGGATACGGATGTGCGACGTTATTTTGGTTCGCCAGAAACAGGTTTGTACTGGAGCCTTTGAAATCTGCAGCGACAGGAATTTTTGCAATCCTCGAAATTTCTGGAGAAAAGAAATCAAAGCGAGAAATGTTCAGATGAGCTTCTTTAAAAAAAAAAATAATTGGACCGATGAAAATTGATCGTTCACATTTGAAGTTTGCAACATTATTTCTTTGCCTTTTTATCTCAGAGCCCAAAAACTTGAGAAATATGAGAGATGCGGTACAGTCCAGGATCTCGTAGTGAAATTATTATGCGGAAACGATCGAGTCATCATGAGCACCCAGAACGCTGCGAGCTGGGGATACTTTCTGCCTGAAGAGGCACGTTGGGAATTGGAAACTTTAACAAACGCTGGATTCCCTGTACACCTTTTACCCGATGTCATATTAAAACCTGGCCAGGTTGCTGGAAAACTGGTCAAGACATGGTTCGGTATACCAGCCGGAGTAACAATTGGTACGGAATTTCTATTCTTCATAATTACTAATTTTTTCTTATAAAAATAGAGTATCATTATAGGAAGGTTGGTTTATTTTTCTTTTTTTAGGATTTTTTTATTTATAATTTTTTTTATATTATTTATAATAATAATTATTCATTTTTTTATATATATTTTATTATTATTATTTTTTATGTATTAATAATAATTATAATAATAATTATAAAAATATTTCTTATATTCAATAATTCATTAATTATTATTTATAATTATAAAATAAATATAATAAAATTATTAAAAAAATACGATAAATTAGGAATTTAGGAAATATCGGTTGGCCGGTTTGAATTGTGTAATTTTCATGAATTTTACGAAAAATTGACTTACTCTTTACTTTCTAAAAAAGTTGGCAAAATTATTTTTTTTTTAACTGAAAAATTTATAAATGATTAGTAAAAATGTTATTAAATACACTGCAAATTGCTTCTTCAAGATTTTGCACGATGCTCAGAGTTAAAAATAAAGTGCCTCGTGGAAAAAGGTTTGGGGATCGTGCTTGAATCTTAGGGAAGCAATTTTCAACTTTTAATTCGTTTTTACTGCTCCAGACGGACATGCTGTGTCTGCGGGAGTCTCAAACACTTGATCCTCGTTTTGGAGAAGAGAATCTTTGACGATATTACTTTTTTCTTTCAGGAGTGGCCTTAGGCGATCTGCAGTGTTCGGTTTATGCGCTGCTGAAAGGGCCAAACGAAGCTGCATTGAACATTTCGACTTCGGCTCAACTGGCATACGTTGACTCGTCTTTCCATGTTGGTGATGAATCCGCTACAAGTAATATCGAGTATTTTCCCTATTTCGATGGGAAATACTTGGCTGTAGCTGCTTCACTGAACGGAGGAAACAACTTGGCAACGTTTGTTAAGACTCTTCAGCAATGGACGATGGAACTTGGATTTTCAGTTCCACAATGTAAGGCAAAAATAATAAACAACTAATGAAATCTGTACAAAAATTGGTTTATATTGACGATACATGCATCGTTTCACTCGATTATTTATCAACAGCAAAAGTATGGGACAAATTAATCGCTCTCGGTCAAGAGGACCGTGTCACCAATGGAATGGAGATTCAGCCTTATTTGTTAGGCGAACGCAACGCACCTGATGCAACAGCTAGCGCAACGGGCATAACCTTGGACACTCTGCAACTGGGCCATGTGTTTCGAGCTCTTTGCTCAGGCATCATAAAAAATTTGCACAAGTGAGTGACCCCAAACGCAAAATTCTGCAACTGGCACAATTTTTCTGCAACACGTGCTTAAAATTAATGCAAACCGACAAGTTTTCGGTGTTTCATAGTAATTCCCACTGACTCGACGCTTAATCTTCATAATTAGTGATTGCTTCGGTTTCAGCATGATGCCGCAAGAAATTCTGAAGCAACAGGGGATCGAGCGAATCGTCGGAAACGGTTCGGGTCTGGTGAGAAACGCCGTATTGCAAAAAGAAGTCGCGCACTGGTTCAAGCTGCCTCTGGAGTTGGGGCAATCGGGAGACGCGGCTCTGGGAGCAGCGCTAGCGAGTATCGCGAAGAGCTAAACCCTCGAACCGCAAGACGTTGTTGTCCCACAAGAAAAATTGCCATAGCTCTGACGCGCTTCCATAGAATTGCGAGAAAAACCAACAAAAAATCGATCGAATGGTTTTTCCTTGTCTGAATGACCAAGTGGTAGAAATTACCACGACACATACCGAAACAGAGACTTCCGCGACGCAGGAGTCAAGCAAACATTGCCTTTAGAGAGAAAGTTACTTAAGACATTTTTTTTTATAAAGAAAATAATTACGTTGATTAAGAAGTTTACTAAAAATATGAATATTTATTACATACAAAAAACTATTCCTAAGGATCCGGAATTACTCGATAAAAATTGATGATCCTTTTCTGTTGACAATTATTTCGACGCTGTAATACCTTGATCGGACCGTGCCAAGTGCCGCGGCATGATCATGAACAGAGTAATCGCAAGTTTTGCGGATAAATTACAAATGAATAGACAATTCCTATCTAAAAGCCACGTGGCATTGACGTAGTAATTTAAATCCGTTGATTTTCGTTTATCGACACCAAAGCAGTCGAAGGTTCGATACCGAAAAACAAGAGACGTTGCCTAACTAAACTGCGAAACGTTGGCGCAGAAAAGATCGAGCGATTCGGTCGTATCACGAAAAATGTTTATGATCCAACGATAAATTTGACTTTTGTCCATTCCACGAGTGTTGCAACAATAAATGAAAAAATGGCACTAATGAGACGTTGTCATTGGTCTCGATTCCATCTCCAGACGGTCGCATCATCACAAACGCAGAGTAAAACCGAGCCATCGCGGCTGAGGCTCGTTTGTCTTATGGGAGCGGTGCAGCGTGGATGCTGAAGTGAGAAACAACGCGCTTGTCCAGGTTCATCGACATCCAAGTCCCAGACATAAGTGCGACCGACCTGATTACCGAGAGCGATAGTTCTTTGCCAAAAATCGGTGGAAAAACGTACGAACCAAATGTCGCACTCTTTGAACTCAAAACGATGCAAAATGGTGGCGCTCGTTTCGCCGCTTCTCAATTGCGAGTCTTCGAGCCGTCCAGGCTTCCAGCAGACGATGCAATTCTCGCAGGATTTGCTGAGGATGAAATCCCCGAACCATTTGACGCAGTCGACGTAGTTGCGATGAACGTCGCGTGTCGTGAAATCAGGGAAATGTTGTAAAACCGAATCAAAGGGACGACTGTTGCGCGCAGGGTTGCAAAAATACGATTGTTTTATGGCTTCTTGCATGTCGGGCTTGTCGAGCGACCATAATTTCAAAGCGTGATCCATTCCGCAGGATATTATCCGAGTACCGTTCATATCGAAATCGGCGCTCAATACCTCGTCCCGATGACCTTCAACACCCCCGAAAATCGCTATACAAACGTCTGATTTTATGTTCCAAAGCCGCAGAGCGTGATCCTTGGATGCCGACAATAGAATGTTCGGGTCATTCGGATGGACTTTAAGCTCGTTGATCGCGTGGCCATGGCCTATGTAATGTTTTATGCAGGTCGCAGTCACCGGACTTATGACCCTTACAACTCCTCGCGATCCTGCAACTGCCAACAACGGCTTTCCCAAATCGTCGTAAGTCCAAGCACAAGTGTAAAAATTCTCTTCGACGTCTGGATCGGCGTAACATTGTCGTAACTTGATGTTACTCCCCTCTGGACATTCCCAAATGCTCACTCGATTACTTCCCACCGACGCGAAGATCATGGGCTCTCCCTCTTTCAAATAATGATTGAATTGCACGCCGAACAAAGGTTGCCCGTGATCCTCCTTCACGCTGCAACAATATTTGTACAACGGCTTGTCGTTAGCCGGCTTTGCTTTTGTCGCTTTGTTCTTGCGACGACCTTTACGACGAAATCTTGTACTCCGCGTCGGTGTGTCGCTCCTGTGAGTTCCAGCCGTCGAATTACTCCCTATACTACATTCCGTCTCGTCGCTCTCGTTCTCGCTGTCCTCCTGACTCGACGCGTACGCCTGCGATTTACTCGACAATTTCTTCATTTCTTCTTCTTCGCTTTACTCGCACGATATTCTATTTCTTCGCCTTCGGCAACATGGGAATTCCGCTCCTCGTGCCCAATCTTTCTTGTGCAAGATTCAAAAGAGCATCTCCCAGCACGGCAATGTTTTCCGCATCCTGAGAAATAAAATAATCGTAAGTCCCGACCATTCTGTTTTTGGGAACAAAAAACTCGGTTCCAAACTTTGTTGCGGCAATTTTTAGCGACAAATGTTCAAAAAATTCTTGAGAAATCATTGTGATGGAATTGAATATCTTGAAAATCTAGAATACGATCAATTTGTTTTAATTTTCTTACCAGAATGTTGCGTGTCAGCAAAGAAAGATTCAACTTTTTGCTAATTTTCCTTGCTTGAGCAAATGTCAGGTTCAGGGTTTTTGGCACTCCGGTACAGTTTACTAAGCAGGCACAGCCCGAGATTATAAAGTGTTCGTCAATGAGGCTTATGTTGGCTTCTATCTGTAATCGCAAAGTTACTTTTCTTTAATTTTCCGTACAGATGACAATAAATCACGAAAACTATGGTGTTTTACTCTCTTATTAAACTTTTTTTGTTCATCGATATTTCGCAATTACTCGACGGTGGTAAAAACGAAGGAGCGTCGTGTGTAAGAATTGAAAAATCTTTGTAATCGAGAAAAATCTTCGCGTTATAGTCAAAATTTTCGAAGGATTTGGCAATCGAACAGAATTTCTTTGAAAAACTTTCTAAGAAACTGGCTTCGTGCAATTTGAATGAACGGAAATGTGGAATGAGGTTATGTCGAACCGGCATTTTCCGGAACGATTTATTTTGGTCAACATTACTTTGAGGTTAAGCCGGTAAGCGATGAAAAGAATGGAGCGGGGCGTCTCGCTAACGGAAGAATTCGAAAAGTTGTAACGAGTCGGGATTTTAGTAAAAAAAACAGCTGCCCAAGGTCAAGGACTGTTGTTAATTAGTGACTAACCTCCGATATGGAATTCTTGAGCCTCCAATCGAAAGCGAAAACGATAAAGTCAACGCTTAATTCGGGTCTCCGTTTGACAACTTCGACGATAGATTCGCACCGATGAACGACCGCACGACATTTTCTCTTTCTCGAATTTTGGAGTAAAGCTTCGGAGATTATTTCGCACAAATCGCTAGTAGCAACGACCTGCAACAACGGAGCGAAAAAAAGCGCCGAAGGTGTTTATTCGGTGACACGATGTTTACGGTAAAAGACGCAACAATAAAACTAACCAGAAAGGAGATGATGGAGTCATCGCTGCGCGCACCGCAACTTCGTAGAGCCAAAGCCATTATTTAGTTGATTTATTGATAAAAAAAAGCGTATAAAAAACATGATAAAACGGTTCATTTACTGTTATTCTTATAGTGCCGGTTATTTGTAGTAAAATGAAACTAAAATGTAAAATAAAAAAAATCGGACGGAAGCGGATAACGAGACTTTTGAAGCGCGACGGTGGGGGATTGAACAGAGTGGGAGAAACGGAAGTGACGTCAGCGATTACGCGCGCGTTTCCATTCACAAGCGCCCTCTGGGGTGAATCACGCATGCGCACGTTCCAGACCGTCTCGTTCGCTCGGTCTTCCGCACGCCACACACATCATTGTTAACGCCGTACTGCCGCCATTACTAAAACGCATTACGCTCAGAATAGAGGTTGGTTTCGTAAGATCGTTGCTGAGCGTCGTTGTGAAAACGAAACATACAGCATCGAAACGTCGAGTCGTTAGTGTTTTACGTATATCAGGGATTGTAATAAAATCAAACACAAATGAAAATGGTGGATAAAATCGAAATGAGTCTCGACGACATAATAAAGCAGAACAAAGGCAGTAAAGGACGTGGTGGTGGTGGTGGCGGACGGCGAGGACGCGGTGCCGGTGTATCGCCAAGAAGAGGTGCCCGTGGTGCTTCCCGAGCCGGCGGCGGCGTCATGAGGGGACGCAATCGTGGCGGCATCGCTCGCGCCGCAGCTCCTTACACAAGGGTAAGTTTTTATCACATCAACTCTTCATTCCCTCCTCGATCCACCTCCCAGCGTTGCTTACATCTCGAAAAATTTCCATGTTATACTGGAAAATTTTTCCGTCCGAGGTCGCTTCGACCTTGGCACCGAAAATACAGACCCAACGTCACGTCAAATGTTTATCGACCTGTTATTTCAGCCTCTCATTTTTAAACATCCAAATTTTGCCTTCAGAAATATTTCGCCTTCATTCAGTCGAATTATCAGTAAAGTTGACCGTTTTTTCCATATGCGACTCTGTGTCATTGAATCTCGAGTCCAAACATGCAATAATCACAAATTTCCGTTTTTCTCCATTCACTTTTTTTGTAACGAGAATAAATCGCTAAAAGTTAATTTGCCCATACAATCATAGAGAAAAAAATCTAATCCATGATTCGTCAAGATTTTGGACATTTCAAATACAGAAAAATGATGCAACGCTCGTTTTTATATGAGCAAATTCTTTCCAATGACAGAATGACCTTAAGGACAATGTAAATGGCATTTTACGATCAGAATTTACAAAGAAAATTGTATAAAGTGAAGAGTGATTTTTAAAGTTTAAACAATTTTTGCTTTATTGAATTCACTAATTTCTTGGCATGATTTGCCGAGTTAATTATTAGAACGAAACGGAAATGTTGGTCGTTCCGCAGCAATGGGACTCATGTAATTTTTTTGTTGCAGGGTGATGTCAATAGCGCTTGGAAGCACGATATGTTTGACGGCGTTAAAAAAGTCGGTAGAGGGGCCATCGGTGTGACCGGCACGACCAAACTTCTTGTGTCGAATCTCGACTTCGGAGTCTCGGATTCCGATATTCAGGTAAATCATCAAGGCGCAACGGCAACGTCGTCGTCGTCGCTTTATTCTTTTGTCGGACAGGGTTTATATTTGGAGGAATTTGTGATGATGATGATGAGATGAAGATGACGGAGTAAAAGAAAGGACAATGCTATCTGCGATTCAACAGGAATTATTCAGCGAATTTGGACCATTGAAATCAGCTGCTGTACACTACGACAGATCAGGACGATCGCTCGGCTCTGCCGATGTTATTTTTGAGAGACGGGCTGACGCGATAAAAGCCATGAAGCAATACAACGGCGTACCATTGGACGGTTCGTTTATTTAAATCTTCTCCGCACGATTTCCAAGTTGCCTCTATTCAACGATCAAATTCCTAACGAAATTTTCTTGCATCTTCTGCTTCTAGGACGTGAAATGAACATCCAAGTCGCCACTTCGGAATTGCCTGTCACAACGACCATCCGAGGAGGACCGAGACTAGCTGCAAACACTTTTTCACAGAGATCACAACCACCTCGCTTTAGAGGGTCACGAGGCACTAGCTCTGCGGTTAGAGGTGAGTGCATTACCAGAATTCGTCAATTTTTCATGATTCTGAAGGTTGCATCGTTGAAATGCATCGAAATTCTGTTATTTCTTCAACAGAGCCAATCATTATTATTGAATATTTGGTCCGGCCAATAAAACGATTCTCTCTTGCGACCAAAAAACTCAATCGACTCAAAAAATTTCCACGATTTTCAAAATTCAATAAATAATCAATAGAAAAAATGTTTTTCGTTGAATCTCAATGTTGCAAACTTCAGAGTCATAATTTTTCGCCTAAGCTCGTATGAACGGCTCATAAAAACTTGTTCTCGGACAAACGCGGCTTTTCCAATGGATAATCGAAATAATTCTTAATGTGCCAAATAAAACGATGCAACGGTGTTGAAGTAAAAGAATCGAAACAAGTTTTGCAAAGACACGCACTAATTTGAGCGTTGAAACGGTCTATTAGCTTTTCTGCTGAATTGAATGAATCACATGTCGAAATTTGGTCGTCGAGTCGTTCGGGATTGGTTTTTCCTGCAGAGAGAAGATAAATGAACATTTTATTGATAACTCTAGATTTTGGCAGAGTTTTCTGTCTGCCCACGAGCGGAGCCAAAAATTTTTCGTCAGAAAATCGATCGTCCTTGCGCATTTTTTTTTTTTTTTCATGAGTTATTCCCGATTAATGTGCATTCGCGACAATAATCCGGCGATAGCGATAAAACCACTTGAGAGTCTCGAAATTAGGGAATAGCGACGAATTTTACAGTTGGAAATGTTTTTGGAATTAAAGGTCGCGGTGCCGGAAGACGAGGTGGCGGTGGTGGTGGTCGCGGGGCTGCCCGAACGCCCGCAAAGACTCCAACCGCCGAGGAATTGGACGCCGAGCTGGAGGCTTACGTGAAGGAAGTCAAGTAACAAAGCATCGTCGAGTTGCGATGGGACTTTTATACACGAACGAGTTCTCACGCGAAAATTCATGTGTCACTGACACACGCCCCTCCCAGAACCATTTAGTTTATTGAACCGCGCAATGAAAACCGAAAGAAGAAAAAAAAATGGAAAAACGTGAAAAAGTTGACCACTAAGTAAGGAAAATAAGGCGCGCCGAGGATAAACGTGATTTATTAAGAAGTAACTTGTTCTATTTGTTTGACGATATTTCGTCACACGTTCTTAACTATAAAACAAAAAATACGAATAAGATTAAACCGCGGAGAACAAAAAACAAACAAAACGATTTCTGCGACATTCGTACGAGTGAATATTTCTTTTTTCTTTATTATTATTGAATAGAGACGAACCATAAGATCAAACTGAATACAACGGCTATTGACTACATAATTGAAAACTCAGCATTTTTGTATGTAATATTTCCCCGCCCCTGATCCCCCGATTGCCGTGCGTAAGCGATCACTGAATGGAAACAGTAACAAAACAAAAAACTTAAAAATACAATTATTCGACTTGGAAAATGTGTCTGAAAAATCATTTGCGTGTGTGTGTGTGTGCAGTTTTTGCAACATTGGAAATATGATTTTTTCAGGATGCTGTTGCAAATGCTAATGATAATTGCTCTAAATTGCGTTGAAGAAATTCTTATAGCATATAAATGGATGATGAGGCTGTGATGCATATCCATAATGTTATAAACTAGTCACGAAATTCATCGACCCGCATATGTACTCGCAAATTTACGTGTAGTTGCGAGTACAAATGTAAGGGCAACGTGAGTGACCAAAGTCTGCGCTGCAAGTAGCCCCAAGACTGCAGTACAAAAGAGAGAAAAAAAACGGTTGATAACCAAAAGTTGATTGAACAAAAATAAAAAAGAGAATTCACTCTGTTCTCTCGATTATTTATTCAAACCCTCCTGATAGCAACAACAGTAATAGTTCATGAGAAAGCATTTATTTCGTCTAAATAATCATCTAATTTTATCATTACATTTATTTTGTACATGGATGCAAAAATATCTGCTAGATTCGCCGATGTGACGAGTTTTGTGTGGGTTGGCTATTCCCCGTTCGTCTGTCCGAATTCAAACGACAAAGTTACAGAAGATCGTTAACTTGTTATCAACGTAAAGGACAAGGGAATCGTATGTTGACCGGAAATGAATTTTTCTTAGTTTCTCAAACAGGAATAATAATGTAATTACTGAAATGAAAACTTTTTCGCCTGCAATTTTATGCCTTCGTTTTTTTTCTTCTTGTTTTGCTTCAATTCCTGTTTCTATGGTGGAATTTGCGAATTCAACACCCATCAAGACGTAACGTAAAGAACCGACGATGTCCTTGCCAACACACACTCTCGCAGACACACGCGCGCACACTCACACGCACACACAGACACACCAGAACTTTTGGAGGTACGAGAGAGGACAGAGTGACGTACAAAGTAAGGATAACGGCACGGAAACCGCGTATGATCAAAGAAAAGTATCCCTCTCAACGACTTTTTTTTTTCTTTTTATAATCGCTTCAACGTTCGCTTCTTTTCTTTTAACATTCTCTTCTTTTCTGCTGTCAACTTTTTGTCTCCCGCGTGCTTCTTCGGCTGTGGACCTCCGACCTCACTCGATGCGCAACTCTCCAAACTTGCTTTGTTGCCTTTTCCACCGCCCTGAAAATTGACACAACATTAATTGTTAGATCGTTTGATAACTTTCGCAATTGCCGTTCGACCATCAGTTCGCGTGGAGTCGAGCGTAACGAGGTTCGTAAGAAAAAAATCAATTATTTGAAAAACAAATTTCCTGGTCCCTTCAATTCGGCAAACCCCGTGAATGAGTATTAATTCTACGAAACTACGAAATTACCTGCGCATGGATTTCGGTCATCATCTTCGCTCTTGCCGAGTAATCGTCGTACCTTTCGAGGAGCATTTTTCCCGCCTCTTCGTTCAACGCCGATTCGGCATTCGGTACAATCAATAGGCACTTGACAGTCTATAACGTGAAAAAAAAACATTTATTCCTTTTTTTCGAGAAAAAATAAAAAATATCCGATTCTTAATAATCCTGAATCAACGTTCAATCAACAACATCAATAGAAATTGCTTTTCTATTTTCAAAAATGCAGATTTGTTGGAATACAACGATTTGAAAAACGCCTCGGGTCAGATTGACCCAAAATACGTTTATAGGACATGGCACACGAGGAGTTAAGAATCTAAACTGTTGACTTCATATCCCTGGTTTTTTGGTTAATCGTAAATATTAATATTGTTGGTAAAAATGGTTTTTTCCACTCAAATGCTCCGAATTTTTTACTCTCGTCAGAAATCAGTTTCATGGACTGAATAATTGTCAATTCAAACGAACATCTTGTCATGGCTTGCAGAATGAATGCGTGTAAGAATTGAAGATCAACGCACCAGGAGTATATGTTTTATTCCAAGGTCAGATTTCCAATCTTTTTTCAAGGTGTTGACGCATATTTCGCCATTTTTGGCGACGTTGGGATGGAAGATTTTCGTGAGGAAGAAAGCCTTTGGAGGACCCTGAGGAAAGTCTTTGCCGAGAGCAAGTTTCACTCGGAAGAAACCATCGGCATACGGCGTGCCGGCTGAAATTGGAAATTACAATTGGAGTTGACGCCAGAAAATTTCGAATTATTTGTCGTTGGCGACTGCACAAATTTGCTGTGTTCGCGGGCACGTTTCCATTGACTGATTCGTACGGACATGGAAATTATATTGGTTTTTTGTTCAATTAGCTCACCGGGTCCTTCGATGACTGCTTGAATATCGGTGACGTCTTCTTCGTTCAAAATAACGCGAATGCCTTCAGGTGGTTGCGTAGAGAGTTCGCTCATTTCTTTGGCGACTCGTCGAATAATTTGGGGCGAAAGATTCTCCACGTTTGATATCTGCGAATTAATGAATTTAGACGTAACACCGAGTGGCTCGAAAGATTAAGCGAAATGATGGATTCAAGGGAGAGTATTTGAAACGGATACGAAAGTAACGGTTAGCGTAGAAACGGTTGATGATGAGACGCGTAATTCGGCGTCTGTAAAGCTCGAGCCAGAGGAACGAGAATAACAAAAGTTGTGCTGAAATTCGGGTTATCGCACTTACCGAGCTCATAGCTGAATTTATATATTTTCGCTTGAACTTGAAACGGTGAGAAAACGCTGCAAAACGCACATATACACACGGAGTTTATCGTCGTAGGGAAGCAAACGATTTGTTTTAACGTCACAACATCGGCACGGCATCACCCGCAATAACCAACATTTTGAAACGACGATGCAATATCCAATCGACGTGCTTGGTGAGGAAAACGTAGCCTCGATGGCAAAGCTTCCTATCGAATCTCTGTCCAACACCGATATAGAGATATTAATCTCTGTGTTAATCTCTTCAATTCTCTGCTTCCCTCTCTCTTTCTCCTGTTTTTGGAATTTTCACGCTTCTCTCGGCTTTATATTGCGTTTCTCACTGGCCAAACTGGCGTTTCTTCTCTGTCCCTTCACTGTCCTCCCCCCTCTCGAGCCGCGCTCGAGCGATCGCGAATCGCGAAGCTACTCACCGAAAACGCTCCAACACGCACGACAGTCGCACACAACGGCAAAATATCGACTGATTCTTTCGTACGAGGAGAGCTCTGGCGTTTTCGTCTCTTTGTTACACTCGTACGACGACAAAAGTAAAACTCATTAAAAAAAAAAGTTTTACATATTATCGCTAATCTCGGGATTCAAATCGTATTTTTTCTCTTATCTAACATGTAGAAATACGCGATTTATACGTGCATAAATTATTGTCGAAATAAATGCTGAATTATTGAGTTTTCACCGTTTTTCTCTACAATTTTTTCAACGGACAGTCAGATTGTGTGATTCACGCGTAATTTTTATCGGAAAAACAAAATGCCAGACAACGGAACTACGGAAAAGGTAGGATTATTATTTACATTATTTATCTTTTCAGTTGTCAGTTTTTTTGACGCGCTTTACTTTTGCCGGTTCGACAGTTCATGTGTGCGCAATTTTCAAGCGTATATTCCAATCGACTTTTCCGACTTTGTCATTTTTCCTCACGTATTATAAAAGTATTCTCCTAAATTCATTGCGATTTATGTTGTCGTCGTTATTCAATTAAGGACAAGCACATGAAACAGCTTAAACGAAGAATGGAATGCTGGCGGGAAATCGTTCTCCACATCAACTCTATTTTGCTGTGGGAGGAAACCTGGCACCCTGGACTCATCCTGGGTGTCACGACCGCGATATCTTTGTAAGAACCATAAATTTATATTTCCCATAACGAGCCCAAAGATTTGATCTTTGCAAGGCAACAAAATATTTTTTACATTTTCCGATAAAACACGAAAAATCAACAATTTTAGGTTACAAAAATTTCAAAAAACGTTTGCGAAAGTAACAAACGAATTATCACTAAAAAATTATCGTGACACGTGAAAAAATGTTGTCGATTCAGTTGATTTTGAAATTCTAGAAATTCCAAAAAATCTAAAAATTCATTTTTTTGTTTGTTTTTTTTTCTACGAAATTCTGGGAATTGTCATTCGCACAGATTCATCTGGATTTTGGAACCGGCGTTCCTGACCATCGTGGCGCTGTGTCTAGCGACTTGTGCCCTGATCGATTATCTCGTTCCCATTGTCGCGTCGACGTTCGTTTCCTCGAGCGC
Organism: Diadegma fenestrale; assembly: GCA_037043255.1. Classification (NCBI taxonomy): domain Eukaryota; kingdom Metazoa; phylum Arthropoda; class Insecta; order Hymenoptera; family Ichneumonidae; genus Diadegma; species Diadegma fenestrale. The sequence continues at coordinate 4,330,144 of CM073311.1, read as the reverse complement.
TTGGAACGGCCAGAAGGAAAAAAAATTCGATGAAATATGTCAGAAACTTTCGGCAACGATTCTCTATTTGGATAAAGAGTGGAAGTTCCTCCTAAATGCTCGAAACAACCGGCCCCATGTCGTGAGTTGCGCGGTTTACAATTACGATAATTCGTGTGGGGGACGAGGTCCAGGACTAATAAACAATTTTTCTCACAGTACTACTGGTCCATAACAATATGTTTGCTGCTGCTCGCTTGGATCGGAAATACGGTGAACAACCTTCTGCTGATTTATTTGGCAGGTGAGAAGCGTCAAAATATGACGATCGCTCAATTCTCCAGAGCCCGTGAATCAACTGAATAAATGTTTTTGTTTTTTTGCAGTCAACTTTCTCCTCCTGGCGCCGGGAATCCATCACAAATGCGGAGGCGAAAACGCCTTGATGTACACCATCAATTGCATGCTACGCCGCAAATTATCGTAATGAATTTGCAAGTCAATCGCATTCATTTTACACGCATATTACCTCGTTTTCTCTTGGTTTCCAAAGCCTCGTGACACCTCGACTCCATTAAATTCATCCTATTCACCGCATCGACTTTTTCAACTCTTTTTTTAACTACGTATAAAAACAAAACTTGTACTTATTATTAACTGTTGTGTCGTCGCCATTGATGTTCAAGCACTCGATGTATTTAAGCTGATCTCACATTACTTGAAAAATTATTTAAGATTTATTAAATTATTCGTGCTTTTTTCAACCGTGTTATCGGAATCTTTGTCTCGATTCTGCGATAGTGAATTGTCTCTCTTTTAAATATTTACGAACGAACGCGTTTTAGCTTTAATGGCCGTTGAATCTTTGGTTTATTTTCAACAATATTCGTACTATTTAAAAATTTGTATTTTTTGTAGAGCCACCGTCGAATCAATTGCAGAAAATACAAAAATATATGTAAAGACGAAAGTAATTGCACGTGTCGAGAAAATCGCTAATCCGAGTCGACGTCATCCATTTCGCCCTGGGGACTCGTGCTCACAGCTTGCTGAAGGAAACTTGTCAAATTAGTGGGCAAATTGAATTCTTCGCCGTCCGAACTCACTTCCGAATCGTACACGTACTCTATTCGCGTTTTTGGCCGTATCGAGTTTCTATTTCCAGAATTCCTGTTAATTACGAAGCCAATTTTGTTTGATCACCGAATTCAGACACTTTTTTCCGCTTCCCGACGCACGACTGGGTTCGCGTTCGATCGCAGGGCGATTTGTACGAATGTGCGAGAAATTGAATTCACGAAAATCAAGTTGACGAGAAATCCGTTTGAACATTTGACAAAAAAAAGTAACGACGAAGACTCAATTTTCCGGATTTACGGGAATCCCAGTCATGAGTCCTGAGAAACGGAAAAATTTCGATTTCAATTGACACAATTGTTACAAATTTGTTCAACATATATGAAAAATTGTCAGAAGCGATGACGTGCGTGAGATTTTTACGGACCGATCGTCCTGAAGATCGACCGAAGTCCCTTGCGATTCGGTTGCGACACAAATTTCTTCTCCGTTCTGTTCGAGAAGTGTTTCTAATTTACTGTATTGCGTTCGAGGCTCATTTTCCAGGCTTTCGTTCGATGTGCGAGAAGATTTATCGTGGTCTGATTTAGAGCGTCTAGCATCGATTTTGTTTTGCCCGACGAAATTCGTGCGAACTGATTCCTCGTCAAGGTCGAGCGAGATTGAAGACTTGCGAATTTGTACAGACTCTATGAGACTGTTACGTTCTTGTTTTTTCAAAATATTTTTTATGTCTCTCAGCTCTGCAGACAATCGAGATATCTCAGCGCTGCAAACGACATTGATTTATCAGTTTACCTTGTCGTTTTCTCTATTTCATATCAAATAGTTACTCTTTTATACGCAAGAGTCTCTCCCCCACTACTTTTTCCCACTCCAGATTCTTCAGGGCGTTGCTCATTTCACTTGCATCCTGCAAACCCCACTCAATATTTGGATCTTCATCCGAACTCTTTGGAGAATGACTGTCCCTTTTTTCTGTCAATTAATATACGTACTTAATTTTTTTCCAGGACAAAAAGGGAAAAGCGTTTTATTTATCTTGAACTAACGCAAAAGATTCAAATTTTTTGAATCGTCAAGTCCCGCCAAATACGTCGCACCAAGAAATTGATTGTGAAACGAATGTTCGTATCAACAAAAATCTGTAAATCGATCTTTCGTTTCGACTCAATCGCTAAATTCTGCAAAAACTCTGTTTTTCAAAATAAACGTCGATGGCTTACGCGAATCAAATTTGTTGCTATCGTTTGGGTTGGCAAGCACTTTGCACGATGGAGAATTACTTGGAGAACGAAAATTGAACTGTGCCAAGTTTTGCATCGATGATTTCGTTCGCTTCCTGCTAGCCTGTCATGGCAATTTTAAAAACATCAATTTTACACTGAACAATTTTCGATTTATGATTTTTTTAGACAAATTGTCGATGGAGGAAAAAAAAATCTTCAGTATAATTTCTTCGTTTTTTGACTGCTGCTCATTTTCTTATCTTTGCCCTTGAAAAAACTCGTTCACGTACTTTTGGACTACATTTTTGTTCATCGATTTAGTTTCACGAAAGAACGCGACTTTTGCGTTTCTTTTCGACATGAATAAAGAACAAGGAAACTTGCTAATTGCTCCCTCAAGAAGAAGCTTCATATTTTTAGTTTTGGCTTCTAATTTTTATCGATTTTCAATCATTTACCGATTTTTCCCTTAAAAAAAATAATTTGGACAATTTTTCTAGAAATTGAAGCGGAAGTACAAACTTGCACGCAATATCTTACTGGATCAACAAAAATTCAAGCGGTTAGACGATTTTTCGAAGACTCAGATTTTTGTAAAATTCGAAAAAGCATAAAATTCGAACCATTCAACCAATATTTCTCAAATTCAATACGAACTTTCCTATTATATTACTCTATCCATAAAAAAATAATTATTAACAAAACTTAAAATTTGGGGGAGTTGAAGCAGTGACAGAATTCTTTTTTAAACTTTCAAAATGCCATAAAATTCCAATTTTTCTATCAATTGAAACAAAATTCTCAGAGAACGAAGAGTTTGTATGGATTCACGTCTGTGCAAAACGGGAGCCCCGTAACTCAAACCGTCCTCGAGTTTGAAAGGATTGAAGTTTACAGTTCCAGAACGTAGATAAATCGGGACATTTTTCCTAGATACTACTTTATGAGAAAACCAGAGCAGAAATGTGCAAAGTACCTGAGGATTCACGTTGTGACTATAAACAGACATGGTCTTTAAATTTTTGTAACGTTTCTCCTCTTGCAGATTTCTTTCGAGCATCATAGCTTCAAGATCGCGAATACGTCGTTGCAGTTTATTGATCAAACTCGAAGCACTTTGTTCACGTACAAGTTTGCCTAACTGAAAAAGAGTTGAGTAGAAATCCACATGGAAAATTCAGCGCCCAACAAAAATGACAATTCGTCGACTCTGAAAAAACGATTTTAGTCTCACTCTTCGAGGATCTGCTTGAAAAGTTTCGATATATTTATCCTTTCGACGTAGTTCGTCTTCCAATCTTCGAACTTTAACTTTTAACAATTGATTCTCATCCAGAGCCAGAGCTATTTGTCTCTTGAGACAAATTATGTCGGATTGCAGCTCTTCCTGTAAATTTTCATCACTACAGAAGTTGCTCAAAACAATTAAGCCGTGTTGAAGACAAACCTGACTCTTGACATAGAGTAACCTTCTCATGACTTTTCGTTGTTGGAATTTATACGACGTTCACGACATTGCAATGAACTCGTCAGAGACATCAGACCCAAAAACGTTCTAATCAAATCATAATTTCGAAAGCCACGATCGACCAAACATTTTCAATTTTAGGCTATCCAGTTGTTGCATGACACTGACATCGTATGGGAACGCAAAAAACAACATTTACACTGTCATGCAAAAACGGAAATACAAGATGGCGCCAAAATCTACGAGCAGCGAAAAGATTTAAATTTTAAATCTTCAGGAGTCACAGCAAACACTAAAAACTCGAATATTTCTCGTATTTTTTATGAATTAAAAATAATTGAATAATTAATGAAGTAATTTAATCGTCGAGTTAATAAAAATCGAGATTTTAGATAAATCGAAATTCGATTTATTCGTCAATTGTCGAAAAACTGTGTTCGATGGATTTTCCACAGATGAAAAATCCAAAGAAATGCATTTGAGAAGATAAAACTAAATGGACGATTATTTCTCGAAAAGTGACGCGTGCGGCTCGTGAAATTGGAGGGTCCATAAACATAAGGAGATGGTGGGGATATGATGGGATTCCTGCACACCCTTCTTCGCTCTCCCCTTCGGAGGATGGCGACGAATGTGAGTCAGAAGTAGTGACAGTACGAATAGGTCAGCCGTAGAGAAGCACTCGGCGTTGTGTCGGGAGGTTTGGAGGGTTGCCGTAAATCGCTCGATTCATCGGGCTCACTATAGTGTTGAACGATAAACGCGAAACTGTCATAATACGAAAAAAAAGCTAACACGGCAAAAATAATAAACAATAAACGTTAAAAATGACTGAAGTGAAAAAAGACGATGTAGTGAAGATTCTCCACACTTATCCGCTCTGTCGCGTAAGTGCATTTTGTTTTTCGAATCAGGGGCCGGCGGCGAGGGGAGGGAAACTGTAGAGAGTAAACAGAGTCGTGGCGCGATTGATCAATAAGGGGATCCGTATCAGGGGAGCGTATCTCTCGTGAAACTCGAACTGATTCCACATTCACCTGCCAACATGGCCAAAAAGATTTGAACCTCCGAAACAAAAAAATCTCACTTTATTTTTTTTTTGTTTGTAGAAATGCGACATGACGGACGAGATGAAACAAGAGGCGATGGAACTGTGTGTCACAGCGGCCGAAAAATACGCTGACAATTACGAGAGTGTCTCGAAAATGATTAAGGAAACAATGGACAAAAAATTCGGTGCATCGTGGCACACTGTCGTGGGTGAGGGTTACGGTTTTGAAATCACTTATCAACTCAAACATCTCTTGTATATGTATTGTGCCGGCAATTTAGCTATTTGTATATGGAAGTCAGTGTAGCCAAAAGCTCCAAAAAACACTCACCAAGAAGATTTCCCTGCCCTGAACGTGTTAAACAATTCAAATGGCATCGATGGGAAGCAACAACGAAAATTAATTCATTCTAAATTCCTTTTTTCCAAATTTCCAACTCTGTTCAAAATTTCATCAGCAATTTTATAGTTTCTGCAAAAAAAAACTATGAAAATGTTCGGAATTCCGAGCATTTGCGTTTGGAAATTACGATAAAAATTTCTACGCTATATTTTTGCATGAATTGAGTTCAATCGTGCACAAGGAATTTGCACGAGGAAGCGACAGACCAAAGATTAAATGTCAATCAAATATTTGACAATTACGATATTTTACGATACTTTCGAGAATTTAAAAACTCTGGTCGATTTTAACACCATTATAAAGATTCAGTTTAGAAACTCGTATTATCACTTAATTAGCATGTTCCTTGTACAGAAAACGTCCTTCGAAATGTGATTTCCTTCAATTTTTACGAGCTGTTTTTTAATTTTTAACCACGACGAAGGAATTTGTATCGTATCGATTACAGAAACGTTGATTACGTTTTTTACTGTCACCTGCTTTAAAAAACGCTGAGAACATGGAAAAGTATCGAAACTGTTGAAAGTATTGCTATTTACAAATGTGAGTTCTTTTCAAGGCCGGACAGATGCGAGTTTTTTGCTCAAAATGTATATTTTCCTGCAAACCTCTGAAACGACAAGAATTTTTCCTTTTTTTCATCATCCTCATGTCTGTAAATTTCCAATTTTTACACTGAAAATGTACAACGTAAAAAAGCAACGTTTTCGTGTTCGTGATTCATGGATTGGGAGCGCCCGAAGAATTAACGAAAACGATTTTGTGTCTGAATTTGAAGCATCGGTTCGTATTTGAAGATTTTGAAAATTGTAACGACGATATAAATGTGTAATGTATAAATGTAACGTGAGAATTTAAGCTTCGAAAAAGTAAATATGTGTACAGTTAAATATATATTGTTATACGAATTATGTAACGTATTTGTTTAATAAATTTTTCAACGACGTCCAATCGTCTCCAACGAACGACGCGATCACATGGTTTGTGTTTTTTTTTTAGTTTTCTGTTTACTTTCCCCTGCTTAGAGCGAGAGACGGGATCAAATCATAGAAAAGCAGAGACTGTTCGCCAAATAAGTACAGCAATGTTGCCACCGGTGTACATGTGGAGCAAGGTCTTCTCCTGATGCGTTACGGAAAAACCGTACGCTTCACCAACGACAACCTGAAACGGCGAGCCAAACTTCTGGTCCATACTATCTTTGATCATCCGGGCAGCTTGATCGTTGTTTTCGGAATGCCTTTCCACCGCGGAGACGCACAGATCGAGAGTTTCTTGCTTCATGTCCTCCGGCATATCGGTAAACTGACGAAAAATGCACGAAATTCTTTCAGTTGCCAAAAAAATAACCTCATTCTTCGATTTTTCAATTATCGGGATTTTTTACCTTGCACAAAGGATACGTATGATACACCACTGTGGGAATTTCTTTTTTTACTTCACCCGCAGACATTTTTTTCCTGCGAAACGATTCAAAAATACCGAGACCGAGGGCTGAATGTCAAATCAAGTCTTCGTTTGTTACACGTTGACAAACTTTGGCTGCTCTTTTTGAAAAGTTTCGAGAAGTTAATTCGAAAAATAAAAAATACGTGAATCTTGAACATCCTTCAAAACTCTGTAATTCATAAGATATTCTGGAAACAATTTTCGAAAATTTTCTAAAACAGTTGGAAACGCGGCCCTGGGTGTAAAAGTGTCTTGTAGCGACTTTTTCAAATGTACTTGTCTCGAGTCGCTGCCGCGTCTCTTCATTCGTAACTGAAATCAATTTTTATTCAATTTCACGCTCATTTGATTTCGATCAACTTTTTTCAATTTTAATCACGAGTGTCATTTCCACGAACATTCGTAATTAAAAGTTGATAATTGTCCCCATGGATAGGATCGATATTTGCGTATCCGCAAAAGGTGCGGCAGTTCAATGAATTAATGTATAACAGATAATATATTTTTAAAACTGGTTTGGGTTTCGGATGATTATAGCGTCGTATGTACAATTCGAAGGTTAATTGTGCAAATCGAAAAAAAAAAACAATGGTGTAAGTTTTTTTTCCGAACGTGGAGAAATGGATTTTCCATCGTTCGTTGAAAATTCGTAACTTGCAATATAAATGTTTGCATAAATGGAGATGAACCAAGTTTAATGCGGATATATCGTCAGGCTGAATACTCGTAATTATAATTGTAATACTTAGGCAACGAAGTATATTTAGAAAAAAAACGTAATTAGATGCACGCGAGTCTCTGATATTGCACTTTTTCGTACTATTCAGTTTTGTTTTGCTTTGTCAACGTTTGCAAGAGTTTTTTTTAACAAGAATTGGGATGCTGTATTCAACAAGATATTGTCTCGTATTCTCAGGCGTTAATTAACTGTTTTTTGCTGAGAAAAAAGTATTTTTGTCTGTTGTATTATAGTTATGGTCGTGGAATCTAATCTGACGATTAAAACTACGGCTATTCAGTCTTTATTTCTTATTCCAACGGTAACAGAGACACACTCGAGCGAGCTCATTCAGTTATTTCATTACCGTTTTAATTATGCGCTCGAAATTTAGCGAATATTGATTATTGGTTTGCTTTTTTTCTTGCTTCCTTGGAAAGCTTACCGCTAGGACGCGATGTACAGTTATTATTTACAGTGACTTCGCTCCATTGGCCAGATTCTCGCTTAATCGTGCCAATGGGCTCGTGCCTCTCGTAGCTTTCTCGTGAACGAATTACTATCACAGAATTACTTTATTTAGGACTCTCCAATAATTTTGTACGACCATTCTTGACAAAAATTTCCCGATGCCAAGAATTTGAGAATTTAATTCCCAATTTTTAACTTTTCTCATCCGAACGTGTGTAAATTCAAGTCGCGCTTCGTTTTTCTTAAAAAATTTCAGCTCGCAGCCGAAATTGCAATTTTTAAACGAAACGTGATTTTAACTTACACGCGTTTTGATGCGGAAAATTAAAAATTGAAATTTTAAAAAAATTTTTTAGATTAAAAATTGAAAATTTTTAATAATTGTTAAAATTTAAAATTTTTTAATATTTTTTAAATTTAAAATTTAAAATGTTTATAAATTCAAATTCTAAAAGGTGATTTCTTTGACGCCAATAAAGTTTATACGAAATTTTGAAAGGACCCTAAATAAAGTCGTTTTGTGATGGTAATCCCTTAAGGTGTCTCAGTGCCTCACACACCCCGGGGACGAAAATTTAATTCGATCAGCATTTCAGTGCTTTTCTATCCTAAAAATATCTTTCACGATTCAATCAACTAGTTTTTCTATTTTATAAAAAATATTTTATCAATAATCATAATAATAATCGAAATAAAAATAGTTGAAAGTTTTCTTAGCGGTTATTTGGATGAACAAACGTTAATTAATCGAATTTCATTCGTTGAGTTTAAAAATGATTAAAATCGCCAATTTCCATGCTCGTCATACTGAGAATAAGTTTTCAAACGAGAGAATTCTTCAGTTTTTTCATATTCGGTCAAACTTTTCTCCTTAAATCATAAATAACTAGCGTGCTAAAAAATTTGTCAATTGAATTGCTTGAAACCGAATACGTTGTTGATTTTCTTTTACCGTTCCTAAAAGTCATGATTTTAATCTCATCGTATGAAACTTTGGAGAGAAACCGAAACGGTAAATGTGCCGAATCAGGGCTGCAGCTCAAAATGCTTTGAATTTTCTTTCATTCTAACGCTTTTTATCACTCTATAAAGTTTTAAATGCAATATTATGGTGGGCAACGTCATAAAACACAATTTTTACAATTTTCATGGCGTTCGACGTCGTCCCCCATCATAATGTTGCATTTAATAACTTCATTGAGCGATGAAAAACGGAAAAATGAATGGCTTAAGGGGTTATATCCAGTTGGAAGACCAAAAAAAACTTTTTTTTTACGAATTTTTTCTGGATAGAGATTTCATTTGACGAATAAAAGGCAAAGGAATCAAATGTAGCGTCATCTTTCAACTCTCGATTGCCATTTTTTATTTTCAAAAATATAGTTTCACATAGCTCGTGTAGTTGATCTCCTGTGTGTACTCTAAAAAAAAGGCGTTTTGCGGTGAGCAAGAAATCTCCGGTTTGGATCAGCCGAAATAAAAAAAACCAAAGAGATTTGTTTAGTGGATAGATGAATCCAGGTAATCATCGAAGGAATAGTTGGAATTTCGAATTTTGATAAAATGGCGGCTCCTCAAAGATGAAATTTCAATTTTCGACCAAATTTTTTTCATTCAATGGTTCAAAAAAGATAGAAATAAATTCCGGATATCTTATTTCTTCGATGAATACCTGGACTCGTGTATCCACTAAACAAATCTCTTTGGTTTTTTTATTTCAGCTGATCCAAACCGGAGATTTCTTGCTTACCGCAAAACGCCGTTTTTTTAGAGTACACAACTACAGGAGCTATGTGAAGCTATATTTTTGGAAATAAAAAATGGCGATGGAGAGTTGAAAGATGACACTACATTTGATTCCTTTGCCTTTTATTCGTCAGATGAAATCCCTATTCAGAAAAAATTCGTAAAAAAACTAGTTTTTTTTTTGGTTTTCCAACTGTATATAACCCCTTAATGACGTTGGAATTAGTACCGATATTCTGATCGAAAAAAACTGTCGTCTATGAGCTCTGAAACTGTGTTACGAGGAGTTTTGTTGCTTTGGCTATATCGTAAGCGCACGATCGTACTTGTTGGAGACAACGATCCATGTGTTCAGCGTCGTTGGTACATCTTTGTAAGCCCGCGCATTCCGCTTGAAGTCTTCCGGTGTTACCGTTGAGTTGTCTCAAGGCTGATCGAATATTGTCATCGATTGGATTCTGTGGAAAAAGTAAGATCAATCAAAATTTGCTCCATCTTGACTCGTTTTATGGGAAATCCATGGCGAAACAAACCTGCGGAAATATCGCAGTGAGCTCTGCAACAGCAACGCGAATTCTCTCGGCACACGGCACGAAAGCTTCGCGATGTCCCGGATCCTGCATCGCCAGCCATAACTCTTGAATCCTTCTCGTTACCTGCTCCGTTCGACGTGTCACCTCGTCCGATGGAGGCAAGTTCGGTGCTCCGCAGCCCCACAGACTTTGCGTTGCAGTTGGACGCGTCAAACTTTCACCCTCGCGTTTCGACTTTGAGGGAATCACATTTTTTCAATTAATTTTTTCGCAAAATTGCTTGCGATGCGTTGGCTAAGTAAAATCTTTGTTTGCATCCGGAATTGATCCATTGATCAAAAATCGAAACAAAAACGATACTTTTTTGGTTTAATTTCGATTTTTAATAGTTTCGTTTGTTTGGTCGTTTCGAATCCACAGGAAAAGCGACTGCGTGATTTTATTGATGAATTTTTCTCTACCTGGCAAATGTTGGTCGTCCATGGTGCAGATTTCCGTAAACCTTCTCGGGTTTCGTACATCGAAGCCGGTCTTTGACTGCCTCGCGGTACGGACGTTTTTATGTCGAGCACTGGCTCCAATTCAGGTTCCTGTTCTCCGGCTGCATGTCCGTTAACAATATCGCTGTTTGGGACTTTGGCTCTCATTTGGTTCTGTAAAACAATTCAAATTTCCGTCTAGTTCGAGATTTTCGATGGTATTCTTCGAGAATTCCTCGGGGTCTCATGGGACCTCAAGTTTTAGATGAAATAAACGTACAAAAAAGCAGTCGGCGAGAAAAAACAAAATTGTATCCTCACCTGAATCATATTCTTGAGTTCACGATTCTCTTGAGTAAGTCTCGCCACCGTTCGCTGATAGCCGCGCATTTCTTCCTGTAGATCTTTGATGGTTGCCTCCGAGAGATTCAGTTGTTTCTTCAATACTTCAACGACAGAAGGCAAACCCTTGGCCATTGGAGCCAGCGCTTTCTGTAAAGAATTTCGTCACGATAAGTTCGACTGTCCGTCAGTCAAGGGCGCATAAAGAAACAGCGGTAAAGGTTCGATGGCGAGAGTTGAAAAAGTGATGAAATTCGAAGCATATGGTGACAGAAATTCCAAATGGAATTGTTTCCATTTTGCCATGTTGTTTATTCGTAGTATCACTCGTTAGTCCGTTAACTTTATTCTTTGTGTCGTAAAAATTCAGATTAACGACAGAGGACAAGCATAAAAGATGCCGGTTGAAAAAAATGTTCGATCGAACGCGATTTTTGCGTCCTAAGCATTTTGTCAATTTTTTTTCCACGCGAATATGCAACTCGGTTCGCAGTTACTTTCGCCCTGAAAAAATGGAGCAGGAGGCATAATTTATATAGAAAACGCGCATAATGAACTCTGTAGCGTTGCAACGGTGCAAATTTCGTGATTTTTTTTGTTATTATTCATTTCTCTAAATTGTATAATTGAGACATTTAATTTATAATTTCGAATTTTCTCCATCCAAACGCGTGTAAATTGAAGTTGAGTTTCGTTACAAAGTTTCCAAAATCGAGTTGCAAACTAACAAGAATGTAGGATTTTCTTGCAGAGAGCCAAGAAGGCTCCAATTAAAAAAAAAAAAAAGCTCAAAAACATTTTTCCGCAACTCATAAAATTCTTGACGTCAGAATTTTTTTCTCCATAGAAGGAAATTGTTGGTTTTGGTGTCAAGAATCATCTTGGTACCTGCCAGTTCATTCGAAACTATCAAAGAATCCTAAATAAAGTCATTTCGTCAGAGCAATACGTTAAGTTCAGGAAAATGTTGGGAATGATTGGCAAGAATATAGGAAAAATGTTAAAACTGAAGGATGCAAGCTTCAAATTCTGTTACTAATTAGGGCGAAAAAACTAACATGCTCTAAGGAAAAGTAAAGCTATTCCTTCCTATACTTAAGAGATCGGGACACTGCGTCGCAAAAAAGGAATCGGCATTCGGAATTTTATGCATCGAAATCATGAAATTCGTTGCAAAGTTTCGCATTAAATTTCTACTAAACTATGTGAAACTTTTTTTTTTTACAAGTTTTTACATTCCCGTTCATTCAAATGAAGAGCCAGAACGAAAAATTCCCCCGAGCCGCTTTTTGTTTATATCAAAGTGCGAAAAAATATATTTTTCACAGTTCATGAGTCGCTCGACAAATAACAGTTCGCAGGAATTCGATAAATTTCATGATTTTGCTTGAAAAAAATACCAGAAACGGATTTTTTCTTGTTCCAGTGTCCCACGAACCTCTTGGAGCATGCAAAATTGTCTGGGATTGAAAATTAGTTTGACGCAATTGTATTATCGTACAAGTACACGCGGATTAGTGCACTTGCCTAGAATCATTGTCTACAGCAGAGCCACGTGCTCAGGCGATTCCTTACTTGACGTTTTCGTACTATCGCTGGTACCTTCAACGAGTTTATCACATAACAAGTTCATTACTCTCATCTCCGAAACGGCAAACCTTGCACAATTATTCCTACCAACCAATAGTCGTGTTACACTAATTTCCAAAGTTACTGCTAAAGTTTAATTCGTCTACAGAAGAAAAAGACCCTGTTGCACACTTGAAAAACACTTTCACCCAATCTCTGAATTATTATTTTGCGGATTGATTCACACTTTACCTCGTTGTCGACATTGAGCTCGGACGGTAACCGCGACCCCGGACTGTCGGTAGACGTGAGGGCTGCGTAATCGTCGTCGGATGCAACGCTGTCGTAAAGTGGCTCGTCATCAGACATTTGTGATCCGTGTTTTCCACGAATTGTTTCTTTTCGCAGCATAGAAACGACCGGATCTGTTGTCGTATAAAAAATCAATTTTCAACTGAAATTTCCCTTCGAACTTGCGGCAAAATGTTGAGAAAAAACATAACAGAGAAATTTCTTATTGATTGATAAAGTTTCCAGCGCAGTGTTGTTGGGAAACGACGAAGAATTTGCTGCTGATTTGCATTAAACTTCAATTACCATTTTTTCGGGACGATCAGAAAATCGCGTTTTGCAAAAAAATTACGACAAACCTTGCAGAGGCGTTGAATTTGCTAGAGTATGTCTGTGTCCAGCTTCCGTGAGAAGATCGATTATGAGCGTTGCAAATTCTTTGGGTGTAAAACGCGCCAGTTTTTGTCTGCCTTGATTCCTCGTAGACGACAATTGCGGATTGACAGGCAAAAAGGGAACGGTGCATCTTTCCGGTAACGTCGCACTCGACAACCAGACTGGATGAAAAATATTCAAATAACATTTTATTCGTGTATTTTTTATTTAATAAAAATCTTGTGTCTACGAGTCATGACGAAATATGAGAGCCAGGAGTGTAGCTAATGAATGTTCTAGTATTTCGTGAATATCTCTGACGGATCATGCATAGATTGATGTATTTATGTGTGTCATCGATTAATTTTGATGGTTGATTTGACTATTTGTGTTTAATTAACGAAGTTCGTGTAATTAAGGCCAGAAACCGACAATCGAAAATCCTAATTATGGCAATTGAATCGAAAAATTGTCTCCCTTTTCCGTCTGGACGGAAAACATTGAAATATTTTCAACGGAAAAATCGCTTTTGTTTTATTATGACAAATAAAATTTTTGTCTAATGAATAATTAATAAAACGAACAATTGAGGGATTGTTGACCGACTGTTAATCGAGCGAACGTCTTTAATTGTTCTCTTCTGAAGCGTGGCACTAACGATTCAACACAACTTACCCAAATGGAACAAAACAATCGATTGTTTCCGGTTAAACTTACCGCTCCTCGATTAGGCAATGAAACATTTCATGCACATTAATGACATTCAAGTTAAATGACATCGAAACCAGTCTGCACATTTATTCGGTTCGATTGATATCTAATAAGTACTCCGAATTGTTTTATGGCGATGTAAATATGAATCGACGAGTGAATATTTATGTTTCTATATAAATACAGGGTGAAGCGGTCGCTCCGAGCACACGAGCTCTCATTTTCGCGTCACGCACATTTTCTCGTCAACGCCAGACTCGTTAAAATTTGTCAATTTTCCACATAAATAAATATTTGATTAATATGAAGGAGAATCTGAAATGTTGTACGTTTGATCGAAAATTTAGAAAATTATCAGTGAAATTTTTCTGAAATTCTTTCATGATGCTGAAGTTTGCAACGTTGGAATGCAACGGAAAATATTTGATTTTATTGATGATTCGTTCAATTTCCAATGTCATCGAAATTTTTCGAGCCGGCATGCTTTTCGGGTGTCAAAAATCGACTATTTTATCATCGTAATAACATTCTGCACTTGAATAATTATTTTTGCTAAATATAAAAAAGAATTTCGTTGCATTCCAACGATGTAAACTTCAGAGGCATAATTTTTTATTTCTTGCGAGACTTAACTTATTCAAAAACGAAAGAAATTGGAAAAGAGTAATTTGTATAAAAGTTTTTGAAGGTGCTGCACGCGTTAACGACTCACCCTGTATTTATTTTTATCATGAAAGATCATGAAGCTATGTACAAGGATAATACAACGATTGCCAAAACAACGCTAATGAACATCTTACGCTAATAGATCGAAACGATAGGAAAAACGAGTTTTATTCACGGTTTTTTCCTGCATGTATTGATCAGCAAAAAAGAAGAAAGAAAAAGCTACTCACTGGCCTCGGTCTCGCGCCGGTCGACCTCGTCGTACACGTCCATCGCAAGCTCCTCCAGCAAATAATTCGGCAACTGTCAAGAAACATAAATGTATCAGGAAAAAATCGGTTTGGCGAACGAGAACAAAGATTTTTTTCACTCACCATCTGCAGACGATTCCGAGCTTCGAAAGCGAGCTCCGTCCTTTCCAGGGTCGCTGCCCATTCCGGAATTATAAGATGCTCCATCGTCCGATGATCCGGCTTTTTGGAACAAACGTAAAAAGTCAAACGGTCCGTCACTTCGTACATACACTCTACGAGTCTCTCGTGCAATTCCAAATGCCCTGCCATTCGCGCCACGTCAGCCGGTGTGTGACCGTTCGTGTCGACCATACTTGGATTCCCGCCGTTCACGATCAGCAACTCAACCTGCAGAGCTTGACCCGCTCGAGCCGCTACGTGCAACGGCGTCGTGCCTTTTTCCTAATAAACAGAGTCAAACACGAAAAATCTCATGTTATTGTCAAATTCCTTTAACGAAGACGAGTCCATTGCATGGAAAAATAATTTTGTATATTTTTTCGACCCCGAACCCCCGCAATTTTGCGATTTCGATTCAGCCAACAATGTGGCAAGATTTTACTGTCGATTTTTGGCTAATTTGCTCCCTTGTTCACAAATAACGAAAAAAATTCTCTTCTATCATGAAATTTGGTTTGTCGATGACGAAAATCGCTGAAAAATGAATTCTGACGATTTTTATACTTTGTAAAAATAGTTGGGGTTCGCTCCTTGGGCTAGTAAGCGCAGAGACGTTTCCAAATTCGATGTCCTCACGCTGCTGTGCAATTGCCTGCTCAATTCCTCTTCGCTGCACATTTCGTCCTTACTGGGTCTCAGAACAAACGCGAGTTGCTGATGCTTGGCTTTTATGAAGTCTGCCTTGACAGGACTGTACAGAGAAAAAAAAAGCAAAAAGTTATCAAAATTCAATGATAGAAACAACAAAAATGGATAAACCGATGAAAAAGAAAAAAATAATTAGGAAAAATGATTATTTGGTCGGCGCATGAGGGAAATACGATCGATCAATGAAATTTGTTGCAAGAAAAATCGTCAACTCACTGCAGAGGATCCTTGGGTTGCGGTTTTCGTCTACTGACTTTTGAATTGCTTGGGTCGAGTAAGGAATGTTCCCAAATACTATTAGCCCCGTTGTCATTAAGGGTGTGAACCATCTGACAAATAAAAATAAGAAAAGTTTGACGACTCTGTGCTCGTTAATTTGATTTTTAAACGAGGCGATACTCACAGAGAGCAATTGAGGATTCCAAACTCCTTTCTGTAAACATTTGACGTGTGATACATGACGGCCTAGACTGCGATGGATACTGCAACACTCGTCACACAGAAGAATCGCTCTGTTGAGAGATGCCCATCCCGGTCCTGTCAGAAAAATGGAAACGAGAATAGAAACGATTACGAAATATCGCTGATAAGAACGTCTGAAAATTCAGGAGATCGACGATCGAGTATTTAATTATTTTTTTTTATTTTTGTAAATAAAAATCGGGACGAACCAATGGCTCCGCAATCGGCGCACAAATCCGACGCAACTTTGTACTTGGGACGAGCCATTTCTGAGCTTTCGCGTTCGACGATTTCCCCTGACTTTTTATATTTATTCAAAACTTTCGAACCGATATCACCGTGTGGGTCTCTCGTCCTCAAGTCGCACACACGCACTCAGCGCTATTACCGTACGTTTTCCCTCAATGATGTCACATAATTACAATCATTTGATACCAGTCGTTACGATACTGTTGCACGATAACATAACTCTACGAGCTTATTCCACAGCCACACCAAGCTAGCGAGCTTGTATAAATAATAACGAAATAAAAAAAAACTCCCACGAAGCTCTACTATGACGCCATTGAGAAATTATTTATAATTCTCTACCGTGACAGCAGATGCTCCAGCTGTTGCACGTCACCCTTTATTTCAGCTTTTCTCGCCCTCCCATAAACTTTCTAATAACTTCTTCGCTCTCAACTCAATCTATTCGAAGATCTCAAGCATAATTATTGTTCAAATTCCCCCACAAAAAAGTGATTCATCGAAACTGAATGTATCGTTTCGGAGCATGGAATAAATTTCTGAATTTCAATAAAAAGTCATAGGTCAAGTGTCTGATCAATTCTAACGAAAATCTGAAACCTCAAGCAAGCCCCAAAGTGCTTAAATTGCCGATTTTCCAAATCTATAATATTCTATTTTTAGAATATTCAATCAGAGAAAATTCGTCGAAATGAAAAATTTGAGAATTTCCTTTTTTTAAATGTCCCGCTTTCAGGCCGGAATGTTTCCATGCGCGAGCGTCAGCAATTTGTCTAAAATCACGGAATGAGTGACTAGTGTCACTGATCCAAGACGTGAGGCTACCAGCACCAATGGCATGGCGTAAAATCCATGTGTTTTTCCGGCTCGCGTGTCTTGTTTGTGTAGCAGCAGCAGCATGGATCGAGTATTTTGATTACAATTGCGTTGTGTTGTTGTTGAAACCCTGAAAAAGCCGAGCATTGTGACGAAAACTGTGATTACCATCAAAGTTCTAAAACACTTGGCCGCGATCGGGCTTTTATAACATTTTTCGACATAGAGTTACGGACATAACCTCAAAACTCGTGATCCGTAGTCGTGCACAATGAGTGAACCAGAATTGATCGGTTTCGCAAATCCTGCGGAATTCGACGATAATGACAACGACGATGTATCGAGTGGGAAGAAGAAAGGGGCCAAGAAATCCGGTGGGTTTCAAGGAATGGCGCTTAGTTTTCCCGTTCTCAAAGGAGTTTTGAAACGTGGATATAAAATTCCTACTCCGATTCAGCGCAAAGTACGTATTCTTATAATTTTCCTGTTTCATTTACTCCAAAAAATACTAAACAAAAATATCAAATCTTATCATTTTTGACGTAATTTCCAAAAGAAACTGCTCAATGACGACGCGTCTAAAAATTCTTGCAAAGTAAAACACGAATTTGCCCGAGCGACCGTGAAAAATTCTCGCAGTCTCGAGATTTTTCGAGATTTCAAAAAAACAATTGATTCCTGTGGAAATTTTGATTCTCCCAGAAAAATAGCCGTTTCGTGTGTTTACAGACAATCCCATTGGCTTTGGAAGGTCGTGATATCGTTGCTATGGCAAGAACAGGCAGCGGCAAGACAGCCTGTTTCTTAATTCCGTTATTCGAGAAGCTCAAAACGAGACAAACCAAAAATGGGAGTAGAGCGTTGATTCTTTCGCCGACTCGCGAGTTGGCTCTGCAAACTTTGAAATTCATCAAAGAAGTAGGAAAATATACGGGGCTGAAAGCCGCCGTTATTTTGGGCGGAGACAGCATGGACAATCAGTTTGGAGCGGTTCACGGAAACCCGGACATAATTGTCGCGACGCCGGGACGTTTTCTTCATATTTGTGTTGAAATGGATTTGCATCTGAACAACGTAGAATACGTCGTGTTCGACGAAGCCGATAGGTGCGTCTCGTAATGTTCCGAGTCCAAGGCTAACAGAAAAAACGTTTTTGCAACATTTTACCAAAACAAAACTTTTCCAGGCTGTTCGAAATGGGCTGGGGGGAGCAAATCCACGAGATCGCTAACCGACTTCCAGAATCCCGACAAACTCTCTTGTTTTCTGCAACTTTACCCAAAGTTTTGGTTGAATTTGCTAAAGCCGGATTATCCGATCCCGTGCTCGTGCGTCTGGACGTCGAGAGCAAACTCCCGGACGAACTCACGCTTTCCTTCATAACGTGTCGTCCCGAAGAAAAATTGGCGGTTTTGCTGGCTCTGCTGAAACACGTCATCAAGCCAGATTCGCAAACTATCGTGTTTGCAGCGACGATGCATCATGTCGAATACATTCATATGGTCAGTAAAGATCCTGCAGTTGCCCCATTCATCCTCTCGATCGATCATCCGGACTTGACGATTTTTCTCGGAATTTTTCAGATCTTGGATCAAGCCAACATCAGCAACACCTTCATATACTCGAATCTAGACGCTTCGGCGCGTAAGATAAACGCAGCAAAGTTCCAATCCGGCAAAGTGAGAGTTTTGATCGTTACGGACGTTGCAGCACGTGGTATCGATATTCCGCATCTGGACAACGTTATCAACTTCAATTTTCCGGCTAAGTGCAAATTGTTCGTTCATAGAGTTGGTAAGTTTGAGATCCAACGAAATTTCGAGTCTTTTTAATTTTTTTCAACATTATTTCGGGAGGAATGTTCGACCGAAGGAAAATCCGAGGAATTAGGAATTTAGAAAAAAGAAAAAACAATCGCCCAATTTTCGATACTTTTTGGCTTGGAAAATCGAATTTCGATGTATTTTCACGTTTTTTTTTCTTTTATTCGCTTGTAAGGACGTTGTGCCAGAGCGGGCAGAACCGGTACCGCATACAATATCGTCGCTCCCGACGAATATGCCTATTTGCTGGATCTTCATCTTTTCCTTGGAATACCTTTCAATGTGGTCCCTCCTACGGGAGCTGCTCCAAAAGGTGCTATAGGCAAAATGCCGCCATCGATGGTGGAAGCTGAACTGGCAGAATTGATAGCTTGGCACGACACGAGCACGGATCTCGTAAGTTTTTCCAACCGATTGGCCATGAGAAACGTTCATGTTATTCAAGCACTTCATTTAAGGTTTTTCCAAAATTTTGTAAAAAAGTTCTTGGCACTGCAACTAAAAATGTTCTGGCATGAAGAAAAATTTTACGATGTTTTCAATCAGAGATATTTTATTTCCAATCTTTAATTTTCCCCATTCAAACGCGTGTGAATCGAAATCACGTTTCGTTAAAAAGTTGCAAGGAATTGAATATTTTAAATTCAAAATTGTTCGTTTTGGTGGCAAGAATGTTCGTACAAAATTATGAAAAAATGCGAAATAGAGTAATTTCGTGACACATTTGTGAATACGTTAAAAAAAAAATGTAATTTTGTTCCGCACGCGCAGTAATTTTCATTTATCCAGAAAAACATGCGTCGAGTTAGCAAAATTAATAAAAAATGCTCAATAAAGTAATTTCGTAATAGTAACACGTTAAAAAAAACGTAAGTTTGTTTCGAGCGCACAGTAATTTTCATTTTTCCAGAAAAACATGCGTCAAGTTAGCAAAAAATGCTAAATAAAGTAATTTTGTAATAGTAACACCTTAAAGAAAACGTAAGTTTGTTCCGAGCGCATAGTAATTTTCATTTTTCCAGAAACACATGCGTCGAGTTAGAAAAATCATTAAAAAATGCTAAATAAAGTAATTTCGTCATAGTAATACGTTGAAAAAATCATAAGTTTCTTCCGAACGCACAGAAATTTTCATTTATCCAGAAAAACATACGTCGAGTTAGCAAAATTGTTAAAAAATGCTCAATAAAGTAATTTCGTCATAGTAATACGTTGAAAAAATCATAAGTTTGATTCGAACGCACAGAAATTTTCATTTTTCCAGAAAAACATGCGTCGAGTTAGCAAAATGATTAAAAAATGCTAAATAAAGTAATTTCGTGATAGTAAGACGTTAAGAAAATCGTAAGTTTGTTTCGAACGCACAGAAATTTTCATTTTTCCAGAAAAACGTGCGTCGAGTTAGCAAAATTGTTAAAAAATGCTCAATTAAGTAATTTCGTGATAGTAATACGTTAAAAAAACGTAAATTCGTTCCAAACGCACAGTAATTTTCATGTTTCCAGAAAAACATGCGTCAAGTTAGCAGCAACGGGTACCAACAGTACATTCGATCGAGACCGGGTGCCTCTGTCGAGAGTGTGAAAAGAGTCAAAGAACTGCGAATTTGCGATGCGGGCGTTCTCGCAGAATATCGTGAGACGGTGAATGCTGCTGCGGATTTACTGTCACGGATGAAAAATTATAGACCTCAAGGGGTGAGTTAATTTATCAAAAATAATTCAATTCGATTCGATTTAATAATTTAATTTCCTAATGTCGCGAGTTAACACGATTTTGCTTTTCCTTTCTTAGACCATTTTTGAAATCGGATCAAAACCATCCGCCCTTGATTACAAAGTCATGAAAGCTACTCGAGCATTTCACAAGGAAAGTATCACGAGTTTCAAGAGAAAAACCGAAGAGAGAAAAGACACTGCTGCGAGTGTTGCCAAAGCCCAGAGGAGCGAATCGTCGGCCTTACCATCCAGCAGCGCTGACGAGATTAGTGCCGCATTCAGCCAAGTTGTCGTGCCCAGAAAAAGGAGACTCGATGATCTTTACAAACCGTCGAAAAAGCAAAAGAAAGTCAACAAACGGGACGAGGAATTCTACATTCCATACGCCGCACCGGACAAGCACACGGAAGACGGGTACGCTACAAACTTTGAATTTTACTGAATTTATCGCTCGATTTTTCTGAAATGACTGGTCGAATTTTATCTTTTTTGAATAACCAAATTTTCCTTCTATTTTCCTCATTCAATCCGGTTTTCCTTGCAGCCTCGCAGTGAACAGCTTCAGCACAGAAGCTGACAAGGTCACAGTCGATTTGTCAGCGGATAACGAAGAATCTCGACGCCTCCAAACGCAGATTAAAAAGTGGGACCGTAAAAAGAAGAAAATGATAACAGTCAATAATGTATGAGAAATTTTTCATTCAACTAAATTCGTCGTAATTTTTAAGATGCGACAAATTTAATTAATCGATATTTGTTCGACCTGATCGTGTTGCAGAATTCCAAAGTTGGCAAAATCCGTACGGAATCTGGGGCATGGATTCCTGCAACGTACAAGACGAATCGTTACAATCAGTGGAAGGAGAAAACGAAAGTGGGAGAAACCAACGATGACGACGACGACGACGAATCCCACCAGCAGACCCAAAAGTGTAAGTTTCCAGACTTAATGCAATTTGATGCGTCAATTTTCGATTACTCTTCGCTTTTACACAAAACCAATTAGCAAACTAGAACCGCGGTAGAAAAAAAGCAAAGAAATTGTCTCCGGAGCATCCGCTTTATTCACTTTTTTCGAATTTCAAATTATTATTTCGTCGACCCAGTTCGAGTGGTACAAAAAAAACTCGAACGATCTTTTTTTTTGGGATCACAAATTCGCAAATTCTGATTTTTTTCCATCACAATTTTTTTGTCGTCCCTGTAAACGGTTTTTCCCAGAAAAAAGTCGCAATTTTTTCTCTTTTATTGTCCATCGAAACGTTATGAAAATGGCGCAGAATCGCTGTAAACTTTTTGTATCGCAGATCGCTGAACGATTAGGTTTCCAGGAAAATACGTGCCTATGAATTGTCAATAATTGTTTTTTTGTGTCAACGTCCGAACCGTGAATATCGCGATCATTATGAGACGAAAAGTAAAAAAAATGGACGTGGTTAGTTCTGAGCTGAGCTCGTGACCAAGCACGCCATGCACGCAATATCAGAATTGAAAAAATTCTAAAACAACGCCCAACATGCCAAAAACACAGTTTATTTTGGCCATTGCCAACATCTCGATGGAGCTGAAAATAGAGAGGATGGACTTTGGCTAAACAGGGTGATTGCCAGTATAAACTTACCGGCTATTTTCATAGCAACTCACTTTTCCGAAATAGCTGAGATGAAATTTCATCATTGTTTGCCTATTATTAAATATTCGAATTTCCGTTACAGTGAAAACGACAGCAAATACCCACTGGGCGCGCCACAATCAAAAGCTGAAGGAAAAGGTGAAGGCGAGCGCTGAACTCAAGAGACCGGAGCAGGTTCTGAAGGCGCGAAAACTCATGGAATTGAAGAGAAATCGAAACGGACGAAAAAAGGGCAAAGGAAAAAAGAAAAGTGGCAAAAAACGATAGTTTGAAAAGACGTAATTCGAATATATATTTTTAGCATTTACTACAATAATATTTTCATTGTAGCTGAATGAAACGTTGTACAAAAAATATCGTTTAAATATTGCACACACGAAATATCATTCGTGACAAAAAAAAACTCGCTCCTCGCATTTTCTTGTAGCAGCCCCATACGGGAATTTCCATTCATTCAAAGTTACGCACGATTTAAGAGGAGCTTAAAAAAAGTCCAAGACAAGTCTTCAAATTAGCGCTCACTCTTCGTCGTCGCAACGCTGATTCGATTAGGTCAAATGTGTACAAACAAAGTACGAAAAAGTCTGGACAGTTTTCATTTTTGAATATTTATGCTGCCAGCAACTTTTTAATTTTTCCGAAATAGAAAAAAACAAGATGCTCAAGATATATGATGCTCAAAGCTTTCTCCATGAGGAGCCTATATTTTAAATTTTGGCTTCCTCATAGAGGAAGTTTTGAGCATCGTGCATCTTGAGCATCTTGAGGAAGCAATTTGCAAATTCCAATTTGCAGCCTTTTTTTTATTTGCATTTTAATAATAAAATTTCGAGAACTTTTCCGGAAAGGAAAAAGGAAGTTCAGATTTATTCCTAATATCTTACGAAATTTGCAAAAATTGAAGCGCCCAGACGATTTTTCGGAAACTAATATTTTCGTAAAATTCAAAAATCCATAAAATTTAAACCGTTCAACCGATCATTTCCAAATTCAATACCAACCTTCCTATTATGATACTCTATTTATAAAAAAAAAAATTAATAATGAATCTTGAAATTTGCGGAAGTTAGAGCGATTACGACATTTTTTTGAAAATTTCAAAATGCCGTAGAATCCGTAGTTTTCTATCAATTCCGAGCTCGAAATCCATCAAAATTCGTAGGTTGACGAATTTACGAGGCACGAACGTTTCGGATTTAATTGCATCGTTAGAATTGCCTTTACGTAATTAATTTGAAGCAACAAGTCCGTGCGGAACGAAAACCCAACGAAAAACGACTCAGATAATGGTTGACCGGAAATAACATTGAGATACTAATCGCAGCGCAATAATTCACAGGCTCCAAAAAAAACTGATCAACGCAGGCTGCTGAAAAAACTCTCGAGCCGAAATTCAAACTATCGCCTTTATCGGTAACGCGTGATGACTCAGACCAAAGGTTTAGAGGACAACAGTGCTCTAAACCTTTGAAGAAAAGAATGATGCCACGGAATGAAGGTCAAGGCTTGCCTTGTAATGGGATTATTACAGATCCGTTGCGGCCTTGAGTGCGTGGCATAATTTTTTTTCCACAATACAGAATCTTATCAATATTTCGATACAATGACCCCATTTTAGCGTTACGGCATAGCCAAGTTATCACCTCGGATTCAGAGCGATTCTAGAACGTCCAGAAACCGTATAAAGCTCCAGCAAAGGCAACAAATTCCATCGCGATTGTTCACATTTTCAATGGATCGCGTGACTCAATTAATTTTTCCGTTCATTCGACAAGATTCAATTTTCGCGAAAAGGTTCAGCAATTTCGTTAACGACTGAAAATTGTTAAAACAAAATTTGAACGTAATATCACGTAACGAGTAGACAGAAAATGAATAGAAACGTCAAAGTGCTTTTGAGCCGATAAGAATCAAGTTATCGTGTGTTACTCGAAGAGAAATTTGATTCGAAGCTTTTTATTACTCTGCTTATCAAGAAAAAGATAAATTTTAAACGACCGTCAGAATTCGAGTCGAGAATTTTGCCAAAGGCAGAAAAAGTAGCGATTCGGGCGATCCAAATTCAATCAACCACGATTTTGCCATATCGATCAAACTTTTCCATTTTTATATCAATTTTATGACACGAAC
Source organism: Diadegma fenestrale (assembly GCA_037043255.1). Lineage (NCBI taxonomy): Eukaryota > Metazoa > Arthropoda > Insecta > Hymenoptera > Ichneumonidae > Diadegma > Diadegma fenestrale. Next base: position 4,305,635 of record CM073311.1, on the reverse strand, counting down.
TGTGGACTAAGAAAAAAAACGACGTTCGTTTGCTACGATACACGGTGCAAATTAAAATGCATTATGAGCAAATTACTGCACGAGCAGCAAACGCCTCAGTCTTAGTTTTAACAACCACGATCTTGTTTAATTTCATCGATCTTTCAACCACGGGCTTGTATTTCCCGTCGATTTACGCTACGAATAGAACATCAATACGATGCATGTGACTTTGAATACCACTACAATCCTATTATTCTCCGCATCTACCAAACTGATTATATTATTTCCACCAAAGACTTTCAACAGTCCGTCAGCCAACTGACATTGATCATCTTTTTACCTTTCAAACGATTACACTTCCACGCAAGCTTTGCTTTGTGTTGAAACGTTTTTTCTCAGATTTTCAATTTCATTGGAAATGCTTGAAAAACATTTACCCTAGAACGATAATTTGTTTTTTTTTTCTATCTCGGTAACTCGGAGTCATAAATGACCCCAATTTTGAAAAATTCTTGTCTCCGGTAATATTAAACGAAAAAGTCTCAACTTGGGCTCATTCTTTTCGTTTTTTCATGCAGGATCACGCGAGCCTCGGGCAATTTTGCTCTAAGTAAAAACGGGAGAGTGAAGGGAAAAAAGGCGCGGGATTTCCGGTCGCGGGTGATCGATCTAGAGTTGGAAACGCTGAAACAGAATTTGGGAAGAGAAATTTCAATTTTTCCCATTTCTGGTTAAGAGTTGAAGCAAAAAACTGTTTCTTCTTTTCATTTTCGGGCAAGTTGCGATTTCACAAAGCAACAGAATCCCAAAAATTCTCAGTTTTCAGTAAATTTGAAAAATATACGAGTTTTCATCAATTTTTCTGGAAATTGATGTTTCGAAAAATTTGCACTGTTCCCAATTTCTGTGTTTGCTCATGATCGCTCCGTGAAGTAAAGGAAATTAAATATTCTCGTGTCCGTGAAAAATTACACGCTTGCCCACACGCGGGTTGGCAGATGTCTTTTTAAAATATGATTTCGCCATTTTTGGAGCACTCACAGGATAAGCGAGCGACCCACGAATAGTGAAGGGCAATTGAAATCCATAGACGGTTGTTCTCGTCAGTTCGACCAATTCCGTAGACGGACAATTTCTGACGCATACGTAAAATTCCTTCGTTACGAAACCAATTAAATTCCAACAATCCTTCGTTGTTTTTTTTTTTTTAATTACTTTGCCACAAGAACGGAAATTTTCGGAAACTTGTTCGAAAAAACAAAATTTCAAAGACTTCCAAGTTTTTGAAAATAAAACTATGCTTATTACGAATGACCTTGACACTTCTCACGTTCGAAACGTGTGTCACCTGCGCAAATATATCTGAAATCAATTGGTTGAGTTTTTCCGCGTCCCCAAGTAAACTGCTGTCGATAAAAACTTCGATTTTCGATTAAAACTGTTTGATATTAGACGTCGGGCCAGGCCTAGACAAATTCTCAATGAAGAGCAAATTAAAAATGTCGGGAATATCGGAATGATGAATTTTCGTTAGCATTGAAAATGTTCGGGATCGTGTCGAGTATCCGCGGAATTTACATCAACGTCGAGATGATATGACACGCGTTATAGACAGATACGTGAAAAACGAGCTGCATACGATCCTAATTCATCCATAGGGGCGACCACGAGGGCGACTATGAAAGAAAAATATCATCTGTCAAATTACTTAATTAATTTAATTAGCGGTTCAACGATCCCACCGAAGGTTCAACTGCCCGGCAACGCCATCTCGCGTCCGCAGTTTGAACCGCCGAAACGACACACGTTTTTTCGTAATTAAATTATGAACCAGCGTTGCTTTAATTGTGTGGTTTCCAATAATATGGAGCGTTTTTTAACCTCGATAATCAATAGATGTTGCGCTAGACGAAGCACGAAGAATCTTGGCCACGAAGCCCAAGAAAATTGAAAGTGATCATGGCCACACGCTGCTTAGAGGTCGCAGAGCGTTACAAGCGCCCAGTCAGGACATTGGACACTTCCGACCAATCAGGCGCCTCAATTTCAATAGTTTTTTTGTCGCAAAAAATAACGCATTTGCAGCCAAACACTACACGACCAGCATTACGCATATGAATATTTTTATACATATGAGTAAACAACCAATGGATATGAACGTTTTTTCGAATTATTTTTATTACGATTCGGTTTATATTTTCGCTAAATTATCTGCACTCGAGTACTTTCACAAAAAATATGAAGCGGCCTGCAGCTGTGCGACGACGCATTCTCTCCCACTGTCAACATAGTGTCAGGTTCACTTGTTTGCTTGTTTCCGATATGCTCGCAACACGCTACGCTCCAATGGAGCTCCGTTTTGTACATCGACACTCGTCTGGTGTCCAATTCATTAGCTACACATTTCTGGCGACCACACTCGAGACTGCACGACTTGCGGTTCGCGAATAAAATTTATTTTCCTTAATAATCCCGCGTAACCTTTTCATAACCTGCTATAGAATTTATCGCAAAAGCTGACAATTCCCAATTTTATTTCTTTTGCTTTGTCAAAACTTTTTTATTTCTTCCGTAATTTTGGGCTGAAAAATGATATTTTTGTTCGTTCGAACGAGATTTTTTGTGTTTTGGCTTGGATGGTCCTAAAGCAACTCGACAGTCTTGTAACGATTTTGGCTGATTCTGTACAGGAAGATTGATATTATCGTGATTGAGAAAACAATGCGAAATGCGCGACTTCCTTTTTTTCCCACGCGGATGTTTTTTTTAGGAATTCCGGTTTGTAACGATTAGTCTGGGGGCATGAAAGTCGTACAGAGTTGGGCGATGACTAATTGGGAAAGCAAGCAGACCATGTAATCTTGTCGGATCGGAATTTAATGGTCCTTGAGCGCGAATACATGGAAAAACCAAGTTATTCGCATTTGCAATTCCCCGAACAAATACACAACACGCGGACGGGCGCGAGTGCGGGCGCACTCGTAAATGGGCGCGCGCGCACACACACACGTTCGGGTGCACTCTCGCTCAGAGTCATGTGCGCGCTACGCTAAAAGTCTATTCCGATGTATGAACCGCAAATCAAAACCCGACCGAAACGCGACTGCCAAGTCGTTCAAAAGGAAAGACCGCCCGCCGTGTTCATTGTGTTCATCATTTATTTTTATAAACCGAAACAGCGGAAATCTTTTTACCGGGAAAAAAAGCTCATCAAAATACTGCACAAGCTGCGATTCAATTATTGCAAGCTCAACAGATAAAACGGTACAGCGTCGTAAAACGAACTTCTGCAAGCATCAGGAGATACTTGTGCCAAGTGTAGGAAGTTAGAGGGGGGGGGGGTAGACGAAGCGGTCCGGGGGAAGTAACAAATAAGGGGGGGGGGGGAGATTCAAGCCGCTCATCTTGAAACAACAAAATTTATTTCCCAAAATTTCGTCCACAGCGAGCGAAATCGCTAATTTTTATATCGCAAGGACGAGACTTTGACAAGATTACACGCGTGTAATCGAAAAATTGTTTTCTCTGAATCATCATCGCAGATTGCGATTCGGGAATTTTGCGTAGTACACACGGAAGTTGAGATTTGAATCAATTTTATTTGCTGCGAACGACGTGGCGAAGACTTTTTGGTTGATTTATTTTAAATAATTATGTATCACGTTTTTGGTGAAAGAAGAGAGTTTGCGAGTCAAACTTATTTTTAACTTGATATGCACAAAGCAACCGACTCTATTGAGACAGTAACGTAGCGTCATGCCGCGGAGAGAGAGAGGGGGCGTGAAAAACGGTTGATACGTCACTGCAAATCTCTCCCGAGAATCGCTGGGTGTTTGGTGAGTTGGCAAGCCTGAGATCCGAGAGCCTAGCCTAGGAGGGATTGTACGTCATGCTACAAACAGTCGAGGATCGACGACCAGTCGCCAGGCTCGTATTCCCCGTATCCACCGAGACGTCGTAATACACGGGAATAGAAAACGGAGTTGAAATCTATCGCTTGGCGAGGTTTCCGCCGTTTGACGTCGCTTTACTCCTGTCACAAACTCGCGCGTCCACTCTCAACAAGCATCAAAACAAAAAACAAATATATTTAATAAAATATATTAATAATAATAATAATAATAATAATAATAGTTTCAAGTTGAAGAGTCGTGCTTTGCGTCCGTTTCGCGTTGTTACTTTGTCGTCGGATAAATAAAATAGTATGAAGTGTTTGTCAGTGTGCTCCGGGATCGGTGGACCGGGAAAGGAAAAAAGGACGGAGCAGGAAAATCAGGATCGTTACGACGAGTCAGCGTGATAACGCGCGACAAAGGCATTGACAGCCAGCCATTAAAAAGTAGCGAGGCATCTTTTGCCCTACTCTGGCTGCTGCTTTTCGCGTGTTCTGTGTCTTTTGTCTACGAGTGTGTGTGTGTGTGTGTGGCTGCGTGTGTCCATGTTATTTCGTGTTGATGCGTTGCGTCAATTCATCTACAACTATCGCGTGTGTAACGCGGCTCCGTGCAAGGTTGTGTGTTTATAACGTAGCGAGAAAGTATCGCGAAGCTTTGTGGCTTCCCGAGTCTCGACCCTCGTATCTTGGAATGCATTTGGATTAAAAAAATGTTCACCTGATTATGAATAAATCGTTTATTTCTTTTTGAAAACCTCTTGGACGCGCTGCTGGTGAGTCAATTCATATAATTCACATAGTTTTGTTTTGGTTATTCCTTGTTTTAACATTCATTTCAACCTCGCATGGGTTGCGCCTTTTCGGAAACGAGCGTACCATGGGCAAGCTTGTGGGAGGATCGCGAGATCGATTTTGCATACATGCCTTTAGCGCTTGAATCGTGCGGGGGTAACGAGCTCCGCACTTTTGCTTCCCCGCGCGCATCACCATAGTGCGGCGGGCTTAACGGGATGAAGATTCCGATTGTCAACATCGGTCTTCCCCCCCCCCCTCCCTCTCTTATTCCCCTCTCCCCCTTCTCCATGCTTCGCCGCTCCCTCGGGCCTCCGGCACACCCATTTCCACCGCTAACGCATCTATCGCACTATCTCCTGTATTACCCACAGTCGCTACATCACATTACGGGCTCCGTGTGTGCGCGATCTCACGATCGCAACGTACGTTTTTAACCAAACCAATCTGCTAATATAACGACTACGTACAACCATTCTCGAGAGGAAATTTATTCGCCGTTTTAACATGATCAACCGCGTGCAAGAATCTTATTGCTCAGAATTCATGCTTCGTATATTAGCCTAAATTCCAGCTCGGAATTCCTCACTCCCCAGTCCGAGGCTTTTCCACACACACGCGTACATTTTCTCACACAATGTTACTCAGTTTCTCGAGTACTTTGATACAAGATTAAAAAAAGCAAAATGTACTGACGTTTCGTTCGACCATATGGAAAACGCGAAACGCTTTCGATTCGGTTTAACAACATTCGGAGAGTTATTTTCATACAATCTTGCAAAAATATTTCCAAGCGCCCGCTTTTTTTGTCTGTCACGAATTTTTTCATCTTACTCAATACGTGAGTTTTTGTTTTGCTTTTTCTTTTCGTAACTTTTCAATTTGCTTTATAAATCGTTGATTACGAATCGCTCGAAAACTCTTTCAACTTTACACGTCACACTGTTACACAAAGAAACGTTACAAATTCGCAGATTCATATTATACATTTCGTGAATTTAGGGAAAATGTGTACTGAACAAAATTTCCCTCCCAAATCACACAAATTTCATTTCCTTCTCGATCGGGTGGCAAAATCGTTCCTAAAAAGATGACGTTCAAGTTTGCATCGTTAGGATGCAACGAAATTCATTCATTTTGTGACAAAACTCTTTACAAAAATGTACAATGATAATGCGATTGATTTTTGCGGTCCCGCAAGTATATAAACTCGAAAAATGTCGATGTTTTTTAAAATTAAACAAATTATCAAAAAAAAAAATGCATATTTTTATACTTTTCGGTATTTTTCTTTCACAAAAATCTTGACGCTTCATTCGTTGGCGTTTTTGTGTCGTAAAATGCATCAAATTCATGAAAAAATACAAGTTTTCATGGTATTTGCTGAAATTCATTCATAACTCGAGTTTGGCGAGATTTCGACGTTTTTGTTGTTCGCGTTGATTATCATTTTTTCAGTAACCGTAATTTTCCGTTTTTGTACGTGTCTTGTGCAAATATTAAAAAATCTGTGATCGCACAGTTCATTACATTTGATGCTGTTTGTAGAGACACGGGTCGCCCAGACCCAAATGTGGCATTTTTCACCGAAACCGACGTTTCCATCGGGAAAAAAATATTTTTTTTCGTAACTTTTGAAAAATAAAAACTAAAGTACGTTTGACAGTTTGTTACGCGCGAAATTCGATCGAATTCGATCGCACGATTCGGGACGATGAGGAATTTTGAATTGCAATTATTTGGTTCGAGATGAAAAGAAAAAATTGAGCACAGGCTTCGCCGGGTTTCATTCAAGCCGCAACGGGAAAACGATCGTTGTCTTTTGCTTCTCGTGTTCACATTCTTCGCCCGCGAACCAACAATGTCAGCGAGAAGATTTTTTTTTTACGACTTATCTTGCAAATCAGTTTGAACAGGCTTTACCGATGCGGGCGGTTAATAAATAATGCATCAACGTTGACGTTGTACGGTTCTTGCTCGAATGTGCACGCGTTTAATGGCTGCATATTTGTCTTTCTTTCTGTCGTGCGTGTCGCCGTGACACCCGGTACATCGGTGACGCGAAACATATGGAAACACACGCACCGCTTCGTTCCCTCGTGTTTTTTCTGTGGCAACAAGTAACATGTGTGGAAAATTAACGAGGACTTTGCAGCCTCAACTGATGCCGACCAATTTCCATTCTTATTAATTCCTCGCTTTGTCCATTTTGTTTATTCTTCTGCTTCAATCACACACGCGCAACTTTATGATACTTTTGGCGAAAGTAGAATAAACGACCTTCGCGCCGCACACGCTTTCTTTCCGACTTGTCAGCGAATCTTCAAGATCCGTTTCTCTGCCGCTCGAGCTCTAAAGTAAAAAAAACAAAAAAAATTTGTTGTCTAGACTCAATTCGCAGGCGCGTGCACACCAGCTGTGGGTTAGCAACGAAATTTTTCCTTTCGAAAATTCTATTGCAGTTTTTATCGTTAAAATTCAACGTCAAACGTTTTTATGATTTATTTAACTACGAAGATTCGGCGATTCGTGGAATTGAAATTTGCTGCGAAATTTGGAAAACAACAAATGCAGTTTCGAGGCTCGGAATATTTTGGAATTCCGTTTTCACAAAACTGGGCGTTGCGAACGAGACGAAAGTCATGAGTGTTCGGGAATAAAACTTTTCGCACCTGCCCAACGAGTTCGACCCTCTTTAATAATTTTGTATGAACATTCACACCAAAACTAACAATTTTCTGGTATGAAGAAAATTTTTCTGACGTTAAGAATTCGACATATTGAATTTTTAACTTTTTCCATCTGAACGCGTGTAAATTCGCATCGCGTTTCGTTTGGGAGTTGCAAAAAGATGTGTTTAGGATTTTTCTTGAAAAATTTCGGCTTTTTCTAAATACATTTTTTTTTGTAACTTTTTGACGAAACGTGACGCCAATTTACACGTTTTTAGATGGAGAAAATCAAAGAATTTTCTTCATAAGATGAAATCGTGACTTTTTTATGATCCTGAAGTTTGCATCGTTGGAATGCAACGAAATTCTGTTATTTCTTCAGCAGAGCCAATAATTATTATTGAATATTTGGTCCGGCCAATAAAACGATTCTCTCTTGCGATCAAAAAACTCAATCGACTCGAAAAATTTCCACGATTTTCAAAATTCAATAAATAATCGATGGAAAAAATGTTTTTCGTTGAATTTCAACGTTGCAAACTTCAGGGTCATACTTTTTTGGCCAAGAAAGTTTATGCGAAATTTTGGGAGGACCCTAAATAAAGTGGTTTTGTGATAGTCATGCCTCAAGCCCAGTAAACACTTTTGTTTTTCACATCCCAGTGTTCCATGGTGTCCTGAGGGAGAAGGGAGAGGATTAACGCATTCATAATGCATAATATTAAAAAAAAAAAAAACGCAGCTTGCTCGTTCATGCCGGTTACTCGCTAAGCGTTGGCCCGAAAAGTCGTCAACTTCTCTTGCAACTTTCCTCAAGAAGCGCATGCGTTTTTTCTACTTAACAATTTTCACAGTTATTGAAATTCTTTTATTCTCCAGAGACAGGCTTCGTAACAATCGACCAAATGTGGCACGAAGTTTGTTTGTTTTTTCGATTCAATGTTTTTCTTACGGAAAATTTTCGACGGAATATTTTTGCACGAATTTAATTGAAAAAAAAAACGAAGAAATTGCATTGTTGCGAGAACAATTTGCCGAGCGTCATCAAAACAGAGTCTTTGGTTTGTTTACGTTGCCTCTTTCATTCGATGCGATAAATTCGCAAGGCAATAAGAAAATTCGACTTACGAATTGCTCGTAATTGTTGAGCACACAATTTGCACGAAGCTAATGCCCAGGTCTGAGTTCAAAATGGTTTAAACCCACAATTCCGAGACAACGAAATGTTTCAATTCTGTGACTCTGCAGTCGAACAAGAATCTTGAAAAACTACCAGGCTCTTTCGAAACTTTGTTAACAGGGATTTTCATATTAAACGCTCGTCGCGTCGCCAGTGTCGATCCGAACGACGCACACAAATTCAGGACGTCAGCTCGAACCTTCCGGAACGAGAATATCATGCCAAAAATTTATTATCCAAATTTCAAAATGGCGAAAAAAAAGTCTCAGCATGGCGAAGTATAAAAAAAAGTTTCGCCAACAGTCTCGGGCGCCAATAACTTGTAGTAATTCTAGCTCAAAGTTGCGCTTGGGGTCATTTTGACCCAAGGGACCAGGGAGGGTGAAAAATTATTGACGAACGTTTGATTCATTGGCCCGTAATTGGCGAAGCGAAAAGAAAAAGTTTTCTTCATTTCTAGAGAGAATAAAATGGGCAACGTTGATAAAAAAGTTATTTTTATGTTTTTCGGGGTTTATTTAAAAATTTGATATTCGTTGGGCGTTAATGGGAGAGGAAAAGCGTAAAACAGCGACTTTTTTGAAAAAGAAACAAAAAACGATTGACCGAGTTTAATAGATAAGATAAAAATACAGGATAAAAATTTCAGACTAATTGGTTGACGCTGTATTTTGTTTGGTTCTGTGCCCGCTCCGTAGGGTCGCCACAATGAACGGCAGATGACTGTTAGCAGAGCCGGTTGCTCGTTCAACATTAATATGAGCGAGTTAGTTGCTGTGACAGTGCCTACTGGTGGACAGAATAACCAGGAGAGCGTAACAAACATCAAAAGGCCCAAATCAGCCAACTGCAATGTTCCTCTTGTCCATGGCAGACCAAATCCATCAATCAACGGACGCAATAGACTGACCACTCATCAACGAAATCATAGTTTGGACTTTAGGTAGCTCATTTTTTCGACCTGCTATTGTTATTTCAGCTCTTACGTAGGTATCAACATTTTCCCCACTAATTCTCTTGACCCTAGAACGGCCAACTTATTTTTTTTTTTTTCCATATTCCGCTAAGCATGACTCTGAAGTTTGCAACGTTCAGATTCAACGAAAAACATTTTTTCTATTCATTATTTATTGAATTTTGAAAATCGCGGCAATTTTTCGAGTCGATTGAGCTTTTTGGTCGCAAGACAGAATCGTTTCATTGGCCGGACCAAATATTCAATAATTATTATTGGCTCTGCTGAATTTCGTTGCATTCCAACGATGCAAACTTCAGGATTATCCGCCAATGCGGTGAAATCAAACGAAAAGGGCTCAACTTGGGCTCATTCTTTGCGTTTTCGATGCAGGATCGCGTGAGCCTGGGGCGATTTTGCTTCGAGTCGAAAAATTAGTCAAAAATTGGGTAAAACTATAGAGAACGGGAGAACGAAGGGATTTACAGTGGCCTGGGTTCGTTCTGGGGTCAAGGATCATTTCGTGATTCGAGAGAACAAGAAAAATGAAAAGGGAGTAAAAAAAAATACACACGTACACACCGAAACGAATCAACGAACAATTTATCTTCACGTTTTCCGCAAAAAAAAAAAAAAATAGTCCAAGTGCTGTAATTCTCGTCAAGGCTCTTTTAACAAATGACGATAATAAGCCTGGCTCGTATGTACAAATACCAATGTACATTTCTTGTAGATATGTCACCCAGAAATGCACACAACGGAATATTCTACGCAAACGCTAAGATAAGGTCTCTCTCTCTCTCTCTCACCTCTCCATGTTCCTTTTTTGTTTTTCAAAGCCTTTACCTTCGCTTGACTCCGTGTTTCATGTGGAAATTCTGAAAACTTGGAGCGTAAAACACAATTTGGAACACAAGTTACGAGCTGTAAAAGTTACGAATAGTTTTTCGACTCTCGAGACTTTGAAAATGTTTATTTTTGCTGAAACGCTCCTAGTTGTTTGCAAGCTACCTGCGTCAAAGCTCGCGGAATTTATGCGCTGAAAGTTCAAAGTCGTAGCTGTAGTTGTTGCTGTTTTTAATAACTTTATCAAGTTTTTCAACCTGCAATCCGAGCGAATTCATTTCACTGCATCTCGAAATGTTTTCGTAACCATCGAAGCTCGAGCATAAAAATGTTCTTGGTCAATTTTTAAAAGTGATTAAAAAAAAGAATTTCGAAAGTTCGAATGAAATTTCATAAGCATCAGCGTCAAAAATTTTCTTTTTTTTTAACAAAGAGTTGTAAAAATTTTACCGATGGCCGAAAAAAATGCTGAAATGCGTTAGAAATTCTTCGAGAATCTGATTGCAACAATAAACCAACTCAATTTCCTCATTTCGGTTATTTTGATTTTCAGCAGAGACGTGTAAAATGCTTTTTATAATTTTCTTTCTCCATATTTCTGCAAATATTATTTGTCCCGCTATTTTTGAATACATTTAGCAAGATTATTAGTAAATCCGCCTCCGTCTGACGCAGTGGAATTTCGTTCGTGATTGGGAACTGCAATTACGCGAGTATTGAATACTCGCAAATCTGTTTTTTTTTTTCATCAGCGTTCGCTTTCCTCGATTTTATCGCCGCGTCCTCTCGTGCACAAAAGTGGAGGGAAAAAGTTTCATCAAGATTAAAAATCCTTTTTTTTCAATTTTTTTACTTGGAAAAATTGAAAATTCAATAATTTTAGCTTGTGTAGAGTTTTTTATATACAGCGGATTATGGAAATAAAATTACACACGATCGTGTGTAAAAAAAAAATCTTTTGGAAATGAAAATTGTCGTTTTACGAGGAATTAATAATTTCAGGTCAATGGGTATTCTTTTGCCACCGGTGCCGCAAGCCACGGTAACACCGTTGACGTTACATCATCGAAACCGTAGTTTGGACTCGGCGCTACAACGAATACCAGAGGTGGACGTAACACCGAGTCCAGAATGCGAAACAATTCCGGTACAAGCGACGAAAACAGTTCTCTCAATAAAGAGCAGCCGGAGCCGAGAGCGTGAAGATCTCGCGAGTCTCGGTTCTGATGACTCGGGAATTCTTTGCGGTTCCGATAGCGGTTCGAGCGACGCGGCAAACGCGACAACCCGTGAGTCGAGCGTAGAGCATTTGCACAGTCGGGAGAGTCTCGACTCGTCATTGTCACAAGCAGGCGATATGGACAGCGTTGACGCGATCGATGGTGACGAGAACGTCGTTTCCGGTTTGCCAATGGACATTTCCCTGATCGGTGACGATCCCTCAGCGAATAAAAATCACTTACGAAATGACAAATGTCAAGCAACCGCGATGCAACTCGAGAATGGTCCAATAGTCGCTCTCTCAAACGGCGATCATTCTCCCCAGGAACACGATAATGTCGATCGCACTATTGATCAATTGCGCGATAATCAAGTCTGCTCCAATTCCGGAATACCGAGCTATCAAAATTCACGGGAAATTGCGGTACAACGCGAATTGGCCGGTGCTGCTATGACACTTTGTTGTGGCACGGGCCAATTAGAGGATGAAATTATTAAAAAATTACCCGAGTCAAGAAGACAAGAAACCGCACAGCCAAAACCTAGCGAAGGATGTCTCCTCAGGTTATTCGAGAGCCAAGTTTTCGACATGTCCATGGCGATATCTTATCTCTTCAACTCCAAGGAACCCGGAGTTCAAAGTTATCTGGGTTTGTACACCATTTTTTTCAAGTTCAAATGACAAACATGCAGCGAAAATGGCCTTGAATGTTGTCCAGCATCTTTATCGGGCTCCCTGAACGATTTTTCTCCATTTGCAAGCCAAAAATCAAAATAAAAGCTGGAGAACAATTTTTATCGTTGATCTCGAGCCGAGTAAATTTTCATGCTCTCAAAAGCCTTTTTCTTTCTGCGGTTAATTCGCAAATGATGAAATGTTTGCGCCGATGAATTGCTCGTTCCACTTGTTAATGTTAATTTCTTACGTTTCTTGCAGGCAACAAGATGTTCAGTTTCCCAGATAACGACGTGGATTTCTATTTGCCACAGCTCGTTCTGATGTACATACAACTGCACGATGTCACGGAAGTGCTCTATCCGTATCTTGTCCATAGGTGAGAAACCTCCGCTCGCCACGGTCATTTTATATTGCCAGGAATGTCATTCGCACATGTGTGTTAACAATGTCTCTTTTCTTTTCTTGAAATACAGGTGTAGAGGCTCAGCTGATTTCTCTTTGAAGTGTGCCTGGCTATTGGACGCTTACAGCTCCGATGCACTCTTGTCGTCCAAGAAAAAGTCACACGGCACCAAGCTCAAAAATCTAATACTATCGGACGAGTTGAGGTAACATTTGGCTATGATTCTAAAATTTCGATCGTTCGAATACAACGAAAAATTCATTATTTCCATAATTAATGGAATCGTAACAATTTTGCTAGTAAATTTAGTTTCCCAATGGCAAAAAAGATTGTCCCATTATCGTTGACCAAGTCCGTATCAAAATTGTGGGCTCTGCTATAAAAAATGATGAGATTTCGTTGCATTCCAAAGATGCAAACTCCAAAATCGTTATTTGGCTCCGATTATTATCCAGAATTATTGACCCTAGAACGGTAACCTTATTTTTTCTTCCTATTCCGGTAAACTGGCCTCCTAAATGACCGCAATTTTGGAAAATTCATATCGCCGGTAAAAATTAACGAAAAAGGTTCAGCTTGGGCTCATTCTTTTCGTTTTTTAATGCCGGATCACGCGAGCCTGAGGCAATTTTGCTCAAAGTCGAAAAATCAGTTGAAAAATCGAACGAAGGGAAAAAAGGCGCGAGATTGAAATTCGGCTGGGTGAAAGTTTGAATAGCTGGATGGCATCGCAATTGAGACTGAAAAAAGCAAATTCGCTGGCCTTTTTGCTTGGGAATTCACGTGATCGGAGGGAATGTGCAGAAATTGAGAGAATTTTGTGGTGTTTTTAGGCCCAAGGGAAATCAAACGATGCGAAAGCAAAAGCTTCTCGGACTGCAAGTTCCTCTCCCGCCCCCTTTGCCATCCGCTCAATCCGTGACATCACCCATTAAAAAGACCCACCAAAGATCGCAGTCCGATGCCACGGGACTGTTCCAAACTTTGCGTCGCAGTCATTCCGGTAAATGGACCATTTTTTATCTCCAACTTGTACTCAATAAATCTCGATTAACGTGAAATAATTTGTTGCTTTTTTTTCTTAAGGTATTATAAATAAGGTAAGCCTTGGGGACCTGAGTTCCGGTCGAGCTTTCGACAATGGATGTACCTGTTTTGATTCCTGCCAAGGTATCGTTAATGACTTACGAGGACAGAAGACTGATTGCTTCTGTAATGTAAGTCCAACGTTTAATTTTATAAAAATGAAACAACGAATTTCCAGTTAATTGAGAAAAACAAAACAAAATTCCGTTTATTCGTCGAAACCAACTACTTTTTTTTAAATATTCAGATTATTCGAATTCGTTTACGACTTTTTGAACTCTCGAATTTTCATCCTGGTTCTTTTTTTAATATCGCAACGGCTTGGAAAATGGGAATTTTGTTGGTATTTTTCGATAAAGGAAAATTCAATATCGTATTTATAGTGAAGTGATTTCTGTCAAACGTTTGACTATCGTCTGGTCTATTATTATCTCGACTTTAACGGTTTAATGCTCAACGTCGATAGGCCCCCCGGCTAGCACCAGAGCTCGAGTTTATTCAAGCACTGATATCAATTGGCAAATTGCTCGGTACTATTCCTACAAAGGAGAGTAAAACTGTTCAACTAGTTGCGGAGCTGAATACACTTAACTTGAATCTCCCGGCGAGAGTATGGCTACCTTTGCACAGTACAGTGCCCCACCATATCGTCAGAGTTCCACCGCAATACGCAGCCGTACTGAATAGTAAAGATAAGGTCAGTGTCTTTGAATCTCAATTTTATCCCAGATTTCTCTTCTTTGTTGCTTCCTCATAGAGGAAGCTATGTGACGGTGAAAATTTTTGTTTTCCAGTTTTCAATGTCAATTTGCTTAAAATGTCCCAAAACGTCGAAACATCGTATCTAGAAAAAATGTCCGGATGTGTGTGTGTATGTTCTGGCACTGTAAAATTCAAACGTTCATAACTCGAGAATGGTTTGAGCTACAGGGCTGCCGTTTTGCACAGATGTTAATCTACACCGGCTCTTCGTTCGTTGCGAATTTTGTCGGTATTGATAGAAAACTACGGATTCTACGGCATTTTGAAATTTTCAAAAAAATGTCATAATCGCTCTAGTTTCCGCAAATTTCAAGATTTATCATTAATTTTTTTTTTATAAATAGAGTATCATAATAGGAAGGTTGGTATTGAATTTGGAAATGATCGGTTGAACGGTTTAAATTTTATGGATTTTTGAATTTTACGAAAATATTAGTTTCCGAAAAATCGTCTGGGCGCTTGAATTTTTGCAAATTTCGTAAGATATTAGGAATGAATCTGTACTTGCTTTTTCCTTTCCAGAAAAGTTCTCGAAATTTTATTATTAAAATGCAAATAAAAAAAAGCTGCAAATTGGAATTTGCAAATTGCTTCCTCAAGATGCTCGAGCTGCATGATCCTCAAAGCTTCCTCTATGAGGAAGCCAAAATTAAAAATATGGCTGAAATTGAAAATATAGGCTTCCTCATGGGGAAAGCTTTGAGCATCATGCAGCTTGAGCATCTTGAGGAAGCAATTTGCAAATTTCAATTTGCAGCTTTTTTTATTATTTTTGCGTTTTGAGCGGAGCGATCTCTGGTTTTCTTATACCATTTCTTTTCCCCAGGCCCCATATATCATGTACGTCGAAGTTCTGGAAGTCGAGGACCTCTACACGTCCCCAGTACCGACCAAAATTATGGGCAGTTCCTTGCGACATACGAAATCGGAAGAAAACTTGACCGGCGGCGAACCAACCGACCCGCTCGATAAATCCGGTGCTCAAATCACCGAATCCCACAATGTCCAAAATCCGATTCGACAAACTCCCGTTCGAAATGTCAACGCACTTGCCAACAGATGCATCGACAATGCTTTCAATTATACCGACGACGATCCTGCCGATTGTTGGAGTCAGGAAGACGATGAGATCACGCAACAGGTAAAGAAGATTACAATTTTTCACGTTTATTTTCTTTGCTCATTCAATCAACGAGACGTTGACGTAGAATTTTAATTTTAATCTTTAATTCGCTGATTTGTGTTGGATAAAAATTTAGTATCTGCAACTGAGGAAACCCAAAGACAGAGACACGATATCGCAACTCAGTCAAGATTCATCGGACAGTCGCGAACCAATTTTCATACCAGGAGACATTAAAAGACGATTGAGCGAAATGGCAGCGACTCCGAGCACCACGTTCAATCACGATCCCGAAGATCCGTCGGCCGCAGTCTTAAAAGAGCCTTGGGAATTGAAACAACGACGTATTCGAGCTTCGAGTCCATACGGCCATCTCGCTTCATGGCGCTTGTTGGCCGTGATCGTTAAATGCGGCGACGATCTTCGACAGGAGCTTCTTGCTTCACAGCTACTTTCGATGTTGCAAAAAATATGGCAGGACGAACAAGTTCCCTTGTGGGTTAGACCGTACAAGTAAGTTCGATGCATCTTTGTCTTTTTTATTTCTAAACCTTACGGCGAAATTGAATATTTACCGAGCCGCCGCAAGTCCACGAAATAAAACTCTTTGCTTTTCCAAATGTTTGAAAATTTGAATCCCGCGCCCTTTCTCCCTTCGTTTTCCTGATTAAAATTTTTTTTTTTTTATCGTTTTACCGATTTTTTTAACTTTTAGTCAAAACGAAAATAATGAGCTCAAGTTCAACTCTTTTTATTAAAATTTGACCGGAAACCTGAATTTTGCAAAATTGAGTTTATTTAAAAAGTCAAAAGGTTTCCGTTCTAGGGGGAAAAACGCAGAAAGCCCTTTTTGTTGTTTGCTCGAAAATTACTCGATGTGGGAGGAACTTGGATTTGGAGTTTCCGTTAATTAGCAGTGTATTAAATTTGTGGTTGTTGACTTTTCAGAATTCTTTGTTTGTCGAACGACAGCGGTCTGATCGAGCCGATACTCAATACCGTATCGCTTCACCAAGTAAAAAAGCATTGCCAGCTGACGTTGTTGCAATATTTCGAGCGTGAATTCGGCAGCTCGAGTTCAGAGGGATTCGCGATAGCACGGAAAAATTTTGTTCAAAGTTGTGCCGCCTATTGCCTCGTCAGTTATTTGATCCAAGTTAAAGATCGACACAACGGCAATATATTGTTGCACAGCGATGGACATCTCATCCATATTGATTTTGGCTTCATTTTGTCAACTTCACCTCGCAACCTTGGCTTTGAAACAAGTCCCTTCAAACTCACACCCGAATTCGTCGAAGTTATGGGCGGAAATCAGTCCAAAATGTTCCTCGAATTCAAAAGCCTCATTTTACAAGGATTGGTCGCGGCTCGCAAACACATGGACAAAGTTGTTAATCTCGTCGAGATAATGCTATCAGGTTAGTCGACAAGGTCAAATATAATTATTCGTGCCAACAGAATTCCTTCCATCAAGCGGCTGGCTCGTGCTTCCCAAAATTGTCACGATCATTTCACATTTCCAGGGATTAAAACTCAACGTATCACAAAATTACTTTATTTACGATTCTTTGAACAATTTCGTCTCAGCTTTTCTGGCTCTCTGCAAAAAAATTCTAAATACATTCTTCTGCAACTTTTTAACGGAACGCCAGTTCAATTTTTATGCGTTTGGCAGGGGGAAACAAAAAAATCTATTAGTTTTGGTGATAAGAACGTTTATCCAAAATTTTGAGAGGAGTCAGTTTTCACGAACTTGATTTTCGCTAATTTTTGAAATAATTTTGACGCACTCCTTCATCGACGTAATGTCCGACGTTTTTCCAGGGTCGCAGTTGCCGTGTTTCCGGAGTGGCGGAGCAGCCACGGTACAGGGATTAAAAAATCGATTTCATTTAACGCTGACCGAGGATCAGTTGCGCCAACACGTGGACGACCTTGTCGAGGGGAGTATCCATTCGTGGTCAACAAAATTATACGATCGTTACCAGTACTTTGCGAACGGAACGCTCTAATAATCGCGAAAAGTAATGGCCCAATTACCACTGAAAATTGCAACGATCGTCCAACTTTCAAATCCTCTATTTTTCTTCGTCCTTTTTTTTATAAAACTGTGTCGACTAAGGAGCGAAACGAAATACGGATGGATTGTTGCGAGTGGTGTTTCTTCCGCGTGCTCTCGAAATACATAAAAATCGTAGGCATTCCAAAAGCACAAATCGTTTATGAGAAATGCTGATGAAAAATATGGAACGAACTAGCAAGGCTGTTCACAATACTTTGGTCGGTAAAATAGCGCGTCGAACGTTATTCTCGTGTGTTTCAAAGACTGAGAATAACTCGAGAAATAAAACATATATGAAGAATCGAGAAGAAACTAAAAAGTACGAAAGTTTCAAATCGTACGAGTATGAGGTTTGCGAGATAAAACGTTTACAGAATATCAAATGTTTCTTATTCGATATGTATACATTATTTCCGATTAAAGTGTGCGAACAACTCTATAATTACGCCTCGAACGACAATTACGTGGTTTCGCTATCACCGGTGCAGATGTTGTGCTATTGACTGAAGATTGGACTGCTAGAGATCGTCGTAGCTTAATAACTGGGGTAATTTGTCGAAGGTGCCTTATTCGTAGGGGAATGGTAAAGATATAAACGAAT
Organism: Diadegma fenestrale; assembly: GCA_037043255.1. Lineage (NCBI taxonomy): Eukaryota > Metazoa > Arthropoda > Insecta > Hymenoptera > Ichneumonidae > Diadegma > Diadegma fenestrale. The sequence goes on along the minus strand of CM073311.1, from coordinate 4,287,373 downwards.
TACTAAAAGCAGTCAAGTGAATGTGGCATTGTACCAAATCCGTGGAAATTGCGCATGTGAGCAATCTGTAATTTGTACATACTTATCTTAATATTAAAGAAAGAAAGAAAACGAAAAAAAAAAACAAAAAAAGAGAGAGAGAGAGAATAAGCAACAGAAATATGCCGTCAGGAGGCTCGCGGTTATTGGCAATAACTAATTGAACCGCGAGTCATTGGTACGTACTACGTAGTCTCCGATAAGAGTGCGAAAAAATAAAAGTAGGCAAAGTTCTTGTGACGACGTCACATGCACGGGACTCAACGTACTAACGGGAGACAAATACTCAAACAAGAAAAACAATATTTCCTACTTTATATAAATAATTATTACGATTAATTATTGCAGTCTACATTGATAGCATAGATAACGATAGTTGATCTTGAGAGAAACGAAAAAAACAACATACAGCAGAAAAGTATCACAATTGAAAGTTTTTACATGTTCTTATTGCATAGTTTGATCGTTATTATGGCAAGAAAAAACAAAAGAAATATCTTAGCTACGAGGAGACGATTATTTAATAGAATGTCTGCGTTGAATATGTTTATTTGAGCTATTTAATTATGATAAAGAAAATATTGTACATATATGAACTGTGAAGCATTAAACTAATTTGTTTAAGTATAATTGAAGATGAATATATGCGAAGAAAAAGCTAAATCAAAGTTGCGGCGAGCGGGCCCGGGCCTTCCGATTTCCCAGTGTCTTAACTATATCTCTTTCTCTCTGTATCTCCACTTTTACTATAACCATCTCTAAACGAATAGACGGGTAAACCAGGGATCGAGATTTTTCACAGCTCTCCGGTTCAATAGACCCTGCTGCTCCTTTAATATCATTTTTATTTTATACTCTTATTATTCCTTCTAAAATATAACGCGAGTACATATCTAGATAGGCTTTAGTTTTAATGACGGGTCTTTAATGCGTTTCTCCCTTTTAAACTGTTGATTATACAGCCTTTTTTGCTTCAGCTCCGATTTAACGTTCGTTATGCTTCTTATCGCTATCGAATATCCGAAGCCCCGGTTTGCCTCGTTCTATCGACTCAAATAAGAGCTCTTAATGATATCGAATAATTATTGCATAATATGAAATACCATTGGATGTATCATTAGTTATTATCATTAAAATCTTCATTTATTTTTCTCTCATTGCGAAAACAAAAACGATAAACACAGTTTTTATTATTCAAGGACCCAGGGCAACTACGAAACCATCTCATTGGAAAACAAATGAAAACATGATTTTATTTCCAAGCTTATTGACAACAGTATCCAATAAAATGTATGCATCTCTGCCTTTTTTGACTTTTACAATTATTTATCGACCTCACATCGTCAGCGAGTACTCAATCAGTTTTATTGTGAAAACAAGTTTTAGCTCGTGCGAAAATCGAGCAAATATCGTTTCGTCGGTCGAAAGGCGGGCGTCGACGGGAGGTAATCAAAATGAACAAAATCGAGTCGGTTTTGGTAACGATTTACTTGGCAAAAGATCGTATCACTCCTACTGTGTGATCGTACAATTTTGGATTTATAAATTCTCCGCCATAGTCCAAAATGTAGAAGAAAGAGCGACCTCTCAATTTCACCGACAAATAGTTGGTCATCTCTTTTCTGGGTATCCTCGAACTGACCTGTGGAAAATTTTCATATTTTAGCATGAAATCGCAAGACGAAATACGACGCGTCGAATCACCACGTACGTCACTAAGCGGGACGGTTATTCCAATGTTTTTCTTGAGAGGATGATACGTTACGACGCTTATGTCTTTACCGCCGGCTTTTAAAATGAGGAATCTGATGGATCTGGATGTAAAAGCCCAGAGCAACCCCATCGACGTAGTGCCTGGATAATGAATTTCGATCGTTAAACTTTGACGCCACTTTGCTAGACGGCAAAACAAAAAGTTGGCAAATTACCTAGGAAAATGCAAGAACCGCACATTACGAGCCAACCCCAATATTCCGCGAAGTATTCCCACAAGGAAGTTTCACGTTCCGGTAATTTGGTGTAAATGAAATACGCGATCCATGTCCAAAAAATGCATTGGACGGGAGCAAATACATTCATGAATAGAAAGAGTTTGGGTCTGTCGTATTTGTACAGCAAAACGTTATTCGTGACCGCTGTGTTGACATCCAATGGACCTGATTTGTGCGCACTTTTCCAAGCCGAATTATGTAACTTTTTTTGCCCAATAATCCTTTCATTGTAAACACAAACGTGGGATCTGATCGAACTGGATCAGACGTAATTATTTTTATGGTGACGAATTAATCGCATGATTTTTCGGTGAAAAAACAACAAACAAGGAAACACATTCTTTTATTTTGTTTGTATGAATTTATATTTTGGCATTTTCTGTCTCTTACCTTAAGCTAGAAAAATACTTCTTCGATCTTTCGAGACTGAGTGCATTACGCGAGTTACAGACAACACGCGTCAACACTGGCTTCGTTAATAAAATTTGTTGCGAATAACACCGACGAGCTGTTGCTAAAATTTCTAAGCTCTTTTTTAAACTGACATGGTGTAACCTCATCATGTTGTACATTTTTGCATTATTGCCGGGCTTATTTGTTGAGGTTAACCAAAAACTCACACGGATCACGAATCCGCAAATAACATGCCTCCATCATACACACGCACACCTATGAAATGTGCCGCACACAAGTGAAGATGGCGCGACGGAGAACAAACCGCGATAATGAAATACGGAAAGGAAAATAAAGTAAAAGTTGAAACTTTTGAATTTCACATTATTTTACAAGTACAGAAGAAAAAAATTCCGAGTAATAGAATTTAGCGGACGTCTGAACAGTTTTCTGCTCGCAACAACGCTTACGAAAAAAAAAACAACGGATGGAATTAATTTCAAATATTGCAGCTTCTGAATGCTAATTATTAAAGTTCGAACGATTCTTGTCACCAATCTTTCAGATTTTAAAGAAAATGGATCAAAATTATGTATTAACTAATCGAGTTCGGGGCTGAAAAGGTGAGTTTATCGAGATTCTTCCAAATTTTCATGAAGTAATAAATAATTCTCATTTCATGCCAGTGGCTAATTGGACATCTAAACAGTTTTCATCTCGCAACAACGCTTACGAAAAAAAAAACGGATGAAATGAATTTTAAATATTGCTATTTCTGAATGCAACGAGCAATATGGTTTTTTGTAATTATAAAATTTTTAACGATTCTTCACAAATTTTCTGAGATATTAAAACAAATGGATAAAAATTATTTATTAAATAATTGAGTTCGGAGCTGAAAAGGTGAGTTTATCGAGATTCTTCCAAATTTTCATGAAGCAATAAATAATTCTCATTTCATGCCAGTGGCGAATATTTATATTTATTTACATAGTAGGAAAAAAACGTAATCAGGCTCAACCTGCTCTAATAATTTAATGCTGTTGATGTAAAAAAATACTATACATGAGTAAACAAGACATTTCGATATTACACGATCGTTGAGCGTTATGGTTTTGACGATTTATTGAAAGTCTCCATGAGATTGTTTCTGTGAGTCGAGAGAATGTTATAAAATTTGTCGAAAAATCGTTCAAGCGATTTTTCTATAAATTGATACTTTCGCTTGACCGCTAGTAACTTATCACGACACTCCGATACTTCGTTGAGGGCAGCATCCAAATCGGGCATGGATTTTTCCAATTTGACAATGTCGATTTTAACGTTTTTTATCTGATCCTTAAGCTTCATTTCATTCTCTTTTGTTTTTTGCTGGATCTGCTGAACAAAGATTTTCTGCTCGGTTAGTTTTTCTACACGGTCTTTATTGTTCTCTTGTAACTTTCTCAAACGCTCTTGCAATGACTCGAGCTCGAGATTGTTTGCTTCGATGAGATTTTCCGTTTGATCGAGTTGTTTTTTGATATTGTTGTTTACGTTGAGCATTGCCGTTTCTCTGATCGGTAAAGCTTCCATAAAATCGTTACTGAGCAAATTGCCTTCAGGGAGTTTGAGTTGCTCCAAATCTATGTCTGGGTCGCAACCTAAATGCATTATTATGTCCTTGTTGTAAGCCAAAATGGCTTTGTACAGACTCATATTGGACGATGCGAGTTTCATATCCATGGCATAAACTTCGTTCTTAATATCTTTTATATGAGTGTCGAACTGCTGGATGTAATTCTGAACTTCGGAGCATTGCTCGATTATGGCGTCGCGCTCTTTAACAGACATGCGTTGATTCGCAATGAGAACGTGCAACTCTTTATGATGATTACAATCTTTTTGAATTTGATCTTCCAGCGCTTTGTTTTCGTGCTTCAAATGTTTAATTTCTTGTTCGACGCGTTTGATGCGATTCTCGGTCGCTTGGATGTGTTCGTTTTCAGTCTTTTCCTCGTGTCTCAGACCTTCCAAAAATTCGTTTATATCGTTGACTTCCGTGTCTAGATCCTTGGAATTTTGCTCCATTTCTTCCAAGCTGGCTTTCTCTTTTTCGAGAGTTGCAGCTGTCTCCGCTATGTTCGAGTCGATATCGCCGAGCATGTCGTTCAAGTCTCGCAAATGTTGGTCCACCAGAGCAGCCTCGTCGTCCAAACGTTCTTCGTTCCAAGCGACGTAAAATCTTATCAATGCCAAAAAATTGATTCTCTTGAATTCTTGTTCTTCCTCAGACCCAACAAAAGGCAGTTTGTTTATTTTGAATGTGAGCTCGGCCATGTCTCGCGCTTCGCAGACTTCGACCAGCCAACTCAGCCAGGCTAGCACGTGAGGCCACGAGTGCATCGTGTTGGCCGTTTTCAGCCAAGATTTCGTCACTGCTCCAGGATAATGGATTTTTTTTGCTATCTTGGGCAATTCGTCGGTGTAATTGTTTATACTGACTTCATGCTTCACGTCCAAAAGGTTCAGAAGACAGCTGGTCGCTTCGATAAACATTTTCAATGTTACCGGCCTCAAACTGCCACTGGGATTCAGTATCGAAGCTCGCTCGATGCTCGCAAAGAAATCGTCTATCTTATTCAGCATCGTCGACTGATACGTCTTATCATTTATCGGTCTTGTGTCCTTCCGAGGGCCTTTTCCGCCATAAACACTCGCACGTTCCGCCGACGGCGATCTATGACGATTTCCGGACGCCGACTCAAAATGCAAGCGATTGGCAGAACTCGCTCTTGGAGTTTTTGGAGTCGTCGCCGGAGCACGAGAGATTCTATGGTGTGGCTGAGTCAGAGGAGTTTTCGCTGCGTAACAAGAAAATTGGGATCATGAAGATTTTTTTTTTCCTTGCTTGTTTCTTTTTAAATAATTTAACGCAGTTTTGTGTGCCCTGGCTAAAAATTCTGTGCAGGAATCGAGTATTTTGTATCGAAAAATTCTGGAAAACTGAACAACGAGTTTTGACGGAAAAGAAATGAATTTCGTTATTCAAAAGGAAATGACACTGGACGAAATCGACAAAACTGTGGGTTGCTCGAAAAATATGAAACTTTTTTGTGTTGATTCCAATCGAATTGGAAGGAAAAATCTGTGGCAATGACTTACCAGTCACTTTCAAATGGGCCCTGTGTAAGCTGACTCGATCGCTCGAGGACGATCTCATACGAGGCCTCGGTATTTGGGAATTGTCGACTTGTGACGTCTTTGGTTTCTGAATTAGTGTTCTCCTGGCTTCTGGGCGTCCAGCACTTTTCTCATCACGATCAAATCCTGACACCCTGACCAAATTCGTGGTCGACGAACGACCGGTTGAACTCGCTCGCATTTTTATTCCGGTTCCAGATATTCTCAGTAAGCGGAGATGTCAACGGTTTGAACGAACGCTACACGAATGAATTCAAATTCAAGCGATGGCATGCAACTGTGAAACTAATAGAGAGCTAGCTCGATCGTGAGTTCCACATTATTGACGCCTATACCGCTCCCTGTCGGCGGTTTTTTCGTTTCTCGCCGCGCTCCTGATGTTCGAGTTTTTTATTTTTATTGTTGTTGAGGGGATATTTTATCGTACTATTTATTGTTTCATCTCCGCGTTGTTATCGAATCGCGAATCAACCGCCCAATTTTAGCTGTTCTTTTGTTTCTCGTCGCTTGATAAAACTGAAGCGGCTTGAGCGATTCGATTCGGCCATCTGTCGACACGTTCTCGAAGTAAGAGCCGCGTTCAGGATTTCGGAAATGTGTTTGAGCACCATCGTGTGGAAGGAAGGAAGCTGACAGCACAATAAGCTGGGAAAACTTTTCAATCCCGCGACGAATTGACGAATTCACTTATTTTCATAATCTTTTCACTGGATGAAAAAAAATATAAATCAAAGCGTTATATTTTCGGAGCAATAAACGCTCAATTGAAATTCATTAAGAAAATCCGTACGATATATTGAAGGATCGAAAATTTCTCTACCGATCATCCAAAAATATGCAAGTTTCAAGATTCTCTTCCAACCCAATGTTTACCCAAGCTGTCATGTCATTAGCACTTGAGAAAGGAGGAAAAATATGCTCGAATTTGACTGTTTAACCGAGGTTAGTCCCAATGTCGACGAGGGGCTAGCCGAATTGTGAAAAAAAACGTAAGAATCAACGGTATGATTTTTCCTCTCAACAAAGTTTGCTCACAATCGGTTTTCCAGTCGTTTTAACCTCACAAAACTGCGATACAGTCTCAAATAAAATAAAATCCCTTTCCATAACCAAAGTTCCTTGCATAAATATTTTTCTCCATACACACGCGATGGTGATACATTTCGATTGACAAAAAAAACAATAAATTCGAGAGTTAGAACCGTAGGAGTGTGTTTTCTAACTTTACGACCAAGACGTTACATTCATCGCAGCACAATGATCGGCAAGGTCAACGCAACAAGCAAGTCTTTAGCCGTGAGGACGAGAAAAGACAATTTGGATTTAGTTCCCAAGCAACAAGTGCCCAAGCCGAGCAACAAGGTTATTAATCGTTTTTCCAGAATCGACAAAAAAAATCAAGCCCAAAGGATGATAAAAATATTTCGTCGTTTCCAGAAGCTGAAACCATCGTCTTCCAACGACGTTTTACTGATAGACAATCGCGGCACCACCATAGAAGTTACCGTTAAAACAAAAGGTCGCAAAAGCAGCTCCGGAATGGTTAGCGGCAGCTTGAACACCTCCAAAGTAACGGAAGACAAAATTGTCAACAATAACATAATGGACAGTCACGCCAGCAATTGGAGCAGAACCTTGCGAGAACAAAATCGTCCTGTTCTCAAACAAGGCCTACAACATCTCGCCAGGGAAATTCAATCGTCCAAGCACGCCAGACACGAGAACCACGAACGTAAGGAGATTCGGACGATAACAGAAACTCATCAGTCTCATAAATACATCCGTGTGAGTATACAAATTCATGAATTTTCGATAATTTAGAACGTTCATGAAATCGTTGCTCCGAAACGACTCATTTCCGATAATTGGCTTTTGGCATTCGCAGCAAGACAGCCGAATATTCGATGAGATTCCTGTCAAGCAAGCAGCTAAAAAGTCTTCCGAGCAGATTAAGACTGTCTCCAATTCAGGCATTCCGTCCACAACAACGTTAGCCAGTAGTTTGGAGTCCATTGAAGTAACCGACAGGGGAGTTCAATGTGGAGGAATATTCGATTGTTCCAACGACAGACTGGGCATTTATAATCCAGTGAGAGTTTTGGGCATTTTGATGCAAGAGATGGAGGGATTAGTCCGGGACGAACGATCTAGTAAAATTCTGACGGAAATGGAACAGGCTCTTATGAGGATACCCAAAGAACCAGGCAAACTTCCACCGGACGTGAGTCATCTGAGAAGCGAGCGAAAAAAACTGTCGACGTTCCTCGTACTCAAACTAATAAAGCTTGATTGCAGGTGCTCGAAAAGATTGCATTGTGCACCAAGCTGGAAGCGGGTATGTCGCAATTGGAAAATACCAGCAAAGAGCTTGAAGCAGCATCCGCGAGGCTGAGAAAAGAAAAAGAAAATTTACAGCAGTACGTGCGCCCTGGCCACACGTTTATTTCGCTTCTGAATTATAATCGTTTCTCATACACTGTTCATGCATTTCAGACAAGTCGTTAAACAGACTAATCTATTGGAAGAGAGTCAACAGCGTGAAAAAACTGCTGAAATGACGATAAAGAAATTAAGAATCGACTTGAACGAGAGCTTGAAGGCCGGCGTTGAGAACAGACGAATCGTCGCTGCTCTAAGAGAGGACAACAAGAGAATAGAGGCCTCTCAAAAGTTGGCTAGAGAGTTGAGACGCGATCTAAACGAACAAATAGAAATTGCCGAACAACGTTACATGGAGGTGCAATATCTTAAGCTGGAAAAAGACAAACTCATAGCTTTGTCTTCTTACAAGGATGTAATGCTCAATGATTTACGAAAGAAATTGAAGTAAGTGATTGGGAATGAATCAAACGTTGCTAGATCGTTGTTGTGATTCATTTTGTTTTTCTTTGTCAATCAGGGAGCTCCAAAACCACATTTCACATCAATTGGTGACGATTCGCGAAACTGGCAACCAACAAATGTCGCTTATTCATGGAGGCGCGGCCTGTTCTTCTCCTACATCGACATCTTCCAAAAACTCATTCGATCCTCACTCGGTCGCTGAATTATCGGAAATTTCGTTGCCTGTCGTTGATTGTCTGTTCGAAAAATCTACTGCTCCGGCGGACGATCCCTTCAATGGCTTGTCCGACAATTCCGAAATTAAAAGGACCGCCGAAAAGGCTCAACCCGAATTCATCAGTCTTCCTGGCGAAGAAACTTCACAAACCATTTCCTTGACTCAACAACACGAGGGGGAAGCAAAACTTTCCATTTCCACAAGTAAGAATTCGGCACGCCTTAAAGAAAAACGCAAATTTCCAGATAATTATTAACAAAATTTTGAAAATTTCATATCGCCGGTAAAATGTAACGAAAAAAGTTCAACTTGAGCTCATTCTTTTCGTTTTCTAATGCAGCATCTCGTGTTTCAGGCTTAAAAAAGATTTAAAACGGTCGATGGAAGATTTTTCGATATTTTAAAAGCTGAATTTGAAAAAATTGCAACGCTAAATCCTGAATTTGGGTCTCCAACAAAACTTCTTGTTGTCCGCAGATACCATGAAGAACCATCCGGAGGTTAAGGGTGAATGGAAATTGGACGAGTTTCTTAGTGCACCGAACCTTGAGTGTAAAAATCCTGGCGGTTCTTCGCAGATTGAGGAAGAAGAAAAGAAGGATAACCGTTTGAAATCGAAAACACGAAAATCATCGTCAGCAACGGACAACAAACAACACCACGACGAAGTTCGACTTTTGTCGAATCCCGAGGAGCCTCGAAAAGTCGAAAACGAACGTTCGCCGGGCGATCCGGTCAGTATAAAGGAACAATTCGAAATGATGTTTCAAGACTTTAGACGACAGAGTAAATTTCTTGTGCATGTCCAAAGTCCGCCACGAAATTATCCGCATGCGGAATGGAGCGACAGCTCGTTGCCAACTATAAGCGTTATGTCCGAATCGAATGTCGCTTAGCTCGATCCTCGACATTCTTCCGATAAACTAATGAAATGAAAATCGTAAGATTCCCAGGTATTGTTAAACAGACCTAACAAAACCGTTTTCATTAACTTCCAGTCAGATAAGTTAATTTATTCTCATAAAGCTTTTAAGTTTATATTTTTATCGTGAGTCCCTGGGAAAAGGCTCGCTGTGTGTCTTACAATCAAAACAAACAAAAATATACAATATTTTCATACCAAAACAAATATAAATGTGGTCGTTTTTTAATTTATTAGAATAAGTGATTGGTAACAAATTGTACATAATACGCACGTCAGCTCGCGTGTAAGTTTAAGTATTACAATCACAAAACTACTTTATTTAACATTCTGGACCCCTAAACAAAAAATTTTATCCTACGAGGAAAAATTTCCTGACGTCAAGATTTTCGTATATTTAGTTTCCGATTTTCAACTTTTCCCACCAAAACGCACGTAAATTGAAATCGCGTTTCGCTTATGAGTCGCTAAAATGTGTTTTGAGGATTTTTCTGGCAAAATTTCGGCATAGCCTTTCTGGCTGTGTGCAAAAAAAATTCTCAATACATTTTTTTTTGCAACTTTTCAACGAATCGCGAATTTACACGCGTTCAGAAGGGGAAATTAAATAATTCAAAATTTAATCGTTAGAAAATTTGTCTTCGTAGGCGCCAAGAACGTTGATACATATTTTGGAAAGACCATAAATAAAGTCGTTTCGTGATAACCTTAAGGTGTGAGGTATGAGAAATTAGTGACGGAATTGAGGCTGGATTTACAGTTAAAAACCGAGTTATCACGGCCGAACGACATCGAAGCCTTCGAGGCTTTCTGTATCGTTTATTTTTCGATTCCTGGAAAAATCTTTCTGACGCGTTTGTGCTGGGTTTGAAAAATGAAAATTCCGATTACGAGTCGTCTCGGTATCGTTCGTTATTGACTAATAAACGTTAAGTTATTGCAGTCAGTTTGGCAGTGCTCGCGTCGAGCACAAAAAGGTTTTCAATTTCTTTAGTATCGATGAGAGTTATGACGGTCCGAATAATTCGTTGAGTATTTGCTGTAACGATCGCTAGCTGCGTCGTCAGCATATTTTCCCTCCGCTTTGTAATGTATTTCCGGTGCAGAGCCCACGTGACCTTGCCAATATCGGGTCCAGTAAAGATCCTCAGGATTAATGTCGTGCGGATGCTTCGCGTTTCTGAACACGTGAACGCAATAAACTAAACTCCCGATGAGGGTCATGAATCCAAAAATGAGAAAAACTATACCAAGAATCCTGAAAGAAAAACATTAATTAAATTTAGTCGATTCGGATCGCTCGAGTTGATTAATTGAAAAGTTTTTTCTTTTCCAATAAATAAAATTGGTCTGTCAAATTTTCCGATAAATTTCAAAGCAAAATCGATTCTATAATGTTTTGCGTGGGAGGAGGAAATAAAATCTTACCAAACGACCAATGGTGTAAAAAATTGGATAACTATGACGAAACCGAGAGTGACGAGAATCAAGCCCAGATTGAGTAGCAACATGAGACAACAGATTCCCTTCGTATTTGGACAGAAGGGATTCGGTGTCGACATAGTTTCCACGATAACGCCACCGTGTCGAGAAGTGTGAGTCTTGACCGTGGAGTGTCCCGATCTCGCCGAACCGCTGTAATTACTCGGAGCTCGTTCAGCGGCTCTCGAACTCGGTGCTGGACTATTGCGTGATCCGCGACTGCAAATTAATTCAATTCCATTATGGTGTTAACGCTACAGAGAGAAATCCATTGGGCAGGTCAAACGCGTCCATGAATTTCGACATTTTTTCGATCTTGAAATCGAAAACTACGCGTTGCATTTATTGAGGCATTTTTGAAATTATTATCCCGAGATTTATTGCAAAATTTTCAATTCATTCCGAAAAAAAATGATTTTTGATTTTTTATCGTACAACAAAATTATGGAGACGTGAAAAATTGTAGTTTTCCAATGAAATCGTTCGTTCAAACCTCAGCTCGGATGATGCTCTGTAAGGCGCCCCCGTAACGTACAAATCCGATCCATTGTAGGGACTTTCATGCCTCAATACTTTGTTCGGATTGTGAATACTTTGAGGCGAGTCTCTCGAAAAATCTGAACCCGGCCCATTTCGAGTGACATGGATTTTTTTTTCGCTAACGTGCTCGTATTTTGGTCTGTGACTTGTGCTCCTTCCCTGCACAGATGGTTTCATCTGCACACAAGTAGAATTTATGGATTTGCGATTGACATTGCGGTGATAATTTTTCATCAAGTTTTCGAGCCCTTGAACATTTTTTTCTAATTCTCAAAGTTTTTTGTATTTTGAAAATGACATCAACTAGTCGCGAATTCTTGCCTTTTTCGTAGAAATTTCGAAAATATTGAAATTTGCATCGTTCATTGAACCGAATTGTACCGAAATTGCGGAAAAATGTTACGACCCATTTTTTTCGAAAAACTAAATAAAACTTCTTTGATTTTATATTAAATCGTATGGAACGTTTTGAGAGGCTTCACCCTTTATAAATTGAAATGTTTAATGTTAAAAATTGGAACTTTACTCTCTCTTACCAAAAAACGACTGAAACTTGTGATTTTTCGAATAAATGTCTCGAATTGTACGTTATGAATATTTGAAAGAATTCTATGGATAGAAAATTTGGCATACAACGTCCTTGAGAAATGTGGAATAGAACAAAAAAAATATTGTACCGGATTGGCGTGTTTGTGAGAAACCGCATATTCCGAAACAGTTCGTACAGAGGATGCCCGATGGCTTTCCTCGCCTTCGGTTGAGTAGCCTCGATGATGATCGCGACTGGATTCCACCAAATATCCGTTATTGTCGTACATTTTTCTTATCCCGATTAAAATGTTCTCCCCGTCGTAACGTCCCTCTTATCGGAACGCGTTGGGCACATTAGCTCGCTGTAAAATCTGTGCTGCCTCGATCGAACCTGAAAAGGTAACACATCTCGTGTACCAACGCAGGATGCTGCCGCATTTATGCATAAATCTTTTCTCACAATGACGACACACGTGTGAATGCGTGGAACTACAAGTGGGTGCAAGGTCGAGGAAACAAAAAGTCGAAGAAAACCTTGTTCTCTTTTTCCTCTACAAGAGAAATCGAACGTTCTTCGATATGCAAAATCTTTTATAGGTTTTTGGTACTGAACCTTCGACGAATTCTCAGTCACACGTCCTGGTGTATCGGTTTGACTTTTAATTGAAAGAAAATAATGAGCGAGGACTTTGACTGGTTTTCAGCTTCGATAACGCGAAATAAATCATAACAATTTTTCTTCCTTCAAAAACGAAGAAATATCCATTTATTTGTTCATTCTACTGACAAATTATTTTACATTCGAAGCTCGAAGTACGTGCTGGAATCATTTCTGAATACGAGATTCTTGATCGGTCTGGCTTTCAACTCAAGCCTCTTTGTTGTTGTGACTAGACAGTGCATAGAAAACCTGTGGCCAAAATATTGACTGTATTTACTTGTAGATGTTTGTGGGATTCTTTAGAGCCAGTGTAAACAAGTCTTCAAGAGAACGAAGGTGACAAGTATATCTACGTGGGTATGACTCATGTTTATATTTGGAGACTTGTCACACCCATTTTTGTCCCGACGATGAGTCTACGATATCGTAATCGGAAACGAAATGCAATTTTTAGATCGATCACTCGCGAATCAACGAAATTTTACGCTCGATTTTGTGAGTTCGAGATTGATGCAAAAATTATTTCTGTCAATCGCGGGAAAGCTATTGGCGGATTTAAAGTCCGAGGCTTGAGTGAGATTTCCATGAAAATGAAAATTACTGCGGCGATACTTTTCGGTATAGTCAGTTTTTAACGAATTCGTGTTGCCGCTGTTGAGTATGTCGTCGGAAACTTTCACTCAGTTGAGTCATCCTCGAAATCCGAAATGCGTAAACAAACTACAAGGAATCGAAAGGAAACGTGCTCTGCAAACGCTTTACACGATCTTTTCCCTTCTCTCGTCGATTTTCATTCATCGCTGCACTAACGATCCATTATGCACACGAAAACGGACCAAGTCGCTAATTAAGAAACGTTAATTACTCGGGCCCCTTCGAATTTCGTGAACTCGTGAGTTTTCTTAGACATTTCCATCGCAAATTTAATCTTCTCTTTACATTGTCATTGGTCGTGAGTGAGTTATGGAAAAAGCAGATACTCATTCGTGCATTTCGGGTCAAGGCCGCAGAAATGAATGCAAGTCGCAAAAATGCGCAGCAATCACCGCGAGGAGACCTCGATGCCTGGGTCGCCTCCCATAACAAATAGAGTCAGGTTGTTATGAGATAAATAGAAAAATCTTTTTCACGATTTAAAAAAAAAAATGAAAATTACACTCAGCCCCACCAAACGTTACAAAACGTCAATTAAACGTAATTTTCATCAACGTCAATCACAAAATTACTTTATTGAAGATTCTTCAATAATTTTGTATAAATATTCTCGAAACCGAAACTAACAATTTTCTCCTATAGATTTTGAGGTATTTAATTCCAAATTTTTCACTTTTCTCACCTAAACACGTGTAAATTGAAATTGCGTTTCGTTTGTGAGTTGCAAACGCATGTGTTTAGGATTTTTCTCAAAAAATGTCGGCTCGTTGCCTTTTTGGCTATCCGCAAAAAAAAATCCTAAATACATTTTTTTTGCAACTTTTTAACGTCACGTGACGTCAATTTACACGCGTTTAGATGGGAAAAATAGAAAAAATCAGGAATGAAATATCTCGAAATCTAATTGTGAGCAAATTTTTCTTCATTGGAGAAAATTATTAGTTTTGGTGCCAAGAACGGGCGCTTAGAAAACAGAACGTAATTGTGATGATTACTGAGCGATTTATACACTCGGCTGCGATTAACTTCGGTTCCAGTAATTGAGTTGAAAAAATTTGATGAAATAACTGACTTTGAGAATGAAATTACGTCGTCAATGAATTATTTTGACCAAAAATTACATGACGAGATTAAAAATCGTTGTGATGAGTTACTGGAGGCGAGGAAAGCTCAGGGGGCAATCAGGGTCATTTTGTCTAAAATATATCAAACTCGAAACCAAAAAATTCATTTAGTTCGTCTGGTTGCTCGAGTCCAAACGAGATTTGGTAGGAAAAAAACAGATTCACGAGAGTGAGAGAGAGAGAAGGCCTGAGACAGGGAGAAAGCGAGGAAAACGAAGAAAGAAAAAAAAACGGAAGGAGAAAGGTTCTGCATAGAGAGCGTATACACCATTTCCGAGACGTAAATTATCCATTATGAGTATAACAAAGTGTTTGGTACCTGGCGTATTGCACAGCAGCACTTTTGGGTTGAAAGGAATAAAACTAGAGGCGTTGAAGATGTAAAAATCACGTCATAGTCGTTTTCACTTGTTGACGAGTCGAAAATATAAAGAGTACGCGTTTGTTGTGCAGCTGAAAGCTCCGAGATGACATGGAGGCAGAGGAAATAATGAGAGACGCCAGTCTCTTTCCGTGGCGAGATGTTCTAGCGTACTAGTGAGCGTCCAGGCCATAGCAAACGGTGTCCCTGATACACACAGCACGCTATGATTCTACCGAGCATCGGTAACCCTTTCTCTCTTTCTCTCTCCCTCTATTTCTCATTCTTTACCCATGGCGACTGAGAACGCGTGTGCTGCTAAGAAAAAGCCATAAATGCAAGCGGAGGGAGAGTCTGCAATTCATGCTCGCGATTCCCCTGTATTCCGTACGACTTTTCAGAGTTGCAGGTTTTGCCAGACTTTCCCGGACGCGGCATCCATTTTGTCGTGACGTCATTACAGTTTAACGATTCGCCAACAACGCGATGACGTTAAAACTGTTTCTAGTCTCACGGCAGAGACCGGAATCCTTCTCGTTCTGTTTGTTAAAAGTGTGCTTTAAAAAACACGCTCACCTGTCATTCCAAAACTCTCCTGCATGCACCACATTTTTTCAGGTCACCCAAAAGTCATAGATTTTCAAGACAAACTCCATTTTGAATTTTATTCCTACATCCCGAATGTCAATATCATATTTTAATCTCCATTTTCAATTTCTTCATTCCATTTAAATTTCAAAAGCGTTCATGTCAATGACCAACGTTTACATTCATGGATCGATGTGTTTTTAATTATCGTTTTTTATGTTGATTTTCCGTTGTGACGTTTCATAGTACTCTATTTTGAATTTTAATATTCCATTCTAAAGATCGAGACGCCATTTTCCATTTTGGAATTCGAGTCTGAATTTTAATCGCACGATTACGATGTTAATTATTCATTTGATCAAACATTGAGGGTTTAAACTCAAAACGACGTGTACACATATGTTGGAATTAAAAAATATTTCCACTGTCGATTGGGTGCGCAAGATCATCTGTTCAAACCGATAAATGTTTGCACAAAGTTCGACGAATTATCTAAATTATTAGACAGTTTTATGCGGACCATATTTCAGTCATCATAGGAATGTTTTCGTTTCTAATAAAGAATAGCGTAACGTACCGGAAAGTTTTTCCAAAGATCCAAATTTGAATTTACTCGAATTCTTTTATTTTTGAATTGTCTCTTTGCCGGAATTTGAAAAGTTAATTTTTTCAGCACAAAGTTGGTTTCGACCAGAAGTTCTTGTTCTTTCTTTACTTTTCCTGTTCACCGATAGCTTTAGGGCAGAAATAATCATACAAGCTCGTTGGGGATCGTGTTCATCGTCACGGATGGCACGTGGAGGAAAATAAACGACTGAAGAAACTCCCGAATTCGGTCAACTCAATATATTCTTTATTTTTGTTGTTTAATTACGATAATTGTACCATTGTCTTAAGAAAATATGATAAATTGTTCATTGTTAAAATAATTTGGAATGAGGAGACTCGATTTTCCAGAAACGTGATGAGATCTTGTCGACGGAATCGATCGGTGAGACGACAAGTTTCCACTTGTTGAAGTTTCATAGGGTCGTACACCGAAGTTGTAGAATTCCGTAGTTAAGGTGCTCGAGCACGTGTGTTAAGTATCGTATCCTTGATGGAAGTTGGAAAGGAGGGGAAAGGGCAGAGAGAGAGAGAGAGAGAGAAAAAAAACATAAGTTGTAAAATATGTGATTGGATGTAAAATTGACGATAGTCTTGATTCTCAAATGGGGAAAGACGAAGGACAAAAAAGTACGAGACAGGCCGGGATGGTGGCCAGCTGAGGCGGTTGTTTAAAAAAAATGTTACAATTGGAAACGCAGTTCAACACCAAGTATTTCATAACAGCTTCGTAAATACGAGTATACGATAAGATAAAAATGTTAGAGTAAAAAAAAAGAAGAAAATAACGGTTAAAAAAGAAAAATAACGCGATCGCGTGGCGAATTGATGGAGCAATTTGGAGATTTGGATTATTTTAAAAGACCCTTGGCCTTGAACAAATCACGCATGAGACCTTTGAGATATCCAATCTCTCGATTGAGCTCTTTAACTTGGTCTTGCAATTTGACATTGTGATCAACCAGTTCTTGCTCCTCACCGACAATCTCTTTGATTTCTTGTTTTTTCTTTTGTCGGTAACGCGTCGCCGCGTTCTTGTTCTGTTCCTTCTTGCGTACTTTTTTGTCCTCGACGGAGGGTCGAGAGTATGGCTTATGACGATTTTTGGTCAAACGAGAAGTGCGCTGTTTGGTGTAAGAACTGCTGGAGCTCGATTCTCCGGGCCAATCGGGATCGTCGGGACTCGAAGAGTCCTCCGATGAGAGATAACTGGCATTGGAACTGGTGCAAGGACTCGATGGTGCGATTTCCTCGGCACAAGAACGCACGTATTCGTCGACCGCGGCCAATTCGCTGGCAACGTCTCGCAACGGTACCAGCGAGACATTTTCGGCGTTCCATTCGCCTGATATTTGACCGAGATACGAAGAAGCGTTGGTTTCTGGTGTCGCGATGATGTTCTGATGTTGTTGTTGTTGCTGTTGTTGGACGATTCGTGGACATGGATAAATTGGTGTCTGCAATACCGGTTGCAGGGTTACGAGGAGTTGCGTATCAAGACCGCCGATTTTGTTTGGTGGTGGTGATTGCGGTGGCGTCAGGGCCAAATTGGCGGGAGGATAGATTTGATGGCATGCTTCAACGTCCCCAAGAACGCTTTCGAATTCTTGGAGCAACGTTTGAGTAGTTTCCTGTTGCACGTGGGCTTTCGGTATGCCCGCGTATACGACAGGTTTGTTCTGTCCGCATTCGGGCACCGGTAGTTCCTCGAATATAGGTAACTCGATCTTTTCCTCCAACCAATCGGAGAACGGCTCTGTCAAATAAGCGATAAAACATTCATTATTCATCTATGAATCGAGGCGCAAAAACAAGACGACAAAGTTGCAAGAAACGCGCCTCTCAAGATTTTTCATTCCGCGGTATACAACAGACGTTTTATTGCGCAACAAGTTTATAATTAATTAATTCGTATTCTTAGCAATAATAAGTCGAGGAAGGCGAAACATTGGAATCTCGGATCGTTTATACAGTTCGCAACCTAAAAAACTCCCCGGCGACTACTTTTCCGACTACTTTGTAAAGAAAAGCGAAGAATATCCAAGCGGCAAGAGGACTAGGAGTGTCTGAGCTTGACGCGAGAATATAAAACATGGACATTCCTCGATCAACGAGGAAAACTAGATATTTATTTCCAACAAGGACAACGTGAACGTTTCAAGAACAATTGTCCGCTCCATCGTGCTCTCTCTCACTCTTTCTCTCGTTCAACACGCAGCAGCATCCCGTTTCCGAGACGGCGGACCGTAACGACTTTACATATTCATGAGTAAACGGCTTTGAACAAACGACATCAATTATGCATAATTAATAGATTTTTGAACAAGAGGAAAATACGCAATATGCGAATATGAAGAGAAAAAAAATGGTGGCATGCTTATCACTGCATTGCAGTTAAATAGATTAATGTCAACAGGCAGCGAGGCGATTGAAGCTAATCGTAAACGAGGCCAACAAAGGAACAAACGCAAAGGAAAAAAGAGAAAAATGAAAGACGCATCGGTGTTGCTCTAGAAATATGATTATTCCTCATCGATACTCGTTGCTTGGCGCAATACTTGATAACCTCATACGTTTTGGCCTGTCCCGTTTCACAAGACACTTTCGTATCGTAAACTGGAAAAATTCATGAACCCATCGATTAGTTTTCAATGTGTTGTCGCGCTTATCAGCGACAATTTTACAAACAGGTACGTGATTTGATCTCGTCCGGAGTGTGATAAATATGTTTATTGATATGAGAACAAAGAACCGAGTGTACATCTGGGACAACGCGGATTCATCTATCTATGCGCGAGCATGTATCTCCCAGATCACTACCCCGAGGATATTAATTGTCCAATGTTCTAACGAGAATATCTCCAATAGCCTACTTGACCATATCGTTCATTCAAACCATGGCAAAACGAAAGAGTAAATAACTAATTGTTCCGCGAGACCCTGTCCCACCGACATTACACATATGAATATAAAATACAAATACCAACTGCGGTCCATCGAGACGCATATCACAACGAAACATAATACGAGTCTCAGACCTCGAACGGTCGATCTGACGACAAAAATAGCAATCGAACCAGATACTGCGATTGGAATATTTGCATCTAACGATTCGGATATGCATCTGACAATTTGGTAACGACAAATCCATTTTTTTGACCTCAGATTTGTATGGAATCGACGATCCACCGATAGCTTTGATTTTTTTTACCAAATCTCGAAATATTCATAGGTTTGACGAGGAATATTCAACGAAGCTGAATTCAAAGAGCAGTTGAGACTTTATGTAAATATTGGCAACTCTGGAATAATCTTCATAACATAATTTTTACGTGCAAAGACCAGTTACGAAGTTGGGCGAGACCTGTTAACTGCGTTTTCACGCTCGAACGAACAGGACGTTCGGACTAAACGCTTTTCAATCAACCCCCAATAATTGCAGGTAAGTTATCATTTGTAGTTTTTATTTCAACTAGAGATATCAACCGTAGAGTTTCCAGAGCGAGGGGTAACTAAATAAGACGAATGCGCGCTGTGATCGACGATCTTAACTCGTGAGAATTGACGAGTACTTTAAACCAGGATAGCCATCAATGTGAAGCATAGTTTTATAGGTCATGGTCAATGGTCCACGAGATCTATTGCAACATGGATACATGTGCAGTAATAAACGAGCAAGCTCCGGTTCACAGAACTTTGGTTGTTTTTGAAGATGTGGAATGGAATAAAGAGTGTTGGAATGGAAACGTACCGCCATAACACATCGTCGCCATAACCGACGTTGTTTGGCCAGTGTTGAATCAGTATTATGGGTAATCAGCTGACACGAGGGAAAACGATGGGATCTTGATGAAATACCAGTTGCCGGGATGAAGTTGCGCCGCGATCGTGTTATCTTTGACGTGGGACAATGGTACAAGGTCAACAAGGCGACGCTCGATAATTCCTTCGCAACGATCGACGGCGTTTGTTGTGCCAATTGAATCAACGTCTTTTCACCAATTTCTGAGAGTTTACGATTATTTCGCGATTCCACGTGTAACGATACGCGAACTGCATACTATTGTAAAACATTAGCACACTCCAACATCGAGCTGTAGGATCTATCACTCGCGTCACCTTCAGAGCTGCCAGTATCACACAGATTCTAAATATCGTTTCAATTCAAACTTCGGTTGCCATGTAACGTGGCAAAAAGTCTGTTTACACGGTAAACGAGACTTTTTCGGCACAGTATGCGAGTCTTCGGCCGAGTGTGCGGCACGAGGGAGATAAAAAATGAGAAAATAAGCAAAAGGGAGGAATTCGAGGAAGAATAAAAAGGAGGGAAGGAGTTGGCTCGATTCGAGGGAATGTAAATAAGAATGAAAAGGACAAAAAATAATGATAAAATTAGTGTCCCCCGTCAAGTCGGTTTGTGACGCGTTACTGCCGATCAGCACAGAAAGTTGAGCCCAACGATCGAGACTCTCTCTTTTCTCCAATAATCTCAGATATTTCGAGACCGCGTTAACGAGGCTTCGCGTTCAAACTCGAAGAAACTTTGCATATGGAGCGCACGTAGAACGAAACGCTGAACCGCTGACGGTTATTGGTGCACGTGACGACGCGACGAGCCGACGTAAAAGACGAAGAAGAAGATGAAGAATAAGCAGCAAAAAAAAGTGTGATCCGTGCGATCTCCCTTTGGCACGTATCAACATACACGCGCGCGCGATACTATAACAGAGCACCGAAGAACAGAAGCTGGATAGACTCGTCGCCTCCAAGACAAGGAAAGATACTGAACTCGGGATTGTGTGCATACGGGGAGTAGGGGAGAACAAGCAACAAGACTCGATGTCGTCGTCTTGGTCATATGGATTGTGTGGTTGACCCGTACACCACTAAACACCGACTTTAACTTATCTTTGGACTTTCCCACCTCTTTGCCCCTCCTTCTCCCGATTCTTACCCGCCGACGCCCCTCTTTCTCATTCTCGCTACCCCCCTCCCGCCTCTGGCTCATTCTCGCTGACTCGAGCTCGCCAGACTCGCCTGCTTCTAGAGGTTAACCAGTTCGTCCCACTCTCTTTAACACTAAAATGAAGGAAAAAAGTGGGAAAAACGGATTAAAAAAAAGGTAACTTGCCCACATCTACACGGCCGTTTGAAAACTATGGATTCCGGATCACGATCGGCGCTACTCTCGGAGAACTCGTATGTTCCTGGCGTTCTATCCCCACTACGGGACAATCCAAGATAATTTCGAGAAACACAAATACCCTTTTCCATGCTCTTTTTCCATAATCATCGACGAGCCACTTGGAAACTTGACTGTCGGCTAACGAATACGGGGCAACACACGAGTCGTTCCCCTGCCACTCTCTCTCTTTCTCTCTCTCCCTCGCTCTTTGTCCCCGCGCAATATTTATCTCGACGTATCTCCTTCCCTTCTTTTCAACACTCTCTTCCGCAAGGAGGGAGAGAGATAACGCTCCAAAGCGAACGGTGCTTGCTTCACGCGTACCGTTCAAACTTTTTCTTCTGCCTCGTGACGCTTTCTATTCCAAATTTATCAATATTTTCATTCGTTTTGTTTACTTTAAGGCGCACTTGTCGTACGCCAATTACGATTTGCCCCAAACTAATTACAGCTTCGCGCGGCCCACCGAACCGTCTGCACGTAATTTTTATCCAGGCGCCTCGAGCTATTCTTATCTTAACCAAATTACACGCGTTTTGTTTGTTTGCTCAATTGGAACATCGGAATCTACGTCGCGTTAATCAATCGATCGTACGTATGTACCTTCTTTTATCCATTCGTCCAATTCCTCCAGAAGCTTCGTCGCCACTTGCGCCCGAGATGGATGCTCGTTGTAAAGCTCCGTTTCGCTTCCATCGATGCTCAATGATGATGCTGGCTTGCTATCGTCAATATACAGCCAATCCTCCTCTCCTTCCCCAACCGATGTCTCACTAGGGGACACCGGCTCGAACTTCCAAACCCACGACTCCGGTTTCAATGACATTGTCGTTGTGGATTTGGCAAGGATACTCTAATATGTTTGATAAAGAAATTCGTGTCGTCGCGCGGACGTAACTCGCAATGAGCGCCATTTTGGCCCTATAAATAAAAAACAAAAAACTCATTAAAACATTGTTCATGAGAGACGAAACAAGAAAAACAAATCAGCACGAAATTTTCAAAGTTCAAAAATCAGTGAAAAAACGTCAATTTTTACGATCAATTCGCATTTTCGCAAATTGTATGGCCTCATTGCGGCCATACAATTTTAATTGGCTCGTGCACTCAATTAGCAATGTTATGAAGAAAATCTGAAGAAAAATCAAATGTTAATGTTAATTCTGAAGCATTTTTTCTCAGTAAAGCAGATAACTTAGTTTAGTTGTTAAATAGTTCAATCACAGCTACACGCGCTTGGATCTAGACCTCTGCCAGTAACCCGTGCGACCTCTAGCGCGTGAAGGAATAAAAAAAGTGATTAGGAACATGATACGGAGTATGACGATCAGAATATTCTTGGAATCATGAGCCTGGATTGTCCGGAGTAAAAGCAAAAATTCATTAATAAAAGCCATTGATTAATAAATAAATTTGAATGTTTTTTTAATGCCACAGGGATTCATTTTCATTGTTGAAACTTTTGGACCGTATTCCAGAAATTGAATAGCGCGAGAATTGAATATCGTCATTGGTACAAAAAAGAAATGACGGAGAATTTTTTACTCAATTGTCAAAAAAAATCGATTGTCGAAAATCGGAACTAATTTCTAATTTTTATCATGAAAAATCGATAAATTCCCATGACTCCGTTCCGCAGCGGGCGAAATTTGGAGCAGAGATTGACCAATCGACAAAGCGGGTGGAATGTTTGGAAAAAATGGCGATTAAAATTGCGCATTTAAAGTGGCTAATTGGGAAAACGTGTGTGGTGTTTTCCATATATATAAAAAAAAAAATCACAGCATATGGTTTGGACGTGATGGATGTGTTGCAACAAGTTGCGAAATCGGATTGGAAAGTCACGATCGTGTTTCGTCGAATGGTGAAAAATAATAATAAAGTTGGCCAATGAGCAGTCGAGTGGAACCAAAAATCAAATTTATGGTTCCACATATTTTCGAGCACTCGTGCCCTTTTCATGGTGATGCAATTTCAATGACGTCATGCACGGAGTATCTATTAGTGTTAGTGAGCTTGGGGTCGGAATAAATCTATAGCAATTAAAAGGAATGGACAAAGAGGAAGTGGGAATTGTTGGTTGATGGGAAATTAATGATTTGGGAATGTGACAAGCGTTTTTTAATCAATGTCATGCGTAAATAGTCGAGGATTCACTGTTTGGAAGGGACACACAAAATGGCGGCGCAGAAGAATGTCAGGCAACGTCGTGACTGTTTTTTTTAACTAGATCGATTACAAATATGCTGGGTTAGTGGGTTTCGAATGAACAATTATAATCTTCAACTTACTCCATGATTATTTAGTTGTTTGGGCACACTTGCGTGTGCAAGCCGGATTCCGACTAATAACTCATCTTCACCGCTCTTTTTAGTACCGATAAATTGAGATGCGTCTTCTTTGCTGGTTTCATGGAGGGAGAGTGAGACATTCGCTCGAGTAACGAACGAGTTTCGGCGTACCAAGCGGTACGCCTCGCGTCGGTCACGTGACTCCGCCAATTCTCCCACTGCGCGATTACAGCCGGGAGTAGGGGAACGGCGACCGAGCGTCCAACATGCTCAAACAAGTGCGCGTCGTTCGTTCGCGCCCTTCACGGGGATCGAGGAAAACTCGCTTCTGCTTTATCGACGATGCGACCGAGGAATTTCTTTATGCTCGAATCGCTCTTCAAAAATGACACGCAATATGTTTTGGTGAGTTTTGGTGCTTTCAAAAATAAACGAGCTGCGCGTGGACAGTTCGCCCCAATAATCGTATTTTTTATTGAAAATCTACCGTTTTCAGATTCCAGTACGATCGATTATCGATTCTTCAACGTCCTTATTTTTTCAACTAGTAATTTTTATTCCGCGTAATCGTTTTTTTGTTCTCATTTCGTAAACAAACTCGCGCGCTATAATCACCGTGCATCGATTAATGGCGCGTTTATTCGATACAAAGAATATCCGTTCGATTGCTCCAGAAAATTTTCCAAGCAGAATCTTGAATCGAAAACTAATTTTGTTCGCAAGGTCGAGATTTTTACGCCGACTCACGAAAATTCATAAAATCAAGGTCAATTGATAAGAGACAGAAACAAATTTTCAGTGGCTGTGCTCCGGAAAAGATTTCGGAGTAAATATACGCTTTTCATTTTTTTAAGTGTCTTGCCAGGATTTTAATATTTTATTGGTCAATTACATATTTTATTTAATGAAATTAAGCGATGGAAACGTATAAAAACGTTGTGTCATGCGAGGAAAGCTCTAATCTCGTGGATTTTTACATCGGACTTTTATTTTCGTTTTGTCATTTTGCTTCATCCTACAAAAATGAAGAAAAAAGGCAAATTAATATATTTAAAAAGGCACACGCACTCACGCAAGAATATTTCCGAGTTTTCGTATTGACGTGAGACTTTTTTCACAATCGCTCAAATTTACCTCGATTTACTTTGATCTTCTGTTTGCCCTTGTCGGTAGAACCAGCTAAAACGTTGCTCAATATCCCTATTTTGACTATCTTGTTTCCGTGGCCTCAATTCATTGATTCGGCCATGAGTCGACGATTTGGACGAGTCATTTGATTCTTCGGTAATTGGGACATTTGATGCCGTGTCATTTGACGATTTTTCGTCAACGTTGATGGGTTTTGAATTTCCTTTTCTCGACTCGACACGACGCATATCGCTTGCCTCGAGCTTTTGCCTCCAAAAACTTCGGTTTTTCGCACTCACGCCAAATTCGTAGACGTTTCTCGGTTGAGGCTCCAAATTTTTACGGGCAGCTCCGAAATCTTTGATGTCGTGTTCGTAATTACGAGAAATCTCAGCGTTTCTCGATAAATTTGGACCAACAGCGCTTTTTGTGGAACTTTCCTTGGGCAATGGTGTCGAGGGTTCTCGAGGAATCCAGCGGGATGAGGTTTTGCTGGGCACCGTCAAAGTCACTGTATTTTCGATTGGCTCGACACCATAGTCTCGTCTTTCCGTAGAATTTTTATCTTGCAATGGTGTCTCGTTGACTTCAGGATTTTCTGGACTGTTTGATGGAGAATTATTCGACGAACTGTCCGTCTCGGGTTCGTTACGTATCGACGAGTGCGGAGAAACTTCTTGTGAGATTTTAATTTTCTCCTCATACTTCGGCGATAGAACATCCTCAACGTTTTTCTCATTATCAGCAAAAATGCTTGACTCTGTGCGAAGTTTCGATTTATTGCTGATGGATTTTGCACTGTAAGAATTTTCCATTTGATCACTGAAATTCGTTGTTTTTATTTCATCATTCTTGTCGCTTGTTTCGAGAATCATCGATCCCCGCTCGTTGGGAAATATCGTTGTCCATGAATTTCCGGTCATTTTCGTTTGCTCCGATTGTGAGACACTGGAAAATTCTTGTCTTCTTGAATTGCAGTCTACCCCGTGACGATTGTCGGCTTCCGGAGTGTTTCCTGCTTTTGTCTGATTGAGAACAGACGCTTCCAAATTGTTTGAGTCTGTTTTGGGCTTCGGGGAGGAATTCGTGTCGTTTGGTTTTTCCATCTTCTCTTCTTTGGCTCGAAACTGATTTTCTTGGGTGTTCGTTAACGCCGATGGATCGATTTTGGACTCGAAATTAACGATCGATGCTTCCGTAGGAATTTTGTCCGCGAGCCAAAATTCTCGAGGCTTTGAAACTTTTTTAATTTCGTTCATTTTCGACGTTGAAATCGGGGGAGCCGTCGTCGTCGATTGGATTTTTGATAATGAATCGTTCACCATTTCCCATGGATATTTCTGCACTTGTTCTTCCTCCATGGCAAGTCCATCGCTAGGAGCTGAGATTGAAATTGGTGGGGTCGAAGTACTGCTCGAGATTTTGGCGAATTCTTCGGTTTCGGTGGAATATTCTGTCCATGAACTTGTGCCAAGTTGCTGGTCCGTTGACCCCGACATTTGGCTATTTTGAGTCATGGTCAAAAACTGGTGTGGAATATTTTGATTATTTGTGAATGTTCGGGGCGACGAGAATTCTTCGGAAAATTGTGTGGAGTCTTTTCCGTCGTTCTCTTGTTTTATGGAAATTGAAAATTCTTCGCTCGATATTGTTTCGAAAGGAAAACTGCGAGACGTTATGGAATCTTCCGATGTTTCTGGTGCGTTTTTTTGTTCGGGAATCAAAGTTGTTGCTCGGAGATTCACCGAAGTGGACGATCGAAGCGAATGCGATTTTTCGTTCTCCGGAATTACCGGCTGAACAAAATCCTGTGCGGTTGACGAACGATTACACAAAGTTTCATCGTTCGTAGACTTTGGCGATTGTTCGTTCGAATCGGGAAAATGTTGAGGAGTTCCAGATTCTTCAGATTCTTTTTTCCCACCAAGTGGAATTTTTGTAACGACGAGATCGAAGGACGTGTGTGGAATTATTTTCCGAGCTTTTTCACTCGGAGCCGTAAGATTTTTGCCGACAGCTTCCGAAGTCAAAATTGGAGCAGAGCTCGAAATAGAATTTTTCTTGACGATCGTGTCGTTGATTTTTGGAGCAGGAACCAAATTTTCAAAATGCGATTCAGTATCAGGAGAAATTTGGAGAGTTGTGTCATTGCCACGAGAAGACGAAACTGTTTTCGCATTCTCCGGACTATTAAGAATCTCCTGCTGTTGCGACGAGCAATTAGTTTTCGAGGCTTGATCGTGAGCCACCAGCAAGATCGTAAAAAGATGTTTGAAGTTCTTCCTGATGGTAGAATCTTCCGGCAAAGCGTCACGAAGTAAAATCAACCTGGTCCAATCTCCCGGGGAAGTTCCAAAAGGAAAAAGATGTTGAGACTCATTTGGTGAGCGAGTCGAGTAGTTTTGGCGAAGAGAATCGGCCTCCAAGGTCGAACCATATTCTTGGACGAGAACCCGATGAAATTCGACACAGTTATTGACGAAGTTTCCATGAGAATCTGAAAAAAAAGTGACAATCAAAAAATCGCACGAGAATTGAAATTTTTAGGGGAGTTGAAAAAAATATTGATGCATTTTTTACCTGCGTTAGTGAAAACGAGAAGCGTCAACGCTTGTAAGAAACTGCAGAAAAGATCGTTCCGTGCCATGGCTCATAAACGTACTGAGAAAAATTCTGTTACACCGTGAAAAGTAGATCAGGATGCAACGTTGGCAAAATCCACACGTATTCGAGCTAAGAAACAGGATCCTGCTCAACGTGCTGTAAATATACACAAGCCTGTTGTTTATTCGATCGGCAATATGAAGAACTGATTCGTCAATTTACCGGAATTTCGGACTCGGTTCAGATTCGATGAATATCCAAAGTATTCTCCATTTGCAATTCTCAGTTTTACTGAATGCGGGTTCGAGAGATTGTTGGGTTTCGTTGGCATGGCAATCAACAAGAATCGAAAGAGCTCAACACCGCCGATGATGAGTAGAATCGATTAAACTTGTTAAAAGAGCAAAATTATCAATGGCTGCTCGCGTTAATTTTGTTCACATCGACTGAAAAAAATCGCACGGCGTAATTCCGTAAAATGGCACGACGTCTATTTCCTTCTTCAAAATTCCCACCAAGTTTCGTCTCCGGTTACCGGAACGAGTGCCAAAAAGAACGACAAGCATGGACGTTGTTGGAAAAAAATGTTGTGTTGCATTCCAAGAACGTAAAACTTGAACGTCGTGACTTGAAATAAATAAAACGCGATAAAGCTTCATTTTAACTTTTCATACAACGCTCCTTTATTGTTTGTTTTGTCGATTAAATTGCTGTAGCCTTTCGACGTACTTGCACGCACGAATAGGCCCGTATACGAAATATCGAAGGAGCGAAAGCTTCTTATTACGTCTACACGTGGTAGTACATTTGTTAGTGATGTTTCGCGTGTTACTGGGCTAGTATCCACTGTGTTCTGCAGAATTTTATGTTATACTGTATATACATATATATATGTATGTTATTACTGTGGGTGTGTGTTCATCTGTATATATATCAAAATTATATATAAGTTTTCTATTATAATGTAATTACAATGTATCTACGTACATATTTATAACGACGCTGGAAATGGCCTTCTGAACGCATTTGTCCACCAACATTTACGCGGTCGAGTAGAGGTAAAATTTGCCGAATACGTGCAAACTAATATTTACGAGTTCCGGATCTCGCAGCAACACAAAAAAAATCATTAAACAGCAACAATTCGCAAATAGTGATTACCTCGTACTCGTAATTGTAAACGTGTGGTTATTTGTGATATAAAAACTTCGATATTGAGGACAAATCGAAGCAAAGAAAAAAAATATCTCGTTTCGCCGAATTACATATTATATTTATTATTTACACGGGGTTTACTGGCCTGGGTGAAACGTTCATGGGATCAAGAAGTCGAGAACAAATTCGTGCCCCATTAGTTCATTTTTGTTCCAAAGATTTCGGAGATTTTTTTTGTAGAAATATCGAAACGTCATTCGGGTGGAAAATCCAGAAATTTGAACGTGTATTGAGATTTTAGCTTTTTGGAACGTTACGCCAAGGCCAGCAGCGCAGTATTTCGTTAACGTAATAATTAACTGTTATGCCTCAGTAACACATTGATTATTAGAACCCTCTTAACGCGAGGTATCTGTTGTACAACATACAATTATTCATTTTCCATTTTTTTTTTATACTATAATAAACATCTCTTCATTTTCTCTTTTCCATAAGAACCTATTTTTGTATCGTTTGTTTGTTTGAAACCCTGAGCTACGATTCTACCGCCACGACGAATCTGCTCTTTAAAACATTTTCCAAGAAAAATAACTTAATCATTTTCTTCCTTCTCTTGTTTTTTGATGCATCAGAAAATCGCAAGTCGACGAGAGACCGAATCGCCCGCAGTTCCTACTATGCCACGACAAAATAGCTGCGGTCTATGGGCTCGCCTGTATCGAGTCGTGAAGAATTCCGGACAAAAAAGTGAAAAGTGTCGTTGAGACAAAATTTTAGCCCTGAAAAGTTTTCAATGCTTCTTCAGGCCTAAAATACTGCACTTACGAAATTATGGCCGAGGACTTTTCGACAGAAAATTTATTTCTCTACAAAATCTGTCCCATTCATTTTTCCTCTATCTCCGATATTTTTCACTTTACGAGCGATTTTTTACCGCGTGTCTTTAATTTCGATCTCAATGACGAATAAAATGACAGGACTCGAGATTCGATGGAGGCTGCAAGTTCCATAGAATGTACCATTCAACTCAGGATACCCAGTGAACTTAGAAACGTAACTTGAACGGAGCTAACTCGAGAACGAATCAACTAATAATGCTTGCTTAATGACGGTAACAGCTGCTCTATGCACTACGTAGAGCGAATATCACAGTTTGATAGATAAGCGTCTCGGCTTCGGAGAACTAAAGAAAAAAGAAGGAATGAGGGCAAAATCGGTATCCTCGCCGGAGAGCGAAAAAAAAAGAAAGAAGAATAACGAAATGAGACGAGAACTTGGGATGTGGAATTTTCATCGTATTGAAAACTAGAGGCTGTTCCATAAAAACGTAAATATCATTAATCGAAAATATGAAAACTGAATGTCGGAGCGAAAAAAAAACGGAAATTCGCCGTGGCTCAACAGCCAAGTTATTTAATTATTGTTAAAATTCTTATTATGCTACGTACTATCTCCCGCGGTGATGCCTTTCGAGTCGTTCGATAAAGGGGATAAACATGATTGAGAATTCCGTACGAATGTAAAGGCGTAACGAAGTAAATAATCTTTACATAATTTGTCGATTTTTTCGCAAGTTTCCAACGTCCAAAAAGTTTATTGAATGAGTAACCAAAGCGTGTGGTAGCGAAATTGAAAAATAAAAAAAAAAAACCGTATAATAACCGAAAAAAGTTCGAGGAACGATAAAAATTAATGAGCTACGCGAAAGAGCGAATAAATCGTGCGGGGCAATGTAAAGCGTATAACAAACTTGGCGATCCTATTAATCAGCACAGGTTTGTGCTTATTGCAAACAAATTTATTCGAGACTATCAGAGGCCCGTACGATATTTGCTTTCCGATTGGCTCATCACTCCTTAAAAAGACGCTTGTACATTATAATTCATCATTTTTCGTTTCTTGCTTCATTTTATTTTCCGCCTCGCTCAATATATCGAGCTCGTGAAATTTACGCTCGCAAATCGCCCACGGCAGTTATAACAATAATCATAACAACTAGATAATAAAGATCCCTGAATATATTCTGCTGCTCCATTCCTCGTGGCACGCGTCAAAGATGCTGAGCAGTCAACGAATTACTATCCCAAAATTACTCAATTTAGAATTCGTCCATAATTTTGGATCAACATTCTTGACTCCAAAACTAAAAGTTTGTAGAATTTCCAATTTTTAAATTTTCCCATCTAAACGCGTGTAAATTGAAATCGCGTTCGTTCATGAGTTGCAAAAAACGTGTTTATGATTTTTCTTGAAAAATTATGGCTATCCGCAGAAAAAAAATCCTAAATACAGTTTTTTTGCAGCTCCGACGAACCGCGACGTCAATTTACACGCGTTTAGATGGGCAAAATAAAAAATCAGAAGTGAATATCTCAAAATCTAAACGTGAGAAAATTTCTTGCTATTTGCAAAAAAAAATCCTCGATCCATTTTTCTTCAACGTTTTAACGAAACGTGACTCCGATTTCCTTCATGGGAGAAAACTTTTAGTTTTGGTGTCAAGAACGTTTATACAAAATTTTGAAAAAACCCTGAATAAAGTCGTTTCGTGATAGCCTTAAATAACAAACGTGAACATTATCATTCTCTCGTTGTCTCTCACTTAATTTTCTTCCGTCGAAATCGTGTCGCGTGTAAAGTGCGGTCGAGAGACGAGCAGATAAGTCACCGATACCGAAAAAAACGATCAAGGTGCAACGGGTCGTGGCGTGCGAATCACTTTCAACTAATTGCCGCTTAATATTTTCCGGTATTTAGCAATATTTTCTTGAACGATCCGGCTTTTCTGACTGGTCGCGATTCCTCCTGCGCTTTTCCTTCCTCCCATTGAATCTGGCGAACGTTATTGACCAGCAAAGAACGACGACAATTACGATTATAATTGATAACAAAACATAGCGACGAGTGTTGAATAAAACTAAAGAAAAGCGAAGCGGCAACTGGTGGGGTCACAGAATTGCCTTGACAACTAAACGATGCGTTTTCTCATATTATCATAAATCGTATTGACGCGGTATTCGCGAGCGAAGTGTGGGCAAGAAATTTTGAAAAAAAAAAGTAACAAATTTCATTAAAAAGGAAAGAAAAACACGAGCAAAGGTCGTAAAACCGTCGCACTGCGGTACATTTAAGCGTGACGCGATCACGCGACAGAAAAGACGGAGCAACTTGTTGGAAAAAACACTCGCGTTTCTCTCTTCTCACTATCATGTCGTCAAAGTCTGTACATAGCTTTTCCTCATATCTTGGTTCTTTTGTTATTTTCGTAGTTGTCTCGATATTTGTTTTATTTTTGTTCTTCAGCGACTCGCATGGCGACTTCGGGGACGGTTGCAGCGTCGATTTCACGAAATTCGATCGTGCAACGACGAGTTGCTGGGATGATGCACGCTCGATCGAAAATCTTGTTGTTCGTTCTCGCCGTCGCTTAATCATCGATAACAGGCTGCTTCGAGCATCTCGACGAAAAGTTTGTTCATCGGCACTTTGCCGGACCTGTAAACGGTCGACCAAAATTTTCTCACAATACCATCAGCTTGCCGCAGACTCGGTAACACTAGGAACATGTTTTGCGTCGCTTTCAGCGCTTGGCCTGGCCTCACAGCTGCCACGCAGTCTGATAACGAATTCAAAATTGAATCTCTAAAACGGTAGAGCGCTTGAGGCTCGTCGAGCCTTACGTCACTGTTTGTCAATATCAATGCTTTCAGAATAAAATATTCCTCTCTCGCTAAACCCAATCGCTGAAGCCTCTCCACGATCTGAATACACTGCGTTCAAGAAACAAACAAAAAAGCAATAATTCATTTTATTATTTATTCAACAATGTTTGCCAACTAACAACATAAACCCTCCGTAGACACACATGGGTCTGGGGTGCTCAACTGTTTTTTTTTTTTACGATGCTGAAGTTTGCAACGTTGGAATGCAACGAAAAATGATTCATTTCTATGATGATTCGTTCAATTGTCAATTTCAACCAAATTTTTCGAACCGATATGCTTTTCGGGTGGTAAAATTCGATTATTTTATCATCGTCATTACATTCTGCATGTAAATAATTATTTTTACCAAAGATTCAAAAGAATTTCGTTGCATTCCAACGATGCAAACTTCAGAGTTTTTTTTTTTTACTGTATTTGGAGTGGTTTAAAAAATCTGAAAAAAAATTGGCGAAGGTAAAAATACTTTTTTATCATTATTATTCAACCCAAGAATGATAATCTCATATTTTTTTTATCTTTTTCGATCACCCGGAGTCTTAATAGACCCAAATTTGAAAAAATTCAACGAAAAGCGTTGAACTTGGGCTCATTCTTTTCGTTTTCAAATGCAGGATCACGCGAGCCTGGGGCAAATTTGCTTGAAGTCAAAAATTAGTCAAAAATGCAGTAAAACGTTGAAAAATGGGACAACGAAGGGAGAAAAGACGCGGAATTTGATCGATATGAAAAACAGAAAATTGACGCGATTCACTGGACAGCTCAGACCCATGTGTGGCGACGAGGGATTATTTTAATTAATCGACTTACATGGGAGTAAAGTTCGGAGCAGTGACATTCTCGAGCGAGTCTCTCGTCGATCGACAAGTCCTGGGCGAACCTGAGGCGACCAGTGTTTGGCATACTTCTCCAAGCGAGACTAAAGGTGAGAATTTCGGCCCATGAGCTCTGTAGAAGGCGCATCTGATCGTTCAGTGCTAAGCTACTGAATCCAGGTATCTGTTTTGCCCATCCTGCAGATGACGGAGGAAAAAAAACGAGTTTAAACCTTGAACGAGTATTAAATAATTCAGCTTTAGCGTTAACGTGTAAAAATTTATATTCGGGAGTTGAATTTATGGAATATTTATGAAAATTTCACGTTCCGAGCTATTTCGTGACGTTGCTTTTGCCCTCATGCGCAATAATTTCAAAAAATTTGAATCAAACGTTCGTTTCCCTGTAAATATAATCGACTAAAAAATTTTGAAGAATTTACCGATAACGCCGACAAGCTCGCGATCGTAAAGATCCGACAATTGGCCCAGAACTCGTTGGTCCGTGTCCATGGTCTGCGAGAGATTGAAAACTTGAAGTACGTCGGGCTCGCAGACGATGAGTGCCTCGATCATTTTGTTGTCTACAATCAGAAAAATAAATTTTCAAGCCGTTGAAACGAGTGGCCGCAAGGGGTGCACGGTATCGACGCATTAACTCTTCATCGCATGATTTTTTGGCGCTACGACAATAAGCGAGAAGAAAGACATTAATTCGAAATTCTGCATTTATCAATGTCGACAATAGTTTGGCAACTTTCCCAACATGCAAGAGATAGAAAAAAAATGATTATCACTCGAAAAATATCATCGACGTAACTGAACGACTTATTAGAATTTACAAAAACAAAACACAAGATGTTATCACTTTAGAGAAACAAAGAAACTGCCTGAGAAGCTCACATACATAGTCCACGATGCGGTAGAGAGTTGAATGACAGAAAAAAAAGTCAATTTCATATGGAACTACTTACTTGTCGTCTCTCCAAATCCAGGCATTCCTACGTTGGCTTAAAACATTAAATCACCCAACAAACAAACAAAATGATTTACTCTTCTCAAACAAATGATTTTTTTTTAAGGATAGTCCATGCATTTGCGGGTTCTAACCCTAGAACGGTAACCCGGGGTCAAAAACGGCCCCAGGCGATTTTGCGCCACGCTCAAAATCTTGAATTTCGAGCCACGCCTTTTCTCCCTTTATTCTCCCGTTTTTTACCGAATTTTTGACTATATTTTTTACTGTAAGCGAAATTGCCCTAGGATCACGTGATCCTGCATCAGAAATCGAAAAAAAATTAGACCAAGTTCAATCCCTTTCGTTGAATTCGTCGAAAAAGTGAAGTTACCGTTCTGGGGTTAAAATTGCGGAAGGCATTTGTCGAATGTACCTTTCATTATATCCGCAATACCAAAAAAACGTCCAACAATATGGGAGCATTCGATTTATTTCTTCTTTCTCATTAAATTTATTCAAAACATAAGCGCAAATATAAATTCTTGTGAAAAGTATTACCTTCAAGTGTGACTGTTTTGACGGGCAGGTATGGATCGGTAGCTCTTCTGTACTTTTGCCTTCCGCCTCGTACTCGATCGAGTCTTACACCCTCCTTGAGCATTCCTTGCCTCAGACACTTTTGGAATCGGCACGCTTGACAAGCTTTTCTTCTCCGTTTGTTGATTTCGCACTCTCCATTTGCCGGACAAGTGTACTCTATGTTCCCTGTAAAATTGCTTGCTATTTTATCATTAAGTTCAGGCTCGTTTGCCGAATTGGCGAAGCGACTTTGGGACGGTCCAAAAGTGCGATAATACGATCAGCAGGGAGCAGAAACCAAAAACATGAAAATTTTGAGTGTCTCGAATAATTTGGTATTTCTTTGCTTTTCAGCGACTGGACAAAAGTCTCTCCGTGCAAAAATTTAGAACGAAAAAACGAGGGAATTGTAATTTTCGTTTCGTGGCTAATTTTCGTAAAAATACGTCAGCAGCGCGAGTCTCGTTTGTTTACGGAGTAAAATTGATAAGTATCGGACAAGCCCGAAGATATCGACGAACCTTGTATCGTTCTTTTGAAAAATGCTTTGCAAGCTTCGCAGGATGCGACGCCGTAATGAAATCCACTGGCAACGTCACCGCAAACGAGACAGAGTCGCCTGGGCATCATGTCTTCTTCCTTCAGGCCACCCTAAATAAGTCCAAAAAAAAAGGAACCATGAGACAAGTTTTTTGTGATGAAATTTGAACAAGTTGTTACTCTGGGGCTGCAGTAACGAGTGTGTGGGAATCTTATTCACGTGCAATACGAAAGAGGGTTATAAATAAACCGTAAGATAATTAAGCGCCTGTATCGAAGCTCATAGTTTTGCGACCTCGTGGCCAAGTCGAGCAAGCCAACAGTTGGCTGTTAGCGCGAGTTAGTGAGAGCTGAATATTTCAGTGCGTCCAACGAGCTCTGCGAACGACAGGCTTGGCGATATTGAATGGGGGATACGTAACTCAATGTTCAAAAATAGGTACAAAATAATTGATCATCGAGAACGTGGGATGATATTTTGTACACCAAAAACTTTTGTGAACACTGACCAAGCGACAAAGTGACATTCAAAAAATTATTATTCCATCAAATTTGAATTTTTTTTTAATTTAGCGAGAAATTCATGGTTTTTCTTCCGTATTCTCGGGAGTGTCGATTTTTACAAACAAAATACCTCAGGAGTTCCAAGCGGTTGGGTAGTTGAGGAGCAATGTTGCATTTCCGGGCTCCCAGGACTCGTTTCACCACCTCCTCCATAGTCTTGCATGTCCATTTTTGCACAGAGAGCCTTAAACCCCATAAAATCCAATAAATAAGCATATTTGTCGAAATCTCAATGATTCCGACTAATTTTTATAATCGAAAAACATAAATTTATCGATAATCAGCAACTTTTCCAACTTTTGCATCAGAATGACGAATCTTTGAAAATTATCAACGAAAATGCAATACTCGTCCGTTTCAACCTTCCCCCCGATATGCTCACATCCAAGATGGAAAAAGGAACGAAAAATAAAGTTAAAAAATAAAAAAACGATCGAACTTGTACGTGAATATAAATTTTTTTTTCAATTTCCATAAATCATACGAAAATGTTTGCATTTCGAGCACGAGCTGCAAATACGAGATATGAATGTGTTTTAACGACGAGGAAATATTACCTCCTGATGCTGGATGGTGGTGCTGGGAGAGCACACTTGATAATTTTGCGTCGGCGTAGTGGGGTTCTCGACTTCCTGTTTGATACTTGGCATCGTCCTATTATTTCCTATAATGGTCTCAACGGCATTACCAGACATCATGCAGACCTGATTGTGAGAGAAAACAAAGATAAAGAATGAGTTGAACGTCGTAAAAAAAGCATGGAAAAGAGCGTGTGTTTCGAAGATCCCAAAAAAGAGAGAATCGCGAGCGTTCCTAATGCGTCCGCGAGGCCGATTGCAGTTTGCATTTTTTTTCCCGCTTTTTTTATTATTTTCGCACACTATTTTTAAGCTGGACGGGTAAGACGGAGCATTTTTAGAATCCAGCTGTGAAGAATTCGACGCCTGCTGTTTCAGCCAAGTTCTCAAAAGAATTCGTGAGGTACGTGTGCGCGCGCGTGATGTCGAATAAAAAATGACGTCCGAATGCGCACGATAATATTTTTTTTCTCGTCTGCTTCGACCTTTTTATTATCTTTTTTATTTTTTATATCGCCCCTTGATACGCGCTCTCGTGGTTGCGTATACCGATAGGTAATTTGCTACCAATCGCGCGTATGCATCGCGCGCACCCGCTGGTCGTTTTCTCGCTATATTGGAAATAGCGACGCGACAGTGACTCGGAATCGTTCGCCAGACGTTTGCGGGCTATAAGCGCGAATATAAGTAACGAATGAAGGAACGAGGAAAGTTATCTCGTTGGCCTTGAACCTGACTTATCCGCGCGAGCACAGAACCAGACAAGGTCATCAACGATACACCGAATTGACGTTCCCCGTTCGTTTCGCCGCACTCGCACCGCGCGTTAGTAAACCTCGCATACGCACGAATAATGATGTTTTATCTTTCACAGAGAACGCTCTTTAGAACGATCAGCAAATAGAGCACGAGAAAAGTAAATAAAGAGAAAAGAGCAAGAACAAGCGATGAAAAGTATTTTTTTTTTTTTCGTTTTTATGTCCGTGACGCATGTTCCACAGATTGTTTTCAATTATCGCGGCTTGATTCGGTTCAACAATAGCGCGATCAAATAAAAACAAAAAAGGATCGTTTTCGCCAACGTTTCATTGGCGAATCGTTTTTTATTTTTATGGTTTATTGTTCGATCAAATCGCCACTTTATTCCAAGCAAAACTTTTCAACTTCACTTTGCGAATAAAATATTCTGCCCCGTTGCCTCGCTGCATTATCTCGCTCGCAGAGCTTCGACCACACGTGCGGAAGCCAACAATGCAAGACAGTCTTGTTTACAGAAGCAGCTTTATGAAAGGGATAGAATTATACGGCACCAAGCTGCGCACTTGACTTTTACATTTCGTGTCTGTAGACCGGGCAGTCAACGAGTCAAGAAGCAACTTCTCGCGGTTAAACACTGTCGGAAATTCTTTTCACCAGAAACCTCCAGTTTTTGTAATTCTTGCTGCTCGCTATCGCCGGGTATTCGAATATTGAATGAACAAAGAATTTCAATACGTTCTGATAGGAAAGGCACGAAGCGTTTTTATGACACCGAGACATTCGCTGGTAAAAAAACGTCATTTCTGTTAGGCTTTTGCAGTAACTGCACACAAAGTCTTGACG
Source organism: Diadegma fenestrale (assembly GCA_037043255.1). Lineage (NCBI taxonomy): Eukaryota > Metazoa > Arthropoda > Insecta > Hymenoptera > Ichneumonidae > Diadegma > Diadegma fenestrale. The sequence goes on along the minus strand of CM073311.1, from coordinate 4,249,516 downwards.
ACGATCGAGTCAATTGTGAAAAACTAATGAATTTTTATCTATAGAACGCTAACTTTATGATTTTTTCACCTATCCCGATAATCTGAGGTCGTGAACGACCCCAAATGTGAAAAACTCAAAAATTCTTTTCGTTTTTTGATCCAGGATCACGGGAGCCTGGGCAAATTTGATTGAAGTCAAAAAATCAGTAAAAAATGCGGTAAAACGAAAAAAAAATTTTTTTTAACGTTGTAGTTTTTTTAAAACAATTTCCAGGCCCGTAGAGGTTCCAAATTTTGCTCGGAGAGGAGAAAAATCGGGATGACGAAATAGAAAGATCGTAGGGGGTCCATTGTTTGCAAATGTAACGAGCATCTAATAAAACCGATTCGGACATCCTGGTGTGTGGAGCACACGGTCGAGTCGAGGCTAAATTTGCTCTGTCGCTCTCGGAGGACCCCTGGGGCGAAATCACTCATGCAGTTGTGCATATTTAGTCCCGCTGTAAGATCAGCCATTGAAAATAGCTTCGTTTTGCGTATGGAATTTTTTTTATCTCGACGTGCCCGAACAATTTTCGATCGGAGATATGCAATGCTGTCCGAGCCCAGTTTCGCGTTTTTCTTTTTTCCCGTTCCGATGAGTGAATAAACATAACTGAATGATTATGCTGACGTGCGCAGTATAAAATGCATAGCATCTTTTTTTTTCATTCGTTCGCTTCGCTGAAGAATTTGAAAAGTTGACTAAACCGATTGACACGACGATAAAAATTGTCTCATCAATTTTTGGCTGATTCGTCAACGATTCGCGATACTCTTATCAGTTCAAATTCATTTTTGCATCAAGAATTATCGTTTTCGAGAGTTTTTCATGACGTCGAAGTCTGTATCGTTGCAATGCAGTGAAATATTTTTTTTTAAGTTGTAGATTCTCTTGATTTTTTTAGCCGTTTCGGTTTACAAATGCCAAACTGCATGAAAATTCATCGAACTATTGAAAAACTTGGACATCACGGTTTTTTTGCATTTTTCGAAGGCTGAATGTCGGAATTACCGAGAATGGAATGTGATTGAAATGGGGAAACTGTATTTTGGAGAACGTATGCAGATTTTTTCTTTTTTTTTCATTTCCCCCTCGAGTCCACGGAGGTTTATAGCAAAAGAGCAGAAATAAGCTTGGGGTGGACGGAGCAAATTCTCCCGAACGCATCTCGCCTAAATTCCGAACGAAGCCACGGGGAAAAGATCAGAAGAGGTTGGGTGGGGGCGCGAGGACGACAGCTTCGCTTTTGTTGGCCTTGAACTTGGCTTTTCTAAGAGCGGAGAGCGGCGATCACTCGAAAGCCGGCATGAGCAGCGGAACAGCAACGACATCGACGCCGACGACGACGATGACAACGACGCGCCATCGCAATTTTAGACGCCGAGACTCGACGGAAATCGCCGACTGCGGGCCACGCCACACCGTTAACCTTGAAATCCACTGTAACGCCGACTCGAGCGTACTATTTTTTTTAACTACTCGCTTCGCTTTTCACGTCCCGTCGTTCTCGATGTCGATTTCCTACGACGCTTGCGCCTTGCAATCTCTTCAGCGGTTTCCCGTACTCTAATTATTCCGCAGGCACTCTCACTAATTTGCCTAATTAGCTGGATCCATTTTCTGCGGAGAATTTTCCTCCAGCGGTAAAAAAGCCAAGAAAAATTCACCTTAATCACGTTTTTGAAGTTTCCATCGTTGGAATGCAACGAAATTCTGTTTTTTCTGGCGCAGAGCTCAGAATTTTTATTCGATTTTTAATCAGGACAATGAAACGATATTTTTTCAGGATTCAAACACAAAATCGATACGAAAATTGTGAGACTTTTTCCAAATTAAACAAAAAATTAAAATGAAAGTATTTTTCGAACTGTCTTAAAAATTGACTGTAAAAAATCTTTTCGTGACTTCAAGATTGTAATTTTGGTGGCTGACGTTCCTTTTCCTCGTGAAAACGATGCAGCCAGAGGCTTTCAATTGCAAGATCCAAATGTTGCGAGTATTTTTCTACAGACCACAAATTTCGGGTGTCAGGGTCTCGGAACCGTGAGTAAAAAATGGCTGCGGGCATAAAAGTATTGCAAAACGAAGCGGCTCTCGAGTGAAAAAGTCTGAGTTTATTTCTGGAAATTCCAATCATCGCACCTTCGTTACGAAATGCAACTGACAATGTTTAGAATTTCTTAAAATTTGTGAAATCCATAGATCAAGAGGCGCGGCAGCGGCTCAACGCCAAGTATTTAAAAAAAAGCGTAGCGCGAACCCTACCGCAGTCTTATTCACAGTAAAATGGACGTTTTATGACGTCACGAAAACTTGAAATCGTCGAAATTTTGCACGATTTTTTATCTTTCGAATGGCCCTCGATTGAAGAGAATCCGTTCGGCGAATCCAAAAAAATCCAACACTTAAAATTTTGGTCGCACATTCTGGTAAATTCTCTGTTTCTCGCAGTTTCTTGAAATGTACAGTTTTACACACGAAAAATTCGTCCTGGCTTATAGTCGCAGGGAAAGTTTCATTGAAAAAATTTTAAAAGTTTGAGTTAAAAAATTTAATTTGTGAACGAAAAAATTGCCGAACCAATGGATTCGAAAATAAATCATTTAAACAATTTTTCATTTTTCAATAAATGCCATTTGGAACTTTGCATTTTTGTATAATTTTCAATGGAATTTGTCCTCCATTTTGAAGTCGAATTTTTAATCAATGAACATGAAGTTAAAAGAAAAATTTGATGAAAACTTCGTATGGGAAATAATTAAGTAATTTATTATTTTTAATGTAATCGTGATATCGAGTGCGGGATATTTTCTGGGCAGTCTGTTGTTGGCATAACATTGACTCAAGTGGCGGGAATTTGCGCAAGACAAGTATAGACCGAGAGTACACAATGTTAAGGGTTGAAAGGATGAGATCGAAGGGATACTTTGCCGTATATATAGAACTATCAACTACTATAGATAATACGAGGGAGAGTTCGCAGGGGGCCGAATCGATATCACGAGGATGAAGACCCTGGACTCACGGCGAAGGCCATGGCCTTCGCTCGAGTGCTATATTAACGGCTGTACAAAAGGGACAGAAAGAGATGGCCTCGACCCAATTTCCACGAGCCCCGAGAGACCTTGACCATCGAGAACAACTCACCTTGCTTACCGGCCAGAGTCTTGTGTCGTGCTTACGGAATTTTCACACTATTTTCAAAGGCTTTTTCAAGCAAACACATTTCCCGAACTGGCCTCGTTAAATCATCTAAAAAGTGAGTAAAAATCGTTTTCTCAATCCCGAACGCTAAACTGGGGTCAAAAACGACCCCGGGCGATTTTAAATCCCGCGCCATTTCCGTCATCGTTCTCCGATTTTTTCTGATCGTTTTACCCAAATTTTCGACCTTGAATTTTCGGCTCGCGTGATCCTGCATCAAAAACCGAAAAAATCGAGCCCAAATTGAACCCTTTTCGTTAAATTTTATCCAGAATTATAAATTTTTTTAATTGGAGTCTTTTTTGATCCCAGATTGACGCGGAATAGGTGGAAAAAAAAAATAAAGTTAACGTTCTAGAGATAAAAAGCCAAAAATCTGGCCATGATATTTTTTTTTCCCTGCTATTGTGTTGGGTTTAACTCTAGAAAAAAAAACGTCGTCGCACGAACGTCCTTGGATTTGTGCAAGCTAGTAGTACAAGTTACGTACTCGCGGCCTCGCTTTTCTCAAATTTTATTTTTACATCCAACACATCATTTTTTCCAACGATATTTACAGCTTGGCGAAAAAATGTGCTTTGCTCTGCGATCGAATGAATATGTGTACTGCAGAGTCTTTTATCTCGGATGATATGCGACCGCTGTAAATTCATACGAACAAATTACACCGGAAGGCACAAATCAGCAATAATTGGGTAAATATACTTTGACGACTCTTAATTTACATTTAAAAATCGTTTTCAACCACATGTGCAAAGATTATGCAATAATCGATCAACATTTTATCGATTTTTTGTCATTACGGTCGAATTGCGAAATCATTCAACTGCCCGTGTGCATTTTAATCATTTCGAGCCACATTTTTCCTGCATTATTATTGAATCAGAAAAATCGCAATCAAAACCAAAGAAATTACGAGAAACTACGAAAAACGAAACGATGGACGCGATTAGCGAAATTTTTTTTTTCCAATAAGGACAATTTATTTCTAAAGTTCACTCCTTTCAAAAAACAAAAAAAAAATAAGAAAAATTCGTTGCATTAAAAATGCTCAATTAAGCGAATTTTTAGAGATTTCGAAAATAAAATATTCATTTGTACAAAAACTCCAAAACGTGTCTGAGACAAAATATCCTCAAACCGAAAACTCGAGAACTTCGATATTATTGATAAATTTTGAGTTCTTCGTTAATTCGGATTTTTGGAACGCACAGAAATGCCCCAAAGTCTCTTTCGTCGTCATCACGACATAAACAATTACTGTCTGCGTGATGATACATTTTTATAATTAAACACACAGATATAAAGTCGGCGTCTGAAAATGTTAACACGATCTCGTTCTATTCTTGCAACGCGGTTTCCTGAGGCGTCTCGGATTCCCACTGAACAGTAGTTTCGTCGTCGAGAGAGAAAAAAATCGCGAAGGGGCGAGAGAAAAGCAAGAAAAAAAATCGAGAATTGGAACAAGAGGCTTCGTTGTGATGTTTTCAAATTTGGTGGCTCGTTAAGGCGTCGCAGCTTTGAATAAAAAATGTTTGCAAATGTTTCGGTCGTCGATTTCTCTCGTTTATTCCAATCAACGTACAAATTACTGTAGGGAAATTTGCGTTGTTTCGCGAAAAGTTGCAACGACGATGCCGAGAGAGAAAAAAACGTTGGAATTTTGCACGGATTTGGAAAGCGAATGGAGCGTGTAATAGCAATTCGGATTGCGTAACAGGACGCGCGGAAATGGTCGATGGAGCGCTTTCCTGTAGTTGGTACATGAAATCATCACTTTACAGGTACACGCGGTTATATTTCTGGGTCGGCGAGTGATAAGTTGTTGGAGCTCCGGGAGTTTCGTAACTTTTGTCGTATCAAATACGATATAAAGTATGAGTTGCCTTGGAGTTCTGAGCGACCAATTGCGCCAAGAGACACAACGATTCGCGCTTGATACGCTGAGTGTGGAAGAAAATTTTTAAATCACCGTAACTGAAACGAATCGGCAGGCGAGATGAACCATTGAAGAATTTTTGCCGTGCGGAATGTTCGTGAAAACGAACGAGCGTTTCTAAATTAAAATTTCACAATTAAAATCGCTCCAGACTCAAGGTCAGCCCTCATTTTCGTTCCGGAACGCTAATTTCTCAGGTTCGATTTCCTGCGAATGCGAATCTGCGTTCTTGATGAAGTAAAAAGTAAAAAAAAACGCTCTAAAACTCGTTCCTTCATTTCGTAAATAAATTTCCTCTCCAGATCCCAAAATACCATTCGAAGAATTAATCTCTCAATGAAAAATCGAAGCGATAACATTTTGCGTACACTCCTCCTATCATAATTACGTAATCTTAATTAATATAATTTCCAGACTTGATTAAACTCGTTACATCACGTAATTTATTCGATACAATGTCGCAATGCCACGCAGTTTCTCGGACGAGAATAGCAACCGTATTGAATCCCATCAGCTTTTCCATAACCAATGGAAACGCACGAAAAAGTCTTAATAGCGATGTAAATGAAAAAATCCTGGGTCCCGAATGAAATTGTGAATCTCGAGATCGCGGCTTTTGGAATTAATAAAGAGTTAACGACGCGTTAAAGCTGCGAGAGCAAATGGATTTACTGGTGATAAGCCAAAAGTCGTTGTACGTGTATTTTGACTGCACATGACGATCAAATTTTCACGAGACTCGATCGAAACAGTTTTTTAGCTCAATTTTTGGAAATTTCATTTGAAACGATGACGAAATATTTCGTCGGAATAATAACGAAGAGATTTAATTAAAAAATTGAGAATTTCGCTGCCAATCTCAAGAAGCTTTGCCAAGTTTTTTTATTTTCTTAATTTTGGCGATTTAATTGAAGAAATATAATTCAATCAGTGTAATTACGAACTTGGAAGTTTTTTATTGCGGGAGGATGAGTTTTAGTATGAAATTTTGTGTATAAACGGTGAAGGATTCATCCGATGGTAACACATTGTCCAAGGTTAGGGCCAACGAGCAAAAGCTAGTCGCGTTCTGTGTGCGTCAGTGACGTCACCGACGTCTCGTGGCCTTAAACTTGACTCGGCCCGCGCCCCTCCGACGCCACCCCCATCGAGTCCGGCTGGACGTACGTGAGTTCGTGTCCGTCAATGTGTTTGTGTGTCGCCCGGTAAAACGCGTTGCCCCACCAACGCGCCGATCTAAGGAAAACCACAACGCGTAATCCTCTACACCGCCACCCACCCCCCCTTTCCTCTTCCCAAAGCCTGGTCGACCCGCCGTGGCTCGCTGCATCTGTTCTCCGCTTTCCGAATCACCATCCGTTCGCGATAAGATCCCACCATTTGTCTGTATTTTTATCTCCGTCCGATCGATCTCCTCCAATCAGAAAATCATCCGAGCAACAATTTAACGTTTTTCAAGAAAACCTCAAACTTTTACGAAATTGCCATTCACGTTCAACTTTTTTCAAGGTCGTTCTATGGCCACGGTCAAATGCAAATTTCTCTTTTCAGTTTTTCTCACATTCAAAATGGTTTTGGAGCGCAAGTTTGTTTAAAAGAATTGTTACAAATTCACTAAAGAACGACAGACACTAAATTCAAGATTTTCCAAAATTTCGAAAAGAATTGACGACCGATTTTTTCGAAACACTGAATAAAACTTCGTCGATGTCACATAAAAGCGTTGGCAAAGTTTTAAGAGGCTCCACCATCCAGAAATCGAAATATTCAATGTTGAAAATTGAAACTTTTAGCAACGCTCTTATGAGAAACTACCAGAAATTGTAATTTTTATAAATAAATATCTCGACTTTCACCAGAGTGAAAAGAAAAATTCATTTTTACTGACTTTCCCAATTTCGTCGTCCGTTAATAATTCTCCAAATTACGAGAATCTTCTCGATCTCAATTGAATGAAATGCAGAAAAAAAATCCAATTCGGTACGATAGAACGTCCCAATTGTGAGAAGATTCTTTCTATCCCAATCCGAAACAACGTGAACTCGCGTTCGAGTAAAGAACCAGAGAAATGGCTACTCGGACTTTCGAAATTGCCATGCACAGTCCAGTTAGTGGAGACAAAAAAAACCTTGGGAAAGTGGGGTCTAAGAAATTTTGACATGTGGCCTTGTGCTCGGGATTCCTTGACGACAGACCCAAGTGTTCGACTTCAAGGAGAGCTCTCGTCTCGAGAATGGTGGAAAAAATCGCTTATTCTCGAATAACTTCTCAACACTTGTTGTATAACAGAAAAAAAATAATGCAAAACTACAGAAATTGATATTTCCGACAAATTTTCCGTTGTTTTTTACGTCACACTAGAATTTGACGAATCAGAGTGCGTCACGATTGATAATATCCAACAAAAATATTCTCAACTCCGTTGTTCGTTATCGAAAAATTCTATGCTGTGATTCGACAAAAAATAATGACTCTGAAGTTTGCAACGTTGAGGTTAAACGAAAAACATTATTTTTATTGATTATTTATTGAATTTTGAAATTCGTGGCAATTGTTTGAGTCGATTGAGTTTTTTGGTTGCAAGAGAGAATCGTTTTATTGGCCGGAACGAAAATTGAATAATAATTATTGGCTCTGCTGAAGAAATAACAGAAATTCGTTGCTTTCCAACGATGCAAACTTCAAGATCATAAAAAATAGAAATTGGAGGATTTGGCTGAGGCTGATGTGCATTATGGAGAAACATCGCAGACCAAACGACAAAATCCTCGTATAATTTTCTCAAATGGAGCAAGAAACAGGGCGATGGCGAGCATGTTTGTAGTTCGATAAAATTGATCCCAGGACAGGCGCATGTTCTCTGACAGAGAAATAAAAAATGACGAATATTTGATAGTGGAATATTTGCCTCGATATCGTGTCGACCGGTTACCGGAATTCCACATTGAACGCTCTCGCACTTTTGCGTACCTTAGAAATTATAGTCGATTTTTTGAATGTATGTGAATTTAAAAAAATGTTAAAAAAAAACAATATTTTCGTCACCTTGAACTATTTTTATCATTCTCCTGTCGATTCAACTCTTCTCACCTGCTGCGGCACGCACGGCGAGCGAAAAGAACGATTTTCAAACTGCTTTTTGCTCGACACTACATGGATCCGCAGGTCTCGTCTCCATTCGAGCCAAACGTTATTCACGCCTATTGGTTCAGATGGCTCGAAAATGCTTGTTTTTATCCGACCCATAAAATCTTTCGGGACTCGCCTAATGAGAAAAGTAATTCGATGAGCTATTTTGTTATTTCCCTGCCACGGTAACTCGCTCAATTGCAGACTGACGGAAAAAAAACATCGAAAAAAACGTGTCGGGAATTCCTTCACGTTGTATTTGGCAACTTTTTTCCTGACAAATCAAACGTTGTCGAATTATTTTTGAAAAAAAAGCAACAATTCGAAAAAGAATTCACTATCAGAAACGAACGAGATGAGAATCGCTTTAGATCGCATGTTTCTAATGAATTTTTTGAGAAATCTCGTTCTCGTATCGCCGTCAAATTAGCTTCAGAAAAATACGAAACATCGATGGAAATAGTAGCGCGATTACGACCATGGAAAAGTTTCCAAACTGTCGTCGTTTGACGCGAGAAACATGTGAGAAAAATGTTGAGCTGCTCAGAGATCAACATTGTTAAAAAAAACATTATCATTGGACAGAAGATGTTTTGGAAATGAGCCAAATTGCGGGCGACCACTCTCCAACAAACGTTAACATTGGGCAAAAAGAATTTCGAAAAAGTAGCGACGGTTCGTGACATTGAAGCTCGAAACGTTCAGATCCGACGAAAGATACTTTTTATTCTGTTAATTGTTTGATTAATTAACCTTCCGCGTTCATCAGGGGTCAAGATGACCCCGAGCGCAACTTTGAGCTACAATCACTACAAATTATTGGCGCTCAACACGGTTGCCTCCTCTCCAACGGATGACTCTGAAGTTTGCATGGTTGAAATGCAACGAAATTCATTTTTATCTTTGACGAAAATAATTATTCAAATGCAGAATGCAATTACGATGATAAAATGATCGATTTTTGCCATTCAAAAAGCATATCGGCTCGAAAAATTTAGCGGCCATTGAAAATCGAACAAATATTCAATAAAACTCAATATTTTTCGATGCATTCCAACGTTGCAAACTTCAGCATCAGCTCCAACGGCGCTTTGGGGTGTGCGAAATTTTTTTTTATTACAAATTCACTCTTTGCTAATTTTCTCCACCATTTTGAAAATTGGATGACAAATTTTTGGCATGATATTCGCGTTCGGAAAGATTCAAACTAATCTCCTAAATTTTTATTGTCCTGGGGTCAGTCCGACCCCGTGCGCGACCAGCGCGTTATTTCTAAAGCGTGTGACCACGGAGGGTCGAACAAACCATGACAATTTCCGGACCAATTGCGGGTGCTGGTTCTCAAAAAAGAGTTGCTCCATTATCCTGCTCAAAAATTGAATAGAAATCTTGAGACCTGCTCGAGAAAAATCAGAATTCCGATGCATTTCGACGATGCAAACTTCGATCTCGTGCACCTCCGGAAAGAGTTTTTTTTTTCTCAATTCCACAAAGACCAAGGGTTGAGGTTTGGAGAAAAAAAGTTTATAAAATAGAAAATCCAGCGGTCGTTTTGTTGTTAAGGTAGAAAAGGTTTCAGAATCACCGTTCAGAATTCTATAAAATTTGGTACAGTAGTGGACTATGATGAGAAAAACATTCAATCAAATTTCCAAGAGACTTCAGAGAGCACCAGCAAAAATATATGTGCATTGGCAGTTTCATACATTCTGAGTTTTATGATAAATTTCAGTTTTTATTGTATTTTCCAACGAATTCTTATCAATTTTGAGGAGGAATCACAGTTGCATTGTATAATACAATGAAATGCATGAAATCAATGTTAAATTCATGAAATTACCAATGCGAATATTTTTTTTCAGGTTCTCTGTGGCCTTTTGAAAATTTGACTGGATTTTTTGCTCATAATCCACCAACTTTAATTTAAAAACCGACGATACCGCCATAACGAATGCAAAACGATGCTCGAAAATTGCAAAAAATTAGGTACGAACACAGAAAACATTTAAAAACAGTGCAAAATGTAATATTCTAAGGCCATATCAAGCCATTGGGTCTCGCAGCAGCCAAAATTGTAAGAAAACGATTTCATTGGTCAAAGGAAAGCGAGGGGCGGGGGGCAATAAATTAGTGACGAGCGTTTTACACTGCACGATGTATGCGGCTACAAAGTGGGAGTGTAGCTATCGTCGAATGCTTTTATCGACGCATACAGGCTCGCGCGAAAATCCATGTACGACTGTCAAGGCCAGTCCGGATACTGGAGACACGACTGAGCGGGAGGGGCACAGAGAAGGAGCAAACTGCGAGAGGAATGTTTGTAAACTTGGAGAAAAAATTGAGAATTGATTGAGCACAAAGTCGTGTATATTTTTGTACCTATTTCGGTCGAATCCCGAAGATTGTTCAGTATTTAGAAAAAAAAACTCCAATTCAATCTCCGTAGCTTGGAGGCAAAAGTATTTACATCAAGGAACCGATGAAATTTGTATTTTATGCCAAACTGCATCGAAAAAATAGATAACAGCATCAAGGAACGTTGGAAGGTGATAATTGTCGGATAACATGGGTCAATGAAATTGGAGGCAGACCTCGTACATAACGAACTGAATTAGAAACCTGATTAATTGACTTGTCTCGCTTATCGATCGCCTATAATCGATCTTTCGTTACGACCCCACATTTTCATCGAAATTTGAGATTTTTCGATGTTTTTGCGACATTTCAAGCAGATTGAGATTTAAAACTGGAAAAAAATGTTTGCCTTCCCACAGCTTTCTCTGTGAGGAAACAGAATTATGTTTTTGGATCGTTGGGACGTACTCTAAGGAGCAGGACTTTATTCCTACAACAGAATCGATGTCATTGGACGAAAAATGGCGACTACGATTCTTCCCTATGCACTCTCGTTCATTTTTCGGAGTTTAAATTTAAAAAAAATACGTGATGCGCCGTTTTCCGTGCATTCGAAGGGAATTTCGTTCGATGTAGAATTTTTTTCGTCACTTCAAGGAAATTTGACGCAGATAACGTTAAAATTGTTGTTATTGTGCGAGATGTCAAATGTCAAACATTTTTCGAGCTGTGAAAATTGAGACCGAGTTCACGAACGTATTGAGAAAGAAATTAAATCCACAAGGAACGTGTAACAATTTTAACAATTAAATAAAAGACGAAAGAGAAAACAAGCACCGAAAATTCCAATGTTTTTTTTCGTACTGGCGTTTCTATGACATTAACCTCAATTCGAATCGCCACTAGAGGTCGCTGTTTGTTTGTGATGGCCCGAGCGGTCGCGCACGTGAACCAAAAACTAGCGAATCTCTGAAGGACGTAAAAACAAAGGAAATTGAGTTTCAAAATTCGAAAAATCGTTCGAGAGTTTTCAAAGAACAAAGTGAAAAAATTGGCAGGGCATGTCAATATAGAAATTTTTTTTTTTCTCTACTGTCGAAAATGGTCGACGAAAAAGACTACAAAGTAACAAAATTCCGACGTGAAAAATGGTCGTACGAACGTCGAACGATCGAAACGCTGCCTGCCAATTACATAAACGCACTTAGTGGCTTTGTACGTGTGGGTGTGTGTGTGAAGTTACATCAGACACGCGATTACAATGCATGAGACTACGAGATAAAAGCGGCAAGACGAATCCATAATAAACCACGAAGAATCTAACGTGCGCGAAAATTGCACTCATTGAGATTAGTCGGAGCGAAAAAGACGACGAAAACAGGGGACACCGTTCGTAATCGTGAGGAAAATGCAATTTTTAAATGATCGTTCTTAGTGAACCTACCACGTCATAGATCCAGGAGTCCATGGCCGTGCCGTACATTCTTCGTGAAAAAACTCGTTATTTCCTCTTTTGACAACCGAATTATCGAGGCCTCACGAATGAGTCAATTTTTTTTAACAAACTGCGATTGGTTCTTGCCATTGAAATTCAAATTGTATATTTTTACGATAAAGTTTATTATTTACAACACTCGGAGACGCTGTTTTTACCGGAATGACGATTATTTTGTTTTTCTTCAGTAATAAAAAGAGTGGAAACGAAGTTCATGTGACGTTAATGTGTAACACGCGTAAATACACTCACGCGCGCACCATTGGTCGAAAGCAGGTTTGGGAACGACTGGTCCAACGATTTTGGCGGGTTCACGCACCCCTTCTTTTTTTACTTTTGCATGTATGTTCGAAACTGTGTCTCTAAAGAGATCTCTATTTATATGGATAAGTCTGTATCGATATACACAACGTACGGACTGTCATAACGCGATGTAAAAAAAAAAAAACAGATGCTCACGGCTCGGCGGGCCGCGCACGACTGTTGCGAACGCCGGTGCTACTTGGCCAAGCCGGTGTGTTGTGACACAACGGTATAAACCCGCGCGCGGCACCAATCACCAAGAATACGCGATTCCCGCAAATTTACTCTGCACATACGAAAAGGGTGATTCGAGATTAAAAAGCTCCGATAATTACACGAATCCAGTTGTCGCGTTTTACTTTCGGGCAAGCGATCCTGATTTTCTTTTTCTTCCTTTTAATTCAACGCAATTCATGACTCTGAAGTTTGCAACGTTGAGATTCAACGAAAAACATTTTTTCTATTGATTATTTATTGAATTTTGAAAATTGTGGCAATTTTTCGAGTCGATTGAGTTTTTTGGTCGAAATAACAGAATTTCGTTGCATTCCAACGATGCAAACTTCAGGATCATACGCAATTCGACGTTCCCAGGGAAATTTTTTTTTCATCTGCATTTATCGAAGGCTACGACGATGTGTCGAAACTCGATCTTTGCTTTGCGTTACCCTTTTATATCGTCACTTCGCCGTGCGTGCAAACATCGATGCCATTATTCTGTTACAACATTAAAATACACATCCCGATCAAATACTCTCAATGAAACGACAACAACATTTAATTACTTGACGAAACACCTGCTCAAACGATTCCAGACTGACGTGAATTTGAACCAATACGAACAAAATTCCTCGCAATCATTCGGACAGCAGATTTCACAAGATATTACGGAAGAGACAGTGTCGCGATGGGAAACGGGTCGAAAAAAAAATTTTCTCAAGGTAAAATCGGTCAGAAATGAAAAATGTGTGGGAATCAGCTGATCGCTGTCAAACACGGGACACGTGGCTTGTGCCTGTGCGGGCGGGAGTCGGAAAATACAAGGAACCTCCCAAGAACGGTAACGTTTTTTTTTTTTTGGTGTCAAAAATGACCTGGATTTCGAAAAATTCACATCTCCGCTCAAATTTATCGGAAACCGTTCAACTTGAGCTCATTTTTTTTGGTTTCTTAATGCAGTTTCGTTTTTTTGCTTGAAGTAAAGAAATTTGGCACAAATGCGTCGAAACGATACTAGAAAAACGAAGGAACCGTTTTAGAGTGAAAATTTCATGTTATTCAGAAATCTCACCTGGCAGTCGTCAAGTTTTGGAAATTTTACTCGAAATTTTGTCAAAACGACGAAAATTACGAACCAAAAATGTTTTATATTTATTCGGATTAATTCTTCAAATTCGGATTAAAAATCAATCGTATCGATGACAGTGACGAATAAAAAGTAAACGATTTATAAAATACTTTCGATATCTGCGTCAGAGAATTGCTCCCGTGTAAACAAATCGACCGCGGGCTCCAAATGACCTTGAGACGCTACAAGACATTCGGCAAACACACCGGATCGTGTTGAATTCTTAGCGAACAAGGAACACGCTCTCCGATACGTCACAATTACTGTCTCTTTGTAGTTTGTAATTGACTCGACGGAATTGTTCGAATGAAATTTTCACTCGGCTCACGAAAAGGACGTTGAAAAATTGTCGGATAAAAAAAAAACCGTCGTCAGCCATTTTGTCTCCGATAATGAGTCGAAAATCCAACAATCGCTAATTAATTGACATCCAGCATCAGAAAAAATGAAGTAAATATTTTTCTTTACAAAATTACACAATCGCTCGAGACGTCAAACTCTGAACACGACTTTCGGCACAGCCTCTGTATAAAAAAAACAAAAATAATCGATGACGGAAAGTCTCCTGCACAAAATTAATAATCGACGTTAATTTTCAAGCGCTCGCTTTTATCTGATTCCAGATTCTAAGATTAAGCTGCGCCAACGTAAACTTGAAAGCATAATTAAAATCTCGAAAATCGATTTGTCTTTCCCCATGCAGAAGTGGCGCTTGGATAATTTTTTTCAAGAACGACGTGATTACGATCAAAGCTTTGCTCGGTTGAGATCGATGTTTGTGTTTTTTTTCGGTGAAAACAAACTCGAAATCTCGCCCCTGCGATTTTACGACCACGCATTCGTACATCGTGGCAAAACGATCGAATTTTTTCTTATCAAAACATCAGATATTGACGGTCCTTTGATCGAGTTGCGATCGCAAAATTACTTGGGTAAAGCGATTCACAAATTAACGCCTGATTAGATAACGATACGATGATGAAATTTGCATCGTTGGAATGCAACGAAATTTGATTCATTCTTGAGCAGAGCTCGAGATTCTTTTTCAATATTTCGTCAAGACAAAACGATTATTTTCCAACAACAATAAATAAAGAGTAGAAAAAGAACTTCGTCTCGTCATGTTGCGTTTCAGGCACGATAGCCGTAAAAAAAAAAATATCCAGTCATTTTTTCGTATGGGCAAAAGTCGAAATGAGAAGAGAAAATTCTTTGAAATTCAAAATTATCCCTCGTTTCGGTTCCTTATCGATAATTTCTCAATTTTTCATTCTCTGCATACACGAAAAACAAGAAATCGATTTGAAAACCGTTTACGTTCCAGTTGAGCTCCGTGACACTCCATATTCATCATTTCGAAAAACTGGGACACTGCAATAGGGCAAAGAAAATAGATTCAATAGCGTCGTTGTGACCGAACGACTATGCAATTCATTGGACGACAAAAATTCGTGATTCGATCTGAATTTTATTGGTGAAAAATATTCGCGATCGATGCAATCTTTGTTTTGCAAAGACAGTTGCTCGGATTAGCGCGGGACAAAATTACGAAATAAAAAAAAAATTCATAACCGCGCGAAGTCGCTTCGACCGTCCCTTGACGACATTATCGTCAGTTTGTTGGGCGATGCTCTATATTTGGACGGGGGCGTTGGCGAAGGAATTACGAATTTGTGTCGTATAAAGTGGACATTGGGCGCGAACCGAGTGAGCGAAAAATTCGAGTGGGGAAGGAAGAAAAAGAAGAAAAGGAGGAGAGACGGGGACAGACGAGAGAAAACACAAGATTCAATAGCCGAGGAGCGAGCGAGGTTTTCCGTAGCGAAATAAAAAAAAAAGGATAGTGGCGGCGATGTCGGCGGTGGCCTTGAACTTGACTGTTTCGACGCTTTTTGCGCACGGCCTCGCGACGTTTGCCCAAACAACCGACAACAGCCGCACGTAAACGGCGCGCCTCTATCTTTGCTGACACAAAAAACAAAAGAAAAGTAAACGTTCAACTAAATCGAGTGATCGCGCCTGCTAAAAAAACAAACCTCAAATACATTTTCATTTTTTTTTCAACTCCCCTCTATTTTTCTTCGCAGGCGATCCAGCCTATTCTTTTCATCAAAGGTTTGTGCAAACAACAGCCTGCAGAAATTACTGAACGCGTACCCGCCGTCACGGCCCCAAACGTATTCATTTCAGAATCGTGATTCATTCGTCATTGCGGTTGCAAAATCTCGCCAAGCAAATCACTGGATCGATAAAAATGGAAAATTGTTTTTTTTTTTTTTCAACATCCTTCAAAAATTGACTTTTAAAATGACTTCGATCTAATTTTCAAGAAAAACTTAATTTCAGGCATATCGAAAGTTCATTTTGCTCTGGATCTCTGAAAAATCCAAATTTTCCATCATTTCTGTCCAATTTTGCTGAGTTTTGTTTTTTTCTTTTAATTCGCTCGGAAACGCTCGATGCGATCGGAGACTTTTGCAGCGTATGCACAAGTGTTTTTGTTTTGTTTCATTACTTGCACGATATTTATCGCGAATTTGGGCACGCAGATAAAAACGCGACAAGCTCGTCAGTTTACCGTCGTCGGCGGTGTATGATTTTTGTGTACGCAGAGTCCATACAATTTTTTCATTTCTGGTCACGCTCGACGATTGATTACGTACGCGATGCGTCTCGCGTTACCGCAAGACGAAGAATCGTGTATATCTTTCCGGCGTGATAATTCTTATCTCCTTTCCCTTTTCTCTTGCTCGCGGACCATCCTCGTACATCGTTTGCTCTTCACATACATTTACGAGGCATGCAGATCGTTCCGCAAATCTTTCCCGAAGCTCTCACCATAAGTGCATTGGAAAATTCTCAAGATTACGGTACTCGCCGATTTTTTTCTAAATTTTCAATCGTAAATTCACGAGTGCGAATCGATCAATCTCATAAAATGCGAATGGAAAAAAACTTGCAGCTTTTTTTCGTGAATTTTTGAAAAATTCGAAATTTCGCGAGTTTCTGTATTTAATTTTTTTATTATTCAGAAATTCCTGGAAATCGGAGGACGAGATTTGATCCAAAATCGAAAAAATAGCGGAGATTGACTTTTTCTTCTTCTGGATAAAGACACGATGGATTTTCATGTAACGAAAGGCGACGAGTGTGTTTTCGTTGGCTCTTTCGGTCTGAGCCGAAAGTTATGCGGGGTTAAGGTAGTCACCAAACAAAACAGCTAGCACAACTGCTATAGACCGATCAATATGGCACTTTCGCTTTTTCGTCTTCCCGATATAAACTCTCGTGTATTGTACTCATACTCGTAGTATACTCCGCTACACGTAAATCCCACCGTAGTTGGAAATACATGCGCGCACGTACCGCCGATTACGTCAAAGGTTTCATGCTCGAAATCATCATTTTTTCTTCTCATTCGCGTATGTAGCGCAAAACGACTTTGTTTAGGGTTGTTTCAACATTTTTTCTAAACGTCCTTGGGCCCGAAACTTACAGTTTTAACCTATAAAGAAAATTTGTCTAAAAACTAATTTACACGCGTCTAAACGCGTGTATTTGGGATAATTTTCGCAGATAGCCAGAAAAGCTACGATCTGAATTTTTTTGAGAAAAATCCTAAACACATTTGATTGCAATTCATAAAGGTAACGCGACTTCAATTTACACGCGTTTTTGTTTTCGGTTTATTCGCTCTACTTCGCGACTCGCTACACGGTCCCCGAAAAACAAGCGCGGAGGGACTCGGAAATGGTCGTAATGCAAAAATTTGCAATCATCAGTAAGAGAAAATTTCTTAAAACTCATTTCTCGCGACGAAAGCGATTGAAAACGAAATTCTAGTGAGAAGTTGCAAGATTTGGATGGAGCGGGAGATCTTGTGTCGGAGAATTCGTGAGTCGTTAATTTCGCACGGATAGATCGAATTGAGGTTATGTTGTTTTCGTAAGCATGTATGCGGAGTAAAATACTTGGAAAAAGGCGGACCGAGAGATTCTTGCAAAGTGTCGTGGCTGGTAAACAGACAGAGAAGAATGAGAGAAACGAACGAATGAAAAACGGAGTCTTTTTTCCTTTATTTTTGTAAAGACTCCACCGAATATCGATGTCTGTCTGACGAGGTTAAACGGCGAAGAAAGAAACGATTTCGTAACGCAATCCTCTCGCAACGAGAAGAATCAAGGTCGCAACGATTTATATTGTGAAACGTAAGGATGACATGCGTCATTTTTTGCCTCAACTCGTCGCGATGTTTGTTGATCGCGTCTCGATTTTCGCACGTTGCAGAAGGAAATTCGCTAATGGCCAAGCTTTGCATTATTTTTTCAATATTTTTTTTAGTCTCGAGAAACGAGGCATGGGGCGGGCGAGAGGTCTCGAAATGAGGCGAGAAGAGTTTTTCGTATGTACACACGCGCGGGTTGATAACAAAGATGGTTGCCGCGTTATTGGCACTTGACGAGTTAGGTCACGTTTTAGGAAGTCCCCGCTCCCCTCCCACCATCCGGAGCCATTAGTATATTGGCGAATTGGCGAGAATAAATTCACTGGCCGACAATGCGCTCACTCACCTCAGCATCTGTAAATCCTCGAGTTATTTCCTCACGACGTCACACGCACACGCGCGCACTAAACAACTTGTTTTTTTCCGCGAAAAATCACGAATAAACCGAGCAATGGCCGATTCTACAAACCACTAGAAGCAGAAAAACTTCTGTGATCGGGATTGCACTTTGTGGCGCCACGACGCGCTCACGGACAAAACACGCAACACAAGTCCAGCCCGCCGAAATAATCGTACGCGTCTTTATAGCTATGCTCAGTGCTGCCCCCTTTCGACTAGTCGTCGAAGCGATCTCGTGCTCCGCCGGCTAATTCGCTCTCTCGCCGATCCCGGAGACCACGAATTGACAACAATTATTGACCCTAGAACGGTAAACTGGGGCAAAAAACGACCCCAAGCGACTTTAAATCTCGCGCCCGTTTATTTTTATCGTTTTACTGCATTTTTCGACTAATATTTTTAATTTAAAAAAGCATGAGCCCAAGTTGAACTCTTTTCGTTGAATTTTACTGGAGATGCGCATTTTTCACGATTTATTCCGTCATTTATGACCTCGAGGTTAGTGGAACAAGTAAAAAAAATAAGGTCACCGTTCTATTGTTAATAATGAAGCGCAACGAAACAATTTACAACGAATTTCGCCATTTTCTTCCTTTCTCTCCATCATCAAGTTGACATTTTCGAAAACTTCTTTTGTACACCTTGGGGATCGCCTTTTTATGGAATTTTTCTCAAGGAAATTTCGAAAAATCTTCATGCGCCTCTACTTTTTTTTCCCCGAGAAGTTTGGACGAAAAGAAGCTTCAAGTTGCATTTCCAGTTCGACAATCGACGTAAAAATCAAGGACCAGACTCAGTTCGTGATTAAAAATAACTGAATCGATTTTTCCTCACTTTTTAAATATTCCGGGAAAAAACTACTTGACGTTATCGTCGTCATTGTCTTCACGCCATCGATCCGAAAGTTGGCATGAAGGGAGGAACGAAAATGATGGAAATCTGCAAAGAAAAACTTTTTGTTTCCCTTGTTCAAAAACTGTTCAATTTTATTATCAAAACAAACAATAAATATTCACACATCGGTATTTTTGGTAAATTATAGACGAAATTAAATCTTCAGTATTTCACAATCGACCCGTTGGTCGGTCCACGCATCGTCGGAACCCGGTCTGACGATAACGCGAGCGTACGAGTGTTTGTTCAGTCTTTCCGGATTCATGACGAGACAGCCATTCGACCATTTACAGAAATGTCTCATGTCCGATGGAAGAAGCAGGATGTGAGGCTGCCGATACATGAAAGCGTATTGTTCCCAGAGCGCTGTGTCGATGTTTATCTCTTTCGAAGGTGGATAAAGCGGGTAGAAACAACCTTGGGTCAATACGTGATTTGCCAATCGTCCCAGACGATCCGTACCTGGCATATTTCTGGAAAAAAGTAAGAAAAAAGGGTTAAGTATGACGACGGCCCAATCTAAATTCTTCTTACATACAAAATGGTTCGCGAGCTCAAGTTTGTTGAAAACAGTCGTTACAAATTGACTAAAGAACAACTTACTATAAATTCAAGATGGTCCGAGCTAATCCGTACCAAAATTTACGACCCATTTTTTGAAAAACTAAATAAATCTTCGATGTTAGATAAAAACGTATGCAAAGTTTTGAGAGGCTTCGCCATTTAGAAATCGAAATATTCAATGTTGGAAATTGCAACTTTTAACACGGGCTCTCATGAAAATAACTGAAAGCTGCGATTTTCATAAATAAATACCGCGACTTTCGCATAGTAAAACCTCTGGAGATTGCGCGAGCTATTAGACATGACTATTCTCTTTGAATGTTGCTAATTTGAAGGAATTCTATCTATAGAAAATTTTGCAAACAACGTCCTTGAGTGAGCCTGCTTCAGAGTGAGGCAAACGACCGTTCAAGCTTTTTGTATGATTCTGAAGTTTCCATCGTTGGAATGCAACGAAATTCTGTTATTTCTTGAGCAGAGCCAATTATTATTATTTAATATTTGGTCCGGCCAATAAAACGATTCTCTCTTGCGACCAAAAAACTCAATCGACCCGAAAAATTGCCACGATTTTCAAAATTCAATAAATAATCAAGAGAAAAAATGTTTTTCGTTGAATCTCAACGTTGCAAACTTCAGAGTCAAGCTTTTTGTTTGTATTCAACTTCGAAAAAGTGTGACCGAGGGATAAGAGATTTTCATGGAGAAAGAAAAGTTGGGGATTGCGAGGGCTGCTCCGAAATATTCGAAAGCAGCAAAGAATCATCGTTTGGTGCATTTGACTTGAAGTGCGAACTAGGGAATGGCGTAAAATAATCGGAACCCGATACTCACAGCCCAAATTCTTCGCTGCCCAACTGGCGTATGATGTCGACGGAAGTGGCGCCAATTGTGAGGCCTTCGATGTCGAGCATGCAAGGGTCGGGCATGAGGCGAATATTCGCAGTTTGCAGGGATTTCGGAAGGAAATATTCGGGCGTAGGGTATACCGGATCATGATGAGCATCGCGATACGATGGAATTAATACGACCCGCGTGCATTTGCTGAAACGAGAAACAAGGAATTTGAATCGGTGAAAAGGTTTGGGGCAATTCTCCACGAGTTGTTGCCAAGTTTGCTTTTGTATTTATCCATCACGTACCCTTTGACGCATTTCATGATTTTCTCAACGAGCTCCTCGAACAATTGTTGAAACGTATCGAGCACGTTGGAGTTCTGGATGTCGGTATGATTATCAGGAACGAAAGGGCCAAAGAGGATGAGAACGTGGGGCTCGGTTTCGACGACATGTTGCATCAGTTCGAAAAGGGGCTCGTAATCCAAGCTGTCGGAATTAGTGAATGGACCGGAAGCGATGACAAGGTGTATATCGTCTTGGAGTTTGAAAGCTGGCGGTGCTTCGGTGGATCCGGAAGAGAACATTTTGTTAACAATAAGTTTGGTCCCACTCGGATTAGTGCCTTCGACTGCTAATATTTGTCCCGGAAACAACGAGTAGCTCTGGACATTTTTGAGGTCAAGCGACATCGTGCAAGACATGTTAGCCTGGGGTGGCGGCTTGCAGCCTTCCAGCATGACTGTCGTCGCGCTCAACTGGCCTTCCATCTCGCAAACGACGCGACCCCACGTGCGGAAACTCGTCTGCGACTGATTCATAACGTTCATCGTAATCGGTGGCTTATCTTTGTCCGACATTTGCCACCATGTGCTGCATAATCGCGCACCGAATTCTCGGCATACACGCTGAAAGTTTGCTGCTTTTTTAGACAGCAAGTCAAACATGTACAAGCCTTGCGCCGGTACATGGGGGTCGCTCGTTTTACCCACTCGGACTTCCCATCGCTTCGTCGTTTTCCAATCTGCAACATCCTTCCCAAATTTCTGCAGAATTCTTCCCCTAGTTTGATTATCCAATAACCTTTTTGGCGTATCCCTGCAATATCCATTTTTTGTAATTCCTCGTGTACGCTATTCAATGATTCTTTCTTTTTAAATATTGTCGGAAATCCAAGTTTTATGTTTTATTATCAGGAATTGAGTAAAAACGATTGAGCTGCGAGCCTGTTTTCAGGCGTCGAAATGTTTTCGAATCGTTATGGATCTTAAGGAAAAATAAACGCTATGCAAAATTGAGAAAAACGCAAACTTGACAGTTCCGGTACGCGGCACTCTGCAGCCAAAAGAAAATCGTAACCACAAAATTAATTTATTCAGGATTCTTTAACGAATTTGTGTCAACACTCTTGACACCAAATCTGAAAATTTTCGGACGTCGAGATTTTGAGAAGTTCAATTTCCAATTTTTAACTTTTCCCATCTCTAAACGCGTGTAAATTCAAATCGCGTTGCGTTCATGAGTTCCAAAAAAAATGGGTTTAGGATTTTTCTTTAAAAATTCCGGCTCCATGGTCTTCCTGACTATCAGTGAAAAAAAAATCCTGAAAACAGTTTTTTTGCAACTCCTTAACGAAACGTGACTCAAATTTCGAGCGTACAGATAGAGAAAATAAAAAATTGGAAATGAAATATCCCGAATTCTGAACGTCAGCAAATTTTTCTTCGTGGAACAAAACTGTTGAGTAAGCTGCCAAGAACGATTAAACAAAATTTTGAAAAGACCCTGAATAAAGTCGTCTTGGGACAGCAATACCTTAAAATACTTGCACGTTTATTTAATCGTGTCGGTAAAACCATAAAATCGAGACTTGGATCATTCGACGTAAAATATTGTCGTCATTAACATTATTACTACAACGATAATCGTACAAGCACATAACTTGGCTGATGACTCAATCGCTTCTTGACCAAACTACAGGGTGATTGTATAATAAAAAAAGTTATCAATGAACCAATGAAATATTACATTCGCGTGCCTGAAAAATTTCTTTCCCCGTACTTTCCGGTTCGATCTTTTTCTACGATTCACGAGTCGTTATGAAAAACTCATTTTCCCACTCAAATCCAAATTCTCATCGGAACCGTTTCTTTGTGCGATCAAGAGAAAAAAAAAGTGAAGACTCGAAAATGCTTTCCGATCAATAAATGTCAATTATTTTTTCTTGTTTTTCCAAAATATTCAATTACTCAACATAATTTTTCATTAAATCATGATGAACGGTTGTTTTGTATATTTTTCTGAACTCCAGTGACGTCGGATTTATTAAGGACATTCCGTACAACAATTGCTGAATGTCGTGCGTGAGAAAATAATTGAGAATGTACTAACGTTTTGGCGGAATATCGAGCTGGTGAAAAAGTGGCGTTCACAGCTCGTATTTTGTTCATTGGGGTAATCGAAGAGTCCAATTCGTTGGGACTTCTGGACCTTTTGACCTAATAAAAATATTGGATTGATAAGATTGGCTGTGAAGATAGTTGGAGCGAAAGCAGGAAGAATGATTGATAATGCGGGTATAAGGGAAACATGTGAGAAAAATAAAAAGTATAATTCGATGTCAACAGGATGATGGGACGATGATTTTCGTGGTGTTTCCGTGTTCGATAATTGGCGTATTTCGTATATACCCCGTAGACGAGTGTGTATCTAGTCACGAATATGTTAAGTAACGTGCACCAAATTCATACTCGTCTATGGGATTGCCCTCAAGGCTCGTTGTCTGCGTCGAGAGAGATTCCAATCGGTGGTAGGCCGTTAAATGACTTATGTACTCGGTAATAACTCACATAACGAGTATTCGAGACAAATGTATAAATTGTTGATGTGTGTGCATGTGTGTACACGAAGCAAATTGAACAATTAGATCGGTGGCTCGTGTGCTGCGTCCATCTCTTGGAAATAATCGATTATGATTGGCGAATGCGACGCGAAGACGATTGCTCGATCGGAGATGCAATGTTAAAATAATGGAGGAAGGGGGGGGGGAGGAGGAGGAGGGTTGAGGATGAGAACCGCCGCGATTGAGTATCGGAGACACCTGAGGATGAGCCACGCGACAATCGGCGTCAAATCGTTGTTTACAACAAAACTTGCTTAATGAGTGTGGATCTAGTCACACTTTTGACACATGCGCACTAGACCATCACTCACTCAGCACGTTTGCTTGATGAAAATAATGTTGCACGGCGTCGCTCCTCTTCGTCGCATTAAAATGTATAATTTAGTTGAATCCATTCTCGTTAAGCAAACTCGCACGATTTATAGTTCTCGCATGAGAATTAAAAAACTCGGCGAACAAATATTCCTGTGAGAAAAACGCGCGCGCGCCCCCTTCTCATCGCCCGTTGAAAGTTACCCTAACCTGTTGCTCCTTGCGCCAGTGGTGCTCAACCCCGCAACCTCAACTTCGTCCCCGCTTTGTCTCGCTCGCGTGAGAGCGTGTTCACCGCATACGTTCCCCCTTTTTTTTCACTCTCTCTCTCTCTCTCTCCCTCTCAGTGGAATATAAAACATTAGAAAAGCTTCTAAAGTGGCGATTCTTTGTGATAGAAAAGAGAGCGCGATCTAAACTCCCCGAGAATTGCTGACTCGTGTGTATCTCGTTGGCCAAGATGCGGGAAGGTTAACTGCCGTTAACCTGGCATCGGAGAGCTTGAGAAACGAGAGAGCGCGTCAGTTTGCCCGCGTTGTTTTTACCACGAGACTCGATTCTAACCCGTTACACACATGTATATTAAAAAGTATCCATACAATTGATAACGTAAATAAATTGAACGTTCGAGCGTTCAATAGCTACTCGAAATTTCACTGAGAACATGGAAGCATTCCACGAAATCCGATTTCCGGATCGAGAGATCGTGTGAGCGGGTCTGAATTGTCGGCACTTTGAAAATGAAATGACTGAGCGGGACGCGAAACACAAACGAATAGCCACGTTCGCGTTTTCGTTTCATTCGAGCGAAATTTTCGTTTTTTTTTCTTCTTTATAATTAAACCGTTTGATACGCGCTGTCTATGAAGATGCTCGGTTCTGCTCATAATCGACGATAAGCGCGCACTAATTTTTTTCGCTCCCATTACAAATTAAGCGATAGTGAAATAATGTCCCCCCCCCCCCTCCTCTCTTCCTCCTCCACGAATACCCCGCGCCGCGGCGTTCCACAGGGAAGTTGAGCCAACGTACAGAAATGACATGCACAGAAGTGAACAAAAGAAGGGACGGCGCTATACTGATCGCCGAACGAGCAATGAGCATAACGCGCTCTCCCGAACACCGAGTCGTGGGAGGGGATGAGGAACCGACGAGTACGGGGTGCGGGGAGAGCGGTTTCTCTCGCCGTTCCGGATCGTGGAGGTTTTCGGGCCAGTCTCTCGACGACTTGCCCCTTCCCCTCGCCCCCCACCACCCATCCCTTCCCGCGGCCTTTCTCTACCGCATCCCCACTCTTCAGTCGCTCGCTACACGCGCTGTGGCATACTCAACGTTTACTACTCGACTCTACGTTGCTGTTTCGCTCTCTCTCTCTCTTTTCCTATCGCTTTCTCTTTTCTCTCTCTCTCTCTTCCGTCTCTCCAGCCTTTTCTTACGCTATTCCCAACCCCAGGGCCTTCTCCTTTTTTCCTTGCGCGAGCTTTGACTTTCTTACATTTATTTCGCAACGTTTTATCGTACATTCTGTCCGGAGAACCGTCCGAGCTTGTGCACGAAAATCCCGGCGTAGCGAGTCGCCGGCTTCGCAGCAATGCCGCTCGGTCACCAACACGCACGCAACTCCAAACCAATCACAACCCCGCGCTTCGTACGGCTCTGAATTCGTTCGTACGTTTCAACGCCCAACACATTCTTACACACTGCGATTTTCGTACCAATCTTACGCGACAAGCGCGCCCTCGCCCATTTGTGATCCCTTTCTCTCGATAAAATATTCGCGCCCATTTCACTTCCATCATCGCCATGTTAAAATCCCAACCAACTGAAAAACCCCGAGCAGGTTCTCCTTGGTACTCGATACGCTCCTGACACTCTGCTCCTCGCTCACTTACAATCTACCGTGGGAAATGACGTTGAACTTTTACCAGTTACTCGTCTTTCACAATGCGGGCAACGGCGCCCCGGCAAATGGCGTTTTATCAACTTTCTCGGCAATTTCTTATTTTCAAAACAACCTCGGGTCACCTTGGCTCCGAACGCTAATGTCAAGATTCTCGGGAAAAGACAATTCACCGCTCGAATCAAAATTGATCGTTCGATTCGACCTGCTCATCGATATCCGATCAATTTTGAGGTCGTTTCTAATACAATTTATATTTTTCTATAGGAAGCGAGAAATAAAAACGTGTGCGGATGGGAGAATTATTACGAAACGACACGAGACTGTCAAATAAATTGATCACAGGCTAAATTATACTCGGAGCGATTTATCGAGCGGTGCCCTCGAAAATTCTCAACTTGTATTTTCGTAGACAGTTCAATCGACTGGAATAAGCTCGAGGCAAGTCTGTGCGATATCGTCGCACAAATACGTCGACGTTCTTTTGAAAGACAGTTTCGAGGACAAGAGCGATTCGCTAGTGTTCGTTTTCGCTTCACGAGATAACGAGAAACACGGAAATCTACTTTCTCGTCATCTTTTTGACACTCGGGCGGCTGATACAGGGAGCGAATTTGTAGACGAAAGTAAAACGTTTCCGAGTGTTTCGGGGCAGGCAAAAAAAGCGCGAAGAAATCGATCGGGCAAGCGATTGATTTGGCATTAATGATGCTCAATTGCTTCGGTAGAGAAAGAGAATATTTTAAAAAGATTCGTCGTTGATAAACGAAGGAACAAGACAATTGATGGCCGAAAGACAAGAAGACTTAACGTCCTCGGGTTCATAAAGTCACATCGTAAATTGGTGTGAACGACCGCCATGAGGAGTTTGAAACCGGAGAAAGAGTTATGGGGAGATATGTACGAAATATACGTTCGGAGCAAGACCTTGAGGCTCACAAGACGAATGCGTGGCGGCCATGATCTTGGCTCAATCGTTGCTGCACGTTTGCGTGCCCCCTCCCGTTTCTTATGCCAGATGTGAGATCCTAGAAATCCGTTAAACTCGCCCCTCCCCCCCTCTTGCTCGTTTTTTCTTTCAGGTAGCGCCAGCGACGTTGCTCCTTTCCCCCAGCTGTTTTTCCAAAATGGCAGATTCAGCCCCACTCCTATCCAGCCCAGCGTTCACCGGACGAGCCAAGCGTCACCCATCTCATTTTTCATGCAACCCGAGAACCTGCGAACCTGGGGTCAGAAACGACCCCAGACTACTTCAAGTCTCGCGCCCTTTCTCCCGTTTTTTTTTTATCGTTTTACCGAATTTCTGACCAATTTTTCGACTCGCAGCAAAATTGCTCCAGGCTCGCGTGATTCTGCATTAAAAACGGAAAGAATGTGACAAAATTTGACCGGAAATGTGATTTTTTCAAAATTGGGCTCATCGATGACCCCCAGGTCAGCGGAATCGATGAAAAAAAAAGTTTATCGTTCCAAGGTTAACGACCAATGAAAAAGATTTAATAGTTCGAATCGACGTTTCGAGTTTTGCGAGCATTCATCGTCAGCCGACATTCCCACGTTCGTAATCCCAAATAATACGATTACTCCGATATAATTCGACGAGGGGATTTCGAGGGAGGAAACAAATGCAGGAAGATGCTGGTATCGAGTTAACGAAGGCTATTGTGGAATTAAAATCTCTTGCGATTCTCGGTACGTGCAGCATGAATGCATAAATGATTGATTGCACGAATCACATCGAAATACGTGATCCTCCGAGATCGTGGGAAAAAGCTGACCGACGAGGACGAACGGAGAAAAGATGATCGGGGGCTTTTGTGCGCGGGTGGAAAAAAGAAAAGACGAGCACAATTTCTCGCAGGAGTGACTGCGGCAATCGAATGTTGGTACGCTCGTCAGAACAAAGGCTAGTTCGGAATTGTTATTATCGGAGAACGCAATCGATTCGAAGAAGTTGCCACATCGTATGTCGACAGTGCCAACGCACGCAACACTCAAAGAGAGAAAAAAACGGAAAAGAATTTGAAAAAAAACGAGGGTGCCTGGAGGGAGGCGTTTGGTGGTCTGGAAATCGAGATAAAGTTCGGTCGCAGCACGAAGAGCACAAGAGAAGGTGGAGAAGCAAAGAAAAAAAAACACTTCGAGTTGCACGCGACAACTGACGATCGCGTTTTAAAACTCGGCGTCCTTTCGTTTTTCATTTCCTCCAGTCCACTATCTTACGCGATATTCGCACGCAGTTCCTCCATGAAAAACACGCAGAAAAAAATGCTCAGACGACGCTTTCGGCAATTGCCGACGGTTTTAAAATTTTACGACGAATCACGTGAAGAGAATACAACCAGAGTCGCGGGAGGGGGGCGGGAGGAGTTGGAAGCCGCGTCGGCGTGTTTCTCTCGAAAACACAGCAACAGGTAGCGTCAGCGCGCGAAACCCAACGCCGCCTGGCGTCCATTACGTCACGAGTAGCGTCCAAACAATGCCCCGAACTAAAAAACCTCAAAGAGTTTCTTTTCCAAATTTTCACCGAGTTAGCAACCGGAAAAATCGATTCTTGAGCAATAATTTCTCGTACATTGTTCTTATCTCGCCTTTGTCTTCAAACACGCGCGATTACAAGCTCAGCAAACGCCAACAGCACGGTTGAAAATTAATCGTTAAAAAAAAAATTGTATCGCGTACTAAAGTTTCGAGCAAAAATGCCAACGATGAATCATGCCGATTGCACGATTCAGTTTTGAGCACGAATTCCTTTCAACCGTTATTTATCATCGATTTACTTTGGAATGTTTATTAATATGGCCCTCGAACGACCGTATCACGCTCCGAAAATCTTACAATTAGAAAAACTCTCGTCACATTTCCAGGTCTACCGAAGACGCGTCGTGACGACAAAGCGACGAGACATTTATACATTATGAACGTGTGTATACGTAACACGCCGGCGGAGCGCGAAACGGGAGCAACAGGTTGTTCGAAACAGACAAAACGACCTACCAGACGTAAAACTCTTTCGGGGCGTTACGGAAGCGCGCGCATCGTTTTGATTCGTCTGACGCTGTCGCGTCCGTTGACTCGTAATGCGAAAAGAAAAAAAATGACAAAAAACGTTCGATTGATTGTTACTTTTGCGTACTAATGAATGGTAATCGAGTCTTCCATCAAGGTTGAAATGAAAATAGAAACGAATGAAGAAAATTGTAGGAATTATGGAAATTTATTTAGTTACGAAAGAAAGACTCGAGGTTATTGACGATTGGGTCGATTTAAATGTGAGACATTTGCGAAAGTTTAGAATTACGAGAACATTCGGGAGCCGGAGAAATCCGAAGAATCGCGAGGAAAGAATCGTACGTCGGGCAAGAGACAGAAAAGAATTAGAATTAAAAAAAAAAACGACGAACGCACCCATGCTCCGGCGTCGCCACCATCGAGAAAACCGGCTCAGCTTCGTTGACGTCCACGAACTCGATTCGTTACTGTGTATCTCGAGATTGTTCGTCATTGTTTTCACTGATTACAGTCGCGAAATGGCACGAGGAAATCACGAGTTTTCATTCGTCACTATTTTTTTCCACGAGAAATCAAACGCATACGATTTGGTGCTGCCGCAGCGAACGAAAATGGCTGACAGTCGAAAATTTTGGTTACAGTGTTTTTCCTCGACCGAGGAGAAATAATAAGAAGCGAAACGAAAAATTGAGACGGCCAAAAAAAGTCGCTTTGTCCAGTTTACACGAGATTTCGGTTACAAGCGCTGGAGAGACGCGCCGTCGCGCGCAAACGATGGCGGCTACGGGGCGCGTCCTTGAAAACTGAAATTATGCCCTTTGAAAGAAATCCGGTCGGGACTGTCGATGGCGGTTAAGGAAGGGGCCGCATACAGAGTGGGAGGAGAGAGAGATTTCTCCTCTCCTCCAGCGGTGTTGCTTCGAGCGATTTGCGCTTTGGAAGCTTCCACAAACGACCTTTGTATCGTTCGTATTCTCGCTCTCTCTCTCGCATCGCTCTCTTTGCACGTAACGCGCGTGAGAGATCCGTCCTCCTCCCCACCGTGCCAACTTCTCAGGGTAGAGGTGGCAGCAGTGCCAGAGGAAACGTGCTTTGTGGGAGCAATTTATTTAACCTGGTGGGGATAATGGCGGGCAATCTTACCTGAAGGATTTTTGTGGCGGGAATTACAGAGAGGCATTGCCGTGCACACGATCCTGGACCCGTGGAGCACGACTCGAGCCAACGCCGCTTGGACCATTCGAGGAGAAGAAAAAACAAAAAATCCAGGAGCCAATGTCAGTTTCCATCAAAACTGACTTTGAAAACTTGAAAACTCTATTTTTCTCACCGAAGCCAAAACGACTTCATTTAGAGTTTTTTCAAAATTTTGTACAAACGTTCTCGGCACCAAAACTCATTTTCTGACGTTTACAATTTGAAATACTTAAAGTCCCGATTCGTTAAAAAGTTCCAAATACCCAAAAATGTCGTGAATGGCAATTTTTCGATAAAAATCCTAAACACTTTTTTTTGCAACTCACGAACGAAACGCGACTCGAATTTACACGCGTTTAGGTGGAAAGAGTTAAAAATTGGGATGAAATGTCTCGAAATCTTGAAAGAATCCTAAATGGAGTAATTTTGCGACCTTAACAAACATGGCGCCTGAAGAAAAAATGGAATATTAGAAAGAATGAGATACGGAGCATCGAGGAATGGTTAACATACTTATCGCAGCACAACCTTCCACGTTCTCCTTCCTTGTCCAGGCCCCCTCCCCACGATATCTGATTACTTATACAATAGCGATATTATACGAGCTATATGCGTTCAGTAACGTTCAACAAGAGGCTCAAACGACCATACAGTTCTCGTGAGATGCCAAGTTTTGCTTTCGATCTCTGAGAGATCGAGGGCGAGAAAATACGAAAAGTTGGAATAACTTTAGCTCGTAATGACGGAGTTTTAAAAATTGAGTTTTTCAAAGCCTTGGGGTTACTGCGGAAGAAAAAAAAGGTTACAAAGTCGTGGAGAATGGAAGAGAAACGGACGAGAGCGGGAGGTACCACTCGAAAAGGGTACGTCCCTTCGACCAGGTAACTCACACACAGACACACATACTGATGGACACACACACTGGCGCGCCAGGACCCCGAACGAAGAATTGGGTCCACAGGTAGACTCGTTACGTCATTACCACTATGCCTACCGCAAAGAATGCGCGGAACAGTGTTGCCAGAGCTCTGTGTAAATCATCGTCGTTGTCCGAGCGTGGAGACACGGAGAGAGAGAGAGAGAGAAAAAGAGAGAAAGATGGATAGGGAGCATCGAGCGTGGATCGAGAGGGCGAAATTTATTGCCCGGACGCTCTATGGGTGATTTTACGTCGACGACCGTTAAAGAGACAACGACACCCGAATCCTTCCATCTTTCTTGCCAATCCCAACCAAGATCCTCCAACGAGGGGGTGGGGAATCGCCAAAAAACACACTGGGCACTTATGAGCTCGCCGAAACCGCCCGAGACTTCAGCCACAGCATTTCGCTCGCAAGATATATAAGCGATTTTAATATAACCTGCAAATTTTTATTTTCATTTCTCATTGCTTCTCGCAATTTTGGCTTGACACGAAAATTTCCAATATTTCCTCTCAATTTACTTCTCAATCCCCACTCTTCCCAATTTCGGTTACGTACTCGCGAGTTTCGATAATTCTGGGCAACGCTTACTACGGGATGAGAACCATCGAGCCAGCGAGAGAGCGAGCGGGAGAGACAACGAGAGGGAAAGAAAGAACGTGCGCAAAGGCAGTGGCAACGTTCGTAGTTTTTAGAGATGTTTCGGCGAGTTCACGTGGCAACGACAGAGATTCGTGTTCGCGGGACACAGCGTTGCCAAACCGCGTACAAACTCCGTACTACGGGAGACTCAAACTGTACCCACGTACATATACACATAGTCATGTGGAAGAATGTAGAGAACGTTAAAACGCGATTGCTTTGTACCACAAAAATCCATCATTCACGTATATATTCATGTTCATTTTTTCTTTCCAATAGTCGACAACTTTATGTTCTCAATTTGCTGATATAATGATCACTCGTGATTTTTACGACGCCGCTCACTCCCAAGTTACGTCCGGTTCAACGGAAACTCCAACTTTATCAAAAAAAAACTAAATATTCAGCCAATTTTTGTCCCAAGTACGAAGAATATTTCAAAAATGACAAACAGCAAATCTTTTTCTTCCAATTATTTAAAAAATCACGAATTTCTGTGACTTTTCGAAAAATTAATACACGATCGCGATTTCTCGGTAAATTCAACTAAATTTTTAATTAATATAAAGTTAGAAATTATCGAAATAAGGATTTTTGACGATAAAGACATTTTAACAAAAATAATAAAACATTCAGCCCGGATTTATCAACTAGTTTAGATTGCACGACGAAAAAATCGTTTTTCAACCAATTTTTGGTGTGAATACTTTGCGAATAGTTGTTCGTTCCATTATTATTATGAATTTGGTTTCGAAACATCGTGGCAAGAGGTTTTTACAACTCGGAACGTTTGAGATCGGGCTGCTCCGAAAAATTGACAATTTTCATGCAATTTGCAGTCGAAATTACTAATTGGAAAAGGTTTTCCGAGCAACTTTCCATTTTTTTGAATTCTAGTTCATTGATTTCTCCAAAATTACTTTTTCACCGAAAATTAGCTCGAGAAGTGAGCGTCGAGGCCCTGGGAAGCAAAAATCGTGTCTACGTGCATCAGAAACATTTCCATGGGGAGTAACGAACGTATCAATCGTCATATTTGCTTCACCTAAGCCGTCACGATTCGTCCTCAACGTAACACAATGATATAAATATATAAATATAGTGTTTTTATACGGAGATTGTTGCAGAGCTGGAGGGACGTCGATCGCATCGATACAACCATAAAACAGCGAACCGTCAACCCGGACGGCCAGTTCTGGTTTCGCGACGAGAAGCACAGGAGAAAATTCGAACGAAAGACGATCGCGATTACTCGAAATATGATATTTAGCGAGATTCGCGAAACGATCTGGCAACATCGTGTCCCATGAAAGCCGACGCTCTCTCTCTCTCTCTCTCTCTCTGAAATACCGCTGGTTATATAGACAGTTTGCTAGATACTCGGACGGAACAATGAAAAGGGCGCTCCACGTGGCTCAGGAAATATTTTTCGCTACGAATCGCTTCGCCCGTTCAAATTCACGTCAAACTCGCGGCGAATTCAATTTTTCAACAACTTTACGGTTTTTGCATTTCGAATAAACAAATTACTCACGTTCTGGATCGCTGGTCCTTTGTAACCATAAATTTCCAAGATATCCTCGTCGTCCCTAAAGTTGAGTTAAGAAAAAATAATCCCAAGCGAATTTCTTTTCCCTACAGCCTGAATTTTCGGCTAAAAAATCATTTTCGAAAATCAATATTTCGTGTCGCTTCTTGGCGAATTTGTTCAGACTAATTTTCCATTTTTTACGTGAGTTTCACTCGCATCCATCGCGACAGTGATATTTCCCGAATATTCATGCAGAGAATTCATCAAAAAACG
Source organism: Diadegma fenestrale (assembly GCA_037043255.1). Taxonomy (NCBI): domain Eukaryota; kingdom Metazoa; phylum Arthropoda; class Insecta; order Hymenoptera; family Ichneumonidae; genus Diadegma; species Diadegma fenestrale. The sequence continues at coordinate 4,216,109 of CM073311.1, read as the reverse complement.
TTTTTCAAATATTTTTCCCCAGTCATTCGTTCAATTGATGGAAAATTTCGATGCGGCAACGTCGATTCGCATTCGAGACTCTAAGCAACAGATTTTATCAATTTTCTATGCCATTTTGCAGATTGTCGCTAAAAGATCGCAACGTTTTGCCTTCAACGTCGTCGATGGAAAATCCTCAATTCTACGCGCCTCTCTAAAGGATACTCGTTGTTTTGGTTCGATCGAGGACTCACGCTAAGCAGCATGGAAGCTTCGCCCCTCGTCGTTGACGACTTAGCGTCATTTTTGTTCGGCTTCTTCAGAATCGAATGTTCCAGTTGATCGAGGCTTTTCAGGGTTGGCTCCAAGCCGATGTTTTTTTCCACCATAAACGCCACCCATTCTTCAACAAGGACTTCTGCACCGATGTCGTAAACGTCACAAAGATCGAGACCTGCGAAAAGTGCATGAAAATACGTAGCCAAAGAATTTTCCAACTTTTATTTTCGTACCGTGACAGAAAAATGCAACTCGTGTGCAAAATTTTGTTTCGTTGCGTCCCTGTTTGAAAAAACTGTCTCGACATTTCGATTTTTCAATGACAATGGATCGGCCTGCATTAAGGATTGAAGTCGATCGAAAAAGAAATTTTATTGCAGCTAAAATGCAATTTTTGTAGCTAAAAAACTGAAATAAAAGTGAATCAAGTTGTAATTAATCGAAAAATTGATTGGATCTTCGTTTCGATTGCAGAAATGCTTGATTTTGATTTCTCGATTTCTCTATTTCACGCGATTGCGGTAGAGGATTTATAAATGTTTGCGGATTTTTGGAATTCTGTCGAGGTTAAACAACAAGTTGAAATATTTGATCGCGCTATCGCTCCCTTGCCCACGAGCGATCGCAATGATAATGGGGAGATGACACACGTCCGGTGGGCGACTTTTCTCATGGTGTTTTTGCAGACGTTTTAGTTTTGTGATCAAATGCATTTACGGCACATTTCAAATTTTACAATAACGTTCTTACACGGGGAAAGATTGTGAAAGCGACGCTTACAGACGGCGAGCGTCTCGAATTATCTGCAAGTTCGCGGCCTCGCATAACCGCTCCGAACGCGGAATCGAAGCTTTTCTCAATTTTCTCCAGCTTTTAATTGCCCGCTAGTATTGTTGAGCTCGTACTTACATTTTCCGATGAAAGCTTTATCCGTGATTTCAACTCCGAGCGTTCGAAAATTGTTCTTCAACGTTTCTTCGAGCACCATCTTGATTGGAATATCGGGAATGTGCGAGCTTCGCGCCAAAACTGCCAAACATCGCGGGTTTTTCGTCAGAAATCCGTTGAAGTTCGGCGCTTGAAACGCGACCTAGCGGTGGCGTAGCGAACTACTTTACCCGGATCAGTTTTGAATGCGTTCAAAAGTTGGAAACAATTTTTTTTTGTTTTCACACGTGATAATTCTCAATTTCGGAATCTCGAATTCTCAGCCACGATTACTCGGCACGTTTTGCTGAATGAAAAAAGTGGAGCATCGAACTTTGGACACGTGACTCTTTAAAAATATGACTCTGAAGTTTGCAACGTTGAGATTTAGCGAAAAACATTTTTTCCATTGATTATTTATTGAATTTTGAAAATCATGGCCATTTTTCGACTCGATTGAGTTTTTTGGTCGCAAAAGAGGATCGTTTTACTGGCCGGAGCAAATACTGAATAATAATTATGGGCTCTGCTGAAGAAATTACGAAATTTCGTTGCATGCCAACGATGCAAACTTCAGGATCATTAAAAAATCCATTTTTTTCATGATTTCAAATAAATCTTTCTAGACACAGCGTCCACGGAATTTAAGCTTTGTTAATGATCATGAAAAATCATTATTAATCGATATCAAACGACCCCAAGCGATTTTCAATCTCGCGCCCTTTTTGCCTTCGTTTTCCCGTTTTTTTTCATTGTTTCACCGGATTTTTGACTTGAAGCAAAATTCCCTCAAGCTCACGTGAACTTTCATAAAAAATCGAAAGCAATGAGCCCAAGTTGAACTCTTTTCGTTGAATTTTCCTGGAGATATAAATTTTTCAAAATGGTTACGATTACGGGAATGGGTAAAAAAAGATCATAACGTTCCAGAGTTGAAGTTCCGATGAAATGATTTTGTTGGCAAAGGGTAAAGGAAAACATTGTCAAAGCGATGTATTCTGTCCGTGGAAATGTTATTCTCTCTTTTTGGTGGTGGGATGATAACTGAATTGCATTGTTATGGAAAATATCATTAATTTTTTGTATTTAGTTACAAAAGTGTTGCACGTCATGTCAATAAAAAATCGATAGCTCGAACGACACCAGAAGCGAATACAGCGCCTGGAGGTTCCGAGATTTATCTCAACGGAGAATTCAAAATTGACAGTATTGCGTTCGCGTAGATAAAAATGGATAAAAAAAAAGAAAATACAATAATCATGATGTTCCATTGGTGTAGAAAAAAGAGGACGAATCAGTTTGATACTCGAATTAGGCAAAATATTTTTGATCGTTTTGCCAGAGTTCGTAAAGTTCGGTTGATGTTTGGGACGACGGAAATCTGTCGATCCACGACTGAATCAGTCCTTCGAACGTTGCCTCGTAATTCTTCAGAGTCACTTTGCTCGTGTCTTTCTCTGGAATTGAAAAAAGAAACGGTGCATTACAATCGAAATTGGAAAATTAAAAGACGCGAATATTATGGCAAATGGGGAACAAATTACCATCGACGAATGTGTTGGATTGAACGAATATCTTTCTTGGCTGTTTGTGAGCAAGAACAATCTGTCTCCATTGCTCCCAAGGATGGGAACCGGAAGCTGGCACGTCCGTGTATTTATCGTACATAGCTTTGGCCGTTTCGACGTCTCCCATGCTTTTGTAAACTTGGAGTTTCTTGAGAAATTCACCTATAGCGCGTTTTCCAACTGTAGGAATCTTCGATCGATCCAGAGTCATTCTCAAATTTTTTCCTGCTTCGAGTTCTTCGACTTTGACGAAATCCTCGCCCGCCTCGAGACAAACTTGGAGGAGAGCGTATCTCGCTTGCGAATGAGCTTGCAGCCACTTTTTCGTCGATGGTTGATACATCTCAAGAGCTTTTGCGCAACCGTTCCACAAAAGCGACAGCCAATTGACGTAAATAATATCATCAGCGTCTTGGCCTTCGTAGCCAAATATTTTGATGACTTCTTTGTCGATACTCAAGTACAAGCCGACGGCCTCGGCGCGACATTCCTCGTAGGACGACGAAATAACTCCGAATTTGGAATCGTAAGTCTCACCGTCCAGAAACCATTTGTCGATCGGTTGGTTCGTCAATGGATTTTTCACCTTTTCTTTGTCGAAATTGTATTCGCCGTTGGCGAGCTTTCTAAACAATTTTCCACTTCCGTGGCCGAGTAATTCGTGCAGTCCAACTTGGACGTCGAAACTTGCGATACGGAATTTGTTCATAAGCGCCTGATCCTCCTCCGACAAAAATGGTATTACGTCTTGTTTCATATTCGCTGGAATTACGTTGCCCAAACTGACGTTTTTGAAACCCTCGTTCTGTCGGATCTCGTCGTAATTTGGTATGTTTATTCCCGAAGGAATTCCTGAGCCCGCATAAGTCAGAACATCCAGCGACGTAAAGTCTGGCCTGAGGAATTGATCTTTCTCGAAATCTGGGCCCCACGGTAACGTCGGCAATAATTGCTCAGCCCGGCTGACGAGAGTCGCAAATTTCTGAGACATTTCTTTGTTTACCATGGCAACAAAACCCTCGAATTCTCCTCTTTGACCTGCCGGGTCACGATAAGTCTCGATAAAACCGATGTAAAGTTCGACAACCGGTCCCTTGTCTTTGATCCAAAATCTCGAACCATCTTTGTGGTCGTTCAACGATCCCGTTCTAAAGTGACTTATGTATTTGTCCAGCATGTTTTTCTGGTTGTCATCGGCGGCGTACGCTTTTGCTTTTTCAAGATTTTCGATAACCGACGCAAGCAAATTGCTGTAATCACCGCGACTCACTTTGAAAGCCGCATCTTTGAAAGTTTCGGTGGGCAGCGTGATTTTTGGATCGTCGCTCACCTCCAACGAAGCCAACTTTATGTCGTACAAATTTCTCGTTTTTTTCACACCCGATTCTTCGTACGTTTCCGTCGTTTTGAAACATCTTGTGTTGTAACATTCCAATCCTTTACTTTGCATAAACTCGTTCACCAACTCTGAATCCTTCGTGTCACAATTCCTCGAGAAATACGTTGTTATTCCTTTCTCGCCCAAACCCAGAGACTTTACTCTTTCCTCCAAAGAGTAAACGTCTTTTTCTATTTTGCTCCAAATATCTACTATCTCTTGGGAATTCTTCTCGTGAGCTTTCGACAATTTTATTATCGTCTCGAACTTGTCCTTCGGCAGGTTTGGAATGATCTTGGAGTCTCCGAAACTCTTGTAATTACCAGCATTCGAAAAAACGCTGCAAGCGTATACTAAAAACGCCTGTAAATAAAAGATAAATTACTTTCCCTGCACCACGACTCATTACAGCTCATTAAAGACTTTAACGTATTACTATGTGACAAAATTACTTTATTTAGGATTCCCATTTAGATGGGAAAAGTTAAAAATTGAAATGCACCCGCGGAAATTCAAGTCGCGCTTCGTTTATGCAAAAAAATCAGTTGAGGGTTTTTCTTGGAAAACTTTGGCTCAAACTTTTTGACTTCTACAAAAAAAATCCCAAATACATTTTTCTCCAACTTTTAAACAAAACGTGACTTCAATTTACATACTTTTCGATGGGGAAAAGAAAAAATTGGAACTCAAATATCGAAAATTCTAAATGTCAGAAAAAATTATATAAAATTAAAACGTTTTGTATAAAATTTTGAAACAAACCCAAATAAAGTCGTTTTCGGAGTAAACTCCAATTTCCGAACTTTGAATTTGTTACATTTATTTTACTGTTTTTCAGGATTTATGAATAAGAGTATTAGCATGTTCAAAGTTTGGAAAACTTACGGTGTATTCGTCTTCGCTGATGCCAGCAGCTATAGCAGATTTTTTTAGTTTGTCTATCGACTCGGCCGAAAATATTTTATGAAACAGAGCGAATATCAGTGGCGATTCTGGTGACGTCTGAACCAATACTATTAGACCCCCGTACCAAGATGCACGACTTAAGTAATGAGCATACAGTTTTTCTTTGACCGATAAAGCGTTGAAAGCAGTCGTGCAGTCCAGAATAACGACGGGTTGATCGTTGGGCGAGGTATATAGCGATTTGTCGTCGGTCATTGTTTGAGCTTTTTGTTGCAGGCTGAAAAATAAGTTTATCAAATGAGTAAGAGAATCTCTAAACAGGAAATTAGAAAAAAGGCTGTGGCTATTCGTCTGGATATTTCATACACTAAAAAGCATGGTCGGACGAATAAGCAACCCTTAATCGTACGGATAAAACGGAAATCATTGGATAAAGCGTATCCAGACCAATATTATTCGTCCGGCTATCCGGACGACTAGCCACTGCGTAGAAAAAAATCATCGGCATAGCGTAAGAATGTAAAATTCACAACGAGATACAAATTTTCTCTGACAAGTGAGTCTCGGGTCTGAAAACGCAACGCACGCACTGTTGCGGCAAAAAAACAGTCGAAAATTTGGTTAAATTTGGAGGATTGAGAATCTTCAATTTAACAGCAGAGTTGTACGAGATTTTTGACATTTTCGATACCTTCTTTGAAAACAACAGGAATTTTCGGCCTATTACGAGAACCAGGAGGTTATGGATATTCAAGAAAAGTTTATTCTTCGTTGGATATTTTCGGTTTATGAACATAAATCGCAAATTTGTGAAACGATGTATTTGTTTTGTACGAAAATGCAAATAAACTTTCGGCGTTACTTGACAACGAATTCGACATAATGGAAAAGATTCATGTTTGTACGAAAAAAAATCATTTATTTTTAATAAAAACTTACGAAAAATTAGTCAATAATGTTGGGCGAGAATGGATAATCCTCGTGTTTTTCAGTGATAATTGTGTCGTATTCAGCAAATGGTTAGAAGTTTTCTTCGTAACGTGTGTCACAGCGAAAGAACGCACGCGATGTGTGTTTGGCGAAAATCGCAATAACAGTCGTGACTTTGGCAAATTGAACATCGACTTTTGCAGTTGTGTACGTAGCCGGGTGTGCAACAAGCAACAATTTATATGGTGGATAGGCGTTTGCACTGTCCGACGTGACCATATAAATATATTGCAATACAATGTCACCAGGAATTTTTAACTTTCCAATCTTTTCGGCAACGCTGGAATTATTACCAGATTCTTACCGTTTTCTGACTTTCCGATAAATGACCATGAAAAATCAATTACGGCGAATAGAAATAAAACGAAATTTTCGTGATAATTCTCATTTCAGGGCGCATACGAGTTTATGTTGACGAATGAGGTTTCTGAATCATCAATTCATGAGGCACTTGCAGTGTTTCATTTCATGTTTTCGGCTTTTTTACCGGCACCGGCGGCACCTGCTAAAATTGCCCACCCATGATTCCTGACTGTCCAGCCAGAAATATTTTATTATTGGTCAATTGTTTTTTCCTCTTCTAACCGGGAAATTCACTTTGTAACGTCAATTCAATTTTTGAGCAAGCGAAATAGTGCATAAGACGATCTATACAGTTATTATTGAAGGAAAAATGGAAATATTTGCATGTTTCTCGAGAAACTGACCAAAAACAGTAGTGGAATAAAATTCCAGTTTGTTGCATGTTTTCATTTCGTTATACGACTGCGGTATTTTCAAACAAATTTCTCGAGATTTGATCACAAAGTTTTCGTTTGGATTTGCCGACAATCCAAACCCAGTTTTTTCGATTTGACAAAACGCATAGTTAGGTCATAAGACAGTTACGACTAGCGTTTACCCCCAACATCGTACAAAACGTACAAAACTTCGGATCAAGTTGTGAAAAAATGGCGGACGAAAACGAAGATCAGTGGTTATACGGTGATTCTGTTGACATTAAGGACGATCCTTTAGTTGAGGGACAAGTTGAAAATAAAATTGAAGAAAGCTCGCTACCTACGGAAAAAGAATCTGGAACGGTTGAGGAGGAAAATCCGGAGAGCAAGCAGGATCAACCCCCCGGAGTGCGTATAAAACATAACCTCATTTTAAGATCGTATACCGGAAGGAGTCGCGATATTTCATAAACAAAAACTCCATGACATAATAGTTGAACAACAAAAATATTAATAATTACGATTCAAAAATATAGATTCGACGTTTTTGATGATATCACAGATTTAATAATTTCTGTACCATTTACGCGCAGGTGACCGAAGATTCGGCAGTGCCCGAGGAAGAAACAGCAGAACCGACGACCAACGGCGACGATGAAGAAGCTCCGGAAACCAACGGAAGTAACGGCAAAGAAGCCCAACCGCAGGAAGACGACGAAGGTCAGAGTGATTCGGACTCGGACGACGACGTACACGTTGTCATCGGCGATATCAAGTCCACACCGGCTTACGGGAGTTTGAACATCAAACGCGGCGGACTCCTCACAAACACATCCGGAGTGCCTGACAAATTGAACAAGCAGCCTGGAAAATTCAGTATCGACGAATTTGAGACGATCGGCGTGATAAACGGCATTGCCGCGCATGAATTCAACTTGGATCAGTTGGAGGACAAGCCGTGGCGTCAACCGGGAGCCGACATCACCGACTATTTCAATTATGGATTCAACGAAGAGACTTGGAGAGCGTATTGCGAGCGTCAGAAGAGAATGCGCAGCGAATCTGGTGTCGGTTTGATATTGAATGCCGGCGGAGGGGGAGGGAATCCAGGCGGCGGTTCCAGAGTGCCGCAGGTCGCGATTACCAACGACAACAGCAAATACTCAGGTATAATGGGACCGAAACGCGCAGGACCACCGCCTGGTAGAAAAATGGCAGGAACGATAGACGTTATCGGCAGTTCGGGCCTCGCTTCCAGGAGAAATCTCGACAAGTCTCCTCCCAAGGAAAATGTAATACAAGTCATGACCGCCGATAGAAGAGAATATTCTAGGAAACCCGGTTTCCCAGACATGAGCGTACCGCCGCCGGGTGCAGGAATCCCACCGGCTTTCGATATGCCACCTCCTGGATATCCGGGTGAACCGCCGCCTTTTTACATTCCTGAAACAGATCCTTATTACCAGAGTTACGAGCCCACTCAGGACAGTCAGTGGGGAAATGACCCAGTAAGTGTGAAAACTTTATGAACTTACGATCATTAACGATGCTGAAGTTTGCATCGTTGGAATGCAACGAAATTCGGTTTTTTCTTGAGCAGAGCTCGCGATTCTTATTCAATATTTTCTTAGGACACTGAAACGATTTTTTTCAGGATCCAAAAACAAAATCAGCACTAAAATTTGCATGGTTTTTGTTATTGAAACAAACAATTAATAGAAAAACATATTTTTCGTTGCACCTCAACGTTGCAAACTTCAGTGCCATCGATCGTTAATGCATCGGGATTGAGTGTTTAACTCTAGAACTCTAGAATCTTATTTTTTGTTACGTATTCTGGCGACCTGGGATTGTAAATGAACCCAATTTTGGAAAATTCATATCTGCGGTGAAATTCAACGAAAAGGGTTCAACTTGGGCTTTTTTTTATTTCTTCGGGAGCCCGGGACGATTGAGCTTGTAAAAAAATTAATCAAAAATGCGGTAAAACGATCAAAATGGGCGCGGGATCTGAGGTCGCTTGCGGTCGTTCGTGACCTCAGGTCACCGTTCTAGGGTGTTAATTGATGGATTATTTACAGACATGGCAACCTACCAATTTGGCGATACCCATAACGGATCCCGAGGAGGAGAAAGATTGCGGTCCGAAAACGATTCCAACGATGGTGCCACCGATTTCTATACCTCCATTGATGCCACCGAGAGATCAGAAAGAATCGAGGGAGCGCGATAGAGAGCGAGACCGTGAACGAGACAGAGAGAGAGAAAGGCCGGAACGAGGGGAACGTGATCTCGAATCGATGGGCCGAGAACGAGAACGTGAACGTGAACGAGGCGAGCGTGACAAAGAATCGGTAGCGAGAGATCGTGAACGTGAAAAAGAATCGGTCGCCAGAGACGAGGACCGAGAACGCGATCGATCGAGATCGCAGTATCGTCACAAAGAGAGGTAGTTAACACAGAAAAACCACTTTTTTCGTTTTTTATACTGTTTTATTTGGCAATGTAAAAAAATAGTTTATTGAGATCTTTCAAACAAATGCGAGAATTTCATTTGTCGAGCGAGGCCTTTGTCGTGCAGCGTTTTATTCCCCATTTTATCTTAAACTTTATTTATTTATTTAAAAAAAAACTTTATTTCATGTCCTTGTAGCAGACACAGGCATCGATCGCGATCGCGTTCGCGCCGGCACAAATCAAGATCGCGTAGTCCAAGTCGACGAAAGAAGAAATCCCGAAGATCCGACAGAGAACGCTCCAAAGAAGAGAGCGAATAGAATCTCGACAAAGAGATTATTCCAATTGTGTGTGATCGACGTAAATGTGATTGAATGGGATTTGTTATTTGCATCAAGATGCGAAGGACTCGATTCGACAAATGCAAAAATCAACTCACGCAAGATTTCCAATCCGAGTAGGAAGACTGGGAAAGCTTCATTGACTCCCTCGCTCCACATCGAGGAATGTACAGTGTCGATCAAACAATACGACAATTCGTTAATACGCGTATTCACAGCGTAACGACTTTTTTCTTCTGTATAGAAACGGCTCATCATTGTATTTCACGGACATCGCAATATTTGCGTTTGATAAAAAAAAAAAGAAATTGAGAAATTGAAAAAAAAATAACAAGAAGGAATGATGAAAAACATTTCAGAAAATACACGTGTCCACAAAATTTGACGCACAATGTATTTTTTCTTCCTGCCCTCTTTCTAGCGAACCGATGGATCGTCGTGGCATGCGTCGGGAGTTTCACGAAACACATAATACTTTTTTTTCAACTGATCAAGCAGCATTAGCGACTTGTATAAAAAGTTATGTACAAATGAACGGGCAAAAATGCGTGAAAGGGACGAGAATTGCGTTGATGTGAGATCGGGGAATACACGAGGACCAAAAACTACAAGTTATTGCCATTCAATGTATGGTTTTATATCATAATGTTATTACAGAAATGGTATTTTTATAATTAAAATTAATAGTAGTTTTATTGGTAAATCACTCGCGGGTGGATCAATTGATCGCATCGACGCTTCACGGTCAACCCGGAATCGACCATTATTTTCAACGCACGTGCGGATTTTTATGTTATGTTGGATTATTTTCAGCTTTTTTTTTAATCATCGTCGAATCTTCCCTTTTTTTCATACATAATGGAAAAAAATGTTACATTTGTACAGCCATCATATACATGTTACATTTAGATTACCGTTAATTTATTACCATTGTTTTTTTTATATGTGTGTGTTTGTGTTTTATGTGTATCTGGCGTGTCTGGTGTATATGCCTACATTATGAGTGACAATGTTGCTGCAATCATGACAAACTACTAGCACGGATTCTCCGCTTATATTTCCGGAGGTGGATCGTTGAAGAGAAAAAAACCGAAAACTGTCGTTGCCAATTATTTCACTGAACGAGCCGAGTTTTACGATCATTCGCACGTTTTTTTTAAATATCACAAATGGTAGAAAATCATAATGTTTCGTGCACAAAAATTTAATCTTTTCGATCGAATTTCCCAAGTGCTTTTAAGTCATTTAGTCTCAAACTGACTTCACGATTTTACTGTTTTAATCGATAGTGTATCCAGGCCTCCAGGTGCTTCACGTAGCCTGCCATAGAAGCAAGTGATATTCAAGTCGACGTTACGAAAATGAGAATAAATAAGTTTCTAGAATGGAAAATACTAATCGTGTATATCGAAAAGAGGCGGAAAAATACAAAATGAATGAAAATCAACGAGAAAAGTAAGTAGACGTCAGAACTCAAGCAACGAAGGCAATGTTGGGTAATTATCGTAACAATTTAATTGATAATTGCATCTACGCCGTTAATATGCTGTTTGCAGCGCGCAAAATATGGAGTATAATTATACTGAAGTATGTTTAATAAATTGATTAATTGATTATTTATAACGTTTATTTAATTATCCAAGTGGCTTCAGACGGCTCGGGTAATTGAGCCCCTACGAAACAACTGTAAGCATAAAGTGCGACAATCGACTGCAATTGCTAGTCCCTTTCCCCTGTAAAATGCAGCTAAATTTTTGTATCGTTTGAATTACTTTCATAAGTTGGTGAAATATTAAAGATTTTTTTTTTTTGGTCGATTGCGCTAAAACTGCGACAGGCTTGGGGCTGAAACTTTAAATGGAACGATAATGAGATTGTAAAAAAAGAACAGTACGAACGAAGGTAATGAAACGAGGGTCTAAAAATAAACGAAAGTTGTTCGTGAAATGAAATTAATTGCACGAAACCAAGTGAAAAATATTGGGAGGCACGAGAGCTTCTCGCTTCGAACGTTTTCAAACAAAGTGCATCCGGAAAATCCGAATGCCATTAGAATCGAAATGCTTTTTTCCCCATTGCAATCAAAACACACCCGTCAAGTATAATATAAAGAAAAGTAATAAAAATACAAGAATTGCGGTCTCTAGCAACTTGAAAAATAGATTATTCTCCGCGTTTCGAACGAAGAGTCTCGATAATTGACGCTCTCTGACAAAATGTTTTTTCTTCATCGGTTTTGGATTTTCATTAAGCAATTAATTCGGCTACTCACTCATCAGCTATTTCAAAAGCTAAGGCTCTGTGAGCGGGTGGTTTGTGTGTGTTTATGTGTGTGTGTGTTCAGTTTTGTTGCCCTTTGTGAATTAGTCTTTAGTGTACGTTGAACGGTTTTCGGATTGTTGGTATGTTTTTTTTTTTTTTCATAGTTCCTGAACAAATTTCACAAGTACATGTAGGTATGGGGTTGACCATGTGTTAATGCTCCGTGTGATTAAATGTTAGAGTAATGGGATTAGTGGTTTTTAATCATGCATCATTTACGAAACTGCTCTCAAATGCTTTTTTTTTGTTTTTGTTTTTTTTTCATTCTTTTTAAATGTTACAATGACATATCTATTCGCACTGCTCTGCCTGTTGTAAAAAACATTGTCGAAAATGATCCTCTTTTGTGGCTATTTCATCGTTTCTACATTCTATACACTAATATACAAGTTATGTAATTTTTGTTGTTGCTGTTGCTTCTTCCGTATGTCTGTCCTTCCCACTTATCTAATTACCTGCTATTTCAAATACAATTGTTATTGTTAAAAATTTTATTTTCATTTTCTTGTTACTTTTCTTTTTGTTTTTCATGCGTTCCTCTCGTTCGATTCCACGCGCTTATGAAGCTCGGTCTCCCGAGTACCGCTGGCTCGTATTATTATTACAGATTTCATCGACGAGATGATTCAAACAATAACATACGGATGATGATGAAAAATGACGAAAGTCCATATTCTCAAAGCTTGAAATGTAATTGCTCGCTGTGTATTTTTTTTTGTTTATATCATTCGGACGCATCGAAACTGTACAAATATTCGCTTAGCGCGTATGACCGAACACCCTTTAGATCCGTTTCGCTGTGAATTTTGAGAATGTTCGAAAATTATTTCAAGTTACAACCTGGGACGTAAAAACGTCGTACGAGCCAGCGTGTTCGAGATTTTACGAGGGTAAATACACGGCATATAAATCGAATTATGCGCAACGTATTTACCCTCGCAGGAACAAGTGAAAATGTTTGTGTAAGTGTGAGTAAATCGTAGGTGGGTTTTGTGTTTCAAGAGTGTACGAACGATGATTTGTGGTCCTTGAGTCTGGAATAGGGTGAATTGAAGATACGTGACTTAAGAGAATAGCGCGCTACTGTACATCAGTCTTAATATCAGGGCGCACCATTCCCACTGATGTTCGCCGACTTTCTTGTTACATTTTTTAAAACCTTTTTTTTCCCTCGCTATAATTCTTCAAATATTTCAATATAATATTCGGTGAGAACAAACGAAAAAAAAAAAACAAGCCACAGTGTGTACAACCCTCGCGAAACAACCATCAAGTAATTACATCAGCGCTATGGCAGTTGATTTCGGTACAGTTGAGTATGGGATGAAAAGTGGACGTTGGATGAATTCGCTTTTTTCTGTCATGTCAGTTGGAGCGCACGTGTCGCCATATCCGTCAAGCGTCATTCTCTGTGTTTCTTTGTATGTGTACGTGTATGTGTGTGTGTGTTTTCAAGGGTGTGTGTGTTCTACAAGTGGGAGGTCGCAGATCTTTCATATATATAATACAATTAGCGTGTAGTAGTAGTAAAATCATATACAATTGTTACAATATTTAAATAGTACTTATTACATGTATATCATCAACCGATTGGTTTATGCTTTTTTTTTAGGTATACATATACAGTTATATATATTTATATATATAATATATTCATATATATATATAATCAATATTTATAGGGTTACGCGCGATTTTTTGGATGTTCTTACCCACATCAGAGTTCTCGGAGTATCAACAAGTTCAGTGACACCAAAAAGTTTTTATACTTCCGTTTGAATAATGCACTTTTCTTGATTAGTCAACATTTACGTCCGGGGTTGATTTTACGACTTTGAGAAAATGGATTTTTATTTATTGGTGAAATGAAATTTTTGAGTCTCTGTCACCGCGTCCGATTGATACTCCGAGAAATAATGATTTGCACACTCAACCAAGACAGCTTGAACAGCGGTTTTGTTTGTACCGGTGGGTGCTAAAAGCGCTTACAAGAAATATACTCGAGGCATGCTTCGCTCTGTTTCTCTAGCCCTGTTTTTCATTTTTTTCGTTATAACTCATTAGCACTCCCAAAGGAACGGATGTCAATGTGCTGTTTTCGTAATTTCATTTTTTCTCATCATTTTCGTTTTTCGGGCACGCTTTTACGCTATCGAGTATATACGAATAAAATACAATTTCCGACCTCTACAAATATTTCTTATTAGCTCCACCCGAGTGTTTATATGTCCAACAGGCTCCGTTGTGCCTTCCATCTCGTAAAATCAGGCGTAAAATAACGAAAGATTTTCCTTCTTTGTTGTTATTTTTTTTCTCCTTTTTGTTTTCTTTTACTTTTGTAGTTTAAAAGATCGAAAGACTATGTATTGAATGTAGAATTTCTTTTATTTGTTCTCATTCCTCATTTATGTTTTATACATGACCGCTTGACGTATCTCAAGTTTCGTACGGTCAATAATATTTCGCACTATATAAAAAATTTACACTATTTATAATCAAAAAATCGTTTCAAGGTTTGTGGTTGCTGTTGCCGGTTTGTTTTTTCTTCTTTCGTTTCTTTCATTGTGTTTTCTTTTTTGTTTCCGTGTCCGTGTCCGTGTGTGTGTGTGTGTGTGTTTTTTTTTTCGTTTCAAAGGAGCTTAAGTAGATTAAAGAGATATAGCGATTAGATATTTAAGTACCACTAACGTTTCGTACTAAACACTAAGTAAGGTAAGGATCGTTAGCGGTATTGATCGTGGAAGGACGCCGTTTAGAAGAGTTTGATATTCGTATTTATAAAGTGTTTATATGCGGTCTTTTTTACCTTCCTATATGTATATATATAATACATATATATGTAATATGTACATATATATGTCTAGCAATTAGTATTAGCGATCAATGAATAATCGGTAAAGGGTGGCGTTAATCAAACAAGTATGTATAATAATTAAAAAAATCATAAGCTGTAATTAATTAATTGATAATGAAAGATGATAGTATAGCAATAATTCGATAATCTTAGTTGATACGACATGAGAGAGATTTTGCGTTCGTTTTACTTCCATTTATCTGCCTTTTCCGTTTTTTTCATTTTTTCGTTTTTTCATTCTTTTTGTTGTTGTTTGTTTTCGCAACTTTGTCGACGAATGACACGTCCATGTCATTCGTTTATTTTATGATAAATGATGCGTTTCTTTGTCTTTAATTTACAGATGACGCGCGATTTACAAGGATGAAGGAACTATCGTCATTCCTTAAATATTATTACATTATATGTTCATATCGTATTTATATAATTCTTGTTATTAAATGTCCTGTTGACCGAGAGAGGGAGAGAAAGAAAGAGATAGAGAAAGAGAGAGATGGAGAAAGGGGGAGATGGTGGTTGGAATGTCTGTCTGTCTGTCCCGACCGTCGTTTGATATTTTTTCTTGCTATCGTAACCGGAAAAAAGCTTCGACAGAAATCGATTCAAATAGGTAAAAATCACAGAGGATCCTTTTTGGATCTTTACGGCGGTACTTTCCATTGCCGTCGATTTCTATTCAACTTTTACAGTTCGTACCCTTCGTACATGTTTTTCCTGGTCTTTTTTTTTGTCCTCACCCCCCTCCCCCTCGCCCTGCAGCGATAATCCCTGACTGGAGCACGATGAATGAATGAAACCACGAACGATACCGAGCATGACTCTTATTTTTCACTTAACGAGAATTTCACAACCACGCGTTCCGCATATTAGTTTGTTTTTCTTTGAGATTTCCGTTTATCAAGGGTGTCGGTTTGTTTTATCCGCGCGTAGAAAGATTCAGAGAAAAGGTACCTACGAATTTATCAATGCCATTAATAAATTGTTATATACAATATCTTACAAAGAAAGTTGCCACCATTCCTTTTCTTAGATTTGTTTTCTTTCTTATTTATTGATTGATTTTTACTTTGAATCGGATTATTATTTTTATACAAGACCCTCACACGACTGGTTACAATTAACGAAATATCATACATTGTACAAGGGGATGTAACTCGATCGGATGTGCATGTGTATTTATGAATGAATGATTATATTCATGTTTAACGGATTGGCTACGGTTTAGACTCTAATGAAATGCGGTCGATTCAAAGATTTCAAGTGTCCGGCGCTGATACGCCAACGTTTATCTCAATCGTTTCAATTTTTTATCGGTTTCGAGCCACGCGTCGGCATTTATTTCGGTTTTCTCGCGCTTCAATCATTCTTTCACGCATCGATAATCAAATTCCTCATTCCAATCGATAGAAAACAAGATTTTTTTTTAAATCGACGTAATTTTTAAACGTCTCTCGAAATTTGCGCATGGAACAGTGCGGGAATCGCTGCGAGGGGCATAAATGAAAAGCTACAAGAGTCGTGTGTGTGCACCAAAAAGGAAATCCCATGGTGAACTGTATTTCGGAGGTGGGTGAGAGTAGTTTGAGGAGGCAGAAAGTTGCGGGATGAAATTGACAGAGGGGCATATAATTACACGAGCGTTGTGCGAGCTGATTTGAAAGATTTCTCGAGAGAGAACGTGGCGATGCTTTTTTTTTTTATACAATGTACAATTAAGATCAAATATGTTCAAATAACACCACGCTAATTATGAAGTTGCGGTAATCTTTCGAGGAATTAATAAAACAAAATGAAAAAGAAGGTAATGAAACGATTACATTTTCGCTGAGGTATCACTTTGTCAACGAATTTCGTATTTTACAATATAGGATTAGAAGAGTCATTTCAATTCGGACATGCCTTTCGAAATCCTTCGGACAGATATTGGGCCCAACTTTGAATTTTTATTGGGAAGCGGCAGCAGAACGCAACTCATCATCCTTTTTTTTAAATTTAATTAATCATTATAATACACAATATTCACAGAGTCCGTTAAGAGGAAAAGAAAGTGTGTCTATGTGTGTGAGATGGAGAGAGAGAGAGAGAGAGAGAGAGGGAGAAGAGAGGAAAAGCGACAACGGGAGAAACGAAATGTTAGAAATATTGAATTTAGTTGCGATTTCGGAGGGAAGAGATTGTCTGGATGAACCGGCGTATCTATGCACATTTTCTTTTTATAAATTTATATCACAATTTACAAAACTAGCAAAGGGAGCGGGCGTAATGTTTAATAGAAAGTAGAAACACGACCGAACGATCCGCGGTTTTCTCTTTTTTCCAAGTTTTCTTCAAAAGCAGAGAAATTTCTCTGTGATTCTCTCGGTTTTTCGTTTGTGGACGACAACTTGGAGTCGGCAAAAAAAAAAAAAATGTATCAATTTTCCTTCCAACTCTATCCTCGCCCACGAAATTGTTTTAGTCTGGTAAAATAACAGCTAACCCAAGACCTCATGCGTTTTTATAAATTTCTCGTAATTAACGTGATCAATTTCTCGTCTTTTTGACTTGGTTATTGCTGTTGTTTTGCCTGTTAATTCTAAAAGTTGAAATAAAATGTAATTGGGACGAAACGTCCAATGCGAATGAAAAATAACAAGGATGAGGGAAAGAGGCGTGGCGCGAGAGGATGAGGGTAAGTAAATCGGTCAGGTCTGGGATGCTCAATTTAACTCCCATGTCAAATGCTACTCTAGTGTGATGAAGCACACAGTAGCTCCTATAATCTCTATCCGTAATCGATTCTCGTCAAGCATTACTCTTTTTTCGTTTTCTTCCTTTTTTGTTTTTTCTCTTCATCTCGAACCAATCGGTCGTTCGCCTATCGTACTTAATAATACCTCGACGTGTATCGCGGCGCTGTGTAGAAACTTGATACGTGTTCGTTCGGCGCCGCGATCAGTCCCGTGCACAAAACATTCAGGTTGTTGGACGAGTGCAGCAGCACTTTTACAGCTCTCTACCCTAGCTAGCTCACCTCGCGCTCATCACGTTAAAGCGAGTAATCGCGGCTTGCGAGAGCCGACACTATCTCTGCTTTTCATTTACTTTTTCCTTCCGTTATTTCCGTTTTGTTTGAGACGCTCGCGCGTACAAGTTCGTCACTGTCGCGAGTCGAACTTTTCGTCGAATTTCGCTCGCTATTAAAAAAATACAAATAAAACATCGGTGATTTGAACGCGATTAGAAAAATCGCTACTGATGAAATATCCCCGTTAACTCAATCGTTTTGCTTCCAGTTGCAATTAATAGAGAATTACGTTTCCATCGTTTTCCTCGGCCTTTTCTTGTGTCGCTACAACCCCGTATTAGGGTTTTTTCTTCCATCAAGACTTCATCGGAAGGTTAAACATTGCGAGCGTAAATACTGTCCTTCGTGTGTGTGTGTTTTTGTTACGGCAGAAAGCAGTCACGCCGTGTCTTTCATCTCTAGACTTAATTTTCATTCGTCTTTTTTGTCTTCAAACGTTTTTCTCTTTTCTTCATTCCGTCGTTTGCATTAGTTTTCTCACGCGTACTCGCAGACCTTACCGATTTTAACGGTGAATCGGTGATCGCTCAAAAGACGGTTTATTTGCGCGGGAGTGTCGTCTGTGTTGTTTATAAAACCTGAGTAGGCTGTTGGGCCGGTGTCGGCACCGGTCCAGCCGACGAGGCCGGAGGCCCGATTGGACCGAGATCTCCTGTTCCGGCCGATGATCCCGCTGGGGTCGTCACACCCATCGCTGACACTGTCTTCATAAAGAATTTCTCCAGTTTGACGATTATATGTTTGCCGTATGTGTACTTTCGGAGACTGCCCAAATGAGGTCGAATTTTGTGCATCAGCACTTTACGCTGGGCAGGCTCGGCAACGTCAATCATCTTTTGGACCACGTAATTTGCGTATTGGTCCTTCATCATCACGTTTAAGGCACTGCAATGTCATTTTTATAAGAAATCTACTTTTTCTTCAACACGATCACGCCATCGAATTTAGTCAATCAAGTTTCTTAATAATTGCGGAAAAACAATCAAATCTGTGCTAATTTTAGCTGACAATATTGCTCGAATTCTCTTAATTTTTATTTTTGTTTCATTTTTATTCAGTGGACAGAAAATGGTTGAGTGAATAACGATCGAGGCAATTATAACAACAGCTTTAGACTTACTTATCGTTGAAGCCGCAGACCTCTTCGATAAGCACAGCTCGTTCCTGTCTTGTAGCATGTGTAACGCATTTCTCAACAACGTTGCTTGCAAACTTGTGTTGCGAGAGAGCCAACACTTTTCCCCTAACGCTGCTTATTAATTGGGCCTTGTCCTCGATTTTACCGTGTTCTAAATGGAATAAAAATGTAAATAACATTACAATCGATGCATACGAAAGTGGAGAATCGTATCGTCAAAATTAATCAAAAAATTCTCAGTGAACATTCCGAAAAGTAATCGAGCAATTACCATCGCAAAACTTATTTAGGATTCTTTCAGAAATTAAGTATCTCGAATTCGTAACGTCAGAAAATTTTCTTCATAGGAGAAAATTGTTAGTTTTGGTTTCGAGAATGTTCGTACAAAATTATTGAAAAATGTTAATTGAAGCAATTTTTGCGTCAAGTATCAATCGATTCGGTGGCAATTGTTTGAGATTTTTATTCATTCGTTTGCAAGTTTGATGCGAAATGGTTTTGAAGACATTAAATACGAACCTAGAACATGTTGAATGACATAATTTCCATATTGATCCTGAATCAACTGATCGGTAGCTGCATGAAGCTCCTGCAAAATGCCTTGTGTCTGTTCGGGCGTGCAGTGTTCGAGAATACGTTGAATAACGCGGCATCCATAGGGATGCGTACTGAGGGAATAAACTTGTCCGGCGAAAGCGCCAATGACGAATTGGAGAGCCCGGGGCTCGACGCATTCGATGCATTTTTGCACGACGTGATTTCCGTTCTGATCTTTAACGCATTTGAGGACATGACCGTCGAGCTCGCGAACGATTTCCTGCTGTTGTTCCGGTCCGATCGACTCGAGTGCTTTCTGAATAACGCGACAACCGTACATCTGCAAAGCTAACGGTAGTACGTGGCCGCGCACCTGAAACCAACAATGCAAAAAAAACGGTGCATTTGTAGGGCGGAAATATAATGAAAGAAGTGATCGTAATCGACCGACTATCAGTGGGCCATAGTCAATCATGACAATATCAGCTGACACGCATTTTCGTCATCAGGTCAGAAAGCCAACGCTTCCGGAACAAAAGAGGTTTCAAAAAATGCAACGGAAAATCTTGTTACGAGATTAAAATGGTCCATGAAAATGTGCATTACCTTTTGTGCCAACGTCGATTTTTGTTCCGGTGTACCGAACTCGAAGAACTTTTGTATAACGTAGTTGCCGAACACATCGGTCATGAGAGAATACGCCGAAGCGAGAATCTCTTGAAACACGAGCTGTTTCTCGCTCGCTGATGCGCGTTCCAGTTTCTGTTGAATGAAGCGCGAACCGTGCTGATCCTGGCTAAACTCGACTATATGATGAGCCAGATCTCGCAATTGGAGACTCGGAAATCTGTATGGAGTTAATCACAAAGGAAATTAATAAAAAAAAACCTGTAATTTAATGGAAAATCGATAACAACGGTGAGTTTGTTGTCGGGAATGATTAGGAGAATGTGCGCAAATAGAGATATTTGATTATGAAACAGGTGCAAAGACGAACCTGTTATTTCGGAAATCCTCCAGCAGGCGTGATCGTCCTCCAGCGCTTTTGTCACCTACACCAGCTGCTCCACCGCGGCCGGGTTTACCAACGAGATTTGGAAACAGGGAGCTACTCGAGCCGAAAACCCCGTTCGCAGTTAAAGCCGGAACTGCGCTAGCTCGGAATTTCGCTTCCGCGCCAGGAGCCGCCGATACTCGGCTCGCTCCACCAACGAGAACTCCCAATGAACCACCGAGTGTCGGTGGCGGTGTAAGCGAAAGTCCCAAAGGACTGGGTGAAGCCGTAACAGTACCTGGCAAGCCCAACCGATGAAAGGATTGAGAAAATCGTTGGATCGAACCAAGAAATTCGCAGTTATAGCGAGATTATTTAATTGCGCAATGCTAGTTACATATAAATAAAACGATTTTGCAGTTACGAGGACGAGTTCGATTAGACCAGTCGTCCTTGTAAAGTGCGCCAGCTCATTCCGAGTCAAGGATTAAACGGGCACGCGTTTGCGTCTCCGAAATGAATCGAATGTACAGAAGTTACAAGCCAAACGATCGCAATGCACATCTAAGGCTTCAAGTGGGACACGTGAAATGAATTAATCCACAAGCCTCAAACGGCTTAGATCGATCGCGCACAGTTTGATCAAATATCCAATTACGTATTGCAAAATGTGTCCCCGAAATGGTAAAAAGAAAAAAAAACAACCTGCGTTGCTTCGCGATAAAAAAACTTTTTGAAAATTCTAACCTAGAGCTCCATAACTTTGAGCCCATTTGGCTCGACTGCATTCCAAACTGGGGCTGAAAGCTGAAGTATTTCTGTCGAAAGAATCCCTCCTTCCGGTTGACGATGCACCCAAACCGAGACCTGATACACAGAACAAATTGGACCATATAGCATACTCGTTACGGACGAAAAAAAACAAAGAGAACATATGAAATTGAAAAACAAAGGGAACTCTGTAAAATGTACCATTCGCACGGAATGTGTATACGAATAATGTACACGTATGAAGATATGAACGAAACATTAATATACGAGCAGATGACACAATGGGAACAAAACAATTAAATAAAGGGTGGAAGTAAAGCGCGGTTGAAGCATGCTTTTGTTAACTACGGTTATTGTTATTAATATAAATGTTATTATTATTGTTACAATTATTATTGTGACGAATGTGCAAAGAATGAGGGAAGAGCGGATTGGCCGAAACGAGAATAGGTCGTGCGAACAAATATGTATGTGGAAACGAGCACGACGCACGTAACGTTCGAAATGACCGAATTCAAAGGGTTGTCAATAACGTTGGTCCGTTGTTGCGAAAGTGGCGGAGGCTAAAGGGAGGGAAAGGGAGAGGCTGGGAATAGTCACGTCATCGTGAGTACCTGTGCTCTGTAGTTGAGCCGGGGAGCCGAGGGCACCGAGAGGTGAACCACTGTAACCCAAAGCCGCCAAACCCGCGGCAAGTCCCGAGCTTTGCTGTTGGGCCTGTTGTACCGCAACCGCCTGAGCTTGCGCAACCACTGCGCTGCACGCTGCCAGACCTGCACCAAAAGCCCACAACCCACGCGTGTTTGTTTAATTGTCAATCGATTAGCCAGATGTTTTGTGTGCGCGTGTGTCTGTGTGTGTGTTTTTGTTTTGTTTTTCTCGTTATTAGCGATATTCTTGGCTCCTTTATTTCTCTCTTCCCTCCTCTCTCTTTCTACACTTTCTTACTCTTGCCAACACCATATTATTGTACACCACCGGAACACACAGAACGTACACATAGACATAAACACACGAGAACTAGGTCGTTTGAGAATGGCCATTGAGAAATGTTTGTGGAAAATAAGCTCAGCTCCTGGAACGGTGGCTGCTTGTGGCTCGATCGACTATTCAATGGACGAATAAATTACCCATTATATCGACTCAATATCTGAAATATTAATAGAATCGAAATACTTGGACGCATTGTCGAGAACGCGGCCCAAATTTATCAAATATTTATTTTAAGCAATATTGCAACGCTTCAACTTTAAACAACACTCGAATTATCGTTTACGTGTGTACGGGTCAATTACAATTGCCAAATATTTCGAAACTTCGTGTCGTTGGTGTGTACATCGGGCGGCGGCACTTTGGACATACAAGATTATAGCAACTTTATACGTTATTACTCGTATTATTATTGTTATTGTTATTATTGTTATTATGACGATCGACAAGAGCATGCAGTAAAAAAAAAATTCAACGTGTCACCAGCAACGGTGTGACGATCACTCTACCGCAATATAAACTCAAACGTAATTGCACGTTGGCGGCTGTTTTGATAAAATACTTTTTTAATTGAAGAAACAGTTTTTTTTCCCGCGACTCGTTGGCCACGAGGCGAAAGTCCTCGCATCCTGTGATTAAACCCAGGCCAGAAGCGATTCAAACACGACTTTGTTCCCATTGCTGGACTTTTAAGGTTCACGGGCCAGCTTGACCTAAAGTCTATTGTGTTCGTTCTGAGCTAGGGAAACATCGGAGTAGCAACTTCCGATAGTTTTCTCATTTTATTGCGAATAAGCTCAGCCACGAACATGAAAAAGTCTCAATTGGCTCGAGTCTTCACAACGTAGTTGCTTTTTTTTTTATTTCTCGTTATTTTGCTCTTTCTTTCAAAGAATGTCTCTACGTTGTTTCAGTGGCGAATAATTTTATAAGAGCGTAGCATGATTGCGGTATCGCGAACAGAATGGAAGCTGCTTGGTACGTTTGACAAAGTAAAAATAATTTAAACTACAACAAAGGGTGAAAGTTTGTTGTGCAGTGGATTAAGTTCGGTCTACAGTACGGCCGAGGACGAAGGCGAGAGATTCCTGTGAAAGTACATGTGAAAAAAAGTTGGATGCCGTTTGTGTTCATCTCTGTCCTTGCACACTTAACGATTTTCAACGATTCTGCTCATTTGTCACGCGGCATAAAAAGGACAATCGTACATGTCGCTTGTGTAGATGAAAATGATTTTCTTTACCTAAGCACTCGCCAGGCGTGGCATTGCTGTGTGCTGATGTTGGGGTCGCTTGTGAATATAGGCTCGGTGGCGGTGGAGCCGGAGGCCCTGGTGGTGGTTGCGAAGGTGCTCTGTTCACAAGAACGGGCGCCGGACTGACCAATCTCATGGGAGTGGCTGCTGAACCGAGGCCTCTCACGCCTCCCATAACTATGGATCCGTTCTGATCGTAATAAGCCGGTATCACCTGATACTGACCCTGAACCTGAAACCATCAAACCCAGAGCTCGATCATCCAAAGTACACCGCGAAATCATATCTCTCATATTCCATTCATGCCTCCAGCTTATTTTCTCTTTCGGCACAACAAAAAAACAATATCCGAGTAAAAATGCGATTTAAACTTGTCGCTGGTTACCGCGTTCCAGCCGTTTGACGATTTTGCCAAAAAATGCGACCAAAAATATTTGATTTTATTGATGATTCGTTCAATTTTCGATGTCATCCAAATTTTTCGAGTCAATATGCTTTTCGGGTGGCAAAACCACTTTTGCCAAAAACAAAAAAGAAAAGAACAAGGATTGAGCGAGTTTTTGGGAAAGTACATTTGTACGGAAACTACAAAAGTTCAATGACGAAATATCGAGTGCAATAAATGTTAATATGTTTTTCAAATGACTAGACGCGCAAATATTGGTTCTTATCGATGAACGCGAAAGTTGAAGCTACTTAAAAGCCGGTGAATTTGCATTTAACGATGTAATGGAATGCCGTTATGTTATACGAGGGAGTTAATCGTAGAATATTTGGAGGATGCACTCGAGTTTAAAGAACATTATTCTACGAGTTTGACAATTTATAGCTCTCACCGTCTGTGCAAGATTATTGGCGCTATCCTGTGCAGCGGCAGCAGCGGCTGCCGCGGAGGAGGGTGTGAGTGGTCTTCGGGGTTGTGGTGGTGCGGCTGCCTGAGGTGGTGCTTGTGGCAATAAACCCGCTGGATAAACCCACGGCCCGACTCCATAATATTGCGGCACCACGGGGGGAGCTCCAGCAATTAGAGCACCCACGTAAGGTTCCTGTCCACTTATCACCGTGTACGGTGCAGTCGGAAAATTCTGTTGTTGCTGTTGCTGTTGTTGAGCTTGCGATGCGGCAAGATATTGTTGTTGCTGTTGTTGCTGCTGTTGTTGTAAAAGTTGGAGTTGTTGAGGTGTCGCCCCTTGAGGTTGACTGCGGAATAATTGCTGCAAAGATACGAAAAACAAAAATTATGACGATTTTTCTTTTAATTTCAAATTTCCTTATTTTTAAATCGTTTAAAACTCCTGCGAACATTTTTTCAGTTTTTTCTCGTTTTAAATACAGTCACTCCGTTGCATTGAACCTTGAAAACTTGTGAAAAGGTTTTTCCTGTTTAAATTACTTTATAGCGGCCGCCTGGAATGAAAATCTTGAACCAACTAATCAAAATGTTGCGTTACACGTTTTCAGTTACAGTCTCAGACTCATAAACGTGTCTGAAGTGATAAGGCAAACTGGAAACAAATCGAAACGATTCAACTTTTCGTTTTTTTTTGTTACCAAACCAGAAATAGCGATTTTTTGTCGAGCCACGAAGTTCAGAGACGAGTCTCTTGGCCGAGCGTCGTCCGGTCTTTGGTGATTCGACAGAGAAAGAGGAAAGAGAGGGGAAAAGAGGTCGTCGAACTTGAGCGGACGTTCACCGAAGAACGCATTTGCCTGTTTCTGTTACAATGTGCGCCTCGGGTCCTCAAGTTCTTCTCTCGCTTGACACTCGTATATATCAACAAATTAATTGAGCACTAGCCGTATAAGAAAGTTCGGTGAACCAAGTTCCGGAGCTTGATCTCGCACGACTGGGAAAGACATTCGACGAGTGTCAAAAATACTTCCGGCTATTATGAAATAAAAAAATGCAGTCGAGCCGTCTTGGCTCTTGGTCGGGCAGCGTTTCAGACAGACTCTCCAAGGATCAGTCTCAAACTCGTTTAAGGCTACTTAATTCTGGGATTATCGAGTCTAATAATAGACAAGATCTTGAGAAAGAATTCTCGGCCGTTTATTCGTCTATACGAAACAGAGATAGAAATTTTCGCGTAGAAACGGATCGCGATCTCCAAAATAGTGACCTTGACAGCGACAATGCTGGAGCCACAACATCGTGTGAAATATGAAAAACGGTTAATTGCAAATGAACCGGAGAAAAATGATGAAAAGTCTCATGTCTCGACGGGATCGGAGTCGTTTTTTTTCTGTTGTACGAAGGAGACAACACGTTAGACGTAATTCTTGATCCCCGTAGGAGACTCCAAGTTTGTAGTCAGCGGCTCGTGACACTCAACGTCCCGCCGGAGCACCGATGCGTTTCGGCTATCGACCTCTACCTGTCGACTTGAATGTTCTCCTCTCCCTTGCCAAGGTTATGGTTACGCAGGAAAACTTGACAGGAATGATTCGTCAGATATCTCGTAATTAGTCCGATTACGGGAACGCCGATAAGTGAAAAACAAGCATTTGGAAAGAATCCAATAACGTCGTTGGCTCGCTGCTGGCCACTTTGCGTACTTTTTACAATTGAATAACAATGTAGAGATTAATTAACATTAGAGACTGAAAATACTTTGGTGGGCAAAAGTAACCTTCATTTCCATATGATTGTAGACACACGAGGTCACAGAAACGTGTGAATTTATACTCTAACCCAGTAACTAAAATAAAGTGGTGTTAGCACGCGCGAGAAAAGTCGAGTCATTGCGAATTCATACATTCCCAACGTATGATAATCCAACGATCGACGTTTTTTTTTGTCTTACGTTCTTTTTGTCAACTCGTCTACAATGAGATTTTAGAAATATAATAATCGCTTGAAATAATAATCCAAAAAAGAAGCAAATCAATTATTTACGTTCTTAGCGACTCGGTGACGTATGGGAAATCGAATAATGAAAAAAAAGAAACATAAAAAATGATTTGACATCAGAAAAAGTCGCTGCCAACTAAGCTGATTCACGGACGTAACACGCGTAAGGTTTCCCACCCCTTCCAGAGCTTATAATCCATTGTCTATAAGCAACACCGTCCGGGCCACGGATATCGATTCTCCCTGCACGGAAAGCCAGCCACGTATGTCCCATCAGGAAATGCACTTAAAAAAACGCCCTCGACGAGTGTGCGAGAAACGTTTAATAGTTATTTCCAAATGCACCGGAACGAGTAAACGAATAAAAAACTTGATGAATAGGAAATAAGTTTGTCTTTCAGGTTGAAAGTGAGACGAAGTCAATAATTCGGTGTACCGTTAAAAAGGTCGATGCTCCGAAACAACTTGGTACGATTAGTATTCATTCGGAAACTCGGCTCTCCGCACAGTAGGATAAATAAATCATGGCTACAAAAAGCACACGTAATTATTCAATGAGCCCCAAACGTTTTGACCCAAGTTTTTCGATCTCTTAGCGATCATAAAGCTCCTGAAAACAATTCCATCTTGTGACTCAATCCGAGACACGCCT
This sequence comes from Diadegma fenestrale, assembly GCA_037043255.1. Taxonomy (NCBI): domain Eukaryota; kingdom Metazoa; phylum Arthropoda; class Insecta; order Hymenoptera; family Ichneumonidae; genus Diadegma; species Diadegma fenestrale. The sequence continues at coordinate 4,189,134 of CM073311.1, read as the reverse complement.
CGCCCGCGAAGAGATATTCAAAGAAAAAGAGAGAAAGTCATTTCATTCGTCCGAGTCAACGAGAAACAATTAATTTGTCCAAAATTGAAATCACGTCATGAAACGTTTCGAGAAAGATTTTATTATTTTCCATTTGTCAGAATTTTAAAAAATAATTAAGTTTTAATCTGCGAAAATATTTCCATCGTCCTATTTCTTGCCATGACGATTGTCGTTCAGATTTTCTGAAATCGATTTCACATCATATAGGTCAAATGGATTAAAATAGACTAGAAAATATGAGCGGGTAATATCAGTCAAAGAAGAATCACAAACGTCGTTCAACTTGCAAAATACAAGGCATTAATGTTGTTATGGCTTATATTATCAGTTGAAAATTCATTAAAATGCACAATAATTAACGAGGGATGAATTCTAAACCGAGTATTCGGAAGAATAAACAACGAGGATCAGTCTCGTTCTCATTAACGAAAGGAATATTATTAATTCAAACGAAAAGCTGAGGATTAATTATTCTTCGAACGTACGAACGTATTGCATAAAGCAGAAATAACGAACAGTCTTTCCTGGTCCCAAGGGATTCCAATGATTTAACAATTACGCACAGTTCCAGATTACGGGCTTCGTTGTCTCGGCGCCTCTACGAACACCTGGTAGAGTATTATTCAAAGTGCAAGTGCGAATGTCATGACGAACGAGTACTCCAGTTTCTCGTAGGACTTTAGTCCTCGTAGTTTTAACGTGTGAAGTTGTGTATTTAAGACACTGCTTTGAGAACTGTCTCTGGCACGAAGAAAATTTTTTACTGTCTTTCATTTTCCGCTTCACTTATTTCTCTCGAGTTATTCCGACGTGAGATTCTTACTCTGAGAGTATATCAAACACCAAAACATTCCAACATCGCAGAATACTCAATTCTGGCTATTTTTATACATCTGGACTGTGTTTGACAAACGCAGCAAAAATATGTACGAAATAGGTCACGTAAAATGAGTTTAATATCAAAAAATCCAAGTCATTGTACAAGAGACCAATTTTGATTATATTTCGCGTGTCTCTTTCATCGATTTTCCGTAAATTCATCAATTTCGAATTCTCGCAGGAATTAATGCATAATGGGAAGATTATAGTTTCGACATTCTGGAGGATTGTTCTCGCCTCCGAGTTCGCGGTGGCTAAGAAAACACGTAACTCGAAACAGCATGGTACGAATGCTCAGGGTTTCTAGTCGATCTCACGAAGAAAAAACGCAATCGTCTCAGGAGCTACTTTTTTTTCTTGGAATCCGATTAGTCGATGTGAAAAAAATGAGAGCAGTACGAGAGCGAGAGAGAAAGAGGATAGGAGCAATGTCCGGCAAAGCTGAGAGATGAGGAATTACCAACTCGGACTCTACGAATCTTGGCTCGGGAGGCAAGAGAACAGCCAGCCCGTTACTTAACCGCGGCGCTCTGAGAGAGGCACCGTTAGCTCACCTGGCGACCGTGCATGGAATAACCAGGGTGTTCCGTGAAGAGAATGCCTCGAGCAAACACAACAAAACATCGCCATCACCAGTCACATTATTCCTGTCTTTTTATACGCATGAATATATATTTCATGGGCGGGCGACATACTTGACAAGTCGGATGGTTCAAGTTCAACACGAATACGAATTGCAAAATTATTGATCGAAAAGTATTTTTTTTGAAAAAAATAATAAAGGAATTATTTATTTCGATCGACGACCAACGGAGTTGTTAATTGCAAAATGCGTGACGGTCAACTTGCGAGGAAATGACGTTTTAGTGATGAATCCGCACCAACGAGAGGTTGCAAGTTTAATTCGCAATTTAGTCCGTCTCTCGTATTCTCAATAATCCTCCCATACATCAAACGATTCTTAACTCAACGGGTCCATTAGATCCTCGAAAGTTTGTCGCGCCCTTGGGCGATGTTGGCAAACTTGGAGAACTATTTTCTATTGCATAATCTTGGAAAATCTAATTAAACTTTTCGCAAAGGTTGATGATGTTAGTGACAGGAAGAAACGTTGTAAAAACTATGCTTTATAAAAGTTTGTGTACACGAATACATCCTCGAGTGCTCAAAAGTTCTTGAAGAGCCCAACGGAAATTTGTTTTTTTTTTTCAGGTATTTTCTGTCGTGTATTTTATGCTAAAAAGATGAATATTCATGATAGTGAATAATTGCAAATGTTACGGTATTGTGGATGAAAAGTTTTTATAAAACCTTATCTAATTAGCATCTGCATTACTTTTTAATTTATGCTTTATGGTTAATTGTTTCTCTGGCAACTGTTCGTTGAGGAGATTAATAATAAAAAAAATTCGATTCCACGGTGACTTGGGCCAACTCGGGCCACTGTGTCTGCTGCGTGCACCTCGATTATCGCGTGTTTCAGGCTGTTAATCCTCGGTTTGCACGTTTGCATCGTAGGTGACGCGAATATATTGCTCGGCTCGCAACAGAGCGGCAAGTATATGGAAATAGGGGTTTTGTATCTGGGTTGGGACGAGTCCATGGATGATGCTATTCAATGCTATTCCCGACAGTCTGTGCTTATACGCGCACACAGATCTATAGTTAAGCGTTTAGGAAATTAGTGTGAATACCTTTTAGTATGTTAATTTCAATCACGTTCGATAAAGGCTCAACAACAATATACCCATTTGCTTTAATGATAATCAAGACCTCACTCATTTCTATTCGCGCACGTTTGCTGAACAACGAACTCGTTTCGAAATGTATGTCTCCGATTTATTTTATTTCATCTGACCAATCAGTAGCAATGACAAGTTTCACGTGAATGTAAAAGCCACCGATTTCATCTACTAAAATCCGTTTGATTTTATCGTAAAACTACTCAAATCCGTTTGATTTTATCGTAAAACTGCACAAAGTTTAATTCAATTAATTTAATTAATTTCTGCCAAAGGGTCAAGATTGATTTGCGAATGCAGCAGCGCGATTCAAATCAAACAACCAAAGGGATTTATTAGCCAATTTGGCGATACGGAAACTCGTCCTGCCCTTCGTACCGCACAACTTGAGAAAGTAGTTATCGGTTTAATGCACACCGTTAATGGCTAAATCGATTGCAATGAAATATACAATTACAAGTCCTGAAAAACCTTTCGATCCCTTTGGGTCGAAACATCTCACGGGAATTTGTTTCTAGTCGCAACTGAATTTCGCCTCGTTTTTTTTCGAAAGATATAATGACACTCATGCATTATTCTTTTTCAGGAATGTCGAAAGTCCTGGAGTATATGGAAAGATTAATATCGGCGGGAGAAAGGTCAGGGTCATACAGACCCAAGTAGAAATCGACCAACTGATAGTATCGTGTTAAAAGTTTGCCGGGAAAATAATAAATTTCGATCTACGCAACAATAAGCCATTGGAGTTTGCATTGCTGAAACAATTTTAATGGTTTTTCGATCGATAAGAACTTTTTTTTTATCGATTTGGATGTCACGCTGGGAAAAATGATTTTCCAATTGCCAAAACTGTATGGCGTATAGAAATTTGCAATTTCAACATCAAAATAAATTGCATTACGTTTCACCGGAGCAAACTTCGATATCCTATAGCCATCGATATTGAACTTCCATTCAGCGAGAGGTTATGAAACAGTTTCTATGCGCAAATAACACCCCCTCAGCCACGGGCGTCTTATTTAACCCGGGTCGGCCTGGGATTGCATAGGCATAGCAATGTTGAATCACGAGGTGGTGCTCCTAGTAAAAGAGGAGTTAACGACAGTTGCAGCCTCGTGTGTTTCAAGTGGAGCAAATAATAATCATGGATTAGTTAGTGATTTACTTTTCGCAGAATCTTACGTCATAAAATTTTCCTCCCCTTCACTAGGAATTGTTTCATACTCTCGGTAAGTGCTCTCAACAGCAGAAATCGGCGCTTCGAATGTACAACTTTCCGAGGCTACAGCGTGGTGCTTCATGATATTAAGAAAAGTTGAGGGAGACCAAGTTATTGGGAGATTATGCAGAGGGAAGCCAGTTAATTTGGTCAACAAAATAAATAACATGGCAAAATAGCAGCTTTTCCTCATTTCCCACATTTCTAATTGAATCTGCCTCGAGAGAATTGTACGTTATGGAGTTTCCTTGAAACCAGATGTCCAACGATCTCGTTATACGATCTTGAGAGTTGACGATAATAAGAAACCGTGAAAGTTGGCTGACATAAGAGGCGTTTGAGTTTGAACCAGGTGGTTAAACAGCGATTTAAGGACATTTGTGGTTTTTTTATTTGCTTTGTGGGGTGCGAACGAGCGAGCGACGGTGGGAGCAAAAAGTAGTCGCAGGGTCAACGAAAACTCACCGCGCTTACGCTAACACAAGAGCGCTGAGATTACAGACCGGATGTAACGTCGTTGGCTTTTGTTTCTGTGGTCGTTGGTGAATATAAAAGTCGCGAAAGAGTCTGAAGAGGCCGCTGTACCGCTAATGTTCCACGCGGCTCTACGGGGAACCGGTTCCACGTTCGAGTTGTTCTTTCTCTTGCTCTTTCTCATGATATCCCTAACTCGCCGAGGTATTACACAGCGAGGAACGATGCGGTGGAGAAAAGAGCGGCTCATCTCGACCTCGGTACGTCGATGCGACTCAGCAACGTGCACGCACACACGAGCTCGCACTTGGAAGCTCGAGAAAAAGAATGACGAAAAAAAAGGGTCGAGGATTCCTTTCCTGTATAGCGCAAGACGACCGATTGCAATTACCGGTACTCACATCCAAGTTTCGATCGACTGTAAGAATTGCGGGAATTCCGTCTTGAAACTCCTACCATAAGTGTCTTTACGGAGTATCGTGACAACTTCCTTGATTCCCTAGAGAAAAATAGATGGACAAGAAAAAATGGCAAGCACAGCGACTCCTGCTTAGCAAATTTATCGAGAGACCTTTTTGTTCGGAACGTGTCGAAATTTTTTGTCCTTTTTTTCGAGCGAATTCTCCGCTTACTCAAACAGCCAGACAAGGGAAATGGTTCTCGTTACTTTTCAACAGAGATAATAGTCGATGAACAAACTCGCGAGGAAACTCGCTCGGAGACGGGTACAACGAGGCTCGATGAAGACAATAGATCATTGTAGGGACGAGGCAATGTTGTTATGTCCTCCAAGTGATCCCCTGCATCAACGAACGCTTTCCTCGAGTTAGACATTACCCTAGTTACAAAATTCAATTAAAATAAACTCATGACTGTGTTGCGTCTCTTCCTCGGCCATGTCCTTCCTGATCTTTTTAAAAACGTCTAGACGGTCGATTTATCGGTTAATTTTATAGCATTTTTTTATCGTTCGCTTTTTCTCAACTTTGTTCATCTTTTAACGAGAATTTCTACTTTCACGAGGGCACTTTGACGAAAATTTCGAAGCGGGACTCTAAAGACGAATGAACTCGATATTTTCAAGTTTGCGAATCGTCAAGAATAAATAAGTAGCATCATTTTCCGTCGTATTTGTCTTTCATCGTTTCTATATGATCGTGGAATTCGTCGTGGCGAAATTCAAGAAGCAACGCTCGTACTGGGAGTATTTGAGGGATGTGGCAGGGCCACCGGAAGTGGCACGATAACGCGATGATTACATCGAAGCACACCTTGATACTAGATATCGTGGTCTGCGGGGAAATCTTGGGGGTGGCTTTTAGCCAAATGACGAGGGATATTTTTTCAACTTTTTTTTTCGTAGTTTTATTATCGGATGACCTGACGTGGGTGCGCCGGGTCGGGGATTCCCCAAAGGTCTAATGGTATCACGACTGACCGGCCTCGCCTTTTTTCAGCTCTCTCAATCCCTCGTATGCACGATCACGTATCTTTTTGATATACTCCAACGAATAAAAGTAATTAAATTATAGTTCGTCAACATCATTAACCCAAGAATGTTGACTCCATTTTTGAAAAATTTATTCCCGTAACGTGGGGTCACAAGTGGCCCCAATTTCGAAAAATTCGTATCTCTGGTAAAATTTAACGAAAAGCGCGAAGAAAAATTCAACGAAAATTGAACTTGGGCTCATTCTTTTCGTTTTTCAATGCACGATCACGCGAGCCTGCAGCAATTTTGTTCGGAGCGAAAAAATTGGTCGAAAAATGCGGTGCAAGAAAATTCGTGTTCGATATTCGGTCAAGAAGTTGAACAAAACGTACACGACGTAATTGAGTCCTGAGCTTTCCGCCGTTTTTCGTGAAAAAAAAAATTTCTCCACAATAGCTTGGACGTCGCGAGAACGATAATTAATTAGTCGACACGTCAATTTCAATTGTCAACGAGATTCAAGGCAAGAGGCGATAAAAGGAAGAAGAAAAAGTGTCGCAGCGGTGAAGCGTAATGGCAGAGACTAGTGCGTGAGACTTTGTAGCTCTCGATCACAAAATATTGGCGAAAAAAAGTGAATAATGCGTGTGTGTGTATGAATTTATAAACGTTGATACGTTTCACGGGGTATCGCTCTGATCCAAGAGCCTGCGGATATTTTCTATATATTTATTATGCAGGAGCTATTACGAAAGTATTGTATTCGCGGGGCGGAGCGAGCGTCGGTAACCAAAGTGTTAGTGTCATATATGTGCAGGTACTTATATAATAAATATATATTTTTATGTATATAAAGCAAGTGGCATGGCACCTAAAACCGAGAGAAAGGAATTGCCTTGGCGGAATAAGCGGCGTCGACTTTTCTACAGCTTTGTTCGCGTTCACTCGTCGTTCATTCGTTCTCTCGCGATTTGCGTCTTTCGATTAAGATACCTTGCGTTTCCTTGAACTAGCAAATTATTATCAAGTTTCGCTCAATGACCAGTCAGCCACACGTAAAGTAACATTTCATTAAGAAAAAAATGATGCTCGCGCGAGCTGCATACTGTGTGCGATTCACTTTGCAATTGCAACGGAATGCGTTTCTACATCGTACTCAATTTCATCAATTTCTCATCAACTGACGTAAGCTATGAATGCAATTTATAGGGAAAACACTTTCAAATAATGCGAAGGCCTCATTCAGGATTTTTATTGTTTTGTTTTTTTGCGAAATTTCATCGGGATTATTCACGTTTACGAAAAGTTTCAACAAGACGCATAAAAGTTGCGAGTTCTTCTGCATGACCTTTAAAACTTGTAAGAAAGAGAAAAAAAAATTGTCCACGTGGCTGTTGAGCTGCTTGTGCCGATTTTATAATTTTATTTCTTGTTTTTTTTTCTCTTCTTTTGCGCAAACGACATTCCTGAGATTTTACGTGACAAAGAATGTACAAATGTCACGATTTCGCGACAATTTCAAATTCTTCTTTTTCTTTTCGTTACAATCTTATGTCTTTATTTGCTCTGACCCTCGTGTGTGCTTTTTATCACCTTTCTTTACTTTTTTCTCTGCACTCTTGTTGTTTCGAGCACCAATTAAGGCGGCTCGGTGTACGAGCAATTAGCACGAGCAGAGTCTCGAGAATAGAACCGACATAATAAGGAGTCAGAGCGCACCGATGACTCGAGAAAGCGTGTCGCGCCCTAAGTCTGATGCGAAAGCGTGTCCGCTCGCGAAGCATCCGATTATTGCTTCATATTTTTGTATCGCAAACAATTTTGCCTGCGCGAATTCATAAATTCAACATTTATCGTCACAAAATGCTCATTAAATCATTTCGAAAAAAAAAAAAACATTGCAAATATAATTGGGAGGAAAAAAAATGATTTCCGTTTCGCAGCTCGTGTACGTTGGAAAAAACTGGTTCGATTCCGGCGCGATTTGTAATTATTGACGCAAAAGCGATTGTCGGAAATACCGGAAATGATTGAAAAACTCGGGGGAAAGTGGAGCGCGGTTTTTAAACGGCGCACAGTACTCGCCGGGGATTACCACGGATGTGATAGAATCTGGTCTCGCCGTGATTGCTTAGTGTCTTTCTTCTCACTGCGTGCCTCAAGGCGTAACGATTTTTCTGAGACTCGCGATACCGGCTGGACCAATCTTCGAGAATTTTTTTCTCTTTGTCACTCCTTTCCAAATGATCCGAAGCAGCCATTCACTTCTGATGTTTCAAATTCTCGAGGAGACATTATGCGTTTTGAAAAATGAATCGTTTTCAATATGGAACGAAAAAATGTGAATTTTTCCATTAACGATCGAATGGAAATGCGAGGACAGTTTTTCAAAAGCAAACTGACTGAAAAATAGTTGATTAAGAAAATAATGTGAGAAGAAAAGATGAAAAGAATGTCTCGAGATTGGTCTAGATGGTCGATTACCGATTGCAAAGTCGTAAGGATTCAGATCACAGACATTGATTAATGAGAGTGCGTGACGTTGGTTGTCGCGTGAATATATAAGCAACGAAGGATAGTTGACACAGGTTTAGCTTGAGGGAGCGAGGTGTGGTGTCATCGACTTTGCGGGGTACGATGAAGGCGTGACGGAGATTTCACGGGGTGAGAATGAAAGAAGCACGAAGAGCTCCCCCGGGGAGTAAGGCCGTCCTCCGCGTCCTTCTCTTCACTCTCATAATATCCTGCCAAGCCTGACAAAGCAACGTGCAGGAGGGTGTTCAATTTGTTTTAGTGGAGCGCGTTGCCTCGGCGTATGTTTACGGATATAAGGCCGTTTTTGTATGTGTGCAGGCGGAGGGATCGAAGTTGATATACTCGGAGATTCTCATGGTGTTTGTATACGCATATACATATCGTATATCGAGGCGTATTATAGCGAGAGAGTTTCGTAAGGCAAAATCGTCGAGTTCTTGCCTCCCCTTTGCTTGTCCGATAGATTTTTATTAGGCCGTTATCACACCGTCATGACGACGGATTGTTTGCCTTTACTTTGCCACTTTGTCAACTGGTCGTCGTTCTCGCCGCTGCAATCGACACGTGAGACGATAATTTGACTACAACGGAACGACGATGCTCAATAACAGGATGTCAGATTTCCAAGTCCATATTTTCGCACTCAATATAAATAAATGATTAAATACTCGCGTTGAGTTATGGCGAATGAATAATTAATAAACAAATAATCAACAGCGTGTGGTCTCATGATGGTACGTTATTACAAAAGTGCGTGTTAGCCTGTTTATCTTAACGATCTAGCCCACATTCGTTGACTCCTCGTTCATGGTTTCTCTTCTCGCTCACTCTCCTCCTCCTCCTCCTGCCTTTATAGTCACGCGAGTCTATTTACTTTGCGGCTATTATCAGCACATAACGTTTCGAATATCATCGTCCGTCTCACGGAATCGCTTTTTGCATGGCGAATGCATCAATCGATCAACCTTTTTCCCATCAATGAAAAACTGACAAAAAAACCGAAGCAGACGTTGGCGATCCACGAAAAACAAAGTTACGGTGCCGACAGTTTCAAGAGGTTTCGGCCCATCGTTCAAGAATCGGCAGTGTTACGCTCGACATTACGAACCCCCAACAATACGTTTCATTCACGACCAAATTGTCGAATGCCTTTAAAGAAAAAAACGAATGGGAAATTTGAGAAGTTTATGTTGCTTTTACGGAGTGGTTTACCTACGAAAGTGAGACCGGACTCATAAAGTTTGGATGTTTACTACCAGCGTCTGCCATGATTCCAGCGTGTCGATCCAACGACAGTATATCACGAGTTATGTTTGCGCAGTCGTTGGTATCGCGTCGTCGAGTTCTGGCAAAGAGAGTTCGACCAAATCGTGCTATTCGTAGGTGTATCGGACGCAGGAGACCCCTTGCGATAAAGTCGATAAAGCATAGAGCGAGGTCGATCGGGGTTTAAAAAAAAGAATGAAAATAATGCACGACCATATGAATAAAAATGACTTGGCATGTAGGAAACGACTCGGAGAACTTGGGTGGTTTTTCGTTTCTCATAAATGTAGTGGAATTCGATCGACACAGACACACAAATTGTATCTAGATCACAAATGGACTTGCAGGGAGGAAGCTTTAGTAGTTCGAATATATGGGCAGATGAAGGAGAATCAAAGATGGCGGCAGTTGATATTGAGTGCGCTCACGCTAGCCTGGGACAGCAACGTTTCTGATACATACGATATTGCTCTGTCTATTTCCACTTTATCTCTTTCTGACTTTCTTCGCAGCTGGTGGGATCGGCAGGCGATGGATTGTTACAGAATTTGGTCAGGGCGGAGGGTTGTGTGTCACGTGGTAAACCGGAGGCGTGTTTGAAACCTTATAGTGACAGGAAATGAGAGAGCGGAAGAGTCGAGGCTTCAAAGGTTTTGGGTGTGCGAAGGCTGATGGAAAATTTTTCTAATAAATGAGGGGAAAATCGAATCGGAATAAAAACTCGGTTTCACTTAGCGTTCGCGGAAGATCGTTAGGGAAGTCGATACCATCGAGATTACAGGACGTTTGATGATGGTGCGAAAATGCTTGAGATTGATTTTTCAAACGGGCGGGAATAGTTGGAAGGATAATGGAGGGACGTGTCGGATTTGCCAGACCATCGAGTTCCAACGAGGTGAACGAGAACAGTGGTTCGAGGGACGAGTTATGACCGAAGGCATCGACTTCCTGGCGCGTACGGATAACGGGGGAAACTTGTGGAGAATGAGGCAAAAAAAAAAAACGGGAAAAAAGGCGAAGAGACCGCCGCGTACGAATAGAGAAATTCTCAAGTACGTAGAACCGCCGAACAGGGGCTGCTGCTAAGCTCACCATCAAGAGCCTCCGATTTTAATACCCCCGAGGGAGTTGATGCAACCAAGACGAGGGTTTGGATATGACCTTTATGAAATGTTACAACCTTTGTGAAATACCTGATTGCTCTTCTCCTCTTGAAATGAGAATACTCGGTGAGACAGAGACATTCCGTAGAGAAAGCTTTTTCAACGTATGACATCACGTACATATCTAGTCATGTGCCTAAGATTGTTACGCTCTAGGATATGAAAACGACTCTCTACTTGAGCGACGCGACCGAGATACACGGACATTCGTATCAGCCGGGAAATACCAGCCTGGAGACGAACTTAAAGAAGAACATTGCATCGGATATTCTACTAATTTTTTTCTGCTCCGACTGAAATTATGTGAATGACGATAAAACAAACCAAAGCGGCCGATTTGTCACAGTTTCAACGATTTTAAGAAGACGGATCAGTCTCCTCGGATTTTCGAAATTGAAATTCAGTCTACGCACGACGACGAGACGAAGTTTTTTTTAATTGATAAAACTGTTTTGAAAATATTCAATTTAGAAAATTGCAACTATCTCTAAAATTAAATTAAATATCGAGAAAATGAACATGTTGCACCTCCCGTTCGAGGGTAAAGAGCATTAAAGTTGCCTGCAGCGAACGTTGCATTTAAACGTGATGCAAAATATTAGGAGATTCGACGATTTGCAGCGATTGAGTTGATCGTGAATGTAACTGTTCCGCGCGTGCATTCAGTGCCAGTGAGTTCCGGTGGAGCACACAGGGGGTACGTGGATTCGAAGATTATAGTCGTGCGACGATAAATGGATTGAAAGGAATCCTCTTACAGTATTCACGAGGATTATCCGTTAACACGAAAAAAAAAATCAAAGAAATAACGTATTTTTACGACAACGATCTCGAATAACGTGTGGTACTCGATAAACTCGCTTGAAATTCCGACAAAAAAGCTAATAATGTATTATTACGAATAGAAGAGTGAGAATAAGAGAAAAATCATAAAACAGAAAGAATTACGAGTTTTGTATACCGCAACAAATACAGCTTTAGTAATCCTGCTAAAGGTTGGTGAAGCTACAGCAGTCGGTATACAAGTATACAGTTGATTCTTATGACGTGGAAAAGCACCGTTTTGCACGATAGGCGTGTGTTAAGGTATTACAGCGTGTACGTACAATATAGGTCGGTAGCAACACTGTTGGGCGACGAAAGGAGCTCCGAAATATCGTTCGGTATCACACGATGGGAGCGCGTGTGTAAAACAGATCGTTCGTACCAACCCCCGACGTGCTGTTTTCTATCGAGACATATATTTCTCCAAGCAAAGCTGAGAAAACTGTACATGGGATGTGTAAAAGTTACAAGATCTTGGCGATAACAGGAAAGGACGAAGAAGTCGATGGAAACATCGAAAAAAGAGAGAGAGAGAGAGAGAGAAATGAATACACAAAAGTTTTCTGAATAGGTGCATCTTGAATTCGTAAAAACAAACGCATCACATTGGCCATAAAGATCGATGGATCGACATTTATGGCATATCGTCATGGGCAGAAACCTTCGTGGATCAACTTCGGACACAGATATTGGAAAAGGGTCGACGCAATCCTTGGAAGGTTTCGTTCAACCCCCGAGAAAGTTGATACGAGGGGAGAACACGAGGAGAAGGTAAAAAAATGACGAGACTGTGTACCAGCAGGTTAACGCAGTGGAAAATAAATCCAGCGCACGAGCGAGGATCCATTGCGAAAGAAGATCTTTTTCAAATATAAACAAATCGAAGAGCTTGAAATTAAAGACGCGCCGGGGTTTCGACAGGAGGTTAAAAAGCGAATGGGGGAAAACCGATAAAAATGAAAATTAAGACGAATCAATCTAATGAGATCGAGTCGTACGAAGAAATATCGAGTAACAAATAAACTACAAAAGTTTTTGAATATTTGTCGGATGCTTCTTTGAATATTTTCAACCATTTCTGGCTCCGAAAAGTCTTGAAGAGTTTTCGTAATGTGTACGATGCAAATATTCAAAGGAAAGTTCGATTTGGTCTGTGGAGCGATAAAAAGCATCTTGTCTGTCGTGCAACTCGCCGTCAAAGACAAACTAAAAAGCGAAGTTGCGGACAGGATAATGAACGAGACGCGAAGCGTTGTGGTTTAACATTAAACATTTTTTTTACATATTTATACGTGCGTACACACGCGGGGCAATGGAATGACGAGTTCTCCTGGATGTGGTCGTTATGTCGGTGGAAGTTCGATTAGGAAGTTAAAACTCTCGGGCTGCGGTGAGCCGCGGCGTTGGATGTGCCTGCTCAGCCTGTAGAACGTCGAAAAAGGGAGAAAGAGGGATTGACGATGCGCGAGTGAGGCTTCATAGAAGCAAAATACATGTGCGCTAAACTATACCGGAAAACAAGGTGGAGAATTATGCGGGGAAGAGAGAGAGAGGGAGAGCAAAGCGAGAGAAAAGCTCGCTGAACATGCAAAACGGAGAGGAACCAACAAAGCGAGACGAAACTCAATGAACTCTCGAAAGTTTCTTCTGGTACCGTGTGCTACCAGGGCTTATTGGGTGGAGGTTGATTCAACATCGACCTCCACCAGGAAGGAGGGTACTCAGGGGCACGGGCCAAAGTGCCTGATATTATTACCTGCTGCTGCTGCTGCTGCTGCTGCTGCTGCTGCTGCTGCGATGTACAACGTTTGTTCTCTCGAAATCTCTCAAGTGCTCTTTTCACGTTCAACTTTTGATATTTCTAAGGATTTTCTTAGCTTCAAAACTTCCGTTACGCGGGACGTATCTTTTGAAAGAACGACCGATCGAAGGATGGACAAGCAGAGACTGGGATTCGAGTGCACTCGTTGCACGCAATAACAACATTCCACATGTATTTATATGGGAGTAATGACAAATGTGATATAGAAAAATCTACGATATGGAGTAATAGCAAAAATATAATAAAACTTTTCTCATAAAAGCACGAAACGATTTTGGATTTTCCACGAGTTTTTTCATCCGTTTGCATTTGTCGGTATAATAAATTGTAACGAAGCGATCACGTGAGGATAAATCACGTGAAAATGCAGCAGTTTCATATTGAATACAAAAGGGCGCGTGAATTCCGAGAATAATTTCGCACAAGTTTCAATCTCTCATTCTGGACATTGAACGTTCGAGAGTCTCGCCGCTGTTGCAACGGTACACTCACCGAGCGAGGGAACGAGTTGATCGTAAAAGCCGGCTAAACCGTTACGCGTCAACAAACGCCCGGGCAACGCACACACCGAACCAGCTATACGCTCGGCAAAGTTACGTCGAGCCTCGCAACCGTTGCAGAAAATAGAGACTCCGGAGAGCAGAAAGATAGCGATGATGGAACAGCCGGAATTCATCTTAGAGTTGCGATAAGCATTTTCATTGAAGAGAGAATGAAATTAATGAGACTGCGGAGAATGGACATTGAGCGATACGTTGTAAATGAAATTGTATATAAAAACAGTCGAGTGGTCAATGAATCGTGTGTAAAAACGAATTTTATCTTAGATCTACAAACTTTGACCCCTTAAAATCCGATCAATTACGTAATATCGAGGCAGGAAAGTTGAGCAAACAAGAACGAAAAGAAAACTCATTCGCAGGTGAGTATCTCATTACGTTTTCATTGCATCGCAACTCTAGCAACTCAAAGACGACCAAATAGGTTTGTGTGTTGTTTTCTCATCTCGGAGGATACAAACGAACGATAATTGCGTGGTTGATGGACTGAAATCGAGATTTCCGAGAGTATATATTCAAATAACGTTAATGTCGCAAAGTTTCAAGTGTCTTTTCCAACTGGATCAGGTCATCGTGTAGTTCGTAATTCGTAATTTACAAGGGTGGCTACATGCGCGATAGAATTGCCGCGAGGACTCGAGAGATTCGCGCGAGGGAGGGGAGAAACGAAGAGGAAGAGCAGATGAACAGTTGGAGAGAAGCAAAGGCGAATTGGAATTGGAAACTGCTGCAATTAGTGAGCGTGTTATATTATACGAACACGATAAAGGTCGTTGGTGAGGAAGGCTGAGAGACAGGACACGGACGGATACGCGACGTTCGAGCCTCGCGTATCGCGTTACGTATTTTAATCGAGATATGTCCTTGGTTCGATAGATCGATCGACGGGAGCCCTTCAAGAGGTTCTATCGTTTCTCATGCCTTCGATAAATTCCAATTTTAATTGCTGGAAATTCGTATGAACACTGAAAACTAAATTTTGTCAAAAAACGTCGATATTTTGTTGAATACGGCGAACTAAATATTTTGGGATGATTTCACAATTTTCGTTATTTCGACAATATTTTTCATTGTAACGGAACTGTCAGCAAAATTTACGATTGGAATGACAAAAATTTACTTTCCGAAAAGATTTTCCAGAATATTTTTTGCTGGAATGACAAAAGTTTCGTGATTTTTCGGAAAAACGTTTAGTTGAACGTATCCAACAAAATATCCATCTTTTTCAACAAAATTTTATTTTCAGTGAAGCTCCTGAACAACTCAAAACTGTGGGTAAACTTTGAGAAAGTTTGACCGTCTACAAATCGAGTTATTTGTTATAAAATATCGTCTTTTTTCGCAACTTCCCATAAGATGTTAAGATTTCACGCAAAATGTCGAAAAATTATGTCGTAGAAATTGTATCTGATGATTTTTCCGTTACTTTGTACGTACTATTGTGATTATGGGGCTAGAACGTCCTTAACCGATAATACGAGCATCGAATATCCGACAATTCGTTTCATCCTCACCATCAGACGATGAAAAGAATAGAAAAACTCTCTATAAACAAGGTCATCCAGGAGTTGTGAAAAATAATTGAATTTTCAATCGAGTAATTATCGATCGATCGTTATTCCCAGTAAGCCCGTGAGCCAGGCTATTCGTATTGAATAATTCATTGCAAAACCGATCTTTCCGGACCAATGAATTGCCGGCAAAAAATAAAATAGAAAAAAGTCGAGAAAATATTGAGAGAAAAAATATGAAAAAATGGTCGATTTTTCGTTGACAATTTCGCAGACACTGAATATTCATATTAAGACCAACCGATTTGAAATAATCATCGAATTTATAAGGCACACGATAAAATTCATGGCATGTATTGCTGCACAGCAGTCTAAAGAGCACACGTGGCAAACAACTCGAAACGAAAGCGTCGGTATAGCCGCATGAAAATGTCAAAGAAAAAGCGAAAAGCTTCGGAGACATAAAATATTCTGGTCCGAATGGCCGGGGGCTCATTAATAATTGATGTACTCGAAACACAAAGGATCGAAGGATGTGTCAAGCGAGCTTTCGATTGCGCCGTACGTATTGCCCGAAAAGAACGGAGATTGTATCATAGGAAATGTGTGGTCAATATCATCGCCGGATTCGACGACGGATCGTCGATGCATTGAAACGACAAAGAGAATGCGGATAGGAAAGCAATGTTGCTGTAAGAAGCTTTAAACAAAAAGATGCCTGGATGTAACATTCTATATAGATTTGCGAGTTTATCCGTGACACGAATAACGATCGTCATGCACGTCGTTGTACTCGACGTGGTTACGACTTGAAAAAGCTGTACAGCAAAATGTGGGACGTCACATGCATTCACGACGCTCGAAGTGAACACGATCGAATCGCGTACACGCTTTTCCCTTGTGTCTATAACGATGAATACCTCAATGTACTGTTACGCTATACATCGAATGAATACGCACACATTTAAACATCCACACACCTATATATTAACAATTATGTATGGATATGTAAGTGTTATTACAGTGAATCATGCTTACACTGACTCCCGTTCGTCCGCGTATATATATACGTCAACAATACTTTATATACATAATACATAATATATATATAAAGAGATAAATCGTGAATGTAGCCTCGCATGAAAGCCGAACGGATAATAACGTAAGTCGATTCGTATATAGTTCTGTCAGCATACGTGGAAAAGAAATTCATGTATATGCCGCGAAGAAAAAAAACGGAGAGAAGAAAAATGCCAAGTAATAGCGCGAACTATCGGAGCCAGTCATCGCTACCATCGCCCATATCGACTGCCTGCGTTATCATTGTCGCTATTGTTGAGTCCCCCATATACGCTATACACTCGCGAGGGCGTTGAACGTGTGTAACTGTACTCGCAATTGAACCTTATCGAATAATAGACAATTGATATTACGTGTTAGAATTCATTGATTTGTGACACTTTTCTACACATTATTTCTGTCCGGGGATGTATTTTTGGAGAAATTCAGGATGCTCAGTCCCAGTTTGCAAATAATAGTGAAATCCTAAAAATTTGGCATGTTTTTATCAATTTGCTCGCTAGTAAACAATTAAAATTAAAAACTTGGTATTTGTTTGAAATATTCGTAACAAAATGTTGATTTTTTGGAGGTTCGTAATCGTTGGAAAATTTTTACACAACGTCTCAAAGACTTTATACAAAATCGTCCTAAATTTTCGGAATTTTCTCGTAATTTTTATTTTAAGCCTTAAAGTGGTTAAAGTCATGATGATAAAACTATGAAAATTTGGTATATTTTATTTATTCAAAAATTAACATTAACAAATTTCATAGGGACTCAACATCCTTAAAGTTGCAAGAAATGATTGAGACTTTGTTGAATGGATTCGGTTGAAGAAGATTGAACGAACTCGAGTGTGCTGCTGGAATGATTTTGTTTTTCGAAATTGGTGTAAAGTTGATCGACTACCCAAATGGCAGGAGCGGATAATTTTTCACATCATTTCGACAGTTTCTTGAATTTTGCCGATACTTGGACCGATCGAGAATTGCCTGGGGAGCGGAAACTTGGAGGAATATTGCGAAGGAACAAAAAGGCACCGGCAGACACGCGCATCCTCTTTTCGCTTCCTCATTCTCCCGTGGGACAATTTCCTCGAAAGTTCCCCTTCTCTTAATTTATACAGAAAATATACATCGAGAGCTTTTCTCGTGTGTCTCTTAAATAATAATCATAATGAAGCCAAATTGTTAGTTACAAAGTTGCAGTTGCGAGTGAACATTCCGTGACACCACGCAAAAGAGACGATGAAAATTTTTCTTCATAATTTACAATTTCCAACAGCAATATTAATTCTTATGATTATTTTCCATAAAATCGAGAAAAACTGTTTCAAGTTATTCCAGTTTTCTCACAAGATATTCACAACGTTTTTTTATAACTCTAGAGGAAATCGAAAACAATAGAATCAATGAGATGTAATTAGTTTGTGTTTTTCTTGAGTGTACGTCGGCGAAAAATAATCTTTTGCTAATTTCTATTTAAAGTATATAATCAACGATATTAGCCGAGTTGGTGAATAAATCAAGAGTAAAGAGATCCTAATAGACGATACGAAAACAATGGATACCTGTTGGGAATAAGCGAACAGTATAGCATTCTGAATAGTCGCTTCTTCAGCGTCTGACTCGACGTGGACTCGTTCCCCTGAACACGACATTCTTATTTATACAATAGCCAAGTGTATATCGAATGCATTTGTTTTATTCGTTAGCCTGTGCCCTTTTCGTCTCCGTTTTTTTGCACGAAACTCATCTCGTGTATCGCTTTTCTTACGTTTCAATGTGGACAACGTTTCAAGGATATTTTTTGCTACTGTACTTTCGCGTGTTAGATGGCGACAAGGAGATAATTTTGTCGTCACTGTACGGGGCCGCTCGGGTTCTTGCACCTTTCGTGTCTGCACTTCCGGTCGACAGGTATTTCTCGAGCATATTCTTGTTATTTATTTCTCTCTCTCTCTCTCTCTCGCGCGCACATCTTCTCTTGGAGATACGTGTGAGCGGTTCGCGCGATAAAGAGCGTGGGACTTTAGTTGCTACGGAGTCGAAAGGAAAGAAGAGAAAAAGTTGGTAACAAAATAGCGAACGAGCAAGAGATGCTCTGCGATTGCATACAATGGAGCGCATAGGATTCCATAATTCATGACAGTGAGAATTCAAAGATTGACAGATCCTTGCGCAAGATCGAAAACCTTCCCGGGAAAGCCGTCAAGTTGGAATAATTATCCCGTAATCAAGCCGCGAGTGTTTACGCGGAGGACAGACACCACAAAACCAATTTCGTCACAAAACGTCGATACTTTGTTGAAAACGACGTTTGGATAATTTCAAAATTTACGTAATTTTGACAATGTCTTTCCAATGGAACCGTCAACTAAATTTACGATTGGAATGACAAAAATTCACTTTGCGAAGAAACTTTCTAGAATATTTCTTACCGCACTGCCAACATTTTTGTGATTTTTCGAAAAAAAAAAGTTATTTGAACTTTTCTTTCTTTTCAGTGTGTACCGTCGATGTACAGAGTTTTGCCTTTGTCTTGGTGTGTCCGGCGACTCGTATTCGCGAGAAAAGGATCCCTGACCAAGTGTTTCGATGAGTAGGAAAAAAAAGGAAGAAAGACGACCGGACTTTTCGTGGTAACGGTCGCTCGTGGCAGATTGCAAAAGTAGAATGTGCTTGGATGAGCATATTTTTTTTTTGTCGACGATACGGTAACTAGAGGGGCTTAAGCTCGAGTTTGCTTCGTTCCGACTTCTTTGACACGTTTAATCTCACTATACCATAGACACGTTATATCGTCGAGCGTTGAGATACAAAAAGGCGATTCTGCAGCTGCTCGCAAATGCCGAATATCGCTGCGACGTGCCCTTCTCTCATTCGTCGCAGTGTTTTCGGGACGTACTAGAAAGTTCCATTGTTTTATTCAAGGGTATTATCCGGGCTTTGTGAAACAAAAAATGCCCTTGAACAGCGTTTCAACCCTGCAATTTTATACTTGACGCGATCAATACTGCTGCATCATGATGAAATTTAGACATAAGTTGTCCGGCACGTCCCATGAAGTCTATGGGTTCGCACTTATGCAAGAAACCAAAGTAAACATTCGTTGAGTCTGTCGTGCAACAATGGAGATTTTTGTATTTGAATAATACTCGTAAACCTACTTCTGGAGTGACCGCAGCGAATAAAAAAAAAAAAAAACGAGGGGCAAGGCCGATTCGAGCAGTTCGTAAACTCGTTATGGGATTAAAAAGTAATTTTTATCGAGTTTGCATTGACCGCTTCGTTAAGACTCAAGAAACTTTCCACTAACAGCTAATTAGAGACGAGATTACCACGTCGCAGTTAATTATGAATTTTAAACAGATAGAAGATGCAAGTTCGAGCTCATAAATTTGTTGCCCATTAATTTCGGTTACGGGTTATGGACTTTTTCACCTCGTAGCTTCTTGTTGTAATAAACGTCACATATCGTTGATTATTATGTGAGAATGATTTGCATACATGGAAATTATCCTTTTCGCGACTAAATGAAAGTTATCGCGCTTTATTCGATTTCGTAGTGGTTGCCAAATATATTTTTCGAATTCGCTCATTGAATTTCTGCGTAAATTGCAACGAGGCATGAGGATTTAACGATTTTTTATAAAATTCATTACAGACCCTTGTAAAGTATATTCCTATCGTAGAATGAACTTTAAATTTGGTTCCTGAATTAATAACCATCCGTTACCATCCGGCGTTTCATATCGAATTTGGAGAAAATCGATACGAACGTCATTCGAATATCGAGAATAGCCAGCAGAGGAGAATTTTGCAGATGTCTAGAAAAAAAAAAAAAATCTTTTGGAACGACCGTCGCAACTTTCACTTTGCTTCCTACTTTTGCTACTTCGAATACTTTATGGAGTAAAAAAGATAAAAGAAATGAATCCTCCACCGATTTCATCTTCAGAAATATAAAATTCACCGCGAGTTTTTCTGACAATGCGAAAATTTCGCAACGGAGGTTCCTAATAATCGCCTAAACGCGAATGTGTAACAAGAAACATTTTTAAGAAAAAATAAACGTGGATAGAAAAAGGTTGACAAAAAATGAAGATTGGGACGACAACGTTGCGCACATGAAAACGAGAAGCACGAAGCGAGGAGAGCCGCAAACGTGAGAGAGTTCCACGACGTTGCTGCTGACTATATATTTCATCGTTTCGTCGGGGAGCGAGGCTTTGCTTGGTTTCTGCTCGTCTATTCAGCGGTAATGCGAGAACGCCGGTAATCAGAGCCGCCAGCACTTGGCAATTATATATTCCCTTGGGACGAGCAAAAAAAAAAGAAAAAAAAAGAAGAGAACCGTGTCGAAGGAAGCGAGACGTGGTTGTGAGGCGCGAAGACGTGGACAGGGCGAAATTCGGACGAAAGGGTAGTGAAAAAAGACGAAATTAAGGTTCGTTATAATATTTCAAGACGTCAAAAATAATTGACAAGAGCGAAGAAGACACTTTCGTTTTCTCAAAACAGGATTTCCTGCAAGTTTTGTTTCCGTGCTTTGGCGCGACAATGTAAAAATGGCAAAGCCCTTAAAAGCATCGGAAACGCTAAGCAATATAATAGAACTTTTGAAATATTTTTATTTCTGTGACAGAGAATAACGAAACGAGGTCGCAAAATGTCGATACAGTGTCCGCGCTTTGACGTTGCTTTTCTCTCCCTCTCTCACTCACTATTTTTCAATACTTTCCCTATATCTTTATCCCTTTTATGCACGTATGTGCAATTGCATGAAACAACCTCTGATTTCGAGCTATACAGAGGCTCAAAACACAGCCAGCTTGAGCAAAGTAACTCGCGTGACGAAGGTCGTAAAGGACCCTCGCGCGCGGAGGCGAGCGTGCGGACGCGGTCCTGCTTCTATTCTTCCATTTGAGCTACTTATGGATGGATACTGGTTGGCTATGTAAATTATTCAAAAAACGGTGATCGGAGGGCGACGTGTAGTCTGGAAGCCGATCTCTTCCCATGTTTATTGAAAAGTCCTCGATCAAAATCATGAAGAAAAAAAAATGTTCCTTAGCCACGAAAGTTCATTGATACTGAAAATTAAATGAAATTTTGTCAAAAAAAACGTCGATATTTTGTTAATTTGTTAATGTGAGCAGAATGTTCGATTGGAATGTCAAAAATTTACTATTCACAGAGACTTTTCAAAATATTTCGTACTGCGAAGACGATTTTCGAAGAAAAAGTCAAGTCTAACGTTTCCAACAAAATATTCGTTTCCGTGCGAGCGTTGCGGAAGCTGCAACATCGATAAAACATTATTTTCTCTAGGGAGTTTTGTTTTTCCGAGTGATTTGTTATCGTTTAATGACAATGCAAGAGATTTTGCAGACAGTCGTTCCTCATTGTTTATCTCCCATGGAATCCTCATTCGCTCGCATTCTGGGTGATCAATTCGGTCCCTCGTAAGACAATAGGGCGTGTAAACGTGGCTGCATAGAAACCAGCTGCAAGAACGTTAGAAGGAGGAGCATGCAGCAGGAGCAACGGAGAACCGCAGCAACGGAGGTGACTCGGTAGAGCCAGGAACAGCGACTGCTCCGAATAGTCGAGTGCACCAAAGTCTTGCTCCTACAGCAACATGCTCAACTCGTACACGCATACACACCACCGATGTCACTCTTGCGGCTCCGTTCAGATGGAGAGTTCTTGAGCCCTCCCTCTTTCTCTCTTGAGATTCACTGTTATACTTGCGCATACTCGACTATGATTTGTGTGCATACATGTGTGCATACAAACGCCATAGAAATCGGTGTTTACCTCTAAACAATTCAGATAACGAAGAGACAAGCTAGACATAAAATAGACAGCGAGTACACATGAGAAACGCTTTGCCTGTCGAATCAACCAGACTAAAATATTCAAAACAATCTTCACAAATACCCCAACCGATTAATGAGCGTTTAAAAAACTAGCATCGAAACGTTGCACAGCAAAAAGAAATCAGCAAATGACGTGAACATTGGAGAAAAAAAAAAAAATTAACCACATTTTAATCGCACTGAAGATTGCAACGTTGCGATCCAACGAAAAATATTTTTGATATTGTTTGTTCAGTTTCCTTGACAATTTTCCTACCGATTTTGTGTTTGGATCCCTAAAAAACAATCGTTTTCTTGTCCTGACCAAATATTGAATAGGAATCTTGAGACCGGCTCGAGAAAAAACAAAATTCCGATGCATTTTAACGATGCAAACTTAGTCATCGTACATTTTTATTAGAAATAGAATCAGCCTTTCGAGGCTGGAATTTTTCTTTGCGGAAAACTGCAAAGAAAACTGTTCGAAAATCGAAAAATCATCATTTTTGGGGCTCACTGACAAAACGTACTCTGACGAAATTCACCTGACACGAGTGTCAGGTATTGGCATTGCAAATAGCGTCAAGAGTCTTGAGAAGAATGACATAAAGTGACGAAGGGCAACGCGAGCAAGGAACGACGATGCTGGCGATTCGCAAGAGGAAAAAGATTGTTGAACGAACCAATTCGTTTCTCGATTTCCCAGCAATAAATATGCACGTGCGTATTCTTTTCGATTACACACGTGGAATTCCCATAGCGACACTATGGAGTACCAATCGAACGTTGAGGGTTGCAGGAATTTTATTGCATTTCGAGGATAAATTGAAAATGTATCACCCACTCGAACGGAGGGAAATACGAAGAGCAGAAGAGTCACGAGCGACGATGAAAAAAACATCGAGTTTGAGGGATAAAGAAATCGAAAATTGTGAATCGAACCAAGATTAATTTCGCTCTGCGTCGCGAGTCAACGTTCGTTAAATTACGTACAGACGTTGCGTTTTTTTTCCCTCATTTTTCTCAACTTTTTGCCCTTTTTTGTTTGTCACGATCAAGAAATGTCGTGCAACGGTATATCAGCGTCTCTTCCTACTCCACCGGTTCCGCGAGCTCGTCTGATCGGATTCCAGAGAAGCCCAGCAATGAAACGATCGCGAGACTTACACGGCGAAGCTGCGGCAGAAAGAGGGAAAACAACAAGAAGAGTACGAAGCACTCGCGGGAAGAGGAAAAAGGGCGAAGATCGAACGACCCGCGAGAGTCTCTCGTGTATATACATATTTCCTTATTATCTTTAATGTATATTAATCCGAGGAGTACTCTCGTTCAACGGTTCCATCAAGCTTAGCAACAGTAAAGGGAATCAACGATCAATTTTCAAGGCGTCGATCGCGAGAAAGACACGAGCAAGTTCATCTCCTTGAGGGACGTTGTAAGCTAAATTTTCTATCGATAGAATTCCTTCAAATTTGTACTCGCGCAGTTTCAACAGGTTTCATTATGTAGAAGTCAAGATATTTTTTTTTTCTTTCTAAAAATCACAATTTTCAGTAGTTTCTCGTAAGAGCGCGCGCCGAAAATTCCAATTTTCAACATTAAATAATTCGATTTATAAATGGTGAAGCCTCTCCAAACTTTGCATACGTTTTTATGCAAAATCCGAGAAGATTTGTTCAGTTTTTGGAAAAGGCAGTCGGAAAAGATTTTCAAAATTCTGGTTATTATATAAAAAATACAGATTATTTTTGTTTTTTGGGTTTTTTAGTCAATTTTTGTCAACTTTTTTAATAAACTTGGACTCGAAAACCATTTTGTATGGAAGAAATTGACATTATATGTATGAAAGAAACGATCCCATTTGGAGAAAACAATATTGACAATCACAAGGAGGAAAATTTGATGTTCTATAACGATAAAACTGGTGCGGTATGTTTTTGCACACAGTGCTTCGAGGTGAAGAGGGAAAAGGGGGGAAAAAGTTGGCAAAACAACAGACACGAAACTTTTCGAGGCAGCGTATTCTCCACTGGCGTGTCGGTAACGTTTCTCGAAAGAAAAAAAAACGACATTGAGAAAGATCGATGCCCGAAGAAACGTGTGTGCCGTTGAGTCCGGTAGTTTACGAATTGGGGCTTTTGCCTCAAACGCAACAACGAGATAAAAGGTTGGAAAAAATATTAAAAGAAAAGCAAGTTATATACGGAGGAGGATGTTGTTGGTTGCTCGTTATTCCTTCGAAAAATATTCCATCATATTGCCGAAGGGAGGTGGCGCGCGGATGGAGGAGTTCCTTTCGTGCTGAAGATCGCTCGGTCGTGGTACGTCAAAGAGGAAATTCAAGAGGGGAGAAAAATGCATGAGAGCAACGGGAGAACGCGAAAATTGAGTGCGAGAGGGAGAACCACGGGGCAAGGACATTCAACCTGCGTCGGAAGGAGGGCGTTCGAGAGATAATTGGTCCCCGATTTAATTGGCTGATAAATTCTCGCTGATTAAATTTCATTCTGGTGCGTAACCTTGCTCTTCCTCCCGCCGTTTCAAGTTCGTTGGACCACATGGAACAAGATTCAAACACTATTACAGCGCACGACACGCGGCTAATCGAATGTTGTATGGATCATAATTCGAATATGTTTCACGTTCAAGAAAATATCGTAATACGCCAGACCGTGGAGACCGGAAAATGGACCGAACTCGGGCAATTTGAAAAACGTTTTTTTCGGCAATCTTGTTTTACGGCTCAACTAGGAAAACTTTTGCTCCGTACAGCAAATCTTGAGAATGACTCTTGATGTAGGGCATGAAGAGTGTTCGAATCACGCCAGAGTTTATGAATTCACAATCGTTTTCATTCAAGTCGTAATGGGACGAATTGCAAGTGGGGCAATGAACCAACTTCTGCGACTTAAGGATGCCAAGTTTTGAGGAAGTAAGTCATTTCGTAATATTACAACATAAAAATTCTTCGAATTTCTCAAACTGGCTTGAGAAATTTTCATTTGGACGAACGACACAATTAACGGAAAGAGAAATTCCGAAAATTTGACAGTTTCAAAGAAAATCAACTGTTTTCTTAATTAAGTTCCACAATTTCCACAATAAACTTTTTGTTTGTTCGTAAAAAGGATTCTACGAGGTCCCAAACGAGTAAGAAATCGTAAATTGTTGGCTACGACGAGTGCCGCACGATGCAACGTCGAACCATTCATTTTGTTATAGACGCGGATGGTTCGTTGTCGCGAGCCGAGCTCGTCGGCGATTTTTCTAGCGTTTTTTATTTTTGCCACCAACATTCTGAATTTTATTCGAAGAAGGAAGAAGTTAATGAGGGCGAGGTGGTCGAGACTCGAGACTGCCTGAAGAGGAGTAAAATCTCACGTACGTCGCATGCAGCGAATAAACGCACACAGAAGCAGATGCACATTAACATGTGCGCGCGTGCGCATGGATTCGAGAGGAGATTTTTTTATTTATTATTTCGCGGCTCGTTAATTGGTGAGGCTTTACGCGGGCGAGTAATTAAGAGAGCGAGACGGTCTCGCCCGACCATTCAGGATCGTCGTACCTTCCTCTCTTGCGCGCATTTATTATCGTACCAACTGCGGCAGATGAAACACGTCGCGACGCCGAGGTGTCGTCGCTTCGACGCTCTAATACTCATCAAACGCGATGCCCCACAGCGAAACAGCAAAGATCCATATTTTTTATTTCCAAATCCTCTCAATTTTTTCGTCAATTCTCAAAATTGGACCGACCGAAGAAAAAAAAACGATCAACCAGAAATGCCAACAATAGAACGGGAATCCTTGAAATTCATGAAAATTTCGAAATTGAGGAATCGAACTATTTAAGAAAGTAACAAGTTACGAAAGATTGTTTTTATTCGCTGCAAATTCTCTGCTAATTGGACTTACGTATGGAGAAATTGCATTATCGGAATATCCGTTCAATTTGATGAAAAAAATTTCCTGCCAACAGTTCCGATTGTACAAAAATGGAAGAAAATTGCAGTCGATCGAGAATAAAGAATCGTTCGTTGCATCAAAATCATAGGGCGAAACTAACATCCACGATGTTCAAGATTCTGGGAACGATTTGAAATAGTAAAAAAAAGAGGGTGAGCCTTATTTTATTAAAAATGAAAATAGCGTAATTTAAACGAGTGAAATGTTGACTCGATTTTTCTCGACTGTTTACGTACAAGGCGTAGTATTTTTCGGATAATTAACACGCACGCGTACGTACCTAATTGTAATTACAGTGCCCACGAAAATAATTAGTAAAAAAGTGATAAATATTACTCGAGACTTTTCTCGTCCACTATTTGGTAATAAAAATAAATAAAGTCACGGCTTCATCTCATGATAAAAAGATGGGAAAAAAAGTAATTAAATCGTATGAATGTAAAAAATAGAAAGAAAAGCAACGAGTAATTCGTACGCCATAAAATTGGAAAGAAAGGAACGAACAAAACTGTCGCGACGAGAGTCAGCGATAGGATATCTATTATATCCATATGCGTACAAATTTGTGACATATATACAGAAATTGTCGTTGTGGTTTTGCAGTCGAGATGAAGAGGGCGTAGAGATAATGGCGGGCTTTCTGCTCGGAATTAAATGCCCCCGGGGCAATTCGTAGGCATATATTGTGTGTTGGTGCGAGAGCGACAGAGAGACAAAAAGCGTGAGTTGCTCTTGTTCATTTTGTTAGGCCAAGAATGCGCAAAGGACGACCGCAGGATGAAAATTGTGGAGAAATGTCACGATGACCAAGTTGTTATTGCGCGGCCTTTTGGTGTCAACGACATTTTTCGTCCTGTTGCAATTGCAACGAGGAAATTCAGGATCGAAACCAACGATCGTTGCATTCTTATCACGAGACGGAACGAAAATCCCGAACGCAGGATTTGTGGTTTTTCAGGAAAAATATGAAATATCTCGAAAGAATTTCCACTGGATTGTTGTCAATAATTTTGATATGCTACGTCGAGCCAAAAGAAAGAAATACGTAGAAAAACATTAAAAGCAAAAATAAAGAGAAGGAGGCAAGAGAGAACGTATAATCAGAGTCGGTTCTTCTGAGCCAAGCTTTTGCCATTTTTACTGGTCATAAGTACAATGGGAAAATAGCGGTGTCACAAGAGCAAACCCATGTACTTGTTCACGGGGTGGAACGCGCTTTTTTTTTCTCTCCAAATGTCTTTAATTTTTTTCATATTTTTTTCCAACTAGAAAGCTCGCGATCTCATCGTCTACTTGGCTGCAATTCTTTGACTTTTCCAAACGAAAAATTTCACCCTCGAGAAACCTCTCGACACATACACGTTATTATTGTCTTTGCACTCGCGCACAGCCTGAAACACTCTTGTCGTCTAATTATCGGTGTTTTTGCCCTCGAAAAAATGACAAGAAAAACTTCAACAACCCTCTATCGCAACGAAACAAAAAAAAAACAACTCGACTTTTTACTTTTTCGTCTGAAAATATAAAGCCAACCACGTGTTGTTGTTTTCGTTGTTTTTTCTTTCACAAACAAAACCGAAAAAATTCAAGTTTTTATTTCTCTACCGAATCCTCTACTGCATTTCGGGACATTTTATTTTTTAACGATTCTCGAATGGCGTTTCTTTGTGTTTTTTTTTCTCTTTTCATTCGAACGCTCTCCCTTCTTCAGATCTCTTTTTATCGCTTGTTCCGTTTTTCGCAACGGGTGTATCGCGACGGAATGGCGATCGTAGTGCACAATAAAAATGATTACAACCAACGTTTCGAGTGGAAAGACCGTTTCCGTGTATAAAGTTTAAATAAAGCTTCGTTATTATCGTGTCCCCCGGCCATGTCGATCGTTTCAGTCCAATTTCATTAAAATTACAAAAAAAACAACAATATCAACGCAACAAATATGAAAAGCACCGGGACAAATTTGACCGCCGGTATCGAAATCGTGAAAAAAAAAACAAAAACAAAATTGTATCCGAATGAAACTGTTGCAGAAATCAATTTCCAGTGCGCTTTGGTGGGGCTGATGTGAAATGGATACGAGACGGGTGGCCGCAACTTCCGGAACAATCGTTTTCATTGCGGGGCAAGACGGAACGACTCGTGAACGGATGTGGCATGAAAATATTCCCGAAATATGAAGCGTCAAATGCGAGGACGTTGCTGATTCAAGTATCGATACCAGTTTTTTTTTTTTTTTGGATTTGGGAAGAAATAAATTACGTCGAAAATGTCTCGTACCTTGTCAGCTGCTAATCTAGCGACGAGAGCTTCCTTAAGAGGTCCGAGCCAATGGTGAGCACCGAGAAACCTCTTGTTCAAGAGTTTCGTATGGGGTGCTGCTTGTGCATAAAAAGTTTCGAGCTCGAGTACCACCATTTTTGCAGCGAGTTATTTGGCCGGCAAGGAGCCAGCAACTATTGTTATATATTTCAGGTATATTATTTAAAACTGAGAGAAAAAAGCACAATTTCGACTCGCTGGAATTTTCGCGAAATGTTTCTGTTTTTTTTTTGGAGGAAAATTTATTCCGGCGTTTTCATTCCCGTCACTGGGGACTCGTGGCCTCTCGGCCTGTTGGGGCCGTGCTTCTCCTGTATCCACGCGGCATATATTATTCCATTATTCGGCCAACACATTTACATTACACTCCTCAACGCGAGCACAATCTTTTCGAGCCTTTCGGCTTCGTATATATTAATAAAGCTTTTGATTTTGTTTTTATGACTGTAAAAGGTCATACAGTGAGGAATAAAAAAAAAAACACCCAGAGTCCTCGTTCAGGTGCCGAGGTATCGAGAGCTCGCAATCACGTGAAAATTAATTAAATTTTTCATGTCCATTCGCTCTGTTTTTTATTTATTTTTCGTTCCTTCATTAACGCGACGCGAGTCGAACAATGAGACAAAAAATGAAAACGAAGGATGAAAAAAAAATGAAAAAATAAGTCACCGGCGGCGATAAAGAGCGTCGAGTGGGCGAATATAATCACTGCGCGGTTCTCTATTTCTCTCGCTCTCTCTCTCTCTCTCTCTCTCTCTCGTATCCTCGATCGACGACTTCCGGTCTGGCGGGCTTTCCGCGGCGAGTACAACCACCGGGCTTAAACAGACTCCGCGAGAGTGCTTTACACTCTGGAATCCACGAGCGAGAGCCTAAGGGAGGGAATCTCGTCCCGTAGGCCGAGGAAAAACACGTGACGACCCCTGGCGATCTCACAGCGCACCAGTAATCCAGGAACTATGCGTAGTCTCCTCATTAAGGGCAATTTATGCCGTGAAAAATCCAATAGATCGATATTTTTCTTTCCGTTTTTAAATTCTCCACAAAAATTTCTATACGAATTTGTTTTTGTTGATTGGTCCCGATGTCAGAGTCGAGTGGTCGTAGTTTAAACGTAAATAACGTCGTTAGCACTAACGTAGTTACACCTTAATCGCTAATTTGTGGCAACCCGTAAACCCGCGGAATTTCAGGCACGTCTCAGTGAATTTTTACTGTCACCGGTAACAAAATAACCGCGGGAATGATAAACCGCGATTGTTTTCAAAAGGACGTAATCTTTGTGTTAGAAAAACAAGAAATATTATCGCATCGCACTGCCAATCGGTGTAAAATAATCCTTGGTTCGCCGAAACTGATAAAAAGTCATGTTTATAGAATAAGAAATGAAAGCGGAACGACGAAGCACCGTAACCGACGACACGCACGCACGCACAAAAAGCTTGTCACAGATTTCAAAGCTATCGGCTCATTAGGATAGCGATCGCGAAACCGGCGAATGAAAGAAGAGGATAAAGACACTGACAGCGAGGCTAACACACATGGAAATGAAAGTGATAAGACGCGGAGGAGTGCAAAAAAAAAAAAAAAGTATAGATGGAGCACGCCGGAGACCCAATTGTGTACTCTCTGGTGCGATCGAGTTGGAGCCCCCGCGCTAAGTCCGGTGTAATCGGGGCTTAAACCGCGCTCGCCACGGCTGCCGCATAGAAAGGCAGTTGAGAACTGACTGCTTCAAGCGCCTTCTCGCTCCCATGCCACCCCCTCCCCATTCTCTTGATCCTCCTCCTCCCCCTATCCCTTCTATGTGTGTACGTTGGCTGTAGTTTGAGTGACGCGACGCGGCCGATGTGACGCGTACGTCTTTCTCTCTTATTCCCGCTCTTACTCCCTCACTCGTCCCATATCGTTGCGCTGCTCCCCGCGTCATTTCTCTCTTGCACTCTCGGCTAGAGTCAAGAATCCGCGCGCCGCGGTTGTGTCCCTCGCGCTCTCTCTCTCTCTCTCTCTTATCCCCAAGCGCCGCGCAACTCCTCCTCAACTTCCACTTCCTTGCTCTCGCTCAGGTTTCTCCCTTCCATCGCGCGACTCTTTTCGTGACTTTTCTTTTTTGTTTTTTTATTATTTTTTAATGCGCCTATTTTTCGGCTTCCAAAAACTCCCTTCACTTTTCCCGTCCAATTTTCAAATGTTCGCGGCACGAAATGTCCAACCTGCGACTTTTACTACTGACTATTTTTTTTTTTTTTTCATTCATCCCCCTTAACCCTCGCCCTCTTGATTCGTACACGTGTTGCTGGATCTGTCCCAGTGCGGATTCGCAGGACATTTGACTTTACCGAATCGTTTGTATTCACGAGTTCTAGCTTTCAAAGATGAGGGTTGGGATGAATATTCAAGAGATCGTACGCGGAGCTTTCGACACTCGGAGACTGGGAGCGTGCTCGATGAACGTATTGTTTAATCGAGGATATCGCGCGGTTCAGTGATTTCTTTTTTCTGCCTTCGTCCGCGGAATGCTGGTTGACGATTTGACTTTTGAGTCGCTCGAATAATAACGACAACAATTTTGTTACGACGAGCTAACGCGATCGGATGTTTCGTCAAAACGAGGACGATAATTGAATTTTCGAAATTGATAATGAAAGAAATTCGTAGAGAGATTCGAAAACTTTGCGTTCACCACAGAGCGAGAAGGTCCAAAATAATGGAAGGGATTCTGAGAAATTTTGTCAAGTTGATGTTTTTGTGAACCAGCGAAGCGTGTGGACTCGTAAAAATTCATGGTGGACGAAAAAAAAAGGAAGGGTCGTAGTGTGTTTGCATATGGTATACGAGACGAGACGCCGTGGCGTATTATACGACGAGATTTCAAGTATTTCGTTGCTCTCGCACCACCAACCAGCGAATGAGTTTCCCTCTGTCCGTCTCCCTCGCTCTCTCCATTTTTTTCCTACACAACTACCGCGTTCTTTCTATACCGATAGAAGAACACAGCTCGACTAACCAGACTTGTGTGTCCACGTTCCCTCTTTCGTACTGTCGGCCCAGCACTCGTCTTTACAAGGGTGAGAGACAAAGGCTTCAGTTTCCTGACATTCAAAGAAGATGAGAGCTACCCTTTCCGTGCAGCCCTTCTCTCAAACCCCCAAAAGAGAACGAGAGGGAGAAAGCGACCAACACCCCGAGAGAGCTCGCGCTCCCTTCTGGCGTGTCCTTCCCGCCCTCCTCCCAGGTATTCCAAACATAGACAGTGAACCCTCCGTAGTCGCACTTGTGTTTAAGAAAAAAAAAGAAAAAAAAATTCTTCTAGTTACAAATTCTCAAGGTCTCAGCAGAGAAGAAAAATAATCCAAAAGACTCTTGAACTCTTCGCATTCTTTCCCCGGCAGTTTTTCAACGTTGGCTGATATTCGATTCCACTCGAATGCGGAGCAACATAATTACCGAGTTGATCAATTTCGTTAAATTTCATTCGACCGTACGAAAAATCGCCAACGGCACGTCATAAATGCTCCAGATTCAGTGAATCATTATTATGTGAATAATAAAAAGTGCATCGCACGTTGAAATCGGATGAAAAATAAAAAAAACTCATAACTTTTTTTAAAATTGTGAAACTTGGGAGAAAAAACTCATTTGCGATCGGAATACACGACACAAAGGTAATGAAAAAAGTCATGCGTACGTGTTCCGTGTGCAATCTTTTCGAACGGTTAAACGCGAGTATCCTGGTTATTTCCGTCATGCGTAAAACTTTTCATAATTTCGTTTGGATTATAAAAATGACGCAAAGTTTGTGGCGAAAAAAAAATGAAAAAAGAGTATAATAATAATTTGACGCTACTTTAATTGGCCGTGCCTTTAATATCAACGTGCGCCACGTCGAGAGTCCTTTTGGGCTCTCGAGAGTCACGCGAGGGCGGAGGGGAGGCTGGCGCGTATGTAGAAACGTCGGGGCTGGCAAGAGAGAGGTGACAAGAGAATATACAAAAGAGAGACGGTGCAGCGAAGCTATAGATGATACTCTGGTCTCTTGGTGGCTCTCTCGGGAACCAGCACATTGTCGTCGCCTGTGGCCAACGGCCTATTGTCTAGAGGCAGCCTCGTATCGTACCCTCAGCTCTCTGTCTCCCTCTCTCTCTCTCTTCTCTGGAACGTTGACGCGGTTCAGCACGTACCGATATACGGGGGTGGCAGGAAGCTCGGAGAAAGAGAGACAGACACAGAGAAAGATAGACACGAGAGAGGGGAGACTGTATTATTTACATGCCAGGAACTCTCGGTGCTCTGATACGGTATAGGATGCACAAGAACCAGCAACGAGAAACAACGACCTCCCTATGAATACGTCTGTATATATATATAAATATCGGCATACACACAAATATTTATATCTCTATGAAAATGTGTGCGAGAGCGTTGTTTTTCCTCTTCTCTCATCCCCATGTTCATACGGCCTATTACGTAATATCACTCGACATTGAGATTCGTCAAAAAACCTCCTCGCGTTTGATGTGAAAGTAATGAAATTCTTTTGGAATCAAAAATAGAATAATTAAAATGTATCTCAAACGTCTGGGCTTTTGTTGCCAAGAAATAAAAGTCTTTCGTTCCATCACAGAAAAACAGAATTCATTACTTCGACCGGTTAATTTATGAATTTCGAATCTCCAGCACAAAAGACTGTCGCAATTGAAATCATTGAAATTCTCAATTAAAATTATATTTTTCATTAATTCAAAGCAGAAAAAACTAGTGTACAAAAAGTTTTGAGGAAATCCTGAAAATCTACATTGATGGATATTCCTCGGAAGGAGGATACTTGAGAATTGAGGTTTCCGCGGTGATTGGAACGACCAAGTCCAAGCAGTTCGAGAGGACCGATCATGAAGATTGTAACAGGTACTTCCGATACCTAATTGCTTCATAAATTGTAATTACAATCTTACCCCTTTGTTCGGGGAGTCGCGACCTTCGAACCCCATCAAATTCACCCCTCCGGACGGTCTGAATTATCAGATAACATGGTGTGTCATTATCACTATAGCGCCTCACAACAAACAAGCTGATCAAATTGATGTAAATCGAGGGAAACAATAAAAAGACAAAAAAATCATTGACCAGAGCGTTTTAGCGCCAAATCCATTTTTTGACGTTTGAACAATTGATTGAGACTTGACGTGCAAAAAACAATAGTTTTGGTCATAATGCTGTTTGCTCATCGCAGCTGATGTTGGTACGAAAGCTGAGGGAGGGCGAGAGAGTCAGGGGAAAAAGGCTAAAGTAGATTTTTGTACTCTTCTCATTGCAACTCGGTAGTTTGGCTGCTCCGCTTCAAGTACAAGGTGGTGTGCGTTGAAGCATTCGGAACTTGTGTGATCGGTAGGATCGGGGCGTGATAATTGCGAGTGGTTGAGAACCCCGGGATTCCAAGGGATGGACGAGCACGCGAGCTAGCGTGTTACACATCGGCACACCTCGCTCGCTCGCTCTCTCTCTCTCGCAACTCCTTTGCCAACCCCCTCGTGAGACACGCTAGAAGTACGAGCATAAGCCGCAACGTTATGTGCCCGCACCCTAGAATCTCTCATTATAATAATAATAAAAAAAGAAGATAAAGAAAAAGCAGAGAGTGAGAGAGAGAGAGAGAAAAAATTTCCACATGAGCACTGGCCCGCGCACTCGCGACCGTCCGACCGCGTATAAATACACCCCGAGTGTGTATGTGCTCACCCGCCCGCGTCTGCTCTCGACTTACTGGGGTTGCAATAAATAAGCTCTCCCACACCGACACACGCATATCGCCAGGTATTAATAATGCCTTTGTAGAAAGAAACGAGAAAATAAGAGAGAGAGAGCCAGCGAGTACGAAGGGAAGCGAGTTCATAAAGACAGAAGGAGAGAGCGAGAGAAAAACGCGTGGCAATCCATGCAACAAGGAATGCATCGGCATACACGTATATCGACACACGTGTTACCTGTTAAGTGCATAACGGCGTATACACAGCCTTTGGCAATCTCAACGTTCTCGATGCATAATATAATTAATCATCCTATAAAAAACAAACAGTAACAAAAAATAAAAAAGTTTGTGCGAGGAAAACACTCGCGGTGTGTATTCCTTCGATGAAATCGCCATCGACCTCGTGATATTTACGTCGCAAATTTTGATTTTCTCTTCATCGATATGTGCCAGGCCTTTGAGATGCTCTGATCAAATTGGATACTTCGAGATTTCGAAACGGGACTCTTCTTTTTCGATTTATCGTGAGCCAACGTTGACCATAACTTTCAAGTATCGATTCGATCGTTGATTTGGGCAACTTTAATATGCGAGAGCCGGGAGGCTCTGCCTGTAGATTCGAACGATAACGCGAAGGGTTTTCATTGAAGCATGTCCACACAGAAACCATTCGATCCTCGTGTTCACTCATATACGTAATTCTTTCATTTATAAACGTACAAATCTATTCCAACCCATTTATCAAGCCTTCGCATCTTCATGGGTCAGATAAAAATATACGATAAATGATATTGTCCGTATAAATAGCGATACGAGGGAGAGAAAACGAAAGATTTGAGAACCACGATTTTTGCATCTCACACTTGGTCACGATTTCAGCATTTTTACTATGTTTTCTACTTCGGTATTCATCGAGCAAGACAGACCACCGAGTTATGGACGAGAGGTATGACAAAGACGTCGAGATGAGAGGCTGCTGCTGCTGCTGCTGCTGCTCGAGCCCCCAAGAAAGGGTTGAATACGAGAAAAAGAGAAGCGAGACGAGAAGAAGAGGGCAAGTCCGAGGGTACGAATAAGGGAGAAAAAATGGGGCTGTTCAAAGGGGCTTGTAGGTGAAGGTGGAGTACGGCAGAGGGCGACTTGTAATGCCGGTTTCGTTCTAGCCTAGATTCTAACTTTGCGGGAGAGCTCGTACAAGCGTTTTAATCAGAACCTCTTGGCAACACGGAAAGCATCGGCTTCGGGATATATGGGCTTGCCACCCTGTCTTCGCTAATGATTTTTTGCTACTGTATTTATCATCCTCCATTACGCAACATTACACTATTCACTTTTGCCGAGTTTCGTTATTATTCACGGAATTATACACTCCCCGAAACTCTCTTCTTCGAACAAATAAAACTATCGATTTTCGTTAACGTGAGAATTTACGGAAATTCAACCCAAAACAAACCCAAAAATATCGGTTTAAAAGTCGTTAACCCAACCGAAACCCAAAAATATCGGTTTAAAAAATCGTAAACCCAACCGAAATCCAAATATATCGGTTTAAAAAATCGTTAACCCAACCGAAACCCAAATATATCGGTTTAAAAAATCGTTAACCCAACCGAAACCTAAAAATATCGGTTTAAAAAATCGTTAACCCAAGCGAAACCCAAAAATATCGGTTTAAAAAATGGCAAACCCAACCGAAACCCAAAAATATCGGTTTGAAAAATCGTAAACGTACAATCGTAAACGTACGATCTCGATCGTAGTTCGGAGATGGACAAAAAGGGGAAAAAATAGGTGAGAAAACGCAAGTTTTACGGTGGCTGAGATCGCGATAGGAGTTTCTCGTGAATGCACGTGAGGAAAATTGCTGCATCGTTGCTTATATCCATAGTAAGTTAGATTCCGAGCAAATATGGAAAAAATGTACTGACGTAGCTGTGGGAAAAATACAAATCAACTGAATTCATAAATGGTTAAACGCCAATGAAATTCCCGAATGGAAATTCGACCAATTTCAATTCTCGAGGACGTGTATGAGGACGATATCGATGGATTGGAAAAACAGACCTGACCTTTCCTACTCCGTTGGCCTAGAACACAGCCTATATTCGGACGATAGTTATAGTCATAATAATAATAAAAAGGAATCGTTTTCATTCGACTCTAGGGAAATCGAAATGTACGAAATGAGCGAAAACAAAACGTACCAGACGAATTAGAATCGTCGAGAAAAAATGCATCTTTCTTCTTCATTTTTCGAACGTTTGTTTTTCCTCGTGAAAAACACTTCGTTCGGGCTCTCACGCGGAGAAAAGTTGGCAACATTCTGCTGTATGCATTTAAATGTTTGTGTAGTCATCGAGTTTTGTCACTTTGCCATTTTTCTAAATCACTGGCCGAATGAGTTTTATCATTTTTATAATTCTTTGATAATTTAGTATGATCGTTCTCGACACGAAAACGAACCACATTGCCACTCGATTTTTGCAACTTTTGTGCTGTATGAATGAGGAATTTGTGAACGGATTTCTTTTCAGAGTACCGGTTCGTTGGAATTCTAATTTGTGGCAGGACGAGCTTGTCAATGAATTTAAAAAGTAGCGAAGAAACTAATGAACGAGAATTGAGGACGGTGGAGGGAATGGAAAATGGTGGGTTTAAATGAACAAAAGCTCGACACTTGGTTGCAGCAAGGCGGAGAAAGAGCGAGAAAGAAAGAGAGGCCGCGCTTCTGTTGGTGACCAAAATTGATTGCTTGTCCAACGCGACAAACGATGCTCGTGAAGTGAAGACACAACGGGGCGACCTTCGCGTCGCAAGTGTGTCCCATCGTAGGAAAAGGAAAGAGCATACGCTAACCCACAAAGCGTCGTCCGTGCAGACCACCGGAGCTCGTAAAGTTGAACGCATAAATTTGTCTTTTCACCGGAGCGCAGGTTCTCATGTTCCTTTTCATTGTAAAATGAAATCTCTCGTTCGTATAGCCTGCTGTACCCGGAAGCGACGAATATTATCATTTTCCTACTTTTTCAAGTGGAAATATAACGAAATTTCGAGCAAAAAGAAATGAGCATTCACGTTTTCAGTAACGCAACCGTACAAGACGTTTCATAACTCTCGGGGCATTCACCGCCAACTCCCTCCACGTTTTTTCTTCCTATTCCAAAGATTTCTCATAATGCAGCAATTTACACAAAAACTCCGACAAACTTTAGCCATGAGTCTTAAAAAATCTGATCGTCTACAATCATTTTTTTTTTTTCGAGAATTACGAAGAAAAAAAAATGATACAATTTTCCGAGTGACCTCGTGCGGAGTGAATAAATAAATCGGACCAATTGATCGTTATTAATTGAGTCTCAGTCGTGCCCAAACTTTTCTTTGATGTTTTTTCACCTTTAATCTTTAGTTAATGCCCGGCGAATTCGAGTCGGGAACGCGACGAAGGGACGCGAACGAAAGGAGGAGCGATGTAAAACCGAGAGGAAAGACACAAGTCCGATATTCGACGTGCGGTCGTAGGCAGTACAGACGAGAGAGAAGTTGAACGAAAATATGAAAGATTACGCAAGTTAGTGGGCCAAAAATAACGTTCGATGAGTGACAAGCACTCGACCTCCCTCGCAAAGACCGAAAAACACCAATGGGAAATACGCGGCCGCACAATGACAGAAGAGAAAAGTCGACGTCGTCTCCGATGAACTGATGTTTGCTTCGTACGATATTGGATATACATTCGAGATGAGAAACACGCGTGCCTCCCTCGAGTCTTGACAAAAGTCAATCTTTGAATTTTCTAAATATATAGACGTTTATGTAATCCTCATTTTGCAGGAGACACTACATTTTAAAAAAACATCGAGTTAATATTGCATCAACTGGCACAGTGTTTTGACATTGACGATTCACATCCTCGTCCGTTCTATCAAATTTTCGTCCACAATTAAGCACGCTGTGGACCGGATTGTCAAACGAATAAAATCCCAATGCGTGAGACGATTCCGGCAATTATTTCTCTCCACTCTTCTTTGAGAACATAAAAAAAAATCGTAGGCTCGACTGTTTTGTATTTAAATGAATGGGATTGCGTTTCATGACGATTTCTGATGTTACATTTATCGAAAATAAAGAGAAACAACAGATGCAGACTTAATTCGTGACTGGAGCGTTATCTCGAATGTTGTGTGCTCGAAATGGCTTTAGTGGGTTACAGTGTTAATTAAAAATTGTTGCAACGTGAAAGCGTCGCTGAGCCATGAGCGGATAATGCGAATCGCGTGAGTTAGTAAACGTTTTACTTCACTGAATAAAACTCGTTGAGAAAAAGAGAAAGATTTTTAAAAAACTCATTCATTTCTGAACCGGAAGGTCATTAACCGGGCATTTTTTAAATAATACATCATTCTAAAGAGTCTCGAGGATTGTGTTTCGAGACAACCTACTTCCACGCGCCGTTTGTTCAACGACGAGTGCGAAAATAGCGTTAAATCATTTCAGTGAAAAATTCTATAGGTAGACGGTGTATGAATCATTCGTTTCAAACGGCACGCCGCAGTTTCAGTTTTTGTTTCGTTTCTCCAACAAATCTACAGAAAATTACTTCGTGGAAACAGGAAATTCTGTTCGATAAAATTTCCTAATCACCTGGTTTTCGTTTAAAAAACAAAATGGATCGAGTGCGTTTCATTTGGAGGTCAAGTCGCGTGACCTCATTCATTACAAGTTCACGTTTATCCACTGTATCGTTCACTGGGTTGTGTAACATCAAGATCGTCTGGAATTACAGGGTCACTGAACCGTGCGGGTAAAATAAAACCTTTTGACCGGAAATAGCACGAAAAATGAATCCATTTGATGCGAGAATTAGAAAGACGAAGCAAGTCCAACTGCTTTATAGATTTCCATCGTACAAAGTCATTGCACTTCATGCCGAATGGGCAGCGAGTCAACAAACCCACTCATCGCTGCGTCTTCGTAACAACGTACGAGTTTATAAACTCGTATACACTTGTTTATGCAGAAACATCGCTCACGTTTCTCTCTTCTTTTCCGTTCGCGAGCTCTAAATCCACGGATTTCTCGTACACGTTACTTTCTTACTATATACAGACAGGCCAGAACAACGACGGAACGAAAGAAAAGAGAGAATGGAAATTACGTAGGGGGAGCATCACTTCATGCACCGAAGGGCACGAGAGCCCTGCCCGCCCGCGTAATAACGCGATCACGATCGCTCCTACCTCGATGTAGAAAATCCCGGAACGAGCCAACAGTCTTTTACCTGATCTACGAATAGAAAAACGAAGCAACCAACTTTGCAAGTTTCTTCGCCGAACCGACCGCGGACGGGTAATAAAATAATGACGGTAAATCTTAACGAATTTCTTAATTAGGTGAAAACAAAAATTTCCAAGGCCGAACTTTTATGATTTTTTACACAAAAACTACTCGACTGAAAATTTCGGAAAAATTCACAATTCCTGGTTCATGTTCGTGACAAAAGTAAAAAATTGCGATTAGTAAGTAGAAACCGTTGCATGTTTTTTCCTTTCCCACTACAGCTCAAAGGGTTAATTTTAAAAAAAAGTTGTTGAATGGAGCTCATTCGACGTCTCGCGCGTAAAAAATTGCGAGTTTGCATTGGCTCGGGCTTCTTATTTCTCTGCCGTTAAAGTCTCTTCACGGTTAACTGTTTCAATTATAACGGTTGAATTAATGCTTGATTACGGTAGAAGGAAGTTGTCGACAACTAATTCGACGGTTAACAACTGGAGCGTCATCGTAGGAGGTCGGAGTTGACGTAAAAGAAAAGACTTTTGTACGACTCCGTACGGACAGAAATGTGAGAGCAAAGAATTTTCCTCGAAAATTTGCAATTTCAGATTTGATCGTTGATGCGAGAATGCGCAAGTTTATTCGCTTGAGAAACGGAAAAGAAATCGATTCTCACAATCGATGACGATCACGGGAACAAAAGACTCGAAACGCCAAGCGTTTTGCAAAGAGTTTTCAAAAGTCCGAGGTGTCTCTGAATAGGCGTCGAGTACGACTTCAGTAGAATAGGTTCGTTTCGGATCAGACGGTCGAATGGCAAATTCTATAGAACGTCTTGAGAGCGGTGGAAAACGGCCGTGAGGTGGAAATATCCCGAAGCGAGAAGAAGCAAAAACTTGTACAGTAAGAAAAATCGATTTCGAGCAAGAAAGACAACGAAAAATAGTCCGAATGACAAAATTTTCACTCATTTCATTCATTTTTTTCTCTTTAGAATATTTCGCTACAAGTTCTTCCCCAAGAACGAGCTTTTTTCACGCTGAATCAACGTCTGAGTTCAACGAGTCGAATGTACACGAGTCCTTTTTCCACAACCTTGTTTCTCTGCTTCGCGTCAATTTTCCCAGTAAGCAAGCCCGGCGAATGTGAGTTTTCCCCCCAAGACCGCGATACCCTTGCGCCAGCGAGCGTAACGAGAGGGACTACGAAGCGTCTGAATGCACCGGGCGTTGACGCTTTTGAGGCAAGAGCGAGACGGAGACAGAGATTTTTTCCTCCCGACTCAGTGGGATTTATCCACGCGTAAACATGGCACGAAGATGGATGGAAAAAAAGGACGAACGTATATGGTTTCTGAGACGATTCGAGTCAACACCGCGTATATGTCCCAGTTGTAAAAAAAAAATGTTTCTTGCTATTCGGAATAAGCCACAACGAAGCCGATGCACTCTGAATTAATGTTACGAAGCTCCCAGTCAAACTCAACTAAGCTAAAAATTACATTACACGTTATTCGTTCCACTGACGAACGAACGAACTGACAGTTCCATAATTTTAAATCCTCCCGCAATTCGCCACGTGGATTTCCTTCGATCAAATTCTTTTCTCTATTCGCAACAATTCATTCATCAACTTCGCTTTTTAAGGCGTTCCCATACCGGCGATACAACGTTGCGATGCTAAACCATGTTAAAAACATACAAATTTTCAAAGTAATTAGAATTCCATAAAATTTTGTGACTTTATTCTTTTTTTTCCAATTCTGCTTTCATGCTGAATTACTCGATAACTGGACGGAGGGAAAATACGAAAAAAAATTGATTTTTCGTACTTGATGTTGAAGAACTTTATCACGAAATTTTCTAAATTTCTCAAAAATTGGATATTCCTACCGAAACGCCTCAAGCAACTGGCAACATCTGCGTAAACGTCAGAGTTTGAAAAACCAAGAACAAAAACTTTTTTCGTTCTGCGTTTCGTTCGTGCATAAAATTTCACGTAAATTCGTTGTGGAAAGTTTGCATCGTTGCTGTATTTCAACGGAAAGCTTGAAATATTTTCATGAAAGGGAGAAGATAGAAAAAAAACAGAAGAAATCATCAAACGTGACCATCATATCTGATCGGGACGAGCAACAGCTCGAATTCGCGATGCCACTTCAAACTTGGAAGCGAGCAAAAGAGAGAAACTCGGCATCTGTCAACGGATGATCTATGTCGTCGCAGTTCCAACGCTAGTCGTTAAGTACTCTGGTGACATTATTATAAGCTCTCTAACTGTTGCATGGACGAGAATGTCCGACAATACGAGCTTCAGAGCGAATGTCTGCGCGACATTTTCTCCTCGAGAGCGATCAACTTGAAATCTTGAATTCGTAAAATGTATTGCGTGAAATTCCTGAATATTTTTCAAGCAATCATCAAATTACGAGAAAATTCTTTAAAAATAGGGAAAAAATCAATTTTTGCTAAAATTGATTAAAAAATGGGGATTCTGGATAAACTGGATGAAAATCCCGGAAATATTTTCCGGCCTGAAACAATTGAGATAATGGAACCGGGTGAAAAGATAAAAGTGGCAAAGCCGGGGTCGAGATAACCGAGCGATAACGTTCGTGACCAACGGACGAACGTGTGACGGTGAGCGTTCAACATTAAAAAAGACAATGAGCGTTCAAGGTCGATAATGCTCGCATCTCGAAAAAATCAACTTGAAATACTGCGTCATACGAGAACATGTGTGGTTAGGCTGGTCGTTGTGAGGTAAACCGATAGAAAGAATTTCGAACAAAAAGTGGAGAAATAAGGAGAGCAAAAAAGCAAAGAAAAAGGGTGTCGAGCAGCGAAGCATTGGTCGTTGGATGGCTCGTTAGTGTTGCTAGCTCGGCTTAAAAATAGCTCGACCGCCAAATTAGAGGTTTTGACACGTAGCTCTCGTTGTAAAAATGTAGCCTTTTTTGCTTCTCGTTTTTTTTTCCCCCAGAGATTGGCTCAACATTAAAGCCAAGTCTAATATCCAAATATCCAGTTTTCCCTAAACTTTAACGTCCTGCCTATACGTAATAGTTTCGAAACCGATTTCCGATCTATTGAATGCCCAACATTTCGAAACAATTGTCAAGCACGTTGTGCTCCTTGAAAGCCAACTTTGAATATCCGGTCGGGTCAATGTACGCCAGGCTTTTTGGCTCATTGCCTCGAACCAACGGACTCATTTTTCATCAATAGAAAACATAAATACACAAAGAAACTCGTTACTTAAAAAGTCGTCAGAGATTTCCATTTTTCGGCGATAATCGAGGCGAATGTTGCCCATTCAATTAGCAAAATATTGTGACAACGTCACGATCCTTCGTCGAGTCGCCGGAACGATTTTTAGATCCTCATAAAAAAAAAAATCGATGACGTTCGCTGCCCTGGAGTGACGCGTTTTGGATGAGACGGAAAAATTGAACAAAAATTGACTTACCTGGACATCAAAGTGGGTCGTCGTGTCTTGTTGTTGGGGTGGTCCCTGTTGTTGTTGCTGTTGCTGTTGTTGGGACGGAGGTGGTCCTTGAGGAGGTGGCGGGCCTTGGGCACCGAATAGTTGGGCAGCGTGTGAGTGAGGATGCTGAAGATGATGAGTCGGAGGTGCGTGATGATGCTGGAGATGGTGAGGCGGCGCGGGCGCGAAAGCGGCCATAAAATGTTCCTCGCTACCGACCACGTCGACTCCCGGCTTCAGTAACACGACACCACCCCCGCCTGTGCTGACGGCCAGGGTGGTCGCAGCATTTTTCTGAAATTCTTCCTCACCCGGTGACGGTTGTCTGCTTCCCGGTGTACGACTGCAAAGCCAATTTTCCCAAAATTATTTCGTCCCTTCGTCAGATTGACAATAAATATCGTAAATTACTCTGTTTTTTTTTTCTATTTTACAAACACGAAAAGTGTGAAAAGAAATAAGCAAAGTGAGAAATTCTCTGGGTGTTGGAGAAAGCCCGATTAATTTAATGGACACAGCAGGGAATTACAGCGATGAGCTTCCAAGCAGAAATATCTCGTTTATTCGCCGCCGATCTAACCGATTAATTATTTCACCGACCACGAGATATATCGCCCGTAACGCTCGCGTGACGCGAACCATTATCATTTTTTTCGCCGTCTCTTTGGACTTTTTGCCTGATAATCCACGGGAGCTGGCTAATCGTTTTGGGTCCGGGGAGCCCACGAATTGCGAGAAACCGAAATTATTTTCCTCTGATACTTCGTTCCGTATGAGCATTCAGTAGTGACAAAAGTTCGCACTGAATTCTGCGTTACGTGATCAATTTAGCAACGGGAATATTTTGTGTTCAATAATTTATCGAATAATTTGTTGCGTTTAGCTACAACGATCAGTTGACGTGGAAAGAAAAAAGAAAACATAAATTTCCCAGTGTGGACTTTTATCAA
Source organism: Diadegma fenestrale (assembly GCA_037043255.1). NCBI lineage: Eukaryota > Metazoa > Arthropoda > Insecta > Hymenoptera > Ichneumonidae > Diadegma > Diadegma fenestrale. The sequence continues at coordinate 4,144,999 of CM073311.1, read as the reverse complement.
TGATTATTATCAAGTTATTCTGCCAGATTGCGGCTGCCTGCGTTTCTCAGTCTTAGGCAAAATCACGCTTTGCCCGTCAACGTTTATATTTCTATTTTCATTCCAAGATGACTCCGACGCAATTGTAAATGTCAGATATCCGAGTACTCGAGGAGAATTTCTTGCATCGCCCTCATTCAGCCTAGCGCAAATAGTCTTGATATTATCTGGCCATTAGTTCATCGACATACCGGACTCTCGAGGTGCGGAGGATCGAAAAGACGAAAGAAAGAAAATGAAACAAAAATGTACCGAGTAGGGATTGAAGAGTGAATCATTTTCGCAATTAATCACTTTATTCAGGTCTCATTAATAATTTTCTATGAATCTTCTCAACACCTGATCCAAAAATTTTCTTCTATGAAGAAAAATGTTCTGACGTCATGAATTTGAGATATTCAATGTCCAATTTTTAACTTTTGCTATCTAAACGCCCGTGAATTCACGTCGCGGATCGAAAAGACGAAATAAAGAAAATGAAACAAAAATGTACCGAGTTGGGATTGAAAAGTGAATCATTTTCGCAATTAATCACTTTGTTTCGAATTCATTCATAATTTTCTATCAATCTTCTTGATACCTGATCTAAAAATTTTATTCTATGAAGAAAAATTTTCTGACGTAAAGAATTTGAGATATTTAATGTCCAATTTTTAACTTTTGCTATCTAAACGCCTGCAAATTCACGTCGCGAATCAAAAAGACGAAAGAAAGAAAATGAAACAAAAATGTACCGAGTTGGGATTAAAGAGTGAATCATTTTCGCAATTAATCACTTTGTTTAGGATTCATTAATAATTTTCTATCAATCTTCTTGACACCTGATCGAAAAATTTCCTTCTATGAAGAAAAATGTTCTGACGTCATGAATTTGAGTGAATGAGTTGGACAAAAATATGTTCAAGATTTTTCTTCGAAAATTCTGACTCATAGCCTCTCCGGCTGTCTGCAAAGAAAAATATTCATTTTTTTCCTGCACTTTTTCTTGCAGCTAAAATCTTTACAGGAGAAAATATCATCAGCAGTTTTAAAAAAACTCTTATCGCCCTCTTGTGGATGAATAGCTGCCGGGAAACAATGGAGCTGATGAATTAACCGGTTCTCAAGTGCGAGAAGAGACGAAACGAGGGTTTGCCATTGTATCATCGGACGAGCTCAGCAGATATTTTTCAATGCGTTAGTCGGTAAAACAATTTTCTGTAGAGCAGTCGCGACTCTCGAGGAGCTAGCGCCGTCTGACGGAAAGGAATGAGAAACCAGGGAGCCGCTGGCGACGAGATTTGACAGGTGGAAGCATGAAAATCTCAAGAGTTAGTTCGTTAGCGCATCCTGTCATCGAGCTTGTCTAGTTTCTCTCTTAACGAGTATCGTTGCTGGCCCGATCGCACTTTCCATTCTCAACAACATTTCTTGCTCAACTAAAAATCGTTGCTAAATACTTCCAAGTGTCAATGGCTCATTAATGCGAAAGAACTTGCTAATTATCGTTTCTGCAGCCTCGTAAAAATTGCGTAAACCTAATTCCCTTATTCCAAGTTGATTTTCACGCTCGTGAAACGGTTTTCGTGAATTTCTTACAGAGCCATTGATAAATGACTTTCGAACAATACAGCTCGATGCGTTTTTTTATCGAGATTTTCATTTTCTCTAGTGAAAAATCTTTCACAGACCACAAAAGCTTGACATTTTTTGTGGCAGTGCCGTACACAAACGTTTCTCCAGTGTCGTATGATTTATGACTTAGTTTTTGTGCTGTTGGCAAAGAACCAGCAGGTTTTGCTCGAGTATCGCCGTTAAATCTTTTCGTTACAACTTTTGTGTTCACGTGTTTTTGTCTTTACTTTTAAAACTGGCCAATTTTTCAAACTACGTTGGTCCTGAGTTCGGGAAATCTTTGTCCGATCGGTGACAACGCAGTCTCCGAAATTGTGAGCATCAAATCGTGAATTTTCCAAATTTATCCGTTCAATTTTTCAATAAATTGCATTTGAATCTAAATGTTTTCGTTAATCTTATGAACTTTGCAGGAATTTCGGTCGAAAACAAATAACTCGTACGTTAAACAACGTTTTGCTATCTCGAAGCTCATACGGCGTTTAGTCTCGATGGGGAAACGCTTGGCAAGGAAACAACGTAGCGACTGGCAACGATTATCGGTTCCGAGAGGAGAAAACAAAAGTAAATGGTGTCAACTCCGTCGGGGAAACCGTACATCGTCATTCGTAACATTTACGTTGTTTTTTCTTTGCGTTTTCTGGCGTTTTTTCTCGGTTTCTCGGGCTGTAGAAAAGCAAAAGAAGCGAAGTGACTCACTTGAACCCTTTGTCATCGTCGAGACCATTTTGTGATGCGAGTCCGTTGCCCTGAGGCCCGTTGTCGTCTTTCGAGCCATCGAACGGACTCGCCGTACCTTTGTCCTTTTCTTTCTTATCACCTTCCGGGTTCTAAAGTACAAAAAACGAAACACACACACACACAATGTAATGACGCAAGTCTCGAAAAATAATAATGTTTCGTACGAATATACGAAGAAATGCAAAACGAAAGGATGAAAGAAAGAAAAAATTTCATTTTTATTGTTTTCGTACCAGCCTGAGCGAGACCATCCGAGACTCCAAATCCTTGGGCGTTGTGGGACTCGAACCAAGGACATATTCGACCATTTTGACACCAAGGCCTCCAGTCTCGCTGCAAAAAGATATTCGTACGATTAACCATCTATGAATATTTAAAAATTGCCACCAAACCCCACGATTCTCAATAAAAACGCAAAGAACGTTCAAGAAATTTTGCCGGTACTTTGCAGTAGATGAGCAAAAATTGGAAAATTTCTTCAATTTGTTATTCTTCAGCGTTGGAATTTTAATTCTTTCGGTGTACAAAAAAAATACTGGCGACTTGGCAGGCTCGCAAATATCTGATGCCGATCTACACGAAAGATAATATAATAATTGACGCTTCATACCTGCTTCTGGGACTGAGAACAGCGCCAACCTCTGAAGTCTGATGATGATATCCTGTCCCGACGCCGACGCGTCTTCCGGTTCCCATTGAGATCGGTTGTGAAACAGCATGATCTGTAATAAATGAATTCACAAAATGATTATTCCAACGAACCGAATATTTCGGTCATTAAAAACGCCGAAAAAAAAATCCAACAAATTTCTTTTAACGTTTTTCAACGCTTGATCGCGTTGGGAAATATTTTTGCAGAGATTTTCAAAATTATCCAGATTATAAATGACTGCGGCGGAAAAGTAATTGGAAAAACGAAAAAATTTCATTATTTTGCTAATGAATTAGTACGGTTGAGACTAATTTTAACGGCTGTCCGATGACGTGCCTTTTTTCGTACATTTATCGAGATTATTCTCGTTACGGAGAGGAATAGAGTTGCTGAGAAGGAGAGAAGAGGCAATGAAAGAGCTAAGATACGAGAGGGAGGATGTGGAGGAGAGGATCAGCCGGAGGGTTGGCAGAGTGTACGCCCAGGGTTGATGAGCAGAGGAGACGACCCTGGTTGTTGGGACGTTGCCCCCACCCAGTTGCCGATGCCGGGCGTCTGTCGCCATGGCAACAGCCGCGTTGCACCCATCGCCGTAGTCACACATGCAAAAACCATGTTGCTTCTTCCACTCAACACGTACACGCAGACATGCACACAAATACGTAGGAAATCGGCAAGACAGAGCTTTAACTTTGCACGTCTTTACGTAGGATCTCTCGGGTGTGCGTGCGTGTTAACGCTAGTTATCGGAATTACGAATGTGGTCGAATCAGTCAGACGGAATATCGGAGAAGTCGAAGAGAGCAAAATAAAAACTTTGAAAAACCGGAAAAATTGCGTAACACGGATTCCTACAGCGGATTCAACAATAGCAACGAAATGAAGGGAAAAAATAAAAATTGGCACGAGCACCGCGCATTGACATTTCATAACTTTCCATTAATACACGAATTGACGTCACTCGTTCAGCATAAATCGATTGGAAAAGCTTCTTTTCGTTCCGTTTGTCTAATAAAGAACAATGTCATTTTCTATCCGCCAGATGTCATTATAAAATCTTCCTGCCTTTAAGGAACGTCGTCAACTCGGAGACAAATTTGATTATTCAATAGTCGTGGGCGGATATATTGAGAACATGTTGCCATTCAGATACTACGAACTATACATTGCAACTGACAAGCACTTTCGGTTCACGAAAATAACGATTTTGTTTCAATGTATTAGAACATTTGGGAATAGCCACAAAAATAATGAAAATTTACTCTCACTCCAAAAATATGAATAAGTAAACAAGTTTTTGCAGATTTTTCGTCATTTTGGATGGAATGGAAATTAATAAAACAGCATAAAAGGATAAATGGACATTTTATGGTCGAGGAAGGGAGGAAACTCGATTCGTTTGAATCGCGACAACGACGTAGACCGCGAGATGTGATTAATGTCTTAGCGTAATATTGAATTACCTGGTGTACTCCAGGTTGAGTCTCGCCACATCTGGTGGTCGCCGAGATGAAGTATCCCACCGCCTTTTACACCCCCTTCATCCTTGGAGCCGCCCTCGTCGACGCCCCAGAGCTTTTTTGCCGAGGGTGCGATCTGTAATGAAGCGGAATACAAAAGTTGAGAAAAAAAAACATCATTGAACGATGATTAAATTCTGATTATGGCTTAAAACTCTGCGCCACACAATTCGATGACTCTGACCATTATTTTTACAATTTATAACTAAATTATAATTATTTATTGGCTCGTTACTCGTTGAGCAACAAAAATAAACCAAAGTTCATCAGTCACATTGACCCTTCGAGTTTTTGAGAATTTTTTCCTCGTCAGATCAGAATTCTGACCGTCCTCGTCGTTTCGCTCATATTGCTATTTCATTGCGAGTGAAGAAAATAAAGAAAAAGTGGGGTGCGATAAGTTGACCGACTGCTCGTAACGATTTGGATTTTAATGAGTCTCGTTCATTGCCTTTTTTCATTACTGATGCAATTTTAATGAAGAAAATTCAACTCGAGAATGCCGTTACAATTTATCGCTACTCGATGACACATTTACCCACGACTCAAGATCCAATTTATAACAAAAAAGCCTCCTTTTTCCCAACATTTTTCTCCCAAGTATTCCAATAAAATTAGCCAGCAACCGAAACAGCTCGAAGGAGAGAAAATAAATAGGTATTGAAAAATTTGATCGAGGTGAAACTGACGCGATGAGAGGCTCCGTCAGTGTGCGCTGACCTCGGGCAACAAGAGGTCAACGACGTAAGTGGAGGGCAAACTGGATATCTTAAACATTCTCATGGAATCGTTCATGAAAACGTATGTCACTGGCACTTTTCAGAAAAGGAGATTCGAAAATGGAATTGAAACTGGATTAGGACACAAAAACGGTTGGTTAACGCGCTTAATCCGCTTGTGTGATGATTCATTCATGAGCTCGAGCCTCCGTCGTCTACTTTTTCGGAGCGTGGGTGTAAGCAAAATGGCTTTTTGCATTACTGCAATGTTATTGTCCTCGAGAATGAAAAGGCAATGAATATTTCACCGAATAACACTAGCCCGAGTGGTGCAATTCGTGTCAACCGTTTTCTCAGCACGAGTCGATCGAGGAAAACCAAAAAATACTCGTTGCTGTCTGTCATTCGATATAAACTCTGGGTCCATTCTACGAGAGTGTGAGACGCAGCTTCCCAGTTACTGACTATTCGATCGTTTCAACCGATTCATCATCCCGCTTCAAATTTTTCCATTAAATTATTTTACATCCGTTTCTTATGGGCGACAAAAGATATTTTTGCACGGATCGTAAACAAATTCTCTAAGAAGATCCAGTAGCGATTTTCCGGTAAATATTAAGAATTTGGCATCGAGACTCGAACAATGATAACGATTCGCCGAAGGAGCACTCTCCAGAATTTATTTCCATTATGTATCGACGTATTTAGTGCATCCCTCGATTGTGCACTTAGGCTGTCAAATTCAACGATTGAGTAATACAATTATTGAATTTACAAATCTATTTCGAATACCACAGAATTATAACCGCGATCTATTTCGCGTGGCATTAATTTGTCCCAATTATCGAAAGCACTCGACAAAATTCGACGCGTACTGGCCACCGTTTAAACTGCAGTGGGAATTCCGAATGATTTTACAGAGCGTCGTCGGTGGCGAGTGCCAATTATCGCCGAACATTAATTGACTCATCGTTATTTCGCGAATGGAGAGAAAAAGAAAAATTTGTTTTGTTTTTATTTCAAATAAAGTTGCCGATAGTTCGTGTTATCGAATCCTATAACGAATTTATCCGTACAAGGCAGAGCTCGGTAATGAATTCAGAATCACGCATACTCCCTTTCGGGAATTCCACCGAATCAATTTTGACTAGGAAAGATGGATTTTCTCGATTCGTGTAAACATTTCCGATGCTGAACGAAAGTTTGACAGCACAGAGTTGAATTCAAATGGCTCCGGGCTTTTACGTTTGTGTTCAGTGACCGAATTGAACGACGAATTAAAACGGAGTCTCATTAAACTTTGACGAGCTGTGGGATCATTATAACTTTTCATTCATCATCTTGTGCGTAATTTTTAGATCCCGATTTTCATGAAACAGTAAATACGAAATTTCCAAAAATTCGATAAAATGTAAACGTTAATGAACTAAAATGTACGAAATTGGAGCCGAATCAATGAGGGACGAATAACGAGGACGCTAAATTGAGTAACCACAGATCGAGTTTTGTTCCGAAATCCCGAATATTTATCATGGATCAAAATATTTTCAAGGTGTCACTGTCATAAAACGACTTTATTTAGGGTCCTTTCAAAATTTTGTAGAAACGTTCGCGGCACCACAACTGACTCCTATGAAGAAAATTTTTCTGACGTGTAGAATTTGAGATTTTTAATTTTCCTCATCTAAACGCGTGTAAATTAAACTCACGTTTGGTTGAAAAGTTGCAAAAAAACGTGTTTGAGATTTATTTTGCAGATAGAAAGGCCATGAGTTGATTTTTTTTAAGAAAAACCCTAAACACATATTTTTTCAACATTTCCACGCGTTTAGATGGGAAACGTTAAAGATTGAAAATAAAATATATGAAATATCGAGAATTGTTAGTTTCGGTGTCAAGAATGTTGATACAAAATTATTGAAGAATCCTGAATAAAGTAATTTTGTGATATAGACACAGACCGAATTAATGGTGATTGGAAAACAAAATCAAGTAAAATTTTGGCTGTTCTGCGCATTGCGGTGAAAAGCGTATAGAACTGCGTGAAGAGAACGGAGAGAGAGAGTTGAAGAAAAGACATTTGGAAAAATCGAACGGGTTTTCCCATTGAGACGGGGTGTAAACCGGTTGGAAGTTGCACGAATAGCACAGCTGAGAGGAGCAGTGTCGTCTCTGAGAGATCTCCGGGTACAGTACAGTGATATGTAGAGCTCTCTGGCATCCGACGTCATTCGAGAGTCCTTAACGACAAGCCCACCGTAATACCATCAATTTACGACCAGAACAATTCTCCTTTGACACCATTTTCTTTTTCAATTCTCGTTACAACTGTTTTTAAAATAGATCACTGCACTTCTCCGAATTTGTATTATTTACATCGACAGGAATAAAATCTTTGCGTTCTGCAAGATCTTCGGACATGCCGGATTAAGCAGGGCGAATATTTTCTTCCATGCACGGAGGATCTCAATTTAACGAGTGAACGAAATGTCGCGATCAAACCCAAATTCGATAATTCATCAAGAACCTTGTCCTAATAAGCGATTTTGTCTTTAATCATCAAATTTACTTGATCAAACAAATTTAGTTTTACAATGCAGCCGTTCAAGTTGAGTAAATTCAACAATTCAATTTTCCAATCAACATACGATAGTCGCGATTGATGGAAAAATGGAATTTCGATGGTATTGAGGCGAAATGCGATTAAAAACATTTTTTTCGTCACGAAAAACGATCGGGATTGCCCGGCTGGGCTTTCGGAATACTCGCGTTTCGAGTGTCACGAGACAGTGGAGAAAAATGATGAGGGGAAAAGGCAGTTTTCGTTTTTCTGTTTCGAGAGAGATAAAAGCTCGATGAGCTAATAAAATATGAGTGAAAATCGCGTCTGGTGAACGGAAAGAGGAGGATTTTCTCCGTGATTCTTGTGAAAATAATGCGTCACGAGTGAACGAGGGTTGGGGATCGAGAGAGAGAAAGAGAAACGTTGCAGAGTCAGCAGGTGCAAGCGAAAAATCTATAAAGCTTCGCCATAGCTGTGAGGATATAGGAGGAAAAATGTATATAAAGAGGGAGGCAGAGGGGTTGAGTAGATCCAACGCAGTAAATGGACGTCATTGGCGGGGGCGATTCGAGAGGGAATGCGAAGGGTAGAAAACGTTGGAGTTTGGACATTGAGGAGGGAGATTGGTTACCGGTTGACGCGACGTTAGTGACTCAGAGTTCGATCAACTCTCGTGGATTCCTAATACAAGACTTTCCCTCGCATCAACTACATACGTCAGGGAATAAATATATATTTTTTTGATTATTGATTATTCTTAAATAAGTACAAACCAGTCCCGCATCCTGCCAGCTATCCTGCAAGCAAAATGTTCCATTTTGAGAAATCTGGGCAGATTCTTCAATTTTGTTTTTTGTACAGAAAGAAACTAAAAAAATAATTCATTCGATAATTGAGCAACAACAACAACAAAAACGAGCGATCGCAAAACAAATTAATTTGGGGCAACCGAGCGTCTGATGAAATTGTATTTCATGCTTTTTCCATTTTTTTCTTATTCATTTCCATTGATTTCCTGTCACCCGAAAATCGAATATTCATTCAATTATAATTTGCACTTTTCGGTGGCCGTTGTTTCGCTCAACAAAAAACGGCTCTGCATTGTGGAAACCTCGGATGGCCTCTTTCGTGCCATTGAACCTACGAGTTATGGCTAGACCAAAGTCACGCGAGCACCTTCACGACAACAAACTTAAGTAACTAATAGCTCAATGGTATACACGTTTGTACACCAGAACTATGAAATCTCCAATCGATGACGATAACCATGTGGATTTTAAGGCCAAGGATAGAATCCCACTCGGATTTATTCCATTTACAAATTTTTCATTTCGTCTTTTTGATCATAGAGCCACAACTCTCTTTTTTTCTTTTTAAAATTGAAAAAAAAACGATTAAAGTCACTGAGTCTGCACATTTTTGTGTGATCGATAAATGTCATAGACTTTTCAACGCCAAATGAACTGAATTCTCAAATAATTGGTGACTGAAATGTTCAATTTTGTACAAACGATAATTAGTTCGTGAAATAAATTATGAGAAAAAGTTTCGCTCGTGCGAATAAAACGCGAGAATTAATAATTGGCAACGAAAAAAAAAAAGTATTGAATTAATTGCATTAATTATGAATCAGCAGAATAATAAGAAGTATTTTGGTCGCGTGTTAACGAGGAGAATTTCAATAATGCAATAACAGTTTAACGAAGAATAATTATCTGGAATTTAATAAGATTAATGATTTTATCATTTTCATTATTATTTCATTTCGTGGCGAAAGGAAAATACGATGCGAATCTCACGAAATGTTTGACGACTCGAATACGTTGGCTTTTGACGAAGGTCCAATTTTTCAACGTTCGAAAACGTCGTTTACTAAGAAAGTTTCGTTTTGGAGTCATTATTCTGTTTGACCCTTGGCGACAGACACATATCGACTATGTACATACGAGTATATACGTGGAATTTAGTACCAGAAAAACGGGCTCGGGCCAGGTGAGTGAGTCAGAAATCCCCATAGTATATGCTTGTATGTCATCCGAAGGATCCTTCCGGGATTTTGGACGGGAAATTGGGCTCTGGAGTTCTGGACCGGAGTGCGCGGGAGGCTGGAGCTGGGACGGTTCGTTTTCGTCTTGATGACGGTGATGGTCGTAGGATAGGTAGGAGTTTGTCTGGCATTCGGGAAGGCAAAGGTTAAGATTGATTTTCATTTTGGTTGACTCAAGAAATCCACAGAAAAGCCCCCCAAAAAAAAAACAAGACATTAAGAAGTCTAAAAAATCAAATCACGAGATTGTTTGCTCGATCATTATTCAACCCGATCGAATTTGAAGGGATCAATGACAAATATTGTTAAATGCATCAATTCTCAACTCTCAAAATTCCACAATCGGACCTTTTTTTTAAAAATCAGTCTCAATACGAGAAGAGCGAAAGTTGAAACAATATTTCTCTCGTGCCGAGATTGTGTGGCTGAAAACATGCGATAAAAGTAAGCGAGACCTTTAAACGCGTTAATTCGTCGAGAATATTCGACTGAGAATTTCAATTCGCTGAGACGAGCAGAGGGGGAGATAATAATGACGAAAGCAAAAGCTCTCATGAGCGAATACAGTCGAGAATGAAAATGGAGCGTAGGACAAAAAATGCAAAAGAAAAAACTCACTGGCCAAGAGGACGGAGGGGGAAAATATGCAAGAAAAAAAGACAGCGATTGAAATTGTGTAGAAGACTAGAAGGTTTGATAGGATCGCGGTTATCGACCGCGTCGGGAGCCGCAGACGACGCCGTGTGCCACCCTAGCACGTCCCTATCCTCGTATCCAAGTGGAATTGGAAGATCCAACTCCAACCGTGTGTACCGTGTACCTCAGATCGACGGATTCAAAGAAAAGATGCAGAAAATCGATCGACACGAGTAAATCATGAGACGATGAACGGAGAGTAAGAGAAAAATTGTGACTGTGCACAGAAAACTGTAGACTGTAATCCTGCCGGCCTGGACGTGGGAAGGGAAAAGTCTTGTCCCGAAAAATATTTCGCCAAGTCTAGAAAAGGAGTTTCTAAAAAAGTTGTTGAAAATATTGAAAATGACGAATTTTCGGAGCGAGAGAACTTTTCCGTTGCGATCTGAGAATATTGAGTTCAATAGTATCGAAAACATTAGTGACGTACAGCTGTGAGGGTTCGGTCGGTGGTGACATGCGCCGGTGTGGATCATCAGCCACACCGGCGACAACGTGAACGAGGGAGAAGGACTGTACACGTTGGCATAGCTCGCAGTGTGGAGTTCTCGAGCCGCGGGGCCGCCGACCCTACCACGGAGCCCACGCTCGGGTCACGGCCACTGTCCTCTCTCGGGATTCCCCCCACCCCTATTTTCCTCTCGTTTTCTCTCTCTCTCTCTCTCTCTCGCACTCTTCTCCTGCGCCATTGCGCCGTTGCCGCCGGTAATCGGCTCTTCCACGCAACACACGGGAAAATTGTTAAGGAGATGCGAAACGGAGAGAATAGAAGTTTCTCCCACCGGTGAACCGATAAGAATTGAAACTGGATGATCGAGATCGAACCAACGAGCTGAGCCTGAGATTGAGTTACAAAAAAATCTAACGTAACAGATGCCCACGAGAGAAAACTACAAGAAAAAAAAAGCAATTTCAAAAAATCTACGTCTATTTTATTCGGAACTTTAAAAAGGACAAACTTATCGCGAAAAAAACGAGCAAGAGACGGAATTTTTCAAATTTTCCATTTATCTTCTAGTTTCATTGTAAAATACGAAAGAGAAATGTTTATCATGACAAATACGTACAATCACGGTTCCAAATCGTCTGAAATTTATATCCCAGAATTTAGTTCGAATTGCATGACAATCGTGCAAATATTTATTTGTAAAAAATATTTCCCAAAGGCTTGTCAACGAACCGGAACAAGCGATCGATCTCGTTTGAGGTTATTCATGAAGATTTTTACTTGATACTCGAATTATTCGAATTTGACGGACGCAACGAGAATTTTTGTAGAGAAAATAGTTGAATGTCGTGAAATCGATTCTCATCCCGGTCGTATTCATAATTAGTAACCGAAATATCGATCGCAAGGAAATATTTTTCCATGGTACAAATTTCACCAAAACTTATGAAAATATGGAAATTTATGTAACACTCGGAGCAACGGAGCAGCGCATAACTGGGTATGACGGAAAAATCCATTCTGGCACGTGCGACAAGAATACGAGGCTCGCGATAGAGCAAACCCAGCCTCGTGTGTACAAACATCCTCTGGATTGATATAATTTCCTTCAATTGGAAGCTTGGAAGGAAAATAATGCATCAGGAGGAATTTTTCCAGTCTTAGGGTTGCAAAAAACCTTTCAGAAATCGCCCTCGCGTCCATCTCGTTCGTCTCTCGTGCACTGCTTCAAAAAATTCCTCTATTCATCACAACCACTGCACGGAACTTGGCGCAATGAAAATCAACCTTTAGAACGTCAAGTTTGTTTTTTTTTCACCTATTTCGGTAACTTGTAAGACTGGTAATTTGAAAAATTCATATCTCCGGTAAAATTTAACGAAATGGGTCAATTCTTTTTGTTTTTCGATGCAGGGTCACGCGAGACTGGGCCAATTTAGCTCGGAGTCAAAAAAATGATCAAAATATGCGGTAAAACGATACAAAACGCGAGAACGGAAATCACAGGATTTAAAATCGCCTGGGGTCGTTTTTGACCCCAGATTACCGTTCGAGGGTTTCTGGCAAATTCCTAAATATCACGAGAGGAGGCACCGAGAGTCGCTGTATTTATTATTTCTAAAATATTACAAAGTTCCCAAGATTTAACGAAGAAAAAACCCAAATTTGAATAGGGTAAGTTTTTCTCTTCCATCATTTTTGTTTCTAATTTTGTTCGGTTTTTATTTCGTTGCTACTACATTGAACTAATCTCGCGAACGGTATCGGGTGAAATGGAGTTTTCCAAATTTGTTCGGTCCTCCTGAAAGTTTTTCCGAACGAGCGTAGTCGATAGAGTTGAAAAAATGGGAGTTGTGAGAAAGTCAGGATTTCTAGCACAAAACATGGCAAGTGCGTAACGCACGTAGCTACATAACCTGGCGAAAGATAATCCTTGGCGAAAGTATTGCGTATGTAATGTTACGAAGTCGGTTAGAGAAGTCTTAGGTATGAGAGCAGAGGAAACGATTCTATCCTTTTCTCTTTTAGGAGCGTCTTTCCGAGTCAATGTCAGCGAGAGAGTGGCGATCGAAGTTGTAGAATGTAAGAAAGAAAAAAGGCGGTAGGGAGGGACAGGATCGTTGAGGAAGAGGAAAGAGGGCGTTACACTCTCTCGCCAACGAAAACGAAACTACGCAAACTCTGGCTGAGTTACCGAGTCCGATACGATTATTTTATTTCAAGGCGACACTAAATTATTGAGCTAATTTCAATAATACCTCAACAATCAGTTGTTCCGTTCAATAAAAAATATTTGACCAATCAAATCACGAAAATGCGAATGACTGAAGAAATTTAATGCACGAAAAATTCCGAATAATGATTTTTGCAGAATTATCGATGTTTTTTCCTAATTCAATGAAACGAAATTTTCCCTTTAAAATTATCGGGGGGGTTTTTCCTAAGCGAATAATTCAGTTACGACGAATAGACTGGCTGATTTAAATATAGAAACGATGAATCGATAAGATGGGAATATTAACACGAAGAGTTCGGAAATCCTTATGACTATCGAGTGGCTCTAATAATTCTAAGGTGCGCCATACTGATTTGGTTCGTTGACAAGGGACATAATGACGCGATCGACGTCCGATCGATTGCTCCGAGTGCGTGGTACGAGGATTGTATGATTTTCAGTTTCCTCCACGCCCGAGAAGCTCGAAAATAACTTCCGGAAACGCACCCTCATCTACGTCCATGACAAACCGAAAAATAACTGCTCGTTCCTTCAAATTTACAACCACAAAACGTACACGAAAACCACATGGGTCTGCAACGCCGTGGGCGAATGTAAAAATGTACAATCGACTCTTTTTTCTGCGACTTGATGAGTGATCGATCGGAATCAAACTTTTAGTTCGTGTTCAAATCCCAAACACAATGCGGACTGAAAAAAATGTCGAAAAATCTTGTCACGTCCAAAGGATTTCGATTTGGAATTTGCGCAATTAAGTGGATGAAAAAGTGCATAAAAACGAGAGAATTTGCGATTAAGCTCGAATGTGGTTCGCAGTATGGAAAAGCCCGATGCTCGGTGTGAAGCTTGGAGTCAAAAGTATAGGTGGTGGTATAGAAATAACGAGAAAACAGCCGCAGAAGGCACGAGTCGAGTAAGGTCAGCCCGCGCGCAAGTAAACGGGAAGATACAAGTGAGTCACACGCGAATCGATATTGACGCGGGCGCCGATTCGCTGCTGTTTTGCCATCGCACATTATCTATTACCATCTATGCATCATTCACGCTACTCGATTCTCCTCAAAGTACCTTGTTCTTCTCCTTTAAAAGTCAAGTACGAGCTGACCAACGCGATCCTCAAGTTGACTCAAGTTGATATTAAAGAAACTTCGAGTCTCGCGAAAAGCTTCATCGAGTTTATACTTTCTTCCGACGAAATCCATTCGACTCGATACTTTAATACTAATTGGCGACACGATTGGTGTTGAGGCTACGAGAATCATGAACCTCAACTATGATTCTGAAGTTTGCATCGTTGGAATGCAACGAAATTCTGTCATTTCTTCAGCAGAGCCAATAATTATTATTCAATTTTCAGTCCGGCCAATAAAACGATTCTCTCTTGCGACCAAAAAACTCAATCGACTCGAAAAATTGCCACGATTTTCAAAATTCGATAAATAATCAATAGAAAAAATGTTTTTCGTTGAATCTCAACGTTGCAAACTTCAGAGTCATGCTCAACTTTAAAATCATCTTGATCATACAATGCACGAAACTTTGAAAATAATAAATGACTCTAAAGTTTGCAACGTTGCGATTGAACGAAAAATATTTTGTATCAATTATTTATTGAATTTTGAAAATCATGCCAATTTTTCGTCTCAATTGAGTTTTTGGGACTCAAGAGACGATCGTTTTATTATCCGGGCCAAATATTCAATAATAATTATGAGCTCTACTGGAAAAAAAATAGAATTTCACTGCATTCCAACGATGCAAACTTCAAAATCATAAAAATAAAGTTAATTTCTTGTAAAATGAACGTAATTTCATTTCTCGTCGCAAAAATCGATATTTTGCTCACAAAATTGAATTTTTCAGTTTTCCATCGTACCAGGAATTTGAAGACCTAGATCGAGTGCCCAAACTACATACCAAAAAGGATCGAAATCAACTCATGAATTAGCAAAGAGAAAATCCTCCAACAATCGAAAAATTCGAGTGTCCCGCTTGGCAAAAATTGGTCAACTTGATTTTTCACGAGAAGGCTGTGCGGAGCAAAGAGAAAGGGAAATTAGAAAAGACGAAGGCGAAACTGTTTGGGTTGTGAGATCGTGAACGTCGTCGTGTGTCTACACGCGGACACTGTGCATTGTGTAAGCAACCTAGTCCACATCGAAATCTCTCCCCACACGAAATACATATGTAGTTAGAAAGTTGCAACTGAAAGCTCAAGGATAACGTGGCAAGGATCAGTGAATGAGACGATGATCGAATAGAAAGAAAAAAAAACCAAGTAAATTGACGATGAAGAATCCTGACCGGTTCGTTTCAGTCGCTGCATCGATTGTTAACGGCAGCAGAACAAGAAAAACCTCGTATCGAGTGTTTTTTTCCATCTCACCGAAGTTTACACTTGAAAAAATTGTACAAATTCGTAATTTGACTGCGAATAAAATAGGGTCGCACTTGCCAAATTGGTGCCTGAGAAAAATTGGAGATTTATTCGCTCTCGAATGAGGCCGCGGTCTCAAGATCAAGAAAATGCTAGAAATTGCAGAAACCTCGAGATGAGGTAAAAGAAAAATTTGGTTGAAGTAAAATATTCGATTGAAACCGTTGTTACGATTCTCCATAGAAAATCCTGTTTGTCAGGATTCTGAGAAACGAGTGTTGACGAAGTGACTCATTAAGTGTGACGCATTGGAACTAGCGTGTACGACAGGGAGCCAGCAATTTCAACCCCTTTTGTCTGCGTACAATTTCGCCGCGTCTAATTCCAGGTATTCCGCAGTTCGGTGGCTCTCAAAATTGTATCAAGTTTAATAGCTTCAGCTTGGTAACTTAATGCATCGATTGTTCGGCGCATACTGCATTGATTTAAATTGTTTACCATTGGTTGTCGCTGATTGCGGAGTAATTGTGATCGAAGCTAAAGTTGAATTCGTTCCTCAACCAAAAACGTTATTCAAAATGCCGGAAAGTGGAAATTTGAGAGCCTAATCGCGAGTGATAAACATTAACAAGTTCCATGGCTACTCAACATCCGCAAAAATATAAACGAGGCTGGAACCCTGAGCGGAAAAATATCGGGAAAGTCAAAGTTTCGTCGTGATGGACGATTCGTTTGCGGCGTATGAATTTGGGGCGTGCCTTCATTAAGTTAAATTGATATTTGTTGATTTTTTGTTGCTTTCGGTGTGGTAATGTCGGTAGCGAAATCAATGAGTCTCGGGAGCGTTTTAGCTGGTAGAACCGGCGCGATATAGAACGAATACGGTGCGTGGTGAACGAGTGCGCAGTGGTGTGTTTACGCGGATCCTCATGGCGCCGGGCCGGCCCTTTTCCACCTTGGAAATTCGCTCCCTCTTTCTCCCTTTTCTACGGGCTTCGAAACTTTCGTTAGGCATTCGGTATCTCTCTCCTTCCGGATCGACGCAATAAGAGGATAAATAAAGAGTGTGGCGCCGGCTTGATACGACGAGCCTTTCGGGGGTGTTGCGAATGTCGAGTAAGCAAGAAACATTACAGCCCCAACGAGTTCTCGTATTTCACGCGAAGGGAATCAAGCATTTTTATTGAAAAAGCTCGTTCCAAGGTCAAAGGAGATTCGAGGGAGTTTGAAATACGCGATTTCCTGTGTAGCAGAGTCGACAGCGGGCCGAGAAAGATTTTCATTCGAAGTGAATATGCAGCAAGAAAATAATGGCTGCGAGAGTCGAGCGATAATCACCTTCGGCAGGACCGAAGATATGAAACGAGAGACTCGCTGCTTGCAAGGATACGAAACACTCGCGATATACTCGTCTCGAGAGTGACTCTCTGTCCTTGTCTCGCTCACATTTCCGCAATCTTTCTCCCTCACGAGTGCATCCAACAAAAAACCAACTTATCTACAAAGTTGCAGTGGCAGACGGCGAGGAAAAAGGGGCTAACGTTGAACAGGCACGAGGATAAGAATGCGAAGCAGAGTCGTAACTCTGTGAGACTCTTTTCCTCCCGCCCTTTCTTCCCTGCCCATTGACGACTCTCTATCATCGTGCCTCTCGCATACGAATAATACGGGGCTCTCGAATTTAATACGTCCGAGGTAGAGAGAAGGGAATATAAAAGGCTGCGAAAGGTGCGAGACTAGCGTAAAGAAGACAATGAGACTACAACGCAATGTGATTGTCAAGAACCACAACTTTCAAGCATTACATCCAACTTTTTGCCTCGGAAACATCCTCGTGCATCGTTTCCTTCAAAAACTCTGCATGAATCCACTTTCGATAATAACTAATTTGAAAACTCGGCAATTCAAGATCCCGGACTCGAGCTCGAGATTCGTAAAGAGGCAGAAATCGGAATAGGGAAAAAAATAGTAGGAACTCTCGATTTGGCCAATTTGTTGGAGTTCCTAGCAACGACCCCCTCGAATGGCTTACTTTTTGTGACGTGGCACGTTAGGAGGTCGCGGGGTAAGGGTTTGGATATAATTGTATTAAAAATACCATATTGGCGCCGAGATCCTTCATGTCGCAGTAGAGAAACAAGTCCCCCGGCGGTTTCATCAAATCGCCGGTATTAGGACCCTGGCGGTATCCAACGCCGAAACTCTCCACCGTCTCCAAGGTGGCCTCGTACCGAGTAGATCTCGGTAAGTAGAAGCGAGCGTGAATTAGTAGCAAGCGCGGAGCTTGTTTCCGGTTGAGTGGTTGTCGTTACGATAATCGTAAAAGCGAAAAACGAACAACCGTTTGAAATATTTTCAACGTTGAACATTCATAATCGATGTGCACGGGGCGACGATATAGAGAGGCCGAATTAAAAATGTAATCGTACACGAAACGATAACATTCACGCCAACACACTAAACTCTCACGTGTATGCACCACTTGATTCGAAATATTGCGTGTTCGCCACTCCTCCAACGTCTTTGTTCGCGTCACTTGCAGAGTTTTCTTTTTAATTTTCCAACAGGCGGCAGGCCTCGAGATAGGAGAACGCCGTATCGTGAATGGCAAACCGGGAGGAGAATAAACGGTGAAAACAACAACAAAAACAAGAAAAATGAATAACTAGACACGCGAAAGTAGCGAACGACCACGCACGAAACAAGCAACAATGAGAGAGGACTCGTAGGGCGCTAACGACCACAGCGTTCCTCGTATTTTCACTCTTTTTGTATTTTTGTTATTCTCGCAATGTTCATAACACTCGTTTCCATAAAACTTATTGACAAAAAATCCGCAAGTATTGTTTTGTCGTTATCTGATCAGTTACGATGTCGCGCGCGCGTGTGTGTGTTTTTTCTTTTCGATCTTTCCCTCAGCCACAAAACAATTGCTCGTTCCTTCGCTACTCCGACTGGTGTAGCTGCTCTCCACCTCTTCTTTCTCCTCCCCAGCGGTAGAGGCTGCCGCAGAACCCGCGCGCGCACCCACGAGCAATAATAATACTGGAAACGCTCGCTGGTGGGGAGAGCGCGATTCCGAGAGAACGCGCGCGCTCTGACACGCGGTGGCTCGACAAATATCGAACAGTTTATGTATTACTTTTGTTTTTATAACGCGATCGCCATTCGATTCAGACTAAAACGTTACGGAATTCAGGAGAATCTGAGAAAAAAACCAAAAGAAACTTGTGCTTCGATGTGTTGGATTGTCAACTCGGTATTTTGAGGTTTTTGCCGATCACTCTTTTGTTTTGAATTTTCTCAGCTTTTCTCGTTCCCAAATCTCGCACATTCGAAACTCTTTCGATTTCTGTTTATTCCTTTTTAGAGCGTCCGAGCTACCCGACGATATTCGTCGACAAATCTTTCCTCTCGTTTCTCGCGCCCTATCCTCAACGTTGGACGAGCTTGCCGCGGTTATTTCTGTTACCACGCTCTCTCTCTACCTTCGAGACCTGACAGAAACGTCAGCCGTCACTGACCGGACGACGCGCGTGTGCCAACCCCCCACCGCGGCACCCCCGACAGACTCTTTTCTGACAGCTTCGCTCCGCAGCTTCTCCTCTCCCTTTCCGCTGCTTTCAATTATTTGTTATTTAAACGTAGTTCATGCGTCTTATGGAACGTTTTTCTTCCCCATCTTTGGCACTGGTGCCCAATTTATTTTATTCGATTGTGAATTTCGCTGTTTGTTACTTTTCGTTCAATCGCACATTTCATCGCGTTTTGTTTCGATTTTTAAATATTTATATTCCAGATCGAGTTCACGTTTGTTTTTTCTCACGTATTTACAATGCGACGATCAGCTCTCCGAGTCGCTCCAATTTTCTATTTATTTTCCATTTGCATTTGTTTTCGTACGATTACGTACGATTATCACGCGCAACACTCTCTGTCCGAACGTCCAGCCACCGTCTAATGTGCACACGATTCAACTCGCGTTTTAGTTTCTACACAATTTCGAACGCGACACTCGTCCACATTCAATTTCTCGCAATGATCATAAACCTTCTCGCTTTTTATTGACTTCGTGGATTAAAGAGTTGATAAAATTTCGTCGACCGGTCTCCTCTACTCGTGTTGGCAGAAGAAACTCTGTTGAATTTCTTTCCTCGCAGAAACGAAACAAAGAGCGACGCCTGACCGCAGCGCCCCACGACGTTTGAATGACGAAGCCGTTCTCGAATGATCCTCGAAGCCTCCCCACCACCGCCCGCCGAACGTGCTCGCTCCAAGCGCCAATAACCGCGTGGAGCAGCCGGAAAACTTGACAACTATAACATTTACCGGCTCGTTGCTTCGTTCCGCTTTTCGCTCCTGGCAGATTTTTATTTATTTTGGCTTTTCGAAAATGAAAAATTTTTCGTTATTTTTCGTATTCTACGAACACAAATTCGGCTTCTTTAACGTTCGATTTCCATTTTAGGCTTTCGTTCACGTTCAACGAATGGCCATTGCTTTGGTGCCGGGAAAGTATGATTCATGCTTGACGGAGCTTCGCGACCACGCGTCCACACCGCCGAGCTTTCTCTCTCGCTCCGTCCGTCGATCGTTCTCTCACTTTTTTCTTCGCTCGCTCGCATCGCGCTGCTCACACATGGCTCGATTTGTGTCTCTCGATGCGTGCAAACACTCGTTACTACTATTCATCACCTTATTCCAATTTGTGGGGCGCAGTCGCCATGGGCATTTATTAGCATTTTGGAAGCTCATAATTCAAATTTCACACGAACGACACATAACAAACGCTCAGAAAGCTCAAAATCCAATATTTATATCAACAATGTTGAAGTTTCCATCGTTGGAATGCAACGAAATTCTGTTTTTTCTTCAATAATCGGCCCTGACGATAAAACGATCGTCTCTCGAGTCCCAAAAACTCAATCGAGACGAAAAATAGCCATGACTTGCAAAGTTCAATAAACAATTAATGGAAAAAATGTTTTTCGTTGATTCTCAACGTTGCAAAATTCAGAGTCATATGAAAAAATCGTTTCCTTGTACAACAAAAACAAGATTTCTGCAGTTTCATTGACTCTGAAGATTTTGCCCGAATTAAAAATCGTTACTTCGTATAAATTCAAAGTATGTTGTACGTTGGGGGAGAATTTGAAACAACATGTAATAAAATGCGACTGGAATGACCGGCCTAGTTTTCGTCGGGTAATAATCCAATCGGACTGATAACTGGAGGATTGCCAATAGGTGTTTCTGTTGCATTGGATCGACTAATTTTCGTGAGAATCAGTGAGGAATTTAATTGGCTATCGGGATGTCCAACGCTTCATTCGTTGCAACATTTCTGTATGGTAAAACCTCGGATCGATCGTACAGCGTCAAGGTGGACTTGAATTACGGCATGCAGAGTTGATATTTCTAAATGGCAACAACCAGTTCCCACAAGCGATCGAGAAATCGTTCAAACTTTGAAAATATGATAATCGATGCGTAATCATTGCGACGGTCACGGCTTTCCATTCGCATTATTCCTCTCGCTTCTTTTCGGATTATCAATGAATGTCAATCAACAGAGTTGTGACTCGTCGATTGGCTCAAGTGACGTTTAAAGGACATAACGTGAAATCAGTCATTCGGCAAATGCGATATCGCAACGAGTGTTGAGCGGTGAATCGCGGTAGAAAATGCACGCGGAAGTGTCAGACACCAGCGTCGCTCGCAACTCATTAGCCAGGGCCAGAGCCCCGTGCACCTGAGTTCAAAACAGCAGATTTTTTATTCTCGACCCTGACAACGACGCCCTATGATCCTCGACGACGCTTGACATTGTCGCAATCTGCTTGGGATTTAACATTCCATAGGATTGTCCTCTTTCGAGGGTTGAATAAAAAGTTCGAACGATTGCAGAGGCGGAGAAGAAGGAAGAGAGAGAACAAACTAGCCTTAGCAATGCGCCATGACTTTGCTCGAATTTCGCTGACTACGAGATATGCCAATGTTGGCTCCTGTTGCTCAGGTTGACACGGACGCAAAGTCGTTCGCGAGAGCAAAATTATTCGAGAGCAACCGACCCAAGATAGAGAAAAAAGTTTATACAGTGATAAAAAAAAATCTCCGGGTACTTGAATTTTTTCAAAATCGTCCAGAGCAAATGATTTCTGTAACGAAATTCAAAATCTCGTCATTCTAGAGCCTGACGAGAATGCATCGAAATTCTTTTTTTTCTTGACTAGAGTTCATGATTTTTGTGCAATAATTCTGGTCTCGTATTTTTAGTTCGTTTCTTCTGATAATTCGATCGAGCTCAGTTAAAAATTCAGGCGGGATCAGTTTTATGAATGAAACTGCCGCTGGACTCATTAAACGTGTCACTAAGAAGCTCCGATGCTTGATTAATCCGAAAATTATGAGGAAAATGACTGGAGGTGACAAGAGTAGACTGAAACAGCGGAGCAGAGCGTTAAACATAACGATGCAGTGCGAAATGTGGCCAAAGGAAGTATTGCCGAGCCGAAGAGTCAAGTTTCTTTCGCTCTTTCGCTTTCTCTGTCTCTCGGTTTCGAAGGCCGCTATCTCTCCACGGCCAACAGGCGACTGCCAGTCGGTCGGTCGACCCCTTTGCCAAACGGCCAAATTCTGGCCCTGACACGATTTTAACGACGGGGCTCGTAGTCCCGCGAGCACAGCAAGTTAGGCCCTCGATATTCAAGACTTTCGCCCAGTCACGACGTGAAAAAGTCACTCGGAGATACACGCACGAAGAACAAGTGCAAAGAAAATCACGTTCTCCTGCTCGATTGATTAGAGTTTTGATCGGACTATCAAAGACGCACGACGAGCTACGAATTCAAATTTATCTTTTCGATTCCCAAAGTCGGAATCGTTTCAAGGATTCCCATAAGCTGAATAATCCAATTTTTCCAAAATAACCTCGTTTTTATTTTTGCTTCTCTGCTCCTCTGAACGTTACGTCAGTTTTTGCAGACTGTATAATTTACGAGTTCAAGATTGAAAGGGATAAGTCTCGCGATGGGTCTGAAATTATCAATCGTTTCGAAAATAATGAAGAGAAATTTAACGAGTTGAATGTGACGGATTCGCAACGTAAAAGCGAGAGAATTAAATTTCCATTTTGTCTGATATCCGAATCTTCTTAATGGAGTTTGAATCGGAATAAACCTCGAAGCTTTTTGCTGTCAATTGCATTACTCTCCGCCGTGTTCCCCTTACTCGTGAAATAAGTATATCGACCCTACTCGGTTATGAGTTTCAATTTAATTGGCATTCAAGGTGAACTTCCTAATCGCTTGACGCACATCAACGAGAAACGCGTTGTGTGTATCTTTCATACACACACTAAGTGCAGATGTGTGGATACGAGTATATCTGTACAGTAAGTCTGAAAAGTCTGGGCCCATCGCTCCCAGCTGCATAAATCGAAATAAAAATCTTTTCGGGTCTTCCGAAGCAGAAAAATTCTCAAATTCCGCGTAATCCGTCAATGGCCTTGAAAATAAACCACAATTTTGCGAAAGCAGCAAATTCATCTTCGAGATGAAAATTAAATCGAACTCTTTTCCGAAACCATATTGAATCTCGTTTGATTCGTTTAGCCGGAAGTTGTGCGATTATTTAACGACAAAATGTCTGGAAAAATGGTTCGCACATTGACCTGAATCAACGACAAATATTAAACGCAGTCGGCAGTGACGATTCGCGCGGTCGGAATCGTCCGAGCGAATTTTCGGCTCGAAGTTTCGTGTGACGAATCAATTTCTCAAAAGTCTCGCAATCTGCGAACTTTTGAATGGCAGTGTATTTGTTTTTACGTCAACATATTTATACACAATGTATGAACAAACTGGTATATCCATCACCATGGAGAAACGCGAGTCGAGAGTTTTTCTCGCATGTGCGTACGATCGAGCAAAGAAACCCTACACAACACGAGCTCTTTCAAGAGTTTCGTATATTCGATACAGAATCCGGCGAGGTCAGCCAACCGGCGGTTTATCCGCTTTTTACGCACCTTCCTTGACAAAGCAAAGCGATTAAAAAGGTAGGTTCGGGTCGCGGTACTGCTTCCCGCCCGCGCTCCATCCACGACAACCAACAAACTCATTTTCCTCTTGGTCCTCCCACTTTAAACGTTATTTCTACACTTTTTCTACATCTACCGGTTCCGTGTCAGAGGAACATTCGGTAGGGCAGTAAATATGTAACGTCAAAAATTAATGCTTGAACCAGTCGACCAAAATCCACCATAAATTTAGCCTTACGTCCGTCCCCAATTTTCGACACTGTCGTTCGAGTTTTGCGGCACAATCGACGATGTTTATCTCAAAGACTTCCTACGTCAATTATGACAAATTAATCGAACATGAGCCCACGAATCCTCCACGAGCGAGTGAATATAAAAATGTTGAAGGAATGATTTTATAGCTTTATTATTCCTAACCTGGTGCACGGAGTCGAATGATTTTTCAGTCAAAACGAGCGAGATACGAACAACAAAAAATATTCGTTTTTGCTATTTTTCACTCGATAATTGGCTCCGATTGCACTGTTTCTTTTTAGGTTCCGTTAAGGAGAACGCGATAAAGAAAAACACGTTTCTGCATAATTTAAATTGTTTCTAAATTTGTGCTTTTGTTTTTTCCTTTTATGGAAAAAAAACTCGGAGATTAGATAAACAAAACGGCGATGTACTTTTAAGAAGAAGGTCACGTGAAAAAAAAAAAACAATACACGAAATTTTCTAATTAATGAATCATTGATCCATTCGTTGAAAACACTTTCACGATTTTAAACAATCTTCAGGCTTTCGTGGAAGTGGCAAAAATTTCGGAAACGGGATTGTCCCTAGCTGTCGGTCAATTACGCGTGATTTCGTATAAATATCTGTTTGTCAGATGTTTTTACGTATGCGATAACTCGGAGCACCCAGTGCGGAATAAATATCGGTGGGCGATCGCGGTGAGACGAATAAAAAAGAATGAGAAAAAAGAAAAATGGGAGACGGTGTGCGCACGGCAGAATCCGTAGGTTCCGAAAGATCGCGTGGGCTTTTATCGCTCGCCCGCAAAAGTAAATGCGCGCCTACGGTACATCTGTGCTAACTCTTCACCGACGAGACTCGTTTCTCTATGGCTTCCCGTATGTGAATAAAATACGCACGGGTTTCGTTCTGTCTACCCGTTTCCACGTTAATTACTTCCCTCGGCTCTACATCGCTGTAATTAAATTTGGATTGTGCTTCGTCTTCTTTTTTCTTTTCCCTCAACAAAATGTACAAGTTTCTCGTAAATTCTCTAACGCTGGATCGGCCCATTTTCCAAAGATGGTGTAATGGGAAACTTCCAAACCCAAAAAATCGAAATTTACACATTTTTTCTGCCGTCCAATGTTATTGGCCTAAAAACTATTAATAAATAGTTCAAGATTCCTTCATAATTAAAAAAAAATCATTGTACTGACATTTTTGCAAGTAGTGAGCAACTTTTTTAAAAGCGAGCTTTTCAAAGTGTTTTTTCCCGTCTAGAAACCGTTCGATTCTCAACGCGAGCTTGCCACAAAAAAAATCTGATGTAATTCTCAAGAAGTTTGAGAACGAAAAAATTCGTCTAGTGGATCGGAATAATAATTGGAATGTCAAGCCACAAGGACGCTGGCAAATATTACAAAAACACTATCGAGTGCCACTGGATTTCGGAATTGTGGAGAATATCAAAGACATTTTCAGGATCCATCAATTTTCTATCCTCGTTGAGGAAGGAAACCTAACCGGAGCAACGAAACTAGTTTCGGATGAGAAACGAGGAATGTTTGGCTCGTTTGCCGTTTTTCTAAGTGGATGAAAATCGTTCAAACGTGAAGTCTGTGGGAAAACGTCATTTTGAATAACTCGGGAAGATTTTCGACAGGATCGATGCCCTGAAAGTCCTAATCATATCCAAAATGCTAGTTGCTAGCCAGAGTGAAGGAAAACATTACTGAAGAATCGACTGCTGGTTGTTGCCACGAAAAAAGTGGACAAAAGTGGAATCTAACAATTCAAGTAAACACGATAAGAAATCGATTTATCTGAGTTGAGATCGCCCCGAAAATCATAGAACGGTGTTTTCCAACTTTTTAGCAACGAGAAATGTACAAAGCGACGTAGGCAGTCTCGTATCAGGTGAAATAGCTTGAAGCTAAAAATTCATCGAGAAAAGAAAATGTGAAAACGAGTAAAAATGATTGTACAACGAGGTTGAAAGCCAAAGGCGAATAGATGGACAGCAAAGCGGATACAGAGAATGGTGTTATGTCCGTGAGAACATTGCCGAAAAAGTTAGTCGGAATAAAAAACGCCTCGCGCATTGAGTACAGAGGGTTGCAGAAAATAGCAACGCCGTTTTTCACGAGGTTTCCTCTTTATCTTGATCACGCACAACGGGCAAGAGTGACAGTTAATTAGCACGATTAGTGGGAAACTTGAAAGACGAGAGTTGCGTTATGATTATAACGTAAGGTTTAACGATGACGTTATTCGGTATGCCCCTTGGAAAACTACTAGTTGAAAACAAAACTAAATGAACGTCAACTCCATGCATTTTTAGCAAAAAAAATAACGACTCACTTGTCCATTCCGGAATTGTTGTTGTTGCTGTTGTTGCTGCTGCTGTTGTTGTTGTTGTTGTTGTTGTTGTTGCTGCTGTTGCTGTTGTTGCTGCTGCTGCTGTTGTTGTTGTTGTTGCTGTTGTTGCTGTTGTTGTTGTTGCTGCTGCTGCTGTTGCTGCTGCTGCTGTTGTTGCTGATGATGAAAAAGCGCGACTTGTTGCTGCGCTGTCATCTGATTGTTCAGATAAACCAAGTGCTCGGTTCCTGGGGCGCCGCTCTGCAAAATACAATGTCGACGGAATGTCAATAAAAAATTAATTTTCCATGTTTCATGGGATTGGCTCTCCGAGCCGATCTATTGAAATTATGTTTGCGACGCTTCTGACTATTTTTTATTCACAATTTCACAAGCTTTTCTGAATATTGAGCACGGTGGAAATTTCTTCATTCGCACATGACACGTCGTAGCGCGTCAAATAGTCGGAGAATGGAAAAAGTTGAGATACGAGGACGGAATTTTTACCTTTAGCTGCATGGGATGTATTTCGTAGGGCAGATGAACGTTGTTCATGCCTTGGATGCCGATTTGTTGAGGTTGACTTTGCTGAGGTACGCCAATTTTGTTCATGGGATATTTCCACTTTTCGTGATTTTGAAGAGCAGGCGTCAGGTAGCCGTTGGTAGCGTCTCCGCCGGAACCGCCGGACGCTCCGGCCATACTTACGTTGTCGATGATGGCGTCGTCGGCGAGCGCCCAAGCTCTGGGCGCTTGTTTAGTTTGAAAAGAGTTGGCCTGAGCGTTGTAGTCTTGTTCGGCGGGTCTCTGAAAGACGTAGCCGACCATCGCGTCGTCTTGTGCTCGACCGATGCCCATTTGATGGCTCTGTCCCTGTTGTATGCGGATGCCGTCACCGCCGGCCATAACCTGAGCGCACTGTTCGTTGTCCTGCGTGACGAGCACGACGCAACAAAGAGGATAGAAAAATAGAGAAAAAAATAAAAAAAGAATTACTCGACGTAAAGCAATGAGGAGAAATGCAAAAAAACTAAATGTTGGAACATTCGCAATAGCACAGACACGAGAATGTGGAAAAAGGGGAAGGAAAGCGTGTGGAAATGAGGAATAACGAAACGTACATAACCTCTCGTGACTTTCACCATCATAAATTCGCCGTTGCCTAACAATTGAATCGCGGAATAACAAACGGCGGAATCGGCGAGTCTGACATTCTGATAATCGTCGTAACTACACATGAGTGAGAAAACGAGGCAAAAGATGATAACGAGAAGGAAAGAAAAAAAAAAGCGAGAATAGAAGGAAAAAGCACGAGAAAGGAAATAATTGAGAGGAGAATTCAAACAAGAAGTAACGTGGTTGAAATTCACGGATATTTGGGGGGTGGGGGAAAGGCGAATTTATCGTTTTTTTTTCTTTCTCCTTTGGTGAATTGGCACTTTGGCAGCGCTATTAAGACGCGGGAGAGACGGGCAAAGCCTGTGAAGGGAAGGCGGGGGAGGGGGAGGAGAGCGGTTATACGCGAGCAAACGAGAAAATGCTGTATATTTCGCACTGGTATACACACATAAATACGTAGCTGTGCTTGTGCGAACGTTAATACGCGCTATGTATATAGAGCGATCAAGCTCGAGAGACGGAGACACGCGCACAAAGCGGCATCAACGTATATACGTACTGTGGGTATGTGACCATTTGCCGAGGGATAGTGCAACTGCATAGGGGGTGCCGGCTCACCGCCGCCACCGCTTCCCGCACCAAGCCACTTCATTCTTCTGTCAAACCGCACCACCACGTACGCTCCTTTTTTTTTTTTTTATATACTTTTAAGATTTTTTAGCAGTGGCTCGATGATGATGATGGTGATGATGATAATGACGATGATGACGATTGTAGCGACGATGCTGGGCCTCCTCGACGACTGTTACCCGCCGCGCGCGCGGACCCGCAGGGCAATGCGGTGGGAGAGGGGGCGGGGGGCACAGGGTGAGAAGATCGAGGTTGTCGAGACTTATATATCTATAAATTTATACACGTTATATATATGCACATGTATATCACTCGATGTATACATGTGTATATATATATAAAGAAAAAACCCCCGAGTCGGCGCGAGATTGCAAAGAAAAAACAAGGTGCAGAGAAAACCCTTGTTGAAGGTTATCTTGGCGTGATTACCGGCGTCCGAATACTCGTATATATAGCACGCTTTATAGTCTTTTTAAACCCGGGTTATATTTTATAATTTTCGCACGTACCCTTCACGTTCACATTTACCCCGGCTCGCGATCTTTCTGCTGTCTGCCTTCTCGTTTTTATTTATTTTCGCTACACACACGACACTGTGAATAAAAATTGAAAAAAAAAAAAAAAAAAAACCAAATTTACGCGATGCGACGAGCTGCTTTTTTTTGTTTATGCGTTAAAATTACGAACGTGCTTCATTTTTTTCGCGCTCTCTATCTCGCTCCCTCCTTTTCTTTTTGTTTTCTCCGTTGGTCGTTTTGGCCGTACGCGAAAAATCGCGACAAAACTCTCGTAATATACGGCGTTGGCGCTGAGGCCAAATTGGCGAACGCGGATTTCGATAAACGCGCCGCCGAGAGTTGCAAACGCCTGCCGAAGAGCAGAGCAATGGCAGCTAGTCCGGCGCGCCGTTGCCGCCGCTACTGCCGGAATTTTTGACAACCACACAAACACACACACACACACGTTTCCATGCGCACACATACACGAGCATGCAGACATCAGACGTTCGGGAGGACACGGGTGAGGTTAAGAGCGCACGCACGCCCGAGCCGGACTCGCACACATCGACACCCTACACGTCCACCATCGCACACTCATACCAACAGCCGCACCAAGCAGAGAGAGAGAAAGAGCGCTCGAGACACACGAGCGCGTCGAGGACTCTGTTACGCTGCGCGCGAGGCTCTCTTTCGCGCGGACAAAGGGACACACTCTGCTCTCCGCAGACTCGGTATGCGTGAAATATACCACTATATATATCAATGTATTTAATATGTGTATGTGTTATATCTATATATCTATGAATTTGTGGGACCGGTCGTCGTGGTACACCGCACCGGACTGTTGAACACGCACTGACACAATATTTATCTACCTCTCTCTCTCTCTCTTTCTTTTTCTCGATTTATTTCAATCAAAATTTGGGCTTTTTACGTTTTTTACGAACCCCACGAATGACTTTCTAAACAATTTTTGAACGTGTTTGATGGAATATAGATCGTAGACGCAATTATACGAGTTCGACGAAAAAGGATTTACAAAACTTTCATGTGTCAAACGGAGTTTGCTGAATAAAACGAATCGTTAAAAACTCGTATTAGTCATTAGATGGAGAAAAAAAAAAAATTATTTCACGTTTTTCACCTCGATCGGTGTCTTCTGACTTGTCCCGCTTGACTCTTGTTTTCAAGGGACGGCCGCTCGGTTTTTCGTATGAGAAAGACAGAATGAGAGAGAGAGAGCGAGAGAGAGACATACACAACGCGCTTGAGAGAATGACGGCCAACTACCGCGCGCGGATGCTCCTTCCGTTGTTTCCGAAAGCCCTCGTCGTTAACCCGATTTTTAATTTGTCTAATCGATCGCGAAATTGACTTTTTCTCGCGTTTTTATGGTACCGAAGGAATAAACAGGTGCAATATATTTTTGGAAAAATGGAGTATTCGCCAAACTCAAGATACGCAGCGTAATGCAACCTTCGTCACCGATAACTTTGACCGACGCACCACCGCCGTGTTTCTTTTTTCCCTCTCGTTTTCTTTCTCTGTTTCTCAGAATTATCTTTTTTCTTTTCGTTTGGCTTTTCAGCTATTTCGTTAGAGACTATGCGTTACACATATACATATTACGTATTAACCTTAAATGCACTATTCACAGTTATATACAGTTGGACGGGGACTCGCGACGCGCGTCCACCGGCATTCGCGTTTTTCGCGTGCTACGATGCACCGCGATTACTGTGCCCGGAGTTCGCACACACTCTGACTGAAACCGCAGCTGCCAACTGCCGACATGTTTTTCTCTCCCTCTCTCTCTCCTTCTTCTGTTTTTTCTTTCTCTTTCTCTCTCCGTCACTCGATTCCCAACTCGCACATTCTGTCAAGTTCCTCAGGCGCATGCGCCGTATTGCCCCGACATGGAGAAATCGCGACGTTTGCGGCAATGCTGTGAAACACCGAGCCGCGTTTACCAATCATTCTGAAGTTTGCAGAATTTTCCGTCTTTCTCGCAGCTTCGTTGCCGCCAATTTCAAATCCAATATTTCGTCCGAAGTCTCGTGCTTGAAACTTGCAATTACAAAATGCATCTTTCTAGCCACAAATCCTTAGCTAATTGCATGAATATTGAAATTTAATTACATAGCAGAATATATTTCGTCTTTACATCAATTGCAAAAATGTCATATTACGAATCCTTGAGAATCGGGATAATAACGACCCGAAGGCATGCTCGATGTATTTTCTAACGATCGTAGAATATTAAGCAAAAATTGTGGTTGCAAAATATTTATTGTAATATCATTTCTTTTTTCAAAATGTGACAAACTTTCTACACGTAATTTTTAAAATGCTCTACTTGTTCAATGAATCGAAATTTAATAACAAACATTTACAAATAATAATTAATTTTGCACTTTATTCTAAAACGAAAAATGTCACTGACGAACAATAATCTCGATAAATTCACTATTTGAATGAAATTAATCGAAAAAAAACTATAATTTTGCCATTTAATAATATTTACAAATGGTCAAGTATTGCATACGTACCAAAATGTACAGTCGAACGATTAGTAAAGTGTGTAAAACGATTCAACTGAATTGAACCTCTTTTTTTTTTAAATTTTATTTTGAAAAGTGAAACTGTTGAGATTCTGTGATGGGCTGGCACAAAGTCACAGAAAACCACAGTAAATGGAACCAGAAATATGAAGATGTCGTCAAACAGAACTTGACTCGTTTGTTGTACGTTCTGCGATTGAAGATACGAGATGAATCTGGTGGAGTTGTTGTTTGCCCGAGAAAGACGTCGTGGTCCAAGACTGAGGGGAAAAATCGGGGATTCAATAAATTCGAAATAAACTTTCCTGTTGCACTGTGCAAACGCCGATTTTTAACAGTCTACAATACAAAATGGGAATCAAGCAAAAAATGCTCGTTTCACACGACGCTCTCCTCAATAATCGTCAGCCACGAAAATGTTGATTCAGTAAAAACGAAAAAAAAAAAAAATCATTCTTCACATAGACTCAGGCGTTTTGTCTTTTCCTTCTTCGTATTCCGATATTTATTCTTCCACTTCAATTTATTCCCCAAAATTGCGCGCGGTCTCGTGTGCTTGGACCGTAATTTACAAAAAATTGTATCAAAGTTTTTTTTTTTCATGACAGGGCAATTTTTCGACAGAGTGTTGGAACAATTGTTTTTCTCGATCATTTTTTCTCTCCTTTATATACGTTTCTGTTTTGTTTCGTTGGGCGAAATCCGCCGCCACAGGGATCGTGCATGAGCTTCGAATCTTTCCAGAGTTACAAAAATGCGCTCGTAACTTTCGATTAAAAAATATTATAATATCTCGAAATCCACGCGAGGGCAAATTGGTATTGCTAAAAAAAAAGGAAAAAAAATGATAAAAATCCAGCTTGCCCTCTTCGTGTATTCACTCTTCTTTTATCTCTTTCTCTCTCTCTCTCTCTCTCTTCCATTCTCTCCGTACACTCTCGCTCTAGCTAAAATGAGAAAGTAGCTTAGAGGCGCCGGTTAATTATGTAAATCAAATTAAAATAGTAACAATCGCGATTTTTGTTTCTTCTATTTTCATTCACGTTTCGTTGTTGCATGTTGATTTTCTTTTTTTCTCGTAAACCAATCGGTGTTCGGAGGGATGCGTATCTCGAAAAAAAAAAAAAACGACTAGGTCGACTACTCTTTTACAAATTGTTATTTGTTTCGTATGCGGATTGCCAGCAGAGAATAAAAACACAACCATTGAAATTCATTATACTCTCTTTAGTTTATCTCATTGTCGCAACATGTTTCATTTGTACAAAGGGCCAGTTCGGTTATTCGTAGAGTCGTAATCGCGTTTCTTTTTCTTTGTATATCATTATTATTCGTAATTGTATTTGATCGATAACGAAAGCACGAAAAATCGATTGCCGAACGAGCCCAAAGCGATTTCTCCAACGAGACATCCCTCTGCGCAGTTATATATACTCGTGCATACACAATATATACAAATATATTTGTATATGCGTATAAATATACTGACAGACATACACACAGGCACACGCAGACGCACAATAACATTCTCTCATTAAATCAATTCGATAATAATATTAATAATTAAAAATAACTAATTAATAGATATCCTATGAATAACCGCAATATGGAGTCAGCAAAAAATCTGTCCTCGTGTCCATTTCGGTATATATTCTATTTTTCTCCTTCACTCTCTTTTCATCATATTTTTCTCGCACACTTTCGCCTCGCCAAATAATCTTTTCTCAGACTTGGCCAACACACTCGTATCGTCTTTTCTTTTCCCCGCAATTCTCGCTCTCTTCGTCCGCTTCTTCTTCTTCTTCTTCTTTGCCTTCTTCTTCTTCTTCTTCTCCTTTCGTTCGTTCGTTTTACATATGTAAATTATTTACAAGTGCAGAGGTGTTTGTGTTTTTGTGTATGTGCGTGTATGTCTGTCGCGCAAACATGTGTGTGTGTGTGTTTTGGGTCCGTTGGGAGACGAGGGGTCGTGTACGTGTTTGTGTGACTGATCGTAATGGTGTAGGCACTATGGCTTTGGACGTACACTAAGTTGTACGTTAGGGTACATCCTTAAGGGGCTCGTGAATAAATGAAAACGCTTGGAAAAACGAAATGTTGCCTCAAGATAAATCTCTTCATATCCTCGATGATTATGATGCGCGCTCAATTTTTTCACGCACCCCTTAATCAGGTCCAAAATGGTAGCCTGAAAGTATCTTATTAGACAGTTATTTGAATAATATTAAATATGCGCTTACACGAGACGAGATAGCCTAAGGTTTTTTCTTATATTTTCAGTGTTTTTAAACTTTTGCTTGCTCGCTATTTGTTTCGTTACTTTGAGTTGAAAAATCTTGTGATTTTGTTTCTAGTACGAGGTTTGAGTTCGTCTCCGTGCTTCATTATTTTTATTCTCCTTTTGTTTCTCTTTATTCCTATTTTTCGCCTTTCTTGTTGCCATATCGCCCGAGACTCATTCAGTCAAGGGTACCGCATTGCATTTCAACTGGTACGCGAGCACGTAACCACCATTTGCTTCAATCGTTTAGATACGACCACACCACTAAATATAAATAAAAGAAAAAACCGTACGCGCGATCGTCACACCCAACACAACAATACACACTTGTTCTGCTTCTCCTTTTTTCTCGCTCCATTCCTAATACAAATTTAGAAACGGTTTACTCCAACCTCCCCAACTCTGCAAACAGTCTGCTCCAATTTTTATCCCCCAAACGAATAATTTAGCATTCCTATCGATACATGCGACTATCGTTTTCCTCAAACCATCTCGATGCGCCAAATAATAATAAAAAAACCAACGTTTACGCGACGAGCAGTCGATTGAATTGAATTTTTTTCTCTCTTTTTTACTTTTCCTCATATTTCACTAATACGAAATCCTATGTTAATTCTTCTAGAACGCGATGCCTCGTCTCGAATTAACGTTAACTATAACGAATAAGGATTGCACGGAAGGCGTTTCTCGATTACGAATCTCGAATCGAAGAGTATTCACGCGAAAATAAATGACTCCGCGAATCGTCGAATATTTATTTTGCGGATTTGTGAGGCACGTGAAAAACAACGAAAAAAAAAAACAAACAAACAAAAAAGCTCGAATCTAAAAAAAAGTACGTGTGTCCTCGAGTGGCGCGATCGCACCGGGCAATTGATATGTTTTTCTGATTGTTTTATTTTTCCGTTTACCTCGCGCGTTCGATGAGAATGAGAATCTCGAAACGCGGACAATTGCCTTGACGATAACGACGACTTTTCTCTTCTTGTTCAATAGTTTTTGTTATTTTCTCTTTCTTTCTCTTGTTTCGTCGATTCGAAAACTCGACGAGCAATATCGAAGCCATTTTCTATTCGCGTACTTCGAGGCCGTATCACATTAATCGTAATACGGGGTTGCGTCTCGAAGATACAAAACGGTACCGATTAAAGCCTGACTCACCGCGTTTCACTACGAAATTTACCCGAGGAGACGAACTCAGAGTAAACGACAATATAAAAAAAAAACAACAAAACAAAAAACGTCATCATTCGTCACACGCTTTCGTGCGCTAACCGCCGCCTTGAAAAATCTTAGAATTTGAAGTCGAACAGATCCGAAAGTCCTTCCTCGGTTCCAAGCGTGAAGGAATAGTCGCTCTCCGACAATGGCGGCTCCAGAGGCAAAAGAGTTTCCCCAAAGTCTAGTATGGCCATGTCTGCAAAACGAAATAATCATCAGTCCAATTCTGCCGATTGCAGCATCGCACAAATTCGTATTTCCTCAATCTTTATCTCTCTGTACTGAATATTTTTCAAAATCAATAACATTAATGAAATAACCGCCAGATTAATTAAAATAATCATCAGTGGCGAGAAGCAAAACTGGAGATTTCCGGTTCCAGACTAGAAACCGGAATGGAAGAAACTTTGGATTTTCAATAATTATCATCACAAAACGATGAAAAATTCAAGCTCGTCCCCCGTGTCTAGTTTTTAACGTTAATTTCCCAATTTCAATTTCCTCCGCGGTTTCTGATCGAACTACAAAATATCTTTCTCCGAATTCGTAAGCAGTTTCTCCTCAATTCCATCGACGCGTGATCGATCGTTGCGTGATGCTCGTCACCTAACTAGAACTCAGCCTGTGATGTGAGGCAAGAAAAAACACAAGTCACAGTCGGAGCTCCATCAGGGAACGGCGAGTATGTCCAAGTTGATCGATCCTGACTTTAGCACTAGAACTTCAAATCTTGCGCGGTTTCTCCCTCCGTTCTCCCGTTATTTATCGTCTTACAGGAATGTTGACTAATTTTTGGACTCTAAACAAAATTGCTGCGGGCTCACGTGATTCTCGATGAAAAACGAAAAGAATGAGCCCAATTTCATTCAATTTTACCGGAAATCTGAATTTTTTTCAAAATTACGTCGTTTTCGACTCCAAGTTGTCGGAATAGGCAACAAAAAAAAGTTTACCATTCCGGGGTTAAATAAATAATAAATATTATTCATTTTATTATTAATATTATTTACTCAAGTGAAATAAATAATAATAATAAATAAAAAAAGAACAAGTTGAATAAATAAATTTGAAAAAAATAGAATAAACTAAATAAAAGGGCAGAGAGTTTTGATTGTTTGGAGGAAAATGTTGATTTTTACCTGACGACGAATGTTGGTCCTCGGTTTGTAATTGGAATCTGCCGCCTCCCATGGGTCCGTAATCGTCGGATTCGCAGAGAAGAGCGTCCCTCATACCAGTCGTCGAGGATAACAGGGACATCGAATCGAGTAGTTCGAGCTTGACCGATGTTTGAGGGTCGATTTTCGCGGGTTCTGGATTCATCGAAAGACTCTCGGTGGTGCGCGTATTGCTGAGGCAATTGTTTATCAGTTGTTCCGGTGCACTCGCCGGTGTTTTGAAGGTTACGATTGGTGATTGGGGCTGGTGATGGTGTTGCTGCGACGTTTGTTGTGTCGTTACCGTCGACGGACTGTGACTAGTCCGAACGCCAGGATCGTCTGGACAAAGGAAAACCTCGATCTCACCGTGCGACGATCTCATGTGAATTTGGAGCTGTCGAATGATAAGATAAACCATTAAAATACCGATTAATCAAAAAAATGACAATTTTTCTCTCCCCAGTCATAAATTTTATGGCGAAAATCATTGCGAATTTACCAGCAACGATTGTCGAGTGTTTAGTCAATAAAAATAATAAATTCGTCAGTACCTTCGGTTGACCAAAATTGTTAATGGGCTTTGGAACGTGAAGAGTCGCTTCCGGGGGCGCTTTTACCGCCATTATTGCCTGGTCACGATACGCCGCGACTGAGCGTAAATCGTGATACGTCACGTAAGCGTAATGCCTGTCGCGGCATAATTCTCTCAGGTTTTTCTCCGCCCCGTGAATTAATCGGTCCAGAGTATTTTCCTTCGCTTCCAGATCCGCGACTTCCCGTCGAAGATCCAGAATGTCGTTTCTCTCACCGGGCAATTGGCCGCCTCTGAAAAAAACCCCCGAAAATCCATTATTTTTATTTGCCCTCCTTCCTCATTTTCTCGCACATTTTTCATTTCAAAAGCGAACACACTTTTGACCCTGGACCGGAAACGACTTTAAATTTTGTATCCCTTTACCGCGTTTTCGACTTTAAACAGAATCGCCACAGGCTCGCGTGATTCTGCATTAAATAACGAAAAGAATGAGCCCAAGTGGTTTGTAAATTTTACCAGAATTCTATTCTAAAAAAAAAAAACAAAATTCCCGCGTTCTAAGGTTAATTGACATTAAAGTTAATGAAACTCAATGTCGCATGTTTTTTTGTGATTTCAATTCCATTCTCGTCATCATCATCATCGTATGACTTTGTTTATACAATTGTGCTGGGCTCTGACGACAGAGGCGACGATATTGAGCTCCCGTGTCGCGTTTAAAGTTTCCGAAGTCTACCGGAAAATGGGCCTTAAAAATGATCTTCGTTCGCGCAGACTTTTAGTTGCAGTTTGTATGAGAATGAAATAAAAATGGCAGTAGAGAGAAAAAGTAGAACACGATGAAATGTTACACTCACTTCCACTGTATATTGTTTTTGCTCTTTTTCTCCAATATTCCAATACCCTCAAGTACATTCGTGATGTCGTATATCCGCCGTTTTTGAACCTCGAGCTTTTCCGAGGCCACATTCAAGTCGACAACTCCGTCGTTACTGCTTTCAACGAGGTTGATAAATTTCTTCGTTAATAAACTGAGCGATGTGTCGTATCGCGTTCTCTCAACCGTTTTGCTTTTTGTCGGCGTGTGTCCTGACAACGAACTCGAACCTGATCTTCTGCGTTTACCACGTGGCGCTTTGAAGGTCGTTTGACTCGTTTCCGTCGTCGCTACTTCGAGGTTCAATCTTCTTTTTACCGCCTGAACAGATACCTGCTGAGTAGTCAACAATTTTTTCCTTTTAATTGGACCAACGGACGAGCCGATTCTTCATTATTTTTTCATCCAAACGTTTTGTTTCCATAGATTTTCAAATATTCTCATAAAAATTTTGCCAGAAATTCAAAACATTTACAAAACCCAAATTTTCAACTTTAAAACAAACAAAAAACAGCAAAAATGCAAAGAACGTTCTAAAATTTTGACTCCAGCGTCAAATAAAATAATTGTGCTCTTTTTTAACCGAGTTTTCGAGATAAGTCTCGCAGCAACTCCATTCGCTCGGTTCTTTTTTTTTCATATCAGAAGAAACGTGTTTTTGCTCGGTAAAAAAAGGAAAAGTTGTGTTTATGTAAATTTACCTCTGCTCTGGGTAATGGCTGCGAAGGTCTCCTGGTCACTTGATAACAAGGCGTCTGTCCGTACTGGTGATCCTGTAAATGCGGACTTGGTGTCTCTTCCGCAATCTTTTGTGCTTGAAGCTCGTCCAACGATCCATCCTCGATGAATTCTGTTTTCACTGAAGCCGAACGCAACCGATCAATTTCCCATCATTTTCCATATCGAATTCTTTGCTCTCTCTCTCTCTCTCTCTCTTTTCAATCAATTTACCTAGTTTTGTCTGCGCCATGTCCGGAGTGACCGGCCTCGATGGGTCATCCAGGATAACTTGTCTCCTTGCTCGTGGCATTTTGAGAGTGTTTCACGATCTGCGAAACAAATCATATCCATTTATTTTCTCACTCTATTCTGTGTACATTTTCGTTGATCAAATTTTGTTATTTAAACCTCCTGAACGAATTTCGGTACTCGATTAATATTGCGTTACGATATCGTATCGTTCGACAACTGATTGGAGAAAAAGTAGAACGAATGAAATTCGTAAAACTTGTCGTTTATCGCTCCAACCAACGTGATGATCAATCGCTCTCATTTCTTATTTCCGATGCTATCGTTGAATATGGCAAAAAAGAGAAACATTCAAGTTTTACCGAAAAATTGACGTATTCAAAGAAAATCGAGTAGATTAAAAGTTTCGTTAAATGTTGCGAATTCTTTTTCGGTCGAAACCGTTTGTCTCTCAATTTTCATTCAACGAGGTTGTTCGAGATGCTCGAAAAGGAAACTCGATCGAATCGTCTCGGCGAGAACGACAAGCACGCAATAATTTTGCGAGCGACTCGAGCAGTCTCTTGGATTGGAATCGCGAATGGGAACAGAATTTATTGTGAAATTTTAAACGATGCAAACTGGCAATTAGGCTCAATGTTTGATTTTAAATGTGGGCGGTAATTCTGAAAGAGCTTGGAACGTGAAATTTTGCCTAAAAATGTACATGTAACAGGAGAAGATGAGAATAATGATAAGACCGATAACATATGACCCCAATTTGGGAATAATTCTTAAACGTTCGAAAAATCATTTTGGTTCTCGTGCCATTCAATTTTCTGCATAAAATCTGTGCCAGCATTTTCGCCGGGACAATTATTCAGATTGTCACAGAACTGCGGGAAAATTTCTCGAGTTCGATCTCTCGGACTCGATGCAGAAGTTCCATTTCCTGGAGGCTCCATAATTAATGCAATTTTTTTTCAAAATGTTTCGAGTCCACGAATGAGTCGAGTCTCCAGACGAGAATACGGTGCAAGGAGGAGGGTGAAAAGAAGAATGGAATTGCTCAAGGTCAAGGCTCAATTAAGTGGAGAAAGATTGTGGGGAAGGGGAAAGCAGGAAATGTCATAAATTTGGATAGAGGGTGTCTGTCGTTTTCTTACTCTCAAGTAAATTTCTATCGAGTGAGAAAAGCCGGGTGCTCGACCGGTGGTAGTCGGCCATTGTGCAAAACTGGCATCTGGAGTGAGTTACCCTTGCGAGTGTGACGAAGGAGAATTTC
The DNA here is from genome assembly GCA_037043255.1 of Diadegma fenestrale. Lineage (NCBI taxonomy): Eukaryota > Metazoa > Arthropoda > Insecta > Hymenoptera > Ichneumonidae > Diadegma > Diadegma fenestrale. Next base: position 4,105,612 of record CM073311.1, on the reverse strand, counting down.
GGAAGGCCCGGAAGGCTGAGAATCGGTGAAAAAACGTGAAGAGGAGCCATCAATGGGTCCATATAACAAACCGTTGTCTGGTGCGACAAATAGGAATTCCCATGGCCCACAGATGCAATTTGGGGATTATATTTTTCCGCTCGTTTCGTTAAAAGGAAAAACAAAAAAGGGGGAACGGTGGGAAACGTGGCCGAGTCGTGAACGGCATGTGCCGGGTCGCGGCCATAGTTTTATCTAGTCACGAGGGTGCGTGAGCATCTTCTCGGTTGGCAATGTAGCTTCGTCGCTCTCGAATGCTTTTCTGGCGGGTGTTCAAAAGGAATTATACAGGGTGTCCCCGTGCTTAAAGGTCGACGATGAGAATTTGAATTTCGCTCGAAATTCCGACTTTCAGCATTCTCGCATGTTTTATGAAACAATAAGTCGCTCGCGCGTGCCTGGCCCCGTCAGATCCGAAGCTGAGCGTCCCAAATTGCCCAACTTTAGCGATAAATCGTGCGAGAAATGCCTGGAGGACTTATCGACACGAAATTTTCACCTGAATCCATGTTAACGTCAGTGACCTTCGATACTAAAACACCCTGTACATCAAGAATATCCTGCATGTTCGTGTGGGGGGCCTGGAGACGCGACGATTGGCTGATTGGGCTTCGGACGTCGCGCCACGACATTTTACCCTACAGGAACCGAAAAAAGGCTGGAAAATATTTTCCATAGTATGAGACTTGCAATTTTTCGAATTCGAAGGAAGAAAAAATCATTCCGCAGCTCGAATTCCGGTCGACCGACCTACGCGGAGGAAGAAAAACGACGTTTTCCAACCAACGAGAACAAGGACTAATAGGTGCCTCGTAAAAATACGAGTTTCACAGAGTTTCCATAATTTCAGGCTATATAAACATCGAAATAATCGGTAGTGTGTTTTCTCGGTATGGCGAGTAGTTTGGTCGCTGAAAAAGCGTCCCTACAGTTGTGTATAGTTGTCGAGGTCTCTGCAGGACGAGCCAGAGTCGGGGAAGAGGCCGAGCGAGCAGGAGAAAGAGAGAGAGAGAGCCCACGCGGAGCCAACATTCGGAAAGTGTGTGTGTATGTGAGTGTGTTGGTCGCAAGAGAGAGAGGGAACGAGTCGAAACGAAAACTGTGAGGGCAAAAGGGATGCAACGTTGAGCGGTTGAGAAAGCCCACGACGTATCAAGACGCGGAGAAAGAGTGAGCGAGAGAGAGAAAGAAAGTGGAAAAAAAGAGACGAAGAATTTTCGAAAAAACGATCAAGCGGCCCCGGAGAGCGCACGAGGCGGCGTTCCGGGGCCCAGTTTAAAGAGGCAAAGCCAGAACCACCAGGCCAAAGCAGTAACCTCGCCCGAGTAGTCCAACTACGTAAACCTTCCCCCCCCCCCCCCACCTTTTCTCTCCTGCCCTTCCCCTACCTGACTATTCGCACGGGATGTTTAAACTCAACGCACACTAATATCCGTGTCACATACATTACTAGATACATTTATATAACTAGCAGATTTCAAGGTACAGGATTTAAAAAAAAGTTGCATATGATTTTTGCGTACATAATCGTCTTTACGAAAAACCGGCTTTCTCCATTTTCGCTTCGTCGTCGATTATTATCGAGAAGCATTTCTATCCAGATTTATTCGGATTCTTTAAAATTCGCTCGAGAAATAAAACGCGCGCAGACAACGTCGATGTTTCTTATCGAAAAATGGCGATTTTTTGCGTCGTGACAATTTTTGAAAAAATTGTCGATCGTTCGATCTTCATGCACGGGGAAAAAGTGAATGAAAATTCACTTCAGACAATAAAATCTAGAGTCGCGAAGTCTTTTGCGATGATTTATTGCCGACAGCGAGACACGTTGGACGGAATTTTCAAGAGCGTGGATTAAGAACACACTGAACGATGTATAAATAGATCTATTTATGCAAATAGACACAGATATGGACAAACGTCGCGTGATATCAAACTAGCGAAAACAACAGCTGTTAAAATAAAGCGAATTTTGGGGGTCTAAATTGAAAAAATTCGGTTCGGTGTCGCTGCGAATACAAGAGACGAGAAAAACGGCCGGTACGTAGGGAGAGAACGTGCGTTCATAGTACGACAAACGTCCGTGAACATCGACGCGCCATGCCGGGGCGTGCACGAGGATTGTAGCCGGGACCGAAACCTTCGAGATGCGAAATTTATTTGAATCAACTTGATCGTACGAAAGCGCCAATAATTTTTTTATTCTTATTGCCTTGATCGGTCATTTGGTTTTCTGAGAGTTGCGGGAGCAAGGAAAAGCCGGTAATTGCGGAAATAACATGTTATCACAGGAGAGAGAGAAGAAAAAAGAGATTTTAGTCTGTTGCAGCAAAGAGATCATTACCCGGTCGCGTGTGCGCCGGGCGACTACAGTGTGTCCAAGATTTCCAGGCACCGCCGGTACATATATATGTATTTACGTCGACACACACGTATATTCAAATACGAAGGAAATGACAAAAATGCACGAACCCGTAGAAACAATATCTTTGGAATTTCATAGCCACTGTATCGACATAAAAACATTAACGTGACAATCGCGCAGTCGTTAAAAAAATATTGTCGTCGAACATGTCGTCGTGAAGGTTTGGCAAAGCGACAAAGTTGCGATTTCGTGTGCTGATACTAGATGGTGTTGAAATGTACGCGAGAGGCTTATTTTACATATTTCTCGGCGCCTCGTTTCGAGAAGCGAATACGAAAAGCGTCGGTTGGTCTTCGGCGAATGGTAAAAAACGTTCAAGTAAATAGCGGGGCGTACAGCTCCGCGTCGATCAGCTGTTGACAATTGTAAAAGTACCACGTAGTATCGACCGTGAGAGAACCGGCGCGAGGAAACGACACGAGATTTGGCGAAAGCGTTGACGCACATTCGAGAACACGAATCCACGTAACTCGAACAATAAAATGGCAAATACGAGAAGAGGTTAAGTTAGGACACGATTTCGGGACGCGAAAAACTCGCAACGAATGTATTCTCGGTATCGAGAATAGAGGGAGGTTACCGAAACTTTTTATCAGCCTCTCTCGCGCGTATACGCGACGCGAAACACGAAAAAATGCCTTTTTTTTGTTGGTTACACACAACGTGTAAATATCGTGACCTCGGCAAGCCGAGCGCCGCGCACACACTCGCACGTGCGCTTCGAGCGATGCCAGTTGCACCCACACGCGCGAGAGCTTGTCCTATCGTCGCGCTCGCTTTGCCCCCCACTCTCTGACCACCGGTGTTTCTCGACATAGCGCGACGACGACCACGCTCCCATTCCCCAAATGCAGAAAATACCAGAGGAATCCTTCTCGTAAAAACATCTCTCAAATTCTCTTCGACACAAAAAAAAACGTCGCCCGAAGAAAACGGGAAAGGTTTGAAGGGGAGGAAGAGACGAACGTGTTCAACGAACAACAAAAAAAAAAAACACACACGCGGTCGAGAGACTCCGAGCGCGCATCCGCGTTTAAAGACCCAAACACCCAAATCTACGCTGCGGTAGCTCGCAACGCGAATTACATTGACAAATGTCGTGTTGATGAAGGCACGCACACGCAGCCCGAGAGACCGAAAGAGCACGCACGAAGGGCGCATAACAGAGAGACGAATATAACCGCGCGAGGAAAAGAGACGTAAAGAATCGTTACCCGATAGACATTGACAAAGATAGAGAGCCTGGCAGAGAGACAGAGAGCGAGAAAGAGCGACCAAGTGAGCTAGTAGCGAGAGATAGAGCCGGGTTGTGCCGGCACGAATCGTTGAGTAACGTACACCGACCACAAGTACAGCTCTCGACCTCGCTCGGCGAAACTGTCTCTCTCGGTATTCGTCGCTTTCTCTCTCTCCCTCTCTTTCTCTCTGTAAAACGCAAAGTAATATTACACAGCCGCACCATAAGAACGCGTCGTTTTTTTTTCTGCGCGGGAGATAGGTCGCGCGAATTCTGGACTTGTGACCACGAGAGAAAGAGAGAAAGCCGGCCGCAACAGCAGTAAACGACTTTACGAACAATAATTATATATACGTCGCGTATTTTCTCGTGTTTATATATACTCGTCTATGTATATACAATTTGATAGACTTGTAGATTGTGAATCGTTAAAATGTCGATTCCAAGTCCGTACACACACTCGTTACGCCCTTTTTATTCTCGAAAGTATGGCGCGACTCGCGTGTATGCAAGTATCGAGAGCCATGCGTGGCTGGCGCGCTACGCGGAGAAAGAGAAAGAGCGATCGGATCGCCCAGTGGCAACAACTGCGATCCTCGTTTTCTACGCCGATACGCTAGATGGCCCGAGAGTTCCGTTCGAAAAGCAAGAGAGGGCCCACAAACGCGCGCACCAGTGAAAAAGAGAGAGAAGAAAACACACACACGCATCCATCCACCAGCGAGAGCCAGCCGAGCAACGAGCCACATAACCCAACCACCCAACACTGGGCAATCGAGTGTGCTCTGGGTTCTGGTGTTGTATAAAGCGCACCCGGCAGGAAAAAGCACGCGTCACACACCGCCTACTCTATCGCGCCACTCGAACGCAAATTCGATTCACTTTTTTCTCCACATTCCGAATACATTTTTTCACTCAAACTTTTCTCCGTTTTTTTCTGTTTCCCTCGCGCATACTCGCGCATACTAATATTTTAACGAGCAGGTTAAAAAGTTGAAAAAACGGGACTTGCTCCGAGGATACCTGCGCTCGCACACCACGCGACTGCGAGTCGCTCTCGCGAGCCTCGTGAGCGACTCTGCGGGAGGGATGAAGAGAATTTTCAAAATATACTTGAGAGCGCATCATTTTTCAAGATAAATATAGCAATGAAAGAGTTTCAAAGAACAAAATAATGAAAAAAAAAAAACAAAAAATACATTCTATGCTATTTGTCACGATACAGTGGCTCGCGAGAAAATTTATCTCAATTGTTTCCACTTACTTGCGGCTACTCGGTCGTGAATACGCGCAGGCAGTATTTTGAGACGTTGCCCACACTCTCTTCCGGGGGATCTTCGTCTCTCTCTCTCTCTCTCTGCTCTCTCTTCGTTTTTTATTGCTGTATCTCGCTTTTTCGTCGGCCTGTATAGCGTGTGTGTTAGAGAGCCGGAGCCATTAGCCCGCTCGAGGGACACGTTTCTCTCTCTCTCTTTTTGTTTCTTTTTTTCTTCGTACGACCAACTTATTCGGCCCTCGATAGTTTCTCGCGATTTCTCGTTGAAACTATGGCACGTTAACTCGGCCAGGAGATAAAATGCTCATCGGGAATTGAACATGAGTTAATGAAACGACCTGACAATCGAACAACAAGCACGACTCCGGAACGCGTTTCTTCTTTGCTCGCTCGACTCGTACGTATGCATGAGAGAAAAAGAGAGAGGAGAGAGAGAGAGAGAGATGAACTGACTTTGGTATCTCGACGTTTTTTTCTTTTCGTTCTCTCTCGCTCTTTCCCCCCCGGACAGACGTCTCGTGTGTGCTTTTTAATTCTCTCTTAATATTTCCTTGTCAATCGCGTGCGAAAAGCTTGGACGCGATGTTTCCGACAAGTGCTTCCCACCGACTCTCGAGACTCCCGATTCTCCTCAATGTACAATTTATTTCATGTACACTTCATGCATGTGTATAAACAACATGTAAATAGAGATTTATTCTCAGCTGCACTCTCAAGTTTTCTACCGCGCTCCGTGCGGTATCCATTTTCTGGTGGCGGCGACGATCGCGCACACGTCCATCGTGTCGAGAGAGGCACCTCTCTTTACGGTCGTGCGACAGTCGCGATATATCCTCAAAAGCGGACCGTCGACGTTTACGGGCCGCGATTCTCCCCCCCCCCCCCCCCCAACCCCCGCAGTTTACTTCAATGACTTGGTTTTGCAAGCATTATTCCTCGCGCTCGTCTCTAAACTACTATAACAAAAATCTTTTGCTATTTTCAATTTTGTCCTTTTTCTCCGTTCCTCTATTTATGCTATGCGTATAAATATATATTTATATATATGTTTATATGTTTTTTTCGCTTCTATTCGTGTGTGACGAAGCACGAGGCCGGCTCGTGAGGTCGGACGGGCTGGCGCGCTGGCACAACTGGCAATCGCACCGCGAGGAGAATCCAGATAGACGGTGTAGGGACACTTGGCAGGATTTGTGTGTTGGTGTCAAGAGCACACCGCTATGCGAGCCAACCTCTCTCTTTATGTGCCGTGAGCCCGTGTGCGTGCCGGCACATTGGCCATCTGCCGGTCGCGCCGCAAGCGATCGCGCGCCAAAAAGCCAAGCTTGTATTTCCCGCAACGCGCGTTGCCAACCTTACGCGGCTCGAAGCAACGAAAAACACCAGGTGAAAGACCGAACGCTATGGAGGAAAAAAGGGAGAGAGAGAGAGACGCAGATAAAAACACCCTCTTGGCGCATTTCAGAATTCGCTTCTACGTGGCGTGTTTCTTTTTCGCACACGAGATTCCTTTTTTTCTACACCAAACCCCGCCTCTCTTGAGATTCTCTCGGTTTTTAATTTATGTCTCACATTTTACTCGTCGATTGCACATTCCCAATCAAAGACCTTTCGCCAACTTTTATTTTATTTTTTTTACCCAGTTACTTTTATTTACATATTATATATGGACAAGTCGAAAAATCATCGTCACCTAGTCAAAAGATGCGCGCGCGAACCGCGACTCCTGCACCTTGACGTTTCCACACTGTCGACATCACCCGGCATCGAATTTTCACCTTTTATCCCGTGGGAACAACACACGGAGGCGCGAGCTACGAAAAAAGATGGTAGAGACTTGGCGGTGTTATCGCGTCGTCGCCCGAGCGACACGATTATTATGTAATTTTTTTTTCTTCCTTCTTTACACACACTTTTGTTTTTCGCTTTATCCGTGCTCAAACGAATTCGCCAGGACAAGGAAACCGCAGCTTGTACTATTATTCACACGCCCCAATCAGACACCCGATTCTTTACGTTTTATTCTCCTCGGAGAGCAATCGAGAGCTCCCGAAGGCTTCCCGTTTGCTTTCGTTCCTTGAGCAAAACTACCGTGAACGGGACGGGACGTCTCGGCGTTTTCCTTCGGGCGGGTAGGGATGCTAAGTCCTCAGTGCCGTACTCATCGAACAAACGCCCCATCCGCCTCACGCTCGCTCGCTGCTCACTCGATCTTTTACCGCAGTTTCACTACAAAACTCTACACTGCTCTAACGGCGCACCGTTAAACTATTCTTCATCATTTACAAACAAGTTACCGTCTCCCGCCGCTTCCCCTTATTCTCTTTAATCTTTTTACACCTTGTTTTTAATACGCAATAATAAACATTTCTTTGCTTTTCCCTACACATCGATTTCCAACATGCCAACACACGCTGCCCATTTCTCGAGGAATTTCTTTGAACTCGCGCGCCGCACAAACTTTTTCTTTTTATTCACGTTAAATTTGAAAAATACAAAAAAAATACTATGAACAATCGACAGAAACAAAACTTTCATCATTTTTGATGATCCCAATTGTAAACTTTTGTTTTAAAACGATGAACAGTAGATTATTGTGAGTTTTTTTGAAAAAGAGCAGAATCAATGAATCGAATTGAATTCAAGTAAAATAGAAATAAATCGGGGCTAAAATCCCAACGCTACATTATTTTACTCTACGATAAAATGAATTCGAGCTATTTCGAATTTCTATCGAGCGAGCTGACGAGAACTTTTGAAATTTCGTGCGCGTGTCCTCAAACGCATACTGCGCTATAGTTTTTCGATTAAAATTGCTGCGACTTCCGGAATGGATCGATCCGTGACTAATTTATTGTTTTTTTTTTCAGCATCGTTTCCAAGCCTGGCTCCTCCTCGGGGTCCATCTGACCCCGACCAGAATCTCTCCTGGGAATTTTCTTTTCGAGTAAGTGAAGAAAAATATAAAAATGTCAATATCGGTTTTGAAAATGACGAAATTTCTGATTTCTCTTGCTAAAACGACCTTGAAACTTTCGAACAAAAAGTTTTCATTTTCAATGATTTTTGTATTTTTCAATCACGATCAAAATATTTGATTTTTATCAACATTTTATCCGAACACTAAAGTGTTTTTCGGAGCTAAAAATATTACAGTATTGTGTGCAAAATTTCGTTACCATTCGTAGCATTGTTTTCGAATGACGACTTCAGGCAATTTCGAAAATGTAGTTTTGATAAAAATCGTCTTATCGTCTCGTGGAATCTTACCAGCTAATCAGTGATTGTAGGGACGCCCAGCTGGCAGAACTCATTTTGTTCCATCACCATTAACATATCGAATATTTAAAAAATCCATAATTCTTAAAAATCCTGACTGGCACTCCGTTTCCCAAAAACACTTTTTTACATTTAAATTCAGGACTTTATGGCACTGTTTTGCTCAATTGTTCGCAAAGACTTCATCGCTAACATTTGTGAGAAAAAAAATAACAGCTGTTTTCAAATATACTTGTCCCGAGACTCTGCCGAGTCTCTTGATACAAATTTTTATTCCTCGTTTTGTGGTCGAGTCAGAAAAATACGTCGTAGAAGTCTCAACTGCTGGCCACAATCTTATCCTTACGTTCTAGACTATCAAAATATAGTTGCATTATTCATGGGCTTCAATATTGTTTTCCCATCAAAATTGTAGGTAAATTTGTTTGTGGCCACTCCAAATGCCATTCGGCTCACATTTGCATTATTGATGATTGTCAGTTTTACTATTTTCACGGCCTCTGCCATTTTTTTGTGACCTTTGTAGTTTTCCCCGACCATAATATTGCATTTGATAATTTTATTGAGTGATGAGTAGCGTTAGAGAAAAAAAATTCAATGCATTTTAAATTGCAGCTCTGGATCGACTTTTCTATCAAATTAAATTTTTCAACAGAACTAGCAAATGTTGATTAATCTGTCCAGTGGATATAAAAATGTGGTCGAGTTGGTTTCTCCAGTAATCACGACGTCTCTAATCGACATGGGAAAGTTTCAAAATCCTCTTGCATTGCTAATTGTTTTCAAGTCAACATGGTGATTCGAAAAACTGTACAGAATTATTAGAATTTATTTTATCTTCGTGATTCGATCGATAAAATAAGAATCAATCGTTTGCTGGAGAAAAAAATTGCCGCGAATTAAACTGGTTACGAAAAAACTTTGAAAGTCAATGTTTTTTCCAGTCCCAGTCCTCAGAATTGAAAAGTCACTTTGACAGACGGAAAAACTCAAAAATCTCGGTTACGATGTGAAATACTTTTAGCTCGATAATTTTTTTATTTACAAGTAACAATTATCATTGATCCAATGTGGCTTCTCAGTTTTCCGTAACGTTTTCTCTCTTTTTCTTCATGTTTTTCCGGAAATTGAGAACTGTCCAAAATCGCATAAGATATTTTGGAACTCGTGAGCGTTTCTATTATGATGATTACAAATTACAACAAAGATTACGCAAAGTTATTAGCAAAATAATTACAATGAGCTTTTTGGCGAACAGACAGTAATAAATTTCTTACTATGGAGTAAAATGAGTCTGTGATGCTACGAAAAAGGCAGAAATGCTTTCAAGAATTTCTTTCTCTCATGAATTTCCTTTTTTTGAAATTGTAAATAAAAGACATTGAAGAAACTTTTTCTTCGATGACTGGAATTCCCCAAATATTTAGAAAAGCTCTGATCACTTTACCGGACGATTAGAATTTTGAGAAAATCGCAGACATAAAAAGTGAAAAATTCGAGGATTTTTTCAGAATTTCCTCGCACGGAAAATTCAATGGAAAACTTTCTCGATGTGAACATTTGCGCAGACTGTTATAATTTGACGGACACAAATTGCTGTCGCGAAATTTTTCATAGTTTTTTGGTCGCCCCATTAATTAATAATCCTGCGGCTTTGTAATGGAGGGCGAAAATGAATTTCCACAGCATCTCAGAGGACCAAGAAGTTTGCAGATTGTAATTAAAAAATTCAGGTAAAAGTTAGTGATTGAATGACATTTTCGAGTTTGAAGGCGTCTGTAAAATTTTCTTCACGCCTTAATGTCAGTGTGGAAATTCACAAATAGTGCCAAGTGTTGAGAGGGCCCAGGGTCTCGTGACACGAGCATCACGGGACTGGGACTGAGCGACGAATCGTCACAGAAGAGGGGGGGCCCGGTGTTTCTGTCGTAACGTATTTATTTGAACCCTGCATGAGTTTATAGAAAAAAAGGAGGGAGCGAGAAGCTGATGCGTTTCTAGAAAATGGGGGTACGGACGGTAGCTCGGGCCCTCCCTCTCCGAGACTTGCTTCGGTCTGAAAAGTAGTCTTTGTCGCCCTTACAACATGAACAGGGACAGAAGGTCCCTCTTAAAAGGGATCACCGAAAACTACGTATACAAAAGTTCTTGCTGATCTTGAGGGTGCTTCGTTGTGCATCAGCCGGAGAAAGAGAGAGAGAGGCAAAGAAAAATAAGGCCTTAAGTATGAAAAAACGAAAAAAAGGACGAGAAAGTGGCAGAGCCAATATTTGGGCGATTTTTCATCGTAAATTCGTCGCTACTCATATGTCCACTATTACAAAAACTTCAGGACGCTCGACCTCTGGACGATCGTGTATTTGCATCGCTGAATACGTGATCGCTTTTATTTCCGCACCTTGTGGATGTTTTCCTATCGTGAATTCTTCCCCAATCGCCATCGCCTTGATCTTGAAATTCTCACGATCGAATTCCTTGATCTTCACCTTCTACAAATTACACAAATTCACAAGTATCAAGCATTATTACGAATATATTTTATAAAACCGTATTGTTGTTCGCAGAATCAAGTTTTCAATTCCCAAACGATACTTGACGATTACTTGACACGAATTCTCGATAAAATTGCCCAATTTCATTGCTCAAATGCTCCCAAAACTTCTCCCTAGAGACCAGAGTCTCTGCTTCGAAATATCCATAAGAAAACCCCAAATATCTCCATCACTTTCGTACAGAAAAAGTCTCGTTGAATTTGTTTGTCATTTTTTTTCTCGTGTTATCAATAAATGTGTGTACGAAAGTTCAGGAAAAAAATCTCAAATAGTTCGAAATTTATCGTATCGCCTGATCAAGTTGTACGAAAACAGAGTCCTGAACGACAATACAGCCTTAATGTTTACGAGTTGCTGCGAAAATTCGTCGAAATTTGCCAACGGAATAAATATTTAGACTTACACGTGCCACGAGGTAAGGCTCAGCACAAAACATAAACAACAACTCGTCCAAAAAGTGAAACAACAGTCCCGGTAAATCCTCTGCTTCTGCTTCGATTTCGTACACTTGAGTCATTTCCACTTTGTCCAATTCTGTCATATAACCGAACATGGCCATTGCACACTGCTCGAAAGCCTCCTCCATCGTCTCGCCCCATGCGTGCAATCTGTAGATTGAAATTTCAACCAATTCGAAATGTTTCGTGTTTTCGTCCTATATACACACGCGATTTCAAACGACCTTGTTTTTTTCCTGTGTGTTTCGATTTTTTTTTCACGCTCTCGGATTGTTCAGATTCAACGAAAAGGGAAATCGAACTTTTCGCGGGAGTTCGTAATGGAAAAATTCAATTGTTATTTCAATTCGCAACATTTTGTCATGAGCATCAATTTGTTTAATGAATTTTCGTAGTTGTTTCAATATTTCTGGCCGTTTATATTTGAGTGCATTTAAAAAAAACGACTCGGTTTTCGAAGATTTTGTTGCAATAATGTCGAAATTTGATTCAGCATGAACTTGAGTTCGCCTTGACAATAAAATTTTTGTATTTTGAATTATTCGTAACCGCGAAAGCGCCCGGATCTTTCAAAATTCCAATCTGATAAAATTTTATGTCGTAATTAGCACGAAAATGCGATCATTAGCTGCCTCCGAAAATTTGGATTTTTGCATAGATGGGGGAATATTTTGAATTTGTTGGAAAACTTTTGTTACTGCTTTATCGACACGGAACTTAATTTTCATGAGCAGAAAAGATAAACGTGCGCGATATTATTAAAGGTTAGTCGCCATAACCTAGAAATTATGAGAACGATCAGAGATTGAGTGGACAAACTTACTGAACATCGGCGGTGTGATCCAAATCTGTAACGGAGAAATGAAAAAGATTATCGAGCGAAAAGTCATTAGGAAAGCCAAATGGCAAAAGCAAAAGAAAAGACTGCTCGAGTACGGCACTGGGCTGACGTTATTCCCGCCAAATGACCATGTGTTCGCGTCGTGACAACGTTCAAACCGAAACAATTTATGTGCAATGACGAGAGCGCGATTAGGTTGCAAAAAGTTACAAGTTTGACGCAACGTCGATAAATTATACTCACATTCGTATTTTTGCGGTGTCGGAGCTAAATCTGCGTCTGTAAGTTGTTCCATTATTAATGCAACAGCTGATTTCTCCCACGCCGGCCGAAAACACCAAACAGCTGATTCACTGACAGCAGCGATCAATGGCGCGCGCTCGCTCGTTTCGCTGCTCCCCGTTACGGTTCACTGTGGCAGCACCGTACGGACCGTTTGCGATTCTTCGCGGAGCACATGGACTTTTGTAACTAGAATTCTGTCTGTGTGATTCGCGCGGGCGCTCTGACGACATTCGAACGAGTACGAAAGGCTTTTTTTCGATAATTGGTACACAATTTTGTTCTCGAAGACAAAAAATTCTGACGGTCATCGGATTTTCAGAGTTTATAGATTTTTAGCGAAATTTGAAAATTTAATAACACGCATTCAATCATTTTCTCATGACCTAGTGCCTCGCGTTCCTTCATCGGACATCGATTGCTCCGCCCCTTTGCCGAGGAACTTTTTAGCCATCTCGAGACCCCGAAAGAGGGAACTGTCGTGAATTTCCACATAAAAATTTAAACATTTTCATTTCTGAAAACTCCGCAATTTAGTGAGCCCAACGCAAAGGGCTTTTGGTATATTTTTTCTCATAAATTCCATTCCGCGAGTACTAAAATCGTACAACTTTGGCTTTTATTGCACGTTGAAGTATTTTTCAAAACAATATTCGCGTTGTAAATGTAAATATTAATAGTATTTTCCAACAAATTCAAAATATTCTCACGTCTATGCAAAAGGCCAAATTTTCGAAAGCAGCTAATGATCGAATTTTCGTGCAAATTCCGAAATGGAATTTCATCAGATTGGAATGTTGAGAGAACTTTATAGTCTTGCAACGAAAGAATTCGGAGCCTGAACATCAAAAAGAAAACGTTTATTTGATTTTCCAAGTTAATTTGCATTTGCATTGAATAAATGTGTGAACATTAAAAATTATTTACCATTCGAGAAAAAAAAACTTGAATTGTCTAATCAAGACAGCCAATCGGAATGCAATATTTGCGGTTGGAGGCAAAGCTAGCAACAGCGCGGTCAGCCTTTTTAAATTTTTGGCATACGTGCATGAAGAGCGATGCGTGGATGAGTGAATGACAGATAGAATTTGCAACGTTGCCACACTTCTGGATACCAAGTGCCGACCGTATCGAAGAGAACCACGCGATTTGAAACGCTCCGGACACATGGAAATTTAATCAAGAATATTTCCGTAGGAACAACGTTAACGACGGTTTTTTTTCATTAGAAAAATCGAGAAGCGTATGAAGCATATTTAAAAAGACGCCAAAGGGTTTTATTACGATATAATTAAATTTCTGCGAAAAATACACAAAGTCAAATAATACGAGCTGGTTTTCATTGAATCGTTGGAATTTCACTCTGCTGGCCACGCGTTTGTCCAGTCGGAAGCGTACATCTTGGACAAATCTAGGGAATATTTATCGTCTCATTCCGATTCAAGTGACTTTGACGAACGACTTCAAGGCAAACGAGATTTAATATTTCGTGATTGCAATTTTTCATTTATGAAATTTTTTCAACACACATTCGATGAATTTTCTTGTTCGTTCGAAATGTTTTTTTTTCTCGCTAAACCAGGAACTTGGACATGGGATTTTCGTTGGTGCTCACTTTCAAGGTTTTCGAGGCTCGGTTAATCGATTTATATCGAACTAAAAGTGTTCTCGAAGTGTCGCGAGGGTTATCGAAGAAAATTTGTTCGTTCCTGCTTGGACAAATTCGCGATGGTTCAAGGATCATACTCATGAATAATTTTTTAAATTTCAAATTCGCGCTCGCACATTCCGAGCATAAAGGAATCATCGATTTTTCTATCGATCGTATTGACGAACTGTTTTTTTTTCTTTACACTCTTCAAACATTACGTGACAAATGAGGAATCGTAGCCGCGAGTCTCGGTGAACGGAGGCCGTAGAAACGCCCCTTTTAAATGTTGAGAAAAAAATAATGAAATGCTCGCGCATTGGACTCGTGTGAGTGAGACTTTTTTTTACGTATACGCGAATGCTCGAACCTACATATTTCTTCTTCCAAGAGCTCGCGTACCAAGAGAGCAGCAAAAAGAGAGAGAGAAAGAGACGGAATTAGATAAGACTTGCGCCCACGAACACGATTGTCCCCGTTTGAAACGCAAACGTGCGTTATTCCCTCTTTCTTTCAAATATGCATGCGTCTCTCGCCTCACCGACCCTTAATTAATTCTGCATCGATCGTTACGAAATTTATGGATTTATTCAAATAAATTAAACGGTAAAATCCAAGACTTTTCATTTTTATTATTCCAGAGCCCCAGTTATTCTCGGTATCTCCTTAGCCATTAGCAATTTATGACAATTTTCGCGTGCCATCGAGTCGAGCGAGGTTGCTGGACGAAAAAATGACGAAATTTCCAACAATTTTCCAATCGGAACTTCGAACGACAGAAAAAATTCAGGAAAACACTTTGAACCTTTTTAAACGAGTGTATAGTGCCAAAAATTCCGTGTCCAATTTTCTGAACGGCGAAAAAAATCATCAAAGGGGCAATTTGTGGAAAAAAAATTCGGGCACCCCGAAGAATCGGGCGCCAATGACTCGCAGTAATTCTCGCTCAAAGTTGTCAAATTTTTTCTTTCGTAAAGAAAAAAGAAGCGACTCATTAATTGTTCAAAGAATTTTCTCGCGTTCCTTATTTTCTCAGCTTCATCCTCGTGTTTCATATTTCACAAACGCTGATTTGCTCCGAACGGTCCACTCATTGATTTCTTCTCCGTGCCAAGTCCACGTCCTTAAAAGAAACTTGTTTTTCATACAGCAAAGGATGTCCAAGGGCGTCCACTTGGATACTAGACGTGCATTCTGTGCTCGTTACATAAAAACGTTCCAACACTCAACGACGCAGAATTTTATTGTTGTTATCACTGTACAAGCTCCGCGGACAGAGAACCGAAGAGAAAGGGAGAGAGAAATAACATGCTCAATAATCGTTTCGTTTCTTATAATCCTGAGATTTCGCAATAGTTTCCTTTTTTGCTTTTATATTTAGGAATATACGAAAGTCCGCAAGCCACAGAATTGTGACCTCTGACATTGTATGCCACCAAGATTACGTGCCAACTGTCCGGAAGTTCGATTTTCCTTCATAATGCAAATTAATGTTTCGAGTCTCGAATCACATGTGATACACGCGATACTGCAATTCTAGTCTCGATGCATCGCTCCAATGAGGAAAAAGAATAACGTCGATTAATTATCGTATCACAAAACGACTTTATCAACGGTTCTTCCAAAATTTTGTACAAACGTTCTTGACTCCGAGAATTTGGAATATTTCATTTCAATTTTCTAACTTTTCTCATCTAAACGCGTGTAAATTCGAGTCGCGATTCGTTTATGAGTCGCAAAAAAATGTGTTTAGGATTCTTCTTGAAAAATTTCGGCCCATACATTTCCCGGCTATCGGCAAAAAAAATTCTAAATGCATTTCCTTTTGCAATCCAATTTTTACAAGTTTTCAACGAAACGTGCAATTTACACGCGTTTGGATTGGGAAATTAAAAAATATAAAATTTTATATCTCTGATTCTAAACGTCAGACAGAAACTTGAATTATCAACGAGAAAATTTTCAAATGGGAGGGAAAAAAATTCTGAAAATTGGCCATTTTGGAAAAATCACGCTCGCTCTTTTCCTCAGAGGATCTCATTGCTGAGATCTTATTTTCATTCACAAAATATGAACCATGTGCATCTTTGAACGTGAGATGCATGTCGCACCCAATAACGTAAACGCGTCTATAAATTTGCTTCTCCGTTTCAGGTCCATCGACGAATGCGCGTAAAGCCGATGCTTGATATAAAATCAAAAGATCTTTACCATTGACATATATTTCCAAACGTGGAGGCGAGTTGCGCAAAAATTCTTGCAGGAACGTACATTCCGAAATAATGTCGTTTTGTTGTTTCAGGCGAAACTTCACCTCGACGTTTGTAACACGAGCATAGAAAAAAAGTAACTCACACAAGCGCGTGTACCTACGCAATGAGAGAAACGTTAATCTCGAGATTACACGCAACAAATGTATCGATTACGAGACTGATTTGTAGCTACTGAAAGTTGGAGAACAAAGAAATCGAGAGAGAAGAATTATTGGTCTCCTTTCCGCTGGTTAATTATATTCTCCGAAGGATTAAAACGTCGCGCGTGTACGCGAACCGATCGCCTCGATCGCTTCGCGAATCGCCTAGCCATTATACACACGAAGGGCAAAAAGATACATTATAGATCGCGAGAATGTCGTCTCTCGTCACACGCCACACTTTTATCCTCGATCTCGAAAGGCTGCACCTCCTCGTGCCATAAAAAAAAAGACGTACGAAAAGAAAACAACATCGTGAGACGCAATCGGGTTAAATAATCGCACTTTGATATTGTGACGGTTCGAACCGAGGAAGAGAGCATAACGAAGCAAGGACATTTATGTTTCTCGATGCCTCTCATCAACAAACAATGCGTGGCATATTTTATCAACCCATACACATACAGGGTGTTCCTCGACCAACACTTGCGTAAATTTACGTTTACGTCGCGAAATTCGGCGTCCAAAAATCTTTTATTCCTAAAAATTGAAAAACTCTCGGGAAAATCGAGGTACGAAAATAAGAAACGATTTAGCACTCGGATACGTTCCTCCCAAACGCGAAACGGTTCGGGATGGGGTCAAAGTTCACTGAACCAATTTGGCGGATCGTTTAATTTGCTAGGAAAAAGTTCGCAGGAGCTTTTTTTTAGAGAATTCTACGCTCTGCAAAATTGGTCCCATCGATATTTCCGCCAAGTCCAATCGTTTCAGCGGTATCAGCGACCAAAGTGTCGAATCGCATCCATAATCAGATTTTTCAAGCAGCCCTGAACTTGAACGGTCGGCAGATTCGTCCTGGGATTCTCTGTACACGCAATTTTTTGCCATTCCAATTAATTCCAAGCGTCATAATTGGAACGAGTGTTGACTCGTAGAAAACAAATTAGATCGTCCCAGAGCAAAATGTTTGTTTTTATGAAAATTTTCCATACAACGGCCTCAGGATCGAAATGGTTCATCCGAAATAAAAAATAACTGATTCCGAGTTTATTTCTATGAACCAAACAAATGGATGTTTATTTCTAGCAAAGAAATGAAGGTTTCGGGACGAAAATTCAACGTGAAATGTCTCATACGCATATTCTTTATGTGTATCGTGACAACACGTGTTATAGGGGCCACGTGAGCAGGTGCGTCTTGAGACAGATGTATGTCGTGCGTCCATCGAGGAAAAAAGGTTCTTATTATGCGGAGGAACTTTTCCATAAGACAGCAGATTGCATCCACGTATATCATACAATAATTCATCGTGCCAGATAGACTCCCCGAGTCCTAGTTCCAGTCGTAGTTGCATTTACAATTTCTGCATCTACATAAAAAAAATAAGCAAAGATATTGCAACAACTTAACATTTTTTCTACTCATATACTCCATGAATATGAACGTTAGGAATGCTTTTAAAGAGCGTATTCCTATGAGTAAGAAATTGTTGTGATTTTTTGCGATTTTCAGTTTCAGGATCTAGAAAACTTCGAGGTCCGTTGATAATTATTTAAACAATTAACTCGAGGGAATTTTGTTACCGACCGCGGTTCGGGACTCGCCCAATCCATTTTCCTCTCATTATCACGATGACGAAAAATTTAAGGCGATACGCGGGACAAAGGTTTCGAATAACGACAAAGATATTACGAAAATATTCTTTTATCGTGCCAAAGCGACTTTATACGCTGTCGGATTCACTCAATCGGTAAGCACAAGAGGCTCGAGTTTACCTCCTGCTTTGAATCCAGTCCATTCTGCCTGCACAACTCACAGGGAGATTCCCGGCTGTGAACAAATGGAGAATCGAGTTACATGCTGGAAAGAGGGATCGCGCGCCATTAATTATCCATTGGACGAATCCGTCGATGAATCATTCAAATTTTTAAACGACTCTCGTGTCATTCGGTCGGTAAAAATGCCATCGAGTATTTTTATGTGACAAAGTTTTTAGTGCTCCGCGAAAAAACAACGTGAAACGACTTTTTCGTTGTGTGGAGAGAAAAAATTCAATGTTACTTTCGATTTTGTTGAAAAACAAAGAAAATTCCAGCTCGATAGACTCTCGATTGTGTGTATATAGTGATATTAAGAAATTTTGAAAAAGCCGGTTATTCATGTATCGAGATCGCACGAAATAAATATTAATAAAAACAGAAAACCGTATTACAGGTTTTCGAGCTGATATCAAGCTCCGTGAGATTGATTTTTCGTTTGAAATTATCACTCAAGTCAAAGTGAATGAACTGGAGGAAAAAGCAAGGACGTAAAGGCCTCCTGAGAGAAACAGAGCGAGACATAGAGCGCGCATTGCGAGGTAAAACGGTAGGCGCAGAAAACACCGAGTATCCCTAATACGATTTTGATCAAATTCGAGGCGCTCGTGCAAGTGCAACAAACGAATGTGTCGAAAAAAGTCTCGCCTTGCAGCTGTTGAAGTTTCGGTTTTTGAAGACACGCGTGAGCGGACATGGCTCGTGTGCCACTTGGGAAATATAACGAGCTCCGCGTCTGACCATTTTCATTTGAATTTACTCTGCACAAAATTTAAGAAAAAAAAAAAACGAACAAGCAGAATACGGCGTCGAAAAAATTTTCGAATCTTGTTTTTCTATTTTATATAAATCCAAACCGGTTTTTTCAACCGCGTCTGCTCATCAATTTTTTATGAATATGATTCCCAGTCCGTAGACGCAGACACGATCCGTCACTGGTTTTAGAGGTCAAATGAAACATGATTAACATTCACAAAATGAATTATGTCGATGACATGATTCCAGACTAAATTAAGAGCTCAAATACACGTTATTTCTATAAATTCGCTCGATAAACGTGCGAGCTTTTACGAATCACCAAAATCATGGACCAGCAAATTTACTTCCAGAGGAAAAATCGTTCAGTAGCGAACATTTGGATCAATTATTATTGACTTTTGTCGATCAGAAAATAAAAATCAGATTTCGTACTCTCTACGCTGGTCGGAATCGCCCAGTTTGGCATGCAGCAAAACGATGTTCACTGTCTCGTAATGAGTGAACGTAATGAGCTCTCTTGATCGTTTTGATGCTTTGACTTGTATTTACGAACCAAGAGAAGTTCGAGAAAAATGATCAAGAACCTAGAATTAGACTTTTGGCATTAACAAGAGCGATTTGGTCAAATTTGCAGAGGAATTTAAAAAATCGCTCAGTTCCACTTCCTTTCAAGGTTACCAGTTACTTGGGTTGCCATTTTCCGTGACATCATTTTCAAGGGCAAGAAAAACGATTGGATTTCAAATATTTCCAAAAATGTTGCATTTGTAGAATTTCACACAATCTCCGGACGCAGCAAAGTCTGTACATAATTATTGTCTCGTTCATATACAATTTACGATCGGAGGCTCTAGAGGAAGTATTTGGAAATGACGTCTTTCGGTTTCTTGTTTATTGTACGAGCATTGCTTATTTGAGCCCCTTCCAATCTCATGCAACCCGCGCGCGTCCGTTTTTCGCTCCGTCTTTGTCGCAACTCTAGCTCCGCTGGATTAGAAGAAATCGCGAGAGTGAGAGGAGTCACTAATGACATGCAATTTTGCAACGCAGCATCGAGGAGCGAGTCCTTGGCTCGGGAAACTATATAAAGAGAGCGCGCAAAACGCGAGACCGAGTTAACATTTTCAAAAGCGTCGGTCAAGCAATGTCGCTCGTTTACGTACTATCAATCGCGTTTTGCGCCATCAACTTAGTCACGGTCCACGCCGAGGATGTCGCTCTTCGTAAGTCACTCTTCTCCGCGTTCGTCGATCCCGCAAACTTGATGGAAAATATTCAAATTGCTCCGACTTTATTGTGCCGACCAAGGAAAATAAATATCAAACTTTTCTCTATTGCCAACAATCACAGTGCAAAAAGATAATCTTTTCCGCGCGATGGCTAAAAGATTTTTTGGTGAATTTTCAATCGCCTCGGATATTATCGTGGCATTTCGTTGTTAATTACGAAGAATTTCATCGAGCGTGGCACTGGACGACGAAAATACTTTTTTTTAATCAAAAAATTTTCGTTAATTATCTTGAGTCCTCGGGCGAAATGAAACAAAGATAACGATAAGCATTTTTTGAACAAAAAACACACCCCACGCCCCTCTGCCGCTAGTATCGGAATGTAAAACACTCGGAGCGGATCCAAGAAATTTTTTACAATTGCGTTTCTAATCCATAATATAATTAATTGTAGCTGGAAAAATAAATTGAAATAACAAGTGAACCGCGCATGATGAATATTTTTAAAAAACACACACATTTATCGGTCAGCACATGAAAAATTAAGCGACTCGACAAAAATTCCGAATGAAGATTAACGGATGTTCATTTTTGAATCTTAGCTTCATCGGTGAAAACGTGCAAAAAGGATTCCGATGATTATTCGTCCTGTTTGAGACTCGCTTTGCAGGAATCATGGCCAATATTTGCTCAAGGTGAGTGTCTTTTTTTCGTTTGAATGAAAAAATTCTAGACAAAAAAAACTCATGGCATTATCGATTAAAGTGACCGAACTGGTATCACAAAAACGGAGGAGAAATATAAAGTTGACTGAAACTTTATCGTTTTTAGGAATACCGGAACTCAACGTTCCATCGCTCGAGCCATTCTTCGTAGATTTTCAAAGCAACAATTACAGAGTAGGCGACGTTTCCGGCCAGATCGTGACGAAAAATGTTAAATCTTACGGACTCTCCAAAACTCGATTCCTCTCGGTCAAACCTCATCATGAAAAGGGCCGATTCTCCCTTGAAGTTGATTCGGAAATGAGCAAGGTATTCGTCGAGGGTGACTACAAAGCCGAAGGAGCTGTCGGCGCTTTCAAGGTCGGAGGAAAAGGTAACAAATTATTCTCCGATCGAAAAATTATGCGCATCTTCCAGGAATTCGAATTAGCACTTGTCTGGACAACGTTTAATCGATACATTTGAGTTATTAATCCCAGAAAAGGCTTCAGAAAACCATCACATTGTGTTCACGCCCTTTTTACGCAAAAACCACCGAACAAATTTTAATTCATCTCTTACAAGAATGAAGCTCATGAATTAAAATAAGTTTTCAGACTGCTTGCATTCAGATTAGTTTCGGGAAACCGAAACGAAAAATCACATTTTGCAACATTTTTTCAACTTTTAACGTTCACAAGCAATTGGGAATTGTTAATAATTAAACAAAAGCTCTCATTACCAATTCAAAGATAATTCGATAACGATGACAAGCTATAGAGCGCCAGTTTTCGTATAAAACCAAAGTTTGAAGATCTGGAAAACGAAATTTCAATTTTTCATATTAGGCACGGCTAGTTGGTTTTAAAACATTAATTTTTACATCATATTTATCGATAATACATAAACAAATTTAATCATTGAGCTGATTTTTCGTAAAACTGAATTTCAGGTTTTATTTTTAATGTCAAAGAACCACTTTGCGATATTTTGAGTTTTGAAAGTCAGCCTCGTAAGTGCATTTGAAATTTTTGCCCAACAGGTCACTTCAACATCTCAATGGAGGATGTACGATCCGTTTGGGAGATCGAAGGACCGGTCGTAAACGATAAATGGATCATTGAAAGTTTCCGTCTGACTCCTGATGTCGGAAAAATGAAGATTTGGGCGAGCGATCTTTTCAATGGCAATGAAGAGCTGAGTGAGTGTATTTCAGTTGGAAAAAACATTTTCCTTTGATTCCCCACCAAATCTTTTCTATTGAAAATCGAAGACATTTATTTACTTTCCGCAATGAAAAAAATCTCATCAAAATATTTTAATTTGCAGCTAAAGCAGCCTTGGCATTCGCAAACGAATACTGGCCAGTTCTCTATCGCGAAATGTTGCCATACGCGGCGGAATCCTGGAACACTCATCTCCGTGAACTCGTCGGAAATATATTTTCCAAGCTCTCGTTTTCCAAGACATTTCCATGATTGAGTAAAGCGTACGAAATCGATGCGATTAAAGCTTCAATATTTAATTTCCCAACTGTCGTGTTTGCTCGATTAATGATCGCGTGAGTTTATGCGTCAATCAAATCGCTGCTTCAAAGTCTTTCATTAATAAGACCACAAAAAATGTATAATGTTTTCCTCAGTCGTATAAGAAAGTGATTCCGTTCGATTAGCGCAAAAGTTTTAGTTTTTGTGCTAAAGACTGAAGTCATTTTTCTTAATGAAGGACCAAGCAATGATGGTCTTCCCATCATTTTTTATTTCAATCAAGCCACCGAATTTTATCTACAATATTGTGGCTTGCACACAAGCCATAGCCTGATGGAAATATGACATGTTTGAAGGATGAGAAACGTATGTACAGACCAAATAAACAAATGTGTAAAAAATTAAAACATTGAAAAGATTTTTATGCATTATGATTTTCCGAAAAAACGAATTTTGGTTCCTTTTCAATTTCTCGCGATCGTCCTTTCGTTGGGCGTTTAAAAATCATTTTATTTATCCCTTTTCCCCGCAACAATTCGCTGCCAACGACAAGTTTCATCAAATTTTGTTGACAAGTATAAAAATATTGTTTCTACTCAATTTCTTTGAGGATCCCTCGAAGGGGAATAAATAATAGTAGGAAACGTTTCGTTTAGTAAAATATAAATCGGTGATTTTATTTATCACCAAAATATGTAACTGCAAGTGTTTTAGTCGATACAGTTGATTTAGAAAGTTCGTTGGTCGAACTAATTCGTATCTGGGCGGGATTGTAATGTCGTGGAAAGTTCCATTCACCTCGTTGAAGCAAAAAACTTGACGGTATTGTTGTTTTTCGTGTACTTTGCTTTTCGCGTAATAAAACAAAAGGAAACATTTTTAATGCTCGCTTCTGATGGATTTTATTTTATTGGTCCAGTCGACCTTTCATTTTCCGAGACTGCTAAAACAAAGTTAAAAGTGTGTGAACCGAAATGCTTCCATCGGAATTTGCCAATTTCACGCAAGAATTATTGTCGAAGCGTGAAAACTCGTCTCGATTTTTTTTCTTTTGTTAAGGAGTTTCGGTACAAATGTCAAAATTTTAAGAAATTGATTAAATTTTGTGATAATCGAGAATTTCAGCATTTCGAGCAGAATTTTTATGCTCGGAATACACGTGAACTTCAATGTTCAATTACTCGAGAACTGGTTGGAAGAAAAATCCGAAAAAATTCGTATTTTCGTGTTAATACTAAAATTATATATTCACAAAGTTTCATGAAAATTTGTATGTTTTTAACGAGGTTTAGCATCGCAGCGTTGTATCGCCGGTACCGAAACTCGTTAAATCTTTTTCGATGACATTTCCATTTATACCCATACGATCACCAGTTAATTAAAGATGCGAGAATATTGTTGGAGCAAAGGATGATGTATTGCAATACGTGCAAGTACCTAATGTATCATTTGTTCGGGACTCGAAGCTCATGGCGATAAAAATGTTTCCACAGGTACGTGAAGCAACAGTTGATTGACGATACCGGCAAAGAGGCTCGATAATTTTAGCTTCAACTGCGGCTCCATTGCTTTTAAGACTTCCTGTCCGTTTTCTCGTAGGAAAAGATTCGTTGCCTCTGCTGTAATGTCATTTCAAATTAGAGTCAATCAAAAATAATTAACGAGCATCGAATTAAATGATATTCAAATAATTATATTGATTTTGAATTCGGCTTTCAATTACGATCATGCAGTTGCGTGTCTTTTTATGCTTCGATGATTCGCAGAGAATTATTATTATTATTATTTCTGTATTTCGATGATACTCACTCAGTATTCTATTATTATTGAATATTTTTCTGACTCTCATGCTGACGTCCTTGACACTCAATTTAACGTCCAAATTCTCGACGTGCAGATACGTTTTTTCGTTGCGGATCCCAGTGCTCACGGTCCCCCGAACCAAAACTCGAACTTTTTCAAATCTGGCGTGGAAAGTGCCATTTCCGCTTGCTGGCAATATTATCAAAACTCCGGAACTATAATCGAACAAATTTTGGCAAATCGTAAGTCAAGTATCGTCAATTTTCCATTTTATACTCTCTTTGATTACGGGAAATCATGTTAACGCCATTTTTATAGCGAAAAAAATCAAATAACGAAAATAAACCCAAGTTGAATCAACATTTCAAAATTAACTCTGTTCCATGTAAAATAATTGATTTTATGGATTTTCGAATCGGTCGAAAAATCCGATGAAATCATAGAGATTGACTTTGTCAATTAAGTTTGCACGAGGCAAAGAAAGAACCGGGACACATAATTTTAGAAACAAACAACGCTACAAAATTATGTACATAAATTTTCCATCCTGACCTAGAATAGTGAGCATCGAGGACGAGAGCCGGCATTCGAATGATCGCTTCAAAGGGTGAGCCGAGCTTGATTTCACTGACCGTGAAGTTACTCGCTCCCCTAACGAGCAGATCGCGCAGACGAACCTTGTAACCGTTCGTGCCACCTGTCAGTGACAGTGAGAGCTCGTCCATCTGTTGTGAATCGAAAAATTGTATATTCGAGTTCGTTGCGCATGTGAACAGATCTTGACATGAGAAGTTAACGAAATAAATTTTATCCATTTTTTTTTCTTCAAATCCAATGCTCCGTTTTTTCGTTCTTGCACGGCGCGAATTGTTCAAAAATCGTGCATCAAATAAATGCGCTCGTTATAGCAAATACAGAAAAGATCTCAAAAGTTTATGAAAAAGAAAAACTTTTGCGTGAAACCCAAGAAAAATGATGAAAACTCACGTGGAATGGTTCGACAGAAGGCAACTCGATTTCGGGAATGCCGACCCTTAAGAAGGGTCTGAGATGATGAAGAGCATCAATCAGACATGCTTTCAATTCGGGATCGCTTCTCGAACACTGTTTGATGAATTCCACTGAAAAAATTGACATTAGCTCTTGATTCGAGTCACTAGGACTCGATTTTGATAAGAAACATAATTCAAGGTCGAGAAATATTGAGACCGACACTCCACACGTTTGTGGTACGTCGTAAAAATCGATTATAGCGTTACTCACGATTGTCGCCTGCCGCGAAAACTGTATCCGACATCGATACCGCGATAAATCCGAGCACGAAAAGCATCATCATCGTGGAAACTATTAGGCAAGTTGAATCAGTCGTTAGTAACACTAAATATCGCGATCGATATCGATGAATGTCTTTATCGCGAGTGAATTTCGGCTGCTAATGCGTTGTCAGCCCGAACACAACTGTCGTTGAATGCTCTCGCGCCTCAAGTAAATAAGCTTCTACTGCAGACTGCAGTTTAGTCAACGACGAGAGTACGGAATGACGTTTGTAAACTCATTGCGGTGAGTACTACAAGTAAACTTGATGGAAGATGAAGTTTCATAGTGTGGTGAACACTTTCACTGCCCCACCGAATAGCGCATATAGTTATGAGAGTCGCATCCGCGTGTCTAAGTCCAGTGCATATATATATAGATACAGGGTGTCTCGGACTAAATGACCTGTATACCGTCATCTTAAGTTCAGGTTCGAATTCCAGCTTGTAATATCGCTTCTCGCTCTTTGATCCGACTTTTTTGGTGATGAGTAATTTTTCATTAATGACGAGCAAAACAATGGAGCAATATTATCAAAAACGCGTCAACAATAACGTAAGAGAGGCGGGGACGCATAAAAATGCAATAACTTTTATTCGTTCGTTCAAATTTTCGAATGAAATTTTACGGTTTCGAGTAAACTGTTTATCGGATGCGCAACCAAATATCGTTTTTTTTCGGACTAACGTTACCGGATCGTCCGAAAAATCTCGGTTCTCGATGTACTTGGCGCCCGAATTAGTTTCAGTTTAAGAAATTCAAATATATGGCACGATCTTTTGGCCTGCTCACTTCGATCTTAGTCATCGGGAGCCATTGATTCACCACTCGAAGAAATACGATAATTCGGCATCCGATTTGTGGACTTGGAATTACGGCCTGAATTAAAGTTTCTGGGAGTAATCGGTCGGGGTGGGACACCCTATATAGTGGGAAAGGTACACGCAGAAAGCAGCTTTGGTCTATGCACCGTCGGAGAAGTCTACCGTAAGATCTTCTCGTCTTTTGTAATGTGGCAATCCATTTCCGCCTTCGAACGTTTCTATACATCTCCGGTTGCGAAATCCATGCGACGGTGTAGTTGGTCAATTCAATTAATTGCACTTCAAGTTGCTCGTAAAGTGAATTGGGAAATGGAAGCTGCACATTTAACGATAAAATTGGCAATTGCGGTAAAACTTGAAAACCGCAAGCGCGGTTTTGGGACACGATTTTATTACAGTTTCAAACGCCGAACTGCGGATGAGCTCGGAGAATTCGTTAATCGAGATACGTTGATGCACTTAGTTGGCAAGCGCGTTTGAACCAAGTTTTAAATGTACAGAAAAAAAATCTACAAACACGAATTATTTTTTCCATTATAAACGGCATTATTTTATAATTTCTTCAATAGCCATCCCAGGATTCTATCGAGGCCTCTAGGATCTCATCAGAAACTCATTTTATCTTTTTCTGCGACTAATTGCAACGGTTTGAAGGGCATTGCGTTCGAGGCATCGCATGCGATGACCCAATTGACAGCATCGCAAATCACCGATCACACAGCCAGGCCATTACAATCTGGACAGTTGTGTTCTTAGATAAAAATAGTCTTCGTAACTATTATAAAAAATCACTGTGGCATTATGGTGCCTTTGATGAATGCGATCGATCTCAAAGTTGTTGGCATCAAAAACGATGAGTCTTCTTCGACATTCCATTGAAGTTGGAAGGACGAAATAATCGAAAATTTTGACCCAATTTCGTATGGGGAATGATGCCATAGGAATTTTTTATTTTATTTTTTCTTCGTGTATAGTGAGATTTGCCATTAAATGGCACATGGGAAAGATGCCATGCAAATTTCTATATCACTAGCCCAGCGAGTTGACGCTGAAGGCCTACAGCTAGCTCAATATAAAAAGTAAAAAAAAACTTTTATCAAAATCTTCAATCTCTGATTTTACGAAAATCGCTCTATATTATTTTGTTAATAACTGGCACTCCAGCTGCCGCTCATTATCTTCGTTTTCGAATCATCTTTCAATTAGTAATTAGATCTGTTTTTAATTTATTAACAATTTCCAATTGCTTCTGAACGTTGAAAGTTGCAAAAATGTTGCAAAACGTGATTTTTCGGTTCGGGTTCCTGAAACAAATAAATTATCGGAATGCATTACAGCCTATTGTGATTCATGAGCTCCATTCCCGTGAAAAATTTGTCAAAATTGGTTCAGTGGTTTTCGCGTGAAAATGGCACAAACACAATTTTGCAGTAGTTTCATATAGATAGAAATTCGATACATAGATCCAAGCAGTTTGAAGTTTCCTGTCAATCAGAGACTGCACGATAAACGTAAATTGCTATGTAGATAATTATGCTGTGCCGTGCTTACCATTGCCAGTGATAAATATCGATCGATCACTATCACAATTAACGTGACGAGTTTACTTTCTGGAAGCCTGCGTAAATTATTCTTATTACATTATTGATTCGTCCTGGTCTTTGAGGCATGGTGCATCTTGCCTTGTTCCATTATTTTCCTTGTAGAATCTCGAAATTATTAAGCGACTGTTCCAGGCACGAATCATAATTATTTTTTTTATACCACATGCAACATCAGAAATGCTTCGAAATATTCTCAAGACTTGTTGATCGGTGATTTTTGTTTTAAATAAAAAAGAGTCGAGTCGATTCGAACTTTCAGATTTCGAGTCCATAATCAGCGAACTCGGCAGCTTCAGAGATCCAAATTTCACGCCAACTTCATGTGAGCCAATGACTGGGAGGGTTTTAAAAATAGGAATCAATTCATTCAAAGTTTGCTCCTTTTTTCACGGCCATCACGATATTGTTGAGAAATTTAGCTTCCTTGATACTTTTGCATGGGAAATTCAAAAGATCGAACATTACGGTGGTCGACGTCGTAAACCCCATAGAATAATCAAAAACTTACCATGATAATTTTTCCGAAATATGATTGGAAAGTTCTTGCCCGTCCCTGACTCCTGGACTCGCCTGATTCGACATATTTACCCAATCTTGTTTCAAGCGTTGGATAAATATGAAAAAAAGGGGTTCAAGGAACAAAAATATGACTCATTGTGCTGCAGTTTCCTCTGTCCCTACTTCACATGCACAATTCAATGATTCGTATTTGCATGCACGCGTTGTTTATTATTTTTAAAGCATGCTCCACCGCCTCCGATAATTTTGTGTGCGCAACTACTTGACGAGCACAGCGAAGCGATTCTTACCCCGCGAGTGTAGATTCAAGAAGAAATGTATAATTCGCGAAGACTGCAGCGGCGTTAATTTTGTTTCGTGACATCGTGTCATTCGGTTCTACTAATTTGTGAAATTTTGGCGTGATATTTTCGTCGCAGCGATATTTTGACACGCGAGGAGCATTTGAGACGGTGAGTCTCATGCGTGATGCGCGATTTATGGAGACCGCACCAAGAGGTAACTCCGTTTCGAACTTTCACAAAGTCCGATCCAGTTCGACTGTAAAAACAAGTTTTTATTTTTCATATCAAACCATTTGTTTCTCGTCGTTAAACTACGAGGATTCAAAAAATCTGTTTCCAGGCTAATCAAGTCTTAATTTTCTACGACAGAGACAACAATTATTTACGTTGAATTTTTATTATTTTGTGTTGTTCGCGTTGCTTTTACGCAAAAATATTCTTTTATAAGCGACCAACTTTCTCAAGCTGACCATATTATGTTAATGTGGATGAGAATTTTTGACCAATTATCGAGCTCTTCTGCGACGACGCTGGTCCCCAGCATCTTCCACTTCCTATCACATTAAATCTTGGTCTGTACATCAGAAATAATCGATACAGTGATACTCTGGATTCTATACGGAGATTCACGAGCTTTGAATTACATAACCTTGCTCGAAAATTCATGGGATAAAGGACGTGCCAGCCCGTGGCTCAGATGCATTACCGAGAGTGAAAGCAAACGGTCGCGTGGTGTTTCTCACTGCGAGCACGAAACACTACTTTGCGTTGTGGTCCGCTGGATTATTTTCGTACTTCGATACACAGAATCAATATCTCCCATCGATTTTCTCCACAAAACGATTCACAAGCCCTATCAAATTTTCCGAGAGACTCGCTCCATAAAAAGTTACACTCGTTTATGAGATCAGCCTCCAAGATGCGGCATCAGTATCTCGCTCTTGTGATTTTTTATATTGGTGCGTGTCGCGGCATGGAGTTCGGTAAGTAAATAAAAGTGGGACATATTTTCTTGCGCAAGAAACTATTCGATGTTGGTTAAGCCTCTTCTACTTTTTTGTACATTATTCGGAGACGACAAACTACGAAGTTTGAGCTGCTCATCTTTCTTCCATTTTGTTCCAAAGTTTGATCATTTAATTTGGGATTTTTCGTTAATTTTTACACTGCAAACAGAACATTTTCTAGACAGAAATATTTTTTATCGCGTTTGTTTAATACACCAGCGAGCCAACATGGCTCAGCTTCTTACCAAACGTCGTGTCTTCTCCGTGGCGTCAAACTTTTCACGTCTTCGAGAGAGAAAAAAATGTGCACACTCGGAATGATTATTATATACCCGTATTTATCAAATTGCGGACACACCTCGCGCGTATACAAAGACGGAGATTCGATTGGATCGTGGAATGTGGCGATAGTGAACGTTCGATTACTTCAGAGTCGTTCTTCGGGTGCACACAACACGGATTTCCAGTTTTCGATGCACGATTTGAAAAAAAATAATTACCACAAATCCGTCACTAACAAAATATGCAATTATTTAAAAAATCGACAATTTTCTGACGATGTTTTTTTCTTCTTGATTATTTTGTAGAGGACGCCTTCCAAAACTGCCACATTGATGTTCAAGGCTTTGATGGCTGTGTGAGAGAAGGTCTGAACGCGGTCCGACCTTTTTTCAAGACTGGACTGGCCAAGTACAACGTCGCTCCTTTCGACCCATTTTTCGCCAAAGAAGTTTCGGTCAGCCGTGGCTTACCCAATCTTGGATTTACGCTCACTCTACGAAATGTTACGGAGAGTGGATGGACGTCTAGTAAAGTGACGAAATTCGTCAGTGATTTACCAAACCACAAGGTATCTTGAGCATATAAGGAAAAAAATTGTCTTTTTCACCATTTTCTCGATATTTCTTCCGTTAATAACAAAAATTTCGGCAATCAATATTTTTGTCGATTCCGAAGAGCCCAATTTTCCCACCACAAGCTATAACTTTCGATTCATCGAGCCCAATAATTCAGAAAATATTAAAATCGCTTCAAAATCATGGCAAAAAAGTTGTAGCTCCCCAGCGATCAATTTGAGACTCAAGTTATGCAACAACCGGAAGTTCTGCACGTGTGTGAAGAAGCTCCATTTACTGGCCTTGATCCCTCGATCGCATTAGAGTTGTGATTGTTCTCAGAACTGCAACAGAGACAAAAGGACTCGACGATTAACTTTAGCAATGTACCGGAAATTTTGCGCGTCGATATGAATAATTATTGCTAAAAAAAAAAAAACAAACGTTAAAGTGGAAAGACCGAGGCGCAAGAGCGACGTGGTTGGGAAAAAAAAAGATGAATCTTTTCTTCTGGCTTACGGATTGAGTGTTTGATCTATGCGCAGCTGAATTAACGACTCCAAAATTTCGTTGATTCCGAGAACAGCTCATGCAAAACAATTAACTGTATTGAATCGTTTCTACGTCTCCGACGATGAACTCTGCATACGGAAGAACTTTGCTTTCGGATTTCAATTGTTTGCTTCATTTTAATAGTTTTCTTTCCATTTTATTTGCTTGTCACGATCTTTGTGGAGTTTTGAGAGGATCAAAGTCTTCTGAGATCCTGTCAAAAGATCCGGGACTTGTGAAGTAGAGGAAAAAGGGATTTAGAAAGGACGAGCTCGGAAAAATTCGAAGATTTATGCAAAGACTTTTTTTTTACTTTTGACTATAGTTCGTCGGAACTGACGTAAATGTTGAAAATTTGTCAAAAGCACTCCTGTGGGATTCATTTTTCGTCAGGAGCACTCCTTGAGAATGAGGTTCACCTCGTGGTCTCATGTACGACTGGACGCCGTGTTTCAGGCGCAACAGGCAAGACCTCGGACTGAATCTCGCTTTAAATGCACATTTTCTCGCTTTTTCAGGTTGTTTACACCCAGAGTTTTCCCGAAAAGTTTCTTAACGGTGAATACGAGTTCGAAGGCACTATACTCGGTCCCAGAATGAAGAATCGGGGAAAATTCGATCTCGGTTTGTGTGAGTACACGATTCAATTCCATTTGAAGGAATTTATTTTTATTTGCAATATCGCTTTGTCGCGGAGAGTGAAATTATTCATTTAGACAAACTTGTGCTTTTTTTTTGTCTATTTTTTTGGATGAAAACAGAAGTTTCGAAACATTTCAGACGATTACGTGCAAACGACCACGATATCGAAAGAACCGGGCTCGAAGATTAAGGTCCGAGTAGAAGCTCAAACGACCCGCGATCTGAAGCTGCACATCACCAATTTACTGTCCGGGCGACAGTTCTTGGAGACGATGCTCGATCGGATAATAAACGGAGCATGGCAACCGGGATTCGCCCTGACTAAACCGATAATAAACGACCTTGTGTCGAGCGCATTTACCGAAATATTGGGTAAAGCTTTTCAAAACTTTCCCTTCGAAAAAGTCATAAAACCAAAAACGAGCGTTACTTCCAGAGTTCCAAATAAATCCTAATTCTAGTTGTGTAACCAATAGCTCCAAGCCACTCGATAAATTGTACATATTTTTATAACTTCCGTCGGAATTCCAGTGGCCACGTTGAACCGAACAACTCGGTATATTCAAATTGTGATTCAACAGTGAAATATACCACAGAAAAAAAATCTGCAATCATGCAAGTCTCATCGTAACTATAAGAATATCAATCGCATTTTGAATTCGATTTGCATCGATGATAGAGTTCAGACTTCTTTTGATACTATCACAAAATGACTTATTTTGGGTTCACAATTTTGTACAGACATTTTTGGCTCCAAAGCTCACAGTTTTCTCCTATGAAGAAAAATTCTCTGACGTTTAGAATTCGAGATATTTAATTGCCAATTTTTTATTTTGCCCATCCGAACGCGTGTAAATTGAATACAAAAATCCGAACACATAAAAAAATGTCTTTAGGAATCTCTTTGTTGACAGCCAGGAAGGCCGAAATTTTTTGAGCAAAATTCAAATTTTTTTGAGCACAATACGCGTTTAGATGGGAAAAGTTGAAATTTGTAAATTAAATTCGCCAAATTCTTGGAGTCGCGAAATTTTCCTTCATACGAGAAAATTGTTAGTTTTGGAGTCAAAAATGTTCATACAAAATTATCAAAGAATACTAAACAAAGGAATTTTGTCTTAGTAATACGTCAACATCCGAAAAACGAATGTTTAATAGCGCAATCGAGCCAATTTTGTATACTCAGGAATGAAATTGATTAAGATTACGTGTTGAAACTTTTCGTGAATATCTATAAAACTGAATGACGTTGGAGTAAAGAAATCTTGATCGAATGATGTGTTCAATGTACATGAACCGTCGTGGTGTAAACAGAACAAGGAGATGAGAATTTCGTTTCTAATTGCTGAAAGAAATTCGCTGCTCGGAAGAAATTGGACCAAATTGGAAAAAAAAAATCAAAATAGTGGTTCGTAGAAGAATTCTCTGGGCTTTTGCCTTCTTTTGTTTTTGCCTCCACATGGTCAAGTATTTGGATCAGTTGAAAGAAATGATTGCGTTCCCACTCGTCCTGCATGCCACTGGATGATGTATATAAGTCGTTAATGTTAGAAGTCTGGAGAAAATGAACAAAATAAAACAAGAAACAAACGAAAATTTCATCATTTAAATATTTTACAATCCATTTTATTTTTCGAATGATAAAATTTTATGGCAATCGCTGGTTCATCTTGCTTGGCGTTGCTCATCGTTGAAGATGCGTCTCGAGTGTAAGCTGAGGACGGAGTCGAGAATCCAGTCGTAAAGCAGAAAAGACTCATCCATGCTGGGGCCAACAGTTGTAGTGGTAAACACAATACATGGTAACGATTATAACTCGACAGAGAATGATGGTGGAGTCGTCTCTTACCCGGTCAGGTGTTACAAGATAGCCTTGAAATGTTGGAAGGGCAGACGATCACTCACCCCGCATTCTTGCATACCGATACACTAATATGGAGCCGTTTCTCTTCTTCCATCAGGTCCAGCACGAATCCCCTGGGATCTCGTTTCCAGACGTTGCCATTACTTCTAGCATATTTTGTTAAATTCCCAAATACCCAGTTGAGCGACTACAGAGATAATTAACAATTCAATAATTAGAAGGAACAATATTATGAACTAAAAATATTTTAAATGTTGACTTTTTCATGGAAGAAACTTTGAGCATCGTGCTAAATCTTTAGGAAGCAATTTGCAGCTTTTTGAAAAATAATTTCGACAACATTTCTAGAAAGTAAAAAGAGAGTAAAGACAATTAAGAGGAAGGGCACAATATATTACAACGATTACAAAAATTAAAGCGGTTGATACTAAAAAATTGGCAATTAATTTTGAAATATGCGGAAACTAGAGCGTTTACAGACTTTTTCCAAAATTTCAAAGTGCCGTAGAATTCGTATTTCTATAGCAATTCGGACAAAATTATAAGAGAATGAAGAACTTGTAGGGATTGACATCTCCCTGTAGATCAAACTTCTTTCGAGTTATAAACGATTGAATTTGACAGTACCAGAACATTTAAACACACATCCGGAAATTTTTTCTGCACATGCGTTTCAATGTTTTGGGATATTTTGAGCAGATTGACATTGAAAACTGGTAAAAATAATTTCACCCTCACAAAGCTTGCTCTATGGGGAAGCAAAACACTCATCATTGTGCATTCCATTCGTGCAAGCTCTTTTACATAATTTTTTATTCGTATTGACTGGCTGTCAAGTATCTATTAAGGTTTCTTGACACAGAGTAAATTCATTATTAATTATTATGAAGATGAAGGCCTCTGGTCTTCAATGTCACACGTAGCAAGTACGTGTTTGATTGCTCATTCGCGAGACGCGAGAATATTTTTCTTTCCCAGCCCAGCTGAGAGGAGCACGTAAAAATAATAATATTCTAAATCACGTCTCGAAACAGCTCAGGGTCCATCGCAAATGTTTATATTTTTAACCACGAATGAGGTCTCGCTATCATGGTTTCATTATCTTTATCGTCAGCCTTAGTGTTTAAAGCGTAACAACGAAAATCGGCAGATTGTATACGTTCAATGAAACAGAATATCGTAGAATTTCGAAATGTTAATCGTTGGTCGAAATTCTTAGGCTCGTTGATTTTTGAGAAAACGGTTTTTAGCTCCGGGCTCTTCTCTTTTCATCCTTCATGAATATTTCTCGCGAACAAAGAAACACAAAAAAAAAAACGAAAACGCACCGATCATTACGATTCTTTTATTTTAATTTTCTTCTTTTTGGCATTTGACATTGCCATTGTTCGAGACTTTCCATTGCTTCGATTAACGGGGTCTCTCAGGATTGTTAATTAAGTCAGGTGTGCGAACAAGACGTTGGGAGTGTATTTGATGTTCGCACGTTCGTCACAACCGCTTTCTTTCTCAAGCGCCATTCATTACAGCTCTGTAAAGTTTCAATCTTTAAAATTGACATTAGCCTCTTTGCATGCTTATGATTTTTCAATTTCATTCAGACTGGAAGTGCGAATGTTGGAAGCCAACGAGAAATCGAAACTCCGACGGCGGGGACATTCGCGTAACGAAGAAAATAAATGTGTAGGCATTTCAATGATAGAACAGCAGAGTCCCACTTTTACTCTTCTCCGAACGAAGAAGAAAGTCTTGAGCTGCGAAACAAACGGTTCTGCGGTTATTCGTGAGTCCTTAAGTATCCATGACAAAAATGCATGAGGCATTTCACGCGAGCTCGAACTACGCTTGGCGTACTCATAGTTCTAAAATCCATCCACGTTTTTCGTCTTTATCGATCATCAGACTGGGGACCGTTCCATTCGTCGTGTCCGCTTGAAATTAAGGATTTTGGCAATCGCGATCCACCAAATGTTTTGACAAACTAACGTAAGAAGTGGAAAAAATCGTGAATCGATTTCCGGAGCACACGATGCGATCGAAGGTATACATCGCCTTGCCGTGGAATGTCTCGTGCCCATCCGTGGGTCATTCCCCTTTCGCGAAAGTAAAATAAATACTGTACAAGTATCCGAGCAGCAGAGTTGTCATGTTTTTACAACAGTCTGTTATTTCATTTGAAAATATTACACACCCTTCCACTGTTCTTCACGCACACGGTGTTCCAATGTTTCTCCTGTGAAAATAGACTGAATGCAAGAAAGTACATCCAATAGAAATGCTCCGCGGCGGTCAAGTTTATGGAAACACGCATCGTAAAGAACTCGGGCAAGAGTATGTACAATTATCTCATTTACGTATAGTTTACGCGTGCATATTAATCGTGCAGGTAACGGCAACACATATCTGCGATAATTACCGGGTTTTTTAAGGTCCTCACGGTCTCATTAAAAACTTTCCGCTCATTTGTTTTTCTTATTCCGATGCAACCTCCGGAATACTGTAAAAAATGCAACTTGTCACGTTTTGCAAGAATTTAAGGACGTTGTATACAAAATTTCCTGTCGATAGAATTTCTTTAAATTTGCACCGCACAAAGAGAAAAGTCATATCCAATAACTCGCGCAATTTCACGAGGTTTCACCATATCCGAGTCACGATATTTGTTTATCAAAATCACAGTTTTTTCTCATAAGAGCGCGTGTTAAAACTTCCAATTTTCGACATTACATATTTCAATCTCTAAATAGTGCAGCTTCTCAAAACTTTGCATACGCTTTCATGTAACATCGAAGAAGCTTCATTGAGTTTTTCAAAAAAATCGTCCGTAAAATTTTGGTTATTATATAAAAAATATAGAATACCTTGGAAAATCTTGAATTTAGGCTCTGAAACCATTTTGTAAGTAAGAAAAACTGAAAATAAAAATTCAGATATGACCGTCATGATACAACGTCCTTAAAAACACGGATTTACGGAAAAATGTCCATTGTGAAGATTTAAATTCCAGAAATAACCACTTTTTCTTCAGTTTGGGAGAGTCTAACCGAATCCAAATGCAAGTCCATTTTTCAAATGGTCTCGAAAAACTCGTGATTATATTTCTTCTCGCGACTGAAGCTGCTTACACCGCTAGTACGTATATTTATATATGTAAATGAGCGTGTACTTTATAAAGAATGTTAAGGGGCTGATAAAACACGAACATTCCACTCTCTCGCTCTGTAGCATCTCGTCCCTCAGTTGTATGATATATCGGACACGATATTCTTCTCCCATAGAGGGGGGCAATGTCAAGGTGATATAAGTCCGTAAGCATCTTCAACAACCGGTCACTCGAGGCGAAGAGGACGTTCGATCGGTGTCCGGGCCGAAGCTAACTGTCCGTCTTGCCCACGATTTCGACGTCAAACGCGAGGAACAAACGGAGCCGCAATAGCCTAATATTTCGGAAATTAAAATCAATTCCTTGTGTTTATTTATTTACTTTAAATAATTACAAAGTTAATCCGATCCAACATGAAAGGCGTCAAATTGTTGTGCATTATGTGCTTGTTCGTCGTTGTCGCGAGAGTAAACGCCGCTGGAAAATATAAAGGTCTCGAATTCATCGAACCTTGCCCGAGGGAGGATCCAAACCTCGAAGCCTGCCTTGCCAGATCTGCCAACGTACTCGTGGAACACTTCCGAAATGGTGAGCTTGCATGCACAATTTTTATTTTCGAGTTTTTTTTTGTCCTTTTTGACAGCATAATTCCTTCCAACAAAAAAGCTTCGGGCTCCGTATAACAATTTCGAAAATAGATGAAAATTCACTCATGTTTCCTTGGCTTATCAAAAAACTATCGAAATTTGATAAAATTACGATTTTTCCAGTCAATACTCCAATTTTTTTCATCAATTTTTTTACTGTCCAATTGTATATGTTTACGATGCACACCGGGTCAAATTGACCCGGTGTGTCAATACAGTCGCCAAATGCAAGTGAGTCAACGAAAGTTGCAAAATCAGGAACCATTCCTGGGTTATCAATTGTTGAGAATCCGTTGAATCGATTAAAAACAAAGCAAGAAACAATTTTCAATGTTCCAAGTATTTCGTTGTTGTTTTCTTCAGTTTTGGTTTGCCTGTAGTTATTTGTGAAAAGATAAAGGTAAAATTTTCCTCCTCATTACTTGTCTTGTCGCATCTTCGCACTCAAGAGAAGAGGCGCCTTGATGGGCGCGAAAAATCAGGTTATAACGGTGCATACAAATGGTCACCCAGTGTCCTAGATACCGCACGTGGTTAAGTCCATCGTGGGATGGATAAGTTTCTTGTCTCCGTATGAGAAAGAGCGACAGAGTCCGACAAGAGACGCGAAGGATAAAGAGGGAGGTAAACGGAAATTGACGAAGAATTTATGAAACGTTTTGTGGCAAGACGTGCGTACGTGCATAACGGTACAAGGATAATGATCCGCTGCCTCATTATTTGTATGATCGAACCATACGGACGAAGCAGTAAAAATCTCAACTTTAAAAGAGAAAAAATCGTTTCCGTTTCGTCTTGCAACTTTCTTTTACACAAAAAGTGGCGGTTTTGTATGTTTCTTCGAATTCAGTGGGAAAACAAATGTGCACGATCTAGAAATTGAAAAACCAAATTGTACCGTCATAGAATTTTAACTTTTTCATCTTTTTCAGGTCTGCCGCAGTTGGGATATCCAGAAGTCGAACCCATAATTCTGGACGAAGTCCAAATCTCACTAGGTGGTGGTCCGAACGGGTACAGGGCACAGTTCAAAGAGGTCGGCGCCAAAGGAGTCTCGAATCTCCGAGTAACTGGTCTACGAGCAAGAATTACCGACGAAGAAGTTCAACTCCAGCTCGCTCTGAGTATCCCGAAAATTCGTGCTGCTGCCAAATATCGTTCCAGTGGAGTTTTGATGTACGTTCAAGCTAGTGGAGCCGGCGACTACTGGGGCGAATATGGTCAGTTCAATTTAAAAACAAATACATTCAATAAAACTGCTTAGGAATTCATTGAGCGCAACATCATTTTTCAATTCAATTTCCACATTCACAACGACATATCAATCTCTCTACTACAAAATTGTGTTTGCGCCCTTTTCACGCAAAAATCACCGAACCAATTTCGATAATTCTATCACAGGAATGAATCTCATGAACCAGAATACGTTTTAGGCTGTGATGCATTCCGATAATTTATTTGTTTCGGGAACCCGAACCAAAAAATCACATTTTCCATAATTTTTTCAACTTTCAACCGTCACAAGCAATTGGAAATTGTTAATAAATGAAATAGCTCTAATTACCAATTCAAAAATCATCCGACAACGGAGATAATGAGCGGTAGCTGGATTGGTAGTTTGTAAAAAAAGTTATAGCGATTTTCGTAAAATCAAAGTTTGAAGCTATTGAAAAAAGTGTCAACTTTTCATACTAAGCTACTAATTAGCTGTACTCTTCAGCGCCAATCAAGTGTGCTGGGAGGCGAAGCCTGCAGGCGCAGCTAGTTAGTTAGTTAAAAAGTCAATAGTGGGCGAACGCATAAGGAATTGTTGGCTGAACTTTATCATCCATTGCGCCTAAAGAACGGCAACCGTTCCGTTCAGCGGAGCATAATTAATATGTGGCTGCCTAGCATCAGGCGATTCGGCCGAGAGGATTTTAATAATTATCCTGTAAACACAAATAGCTCGACTGTCATTTCGAGACATTGATTCAATACATTTTTCCGATTTGCAGAGGGTGTAAACGCCAAAGTATTCATCAGAGCGAAGCCGTTCGATCACGAAGGTCACAAGTACCTGAGTTTGCAGCAACTAAAGATGGACTTTAGTGTCAGGAATATTAACATGGGCGTTCAGAACGTTCACGATGGAAATTCAATTCTTCGTGAGTTTTATTTCTCAGATACATCCGCGTAATTCGTTGGCAGCATAGATTTTTGTAACGGAGTCTTTTTTTTTCCACAGAGGCCGCTCTGAATCTTTTCATCAACACCAACAGCCAAGATCTGTTAAAGGAAATGAAACCAGATCTCAGAAGAAAGCTCGTCCAGTTGATGACGTCTTTCGTGGAGAAACTCTTTGCTCAAGTTCCCTACGATGCTTGGATCACTGATTAAACGGTCAACAACTAAAAGACCTCGCAATACTGAATATTGCCGGAACGAATAGCGTTCCTTTTGGCACTATGGATAAAAATGTGAATGATGCTAAAGCACCATCGGGTGAACGACTGATACGATTATTTAATGCGCCAGCTAAACATGTTTCTGGAAAAATCGCGATTCGACTGTATGCATGAGCAATTTATCAACTGCAACGACAGAATCTCCAATATTCCTTGTGAATCAACACTTTTGGGATAGTTATTAATTATATAGAGATTCACGATTCCTGCTTCGATGGTGTGAAGGCGTCGTTATCCTGGAAAGATTATTCTTGAGGCTATCGACGCCTGGACGGGGACGCCGAGGCGAGACAATAACTTTCGACCTCACTTAAAAAACCCGAAATTTATTTATTCTACAAAGTGTTATCGTAGATTTTGTGATCAAGGAAATTCTGTGTTTCTCGATTTTAATGACACCGGAGCGTAACAACGCTCGTTGCTCACAATTTTCTGTTCTATTTCTTTGTTTTTTTTTTTA
The DNA here is from genome assembly GCA_037043255.1 of Diadegma fenestrale. NCBI lineage: Eukaryota > Metazoa > Arthropoda > Insecta > Hymenoptera > Ichneumonidae > Diadegma > Diadegma fenestrale. The sequence continues at coordinate 4,065,257 of CM073311.1, read as the reverse complement.
AATCCCATGTGCGTAAACGATCGAAAGCCTCCGAGGCAGAGTGACTGTGAGAAATGCAACCACCGAAAGATCCATCCGTTTCCTCTAATATCCGGATAATTGCAACATTTGAAAACTTTCAGTCAATAATAAAAAATATATTAAGTATTTTAAGCCTGACGTGGATGCGAATGATTTTTTTTTTTCAAACACTGAAAAATTACGGGATTTCACGATTGTCATGCGCGTTAATTATCATGAAGTTAATTTTTATGATGACGTAACATCATTCTCGTTTCCGATTTCAATTTTAATCGTAGACTTTTCGTTTGTCATCAGAAATTCAACAATTAACTAAAAAAACAGAATGTTCATTTCATTTTTTTGCATTTCCGTCGCGTGTTTTCTATATTGAAAATTGATTTTGTTTTCAGTGTAAAAAAAAACAATTGAGTTTTGGGAAATTGATGTTTTTACAGCGCTCATCGTTAAACCATCTGAAATTTATTTTTCCCTGAACCCTGAGTCCGACTTTAGGGCTGTCGATACCAACTTTTCATACGGACTTGGAATTCATTGAAATTCCGAACATTCGCAAGGATGACGGTGATTCGCGAGGGCGTGACTAAAATATACAAAGTGCTTCTTGACTATGCGAAATTCATTCGGGAGTTCTATCCTTTGTCGTGAGCTCGAACTAGACTTGACAACACTGTTGAAAATAATTGAACTTTGTACAGCATCGAATGAATTTACGTACGAAAAATAAAGATATAAAAGAATTCTTGTACGAAATGAACGAAAAAAATGAAATAATTGCATGAAATTATCTGGTGGAGCAAATTTATATCCCGCGAATTCATTGTGCAATGGAATCGTGTCGGTAAAGTGGTTGATATTGACGCGTTAAAATAATAATTTGTTTGATGTTTTCAAGAAAAGTTTTCAACCGTTTTCAACATTTATACATGAATTTCCAGGCAAAGCTTCTCTGTATAACGTAAAGTTGTTTTTGCATATGGCGGTTGTTGATATTGACGATGAAAAAACATTTCACAATCCGGAAAATACTGCGGTACACTCTTATGTATTACGAAGACACGATTCGTTCGAAGATTGTGCACATTCGATAATTGACTGTCACTGTGGAGAATAATTCGCGATGTCAGGACCTAGAATTCCGGGAAAATACAACCAAAACACAAATCATTTCATATTTCTCGCAGGCTTATTCGAATTTGCAGTTTGTAACTCGAATTTAAAGTATTTACATATTCATTCCAGCTGAAATGGCACTGGAAAGAATAATCAGGAAATTTCGGAGAATTTTTATGTCTGATTTATTTGCAAATCTCAATAACAATGCCGCATAAAATGTTAAAATCCACACGAAACAATTTACAGTTGGCATTTTTGAATTCTTGATTCGGTAAGATTTTTCTAATTCGGCAAAATTAGCATTAATAAATTCTCACTGCAATGAATTGGACAAAAATTAAAAAATGGGTCTAGCAGCTTGAGAGAAAAAATTCATTTTTGTATACTCGCAACCAGTTTTAATGGGATTCCGTAATTATAAACGGTCGCCATATGGTAAAAGGCCACAATCCTGAATGATTGCTGACGTCAATGAATTCTTGGCTCAAAAATATTTCGCTTGATTCGACTTACCTGCTACACATATATGTATATACTGACATGAAGTTATGCAATAATTATGACATTCAGAACGACTACGTTAATTCACAAGTACCGTAATTGGAGGGTTCAGCTTCTGCGGACCTCACAATTTGATTAATCGCCACAGCTTGAATTGTGAGATCTCACATTATAGTCTTGCCCCATAATTCGGCTTGCAAATACCACGTAATATTTTTCTTTTAGGGATCTAAAACTGTTTCATTAATCTCAAAAAAACATTTAATTTTATATCCAATTCAATATTTAGACCTTCGAATTATGGGCCTGTCATTTATCATTTGTTTTTTTTTTCATTTCTTGAAAATTATCAGTCGTTATATTGCACAACAATAAATAATTTCGTCGGGCGATTATAAAAACAAAAAAAAAAGAGAAAAAAAAGGACAAACATTTATTTGCAGTATTTTAAATGTGTTCTTGAAGTGAGCAGAATTCGCTTCATCAAATCCAATACCGGATATCAAATTTGGTGGATAAAGAAAAATGTTTTTGACGATTCTCGATTTTGAATAAAAAATCTAATCGAAAAAAACGTGCTTGATGACGGAATTTTGACTTGAAGTATAAAAACTAGACATATTGATGGTTTCATCTATCCTTTTTTTTTACAGTCTCGGAGTATGGAAACGTGGTTCGTAGTCTTTTGACAGGCAGGACCCGCCAGGGATCCAAACAATTCCCTGAAAAAATGCCTCTGAAAAAACCTCGCGTTTATTTTTGTGTCGAAAAAATGCGTCGCATGATTGCAAAAAGCGAAAGAAAATTTTTTTCCCCGGGACGTTCAGCGATATACGATTCACAAATCGTGAAAAGTTGCGTTGACCTCACAGTCCAATATTTTCCCAATGATTATTTATTAAATAAGTTTTCTCGTGGCCTTTCTTTGGCTCTCGTTTTGCAGGAGGTACGATTCGCGTTTTTGAACCAATAAATTTATGGACGAATAAGAAATACGAGTACTTTTTTCTTATTGATCCAAGGAGTAAATAAAATTAATATCGTTCACCGTCCACAAAGTAACCATCAGGCCTTCTTCGGATTATATCTCACGTCTTTTTTGTAAGAAAAGTTGTGCTGCCAACAAAAATATCTCCGTTTTTTTTCTTATAGTTTTTTCACCATAATCCAAAACTACTCCAAGGCAAAATGCTCCAGCAAATCCATCTCGACCGTAGCCCTGAACGTGACATCGACAATGCGGTCACGCGTATCTTTGACTATGAGTCGTCAAAATTCGGTGGTACGATGTCTCGATAAATATTTTTAGCATCTGGCCTAAGAACACATTGCTTGTTTACGATAATCTCGGTCCAGGCTTCGGTACAAGGGGAGGGAGACCGATAGGTTAAAGATTTAGTAACAAAAAATTACAATAGATTTTCTAATTTGAAAAGTGAACAGAGCTCTCGAGTGATTTTCTCGCATGACTCTCGTCTGTTTACTCCATCTACGACGTGTACGTTTTTTTTGCGATGGGTCACTCATAACGTGAATGGCATTTATACGAATTAATTTCGAATGATAATAATTTTTCGAATGCAACACTCAATCGCTGTCGTTAACTTACCGAGCAATGTGAACTCGCAGCTCGGTAGGATTGCAATGGTGCGAGTGCATAAGATTTTCATCGTTTCGCATTGCACTTAATGTTTGTGTTCATTGGAACAAGCCCTCGTTATGTCCAGCTAATATCATGGCATCTAATCAATAATAAGGCATTTAAGCTCCAAACGATCTTCTGCGTAATCATATGCAAGGTAAAGAGGAAATGAAAGAGCGAGAAAGAGACATGATTAATAGAAAGACGACTCAATCATAAATTCCAACGGCGTGTCATCCCGATTCGGAGTCACAGTGCACGTGCGGGGCCACCAAGTGGAGTCACGAATAGATCCGCAAATTTTCATTACTTTTTTTTTCATTTTATTCAATTACCGAGAAACCATCGTGTGCACTTGAAGAAGCAGACACGTTGTTGTCCAAGGATAAAAAAGTCAATGCCGGATTAAAATTACGTTCGTTCTCCAGTTCATTCTGTGGAATATAAATAATAATTATTGTGATGAGAACAATTTTTAATTGCAAGCTAACGTGGTGGAGTAAATATGCAAATGTCCGATCAAATTGTCAGAAGCCATGGAATCGGCTTCATTGTGAACTCCAGTTTGTTCTACCACGAACGTCACTTGAGGTTTATCGAAGGATGTTGAGTCCCAGATCGCGAATGATAAGAAAATTCTGAAAATTTCGTTTATTTTTGTATCAAGTATTTAAGAGATCCTGGAAAAATTTCATTACGATTAAGAAGCTCGCTATTGAACAATTAACATTAATAAATGAAATGCAGTCGAATGTAGTCTAAATATTTTTTGCATTTACTTAAAAAATTGTTTTTAACGAAATGTTAATTTTTAATTAACGAGTTTTGTAATCGTCGTGAAATTTCGACACGACCTCTAAATACTTCACACGAAAACATACTAAATTTTCAGAATTTGATCATTATTTTTTGTAATGATGATGGAATTATTGATATTTTGTATATTTCCGACATTAACAAATTTCATGGGTACTCAGCATTCTTAAAACGAACTTTTGACTGGTTTTGAAAATTTTGGAAATATTTTTTCAATTTCCGTTCGTTTTCTTTGTTTTTTTATGTAATCTTCGACGTTTGGAAAAGTAACGCGAAACTCAACTTATTGTCTGCGATCTCATGATCGGTGTACTTCGATTATTTTTTAACCTTGCGTGCATGTCAGGGAAGTTCAGGGTCATTCCGTGGCAGTGAATAAAGAATAGATTTAAACGCTCTATACGAGCACCAACGATAAGGAGCTTTTTTCGTCGTATCTACCTCCTGCGTGAAGACACAAGTATGAATCACATATACATAGACTATAAGATGAGTGGACACACAACGATCGGTATGAACAATCGTTTGTGCATTAAAATTATGTGGAATGGAGGGAGTAGGAAAGACTATGGAGGATGTTGTCCTCCCGCAAGTTGTATGTCATTTGGTGCGTATCCCACCAGACCATCCGGTCCAATATATATTTGCAACCGGAGATACCACTCCGTTCATCAGTCGTTGTACATCCTCCCTTGCTCGCTGAGGATTCATCGTTCAATCTCTCCGGAACTGGCCGAGACTTTGATTTCTCAAGTTTCCATAAACCTTCCGAGTTCTTTTTTGTGTCAACCCTGGTCACTCGAAAATGGCGCGATTCACGGTCGCCATTTTTACCGCCCTTCTCGCCACCGTTTCCGCAGTTGATCTTCGTGAGTAATTTCCTACACCTTTTTTTTAAATTTGCTTTCTTCGAGTATAATTAAGGATTCGACACTTTCCGCCTTTCGCAGTTATTTCTGAGGCAGTTCATTAGAATTTTTTTTTTTTGTACGAATTCATATTTGTAGTTGAACACGCTGCCAAATTATTTCATTTTGATTCTTGTATTTGTGCGTCTGTACGAAATGGTGAAAAATAAATAAAATAATGCGAAAAGTTTGAAATTACTTCTATTCAAGATGTCTGGGCGCGTGAGTGTCAAATTTTTGTGGGAATTTTTCCATGTTCCGACCTTCACTGATCACGTTCTTAAATGTCAATTGTCAGATTTAGCTCGATCGCTGCAAGTGAATTTAATTAAATATCTGCAACGCCAGCCTTCTGGCTTCCTCGGTTTCGTTGATCAAGAGCTGTTTTTGTTTTTTTTTTTCGGAAACATTTTTATACATTTTGAAACTTTTTATTGCGATATTTTTTTGTTTAATCTTTACATTGAGATTCATGAGCGAAAATTGAATCAGCCGGAATCAAACGCCGAGTTCCGGAGACTAACATTAATGCATAATACGAAATTCGTGTTTTTCCATTGATAAATGAGAATTTTTTCGATTTCTTTTTAGCGTCATTGGTTCATGCTAAATTTAAACTCTTTTATTTTAAAATCTCACGTGGCCGTGCAACTTTTCTTTGACCTCGGAGCGCATAGTGCATAAACATTTCCGCACCGGTTCCTACCGAAATAATGAGAGGCTCTCGATGACGGGGACACGTGTTTCAGACCCGCTGACGTTTCGATTCTCCTTGACTCATCCTGTTATTTAAAACAGTTTTTTTCTCCATATTTCGCATAATTTCATTTTGTGTCATTCGATGCTGCAACTACATCATTGTTTCAAGGGACCAACATTGCGATTAAAGATTTTTTCGAGTGGGAATATTTGTTGAAATTTATGCAACGAATGATCTTTGAGGCTCAAACGATGCAATTTTTTTTTTCGTGATTACATTTCATGGAAACATTTAGATCGATTATGTTATTTGCTCAAAAAAATTTGTTCCGTCTAATCCACATCTGATCTCGACAAAATTGTCGCCAAATATTTTTAAAAATATAGACGATACGCTATTTCACTTATGTAGACACTTTTTCACTCTATTTTTACGATTCCGAACGGGTTCTCGTATGACTTTCGATTCCTATAAACGAAATGGGTCCAGCCGTACTCCAGAGTTTTATTTTATTTCTTCAGGGCCTAAGCAGCGTTACAATTGAGCGTAATTTACCGAGCGATCACTAATTTGCCGCTCGCAGCAATCATTCAGGATTTGCATCTTTCATTCTGCATCTTTTCAAATCATCGACGGTCCATTTTGTTGGGTGTAGGAAAATGGAGAGAGAGAGAGAGAGAGAGAGAGAGAGAAATAATCTCGGTGTTAATTGACTCGAATAAGTAAAAATGTATTCAAACAAAAAATAATGCAAAATAATTTGATTCAACAGCTGAATTCATCAAGGTCTGCAACCGGAATGATCCGGATCGCGATGCCTGCATCACTGCCAGCGTGGACCATCTGAAGCCTTACCTTGTGAAAGGTGTTCCAGAATACAACTTGCCCAGCCTAGAACCTCTAGTTTTGGAGCATCTTGTTGTGTCCGAGGGCTCCGGAGTCAGAATTACGGCTACGAACATCAGAGCCCACGGGGCGAGCAACTTCTTCGTGAAGAAAGTGCAGTAAGTCTGTACAAAATTCCATTCGGTCAAAAATTTCATCATTTTGAAGTAAACACACGTACGCACAGGAATTAACAATAGTTTCATCTTAGGATTGATCGATAAAAAAGATAGGTCAAGCTTAAAATTGTCGGAACTATGTGCTTAAGGTATTAATAACAGAAAACGACTTTATTTGAATTTATTTATTATTATAAATAAATTCAAATAAATTTATTTTTCTCTTAGGAAGAAAAATTTTCTTTCGTTTAGAATTTCGGATATTTGATTTTTAATTTTTCACTTTTCCCATCAAAACGCGTGTTAGCCGAAAGTTTTTAGCTTTGGTGTGAAGAATGTTTATAAAAAATTATTAGAGAATCTTAAATTAAGTTAATTTTGGGATAATTATACGTTGAAAGGTTTGAAACAGAGCATTTCGATGTGCAATATGTTGGTTAATGATAAATGATGGCACAGTTTTGTTTTATTGTTCAAAAGCTTGATTATTGCGCGATTTTTTAATGAATCCTAAAAAAGAGGATAAAGGAGGACAAACGAGTTTGCATGAATCCTCAAACGCTAATAATCGATCGAATGGAACAAAAGTCATTAACATTGACGTAGTCGAATTAATGTGAGTGGATGAGGGCTTCGAGGTCAAATGAAATTTGAAGAAAATCCCACTGTTTTGCGGAAACTGATTCGTTTTTTCTCTCAAGCCTGTGTAATTCACATCCAAACAAAAGAATTTCTGTTCTATCTGTTGAATCGCAAAGCCCAGGCGGACGCACGCATTTAAAGTGCAACCGATCGTCACATACACGAGTTGAGTTGAGTTTCGGTCGAAATCGTTGCGTAATTCTTAGTCAGATGCAGGCCTCATTATTATACGAGTTTCGTTCGTCTCTCCAGCTCGCGACCACATATTCTCAACTGCGTTATTACCTTTGATTTCTCCTCGATTCGGTCGACAAGACTTTTTTTCCAGTCCAAAGTGCAGCGATTGTTTATCCATCGACTATCGATCTTTATTATGACGTACACGTTTTCTTAATCATTAATTCTTAGTCTTCATTTGGAAATTTCATCACTGGAAAGTGTCACGTCAAAAAATTTTGTTGGAATCATTTTTTTTCCATTTTAAAAACACAGCCATTGTTTTTATCGATCCGATTTTGTTATGTTTTCCAAAAACTCATTAATGTAAATTAATAATTAAGCAGTGCAATGTTCTGAAAAAGATGCAAAGCGAGCCACGCTTAGCTACATGACGCGATACTCGACGTGTACGAGAGTGCTTGCATAACATATCCGCAAGGTTGTATTTACGGTGGATAAAATTGTCAAAAAATGAGAACGATGGTTCGATCAAAACGTCCCGAGGATAAATGATAAAAGGTTGTTTGTATTCTGGAAACGTTTTTCTTTAGACGCGTGTGGTGACCATGACATGGACACACTGGAACACGTTTCGATTACCGATTGTTCAATGAGCCATCATGTTACGACTTACGATTACGTATGACTCAGACTGACGTGAAATTTTTCATGAAATTCTGGAAAAAGTGTGGAAACATTTTTGGAAAATTGCACTGATTCGCAAATTAACAGTTGTCGACACTATTGCGTGTTTTTTTAAAACTTGATCCATTATTGAGGAAGGTCTGTTTGGTTTTGGCTGGCTGTGCAGATTTGCATCGGCGTGCAGGTTGAGGGAAATCGACAAATGTCTTTTTTCCGTTCCACTTTATTTATACGCTAGCCACGCCTGCAGGCTTTGCCCTGCGGCACACCTAGTTGGCGCTAAATGGTACGGTTAGCTTTATACGAAAATCAACTTTTTTTTGGTTCGAAACGTTCGGATTATTTTTGAATTGCTAATTAGAGCTATTTTTATTTATTAACAATTTCCTATTGCTTGTGAACGTTGAAAGTTGAAAAAATGTTGCAAAATGTGGTTTTTCGGTTCGGGTGCTGGAAATAAATAGATTATCGGAATGCAATACAGCCGAAAACGTAGTCTGATTCATGAGCTTCATTTCTGTCAAAGATTCATCAAAATTGGTTGAGTGGTTTTTGCGTGAAAAGGGCACAAACAAAATTTTGTAGTAGAGCGAGATTGTAATTTTACTTGTAATTATTAAAGTCGACAGCATTGTTAATGGATTTGTTTCGTTATTATTTTCAAAGGTCTGACTTGGATAATCTTCACTTCAACGTCGACATTGAACTTCCTCATCTGTACATAGACGGGGATTACGCGATCGATGGACGCTTATTGTTATTGCAAATCACTGGATCGGGGCCACTGAACGGTAATTTCACCGATTGCTTAGGTGAAGTTGCTTTCGACGGTGAGCTCTACGACGAGGGTGGCGAGGAGCACTTCCGCGTCAAGGCCTTCGAAATGAAGATTAAGATCGGCAAAGGCAACATTCAACTTGACAATTTGTTCAATGGCGAAAAAGTTCTCGGCGACGTAGTGAACAACGCAATTAATGCAAATTTCGATACATTCGTACGGGAACTTTTGCCTCTCATCGAAAAAGCGCTTTCTGACTTTTTCTTGAATCTTGGCAACAATATCGTCACGCCGTTTAGCTTCACTCAACTCTTCCCTGTATAAAATTTTCTCCCCACGACTACATCAACCCTAAAAACAGTTTCGAACAAATTTTGAACGAAAAATTTGCATCAATTAATTCCAAATTGTTTAATAATTCGTACGCCAAAGGGCGTATCATGCCAAAATGTAAATGATTGATTGATAAGAGAGAAAGAAAGAAAGAGAGAGAGAGAGAGAGAGTGCGAGAACGATAATGAGACGATAAAACGACGTAATTTATTTTTTTTCGCTTAAGACATTTCGTAGAAAAATATGAAAAAATTGATGGCTTTATCAAAGCACAATAGATATGATTAGCTAATTCGCATCGTTGACAACTTACTCATGTTTTCAGTGAGTTTCAATTGAAGCTATTCACTCGGGATATTTATCCCATGGACCAAGAAAATAAAAAGAATCATTAAAGACAAGAATTCTGCAAATTAATTGTAAAATAATTTTATTTATTCTTTCACCCTGAACCATCGAGATGAAATTCCAAAAATTAAATCGTCGAGTCATTTGTCCTTGATGCCAGGCTCGATTAATTAATTTTGATTGGAAAAATTCCAAAAAATCAAAGTTCGATCGAATGTTTTTGCCCTCGGTTGGCACGAGGAAATAATTTTCCTGAAAAATGTTCTGATTTTCATTCCAAGCTGTTAATTGACCTGAAAAATGGTACGATGATTGAAATTGCGATTGAAAGCAACGGCGTCAACGCGTAGCAGAATTATCGATTTTTGCTTTCGTAGCAAACGAGCATTGACGATAATGAATAATTCTTCAATACCTCAATGATCTCTAAGCAGGTCATCGGAAAAGAATACTCGTTCGATGCATGATCGCTGGTAGCTTTTTTTTTCTTTTCATCAGGTTGCATCGACGTTGCAGATTTTCCGAATCGCGGAAGCAGCTCGCGATGTAGCGTCAGTCATTAAAAAGTCGGTTCAGAAAAATGCACGTTGCGTCTTCGTACAGAAAAAGTTGAGGAAATCAGTATCACGGCAAACGTCGCCAAGATACTTGACGGATTTTTTTCCGAAGGTTAAATGACTTGTTAAATAAGTAGTCAACATTTTTTGCCCACCGTTACCGCTTGTTTTTTGCGTGGACGTTATTATCGACGACTTCGGACAATTATCAGTAGAATTTACGCGATTATCCCCGTCGGTTTGTTCTTCCGTGTGCAATTTACGCTTCAGGTTCTCTACACCAATCTCTGATTTTTGCATCTCAGAGCGCCACCAATTGAAACAGTCGCACACGATTATGCAAAAAGTCATCAATTCTTTTTTATTGAGTAGAAATAATAACTATTTTCGAGATACAATTTCACACCAGATTTATCTTTTGGCTTAATGTATCACAAAATTTCTTTATCCAGCATTTTTTAATAATTTCGTGTGAAAATTCTTGACACCAGAATTAACAATGTTCTTCAATGAAAAAAAAAAATTTCTGTCGTTAAGAATTTCGGTTTTGGTTTGTCTTTTTTTTCGTTTTTATTTCCATCGCACACTATTCAACAATATGGACACTTGAGATTCATTTCATTACAGTGTCTCGGGATGTAGTTCGTCGTAGGAAAAGTTTTTGCAGACTTTGTTGGCAAGTTCAAGAACCTTTTCTGATATAGCTTTTTCCAGAGTAGGTTTAATCAACTCCAGGATTTCTTGACGTCCACCGTCAAGAGCTTGGTTAATCGCTGTTGAAATTGGGCTGTCTTCACCATCGCTCGATTTGAACTTGGCCTCGTAATCCTTGATTCCGAGCTTTGTTGTCATTGATGAGAAATATATGTATTTTTGACCGTTCTTCTCCGTGAATTTCGAATGCATCACGACCTTAGCGTTGACATCGTCTGAACAAGAGAAAAAAGATCTTTGAGACATTAATTAACACAGACAAATCGAATATGAAGAGAAAATCGTCGAACTTTATACTTTTCAAAAAAAAAAATCGAATTCTTTTTGAAAACTACTATTGGCATGAAAAATGTTCATTTTTTCGCAATCTCGATAAATTTGGGAGAATTTTACAGAATTTGTCTCAAATACGTTTCAAATTATTAAAATTACTCCGAACATGTTTTCGGTCCACGAAAGTTTCCGAATAAGAATTGAAAGCGAAGGGATAAGTGATTGGGATTGGGCGAACATGGGTTCCAAATATTAATCGGTGATTAACGTACACGAGACGATGTGGATCGGTCCTTTCCCTTTGATTGGAACGAGAACTTTCGCGCTTATATCGTAGTCAGCATCCAGTTCGATTTTATCGAAACGAACCTCGATTTCCAGCTGCATTTTCGCCATATTATCATGAAACTTGATCACTTTGAAATCCGTTAGTCCCCAAACCGTAACATTATCAGCATGGGCTCGGAACGTTTCAGTGTTCGATAGAGGTAATTCCTTTAGGTAAAGAGGTTCCAATGGCGGAACATCAAGTTCTGGCATTCCCTCACGGAGCTTCCCCCGCAAGCCCTCCACGCTTTCGAGAACACATTGATCCAAATTTGGATCCGTTCGAGCGCATACCTTTATGTACGGAGCTAAAAAAATTCGTTAATTTTTTTCACACGCAAAACGTTGATTTGGCTCATCTAAATTCCGAAAACTAAACTGACACTGACACTCGCACAAACCGATTCATCGCATTTTCATAAACAGCAAATGTTAATAAAATTAACATGAAATTGAGTTCTCGTCGTAAGAAATAAAAACACTGATTATGACAGCCCGAACATTAATATTATGTCACAAAAAAAAGCCCGTAAAAACTGACATACTCGAATTCCCGGAAAGACTCTCTTCGATGTGTTGCGTTGCAGCTTCCGAGAAATATTAACACGTAAGAATTAATTACTCCAGCCAAGGCAACAGCGAATTTAGAGGCCATTTCATGGTTTTCTTTTTTAATATTCAATGAAACAAGAAAACGCGCACCGTCTCTCCCGAATTCTCAACCGATCTCGAAAACTTGACAAGATTAAAAAGTTGTCCACCTTCATAATCGCATGATTCAATAAATTTGTTGTCACTTGAAGAGCGTACAATATTTAAAAACTGGTATGACCGTTTATGCATAAGCCGAATAAGCAAAGCGACGAAAATAGTCTGAATAATTGACCGCGAGTGTCAGCATCCCAGAGACTTTTTTTAAATTCATCTTGCCCGACATTCATCCCCCGAAATGATTTCATATCGAGATATGAATTTTAAGATAAGAAAGTACAATAAAGGGTTAATATTTAACTTACGAATTTTTGCCACAACGATTGTAACCAAAAGGGCAAAAGCCAGCGACCGGGCCAACATTATCACAAAAATTATAATTAATTGAGCAAGGAATTAACGATTAATCAATGAATAAAAAACTACTGGGAATTAATTCACTGTTGAGAAGTGAAAAATGATTCTTGCCGGCCGCTGGATTTTTTCTAACGCAGAACAAGAGGATTTCCGCGCTGATAGAAAATTGATAACTGCTGGAGCTAATGTTCAAGTAGTTGCTTTTATATTGCTTATGTATATATGACAATCGACGACGATGTACATTTGTATGAATCATCAATTGATCAATTCAGGGCCACGGCTAGGATCTACCCTCGATGTAATTTGTTACCCCCACTTTTTGGTCCATACGTTGCTTAGCAATATTTAATCTCTCATACCGGTTGTGTTCTTGGTCTCCTTTGACCACGTCCTCGAACACACATGAACATTGTGATCCGTACACTTTTTTTTATCCTCTCAATTCCTAGCGCTGCATGTATTCGATGTGGTATGTTTTTCCTGATTTGCGGAAAACCTCAACGTTTACTTATCGTATTTTCATTAGTCATCGTCTGTCTTTTTTCTCCTGCGTCTCATAAAGCCGCTTTTTTCTTGTTCGCATGTTTTTATGCAAAACGTCTCGTGGCAAAAGTTCACGAGTGTCAGAAAATTCAAAGAATTATCACGTTGCTAAACTTTGCTAATCCGTTTGTGTGAAATTAGCCTAAACACTGCTGCGTCGCTCGCATTTCCACTAATGATCTTTATTCGTGCGTACATTAACTTACGAATAATCACGATTTGGAAACACAATTCCAATCAGACGGCGCTGTCTGTTATAGCGACGGAAAAAAATGTTGGTTCATAGTTGGAAATCGGTTTTTTGAAATTTGAGACCATGGCCAAGACTTCCATTCCTCTGCCCCGTTGCCCACCTAGCTCGGAGCTAATTAGCTTAATATGAAAAGATGATTAAAAAAAAAATCCTGATACTTTGATTTTACGAAAATCGCTATAAGTTTTTTTTTTACAGACTACGCTCCAGCAACCGCTCATTAACTTCATTTTCGAATGATCTTTGAATTAGTAATTGGAGTTTTTTCAACTTATTAACAATTTCCAAGTGCTTGCGAATGTTGAAAGTTGAAAAAATGGTGCAAAATCTGATTTTTCGGTTCGGGTTCCCGAAATAAATAAATTATCGGAATGCAATACAGCCTAAAACCCGAGGGAGCATTCACTACCAAAATTGTGACACAGTGATTGCTGATTTCACATGATTTCAAGACAATTTTTGATAATTTCTTGAAATCATTAATTTCAAGTGATTTCATGAGAATATTTTTTGTGATTTCACGATTTCATATATGACTTCGTGATTTCAACGTGATTCCAAGAGCCATTTCAATATCATCGCGCGCTCCCCAATATTAAATTGAAATTTTCCCGGTTTTTTGTGATAAGGACCGTAACAAAGCTGCGTTCTGATCCAATATTTCCTTTCAAACATCTCTCGCGTACGTCTGTTCATTAATAGTTTTTGGTGTTTTCTACTTAAAAGCGACTGGATGATCCCTTTTGCCATCCATTTGCTTATGTTGTGATTGCATGTGAATTCACTGATTGCATATGACTTCAAATGATTTCGAAAGAAATCATGTGAAATCAACGAAATCACATTTATTTGATTTCACTCGACTTCCGCTGATTTCAAATGATTTCCAGCATGATTTCATCCACCAGTGACACAGTGACTTCAAAAATGAGCAGCCCCTCGCTAAAACCTATTCTGATTCATGAACTTCGTTCCTGTGAAGATTCGTCAAAATTGGTTCAGTGGTTTTTGCGTGAAAAGGGCACAAACACAATTTCATAGTAGATTTTTAAATATATTTTAGAAACTGGCTGGGCGATTGATCATTTCCGCGGTAAAATGCGATTTTTGATCCATTCGTTGATAAAGTTTGCCGTGAATGGTAGGAACGTAGCAGCCAATGCATTTGTCAAAGGGCTATTATTACACCGAAGGAAAAACTCGCTGCAGGGATAAAGAAAAGCAAGGAAATGAGATCGCGCATGTTCATCGCTGCTGAGGTAACGAGGATAAACGTGCGTAACTCGGGATTATGAGACCGAACGAGTCTGTCGAACCCAGACAACGATGTAATATGGATTTGTATGTGTGCGGACTCGTGTGTGCCTTACGCAAGAGTACCAGAACGAGCGAGTGTATCAAACCCAGACAGCGAAAACCTTTCTTTTTTTTTTTTCAAACCCCTTAAAGAGTCTTCGGCGATTATGACATCGCGGGATATTAACCGGTCTGAGCTCTGCTGTTTCATTACGAGTATTGGACTCGGATACGTGAAACTCGCGCGAGGTTTATAAACGCAACTCTGAACAATTTGAACGAATCCTAATACGATGGAGAATTTTTTTCCAATTGAACGCTTTATCCTTTTTGATGAGTAGTGCGATATGATACTCGATTTCCTTGAAATTGTACAACACGGTCCCAAGTGAAAACCTTCAGAACCCACAATAATCGCGTTTCATTTTGTAATTTCTATGCAATTTGGCGCATACAATGTTGCCTAGAAATTGTGTATTAAATAGAGACTTTGTAAATCGGAGAAATAGGAATGAGGAAATGCTGGTTGTGTCGTTGATACGCTACTCGACGATGTGTAGAAATTGACGCAAGAGACGGGAATGAATAGGGTGCGAAGAGAAATGCCATTTCCACACTGCACTCTCTTGCAAGATCACACGTGAGTGCTTCGTGCAATGCAACTTTATAGAATTCACCTGCACATGAACATACAGCTGGTTACTTTCGCGGTTATGGATTTCGCCAAAACTCACCTTTCGTTCTCGCTTTACTTCTCGTTGCTCCGTTACATTATTTGCTGCATTTCCCATGCATTTTCCACAGATCGACAGCTTTTTTCACTTCGGCCCTTAGCCCTCATCCAAATATTATGTTTCCAAAAAAAAAATGGACCTCGCAACGATTATGAATCTCGTGGATGTAGTTTTTTTTTGTAGATTGCACTCCGGCGACCGTGACATCGAAATTTATTTTCAAAAAATAAACATCTCGTCGAAACACTTGAAAAATTCTAATGTAAAATTCAAGATTCCGAGGAATGAGGACGACCTTAGATTGCGAAGAGAGCAAAGTTCTTCTTTAGTACTAAATGTCAACCGTCAAGGGGAAAACACGGCAATGAAATGTTTCTCCTGAATTAATGTGAACGTCGCATTTCGAATAAATGTGTTTGGACCAATAAACCAATCCATTCGGTTGTTACGTAATTGCGTGGGCTTCCTGAATAACTGTTTACGGTTAACCACGAAGCTTCGCAGTAAGATCTTTGCGAATGGGATTTGCCAGTCTTTATTTGCCTTTGCACACTAAAGTTGGCAATTGTGCTTACGCACGAAACTGAAGCATGTCGAAAGTCAACCGTGCACATAAACGTCATGTCGTAAAATCTTATGAAACAGAATAATTGCTCGTCATTCGAAATCGCGTAATCAATGGTTTTTGGAATAGTTACTTTGTACAAAGTGCCCATGATCGAGTGTAGGAAAAGGTAAACAAAACGGAGGGATTTTGCGATCGATAATTCGCCTCTTCTTTCTCATTTCCTCCCCACCCCGTTATTTCATATTGCTCCCTCGTGCCTGGTTGATAATGGCGTCGTTGCAACCAATTCACCTGTTTCTGTGTAACAGCTTCTCATGGATACATTCTAAAGGCGAAATGTGACTGAAAAGCGATCGGTGTAACATCGATGTTGCAGGCAGCCAGTGGCCGAGCGACCAATGGCTATCAAGTGGCACGAGGTAATCAACTGCCGAATGCAATAGGGCAACAATTTCAGACTTACTCGCTCCGATACTCGCCATCTTTTACCTCGCCAGACCAACAACCCTGTTTTATAGGTGTAAATCCACCAGTCCTGTCTAAAACGTCGTCGTCGTTGTTCGATAGCTTTTACAAATCCTAAGTATATCATCTCTCATCTGGTCCAACGAGTGGAGAAATTCCCTCGATCGACCGGCTCTCAATCGTCTTTCCCCGATCGCGAAGTACGGACATGTTCGCTCTCCTAGTTCGCGTGTGGTACGCCATAAAATAAATTTTCACCCAAATCCCAAGTAGTGTCACATTTTTTTTTAATTCAACATTCAAATCATTTCCTTCTCAATATATTCGTGCGATTTTTTCGTATCACTTGCCAATGTGTGACTGTTGTCATGACTTGCAATTCCTGTTTCTGGGGCTTTCGGAATAATCGTGTTTCGCGAAGAATAACAAAACCGTTTCTGGCACAATGCAATTCATCTTTTTTTCGTCATTTAACAAAGTGTCATTGGGTCATGGACTGCAACGTTGGATTCTGGATTAGTCTGTGCCGCGATGATTAACTCGTGTGTGTGTGTGTGTGTGTGTGTGTGTGTTTGAAAACAAAATTAACCCGTTCCCTTGCATTCTTATCGCTCGCTAGTTCATTTTTTTTCGTCCAACAATCGAATTGCTGAGTTTGCATAATTTCGGGGAGACCGTATCGTTAACTTGCTGGAAGCAGGTGAATATTTTTTAAATGTTGCACATAAATGTGTACATATCGGTAAAGAAAGTTCGAGAGAAATTGCTACACGCAAAAGTCGTTTCTGAACTAGAATCTTCTCGCTCTTTCGTCATACCCTGCGTCGTCGACAGATCGATCGAATGTTATGCGTTTAAGAACAGCAGAAAAGCGTCACCTCGAGATTTATGCAATTCTCTCTCCGCCGTGTGTGTTGGCATTAACGTAATTCGGCGTTGCCTGATAAAACATTCAGCCGGATCCCCGCTTTGTGCATTTGTGTGCATGTGTGTGCACGCGTGTCACGTGATCCACAAATTGCCAGCTCGTGTTATGTAGCGGTAGAGCGTAATTAACTATTTAACGTTGTTACATGCCTCGATTTATATATATGCCTAGAATTATTTCGACTCGCTTGTGTTTTTTGTTTGATTTTACAGCGTTACCGCCTCGTTAGCGGGAATTGCGCTTGGCGCGTTACGTGAGTATATCATATAACACTTATTTTTACTTAGACATCCAAAGTCGATTACTCGCGCGTATTACATACGAAGATAACATCAAAGTAAATAATTTTAAAACAAAAAACTACACTGCAATAGTTTTAGCACTGATTATTTCAGAATTTCATCATTTTCAATCGAATTCGGTGTTCACTTTGATTGCTTTATATTCTTTAAGTAGAAGGAAGAAAACATTCATTTTTCCATCGATTTTGAGACGGAATTTCAAATAATTCGAATCACGATTCTGTTTTTACTGCACCTCTTGAAATTATGTAATTATTGAAACTGATTCAGTCAGCTGACGACTTGCTAATTGAGAATCACAAAGTGGGAGGCATGCGAAAAGTAATTGCAATTTTTTTCGGGATTTCATGTGCACATCGACGCCTGGGCGTACAGCACCTTACATCAAGCCGTGCAAGCGGTCGGACCCAGAACTCAACGCGTGCATCACTAATTCGATCGAAAATCTTCGAGAAAAACTCGCCGAGGGAATTCCAGAACTTGAAGCTCCAGCCATCGAGCCTTTGACTCTGAATCAAATTAGACTGCTGAGAGGCCCTCAAGGAGCAAGGCTCGATATTAATTTGACAGACATTGAGGTAAAATTTTTTCGATCCACCGTCCAAATGTTAATTCGCTATACATTATCATTTTTTTTTAAATTTTACTTAAAGTCTGTGTTGGCTGGAATAAAATGAAAAAAATGTCACAAAAACTACTGCACAAATAAATTCAATCGTGCTTTCAATAGTGATGAAAAATTCTTGCGATGACGAGTCGCGCGCGTTACATAAGCCCAGAAAGGATAAAAAAAATTCCATGACTCAATGAATCGAGAGTGGTTTTTGAAATTTGGCAAGTGAAGGTAATAAAGTTTTGTCATCTCGATAGGTGAGTGGCCCGTCCAAATTCAAGATTCGCAATCTTCGAGCTGACCCAGACGATGTATCGTTCACCTTCAGAGTGAGCTTTGACACGCTCACCTTCCGTGGGAAGTACCAAATCGACGCGAGAATCCTTCTCTTGAGGCTCGCCGGTGCCGGCGATCTGACCGGAAGTTTCAGTACGTAAATTTTTTCACCCAGTCACCGAAAACCTCGTACGGAAACGACTAAAATCTGTTCGGAGCTTCTTAATCCACTAATTCATTTTTTTATCTTTTCTCCCAGATGGTTATGACTCCGACGTTATTTTGAGAGCTAAAAAATTCACTAAAGGTGACAAAGTTTATCTAAACTTTGAAAAAATCAAACTCGCTATCAAAGTCGGAAAAGCGACCGTAAATCTCAGCAACTTGTTTGGCGGTGATCCAGTTCTTGGTGAGTTGAGCACAACACAACTTAATTCACATAATAATTGAAAAAAAATATCATGATAATTCAACGGATCGTTCATTCAGGTCAAATTTCTGCATTACCTAGTTTTCGATCTCCTTAATAGTTGGATGCAAAAATCAATCCATAATTACTCAATTAGCCTTAATTGATTACTTAATATTACCTCAAAGGATCGAAGCAGAAAGATCTAAAAATTAAGGTCTGGATGAATGAATTTCTAAGAAAAAAGAAATCAGTTTTTTGTGGAAACATTTGATTCGTTTTTCGTCCATGACCTTGTGAGAATTTACATCATTTTTTTTTAAATATGTAAAGAAATACAAACATTGTTGATTTGGAAGAACGAGCGAAAGTAATTTCTTGATTGAACGAATCAAGGGCAGCGTTTTATAATTAAAATAGCAATATAATAATAAAAAAAAAATTAATACGTATTCTTGTCGATATGAATGCTCGAGAACTCTTAACGGCTGATTTTTCCTCCGTGTACTTTGGATCTTTTCAAACTTGCGTTCACTTATTGCGAACCGTGTATTCAAGAAATTAAATAACAACGATGAACATATGGAATTACGAAGGTCATTATTGGTTACAATTGCGGCCATTTGTTTTGCCACTTCGTGCATGCGATTGATAAATCGGATGAAAAAGTAAACCGGTTGTTGATACTTATGCATGTCGTTGAGAATTCACTTTGAACTCGAACTAATTGACATATAATGAAGAATTGCCAACCAACATGGAAAAAAGCATGATCAATTACTCAAATGTATCGATTACGTGCTCTGAAAAATTGAATTCAAAAACTTTTGAGTGAATAAGTCAAAGTTTGTTCAAGGAAAATTTCTTCGATGTACTCCGAATCGTGAAAATTGCGAAAACGAGTATCGAAATTCCGGGCCCTACAAATTTGCCAATTCACATTGTTTGTTTCTTATGCACTTTCAGGACCAGCGAGCAATCAAGTGCTGAACATGAACAGCCATCTCTTCCTGGACGAAGTGAAACCTGTGCTGGAAACAGCCCTGGCCGATGTTTTCACCGATGTCACCAACAAAATCACGAGATCATTTACTTACGACGAATTGTTCCCAGATGATTGAGAAGACACGAAGACATAAAAGACAAAAGTCTGTTCACTCAAATTGACGCGTTTTTTTTCACACTCGAACCTTTTTGTATATTTTCAATGTCCTGTGCTGTCTCTATTGCAGCAGGTGGTTCTTTTATCGTTGAAAAAGTTGAAAAGTAACTTGTTGGAGAGTTGAAAAAAAAAAATTACTACATTTTTCATGCTCGATCATTCAACTGTGTTTCGGAATTCTTTTCTACTGCCTCTTATTCACAGACTTTGAAATGTTGTAAATGTTTTGCTTGCCCTGATGTTCATATTGTAAATATTTCGATCAAATAAGTTGCACTCCATTAATCGTCATTTTTAAAACAATCGAAATCTTTATTTCCTCTCAAAGTTGTTTTTTTCTGGAAATTTATAATTCAGACAATTCGACTCTGACAGAAAATGATGCATTTTTTCTAAAAACTCGAAGATTCGGAGTTTTGTTGACAATTTACAAGCCTCGTTTATTTCTACCGCAAAACTGGACGTTATTTATTTACTGGTTAGTCGCCACTGCAATTTCAAGAGGTTTCCAGCGCAATGGGGAGAAAATGGGGCGCAGGAAACGTTCAAATTACCATTTGGTTGTACAAGGATTTTCACTGTGTCTGGGGAATAAAAAAATGGCTCAGTGAATTTTTTGACAACGAATTCTTATTGAAATTTGCACGAATTCGACACGATTTATTTTTGACACTGTTTCATGACCAACAACGAAATAAAATTGTCAAATATTCTTTCGTTCGAATATTTCTCCTATTTAAAGCTGACGAATGTACAACTCCAGGATTCGTCATGTGGAATGCTCAATATTTTTGCTTGGAAACACACACGTTATTCACGCAAAAAAATAATTTTCTGAAAATCTAGTGAAAAACGGTTTTCTCTGTTGTCTCGTTAACGCATTACCATCACAAATTACATTTACTCACTTTGATCATTTTTTGAGAACATTTTTGACACCAAAACTAACAATTTTCTCGTAACAAAGAAAAATTTACTGACGTTAAGAATTTGAGATACTTAATTCGCAAATTTTAACTTTTCCCATCAAAATGCGTGTAAATTAAAGTCGCGTTTCGTTCAGGAGTTGCAAGAAAACGTGTTTAGGGATTTTTCTTTTTAAATTTCGGCTCTCAGCCTTTCTGGGTATCTGCAAAAAAATTCCTAAAGACATTTTTTTGATGCAACTTGAATTTTGCAACTGTTTAGGGAAACGTTAGTTTAATTCACATGCGTTTAGATGGGGAAAATAGAAAATTGCCAATGTAATGTATCAAATTCTAAACGTCAGAGTTTTGGTGCCAAAAACGTTCATACACAATTTTCAAAGAACCCTCAATAAAGTCGTTTTGTGACTGTAATTCCTTCATAATAATAATACCCATGAATGTTTTTTTTCATCTTCTCTGATCTCTCAAAAACGAGGCATTGATTGGCGAGCTATGACTCTTGTCGCTCGCCACATTAACCCTCGCAGCCCTCAAAGGTTTCGATCGAACGATCTAACACGAGTGTCATTTTTTCTTCGATTTCACAGTGTATAACAGGCATAGAATGAATAACAGAATTTCGAACTCGTGAAATTGTGATGAATGGATTTCAACATTCTATGAGAGAAAGCATTTGGGATCGCACGCAACTGTGACTGAAACTGGACTACGGCAACAATTCTTCAGTCGTCAGAACGCTGAGAGCTCTTGCTGCCAAAGCTTTGGCTATCGATGCCGCGGTTTCTTCGATAATTGGATTTATAATGTCCAGAACAAGGCGAGGATTCGAGTTGAAGAAAGTCATCGCCGCATCCGCTGAAAATAGAAACGGTTCATATAAAGTTTCACTCTTTTTCATTCTCGTCAATTATAATGATTGAACGTTATCAAGTTTTTACAATCTTGTTCGATTCTTCATTGGATCCAATTACCTTGAATTACAGATTTCGAAACTACCTTAGTTGATTGATTTTCAATTTATCGAGAAAGAAAAAGGGTCATACAAATATTTATCATTCGTCAATCTTGGGATATGCTCAAAAATTGAATTCTTTTAATACTAAAAAAAAAATCAACGTTTCGAATCAGAAACGACAGTTGCGAATTGAGAAAACTATTTTACCTGTAATTTTTTGGACAGCAGGAGCTTTCAGTCTTATGTTACCATCGCCGACGCGAATTTTGGTGGCGAGTTTGTGAACTTCGATCCTCCGAACGCCATTTGAATCGGTGATTTCTCTGCCTTGAGCATTAACTCTCGCTTGAGTATTTGCTGAAAGTGGACAAAGCCAATAATGACAGAATTGCAATCAAACAAAAATCAGTCCAGCAGGGAGCAATTGTCGATGTTTTTACGCTTCAACTCACTAAAGTTTCCTCGGAAAGCTCCGTTTCCTGTCAACGGCAACAAGAGAATAGTGCCTTTGACGTCATAGTTTCCCTTGACGTGTATGTACGGTAATTGAACCTTCAAATAGACCGTGAGATTGTCACGATTGGCGCGCAGATCATCGATGAGGTAATTCGTTGAACCGTGAACCCGAATATTCGTCAAATTAGCTTTAACTTTAAGCGCGTCAAGATTTCTGTCCACGATCAACGAGGGCAATGCGAGCGGATCAAGAGGCGGTAATTTCAGTGATGGAATCCCCTTAACCAATTGTGGAGTTATTATTTCTAGCTGCTTCAAAACGCACTTGTTGTAAGCATCGGGATCGTTCACTCGAGGACACGAGCTCACTCCGGGCGCTGAAAGTTACTTTTTCATTATTCAATTATTCAAATTTAGTATCGCCGCTTAAGAAACTAGTTTTCCCGATACCATCCGCACTGTACAAACACTCATACAGGCAAAATATGCATAACCTGTATAGAAATATAAACACGAGATATTCCGAAGAGAAATCGATCTCTTCGAATGTTTAAGAATTGACTAAAACTGCATCAAACGTTTTCTTCTCCACAAAGTTCACGTCACACGCAAAAAATCATTAAACTCTCGCGCGAAAGGAGCTGAATGTTTTTTCAGTCAAGAAAAAGTTGAATTTGATTGATAACAGCAAAACCGACTTCTGCGACGTAGACCACGTCATAAAATATCTAAACGTTTTATTTCTATCTCGTTATCTATTGAAAAAGGAAACGCGTATCAATTATTCAGGGTGTACTTGCGTCTGTACCATTTTATTATCTTGTTTTCACTTTGTGACGAAGAGAAACGTTTGTCGCGGTGATTAATGTTTTGCCATATTTGATACGGGACGTTTCATGCTGACGGGATTGAATTGTTTCACAAATTCGCATACGATGGTCGCACATTCGTTGTGATCGAAACCAAAAGTTCACACTCGGGTGTCTCGGGAAAAGGGCCGAGGACGAGCATCATTAAACGTTGTGGAAAAAATTAAATTTAGAAAACTCGAACGCGGTCAAAGCCCGTGACGTTAGAAATGCCCGTACAAAAAAGTTCCATGTACGGTACAAAGTGGATTTATACATGGTCGATATTGCAATGTGAGACTAGAGACGATTGAGTGCCAGGTCTGAAATCGAAAGTGAACTTTCCGTAGAAAGTGATATTATACGGTCGTCGTGTTGTCGTCGTCGTCGTCGTCGTAGCTTTGAGGCAAGTCGGCCTTTTTTGATCGAGGCGAATCCACCTTGCATTAACAGTCAACGCACGCGAGAACGTTCCTCATTCCATTGGCAACAGAAATAAGATAGAAAAACGAGATACCACGATTTTTATTCATTGTTGCAAAAACACATACTTTTTTTCTTCCCGCCGAACAAAACTCACTTTCATGCAAAAACCTTCCTTTTTTTTTCTAATCCATGCACAAGCCTGCATGAAAAGTTTGTAAAACGTTTTTTTCAACTCTCTAGAATTCACATGATTTTGCGGTGATGAACATTTGCATATTCATTCTGCGTATCCACTTTTTATTAAACCTCTTAATAAACCGGTTAATTAGCGAATTCACTATAGTGACGATAAGTTTCTTCGTTGTCGAGTGGAATGGTATTGTTAAAAAAACCTAAGACCCCAGATTTTCTTATACTTATTCGGTGACCAAGGAACGGACGCTATTTTCGTCGCGAAAAAACCACTTTTTATTGTGACACTCTCGGCTACGAAATTGGAAAAAAATTAAATTCATTAAACAGAAAAAAATGAGTCGATGAGAAGAAAAAAAAATAATGTGGTGAGCCAACATTTAATGAGCAGAATTTAAAAAAAACGTTCTCCCTTCGTTTTCATGTTTTTTTTTGTTTTACCGCATTTTTGACTAATTTTTCAACTTCAAGCGAAATTGCCCCAAGCTCACGTGATTCCACGTTAAAAAAACGAAAAGATCGCGGCAAAGCTGAACGTTTTTCGTTAAATTTTACGCGAGTATGAATTTTTCAAAATTGGGCTCATTTATCAGGTTATCGGTGTAGATGAAAAAAGTTAAAGTTACCGTTCTAGAGTTAATCAACAGTCAGGATTACTCACGCAATTCTGAAAGCACGGTACCGACAAATCCGGCAGCTGTAATGAGGAGGTGAACGAAGCTCCGCATGATCGATTTTCAATGCACAACTTTTTACTCAAATATATAAATTTCACCCCCCGCTTTTTCGTTCTCCACGTCGCGTCAATCTAGCCTTTTTTTTTGGCGGTTTTTGGCACTGAATGACAAATGGAACTAAAACGTTAGTTCCTCGCCGCCGCCGTAATCGCAATTAGTGAGAGCGTTATTGAAAATGTGCGTCCGATGGCCCCGTTCCTCGTGTATATATGAAGGAAGTGCACTTTCTCCGGTATGCCTTCGGATACACCCGTTTGCCTCCCTAAGTCCCTACTCCGTTCCTGCCTTATAACCTCCGCCCCTCCCCCCGACCATCAACCATTGCTGGCTATTTGAAATTTTCACGGTTGGGTACACCAGCCTTACGAAAATCATTAGAAAAATGGCAAAACTGCGAATCCACTCGCGGAAACACTTCATCAGGCCCTCGAGAATTACAAAGCATCGCGAGAGCCTACGCAAATATAAAAACGAAAAATTGCCTCAACAATTAGCGAAAGAAAATTCATCGTAAAAATTTTTATTATCTAATCAGCATCTTAAAAATGACGATTTGAAATGTCAAGGCCTCGTGCTACTTTATCGTAATCAATAGAAACAAATTCCCTTGATAAACAAGTCCTCATTATAGGTTTTCGCTGTTCACCCTTCGCAAGAAAAAAGTGAGGAAAATTCCCCATCGATGATTTGGAATGCCCCAATTATTCAGATCCCTCCCGACCACTTTTTGCCATTTTTTTCCATCAGAAGTTTCAGTGAAAAAGTGCAAACCATTGTTCCACATAAATATTCAGATGAAAATGTAACGAAGAATTCAAATTGGCATAAAAACCCGTTCATGGAGTTGAGTACTAAATTTTTTCAACTGCACATGTATCACAATGTTGGATTTTTTATAATAATTATTCTCTTCTAATCGTGATTTCTGTCTGGTGATTCTACGTCATTATCTTAGCTCGCACATCTCTGCAGATATGCGCTCCTCCGCCACCTTGCATTGAAAATAATTACCCTAATCGCGGTTAGAACGATCCACGACCTTCGGCATTGCATCTTCTCTGATCGTTACGTAATTTCGAGTCTCATAGCACGAGGAGAGAGGGGGGTTCGGGAGAGTATAAGTTTTTTGCATCGAATCTGCGTTCAGGCGCAATTGTTAAACAAAACGTATGCGATCGTGAAGTGCAGGAGAACAGCGCAAAGTGATTTTCATTGTGTTGAATTTTGTTTCCATCGTTTCTGGAGAAAATTTCTCTCAAAATCGTTGAAAACAAACGGCAAAAACGTCACGTCACGATGTAAAAATCAAAGTCACGTAAAAAACTGAATTTCAACCATTTTTATGTATATTTTACAACATATATTTGTGCATTTAAATAAATTCTCAATGATTTACAACAGAAATAAATATATTTATCATTTTTAAATAAATTAATGAATGACGATGATTTTTTTTATGATTCCATGGGTTTCCGTGGTCCTTAATTCTCCGACGGCAAATTCTTGTACATCCTGTATATAATGGAGTCAGCGGTTTTTTCACTGAGAGCCTTGGTGGCCAGATCGTCAGCCAGCATAGCGGCGACTGCCTCAGCTGCCATCAAACCTGAAGCACAAACGTACACAGTGTCATTAACCGTACATGCACATTTTTTCTACGCTTCCGTTCACGTCCTCGTATTTTTCCTCTACTCGGGAAATTAACCGAAGAAACTTTTTCGATAATGCTACTTTATAACAGTGCGCAGCAGCGATCCTTTGCAAAGAGAAATCCAATTTTCAACCAATTCATTTCTCTTTTCTTTCCCTTCAATCCAGTCACGTCAATTTCGAATTTATATTTTCGTTCAATGTTATCTGTACCTAATTATTCCACGAATTTCTTTTTTAATTTATCATCGAATCTTTGGTCAATTGCAATTTTTCGTTTCCTCTTTGGATAAATTTGAAAATTCTTCATTTTAAAGTTCGAAAATTCGACATTACTCGGCCACAATGCCAACGTTCGCCTTTCGTAAATATACTTTGTAATGAAATTAAGTTGTATCAATAGATTTAGTAGGATTAATTTTGAGCTCACATACACCAATGACCAATCGTGAACATCATACCTATAAAACAACTCGTTACAAAACTCTTCAGTTCATCGAATTACGCAACAATCAATGACAGGA
This sequence comes from Diadegma fenestrale, assembly GCA_037043255.1. Taxonomy (NCBI): domain Eukaryota; kingdom Metazoa; phylum Arthropoda; class Insecta; order Hymenoptera; family Ichneumonidae; genus Diadegma; species Diadegma fenestrale. Next base: position 4,038,376 of record CM073311.1, on the reverse strand, counting down.
ACAACTCAATGTACTTTCTTGCGGCACGTAACCCACCGGTTATATCATTAAACACGTCTTTTGGTATCAGTACAGCTCTACCAACCTTTACATCCGTAATATGCAGTACATATTATTACTTTAATCGTGTTAACAAATAAAAAGTTCAATCGAACTACGTTATTAAGGCATTACTATCACGAAACGACTTTATTTAAAGTTCCTGGCGCCAAAACCAACAGTTTTTTCCTACCAAGAAACATTTCCTGACGTTTAGAATTTGAGATATTTGATTTTCAATTTTTTCATTTTCTCCATCCCAACGCGAGTGAATTCAAGCCTCGCGGCTTCGTCAGAAAGTTGCGAAAATCGAGTTGCAAGGAAATTGTATTTAAGATTTCGAGAAATTTTTCGAGAAAAATCCTAAACACATTTTTTTGCAACTCATAAACGAAACGCGATTTCAATTTACACGTGTTTGGATGCGAAATGTGAAAAATTGGAAATTAAAGGTCTCAAATTTTTAACGTCAGGGAATTTTTCTTCATAGGAGAAAATTCTTAGCATTGATGGCAAGACTTTCATCCAGAGACTCGGCAGAGTCTCGGGCCGAGTACATTCGACAGCGTCGTCTGCTGGCGCGAGACTCACTCGAGTATATTATCTCTGAGAAAAGCGATTCGGCCGGTGGGGGTAAACACTTTCTTAAAATACAAAGCTCAGGGGTTATTTCATGATCTGAAATTTGAATTAGAGGCTAATTACGTTATCCCCCCTCGTTTAAGCCATAAATCAACCGGATTGATGCTGTAATTGCTGAGAAAAAACTTTGCACGGGTAAAATTATGCCATGATCGAAGTGTGCGTGCGTGTATGTATACGACACAGAGAAAGGGCCCGTGGCGCTAGCCTTCTTCTGATTGGTCGCGACGGTTAGGAGTGTCGCGGTGGTTAGGAGTGACGCGATGGTTTCAGTTACGTCCGTTACGTCTCTACTGTGTACTGAAATTTTGCCCGCTAGGTACACACGTTTTCTTCTGTACCGAGCGGGCGCGAATCACCGAATGTACTTGGCCAAGCCTTTTTCCCCGGGAGGGGATTTTTGGCTAGGTACAAAACTATTTCCGTTAAAGAGGAACCTTTTTGTTAAAGAATAATTCACTAAAAATGCGAATGGACCAAATTTTTCGAGCTAATCGAGGCGGAAATTCCGGCAGATGATCAAAAATGACAATCGTTCGCGTTGGGTGAGAAAACAATAGGATTTTGAAGAGACCGGCGTGAAAACTGGAATGTCACGATGACAACTTTATACTCGAGTGATCGTCCCGTTCGACACAAATAGCGAAAAAAGTTGTAAGGTAATATGCGTATCTGAGGCGAGTTTACGTAATTTTGTGTACATTCAGCGTTTTGCATGGATTAAGAGCCAGCAGCTTAGTCAACAAGTTGACATATCTCGTTCATATTTTCCATCCTATGTATAATTCATTGAGCATTATACTTTTTTTTTTTTTTTTATATTTTTTCTGCTTACTGTGTACTCACACGATATTGCAATGGACATTCAGAAATAGTAAATTCTCGAGTTATCGTCGCAGCTTGCGACTTGCTGTACAATAATCGTTAAGCGCCCCCCGCACACACATTCACACAGAGCCATACGTGTTCACATGGATCGACTTTCATCGAAGGAATTTCATCGAGATTTCTAGTGCAAATATTCCCTTTTGTGTCGTTTTTTCAAGCGAAATTGGATTTTTTTTGTGTTACGCCCTTTGGCTGGCTGATTTTCGACACTTCCACGTTCGACGAATGCGTCGATAAAATGCTAGAAATGAGTAAATACTTTTCGCAGAGAGAATCAAAACGTTCGTTACCTTGTGTCAGGATTTCATTGACCGGGCCTTCTTCGTCCATTCCCTGGAGCGTAATTTTCTTGTCATTAGCGCTTAATCTTGCTCTGGCAGCCCGAACAATCATCGTATCGTCGTCGACCTTCTTGAGCTCCAGTGTGAAATCGCCAATCAGTTCCGCTGCAAGACACCAAAGCGTTATTATCATCGCGTAGCATCCCAAGTGCGTAAGATGGAATAGGAACTTTTCAACATTTACGAGAATTCATCGTTTCTCTGACTAGAAAAGCAACAATTGGGGGCGTCGAATGAGCGATTTATCTTACTGAAATTTGCAGACAGCAGGCCGCTGCCCCGAAGCCTCTGCTTTCCAACCGATCCCGTCAAAACGTATCCTGCATCGATTCGCAGCATCGGCACCCGAATTTTCATTATGATGTGCATCACGTCATCCTGCAATTCGACATGTTCAACATTGTAAATCGAGGGACGAACCTGAGGAGTTCTTGAGCTTTTTTTTCACACAATTCTAGAAAAGTGTATCGAAATTTAACTCCCTTTGTAATTTAGTAGTCGCGGGTTATCGAGGTCACTCATTTACGACCTTGAACTCGAAGATCGACAATTTATAATTCATTTTTTTAGTTTTTTAGACGAAACCGACGGTACGAAAGATTTTGGAGAAATCGTTTGGAATTTATGGAGTTTGTGGATCAGAGTCTGCTCTTGTTTTACGTCCACGTGTACGTGAATGTGTTTGTCTGTGCTGACTGCGCCAAATTAAGCTCCATTTACTATATTTCACAAGAACGTCTTGAGCAATGTTGTTCGAGTCTAATTGAAGCAATTGTTTTACTCGATATAGAAAATTATGTGATTTACATTCTTGGCTATGTAGTCATGCACATTTTAACACGATTGAAGAAATGTGGAAATTTTGTTTGAACTAAAGAATTTCTCAGGAGATAAAAGTTGCGAAAGTTTCATTATGCGAATTTCAAACGTACTTCATTTTCTTCGTCCAGGTGCGCTCGTTTGGTTCTTCGGCCTTCACTGTCTTTGATAATCAAGTCACCCTCTTTGCCACCGTAATGATAAATCAATTGCATGCCTTCTTCGTAGTAGCCGTGTTTCTCCTGAAAATCTTTCGCGTACCTCACAAGATCTTCGATCCTTTTTGACTCACTTGCCGTTCTAACAGCATCATTTTTTTTCATCAATGATTCGCCTTCGGTGAAATTGTGAATAATGAATCTCTTGTGATCGCGAAGGTCCTGAAAAAAAAATTCCTTCGTGAATGTGTAGCGCGAATTCGTAATTAGAAATATTTTATTGACATTTTTGCAATTACTTTGAGAACATCGTCGAGGCTGTAAACTTTCGTGTCACGTCCAGGCTCCACTCTCAAGTTACCAAAATGTCTCATTTTCTGATCTTTCTCGTCGGCATAAACGATGTCAACATAACCAGGTCGATTTTCCAATCGCTGTGACGTCGAACTTTGCCTCGAATCATCATGATTTCGTGGATGATTGTTCGACTGATCGAGTTTCCTATCGTAAGTAGAGGCATAACGATTCTCGTTTCTTGATTCGGTGTTGCGGATTTGTCCCCCAAAACCATCGATATCTCGTGGCCCACTGACTCTGCCATTGACATAAGTGCCTCGTGCAGTCCCAGCGTCTTCTTCCAATCTACTCCTCGAATCGTCGCGTTGTTCAGCGTTGCTTGGTCGCCGATTGTACAAATTTTTTCGGTATTCGCAGCCACCGGAGCATCCGGAAGACCCTGACGGTTCCGTCGTATATTCGCGAGTAATCGTTTCGTAATTATTTTCTGGATTCTTGAATCGTTCTGCATAGACGACGCGCACTCGTTCCGAAGGGTATTGAGTATTTACCGGACGATGGGAATTCACCTGATAACTTCTCGTTGCTGCGTACGAACCAGAGATTGCTGGTCTGACGGAGGCTTCACTGGTGATTGCGGATCCACCGGAGTATCTCGTTTCTTCTTGTCGTCTGTTCGGCGTTTCGTAACTCGATCCATGCGTGTGTGCAGGCCTTGATCGATCGTTTTGATACCTCGAGGGCATTCGTTCGTGTTGCATTCTCTGCCCCTGAGGAAATTCTTCTTCCTGATTACCCCGATACCTCGACGATGTTTGGTAAGTTCCAGAATTGGCCGAAACGTACTCGGAATCGCTGAATCGTTCTTGTGAATTCACCCTCGATTTTTCGAGACCAGGAATCGATTCGACCTCCAAATTCTGTGACTCCTCGACCTTTGGTTCTTTCACAACCGTATGGAATCGATATCGAATCATATCGATATCATGCTGGTCGGTGTAACTGACGTACCCAGCTTCGTGCTCGCTGAGATTTGACTTGAGTCGTCCTCGTCCAAGGTGGATGCTCTCAAGGGTAGAAGAATTAAGTCCACGAATTTCTACGCTTCGCAAAATCATACGATAACTCGTATTACCCTCGGATTGATCGACCTTGACAATCGGAATTCTCAATGGATCGAGAGCACCGATTTTTGTCAGACCACCTTGCAGAACTTTGGTCCACAGGGACTGCGACATTTCCAGGAGGGAACAGCTCGTCATCGTTGCGACGAGAACGATCAAAAAAATTGACAGCACAGCCCTCATTTTTATTTATTGATTCGACCCTCGATTTATTTTTCTTAATGAGACGATTAAAAAATCGTTTTATCGTCCATCAACTTCCCAAATGTAAAACGGTTTATAGAGAATTATTAAAACTATAGCAATTGTGACAAATATTGTCAAAAAACATGAAATCACAGCGCACATATAAATCGATTAATTCATTTGTTATTTTATCAATCAAATATTCAAATTTACTGAATATTTCCTATCCAACTTGGCACTTGACTCTGACAATAGTCATTCTCGAGTACGTTGATCCTCGAGTCTCGAGATTCGATTGTACGATTGATTCGATACGATCGTTCGAAGAAATTCGTCAAACTGCTTTGACAACGATATAGGAACACAGAATGCAGGCGGATGATGAGCAGCGCAGAGTTTTTATAGTTGCATCATGGAAGGGCGTGCAATCTGGGCCATGGACCACAGATTCCATTTCGCGATTCTTGCAAACGCGTCAACATACTTTAGTTGGATATTTTTCCTTTTTCTACTACATTTTATCATCACGTCGATGCTATTTAATGGAGGGCAAGGTCGCAGGATGATCTTGGATCGACTTCCACGGCCGATCATTAGGCCCGAAGCAGAGCAAATTCATGTGGGAAAATGTAGGATTTACGTGCAGGAGTAAAAATATTTTCAAAATGAACTTTGGACTATTAAAATTTTTTCGAATTGCACCCTCGGCGGCAACCCAACGAATTCTTTTCAAAATTGTTCGTAATATAATGGAAAAAAACAATTGTCCAACTATAAAATGCAGCTGTGACCTCCTTAGCAAAAGCCTAGAAAATAAATTTATTGGAATGATTATTTATTAAATTTTGCGATGATTCGCAAGCAAATAATTTTTCTTTTTCTTGTATTATACATATTTGCAATGTATCCAAAGCATCAATCGCCCTACATAACTGTTGAGTAACTGCTGGAATGAGACTCAGTGGCCTAATTTAATAGTCAGCAAAATTTAGTTGTGATTGTTGAAATCAGCGAATTTTCGCTCAGTCAACAGTCGCGTGATTCGTATACTTGTTCTTGAAACTGCTGTAGCACTTCATTGGGAGCGACGGAGCAGTAACAATGGACTTGCAAGTTTTTTTATCGTTACTTATTTGGAGTTATTATCGTGTCAGTGCTCAGGATAATTTTGATATTCGTGAGTTATCGTCAAGCTAATTTTTAACAATAGGAAAGAAAATCATTGCACAATAATTATTATTCCATGGTGAATGTCATGGGGAAATGTTCTGTGTCTCGATAAGATTTTCCCAATCGTCACAGTGGCGCAAAACAAGTTGCAGTATATTTAAGAAATTTTCGATTTCCTGCCAATGGCGATCGGCAATGCTCCGGTTCGAATGAGTCAGAATCCTTGCGTTTGAAAAAAACTAGGTGATTGCAGTCTATTTTGAGAGAGCAGGCTATGCAGCGAATATGTCGCATCGAGAATCAAAGTGTTTTATAGTGTCTTTTGACCATGTGAAGTTTACATAAAAAACATTTAATCCGCACGAATTCGTTTTCAGCACCTTTCCTTAAGTTATGCCATCAGAACGATTCTCACTTAAACGAATGCGTGAGACGCAGTGTCGAGGCACTGAGACCTCATCTCAAATCGGGTATCGAAGCTCTAAACATTCCACCGTGTGAGCCTCTTCATATACCACAGATTGAAATCAGCCAAGGCGCTGGGCCTGTTTCGATCAATTCAGTTTACAAAAACATTCGTGTCCTGGGAGGAACGGATTTCGTCCTCAAAAGTGTCAAGTAAGTAACAGGGAAAATGACACAGCATTATTGACGTTTCGACTGGATAAGTCGTAGGAAATCGAGAGCAAGGTCATAAAAATCCAGTATCGAAATGATCCCTGCGATCCAGTTTTAAAAAAATCCTAATTAATCTCCTGGCAAATGGGAGTAAATTTCAAGAATATTTGGAACGCCAAATTGTTGAAAAAATTATTGGACTTATTTATGATTTATGGCTTATTTGTAAAAATTAATGAAAGACTTGATTCGAGAAAAAAAAAAATTGAGCACGTATACATTGAATCGTCGATGTTACTAATTAATTTTTCAATCAATTAATTAATTTAATTAAAATTATTAAATATTAATAATATATAATTAATATATTAATCAATTTATTAATTTTCCAACGATGGTCCGATTGTTGTTGATTCGTTGGTGCTAGAAACAAATTTTTTTGCTATAGTTATAAATAACTTGTATAATTGTAAGTCTGGTTGCTACTTTTTCGTCCTTATTTGATTTTTACAGAATCGACATGGCCAAGGACAGGATACGATTAAAATTGTACATTCCTCGTCTGGAAATGGACTCGGATTACAGTTTGAAAGGGAGGATACTCATGCTTCCAATAATGGGCAGTGGCCAGGCACGTGGGAATTATTCGGACATCGATGTATTAGTGACAGTTCAAGGAGAACGTTATCAGGACTCTCGAACCAATAAAATCCACTTCAGAGTATCGGAATTTTACGTCGACTTCGACGTTGGTCACGCCAGCATTCAACTCGATAACTTATTCGATGGGGAAGAGACACTCGCCGATGCTATGAATCTTTTCCTCAATGATAATTGGAAAACCGTTGCAGCTGAGATGAAGCCAGCTCTCGAGGACACTGTGTCCAAATTATTCAAAACGTTGTCCAATAATATCTATTCCAAATATCCCATCGACGTTCTGCTGCCCCCTTAATACCCTTTAAGGGTGTACAAGGAATATAAATTCGTCTATAGACTCTATCATCCAAAAATGAATTATGCATTTTTTTACAAATCTCACAAATTCCTTACAAAAACGATCTATTTTATAAAATAAAAAAAAAAAAACTGTATCACTTCGGATCGATGATTCAGGAGACTGTTTCCATGTTGTTTTTTGTCATCAGACTAACAAAAAATTGTTAAAAATTGAACTCAGCGCTTTTCGAAGTGCAGACTCGATAAAAAACGTTCGAAAATAAATTATTTTTCATCGATTTTGTTTTTCAAGTCCGTACCGTCGAGACACTGTCACCTGCTCGTTGTTGGTTGCGCTATCAGACATTAATAGTGTAGCCAACAATCAATTATACTAACTGCATTCCTCAAACCAGTCTCGCGCGAGATAAAAACACTTTCAATTGAGGAGGAAAAAATTATTTAGTACCCAAAATCTTCGACTCTGTATAGCCACGCATTAAAAAATTCGATAAAAGAACTTAAAATATTTTTTAGGATGGTTGTTGTTCTTGAGAATTAGCAAGATCCATCAATCATCTATAGTGGGTCGTATACGATCGATTGTTAAGTCGTAGCCAGAAATGCACGTTCATCAGACAACGGCGATTGCGTAGGTCACGGATAGGAGAAAATTTCACTTTCGTTTCTACCAATCTGTCGTCGACTGCCTGCGCGAATGGTTCACGCAAAACGATGAGTAACGTAAAAAAAAAAAGTAGCAGTTCAAGATTTTAGTAGATTTTGGCCTTGGCCATAGCTCGTACGCTCGAAATCGTGTTGCATTGTGTTTTGCAAAACTTTATTAAAAAGACAGGTTTTTTAATAAATAATTGTTTTCGTACTCAAGAGACTTTTTTGTCCACGTACCAAAATCTACTGCGGTTAATCTCTGTTCTATCGGTGCATGGTAAATATAAAACGTGCGACGCTGATTACACATGAAAGATGGCGTCACAGATACTAGTTTTTAGCTGAGTGATCTAACGACTCATTAATGTCGTTGCTTCGTCCTTGCGCCTGTAGAATGTTTTCCTGCCCGACAGAATTGCAATTCAATTTGCTACTCTTCAGGTACTTGTTTTTTTCTGTTTTTTTTTTTCAACATAATACGTTGACATTTCACGATACGTTATAAATAAAAAACGAAAACCGGTTTATCCATTTCCGCTTCCATCGAGACGAAGGAAATAACGTTTTTCGGCTGCTTTTCGGAATCTCAAAAATACGTACCCGATCACCTTGTCGGATTTTCGTTCTATCATCACGTTTTCGACTTTGTTATATCAAAAATTTGCTGCACTGACATTTTCTTTGCTGCCAAGAAAACGCACGTTTCAGGAAAAATAATAGCAGTAAATTTCAGCGTTTGTTCCTGCAACAGCAACAATTGTCCAGGAATCAACCGCGAAGCAGCAATTTTGTTCCAAATTACGAATAGACCATGATCAATTGGAAATCGCCGAGTCTCACAGTAGTGGGAGCAGTACAAAAAAAAATATGTTTCTTCGCATGGATCGCGTGAACGTTTCTAGGTGTTGTGTCAAAATTGTTAACTCATGGAATTACTCACTTGTTTCATTTCGAAAGTTATGACTAGAAAATGGCAATACACCGATATGAGCCAAGTGAATGTGTCAATAAAACCTTGACGTACTATAAGAATGGCCCAGTATCGTGGCATGAGGCTTTGAATAAATTGCCACACACGCGAGCGAACCCTTCGCTCTTTCCAGACGTTCGAATTACGTTTTTCAACTGTGCTGCGAAACATAAAATTTATGTAAATCACCTCAATATATATTGTTGTCTAGAAAAGGTGCTCAACGAACTGAACCAAGACAAAATAAAAAATGAAAAAAATCATCCAATCATCTGCAACCACTACGAGCCACGACAACACGCGCACATTTTCTTCGCGTCTTTCCTCTCGCTTTTTTTCTCTTTCTCTCCAACTCTGTGTGTTGCAATTCACGTCAAGTTGGACAATTGTCAGTCACGTTTTCCCGCATCTCGCGATCCCAACGTTTTTCTCTTCTCGTGCTCTTATGCACTACTCGTAACACAACCGCACGCTCTTCGTGCACAGTCAAGGACTCTATTGTGAATGTTTACGTGTGTAAATTCGCTAAGAAAGACATCAATAGGAAAATAGCAAGGAGGAAGAAAAACCACGTTTGCATGCAAATCGAAAAAAAGAGACGATGCTAAATTAGACGTATAATGATTCGACGAAATCTTATGTCTTATATCTTTCAGTTTAAACCTGATGGAGGAAATTTCTGTTGACATCCTCAAAAAATGAGGAGTTGGATTAATCTTCAAACATTCATCGACGATTTATTCCCAACAGAGAACTACGTTTCGTACAGATTTACGAAGCGATATTGTTGATTTGTTATATGAACTCATAATCATCAACTAGAGGTGAGCAGTTCCGGCAATCTCCTAAATTAACTAGCCTCAGGCAAGGCCAGTGCTTGGTTGGGTGACCGCTCAGCCTCGCATCGTCTCGCTGAGGATTCTTTAATATTTTTGTATTTGTATAGACACCAAAATTAACAATTTTCTTCTATATAAAGAGATTTTTTCTGACGTTGAGAATTCGAGATATTGAAATTCCAATTTTTTACTTTTCCCATCTAAACGCGTATAAATTGAAGTCGCGTTTCGTTTGTGAGTTGCAAAAAATGTGTCGAAGATTTTTTTGTGTTTGAAAATGTGTTTAGAAAAAATCCTAAATCAATGTTTTTTCCTACTTGATTTCTGTAACTTTTTAACGAACCGTGACTTCAATTTACAAGTGTTTAGATGGGGAAAATTAAAAATGGCAAATATCTCAAATCCTGTACGTCAGAGAATTTTTTTTCATGGGAGAAACGTTTATACTAAATTTTGAAAGATTCCTGAATAAATTCGATTTGTGATAGACCCGAATCAGCGGCGACTCGATAAGAAAATAGAAACCTGGATTCACTGGGTTTTTCCTAATTGTCCTTCGCCCAGGTGTACGAACGATGTAACAGTGTGTCAGCAACAAGACGTTGTGACAAACACTTTTCGACGTTTCTACAGAAAATAGAATGTAGTGGAGTGAGGCAAATTTAGTTTATTGTAGAATCAGATCAATTGATTCAAACCACAAATCAAGGTTATCGCTTGTTTTTATATCGTGACACTAATTAATCAGTTTTTACACTCTCCCTGAAAAATCTGGTATTTGTTGCAGCAAAAACGGTAAAATGATAAAAATTATTTTTAAAAAATGCGAAACAAAGTGGGACGACGTGCGAATTAAATATTTCCAAGGACCCAGTTGTGCACTCATTTCTCATTTGACAAAAAATAAAATGATACACACATATTTAAGGCATCGAAACTACAAAAATAAAGACAAACCTAAGGCGTGTTTTATTCAATTTGATATTGAATCTCATAATTTATATGTATCTTGTGAATATATTTACAGTTTTTTACGTAATAGTCGATATTCAAACAGCAAATCCTATTCGTCCCATTATAACTCATGGTGAAATCAAAAGTAGGTCGACCGAAAATCCTGTCGGACACACGTAACCGGATCGTAAAACTTGAATTTTTTTTTTAATCGGTAAATCCGGGAATTGATGACGTTCTCGGGGTCCGAGGCAGAGCCCTGTTGTTTACCGTATTTTTTTTTGTTTTGACAAGCAACAGACTATTCTTTCGTGTTATCGTGCATCAGACGACAGAAAGAGGAAGAAGGAGAGAAAACAGCGGGTACAGGTATGGATCGGCCGAGTTGTAACCGCGCGACTTTTCAAAGGAGTGAGATTCGGTGGAGTAGGGGCAGTCTCGCATATAAGACAGAATATGAAGGGAACCGTCTTCAGTTTAAATCACAAACCATAGCGGTTCTATCTCATTCATTTATAAAAAGGCAACAACATTGTTTATACCTTACGAAAAGTGTGTAATCGAGTGATTTGGAAAATACACGCTTTCGATTATCAAATTTGTTGATAAAAAGTATAATGTATCGGGAAATTGCACTGTGACGTAAATAATTATCGACAGCTATTTCCGTGTGATAGTGTTGGCGAACTTTCATCGGCAATCATCGAAGGATACGACAAAAATTCTCGATTTCGAATTTTTTACGTTTTTTTCTTCTCCCTGCCAGTCTGATTACTTTGGAGTGAAAAAGTACCAAAAGTAGGAGAAAGCGAAGCGAAAAAAATGATTTCCGGAGCACGAGTTCTCTGTTTCGTGCTCCTTCTTGCAATTACCGGAACATCGAACTGCCAGGATGTGTCTACGAAGCCTCAATCCGCAAATGCAGGCGCTAATGAACCGGATTTCGTAACGCGTAAGAAACTCAGAAAAACATAATCAAACAATCCGACCAAAATTATAAGAAATATATAAAAGTTGCAATTCCTTGTTTTGTTATGTTACTCCCTTCAACAAGTTGCACAAATATTCTACAACGAGTGAAAAGCTCCACGATTATGACCACGTGTCGAGACTCCGGAAGTAATCAATATTGTTTAATCAATTCAATATGACCTTCGGTACGCAAATCTTCTGCTACTCTATAAACCAAAATGTAAAGTTGTGAAATTATTGAACAATGGAGTGTTCCCAGAGATTTCGACCCTGAAGGTTGAACTTGATTCGCTAATTTTTTCAATCAATCTGCTCCCGCTTGCCAAATAATAGAAAACGAAACTTTTCAACATAACAAGCGAATTTTTTTCTACATATTCCGAGCAATTCGGGAATATTTGAATGTTCGATCTTCAGACAAAATTGCCAATGAAATACATATCTTGCAACGAGCCTTCGATGAAACTTGGTTTTCGTGTAAACAAAACAAATCGGATGTTGGAATAAAGAAATTTCCAACAACGATTAGTTAACATTTCCCCAATGTTTCAAAGAAAAATAGCGTGACTTGCCAAAATTAAATATAATTGTGAGTAAAATTTTGTACACATCGCACTACAGTTACATGAGCACAAGTTTCCTCTTTGTTGATGCAACATCGAGTTATCTAATAGTCGGTATTAATATCCACGAACCATTGTTGAGTTAACACGCTGTCCTGACCAACCGTTTCACCGAATGAAGTAAAAGTTCATTAAGCTAGAACCCTTATGAGGAATCTCATTTTTCTTATCAGCCATCAAGCATTTATGAAAGCAGGAATTTCTGACGAAAAAAATACGCTTATGACCCAATCGGCAAACTTTCTTTGTTCATGCGTCATTTCGTATCCAGTCAGGACAAATTACTATTTATTCAAAACCATACGGAATCAGTACACAAATTTTGAGAGTTTTTATGCACGAATTCAAAGACGTTGAGTACGTATGAATCTTTTTAATGTTAATTGTTCATATTTATCTATAAACTTGGTTTCGATTTGGTTTCTTCCAGTGTATTGTAGATATTCGAGAATATCGAGGTCAAAAATAAAAACTTATCACAAAATTATACCAGTTTCCATGAGGCCACATTTGACTACATTTAATTATTCGACGTACAAACTTTTCAGAATTTTCTTATCATTTGCGATTTGGGACTGAACATCCTTAAAAAATGGAAACGCGTAAAATGCTGTTTAGCGGTAGAGGTTGAATGTAGGAAGTTGAAACGTTGTAATTAGCGATACTACGGAATGCAATTAACCCCATTGAATTATCAGGCAACTTTGGAAAACGCTTGTTCTGTGTTATTGCTGATATAATGGATCTCGAAAAAGATTGGTGGACAGCAATCGAAAATCAATTCTTACATACGGATGAACTCATCTGACATATAATATATACTATAATGGCAAAGGTGTCGTAACGTATACACGGGTCTGTAGCTGTAGCGTGGCGAAGGTTATGTCAGAGATTGCGTAATGAAAAAGTGACTATGGTTGTACAGAGAACCGACAACGGGCAGGCATAGCTTGGAGAAAGTCGGCGTGGACTTGAGCCTCAAAGATTCTATGTATAAACTCGAGCGTGTATACCGAAGCAAGCGGCCAAAGGAGGGTTTTACAAGGTAGTGTGCATGGCGATGCTGCCGGTGTGGATTCCCGGCTTTTCCACTTCGCGAGGAGACTCTCAGCTGGCAGAGAAAGCGCGCGTTAATCGTTTTCAACTCTTGTATCACGCTTCGTGCCACAACCATTCTCCTTCATTTCCTCTCTGTACAATGGATCTTCACTATTTTTCATCGTACAATCAAATTATCCACTAAATTCGATGCCAATTATTCGATTGATCCATCAATCATTGCCAACTCAGTGTCAATAATCACTTCATTCACACGGTCATTCGTTTTCATCTGTTATAATCAATCACAACGGATTGAATAGAATTACGTTGAGTGCAAACAAGTGTTTATACGATACATGATACGACTCGAGTCTCATACATAAATCCATTCGCACCGATTAAAACATTAGATTTGAGAAAATTTCGAATCTTTTTGGCTCTCTTCACTCTGCACTTTTCCTGTAATCAGCAAACGGAATGCTCTAACGAACAACAGGTTGACACTCCCTGCAACGAAATTGCAATTAATTTTGCAATCGCTGCAACAATTTTTTTTTTTCGTAAAACTTCGGGCTGATGGTTACGAGAAATCGAAAGACTTTGGTGCGGAACAGCTTAGCATACGTGCTCCAAACTCGTATTTATGAATTCACCGAAGAATATGTTACGTCTTCACTGAAACGTACGACGCATAGTCGATGAATCACCGAGCTGCGTTTATCTTAGGATTCGCGGAGTATTTCGCTTTCTTTGTTTACAAGCTCGATTTTTTTCTTCCATTGATTTGATGCTTTTGAGAATAAGAAAATATTTTTCACAAGCTGTCAGTGACTCGCTGTTGGGGTGAAAGAATTCCGATGCACTCATTTCAACCGCGTCACTTTTATAAATCTCTCTATTCGTGTTTTGCAAGAAACCGAAGGACTTTTTTTCACGACGATAATTTTACGACTCCCACTCCCAAACTCACGTTTGCCGCGAACTGAAGACTGCACCGAAGAACATGTTACGTCCGCACGTACATTGAATCCTTAATGTGCATTCCCCAAGTGATTTATGCCGCGATTCAAAACAATACATCGTGAATATATTTGATTTTACATTTTTTTGCAATCACGTGATTGCGAATCGACAATCAGCCACCTTGAAGATCTTGAAAACAGTTTTATTATACTCGATCATAAATGAGTTTGCTCAAAACAATGAATTTTACGAGTCCTGCCCAACGATTGTGGCCTCGGTCTATGGAACCGGAAGTTCCCACATTTCATACATGTCCTTAACGATGTTCCTGTCTCGATAACGTATTCGAATCACGATCTGGTCAGTAAATCATCGTCAGAGAAAAAAAAACATTCCAATCGAGCCTGAACAATGTTTTTGCTCACATAATATTCCGATCATGCGTATCCTTGTGTACGTATTTGTCATTAATGTCCTCAATGGATGCCTGATGCGTCGACGTCGACTAAAAAATTACGTTTGTTCAAATTCGAAGAATGCGAGTAAGGGATTGAAGAGTTTGTGTACACAAGTCGGCACAATTAATGGACGTAACGAGGGGTATAATTAGAGGAGAAATAATCGGGGTTCTCCGATTTTTAACGTCTCCTCCGGGCGGAAGAGAAAGCCTTGAGTTGCGTAAATTGCACGGAAGCAGGAAAGGCCTGGAACGGATACGCGCGTGATGATCATATTCTATGAAGCCCCTTTTCGTGTGAATGAAATAAAAACATAGGTACCTATAAGATTCATTATGATATCATCTTAATAAGACTCACCGTCCATTAGCATGCGAGAAGATGGAAAAGCCCTGACGATGAATTTCACTCAAGAGGAATTTTTCATTGTGCCCAAATATATGTGATTACAAAAAAATTGTGGTTATTATTTCCGCAGCGGAGTACATATTGCCTTGCAGTCGTAGCGACCCCGCGATCGAAGGATGTATCCAGAAAGCTTTCAACCATTTGAGGCCCTACTTGGTACAGGGTGAGTGAAAATTTTACCTTTTTCGCCAACTATATACGCGAATCATCGCAGAAAATCACAAACTCGTTTTCCACATTTCTTCAGGCATCCCAGAACTCGAACTTCCGCCAATCGAACCGTTAACGATCCCAGAATTGGGCATGGAAAACGGCAAGGGTGCAGTCAGAGTTCGAGCTTTCTTTTCCAACATAACGGCCTTCGGACCCGGCAATTACACCGTTACCAAGGTTCGCGCTGATGTCGCTTCCCTCAGACTTGATCTACATCTCAACATCCCGAAGATCGAACTTCAAGGCCGTTACGAAGTCGCTGGAAACGTTCTCCTTTTCCCCATCCAGAGTCGGGGTGAATTTTGGGCTTTGTTTGGTGAGTATTTTTCATTGTCGATCGCAATATCAGCGAAAACTCAATCGGTACCAAAAAATTAATCCTTTTTAGCCAAAATTCGAGATACTTCTCTCCGTTTCCTGCCTAAATACCATTTTTTTAAGCAACAACTGACAATCAACAAAAATGATGGAATTTTCGATTTATACTTTTCTAACTGCATTGGAAATTCGTACAGGAGATGTTCAGGCAATCGCTCGAGTGCAAGGAATCGAAGAAGTTCGAGACGGTGTTCGTTACATGAGAATCGGCCGACTCCTCGTCGATTTCAGCCTGGGACGGGCAAGATTTCGTGTAGCAGATGAGCTCAACGGAAACAACGTAATTGGGCAAGCCATGAATCAGTTCCTCAATCAAAATGCCAAGGAAATAATTGAGGAAATGAGACCAGCAGCGAGTTCCAGTATTGCCAAACATTTCATGTCTTTCCTCAACACCGCTTTTACCAAAGTCCCCCTTAAAGTTTGGCTACATGATACGTAGACAATTTCAAACCAATTTCATCCCCATATGTATCGCGATACAATTTTCTAATGTAAAAACCACAAATGAACAAAAATCTTAATGACGTTATTCGATAGACAAAGCACGGTAAATTTTAATAACTTTGTCAATTTGTTCAACATTTTCGACTTTTTTATTCAACCAAAAATGAGTTTATTATTGTTTCTTCTTTCAAATTCAAATCATTGCATTGTGTTGACACTTAACACCATATTTATCCTGCATTTCAGTACATAGTCCAGTAAAATTACGGCTGAAAATGGGTTAAATAAACATGAACGAACACAGTTCGAAGATTTTAAGGATCGATAGGTGGGTGTATTCTGAGCATAAATTCCAATTTGAGGGGTCAGCTCAAGTAAAAAATTGTTCATAATTGAAAGATCTACACTTTGATCATCGGTAAAATGTAATAAAATTGAATGGTTGGGGAGAAAACGACAAAAAATAGAAAAAGAAGTAAAATTCTCTCCTTGCGGAAGTAATAAATTGAAAAATATTAATGTTATGAAAAAAAGTTTCAGATAAAAAAGTTAGTAAATTTAATTTGGAAGAGAAAAAGTCTCCACAATTTTTTGCCTAAAACTAACCATTCTCGAGATATCGAATTAAACGCGTTTCCATTGAAATGACCTTGAGCTGACCTCAGTAGAACCCCTCCAATTGGAATTTATGCTCAGCATGCACCCCCCTATCGACCCTTAAAATCCCCAAACTGTGTTCGTTCATGTTTATTTATTTCGTAATTTGACTGGACTTACACCATTCCACCCTCGAACACGATGCTCTTAACTTTTACGACATTTATATTTTTTAGGACTGTAGGCTTTTAAATCATATTATTGACACGTTGTAATCAGTGCAAATTAATAATTGTATTATTCACCACAACAGCCTTCACGAACGATGTGATACATTAACGATCATACTCCTTGTTATGATGATATCTAGAATTATGTACTTTATGAGGGTTTACACGTAGAATTGGCGAACGATCCAGTTTTCTGTATAAATAAATATCAATTGAATCTCCGAGCTTCATTCTTGTCGAATGTCTTTTTTTCCAAAAATATCCCGGATGTATTTGCACACATTATAAATTATTACTTTAAAAAAAAATTACTTATACTTAGGATTATTTAATAATTCTGTATCTTGACACTAGAACTTACAATTTTCTGCTATGAAGAGCAATTTCCTGACGTTAAGAATTTGAGACATTCAATTTACAAATTTTAACTTGTCTCACCTGAACGGTCGTTTGGGAGTTATAAAAGTTTAGGCAAAAAAATCCTCAATACATTTCTTTCGCAACTTCGTAACGAATCGTGACTCCAATTTACCCGCGTTGAATAAATGGGGAAAATTAAAAATTGGAAATTGAATATCGCAAATGCTAAACGTCGCAAATTCTGTTTTTCGCAAAAGAAACTGTTATTAGTTGCGATTATTAAAGAACGATTATTAAAAATTCTGAAAGAACGATTATTAAAAATTCTGAAAGATCCCTAAATGTAATTATTTTATCTACACGTGTTCAGAATCAGATTCAGGGTCTGTGACGCATGAATTTTAATTCATTTTTCACGATCGTAGCACTTTCAATATTTTGTATTATCCGATTCCCCGACTTCGATTGCCCATTCCTGAATATATTAGTTAGACACGTGGTCATTTAATCTTGAATTCATGTCGATATTGCTAAACCATTTGAAGGAATAAGAATCATAGTAAATATTATGATTGCGAATAATAGAGAAGGCATGGCAAAGAATTTCAATTGCTACTTTCAAGCACAGGCTTGTGGAAAAATACTAATGAGTCCTGAATACACATTATTAGTAATTTACCAGTGTTCCTCAAGTATATTTTTGAGCCACCAAGTGTTTTCGTCGATGTAATGAAAATAATGACTTTTTCTGGTACTGTCAATTAGACTAATGAGCACGGTTTAGAAAAAATCAGCGAACTGAAAAGTAGACTGATCATTCGTGCAAACTTTTCTTCAAAACAATAAATAAATGCTGCCTCCAATGAATTGCAAGCCGAAATATTTGTCAACGTTAATTTTCATTTATCTGATTTTCCCGAAAGTGATAAAAAACGGAGCAGGGCGAGCGGACGGAGTCAGAGAAAGAAATTGACAGATATGAAAGGGTCTCACGAAATGTCTGGTCTCGGTGTCATTTGACTTTTGTCGTGGCAAGAAGAGCACATACGAGAGTGTGTTTCCGATAATAAATTAGTGCTGTCTCGAGGCATATCGGTTCGACCCTCGACCCGTGTGTTGCTCGTTTACCCGCGCGCCTCTCAACTTGTGACTAAAGAGTAAGAAGAGTATAACGTAAACGAAAATACATGTGTGTACGGGGGATCGAACGTGGCTGTTTGGGTACATTCACATTAACGAGAGAAGCTCATCACGGGTAAACAGAGATTCGTTCTCGATTACACACACATTGTCTTGTAGTTTACGCTTTGGTGACAGAGCCTTGGTCAGTCGAACGTCGGATTCTTCGAAAGTCTCTTCGTGCCATATTTTGGTCCCTCGAATTTCCATCCCCCACTCGTGATTATTCGCCGAGGGTGGTTCAAGACGGAGTCTTCGTAGGAAACCCTGTCTTAATATCGTCGCGCATTTTCTCACGAAAGGAAGAAAACGATCCTTGCTCATCGCAGTGCACTGATCCGGGGTTCAAGTACGCGACACGTTTACACTATTTGTCACTTCGTTCATTTTTCTATTCGCCATAACGATAAGAACTTTTTTTTAGTATTGTTTTCATTCTGCTTTAAGGAAGAGAATTTATTTCTGAGCCTATTACAAAGATTAGTAATAGAAATTTATAGTGACGTGCTCATTGGTGCTGAGTAAATTCCCGACCCGGAAATACCAACATTATTTTATAAACTTTATCCAATTAATTAGGACTGCGATTACAAATTGCTCTCGCTATAACGATCGTCATCTTTCGTAGCAATAATCATGGAATTTGCAACATTTCGGGCGTAATAATTGGCTGAAAAAAAAACCGTCAGTACATTCAACGTTTAGTTCAATCTCCACGAAACGAAGATCGAGAAATTTCGAATATTGAAAATACAGATCGTCCTGCAAATGTGTTTTAGCGACGATTGATTTTTGCAAATAATAAATTATTCATCGGATTATCGATAGGACAAGGCACCGAGGTTCGAAAACGACCTCAAAAACCTCGGTAATATGATGGACCAATTCACAAGACGTCAGTGGCTTACCCTGATCGTCATTAGTATTGCTGATTTTGCCAACGCCGTTTGTGTTTCGCTACAGGCTCCTTTTTATCCGCAAGAGGTAAGTCTCGATTTTATACACGTCGACACTTGAACATCCTCGTACACTGAAAATTAAATTTTGTAAAAAAACGTCGATATTTTTTTAAACACAGTAAACTTTATATTTTTTGGATAATTTGAAAATTTTGACAGTTTTCTTGATTTCAAACACAATTGTCAGCAAAACTTACGATTGGAATGAACAAATTTAGCTTTTCGAAGGAACTTTCTAGAATATTTCTTGCTGCAATGACAGCATTTTTGAGATTTTTAGAAAAAAGTTCAGTCAAACGTATTCAGCAAATTATCGAACTTTTACAACAAAACTTTATTTTCAGTCTATAGATTGTGCGATACACGGGCATAAAAATAATCGCTAATTCGTCTAATGTTGATTTGAAGTCGTTCTAGTTATAACGCTTTGTGGCAAAAATTTGGTCGCACCTTATGGTGGTGCACGTTCGCGATTAACGAATTTTTAAATGCATGTTTATCTGGATCACGTGGCCGATTCGTGAACCAGACTCCATGAGAACACTTTTGGACGTTGTTCGAATAAATTAAAATCCGAATAACGATAAGAATAATATTTTATTCGATTCATTTTGCACTCCCAAGTCATTATATGGTTTTTATTCTTGTAGAGAAATCGCAAAATGCTGCTCCAGACAAAAATTTCAATAAAAGTTCAGCGTGAAGAGGCTCGGATGTTTATTAATGGGAATTTTATGCGATTAGCGCGACAAAACCATAATTTGGTGTCCGGATCAGCCAAATTCTCACGACCTTTCAGCCTTTTGCAAAAACTAAAATAAAATGTTCAATTTCTTTTCGATTTTTTCATTCCGTCTGTCAATTCATGTTCCATTTTCTGCTGATAAAACTGCAATTTGCAGCGTTGCTCATATTCTGACGTAAAGCGATGAATTTTCAATAATTAACGATACGAGGAATGCTGTCCAATTAAGTAATTTCCGAATATTTCGCGTTGAAAGATTCACGAGTATGAATGATTTCCGACAGAAAGAGAATTGAGTATTAAATTTCCTATTTTCGCTTGGCCCATCGCACAGAAAGTCTTTGTTTATTTTGGTCCGAAGCGGTGTTCCACTTGCTTCATGATTTCAAATGAAATTATTTCCTTTCTGTCTGTCCTTCCTTATCGTTCAATTAACCGTGTTAAAAGTCATGCGAATATCTCAACTTTTATACGTAGGCGCCATCCTCTTTCTTCGTCGGTTCATCCTATTTCGAAATAGTGTCGAGCGGCGCGATTCACCATGGGTTAAAGTTCAGAATTCGTATTAGGCTCGCCAAGATAAACGTAAATTCGTAATGTCTACACCGCGTATCGCACGTGTATCATAAATTCGTCAAAAAAAAGATTACGGATTAATCGGGCGCTTCCGAAAAATTGCACCAAATTTCATCCACCTTCTCGACCGAAATTTTCATTCAAATGCAAATTTCCAATTTTGCAATAAAAATAAATGTGAACGTTAACTTTACTCCAAACTGCTATGAATGGAAAAAAAATCATAGTCAATAAAAAAAATACATCGAGATGCAAAAATAAACAGTGACAATTTTTTTCCCGAACAATTTCCTGGACCAGAATCGAAAGAGCAAAAAAGAAAAATGACGCTCCCATCAACAATATTGGAATTTATATTGAGCCAAAATCACAGACACATGACAGGATTATTATCGCGAGTCAATAAAGTGCGTCATGAAACATTTTACATGTGATATCACTGCAAGAAGTTTTTTTCGGGAGAGACAATTAGACGAGAGGCACACGATTCGCGATAATCATGTCAGAAGATTATGTCGGGGACACACGTTCGGAGTATATATAGCTTCGTATTATTGGTTTTAATCTTTTTCAATTAAAAGTCATGCAGACATATGGGAGGAAATACAAACCTAAACATGTGAAAAAAAAACTTTTCGAAAATATCAGTTAACTACTGCGTCGTATTTATTTGCAAAGTGCGTCGTACTCCAGTTATGTATTTACATACTTTGTATGCTTGAAAGTAAATCAGTCATTTTATAACGTGATACACGAGACCTTCCAGACCCGTGATTAGCTACGCTGGTGTTTTGCAATATTTTTCCCTTATCCTGCGGTATTGAGACGTCAGAATCTTCTTCGCCATCTGAATGCGTCGAAATCTCAAGGTTCCCATACACAATTATGAAAAATATCGGCCTCATCCAAGTGCAAATGTCATTACATTCATTTTTTTCTTGCATGCAATCAATCGACTCCAAGTTTGGTACTTTTTTGGGGAATTTTCATGGCAAATTATTTTGCCAATGAATTGCAGACAAAAAATAGCAAAAAATCTATTTCAATTCTAAAGGTAATCGAAATGTAATCAAATTCAATGAAAATTAAATAAATTCTCGGTAATCATTAGTTTTCATGGAACGCCCCATATTGTGGGTCTAGTTGATTGACTTCATTCAATCTTTTCTCACATTAATACATGCGCGCTCTTATCACTCGTCTTCGTTCATACTTTTCTCCTCCTTATCATGTTCTAATGCGATTGCAGGCTGAAAAAAAGGGAGCTTCTCCATCGGAGTATGGTCTCGTATTTGGGATCTTCGAACTCGTCGTATTTATCATCAGCCCTATTTATGGGCAGCGTGTATGTATCACAAAGTTGATGATTTTTTTGTTTCATTATCAAAATATTAATTTTCTTGATGGACATTGAAAAAGAATCTAGAGTTTTAACTGGAAATTAAATGCAGAATGATTTTTAAATGAAAAATCGATAAAATTACAAAACTGAGAACTGAGGATTGTATTTCCATTTAAAGCTCCACAGGATCGGACCGAAACTGCTGTTTAACGGTGGCATTCTTACCACTGGCACATGCGCAATATTGTTCGGTCTTCTGGATAAGGTGGAGGGTCACTATCCCTTTATAATTCTCTCTTTCTTGATAAGAATAGTCGAAGCTTTAGGAAACGCCGCATTCCTTACCGCCAGTTTCGCTATCATCGCCAAAGAATTTCCCGACAATGTTGCCACCACGTTCGCCAGTCTCGAGACCTTTTTCGGTCTTGGACTCATCGTTGGCCCTACCGTCGGAGGTGCACTTTACCAGGTGCGTTCAAAACCCTTACTTCAGAGTCAATCATCTCTTGAGACAATCTTTCGATCTGATTAATTTCTAATTAAAATTGCGCAAATGAATTTGTGGTGTAATAATTAAAGGTCGGCGGATACATCACTCCGTTCGCTGTCCTTGGTTCAGCGCTCTTCTTGGCTGCTGTTATGACGGCCTTCGTGCTCCCGATTCACGAAAATAATGAAATGGATCCCCACACCTCAGGCGGTACGTGTTTAAAAAAAAAAAATCTTGTATTTTCTCCATCAAACCAAAAGTTTTATTGCAAACGTGAAAATTCATTTTACGACTTTATTTTTCAATCGATTGAATCCAAGATAATTAAATTCCAATTTTTCGACATGTTTTTATGAAATAGTTTGAAGAAATTGCAAGAATTTAATTGAAAATTTGGGTCAATATCGTTTTCTGGTGCTGTAAGATTGAGGAAAAAACATTCCATTTAAAACAATGAAAATTATTTTATAAACATTATTCTGCAGGCTTTATGCGAGTCTTGAGAATCCCTGGCGTGATGTTGGCGACAGCGTCAATAATTGCAACCAGCATGAGCATCGGATTTCTCCAAGCCACTCTCGAACCACATCTCAGAGTTTTCGAACTGAGTCCTGTTGTGCTCGGTCTCATGTTTGTCATAAACGGCGGTACTTATGCAGTCACTGCACCTGTTTGGGGATGGTTTTGCGACAAGCGCATCAAGCCAAAGGTTAGCTCGATAACTCGTGATTATTTTAACGCCAAATTTCGGTCACGGTATTCCACGTAATTCACGAATAAACGAATGCACGTTAACTACCGAATTATGAATGAACTTTGCATTTTGCAGAGTTGGAACTCGAATGATTGAAAATCTCCACCGTGGAGCTTTCGACTCCTCATTTATTTGTTTTTATCTATTTCACAGTTTGCTACCGTGGCTGGATGCATATTAGTCGTGATCGGTTTTTCCCTTATTGGACCAGCGCCATTCATTCCTTCAGGCACCATCATATGGTTGACCATATGTGGTCTTTTGATTCATGGATTGGGAATGGCTGCTCAGTTGGTCGCCAGCTTTACCGACGCTCTCAATACAGCAATGTAAGTCATGGTTGCCATTCTTCAGGCGTATCAGACGTAACATGCTGTCTCGTTCACTTGACAGTCGTAAATCTTTTTATTTTAACCATCTTTTCTTGATTCGTGTTGGTCCTTGAACAAATCATCAAAATCTGAATCAAATTCATATAAAAAATGATTATTAATCATTCCAGCTCGTACGGATTCCCAAATAACTTGGAAACTTATGGCCTGATCAGTGGTCTTTGGACGAGTGCATTCGCCTTGGGTGCGTTCATCGGACCCAGTGTGGCAGGAATGTTGATGGAAGGTATTGGTTTCCGTCACGCTTCCATGTTCATCGTTTTCCTGCATTTCATCGTGGTAAGATTTATCAAAATTCGAAACAATTCAAAAGTTTTTAAAAATCGTTCGAACTTTGCTCCCCATTTTGCAATTGCAAAACTTATTGTCTCTTTGCATTCATCGATCAAAGGGTCTGGCTGCTGCGGTATACTTGAGCTGTTGCGATCGGGGTCCGAAACCATATACGGAAGTAGGACCGAACGAAGACTTGAGGGTTTCGCTGACTGACAGTGGCAGATCACGCAGCGGTGGTCGATCGCTTCGAGAACATCAAGGTCGTCAAGGTGTACCGATTGACAGGCCAAGTGCCATGAATTCGCTCATAGCGTGCAACAGCTATTCGAATAGAGCGGGTGCGTGGTCGCGAGCTTCTTACAGCGGACGATACACTCACAGCTACGGTTCGGTCGATGCGAACAGATTTCTCGAACGAACCACGTGATGAATAACAACAACAACAACAACATTTAAAGCGATAAACACCAATGCAAATACAATGGATAATGGATCTCAGAAAAAAAAAAGATCGTTGCATTGTAAATCGTTCAACGAGAGCCACATCGACGAATCATTTTCAATACCCAAATATTGAGAATCATCAGAAAAAAAAAAATAGTTCACTCATATTTTGATCGTTCTCTTTTGAGATACTAAAGCCTATCACTCGATCAATTATTATAAAATATATATCGGAGCGTCGTTTAGTCCCAGATGATGGAAAACACCGAACACCTTAATCTTCGAAGTATTACGCACATTGAAATTCAACAACAAGGGAAAATTGATTAATTAATTAATTAATTACACTGCGTTAATTAGAAATGCGACGTTGACCACATTTTTCCCTTTTTTTCAATCAAACGTGCGTAAACGTCCAAAAATTGAGTTGTTTCGAGTTCCGCGTTCAAACTCTATTTCCTTAAGTTATGTATTTCAATCATGTTTACGCATCAAACGCCCCCAAGCGCAAATTCAGATAATTCGCGTGCTTTTCAAATCAACTTTTGGCTTCCATCGAATGGAAAATATTTTTTTTTTGCTTAAGGCAAAAGTCTGATTTCGGATGTTCAAAAATGAAGTTTTCTTATTCCGAGCCTCTGGACTGCCTTAATGTATTTCTTGAGGAAGTTCTCACAAAGTGAAAATTTCTCTAATTTTAATTTGGTTTTCGGATGCTGTTTTCTAGTTTGTAAATTTCAGACCGAACATTTATCTGTTTATGCGT